>BSBN01000051.1:0-2411132 GCA_027924645.1 Cunninghamia lanceolata | reverse complement strand
AATATTCTAATCCTTTTCATTGTAAATCTCCTCAAATCCCCATCCCTTCTTGTTATCAAGTGGACGAGTTAATTTCTATAGAGAATGTTACAACAAAACTAGATCTTTGAGGACATACGCTTGGCACTAGCACCTTCACACTAGACTATATGTTCTTTATTGCTTTATAGATTAGGAATAATAACTAGAAAACATTCTTTCCCTTGAAAAAGTAAGACTTGTTTTATCCTCTCTTGGTTTTATTGATTTTACTAGATTTAGATTAAATTTATTGCATTGTTAAATTAAATTTCAAATTTAATTTGTTAGAATAATTTCATCTCAAAGTCAATCTTGAAAACACAAAAACATAGGAAAATTGCATTGGGAAAATTCATTTAAATTCCATCCATATTTCCCTTTTCTTAGTAATTAATTCATCTTAAAATCAAAGAAAGAATAAAAAGCTTGCATGCATTTAGTATTATTTTCATTTATAAACTCATTTAAACTCAAAAAATAAAATAGATAAAATTCCTCAATTTCATTATGAGGCATAAAGTCTCTCATCATTTAAACCCCTGATTTCATCACAAGATCAACCAAATAAAACAATGATTAAAAAAACCCATCTTCTCTACTAAGCACTCAATGTGCCCAAGTGTGAGGGAATATTGGATTCAAATCACCCTAGAGGAATTAGGGAAAATCTCCCTCAACAACCAATCCCAACAAAAGATGTTACATCCCCAACTTATGATTTAGTTTAATCTTGCTTTTGTATGGTAAATAGGATGATTAATCATAGTTTAATGATTTGATGTCTGTGAAAAATATCAAATAGAATAATTGATTATATGAATATTGACTAACGTTAGTTAGACATGAGATTATATTTTGATAAGATGATTTTATCTTAATGTTTTGTAAATCAAATGATGATACACTAATCATGGTTATATGGTTATGAGTGTAATCAGGAAAAGACTCTTCCTCCAATGATAGAAGGAGAGTATCATCCAGGAGGAGGAGATAGATGTATGGAAAAGATCAGATTGCCATCTGAGTATCAAGGTTGAACTTTTGTGAACTCATGCAAAGATAGGGTGAGTTTAAGTCATTTCCTTGTTTAAGTCATTTTTGAATTTGGCCAACGTCAAATTAACAATGTTTGAGTCTCCCAAAGTCATCTTTGTTGTTTCAACTTGATAATGTTTTTAGAACATTTTTGCAGTCAATAGTAAACCCGGTTGTTTTTCAGAGTCTTCCTTTTCACATATCTATTTCTCTGTATTTTGTGATTATAGTTTAAATATTTTCTTTATGGTTGAAAAAAGATGAAGAGGGGGAGAGAACTCGACCCCATATTCGCATATTGGTGATACTACCTTGATGATATCACTTTATTAATAGATAAGTTATTGTGATGTTGCCAATACATCATTTTAGATGTAATTGATGTGGTTTTAAGCATAATTGCTTATCGATCCACTTATAGTGGACAAGTATTATTATCATTTTATGTCAAGTTGAGAGCTCTTGTGATCCACCACCTCACAACCCACAAAATGTGAAGTGAGTGGGGACTGTTTCAAGCTAAGCTTAGATAACCTCTTTTTGCATTACTCTCGAATGGGAGGTAAAGCTCTTTTGGAGCCAAGACTGAGCCTGCTAGTTGGTGGCCATGCCAACCAACTTGCTACCTTTTGTGCGAGGGTGGCAGGGATAGGCAAAGTGGAATCTTTGCATGCAAGAGAGTCTTGTGTGAAGGCTTTTGTGGGATAGAAAGAAAGTTGTTTTTGGGGTATTATTCTAGTTAGTTGGAGAGTTGTCTCTCATGGGGAGAAAAACACAAACATTAAGATAGAATAGGAAAGCTCAGGATAGGGCAAAACCATTCAATGACGGTGTATTATTGATATCTTGTGTCAGCTACGAGCTAATATACAGGTATGACTGTGTAATTCGGTCATGAGTAATTGTATTATTTTATATTACTATTTGTAGACCATTTGATAGTTAATCAATGGCCATATTGAAATCTTATATTAGCTATGTTTTGAAAAGGCCTACAATCCACAAGCTTGTATTGTCATGATTTATTATCGATATCATCTTTAAGTTGATGGTCGTAATGGCCAAGAGCACATACAGTGCTGCTTGTTACAATGACAACATTGCATATGTATAAAAGATCATGGTCGACTATGTGGTAGCACCATGCTATCCATGCAATAGCTAGAAGCCAAACCTATCACGACTTATCAAGCCAAAGCATTGGAATGGTTGTGTTTCTTTATGTGTAACTTTTTTCAATAATGTAATTGTTTGGGTATGCTAGCCAAGATCCTTGGCACGACATTAGTAACTATGAATGCAGGTCGTGAGCCTTTGATTCTCTTAAAAGAGAACAAAATAATAGTGAGGCCAATGGCCTATTCTTGTATAGTGTGTTGAAACTGTTGTGAGTTGATGTTATCGACTGCACCACTCCATGGTGGTCATAGAGGCACGTGGGTCGTGGAGTAATACATTAGTTTATCTATGTATATGATAATAATTACATGCCTTCAACATAGTCTTGACTAAGGAAAGATATAAAGACTTTTAATACTTATAAAGGGATAACCCATGGTTAAAGATAACTATGTAGAATTTTGTATTAAATGCATTTCTACCTTGTGGGTTAAGGGATTAAATCCTTAAATGAAAATATTATATGTTTTGTTTCTTTTTCAATGGCCATGCTTCATGATGAAGTATAGGGTGTTAAGAACCCTTTCAAAAATCCATGAGTAAAGGTGAATGCTCTTCTTGGCTATTGAAGTCTATAATGGTTTAAGTATACTCGATGTGATATGGAGAAAACTTGAAACTAGGAAAGCTTAGAAAACTAGACCAAGGTTGGTCACGTAAACTGAAATTATGAAATTGCAAAAGCAAACATGGGAAAGGGGTGACATGGAGTCATAGATTCCCTAGTACCAACCATTGTAAGATGAGTAATGATGCACTCTTGAATCAATTTAAAGTCTAAGATAGGTGGACTCTGGGAGAAAGACCCATCTTTATCAAACCCAGAAAGATGAAATTTTGGACACTGTAGGATGAGACAACTTCAAAGTTGAGTCTAGATGTGTGAACAAATTGACTACGTTCATTGCAAAACATTTATGTATGTAAATCTTTGGCCAAAGTAATGCATCTGTCTTTGCATGCATTAGTCAGTTCACTGTGCTCCATATGGCATAATGTTTCTAGTAGTATCATACATAGTTAGAGTGGATCTATAGTTGTATGACCATGAGACATTATGAAGGACACAACACCAGATAATTAGATGGAAAACCTAATGGTTCCTTATATCTATATCCTCCATGAAGGGTGGGGCCTCTTCCAAGTAGGAAGTTGTGTGGGGGACCGTCGGTCTGTGGTTGGAGGAAAAGCACTCGAGTGATGCTCTCCTTCCCAAGAAGAAGACAAGATGAGACTTATGAAGAAATATGTCAAAGTTCCAGATATAGTACATTCTCTATATGATTTGATAGTCAGTTATTATGTATAATCTTATTAATGATGTCATGAGCATAGCTTTGTATTTGTATAGTGAAAGTGATTCACTAGTATGTTATCTTTAGAATTTGTTGTAAATTTTAGTTTTGAAATTATCCAAAAGATATGCATATTGATTATTGTTTATGATCTTGATTATTCTATGCCTAATTGTGATTACATTAATCATGACTTTGTACTTAATGGTAATTAAGTTGATTAATTGTGGGTAATGAGAGATGACATGTTACAAAAGATGTCTAGAGGATCTTTGAAATACACAACAGACTCCTCAAAGTGATTGTTGGGATAAAATAAAGAAGATTTGATATATTTCATCTCTACACAGCACACAAATTGAATAAAATTAGAGGAAATGATCCTCTACGTCACATTAGAATCACAACCACAACCCCCATCCAATGAACTCAAATCAACATCATAACAAGAACGATTGCAACAATAATAAAAAAAGTGCTCAAAACACAAACATGATCAACCCAATCATGATCTATGGTGATTTACTCTTTCAAGAATATGACACCCCCTGTACCACCACTACTCAACTGGCTCCTATGATGAGAGTAGAAGTGGCTTAGAGATAGCCTTTGTAAGGATACGATTCATGTGTTACATTAGAGTTTGACTCATCTATGTTGATTCTGAGTTATATTATGAAAAACACAAAAACACAAGAATAATATTATATTGATTGACAAAATTACATTATAGAATAAAGTTGGTCTCTTCGAGGGGCAAAAATCCTATGAGAAATTCTCAATACAATATAATTCGTGGATGCTAGTACAATAGCCTATGCCTCAAATTTTTACTAGTTCTATTAAAGATAACTATTATTTCAAATCATGTGGGATTATTCATAATAGCCCAAGGACTGACTTACAAAGCATATGCATATAAAGCCTTTAATACAATAAATAAAGATTTAGGACTAATTGGTCCTAACATCTACAATCTTAAAATACACATCCTCAAGAGTATGAGAAGCACCTCCACCATTGAAAGTGATCTCACAAGCTTCATGCAAAAACTCAAAAAGGAAATAAATCTCCAAACCATCAAACACTCACAAACTCTCAAAACCACCACTAACACTCTTTTTCAAGATTTTATCTCTAGAGCTCTATCCCCAAAAGGGAACAATAAAATACAAAGGAAGGAACCCCCTTACTTAAATTGAAGCATAGCATTAAAAGAATCAACCCAAATTCACATGTCCTAACCAATCCAATGGTAAGATGTTTCCATTCCCTCTCAAGTAATCCTAAGATAAGAAAGTCAACAAATTTACTCCTTTAAAAGAGTGCCCCAAAATAATTGTATAAATAAGATAATTAGAATTATCTCAACTAAGCAAATTCTAAAGTCAACAATGATATCTCCACTCAACAAGCAGATTTAAATAAATAATAAAATACTAAAATATATCTTATAAGGTCACATAATGTTCACATAGATTCATTTAACCAAGATAGAGTGAGAATTACATCACCTCCAAAATATCTAAAAATATAATAAAATAATACAAATATCACAAATCCACTCAAGTGTATAAGGAAGCCACTTGATCCACTGGAATTTTTCTAGGTTCCCTAAGTTTTTCTAAGCATCTTTTAATTGAATAGAATATAAAATTCATACTTAATATAATAGGGAAAACCAATAAAATTAATAAAGGTAATTAAATAAAAAAAATTCATCTAAATTTAATTAACAAATAAGCACACGAATTCCAACCCATTATAAGAATTGTGGAGTACATTCCAATAAGCATGGAATTCATCACAACTTAACATAAAAACATGTTAACAAGGGTCACTAGGTCCTAGATTACCACATGACAAGGTGAATTTAGTTAAACATGGTAAGGGCCTCATTTCTTTCATGATGTAGAACAAGATGATTAAAAAGTGATCCATGACTATGTCTTCTCCACATTCCTTCTATTGGCTAATACATGTTTAATCATGCACATTCAATTGCACATATTAAATCTCATCTCAAAACTCATAACCAAAGTACAACATGCTAGACCAATATATCCTCATGATCATAAACATGGAAATGAAGGAATGTGAAAAATCACATAATATGTTACTCAATATATACATAGTCACACTATGAATCAAGATGACCAATCACATAATCTAAACACTACAAAATATCAATCATATCACATCTCAATAAACTAATCATAATTAGTCTCATAAACATCATATGGATGATTATCTAATACTACTCACACAATAATTCCATATGGCATCATAATAGCCAATCATGGCTCTCACTCAAAGCATATAATTGATATAAAAATGATCAATGTGATAAATGGGTTTAGCATCACAATGCTCACAATCATTCTATATCATTAACCATTGCAAACACACATATAGGCCAAATCTCATATGAGTAGGTCTTCAAACATGATATAATATATGAATAATAATTAATAAGAGTACAATAAAAGTAATATAATAGTTGGGCCTTACACATTTGATTATACTATTCATAATAATTATATCATTAGAGAACTTAACATGCTTATTATGAAGATGTTTCTTTACATATTAGATCTTTGGTTTCTTGATATTATGAACACATGCATAATGTTAACTTCTTGATACATACATTTCAAAAAAAATAGACAAGCATTATAATGGTTGAATAGTCTCATGTTTTCTTTACTCATTACATTGTTTAGCAAATGATTTTATCAATTTATTTCATAGTAGAACTAGAGTGTGTTTTTTATCATCATTCACATATTTTATCCTCTAGTGGCCATTATTTAGAGCCTATGATGGTCACTCCTATTATTTCTAATGATAAACCATATTTGGATGTCTATTCTCAACCTTTTATTATTTGTCCTCCATTATTTCTTTCTAATATGGCCCAGGTAGCATAGAAAGTTATGTTTGAACCTAATGGTTCTAATTTCATGGATCTTAAATAGAAACCAAAGGTTAAAAATAATAAAATATAAAATTCTAAGCCTCAAACTTTTTTATTACAAGAGAAACCTTAAAAAGGGGTTCCTTCTACATCCACATCTTTGTCTTTTTGACAATTTGTGCTTCAAGGACAATTTTATACTCATGACATAAACACTTCTACTCAATTTAACCCTCTGGTATTACAAGGAACACCTAGTCCATTGGTACAAAATATTTTTGTGCTTCAACAAACCCTAGAATGAAATGATTTTCATGTGGTATACCATACATATAAATGAATATAAAGATATCAAAAAGAAGCACCCACTCAACACTCATTGCCACCACCAAATCTTAATTTACCTCCTACCCCTAATCTTTACACTAAGGCACATAAAGAATATGATTTATTTGATCAATTACAAAATACTCAAGACACAATATATCTGTGGGATTTACTGCATAAATCTGAAGTGTATAGATATATTTTTTAAAGGATTTAGATAAAAAAATGTTTTCAATAAATTACCAAACCATCTCAATTAGAAACCATCTTAGAGTTAATTTGTGATAATGATAATTCCATTATTTTTACCTTAAGTAACTTACAAATACATCAATTAGACAAGAACACATTGTTGATTATTTTTATTGTATCAATAATGAGTGGAACAATTTGTTCCCTCTTGAAAAGGAATCACTTCCTTGAATATTTTGTATAACCACTTAATGTCCTAATATCAGATTTAGCTTGGAGGTTATTTTAAATTATTATATTTAAGGGGCTTTGGTTTTGAATAGAATGAGTGTAATTTTTTAAAATTTACTTCAAAGGCTTCAAATTTATTTTCATCTATGGATAATTTAACTTCATTTTTCATATTTTTATGATGAAACTATAAATAATTTCACATTTAATTTCATAAATAAAATATAAATTTTCCTATACTAATTATAAACTATCTGTGTAAAAAACTATAAAAGAGTAAGGGTAAAGACAAATTGAGAGAGAAAATAAATTGGAAAATGAAAGAGGGAAAGTATGTTATACAAAACCTATAAATCTATAAAATTATCTTAGAATCTAACAAATTTCTATAACCAACTATGGAGTGTTAAGCTTGTGCACAATCATTTGATTAAATAGTTTGATCTTGAAAGGAAACATCCAAAAGTTTCATTATCCTTTATTGGCCATGAATATACTAACAAGACAATTTAGAGAATCCTAATTAAAATTATATTTAAAAATATATATACATTGATTCTTTGACTCAACAATTCACCATAAAGAAGAGCCTCATATTGATAAACAAATACAAAACTACAAAATTACAACATATGGAGAACTATTCTCACCAACTTCTTCCTACTCTTTATTTTCTATTTCATCTCTATTATCAATTTATCTTTTCCCTTAATCTTTTACACTTTTTTTAAACACTCAAATAGTTTAGAATTAGGTATAGGAAAATTTGTATTATATTTTATAAACTTTAATGTAAAAATAATTCATATTTTCATCTTAAAGCTATATGAAGTGTAAAATATTCGTAGATGAAAAAAATTGAAACCATTGAAGTGAAAGTTAAACAACACCACACTCATTCAATTCAAAACTAGTATCCTCTTAAATGGAACCATTTCACATAACCATTGAGATATATTTTAGATTAATACTGTAAATACGTATACAAAACCTTGGAGGAATTGCCTCCTTTTGAAGAGGTAACAAATTATTTCACTCATTTTTGGTGCAATAAAAATCAACATAGTTGGAACTAGGAGGGCCTAAAAAGTTGTAACCTAGGGATATCATAACTAGGTACAAGTCTATCAAAGGAGACTTTGAGCTTTTGTACATGAATAAACATAGGAAGACTTGATTAGACAAAGGGAAATCTAAACCTAGAGTTGTAAAATGAACTAGTAGTTCCTCAAAAGGAAATCTGATTACTCCTTGTTGAAAGAGCATCCAAGGTTTTAAAACAATCTTGCATCAACCAAAAATATTTTCTTTCATTCTTTCTTTTTTTTGCATGTACCTATTGGTGTAGGTTTTTATTCCTTTTCATTAGTTTATTAGGTATTTTTCTACACCTAATTTAGCTTGCATAGGTAGGTTCATTTTGGCTAACAATGGTGAGTGGAGTGAGTGGAGTCTCTTCATATTCCATATTCTTCCTCCTTTGCATTACTTATAAATTTACTTACCTAGCTTTGTTTCTTCTCTTATGCTCTCTAGTTTACTATGTATTTTGTTTCTTGATAAATGAGAAGTAGCATTGTTTACCCTATTATCTGGTCTTGAGTAGTTTTGCGGCTATCAGTATAGAATTAGGTCTTGGTTGTTTTCTTTCTTATTACAAAATACAACATGGTATCAGAGCCACAATGTCCTATTCTAGTCTATCTTTCCTTCTTTGATAGATTTAGGGTTAAATTAGTGTGCATGCATTTTTATCAAAAACCTAGTGTTTAATAGGAAAAGAGGTGCTTTCAATTTTAATGGGTGTGTGGGTTAAATCATCCTTTCACCACAAACATTCAAGAACATTTACCTGAGTTGAATCACAACTTTTGCAAGAGGATTCACCTACAGGTTGGGTGTCACTTGGAACGATGTGGAAATTTAGAAATTGTCAATTAATGTATTAATTTAATGCTCAAGTATGCTAAAAAGCCTAATTATGCAAAATCAGAAGCAAATTGATAAATTACGACAAATGCTTGCAGACTAAAATAGTAGACAGAGATTAATTACTAACCATTTTTTTAAGTTCATGATACAGAATATTCGAGGACAATGCCCTAGGCACCCAAGTCCAAGGTAAGTTTTCTTTACAGAATTCAGGACTGCTTCTGGCACTGATAATTAATGTTCCATTTGCTTTTGTCACGGGAGATGTGGACACTTCCCTAGGTGCCCTAGTCCAAGGCAGGTTGTTCCTTGAGATGTCAGGGCTTCTTCAAAAGTTGATTGTCATTGTCACAAAGATTCTTGTGTCTGCAACCTTGGAGGACATTGCCCAAGGCACCCTTATCCCAAAAGTGCTCCAAACTACTTCTTTCCACCAGATCTGGAATCCTTATCTTTTGTAACCTTCCTCTACAACTCCACTCTACAAAATATGATACCTATAACCTACAATCACAAGGAGTGTGGTTGGGGGTTGTGGTGTTTAGGAGCTTGCCTCAGTCAAGCCTCAGAAGGACATTCAAGTCTTCTGAACACTGTTGTCAGATAAAGAGTGTGTATCCCTATGGGATAGAGGCAAAAGCAAAATGATAAATGATTCAAACACAAATAGATATCACTTCAGAGGTGTAGCTCTCACATAGATGAAGATATTTCAACACATGAGAAGATGAAACTAAATCTACAATCACAGACATAATAACAATGCTCTGCTCTGCAACAATGAATATCTTGAATGCTCTAAAATCATAAGTGTGCCAAAAGTTCATAATCATCTTCTAGTTTACAAATGAAACCCTAAACATGCTTACATGTGCATTGTTACTACAAATTTCATAATTCAAACTTAAGATGTCAGCAACGGAACCTTCTAACGGTCACATAACTGATATTCAATTTTGGGACTTACCTGGAATAGGGTAGGACAAGGGCGCGAGTGCTCATGTCCTTAGGTCCTATTTTAGGGCAATGTGAGATGCAACAATGTCCCTCAAGCCCCATGTGACATGGGTTTCAGCCCATTTTCCTTTGGGAGTCAAAATGAACATGCAAGATGCAAAACAAAGGACCCAGGAGCTAAACTTAGGAGGTAAAAGTCCTAGGGGGACATTTTATGACATCACATTTAGCCACCATTTTAATGTATGCATGAATGAAAGGCCCATACATGCATTAAAGTATGGTCAAAACACATCAAACACTCCAGACACTTGAAGCTAATGCATACACAAAGATTGAGAGACTATTTCTAACCCCCAGTCTCAGGTAGACATTAGACAAAACATGTCACAGACATGCCAAACATAATGAAGATAGTATTAGGCACACAAAACACAGAGAAGATAGTAATAGTCACGCAAAACATAGAGAAGACAATATTGAAGAAATGCAAAACATAATGAATATAGTGAATGCAATGATTATTTCTTTTTGATTTTCATATATAAATGGATGCAGATACAGATGCATGGAAAGTAAAAATGCAACACACAACACAAAATGTAGGAGGGGAATTTTGCCACAATCTTTGGACTACATATGGGGCAACATACATGCAATACAAATCTTAGAGTGTAGGAGGGGCATTTCACCATGCTCTTTGGACTACACTTGGGAACAAACATGCCATACAAATCCCAAAGCATAGGAGGGGCATTTCACCATGCTCTTTGGACTATACTTGGGAACAAACATGCCATAAAAATCCCAAAGCGTAGGAGGGGCATTTTGCCACACTCTTTGGACTATACTTGGGAACAAACACATGGAAGACACACAGAAAACACAAGTGTCGTATAGCATGCCAAAGACATACTATACATCTAAAACATGACAAACAAGGTGATGGAAAGAACTTATTGCTAAGCCCCCACCATCTGAAGCATGCTACAGGCACCCCTACTAATTGCACTTATGTGACAACAACCACCAAAGACACACTTAAGGGAGGATACACCAACCCCACCTACTCAGATTACTTTTAGAATAAAAAGGATGTGTACTAGCTCAAGAGATACACCAACCCCGCCTCCACAGAGGACTTTAAATAAAAGGATATGCACTAGCTCAAGAGATACGATATCCCACCTCCGCAGAGGGCTTAAAATAAAAGGATATGCATGATATATCACCTCCGCAAATGGCTTTCTCATTGCAATATAAAATAAAGATGTACACTCATGTGGAGATACAACATCCCGCCTCCGCAGAGGGCTTTCTCATTGCAATATAAAATAAAGATGTACACTCATGCGGAGATACAACATCCCACCTCCGCAAAGGGCTTACAAACATGCGTCATTAGTAATAAAATCATCAAACAACTTACCTTATATGCTTCCATCTTAAGGTGGTTGATATCGTGTACCAATATCAAGCAATTTAGGGTAGAGAGAAAAAAAACAAGGGAACAAGAGCTCACGTAGAGCCCATGCCCCTAAAGGTGACATGTACCTTACGATCACCGAATGTTCCCACAAACACACAATTTCATATAAGAAGAGAGGTTAGAAATATTTCTCTAAGATAAAAACCACATCACATGATCAAAGTAATGCATAAACATAATCACATCAAGAACTGAGGTTATACTACAGATTCAGAAACTGAGTATAACCATGGGACTATACTGCAGAGATCTTAGAACCGAGTGTAACCTATTGAAATTAGGGTAGACAACTAAGAGGGGGGGTGAATCAGTTGTCTCAAAACTTTTATCTTTTGCTGCATTTAATTGTCTTTACCACTTATTAATAGATTAATGATAGAACCATGAAAGCATGAATCAACAACACATGAGTAGAAACATAATCAACACACATAACACCATGATTTTTACATGGAAACCCGGTTAAGGGAAACACCACAGTGGGGGTTAATCCACAATATTTATTCTTTGTTAAAAGAATACAAAATGGGAAGGCACTTTCCTTCGAGTGCACTACCTAGAGCTCACTACTCAAAAGAGGCTCACTGCCTACAAGAACATTTACAATGTTAATGCAGAAAGATTGAACTGAGAAACATCTTCTTTATGCAAAGTTTAGTTCCATTGAAGCGTACAATACCTCTGATCTACCCCCACTCACTTCCTCGCTACATCCACATCTTCGCTCACATCCTCACATTTTCACGACTTCACAACTCTTATTTATAGAAGTCATTGACTTTGGAATGAACATCAAAGTCAGCCAAACAATCATCTATCTGGAACATTCTCCAAGATAGGCATTACAACCAATTACAATCACAAGACTTAAAGTGCTACTTACGAACCACTACACTATCGGCCAAACATAGTTGGGACTCAAATCTTCCTTGAACATCATGCCATGCTCCGTAAAACTTCTCTTAGATCATTTGCAACACGTACCATGCATCCGGTTGGCCAAGACTAGAAAGAACAGCAACACCCAAGGAGAAATCTTCATCCATGAGCTCAATCCTCAATGTGGACCACCGACACATCAGGTACCTGATTCAGAGACCATCACAAGCACAATAAAATCAACAGGAACAACTTCACCACCTCAGATCAGCACAAGCACTTGCACGTTCATCCGAGAATTCAAGAACACCAACTGTCATGACTGTCATACTAGAAAGATTGCTTGCAAACATCCAAACCACAAACCACTTGATCTGAGGATACACACTAACATCCCAAACACACCTCTAGATCCACAGATCATAATATTCCAATATGGATCAATATGGACCAAATTTCTATCACTCTGTCACCTCTAAACAACTACAAAACTCAGTTCTACTCAAATGGCCATAACTTCGCCAATTTTCCATGTGGACCTCTCAAATCTTGACTGGAGAAATTTTAGACAATCCTCTATAAACCCTTTAATCTGTAGACTCTAATCTTCATCTTACTGGGAATGCAAAGCAATCTACTTCACTGAACTATACTGTGTTCACTATCTCTGACAGAGAGATATGTAACTCACTTGTTTCTTCCAGAGAGGCTAATTTTCTCAATATCCTCAACATACAAGTCTTCTAAACAAGCAATAGAATAAGATATAGTTGACACCACTAACAACAAGGATATGTTGACATCATTGAAAACACTGATTAGGTACATATTTGTAACAATCTCCCCCTTTGTCATTGATGGCAACATATGATGTAAAAAACTGATTCAACCATCAAGACAAGAACTTCTCCCCCTTTCTCTTATCAAACCTACAACCACTTTCTTCACTGCTCCCCCTTTCACCAGCAACTACTCACTTCCATCCAATTTTTTCACATGACTTCTCTCCCCCTTTGAAATCAATGGCAAAGGGCACATATTTGCAATCATCTCTCACCCTTTTGTTTCTTAGACAAGACAAAACTGAACTTAGAACATACTGACTACTCCCCTTGAGTAGCATCCTCTTAGCATCAATTTAAATCATAGGATATGACTGTGAGTTCCACTGGATGGATGCACACTAGTGTACCTTAGTTCTGAACAAGAGGGGTAATCACCCCTAGCTTCCCTCTGAGATACTCAAAAGTGTCCTTAGGTAGAGGCTTAGTGAAGATATTTACAATCTGATCCTTTGAAGAAACAAACTCCAATCTGACTTCATTCTCATTTACCTTCTCTCTCAAAAAGTCAAACTTGATGGATATATGCTTTATCTTTGAATACAACACCGGATTCTTTGAAATGTTTATTGCACTTGAATTATCATAGAAGATCATAACATGCTCTTTAAACACAATTCTAATATCCTTCAACATTTTATTCATCCATAGAACTTGAGTACAATTGCTTGCTACTGCTATATACTCTGCCTCTATAGTAGACAAAAAAATTGCCTCTTGCTTTTTGCTCAACCAAGAAACCAATCTCTTACCCAAGAAAAATGCACCACCACTAGTACTTTTCCTGTCATCCACATCTCCTACCCAATCAGCATTAGTGTATGCATGAAGAGTGAAATCATCACCCTTAGGATACCATAGGCCATAATCAGATGTTCCCTTCATACATCTGAAAATTCTTTTGACTACTATAACATGAGATTCTCTAGGATTAGCTTGAAATCTGGCAACAAGGCCAACTACATTCATAATATCAGGTCTGGTATGAGTCAGATAAAGCAGTCCTCCAATCATTGATATATACCTTTTCTGATCTACGTTAGGAGAATCATCATCTTTACTCAACTTGCATTAGGTTATCATAGGAGTACTCACTAGTTTTGAATCCTCCATTCCAAATGTTTTCAACAACTCTTTCACATACTTAGACTGAGATATGAAGATGCCTTTTTTTAACTAAATGATTTGCAAACCTAAGAAGAAATTCATTTCACCAAGCATGGACATCTCAAATTCACTTTACATCTGATCAGCAAATTTTTTACACACACTCTCATTTCCACCAAAGATTATATCATCAACAAATACCTCAACAATCAAGATGTGTTCATGATCAATTTTGAAATAAAGATTACTGTCAGCAGTACCTTTGATAAAGCCTAACGTTAGCAAATACTTATCTAACCTTGCATACCAGGCTCTTGGGGCTTGTTTAAGTCCATACAATGCTTTCTTCAATCTGCAGACCATATCTCCTTGATCAGACAACTGGAATCCTTCTAGTTGTTCAATGTAGACTTCTTCTTCCAACTCTCCATTCAAGAATGCTGACTTGACATCCATCTGGTAAACTTTGAAATCTTTGTAAGTGGCAAAGGTAAGAAATAATGTGACTGCTTTGATTCTTGCCACCGAAGCAAAAATTTCTTCAAAATCTATTCCCTCTACATGAGAATATCCTTTGTACACCAATCTTTCTTTGTTTCTCACAACTTCACCATCTTCATTCAATTTATTCTGGAAGACCCATTTAGTTGCAATTACATTTTTGTCTTTAGGTCTAGGAACAAGATCCCAAGTATGATTCTTTTCAATTTACATTAATTCTTCTTCCATTGCTTTTACCCAACTTTCATCATTACATGCTTCATTCACTAATTTTGGTTCAATCTTTGAAATTAAACAGTATTCCACTTGTTCTTCAGCAAATTTTCTTCTAGTTTGAACACCTTTATTTCTATCTCCTATGATCTAATCTTCAGAATGATTCAACCTTACATACCTGGGAGTTTTGGGATTTTCTTGAACTTCTAATTCTTGAACTTGTTCCTCAGTATTTTCATTAGCTTCTTGAGTCACTAGATTTTCTGGAGCAATTTGAATCTAAGTTTGACCTTGAACTTGCTTTTAATTTTCATCATTTGATTCATATCCATGAAACTTGGAAGGTCTCTCCATACTTTCATCTACCTTGACATTAGCACTTTCAACAATCCTTTTCAATCTCTTGTTAAAGCATCGGTATGCCTTGCTTTGGTTAGAATAACCCAAAAATATTCCTTCATCACACCTTGCATCAAACTTGCCTAGATCTTCATCTCTTTTGATTTAGCATTTACTACCAAAAACTCTGAAGTATTTCATAGTGGGAGCATTACCAAACAATAGTTCATAAGGGGTTTTACCAGTATTACCTTTGATCTGCACCTGGTTAAGAGTGTAAACATCAGTACTCACAACCTCTCTCCAATAGACATGTGGAACATTTTCTTCCATCATCATGGTTCTTGCAGCCTCTTGAATAGTCTGATTCTTCTTTTCCACAACTCCATTCTGTTGAGGAGTCCTAGGAGAAGATAACTATCTTCTTATTCCATGCTTTTCACAAAATACATTAAGCTCACCGGAGGTAAACTCTCCACCTCTATCAGATCTCAGACACTTTATCTTCACACCAATCTCATTCTCCACCCTAGCCTTAAACACCTTGAATTTGTCAAGAGCCTCTGATTTCTCTCTCAAGAAAGTGACCCACATCATCCGAGAGTAATCATCAATCAGCAACATAAAGTATTTGTCCCCTTGCAAACTCCTAACTCTGGTAGGACCACACAAATCAGTGTGCACAAGTTACAACAATCCACTTAAATATTGTTCTTTACTTTGAAAGTAGTTCTGCTCTGTTTGTCTAACTGACATTCCTTACACATGCTATTAGTAGGTTTTACAAGATTTGGAAGATCTCTCATAGCCTGAGTAGTACTTATCTTGACAATGTTATCAAAGTTTACATGACACATTCTTCTATGCCATAACCAACTCTGATCAATATGAGAAATCAAACAACTTTTACCAATACTACTTAAATGAAAGATATTACCTCTAGTCTATGTACCAGATGCAATTTTAGTTTTGGAGCTTTCCAAAATTCTACATTTACCATCCTTGAATCGAAGTTCATACCCTTTGTCAACCAACTGTCCAACATTGAGAAGATTGTGCTTCAACCCTTCTACATACAAAACATCATTAGTGTTGTGCTTACCATCAAAAGTGATGGATCCTTTGCCATAGATTATGCCAGCTAAATTGTCTCCAAACTTCACAATTCCACCTTCATATCTTTCCATACTTACAAACTTACTTTTATCACCTATCATATGATGAGAACATCCACTATCAATCACCCATTCATCATTTTCTTCAATCTAAGAAGCTAAGGCACTTTCCACATTCACATAGCTAGCAGATTTAGTAGGCACCAAATTTTCTTCTTTGATAGCAATGAACACCCATTCATTTCTAGATGTACTTCCCTTATCAGATTCATCATCTATAACTCCTTCATCAGCAGCTTCTTGGACATAGTAGCATTTCTTCTAAAACCTAGGTCTATTAGAGTTTGGCTTTGAAACCCTCTCCGAACATCTTGAAGCAAAATGACCAATCTTATTGCAAGCAAAACATTTGAGAGGCAACTTTCCTTCATACTTACTGAATCCTCTAGGTAATCTTTTCACAATGAGGGCTTCAATTTCTTCAAGCTCCATTTCATCTTCTTCAAGTTCCTTCCTTGTCTTCTCATATTTGGTTAGTCTTCTTAAAGAGATTTCACCTGAATCAAATCTTTGCATCCCAGACACATTGGCCTTAAAAGCATATTCTGATTTAGGAAGGGAATCTCAAACTCACTTATTTCAAATTCTAAAAGCTTGCCAACCAACTGATCCCTTGTAATAGTTGTCACAGTCCTGATCTCCTCAATAGCAGTAACTCTATGCTTGTATGAAGCAGGGAAGGATATGAGCACCTTGCCCACAATATCTGATTCTTCCAATTTTCCACTAGCACACCTAATACTACACACAAGTTCATTCACCTTCTGCATGTAGGAAGTGATGTTTTCATCTTCACTCATTCTCAAACTTTCGTATCTACCTTTTAGGCTCTGTAACTTAGCACATTTGACATATGCATCACCTTCATATAAAGCTTCCAACTTCTTCTAGATTTCATGAGAAGTTTTCAATTCCAAGACATTTGTCATGTCTGTATCAGTCAGGGCACTTAATAATGCTTCTTTAGCCCAAATGTTGTTTTCAACATCTTTGATTTCATCTAGAGTTGAAGGACCTTTCTCTGGGGGCTTATACTCATCCTTTGTTATCAACCAATAAGCATCACCCATGCATTGCAAATGGCACTCCATGTGACTCTTCCAAAGAGAGTAATTTGTTCCATCAAATCTTGGACTATCCTTCTTGTAAGTCAACATCCTGGATCTCCTCAAGCAGTCAAGCTCTTTTTAGATGAACTGGCTCTGATACCAATTGTTGAAATTAGGGTAGACAACTAAGAGGGGAGGTGAATCAGTTGTCTCAAAAAAAATTTCTTTTTCTTCATTTAATCTTCTTTACCACTTATTAACAGATTAATGATGTAACCATGAAAGCATGAATCAACAACACATGAGCAAAAACATAATCAACACACATAACACCAGGATTTTTATGTGGAAACCCGGTTAAGGGAAAAATCACGGTGGGGGTTAACCCACAAGATTTATTCTATGTTAAAAGAATAGAAAATGGGAAGGCACTTTCCTTCGGGCACACTGCCCAGAGCTCACTACTCAAAAGAGGCTCACTGCCTACAAGAACATTTACAATGTTAATGTAGAAAGATTGAACTAAGAAACAACATCTTCTTCATGCAAAGTTCAGTCCCATTGAAGCACACAATACCTCTTCTCTACCCCCACTCACTTCCTCACTACATCCACATCTTCGCTCACATCCTCACATTTCCATGACTTCATAACACTTATTTATACAAGTCATCAACTTTGGAATGAACATCAAAGTCGGCCAAACAATCATCTATCTAGAACATTCTCCAAGATAGGCATTACAAGAAATTACAATCACAAGACTTAAAATACTACATGTGAACCACTACACTATTAGCCAAACATAGTTGGGACTCAAATCTTCCTTGAACATCATGCCACACTCCATAAAACTTCTCTTAGATCATCCGCAACACGCACCATGCATCCGGTCAGCCAAGACTGGAAAGAACAGCAACACCCAAGGAGAAATCTTCATCCATGAGCTCAATCCTCAATGTGGACCACCAACACAACATGCACCTAATTCAGAGATCACCACAAGCACAATGAAATCAATAGGAACAACCACACCACCTCAGATCACTAGAAGCACTTACACTTTCATCCGAGAACTCAAGAACACCAACTGTCATGACTGTCATACTAGAAAGATTTCTTACAGACCTCCAAACCACAAACCACTTGAGTTGAGGATACACATTGACATCCCAAACACACCTCTATATCCACAGATCATAATATTCCAATGCAGATCAATCCAGACCAAATTTATGTCACTCTGTCACCTTTCAACAACTGCAAAACTTTGTTCTACTCAGATGGCCATAACTTCACCAATTCTCCATGTAGACCTCTCAAATCTTGATTGGAGAAACTTCAGACAATCCTCTATAAACCCTTTAATCCACAGACTCTGATCTTCATCTTACTAGGAATGCAGAGAAATCTACTTCACTGAACTATACTATCTTCACTATCTCTGACAAAGAGATATGTAACTCTATTGTTTCTTCTGGAGAGGCTAATTTTCTCAATATCCTCAACATACAAGTCTTCTAAATAAGAAATAGAATAAGATACAGTCGACACCAATGACAACAAGGATATGTTGACATCAATGGAAACATTGATTAGGCACATATTTACAACATAACCAAGGTGAGACCAAAATAAACAATGTGCACGGAGTAGCTATATTGTTATGGTTTGTTAGCAAATATTAGACATCATCTAAATATCACATGGAGTGATTCTACTAGCCAAGCATTGGATAATATATATCAACCCCATCGTCATGTATGGACTAGATCCATTTTTGCTTACTCACTGAAGGGACACATGGTCCATATCAGTATTATTTTTTTTTGTCATCTGCCAGCTAGATAGAACCACTAGAAGAAGGTAAACAATAAATCAAGAGAGGAGAACAAGTTCCTTAGGGTTGTCATGTAGGAAGGTGCCCCTAGGTCACCAACCACAATGTTATACCCCTAAGACACAATACACAACAATGAAAATAGAGCGTGGAGAAATATAGAAGAATGATGATACAAATAGAAGAAGAGTCACAATAGAGGTGGTCTCCCGATATCCTTGACCTTACAAGAGTATCAAGGATCATCTAAGGAGGCCTAAACAACACATAACACATCACGGGGGAAACATAACATAGATGTAAAGGGTTATAAATACTTACCTAAAGGCACAACTGAACTAGTGATTGTCGTTAAGAAAATCATCGTCTTCCCAATCTTGAATGTTAGAGGAAAGAGGTACATAAGTTACCATAGCCCAACTTTTGTTCTTGTCTTCAAGTTGTTCATTCTTAAGCTCTTCTTGGTTTGATTCAATGTTAGGTGGAATTTTTTCTTGTTGAGATGCATTTGGTTGGGCAAAAGCTTGTATTTTCCTTCTTTCTCTTGCTTGTCTATTTCTTTTTGTCTTGTTGCTTATATCTTCAAAAGTAATGTCATGTTTTTCCATAGGTTTTTGCATGTTAGAGGAGGAAGCGCCATGTTCAAATCTCATTTGTCATGATAAAGTGTTTTTTTCTTGATGAATACCTCCCGATCCTTGTAAGGATGATGGAGGAGGAACCTCAGTATAGGGTCCTTTTCCTTTTGCTCTAGGAATTTCTTCTAATGTGGGTTGTTCATCTCTTACTGTTTGCATAGGAGGCCCGACCACTCTAGATATAAGTTTTTCTTTGTATCTTCTGTATTGTAGGAAAGAGTGAACTCTTCGTGGCTTAGGGTTTCTATCAGGTTGAAGCCAAAAGTAATCAAGAGCAAAGTTGTCCATTACCAATGGTTGATATGTATTACGTCAAATAGTATGCACTTGTCCATGTAAGGGAAATTTTATGCAATTGTGAATGGTTGAGGGGACACCATTCATAGATTTTAACCATGGGTGTCCTAGATTTACATGGAAGAGGTTGGATAAAGGGATAACCTCAAATACTTGATCTATGGATTTATCATAAACTGTAACCAATAAAGTTATCTTCCCAAAGGTAGGCATGAAAGCTCCAATATGTATCTTAACCCTTAAATCTGAAGGTTCATAAGAATCTTGTGTCAAATTATGTGCAAGAAGGAACTCTTTTGTTACCACATTAGTCATGCAATTAGGATCTATAAGTGTACTATGCACTGAAATCTCCATTATTTTCATGGTAATGTAAAGAGGCCCTTCATTGTGTACAAATGTTTTGTCATGAGGTGTAAATGTAATTTCAGGTTCAGGGCTCCTTCTTTTCAAATAAGGCCTAGGAGGGAGACTAGAATTATTGTTGTGATTATAAGCCATATGTATAAGTATTCAAATGTATGAAAAATCAGATTTTAAAAGATTTTCAATATTTTTGCAAGGAACAAGTGCAAAATTTTATATGATTATGATCTAAAATGCTTGATTTTTCACTTTTTTTTCAATGCAAATGTCTAAAAGAAGAGGTGTTGTGAAGAAATTAAAGAGGGGCAGAAAATAATAAGCTCAATATCAAATCAATAATGCAACAATGCCTTCACAACACACCTATAATGCAAATCTAGAGAGATGACAAGGCAAAATCTAGTGAAAATGCAAGGTTTTCAAACCCTAGACATGATTTTTAGTAAAAAAGACACTATGATAAAAACACTACAAGTATAAATCAGTCCTGAATGAGCATTTAAAAGAGTAGTAAAATCTAAAACAAGATTTTAACTACAAACCCTAGCTAATACAAAAACTAGGTTTTTATGAAAAATGCCAATTTCGAGCAATTTCTAACAATTTAAGCATGCAAATGCAATGCAAATGATTAATTAATGATGAATTTATGCAATTTAAATTAGATCTAATGAAAATATCAGAAATTAAATTAAATTAAAGCAAGTTATTTCAAAATGCAAACCTAAGATGCCAATTTTAAAAAAAAATATATATTTTTCAATTTGTTTTGTAAAATTTTAAATGCAATAGGATGAATGAATGTAAATCTAAAGTACAACACTCAGCAAGGTGCAAAATTCAATAAAAACATGGGTTCACTAAAATGTTTAATAGGAAAAGAGGTGTTTTCAATTTCAATGGGTGTGTGGGTTAAATCCTCCTTTCACTACAAACATTCAAGGACATTTAACCAAGTTGAATCACAACTTTTGCAAGAGGATTCACCTACAGGTTGGGTGTCACTTGGAACAATGTGGAAATTCAAAAATTGTCAATTAATGTATTAATTTAATGCTCAAGTATGCTAAAAACCCTAATATGCAAAATTAGAAGCAAACTAATAAATTACGACAAATGCTCATAGACTAAAATAGTTGGTCTACAAAGATTAATTACTAACCATTTTTTGAAGTTCGTGATGCAAAATATTTGGAGACAATGCCCTAGGCACCCAAGTCCAAGGTATAGTTTTCTTCAGGGAATTCAAGACTCTTTCTGGCACTAATAATCAATGTTTCATTTGTTTCTATCACAGGAGATGTAGAGGGCATTACCCTAGGCACCCTAGTCCAAGGTAGGCTGTTCCTCAGGATGTTGGGGCTTCTTTAGATGTTGATTGTCACTATCACAAAGATTCCCATGTTTGCAACCTCAGAGGACATTGCCTAAGGTGCCCTTATCCCGAAAGTGCTCCAAACTGCTTCTTTCTACTGGATCTAGAATCCTTATCTTCTACAACCTTCCTCTGTAACTCCACTCTATGAAATATGATATTTATAACCTACAATCACAAGGAGTGTGGTTGGGGGTTGTGGTGTTTAGGATCTTGCCTCAGTCAAGCCCTGGAAGAACATTCAAGTCTTCCGAACACTGTTGTCAGATACAGAGTGTGTATCCCTGTGGGATATAGGCAAAAACAAATTGATAAATGATTCAAACACAAATAGATATCACCTTAGAGGTGTAGCTCTCACATAGATGAAGATCCTTCAACACATGAGAAGATGAAGCTAAATCTACAATCACAAACACAATAACAATGCTCTACTCTGTAACATCGAATATCTTGAATGCTCTAAAATCATAAGTGCGCCAAAAGTTCATAATCATCTTCTAGTTTACAAATGAAACCCTAAACATGCTTATATATGCATTCCTACTACAAATTTCGTAATTCAAACTTAATATGTCAGCAACGAAACCTTCTAACGGTCACATAACCGACATTCAAATTCAGGACTTGCCTAAAGTAGGGCAGGACAAGGTTGTGAGTGCCCATGTCCTCAAGTCCTATTTTAAGGCAGGGTTAGATGCAACAATGTCCCTCAAGCCCCATGTGACATGGGTTTCAGGCCATTTTCTTCCGGGAGTCCAAATGAACATGCAAGATGTAAAACAAGGGACCCGAGAGCTAAACTTAGGAGGTAAAATTCCTAGGGGGACATTATACAACATAACACCTAGTATGGTCTTCTCTTGCGTATATAGATGATTTAGAGAACTAGAATGATTCGACAAGAAAACATGACTCTCTGTGGGCCTTAGTTTTATAGGTTTGAGTGTGCATCTATTTTAAGCATGTTGTGTAACTTTTGGACTACACCATTGCATCTGGGAGGCTCAACTTAGTTAGGATTGATTTTTGTTTCACTCAAAATTGATTCCATAAAGATAAAACTCATTTTGGGTTTTTGCATATCTTTGTTTGATTGGTTTATACATGTGGTATGAACTTCAAGGTAGTATAGCCTAAATCTAACTACACCATTCCACTCAACAACACTAAAAATCTTAAGATTGACTATAAACTTGGGAATTTTGGGTGGGCACTTTTTCTAGGGGAACCATAATTAAACAATCATTATAAATATTCAATGAAAATCCAATGATAAATTTAATCCACTAACAGAATCACATATACACTTAGTCGCATAAGTACATAACACCTATCCAGTTACATTGAGATTCATCATTGCATAAATAAGTCCATTCTAAATTCAATTCATAGAGACAAGGTAAACATGAATTCTACACTCAAATAAAGATAATGTATACAAGTCCATAGTTACTATTTAACCAATTCTTAATCAGAACAGATAGTCAACTACTATTCTTAATATAGTATCAGTGTCCACATCACCTATGATCATAACAAAGTATAATATCACATCATAGAGTATTTTACATAAACAAGTCTATTAAAATAAGATGTGAACTTGAGGAGGAGGAGAGGGCCTCACACTCTCCCCCCAAGATTAGGCTTCCTCCTAGAAGCCCTCAAAAGGTTAGTAGAGTAACCCACCATTGGGTAAAGGTAGTGGTATTCCTAATCTAGGTTGAAGAACTATTTAATCCAAGATAGTCAATAAATAATCAATAATTTAGTGTTTCCTTCCCTATGGAGTTCAACCATACATCAATATATGTCGAACAAGGAATACGTCCATTCTAAATTCAATCCATAGCGACAAGATAAACGTGAATTCTATACTCAAATACAGACAATGTATACAAGTCCATAGTTACTAGTTGACCAATTCATAATTAGAATAGATAGTCAACTACTATTCTTAATATAGTATTAGTGTAAACATCACCTATAATCATAACAAAGTATAATAACATATCATAGAGTATTTTATAGAAACAAGTATATTAAAATAGGATGTGAACTTGAGGAGGAGGAGTGGGCCTCACACTCTCCCCCCAAGATTAGGCTTCCTCCTAGAATCCCTTAAAAGGTGAAGTAGAATAATCCACCATTGGTTCAAGGTAGTGGTATTCCTAATCTAGGTTGAAGAACTATTTAATCCAAGATAGTTAATAAATAATCAATAATTTAGTGTTTCCTTCCCTATAGAGTGCAACCATACATCAATATATGTTGAACAAGGAATACATCACTATGCATAGTATATTTAAGTCAAGGGTGCCAAAACACTAATATAGTTCATGAAGTGCCACAGAGATCATACAAAGAGTAAAAACATACCAATGCATACTAAAAACACAACCATAATTAGACTACTACTTGCTAACCTTCCCTAGCTATCATGTATATTGATAATAAAATTTAAGCATATCGATAAAGAACCATCCCATGAATTGAGTCATTAAGTACTATTTCCTTCCATAACCATAAAGAACACTTAACTTCCCTAATACTTAGCTTACACGTAATACCCTAAACTTACATGTCTCAAGAATATATCCATAATGATGTCTCCACAACTCGCAACATGATACTCATGCAAAAGGGTTTTATGAGAGTGATCAACACCCAAATACATTCAAGGAACCTTAGGATCATGAAGCTACATAACTAGAAACTAATATGGCTTGTGACCATAGAACCAATATCTAAGTTTCTGTAGTCCAAACATGTCTTATCTCTCTAAAGGGGGTGATATGACATGTAACCTAGCACTACAAACAAGAAAAGGTATATATTTGTGAATCTAAGCTGGGAAAAGAAACATGACCATCCTATATCAATCCATTATTAGATTTCAACTCTTCAAGAAATTCCTAAGCCACCTTCTCCCTGCATACAACCTAGTAGGGCCCTTTTTGAAAAAGGTAATTTAACACATGAAAAACTCCACACGTACCAGCAGTAACAATAAAGCAAAGACCTCAAAAAATAATAATTCTCAAATTGTTAAAATTTTAATTAAAATCCAAAATGAAATCACATAAAAAAATAAAACTCAAGTGTGGTCACTAATGCAAAAGTTTCAAATTCAATCAAAAGTCTAATCCAATGAGTCCTTGAGGTAAGGGAACATCAAAATTAACTGGCTAAGAAGCCTAAAGTAATAAAAATTCTATACCGTTAGTTAATAATTTGAATATTCATAATTAATTAAATAAATCAATAAATAAATAAGTAATTTAAATAATTAAGTAATCCAACAGTCTCATAACAATTTGCACAATAAACATCACATCATGACTTTAACAAGCCACCCAAAGGGGAGAAGGGGTATGTTAGGCTCAACCACAAGAATCATTATAGGATAAGCCCTCACATTGGATAATCCCATGTCCTACACAAATAGAACATGCATTATAGCAAATGCAATAATCCTAGTGCCGAAGTATTTCATGTACATGAGTATCTAAGAGATTTTAGTGCAAGGACAATATAGTCAAAATTTTCATTATGGAACACCTATTTCTATCTTGAAACCACAAATCACTACTACACTAGAATTCAAAAGATCCTTATTGGAAATATTTTCCTAACACCAGTATCTAATAAAGATATAAAAGTTTAAATGAAAATGGAGAGTAACTCCCGATACATGGCACATCAAGGATCACCCTCAACCCAAAAGCATAGAAACAAGCATTAGACTTTCTCTATGCACTAATGAGTGTGCTTCTACAAAAGGGAAAGTCAATTGGAGAAAAAATCCATGGAGTATTATAACCTCCCAATGAAAGACCCTTCTCACTCAACCCCTAATTGTGCTTGTGCCCTCAATCTACTAGAAGAGAAGGAAATCACACCTATACATATTTTATGTTTTCATGCTCATTGGCCTCAAACGTAGTTATCTATACACAATCATCTCAAACAAGTCATGAATACCCCATTTCATAATTTTTGAAACAATCACCTAATGCACTAACGTTCACTAACACACAATTATTTCTCACATGCTTTATCACTTTATGTTATATAGATATTTTACACTTATAATGTTTTCTTAATTAGATCAATCTCATACATCGACACATTGATTTACCATCAATTATTACACCTTGAGATAAGCTAATTATAGTTACTTACACATATCCAGCTAACATAAGGAGGCAAAAAGCATGTCTTGTTTAACCTACTAGGTCTCTACTTCAATTAGCACATTTTAATTCTTTGCAAATTATATCAGTATTACAATTTTTAACTCAATTCATACATCAACATAGATGATCAATTAATTAATTGCCATTACATATAATACAATACAAACCTATTTCCTTTGAATTCCAAACACTATTATGATTATTTACTAGATTTAGTCCTTGTTTTTCCTTTCCTTTTTACAACATAGATACATTTGCTACCAGATTTATAAGATTTATGTTTTCTTACAACTTGTAATTCCTCAATATGATGAAAAAGAGACTCAATATTCAAAATAATTCAAGCATTCATGATGGAATAAAACCTATATCCATGTAGTAATGAGAAGACAAAAGTGCATACATTAATAATGACAATGCAATAGCAAGCAATCTAGAACCATCCAACATGTCTTATTATTTCACAGACACATAAAATGTAGCATTTGTGTAACCTACATCATTATCAACTAAAGTAGATGACAATAATCTCTCACATCTAATTCTTCTTTTCTGGGTCATCCCACAATAATAGGTTACACTTTTTGGCCAAACTTGACATTGAAATCAACATTTTGAACTAAATCTTCACTTTCTGACACCTATAGCCGCTAAACAGTTAGGAATTTGAAGATGATGCAAACTAGTGATTTGTGAGATTTTTTTTGTAGACTCTAAATATATTTTTTTAAAAAAAATTGGAGTTAAATTGTAAAAAAAAATTGTTTCCTTTGATAACTAGTTTTTAATAGTAAACAACATTTTTTTAAAGTGATGTGTATTCTGTAGCACATAACTTTTTTTCTACAAAGGATAAAATTCTGATTCTTTTGAATTTAGATTGGTAACACCGATATATAGGGCATGCATTTGGTCTCATAATGTTTTGTTGAATATTTTTTTTTAATTAAGTTTTGAAGTCAAACCAATTATAATTTAGACATAGGTGTATTCTGTAAAACATAAATTTTTTTGTATGTATCGAAATTCAATTTTTCTTTTTTTTGTTGAAACAAGGACATCAATAACTAGGGCATATATATTTTTCAAAAAAAAAATCACTAATTTACTAATTTTCTATGTGTGTAGAACAAAGAACTTGATGTTTAGTGAAAAGCCTACATTCACAAGAAATAAAAAATAAATATAATAATCAAATTAAATATATTTAAAATTATACTTTTTGGGAAGCTTATAATAAGGACTACATACTTACAAAACATAAATTTTAAATTAATTTGACATTTGATCCCCCAAAATGTAAATCAAAAGTGATTTTTTATCAGCATTTTGATAGGTGTAGAGGAGACTCCATTATAGGTATGGTTTATAACTAGAGGGGTTCTATCCAAGGGGGTTTGAATCTAAGGGGATTTGATCAAATCCTCTTCAATTTAAATCCTTTAAATGGAACCTTTCAAGGCTTAAATCATTATATTTTCTAAAAATATGTGATTTCAGCAAAAATCAGGATGTCCCAGAAAGTGTAACCCATTATTGTGGTAGCACCCTTCTAAGCATCGAACACAAAGACCACACACACAAGGTAAAATATCCAAAACTTATTACAAACTCTAAATCAGTACTAACTCATGTATTGGATAAATGCACAAGTTTTTCGACATCGGAATTAAAAAATTAAATCATTCTTCTACATGATATTAATGGATCTAACAACAAGAATGAATAAGCACACATCTATATATATTATTCTCTACATGCTCAGATTAACACATTTAACTCTAACCTTTAATTGATTTGAATACTTTAATACTTTAAAATCCACCATAGTATCCTTTATTTATTAAAAAGGACTACATAACTCTCTATTTTCTACTTTCTACTTCATGTAGCTAACTTTTCATCCTTCTAAATTCAAGTTTCATACATTCCTATCCTAACCATTATCAAGTCAATTTCACATAAGTGGTACATGTAATTAAGAACTCACAAGGAAAAATATGTTAAAGCACCATTCGAGATTCAAGGAAGAGGTAAAGAGACTCAATCTTTTAGGTAGACCAAGGTACAATAGATGAAGGATTGAGTTTAAGGACCTAATATAAGATCAACTTCCTATTATCAAGATCAACTTAAAGCATTTTCTAAAAGTTTGATATAATTCTGAATGAGTCATTAAACAAGGTTCATGTATACAAGTATATCACTTTATCCTAAAAGAAGTTGGAATACCACTAACATTTTACCCAACTCTCATTTCCAACCAGTCATCATATTATAAGATTCAAAAACATCATTTGATCCAATTATAATAGCTCTAGAAAGTAATAAATTTATAGAGAATTTTGAAAGATATTTATACTAGCCACTAGGTAATAGCTATGTTCCTAAAAAATCAACCTTCAATCTTCATACAAAAATTCAAAATAATAGCAAGGAAACTTATTTTTACAATAAAGTGTTGACCATACTACATTGTTCCTTAGCCATATGTATTCCTTCCATTCTAGTTTAACTACAGAGAGAAATTCAGGAAGGTGATAGGGACACACAATAGTTTAACAACCATAAATTAAAATGAGTTGACTAAAGTACTTAGTACTACTACTTATATATTCTTATCTACACAACTTTTTTACATATAGTGAAAGCATTCAACAACATACTACATTTCTTGAAAACAAGGATGAAATTTAATTACCATGCACCATCAATATTCATTACCTAGAATCATTATGGAACAACATTTACACAATAACACATTCAACAACATGACCCAAACAATTTCATAGAGCTCTCAGTGTACCTAGCTCTAATATCAAATGTCATACCCACTCGTACACTCATGCACAAATAGGAATAAACACAATGCAACCATTATTTTTAAAACACAACACTTAAAAAACTAAGGGTAACACTACTTTCAGTAGTTGATAATGTGTACTCATCATCATTGCACATGCAAAGAATGAAGGTAGCTGCACTAGGTGAAGAGATATAATACATTTGTGGGTGATGTTATCTCCATTGCAACTCCCTGAAATAAAGACAAAGACAACCTACTAAGGTGTCAACATTGTTATGTATGGTGTCGCATGGGTATGTGCAGGATCATGATGGGCCAAACTATACCTCTAAGTGGCAATGAAAATACAGAAAATCAGAATTTATCAAGTTCATGTGAAAATTTGAATGGATTATCTACACAATTTGAAAAAGATGTAAGAACGAAATTTGTAGAGAATTGAATCTAGTTTATAGGCTAATATTTTTTTAAAAAAAAAAACTAAATTTACTTAGTGAAAATTGAATATTTCAAAGAACAGCTATTAAATTTTTCAGAAAAAAATAAAAAGTGGGTGTCTGTCCAGCCAACCTAACTATGAGTAAAAATATATATATATTTTTTTAAACTTTCAAAATAAGTAGAGGACTCATGTCCAGATGTGACGCATATTTATTTGAAATTTTTTTCCAATAAAATAATTAGTTATGATTTTTTTACTGTGACTTTTTTAAAAAAATAAAAAGTAATTTTCCAGCCAACCTAACTCGATTAAAAAAAATCGAAATTCAAAATTTTTTTTTTAACCTATAGCCAGAAAAGCATAGAGTGTGACGCAGGTTTTGGATCTCAAAAAGGTGAAATGGTTTGAAAGTTATGGATGTTTTTCAATCAGTGTGTCCATCAGGATTTCAGACACACGGTATATAGAAAATTATTAATAATTATTTAATAAAATGATAACCAAACAAATCTTATATTTTTAGAAAGCTAACAATTTTTTCTATAAACCCTTTTTGTTTTATCAATTTTGCATAAAAAAAAGTCGTCAGCACTAAGGGTGAAGTTCGAAGAAGAGACTGAAACATGAAAACACGTTAGAATCCATAAAAAGTCAACAACCAAAACGGATATCCGTCTTGCTTTGTACCAAAGCAAGATGGATATCCGTTTTGCTTTGGTAAAAGCAACTCAAAATGGATATCCGTTCTCAAAACGGATATCCGTTTCCTTGATCCATGAAAAATTTTGTACCATTGGTTTTGGATGAAGAGAAGCAACATATTTGAAACATCGAGGCAATAATACAAGAAGTTAAAGTTAGTTGGTCATTTATAGGTGTATCTATTGTTTCATTTCACATTACACATAGAATTCTAATTAACAATCTAGTTTCCTCATTTGGGGGAACATTTTTTTATCCATTTCTAATGGAATATTTAGTTAAAAATTGGTGTCTCCTTGTAAAAAGTATGGGCTCTTATCAAGTACGTGTTGTGGCCAAATCACACATCACCCCATTAGGAATAGGGACCCCCCTTTTTTTGAATTCTAATGCTTTGCATTGGGATCTGGATTATGTTTTTTCAAATGGCCCTCTGCTAGGAATGAATGCTTTAACCTTTGAATGACTTGAACTAGGAAAGTTTTGCGAGCAAATGGCTCAGTAGTGTTAGGCGTTGTTTTGCACTCATAGAATCACCAAAGGGCACCTAGCTTAATGGAGGACATAACAAATATTCAGAGGTCCCCTTTTGTGCCTAACAATAAGCTTGGAAATGTTTGAAAAGCATCAAAAGGAATCAAGGCATATAATGAGTTTGAAAAGCATCAAAAGGAAGGTATTGATGAATATAATGAGTTTGGGCGCCCTTAATACAATGAGCATGACATTCCCTTGTTTGGAGGATTGTTATCTTAATACATCTTGGAGGAGAGAATGAAGGTTTGACATGAAAAGAAAATCATTTGAGGAATAAGAAATGAGCTAAGTGCATTAAGGCGCTATAACATACCTGAAGCTCTCTAATGAGCGCCTTACAAAAGGGACATGATAATGATGTAGTATGATCATCATACCTTGGATTGAAATCATCATAATGCTTAAAATAACTCAAAATGTGTTAGGCGCCCATTCAACTATGGATACACTCAAGTAGGCACCTTGAAGAAAACCTCTCAATGCATGTCAAAAAAAAAGGTGGGCGCTTAACATTGAAGAAGTAATTCATCAATCTTTTAAAGAAGCATGGATGTAAAAAAGAAGTGAACACCTATGTAAGATCAAGGCACAATTTTCAAACTCCTGAGTGATCTCCAAAGTAGCGCCTTGTGGTGAGATGGGGTCTAAGTCTATCTTAAATGGCGCCTTGAGTTGAGGGTAAGTAAGTTGCTTTGAAGTCAACATAAGCGCCTAAGGGATAATAAGACTCTTGAAGTTATTAGCAGGTGTTTGGAAGTATTAGAATCTCGCAAGAAAGACAAAGACCCTTGGCACATAACCATCAAAGCAGCTTGAAGTCATAGGGTGAATGCATAGAAATAAGGAGACTTCTTGAGTTGAGGGGTTGAATGTGAGATAGAACTATAAAAATGTTAAAGATCAGTCCAAAGACCTAGGTGCATTTTGCCACCAAGACAGTTTGATTTCAGCGCCTAGATGTCTTAGATACAAGGCACATATTCATGCCTTCGTCCCCCAATTTAAGCGCCTATCTGTATATATGAAGAGTTTGTTTTAAATTTAAAATTTTGAAAAATTTATTAAATGCATTAAATACAACCAATCTGGGTCCTTTAACTAGAATGCAAGTAGAAGAAGAGCTTCAAGATTCAATTGATAATGCTCGAGCTATTATAAGACAAGAGACAGAAGGTAGAATCAGAGCTGAGCAAAGATGCCAAGCCTTAGAGTAGTACATTCAGCATTTAGTTCATCCTATTCACAAATGTGTCCAAAGTAAGATTACTCAAATCAAATAATGGCTTATATCCACAGCTTTATTAAGTTGATACCTTGGTGGATTAGTGTGTAAACATTCAAATTAGATGGTAATTCACAAGTTTATAGAATAATAAAATGAATCCCTAGTCTAGAATCCAAATGTACATAATAAAATGGATATATGTTTTGTAGTAGCGATATGGACATTGCAGAGTGTCCGTTGGCAAAGAATTGGGATTTACTTAAATTTGCTTGTTCATGCTTCTCACAGGACGTCACCTCCCCTACCCATCCAGCTCTACAGAAGAAGAGAGACAACAAATGATCAAGAGGGATCACCAATTAGCGGTAAGTGATTGATTACTTATGTCATGTTATATATTTTGAATATTAAATTCTATATTAATGTGCACGTTGTTTGATTGTATTAATAGGTGGAAATTCAAAAATCTCTATCAAGGAGGTCTAGTCGATGAGCGATAGAGGATGAGTCATTGACTAGTTCACCATCTTCATGGCCTAGCAAGAGCCATATATTATTTGATAGCAATCCATAGGAGATTTGATTTTGGGACATTTTGTTACATATGCCTATTTGGCTTTGTAAACATACTTTTGTATGTTATCGATGTATATCATTGTATATACCCATATGGTTTTATTTGTACATGCCTATATGGCTTGATATATACACTATACAAATTATTTTCATGACATTATGCATATATGTATATATAAGATCCTAATTTGGCACAAGTAGGGAGAATGCTTGCAAAGGTTATGGAATTTGGTTTTAAACGTTCCAATTGTATTTGTTTCAAAGATTCTAAAGCCTTTTCAAAAAATCCATTTTGTGTATATCCTGCAATCATTGCATTCCATGAGATAGTATCTCTTTGAGGTGTCATGCCAAACTGTTCACATGCCTTGTCTATGCTTCCACACTTTGGATTTACACCCACCAATTGCATTTTCTTAACATTTCCTTTCAATCCTTATCAAAAATTCCATTTTGTGCACATATTGCAATCATTGCATTCCTTCATTTACAACACATGATTAAATAAGAAGATGCATATTTACAACACTTAAGAATATGTAGTAGTGTTGCTCATGTCACCAATACTATGTTTACATCTTCACATACATGGCTTACAACATGTGACAATATGAAGTGATGAAGAAACTTGTTATTTTGATGTATTTCAACTCCAAACTTGCGCCTAGAAGTGAAGGTGCTAATCCTTGATCAAACTAACCTAAAAGTGCGCCTTGGTACTTAGGGCGCTAGATTATGATTGGTCAACCTAAAATGTGCACCTAAGGCTAGATATTGAATTGGAAGGATAAAATACATCATCAAATGAGTTTATAGTTATTGAAGGCATCAAATGATGACTTGGGCGCACATCTACCTCTCTACACCATCAAATATGCACCTAGATTAGTGAGGCACCACTTCATATCTCTATGACTTTGGATATGCACCTTGATAATGAATTGATCTTGCAAGTTGAGGTTGTCTCCACAAGTTGAAAGAATGTCCAAAGAATACAAGGCGCCAATTATTGAACAAACAACCTAGAATGAGTGCCTTACTATTTGAGTTGCTAGTTCATGGTTCTAGAACACCAAAAGTGCACCTAGATGTTGAGGCGCTAGCTCTTGCTCAAGCAACCTTGAAAGTGCGCTTTGACAAGGAGGTTAAAATGTATTATCAAAGGATTAAGTTGAATCAAGGAATCATCATTGAAGACAAGTAAAACATGATTGTGAATGAGGTACACTTTTCATTATCTCCAACCTCACAATTGCGCCTTCCCTTGGAAGCTCATATTGTGCCTAAAGGAATGGTACTAAGATAACATCCATGTCAATGATTGAGAATGTGTCAACTAGAATAATATTTTTGTTTTTCTCATCGTGGGGTCGAACGGACTGCGCCAACACATCGAGGTGGGCGGGTAAATGCCAGTAGAGGTCTCGTTTTGTGTGCCAAGCATCCCAGTCATTTCAGGTAAGAGGCTACCCGCAAAGTCCCTTAAGATCCCTGAGACCAAAAATGCGCCAAACTTTGACGGAGCAGTTCTCAGAATTCGTGACAGCTGGGAATGTTGTGTTTGGACCTACAGGTGTATGTGGGGTCTATCGATAATAACCTCTCTCATTTTTGGTCAACTCCATTCCGTTTGACCATGCCGAAATCAAACGCATTGTTGCAAAATGCTTCAATTTGATGCAGTGGAAAGGTGCTAAGTGTGACATTTTTCATTCCATAGCTCGTGGGGTCAAATGGACTGTGCCAACACGTCGGGGTGGGCAGGTAAATGCCAGTGGAGGTCTCGTTTTGTCCGCCAAGCATCCCAGTCATTCCAGGCAAGAGGCTACCGGCAAAGTCCCTTAAGATCTCTGAGACCAAAAATGCGCCAAACTTTGACGGAGGAAACTCAAAATTTGTGACAACTGGGAATGTTGTGTTTGGACCTACAGGGGCACATGGGGTCCATTGACAATAACCTCTCTCATTTTTGGTCAACTCGATTCCGTTTGACCGTGCCGAAATCAAACGCATTATTACAAAATGCTTCAATTTGATGCAGTGGAAAGGTGGTAGGTGTGACATTGTTCATTCCATAGCTCATGGGGTCGAACGGACTATGCCAACGTGTCGGGGTGGGTGGTTAAATACCAGTGGAGGTCTCATTTCATCCGCCAAGCATTCCAGTCGTTCTAGGCAAGAGGCTACCGGCAAAGTCCCTTAAGATCCCTGAGACCACAAATGCGCCAAACTTTGATGGAGCAGTTCTCAGAATTCGTGACAGCTGGGAATGTTGTGTTTGGACCTATAGGTGCATGTGGGGTCTGTCAATAATAACCTCTCTCATTTTTGGTCAACTCCATTCTGTTTGACTGTGCTAAAATCAAACGCTTTGTTGCAAAATGCTTCAATTTAATGCAGTGGAAAGGTGCTAGGTGTGACATTTTTCATTCCATAGCTCGTGGAGTCGAACGGACTGTACAAATGCATCGGGGTGGGCGGGTAAATGCCAGTGGAGGTCTCGTTTCATGCACCAAGCGTCCCAGTCGTTCTGGGCAAGAGGCTACCGGCAAAGTCCCTTAAGATCCCTGAGACCAAAAATGCGCCAAACTTTGATAGAGCAGTTCTCAAAATTCGTGATAGCTGGGAATGTTGTGTTTGGACCTACAGGTGCATGTGAGGTCTGTCGACAATAACCTCTCTCATTTTTGGTCAACTCCATTCCATTTGACCGTGCCGAAATCAAATGCATTGTTGCAAAATGCTTCAATTTGATGCAGCAGAAAGGTGCTAGGTGTGACATTTTTCATTCCATAGCTCATGGGGTCGAACGGACTGTGCCAACGAGTCGGGGTGGGTAGGTAAATGCTAGTGGAGGTCTCGTTTTGTGTGCCAAGCATCCTAGTCGTTCTGAGTTGTAAGCTACCGACAAAGTCAAAAGTTGTTAGGATTGAAATTTTGCATTCTACAGGTCCTGGGTCTAAACAGATTGTGCCAACACGTCGGGGTGGGTGAGTAAATGCTAGGGGAGGTCTCATTTTATGTGCCAAGGCTCCCAGTCCTTCTCAGTTGTAAGCTACCAGCAACGTGACTTTACCGGTAGCTTATAGCTTGGAATGACTGCGATGCTTTGCACACAAAATGAGACCTCCCCTAGCATTTACCCACCCACCCCGATGTGTTGGCATAATCCGTTCGACCCCAGGACCTGTGGAATGCAAAATTTCAATCCTAGCAACTTTTGACTTTGTCGGTAGCCTCTTGCTCAAAATGACTGGGAAGCTTGGCACACGAAATGAGACTTCCACTAGCATTTACCCGCTCACCCTGACATGTTGGCATAGTCCGTTTCACCCCATGAGCTATGGAATGAAAAATGTCACACCTAGCACCTATCCACTGCATCAAATTGAAGCATTTTGCAACAATGCATTTGATTTCGGCACGATCAAACAAAATGGAGTTGACCAAAAATGAGAGAGGTTATTGTCGACGGACCCCACGTGCACCTGTAGGTCTAAACACAACATTCCCAGCTATCACAAATTCTAAGAACTGCTCCGTCAAAGTTTGGCGCATTTTTGGTCTCAGGGATCTTAAGGGACTTTGCCGGTAGCCTCTTGCCCGGAAGGACTGGGATGCTTGGCGCATGGAATAAGACCTCCAATAGCATTTACTCGCCCACCCTGACACATTGGTGTAGTCCGTTCAACCCCATGAGCTATGGAATGAAAAATGTCACACCTAGCACCTTTCCACTGCATCAAATTGAAGCATTTTGCAACAATGCGTTTGATTTCGGCATGGTCAAACAGAATGGAGTTGACCAAAAATGAGAGAGGTTATTGTCAACAGACCCCACATGCACCTGTAGGTCCAAACATAACATTCCCAGCTATCATGATTTCCAAGAACTGCTTCATCAAAGTTTGGCGCATTTTTGGTCTTAGGGATCTAAGGGACTTTGCTGGTAGCCTCTTGCCCGGAACGACTGGGACGGTTGGCGCATGAAACGAGACCTCCATTGGCATTTACCCACCCACCCCGATGCGTTGGCGTAATCCATTCGACCCCACGAGCTATGGAATGAAAAATGTCACACCTAGCACCTTTCCAATGCATCAAATTGAAGCATTTTGCAACAATGCGTTTGATTTTGGCATGGTCAAACAAAATGGAGTTGACCAAAAATGAGATAGGTTATCATCGACGGACCCCACATGCACTTGTAGGTCCAAACACAACATTCCCATTTGTCATGAATTCTGAGAACTGCTCCGTCAAAGTTTGGCGCATTTTTGGTCTCAGGGATCTTAAGGGACTTTGTCGGTAGCCTCTTGCCCGGAACGACTGGGACTCTTGGCACACAAAACAAGACCTCCATTGGCATTTACCCACCCACCCTGACGCGTTGGTGTAGTCCATTCGACCCCATGAGCTATGGAATGAAAAATGTCACACCTAGCACCTTTCCACTGCATCAAATTCAAGCATTTTGCAACAATGCGTTTGATTTCGACATGGTCAAACAGAATGGAGTTGACCAAAAATGAGAGAGGTTATTATCGATGGACCCCACATGCACCTGTAGGTCCAAACACAACATTCCCAGCTATCACAAATTCTGAGAACCGTTCTGTCAAAGTTTGGCGCATTTTTGGTCTCAAGGATCTTAAGGGACTTTGTCGTTAGCCTCTTGCCCGGAAGGACTGGGATGCTTGGTGCACGAAATGAGACCTCCAATAGCATTTACCCACCCGCCCCAATGTGTTGGTACAGTCCGTTCGACCCCACGAGCTATAGAATGAAAAATGTCACACCTAGCACCTTTCCACTGCATCAAATTGAAGCATTTTGCAACAATGCTTTTAATTTTGGCACGGTCAAACGGAATGGAGTTGACCAAAAATGAGAGAGGTTATTGTCGACAGACCCCACGTGCACTTGTAGGTCCAAACACAACATTCCCAGCTATCACAAATTCTGAGAACTACTCCGTCAAATTTTGGCGCATTTTTGGTCTCAGGGATCTTAAGGGACTTTGCCAGTAGCCTCTTGCTCAGAACGACTGGGACGCTTGGCGCATGAAACAAGACCTTCACTGGCATTTACCCACCCACCCCGATGCGTTGGCGTAGTCCGTTCGACCCCACGATGAGCAAAACAAAAAATATGGCACCTAGCAAGGTTTTTGCTCTTACAGAACAATGTATCGGCAAAGACCCTAGTTTTCATAAGGGGAGACATGTGATTTTAAGAGGTTTTGGGAATGTGACTTTATCCTTCCACTCCTTATCCAATGACGAGTTTATTCACAGAGTTTGATGGCTTTTATGAGCATCTACATGATGTTGTTTTAGGATAGTCATAAAGGGCAGTTTTTGGATAGCCGTATGTATCTTTTTAACAATCATAAAGGGCAAGTTGTACATGGACTGTGAGAGTCCCAAAACTCATATAAATCATCCATTTTAGTGTTTGACAACCTTATAAATCCATTAGATCATTTATACATACCCTAATGCAACTTATAAACCCTCTTTGTATAGTAATTTCATGAATGACTATCTTGTATGATTGTTTTGTGCATTTTAATAGGCCAATGAGGATTGTATGGTGTCATCATATTCATGATTTTAACTTGATGCAGAGATAGGCTCTAACTCAACATGATAGAGGCATCATTACAAATGGATTGAATTGCAATAGTCAGAGAGCCAACCTCCTATCAATGAGAGTTCAATGATAGTAAATAGAGAGCTACTTGACCATAAATAGGATTTGCATACATACATACATACATATATATATGATCTCGTAGGCATCTAGGTTTCATACACAAATTGCAATAGTTGTAGAGCCAACCTCCTATCAACGAGAGTTGAATAATAGTAAATAGAGAGCTTCTCGGCCATAAATGGGATTTGCATACACACACACCCAACTGAAATAGTATCCTTATTGGCCTTATTGGCACCTCCCCCCAAGATGTAAGTTTTTTATGTTTATAATGTGCCCCTAGTGTCCTTATTGGCCTTATTGGCACCTAAAACACAAGAAAGTAGATTCCACTAGCTTTCAATTATAATTTCTCTTAGGCCCTAACACATCCATACAGGGCTATACTAAACAAAGAAATCGTAGGAAAATAGTAAAATCTGCAAAAATAGAGTTTCTTGACATTAATTTCATTCAAACTTGTCTTCAATTCATCTTCAAAATGTTTATTGGTGCTCTCTCTCTAAACACTAAACCCTAAACCTCTAAACCTTAACCCCTAAACTATAAACCCTAAACCCTAAATAATGCCCCTAAACCTTAACCCCTAACCCCTAAACCCTAAACCCTAAACATGAGCAACCCTAAACCCTATCTCCTATCTCTCCCTTTTCTCCCTATCTCTATCATCGGGCTCTACCTCTCAATCCTTCTCCCTATTTCTCTAGACATCTCGCTCACTCTCTATCTCCTTATCTCTCCCCTTTGTCACCTCTATCTCTCCCTATCTGTCTCCTCTCTCTTTCTATCTAGCTATCTCCAAAACTGAGAAACCCTAAACCTAGGTACACCCTAAATCCAATCAACTCTAAACCTATATCTCCCTATCTCTCCCCTATCTCCCTATCTCTATCATCCCTCTACCTCTCTTTATCTCTCTCCCTATGTTCTTGGCCATGTGCCTCACTCTCTATCTCCTTATCTCTCTCCTTGGTCTCCTCTCTCTATCTCCCTATAATTCCTCTCTCTATAAACCCTAAATCCAAAACCCTAAACCTCTAAACCTAACCCCTAACCCCTAAACAATTTAAATCCTAAACCCTAAATAATGCCCCTAAACCCTAACCCCTAACCCCTAAACCTGAGAAACCCTAAACCCCTAAACCTTAAACCCCAAACCCCTAAACCCTAAACCCAAGTAACACTAAACCACTATCTGCCTATCTCTCCCCTATCTCCCTACCACCTGTGTCCCTCTACCTCTCAATCTCTCTCCCTATGTCTCTAGCCATGTCCCTCACTCTCTATCTCCCTATCCCTCCCCTCAGACTCCTCTATATCTCCCTATCATTCCTCTCTCTCTATAAACCCTAAATCCAAAACCCTAAACCTCTAAACCTAACCCCTAACCCCTAAATAATAAATCCTAAACCCTAAATTATAATGCCACTAAACCCTAACCCCTAACCCCTAAACCTGAGAAACCGTAAATCCCAAACCCCTAAACCCTAAACCCAAGTAACCATAAACCACTATCTCCCTATCTCTCCCCTATCTCCCTATCACCTTTGTCCCTCTACCTCTCAATCTCTCTCGCTCACTCTCTATCTCCTTATCTCTCCCCTTTGTCACCTCTATCTCTCCCTATCTGTCTCCTCTCTCTTTCTATCTAGCTATCTCCAAAACTGAGAAACCCTAAACCCAGGTACACCCTAAATCTAATCAACTCTAAACCTATATCTCCCTATCTCTCCCCTATCTCCCTATCTCTATCATCCCTCTACCTCTCTTGATCTCTCTCCCTATGTCCCTGGCCATGTGCCTCACTCTCTATCTCCTTATCTCTCTCTTCAGTCTCCTCTCTCTATCTCCCTATCATTCCTCTCACTCTATAAACCCTAAATCCAAAACACTAAACCTCTAAACCTAACCCCTAAACAATTTAAATCCTAAACCCTAAATAATGCCCCTAAACCCTAACCCCTAACCCCTAAACCTGAGAAACCCTAATCCCCTAAACTATAAACCCCAAACCCCTAAACCCTAAAACCAAGTAACCATAAACCACTATCTCCCTATCTCTCCCCTATCTCCCTATCACCTTTGTCCCTCTACCTCTCAGTCTCTCTCTCTATGTCTCTTGCCATGTCCCTCACTCTTTATCTCCCTATCTCTCCCCTCAGACTCCTCTATATCTCCCTATTGGTCTGATGCAGAGCACACAGTGGAAGCTCTCAAAACACAGTGAAATACCCATCAAAACCCATAGTTCAAATAGATTAAAGCTTAATCAGCTTTAAGAAACCTTCTCAAAGTTCCAAATAACATCAAATCATATACATTCTTCCTATCGGCAAGATAAACACTATCGACCAACTCAAAAATTCTTATACCGATGCTCCGATCACTCCACTTTTGACGAGCCTTTGAACCTTTTGTTGTGACATATATCCATCGGCCCAACTTTAAACTAGTCTTCCGATCTCCCATACCACCCATTTCTCACTCCACAACCTGTATTAACACATGATTAAACCTAACCCCTAACCCCTAACCCTTATTTCCTAACCCCTAAACCCTAAACTTGAGAAACCATAAACCCCTAAATCCTAAACACTAAACCCAAGAAACCCTAAACCTCTATCTCTCTATCTCCCTATCTCACTATCTCCCCATCACTATCATTCCTCTACCTCTCAATCTCTCTCCCTATGCTTTGGCCATGTCCCTCACTCTATATCTCCCTAATTGTCTTCTCTCTCTAAACACTAAACCCTAAACCTCTAAACCTTAACCCCTAAACCATAAACCCTAAACCCTAAATAATGCCCCTAAACCTTAACCCTGAACCCCTAAACCCTAAACCCTAAACGCGAGCAACCCTAAACCCTATCTCCTATCTCTCCCTTATCTCCTTATCTCTATCATCGAGCTCTACCTCTCAATCCTTCTTCCTATTTCTTTGGACATCTCGCTCACTCTCTATCTCCTTATCTCTCCCCTTTGTCACCTCCATCTCTCCCTATCTGTCTCCTCTTTCTTTCTATCTAGCTATCTACAAAACTAAGAAACCCTAAACCCAGGTACACCCTAAATCCAATCAACTCTAAACCTATATCTCCCTATCTCTCCCCTATCTCTCCCCTATCTCCCTATCTCTATCATCCCTCTACCTCTCTTGATCTCTCTCCCTATGTCCCTGGCCATGTGCCTCACTCTCTATCTCCTTATCTCTCTCCTCGATCTCCTCTCTCTATCTCCCTATCATTCCTCTCTCTCTATAAACCGTAAATCCAAAGCCCTAAACCTCTAAACGTAACCCCTAACCCCTAAACAATTTAAATCCTAAACCCTAAATAATGCCCCTAAACCCTAACCCCTAACCCCTAAACCTGAGAAACCCTAAACCCCTAAACCCTAAACCCAAGTAACCCTAAACCACTATCTCCCTATCTCTCCCCTATTTCCCTACCACCTTTGTCCCTCTACCTCTCAATCTCTCTCCCTATGTCTCTGGCCATGTCCCTCACTCTTTTTCTCCCTATCTCTCCCCTCAGACTCCTCTATATCTCCCTATCATTCCTCTCTCTCTATAAACCCTAAATCCAAAACCCTAAACCTCTAAACCTAACCCCTAACCCCTAAACAATAAATCCTAAACCTTAAATTATAATGCCCCTAAACCCTAACCCCTAAACCTGAGAAACCCTAAACCCCAAACCCCTAAACCCTAAACCCAAGTAACCATAAACCACTATCTCCCTATCTCTCCCCTATCTTCCTATCACCTTTGTCCCTCTACCTCTCAATCTCTCTCGCTGTCTCTTGCCATGTCCCTTACTCTTTATCTCCCTATCTCTCCCCTCGGACTCCTCTATATCTCCTTATTGGTCCTTTATCTCTCTCTAAACCCTAAACCCTAGACCTTTAAACCTTAACCCCTAACCCCAAGACCCTAAACCCTAAACCCTAAATAATGCCCCTAGACCCAAGCAACCCTAAACCTCTATCTCCCTATCTCTAACATCCCTCTACCTCTCAATCTCTCTCTCTATGTCTTTGGACATGCCTCTCACTCTCTATCTCCCTATCTCTCCCCTCTGTCTCCTCTATCTCTCCCAAACTCTTTTAGTCCCCTCTCTCTATCTCTCTTTAAATTGTAAACCCTAAACCCCTAAATGCGAGCAACCCTAAACCTCTAAACCCTAAATAATTCCCCTAACCAACCTCTAAACCACTTCTCTATATAGGTGCAACTAATACCACTTTTTCATTGTTCAACTTGATGTTCATCTTGTTGGTTCTATGTCATATAATGTTCCACATCGAGCTCTTTATCTCAGTCATCCGGTTGTTCTTTATCTTGCTCTTTATTCTCATCAACTGGATGTTCCTCTGTTTCCTGATCTTTTCCAAGATCCAAATACACTTCCTATTGTTCTTCTTGATGCTGGTCATAAGGATGTGTCACTTCACCTTGTTGCTTTTTAAAATAACCAAGAAGAGGCAACAAATTGTTACAAGTTTCTTAGGCAAATTTAAGTTTTCTAATTACTACTGAAATCTTTTTAAAATAATGTAAAGAACATGCGAAGCTTCAAGGAATCTTTTTATGGCACCTGTGCTAGCTTTTGTCCTCAAGGATCCAACATTTTGGTATCCTCCTTTGTAGAAATTAGAACATCCTCTTGATGACAATGGGAAGAATAAGGATGCCTTGAGAACTTGGAGATTTTATGGAGAGTGTAAGAACCTTCAAATCCTTAAAACTGAAATGGAAAAGGCTCACAAAGTTAGGACTGTAAAAGTATAATAATTATTGTGGGGGTTGTAATGAAAATATGGCTTAACTCTTTTGAGGTGACTCACTATCCATGATGTGTTGGGATCAATGGCAAATGGAATAAGAGATATTAACAAGAATTTGACATAAATGGAAGAAATGGATAGTCTCCCCTAAAAATGATGGTGAGAGATGTATTAATAGTAGAAGAAGCAACATGAATGGTGGGGTTGGTTGGGAGTGGACTAAAGAATTGATTGAGAGATTATAGAAGACCAATTGGGAGTGGACTAAATAATTGATTGAGAGATTATAGAAGACTTATTAAGAGTGGACTAAAGAATTGATTGAGAGTCAAGAGGATAGGAGAACTAGTTAGGGGAATAATGGTTCAATCAGGGGTGGAGAGAACTCTCAATCACAAGAATAAATGATGCCAAAATGGATGGAACTAAAAGAAATCATGCATTCCAAAAGATGACAAGGTTGCCCCTTTCATATGATACAGTCTTTCTAAAATTTAGATTGTATTTTATAGCTAAAATGCCTAAATAGTAAAATGCTAAAAATGCTAAAATAATAAAATAAAAAACAATGAAAACAATAGAGAAAAAGAAAACGGATATCTGTTTTGGTTTGGTACCAAACCAAAAACAAACCAAAATAGATATCCATTTCAAAGTCAAACTTTGCCAAGTCGCGAATTTGGCTAAGTAAAAATGCGATTTTTTTCCTATTGCCACTGTTTGGCCCGCGATGATCCTGCACACACCCGCATAGGGATAAGCTTTCTTGTGTAATTCTTAGATTTTCTATATGGAAGTGGACAAACGTCACTACTTTAAGCCAGAAATAATAAACTCCAAAATCAATTATATATTTCTCAGTTAAATCATAAAATTCAACCATACATCGAAATTATTTCAATTTCTACCTAACTCAATTTGGTAATTAAAATTAAATGACATAGCAAAATTGACCATAATTAAACTTACACAAGGGTAAGAAATAACTAAAATTAACGTCTAAGTAATTTTTTATGTAATAAATAAATTCAATAAATTAAAAATGAATTATCACTTAATTTAATGCATCTTTCTAGACCAACCCAAAAAAAAAAGAAAATTAAATAATAATTTCATCACACACAAAAAGGGGCTTATAGATAATTTCTCTTTCATTTAATAATTTAATATCTACTCTAAATAATTCTCTCACCTTAATTAAATAATAAGAGCTTAAGTAATTTAAAACCCCACAACTAAATTTAAAATAAAATAAAAACACTATGGTTTAAGTCAAATTAAATAATAGATGCTTAGTGATTTTTAATTCTTTACTTTTACATATAAAATAAAAATAAAATAGAAGTACTATTCTAGGTACATCTATTTAATTTTAGTCTCATGAACAAAGAAAAATTGGCTAACTTCTAGGAATATATTTGGAAACAAAATTTAAATGAAATAAAAGAAATGAACATATAAAACATTGCCATGTTGTCCTAATCCATTTCATTTCCTCTTTTCATTTGTTTTAATTTTATTTCTTCTTTTCTATAAGTTGAGGAGAAGTTGTGTTGAAGGAGCTTCTGGGACAAAATCATGGAATGCCCATTCCTTCACCTTCTTTCTCCAACACCTCCTTTCTCCAATTTAGTTGCTTTTATTTTTACCCCTCTATATATATATAGAAAACCTAACATGGGTTTGTTTTGTTTGATAAGAAGATTTGTAGGGAACTTTCTAGCCATGCATGCATGGGATGTCCTATAGATTCTATCTTCAAGGATGCGAAAGAAATAGATTTGCTTTTTTGAATTTCACCAAATTAAGGTTTATTTGCAGGAATATCAAAGTAGTTTCCATATGCTTTAGTTTTACAAGCTACGTGGATTCTAGACTTGCTATCGGATCAACATTTATGCATATCTCCAAAATAAAAAATGTAGATATAATTTGTAAAAGGAAAAAATGATGATATTTTTTGTTAAGGGGTAATACCAAAATTGAGATAAATATGATATGAAGAAACATAATCCCTTTTTCTTTTCCTAATTAACAATAGTCTCTAGTTGCATTAGATATAATGCATATATTTATATTTGTATATTTTTTCTTTTAAGTTTTAACTATAATTAAATTATATTTACACACAAAGGCATTGCATGTTTTAAGATCATCAAGATTTGTAATATATATAATATTCTTTAATAAATTGAGATAAATATGATATGAAGAAACATAATCCCTTTTTCTTTTCCTAATTAGCAAGTCTCTAGTTGGATTAGATATAATGCATATATTTATATTTGTATATTTTTTCTTTTAGGTTTTAACTATAATTAAAATATATATACACAGAGAGGCATTGCAAGTTTTAAGATCATCAAGATTTGTAATATATATAATATTCTTTAATGATCATACATATTTCATCTTTGATTCCATTTATATAAAAATAAAATAAAATAATTTATTTGTTGTTCTTATTTTTTTGTTTTTAAAACAAATTTATTTTTAAAGAAATAAGCAAGGCTTGGGAGGGGGAGCAGCGGCCCATAAGGGGTCGCACCCCTCCATAGGGAAGCCTCATGGAGCTATGTGAGGAAGCATGGGGTTTTAACCCCACCTTCCTCCCCCACAGTCTTTAAACCGCCAATAAAACAACAGCTATATATATATAATAAAATGTATCTTCAACATATATATTGCAAAGATGAAATAACACAACTTTCTCATAAGTGAACATACATTATTTTTCTTGTGCAAAAATCTACTGTATGTACATACAATATTACTTTTTTTCCTTGTATAAATATGTATGAAATCAATTATGCAGTAAAGAATAAGTTTACAAGTGTATGAACATACAAAGATATTTCTAGATAGGTATAACTTTTTTTTAATATTGAATCTAGTTCTAAGAGAATAAATTTAAACAACGAACATGTACCTATTCATATATAATTATATTCTTATGTATGAATGTATGTATTTAAATGATCATACAATAAATCTATAAATGTATGAAATATGCTTAAGAAAACAATGAACATACAAAATCAAGTGGACACAAAGAAATAAATGAATATACGAAGATAAATGAATATTCAAAAATAAATTGTCATACAAAGATAAATGATTATTCAAAAAAAAACTGTATAAATAATTTCCTTTAAAATTATTCCTACTGGTAAAAGAATAGATGCAGATTTGTTTTTCTGGTTATATATCTGCATCTAATTTGAAATAGAATAATTTTCTTTATTGTGAAATAAATATGAACTTCATCTACTAGTAATCAATTTGTTAAATTATTTACAATAATTCTAGAAACAACCATATCATTTCTCTTTTTTTTCTCTTTCACACTTCATAAAAAACTCATAAATAGGAGTGAGAATAATGCATTTTGAATTTTCTGAAGGTGTACAATAGGAAGACAATTTCCTTCTTTCTCTATACTAATAAATACAACATCAAATAAAAGAATCCTACCACCTACACACTTGACTCAATTCCTTTAGAACAAACTTATCTATCAACTCAAATGAGTGATAATACACAACTCATTTGCAATGATGGTTTAACAATTATGTAAAGAATGAGTTTTCTCATGTCTTTCCATGTATATTTTCTCCAAGGACAAGTATAAATCTGCAACACAATAAAACATGAGGCCCCAAATGACCAAGGCTAGCTCACCTCCCAACTATAGGACTTTCAAGCAATTCCACCCCTAAGCTAGGAGGCTCCCAAGAAATCAGTTTGCACAAAAAAAACACATAAACACTCACAAATCTGCAACCACCCATTTGGCTAACCCACACTAATGGATCTCTCAAGACCCGTAACAAGGGGAGTCAAGAGGACTCACTAACCTCTTGGGGAAATAATCAAAATATGATAGCAATCTCCATCTCTCAATTAAGCGTTTCAAGATTTAATTGTGTAATGGTTTTTCCTTCAACATTTCAGATCACACTCTGTGATCCATCATCAAGATGTAGAGAGAAAGAGAAGCAAATTAGAGAGGATTTCTAATTCTCTTCTCTTGCACTTTACATCCTGATGATGGATCATGGAGTGTGATCTGAAATGTTGAAGGCAAAGCTATTATACAGTTAAATCCTGAAACACTCAATTGTAATATTATAGACTGTGAAAATTTGATGTCTATTAATCTCCATCTCCTCATAAATGAAAAAGTTGACAACCATCTAAAACAACACAATACTCCATCATCCAAACCATATAATCCCAACAACACAAACATCTCATAATATATTCATTTTGTAAAGAATTTCACAACTCTCCAAACAACACAATACTCCATCCAAATCACATAACCCCAACAACACAATTATCTCACAATTATTTCATTTTATCTCTACAACCCAATCACCACATATAAAGGTACACACAAATAAAATATTTTTCCCAAGAGAGGGTCAACACCTCTCTCAACCCCAACACATGGATGGCTCCTAACCCAAATGGGAAGATTTGCACCCAACACAATGCGATATGTAATGCCCCTCCATTCTCATCTTGGATGTGTAGATGGATTGGCTAAGGAGCATGAAGATGAAGGTAAAATAATAGGAATATTTATGGTATGTTAGATAGTTGATGTTGGTAGATGCTGCATTCATGTTGATGGCATTCTAGTTTATCCTCATGTGTGGTTTCATATGATAGTTAGTATGTTTATCGATAATCTTTATTGTGACACTGATAATTTATATGCTCTGACATTGTTTTACATTTAGGTGATTATGATGTTGATCTTACTATGATTGTCATATATTAGAATTGATTTTTATGCGATTGATTTTGTGTCATAGGATGTTATGTTGTGATGTTTTGTGTAGATTAATCTTATTATGTGTATCATGTGATTATCTGATGATGGCTCTTATTTAGTTGTTTAGTAACTAATTGCTATGTGTGTTGTGATTATGTGTTTGATGTGATGGTGAAAGGGACAGTGTCGCATTACTCATGCGTGAGTACCCTGCTATGCTGTGATTCTTTTTCATGTTGTATTTGACTATATGATTATATATATGTGTGTGTGTGTCTATTTGTTTGGTTGCTACAGGATGCAGGTACCAAGCATCGACTCCACCTGAATTGATAGGTCTGAGCATGCCTTAAACCCAATGGAAACTATTGAACAAAGATAACATGTGGTCCCCTAGTTAGCCATCATCCTTGAAAAGGATGAGTATCCAGTTTTGCACCTAGTCAGTGTTGTTTGTATGGGCATAATGGTCAGTCATTGTCATTGTGGTCATGCTTTCGATCGTGCATTATGTCAAGTATTGTTTGTCATTTGGGTTATTTTGTTTGGAATTGTTTGATTAATATTTTGGTTAATTACTTCATTAAAATAAAATTATTAAGTCAAGAGAGCACTTTCATAAATAAATATAGATGCTTTTATGTAAATTATAGTTGTGTGGAAATATGTATTATTATGTCTGAAAAAAATTCTCTTTCTTTATTATTATTGCATTGAGTAATTATTTTCCATTTTGGCCACTTAGAAGAAGTGGCAGTTACGCACCTCAAGAGGGAATCTTAAAAATAATTGTTTCTTTTGTGTAAGAGACTAATTTTAGAAAAGTAGAAAGAAACTATTTTTGTTTGGTTGTAAATGAAACAAATAACAAATTCTAAAATAAATAAAATCAGAGAGAAATTATTGTCTAGTTAAAAATAGCAAATTGTAAGAAAGTAATAAAGGAGAATCTTTTGGAAGAAATTATGGGGGTGGTTATGCATGCTCAACTTTATTTTTGAAATTTCAAGACATAATTTGGGGGGAGTGTGCATTTCAAATAGAGAATATGTTTTATGTTTTGGGGATCTCTCTCTCTCAGGAAGTTTTTATTTTTCTTTTGGCACCATAAACCATAGATTCTAGAAGAAAAGACTTGGGAAAAAATGGATACAAGCTGGGAAATTTGTGAAGATATGATTGAAGCAATATTCCAGGTATGGACTGAGATATGAAACTGATTTATTGTTGCATTAGATTTAGTGAAATATTCTATGAATTCTCTTCTACATTTTTCTAAACCCAATCTATTGTGTTAGCCATAACTTTATTTTTATGAACTGGGTTTCTCTATTTTTTTTTATATGGTGTATGGCCAAGATGGTTAAATCATATCCAAAAATCAGCCATACCCAGTTTGTCATTTTTGAGATATGAATATTTTGTGACTGTCTACCTCTCACCCATTTTGTCTCTGTTTTAGAAGTCTATTGCATTAGCTATAATTTTATTTTTTCAAACTAGGTTTTTTTAATTTTTTTATATATGATGCAAGGCCTAGATATCTAAATCATATCCAAAAATTAGCCATACCCAGTTTGTCATTTTTGAGATATGAATATTTTGTGACTGTCTACCTCTCACTCATTTCATCTCTCTTTTAGCAATATGTTGCATTAGCCATAACTTTATTTTTACGAATTGAGTTTCTCTAATTTTTTAATATATGGTGTACGGCCTGGATATCTAAATCTTATCCAAAAATCAGCCATACCTAGTTTGTCATTTTTGAGATATGATTTTTTTTACTGTCTACCTCTCACCCGTTTCGTCTTTGTTAAAATAGTTAGTTGCATTACCAATAATTTTATATTTTTGAACTAGGTTTCTTTGAGATTTTTAAATAAATTAATTTTGTGCATATCCTATGATCATTTCTTTCCATCATATGACTCTCTTTGAGGCATTCTACCAATCAGTATGCTTGCCCTGTCTATGCTTTCACATTTTGCATTGTTGGTAGCTTCTAAAGCCTTCTCAACAAATTCATTTTGTGTTGATCCTATCATATGCATGTGGTTAAAAGTGTGGTAGATTTGATGAAGATGTTAGATCTATATGAATGTTTTGTTGTTCTATATTCCTTTCCTCTCAATCTAACCTTAGAACAAGGTTCTTTCATTGTAGCTTCAGGTTTTGTATCTTGTGATTCTAACTAGTGTAAGATATTTATAGCATTCTAATATTATAGGCTTTTAGCCTTGCTTATATAGTTATATTTTATAGTATTTACAAAATTATCTAGATTTTTAATGAAATCTACATCAGTTGTAAGTGTAAATAATTGTTGTATTTAATTTGTATGTCTTAGAGTTATTTGCATGTTGTTTGCATTCATTTTAATTAAATCAAATTAAAATAAGTCTTGAGAATTATTAGTTATAGTTATGTATTGTTGAGATAGATTGACTTTATATTTGTTAGATGATTGATCATGAAAATATTGATGAAGGATCTTAGTTTATGATGTACATCTGAGAGTGAATGTGATGTGAGACCATTGTGTTTAGTGGTGTCAAGTGTTTGTGTCATTTGGGGAAGTTGTTTCCAGAGGCCTAGGAGGGTGTGATTGTGTGGGGGTTGGCTATGTGTGCATCATGTGAGTTGAATGAACTGCATGCTTGAAATGTTGCCTCTTATTCATGTTGGTATGATACATGTGCAAGATGGATAATGTCTTGCTCAGTGTACCTATTCATTTGGTTATGATGAATATGCAAGATGGATAATGCCTTTCTCTGTGTACCTATTCATGTGATTATGATGACTATACAAGATGGATAATGCCTTGCTCTATGTGATGTGAAATGATGTGTATTATGTGTTGTAAATGCATCATGATGAGAATGTGATAGTTCATGCTTGGTTTATATTTTGGGACAAGGATATAAGAAGTTGGTCCCTGTGATTATGTTTTGTATGCAAGAAGGTAAATGCCTTGCATTGTATATGTCACTTGTCATTGTGATGGTAATTGTATTTCTTCATGGATAGGGTCTTCTAGATGTAGATAGGGGAGTGGCTTTCAATGTGGGGCCAGTGCCCAAAGTGGCTACTAGGATAACCCATTGCAAGTTTTTAATCCATTGATAACTTAATAATAAATTTAGAGGGTTGGGTAGTTTCCACACTAAATAAAATAATTGGATGCCTCACCCATGCCTATAGCGCTCGTTCAGGCTAAGGATGGGATAAGAAGGCCGTGGTTGGCAAGATCAACTTCCTTGTCCTCATGAAAGGAATGTTGGTTCCGCATGTGTCACTCTATGGGGCTGACGTCTAGTAAGAGATTGCCAGGATAACCATAGATGGGAGCCGGCATCTAGACTACCACGATAATCCATGGATGGGGGCCGACGTTCAATAAGAGACTACTAGGATAACCCATGTTAGGACCATTTGATGACACTCTTCCCTACTACAACCTAGCACTCCCTAATGTGTGTTTTTCCCTTTCATTGTATGATTATCTCTGGAAGTGTTGTTTGAGTTGCTTGTGATGTAATTCATATTAACCAGTGTTATATTGGAGTCATGTGTAGTCCTTTCAACTATTAGCCTATTGCCTTCTTAACTATTTATTTAGTGGGACCTTATTGTTATCTCCTAGCACAGGGGGTGGACCTTAGGGTTCCACATGGTCAGGTGGTTGTGCTTTTATCTCCACTGGTTTCCCTTGCTATTGTTCATGTGCGAGAAGGATGTACCTTGTGTGGCATATTTGAGATCTTGTTCTAGCTTGAGAAGATAGATGTTTATGATCATGTTCCAGTCTTGTATATCAATTGAATCATGTACTATTATCTTGATGTATGTACTCCAATTTAATATGAATAGCGATATTGTAAACAATGTAATATTGTACTCTCTTGTAAAGGACATTGTATATGTACTTGTATCCTTTTTGCAGGATCTTCATGATTACTTATCTGGTGATATAATATGGAAATGTATGTGTTTATTCATTTGATGTAATTAGATTAGAATGAACCATGGTTGTCAGTTAATTCATAATGTTAGTTCGATCATGTTAATAGTTGTTAGTAATGTAGTCATGGAATCCCTAGAGGATACAGCTTAACTTGATGTATGATTAAATATGATTTACATTTCTTGTTATTTCTTTCTTTAAAAAAAAATTTGGTCCTTTGTATAGCATAGTTGAGTTGCTCCCTAGGGTTTTGTAGCAGGGCATTACATTTGGTATCAAAGTTAGGTTGCAACACTGGGATCTCTGGATTGTTGTTGTTGCTCTAGGTTAAGTGTTTTTCTCCTTGTGGTGAGTTGGTAATAGTAACTCTCACGTATGTGCCTTAGTATGATGTTAGAAGGTTGATAAATTTAAATAGTTGTTCTTTGATTCTGGAAGAAATAAATTCTTTATGCCTTGTTTTACTTATGTGTTTGCTATGTGTTCTTTCTCCTTTTCTAATAATGTGATGATATATCTTACAATATGTGTTTCATGAATGTTAGTGCTTGCTGATTTGTTGAGGCCTTGAGTTCCTCATGTGGTCTCTAGTGCTTTAGAAGAAAGAAGCATGGTTACAGTTAGTGCATGTGATTAGGAGTGTGGTATTTGCCCCTCTAGTGATGTGAATGTCATGTACCCATTCTATGTGGGGTGTTGTGAAAGGCCAGTGGTGTTTTGTGTTCCCTAGTGTGGTGAAGTAATCATACTTGGGGGTTATGTTTAGCTATGGGTGTGGAAGCACCATACCATCTTTATGTTAGTTGCATTATTTTTGTATGTGTAAGTATTGGAATGATTTAATCATTTGGCAACATCATGCATCGCAAGTCATGTGGTTATGTGGTGTTGTCATATCTTAAGGTGGTTGCTTGATAACCTGTTATCTATCTTCTAGTTGGCCATGACCTCATGTGGAAGTTCTGTTGTGGTTTATGAAAGTTCTCATTGTGTATGCCTGTGTAAGAATAGTGTGCAGAAGATCAAATTGGAGTTTGTGTTGGTGATGCAGCACACAACATACACTCAATAGAATTGTGCCATTAAACATATGAGAGCCAAAGATTTGGAAGCTGGAACATAAAAAAACTTCTATTCATCAACTCTGCTACTACAATGAGAGAAAACTCTCTTATATCCAAGAAAACAAAAAAAAAAATTACCTTTTTTGGCAGATTTTGATAATTGTCAGATTTTGCCATTTTAGGTAATTTTACAATCATATCTTGAGAATCTTGTTTTTTCCCAAAAGCTTCCTAAAACTAAGGTAGGATGAAAGACCAACTAATATTCTAAATTCGAAACATGAGTTTCGAGTTATTACAAAAGCAACTTTTTAAAAATCTAGAAAAAAACACTAAATTGCTATTTTGAGGGCCAAGATGAAAGTTTCAAGCCCCAAAAAAGTGCCAAGATAAAGTCCAACCCACTAAGGTAGGTTGGGAAACCACTGGCCACCTCATAATGCAACCACCTATAAAATTTCGTAGAAAACCCACATCTGAGTCAAAAGTTATGACCTCCAGAAGTCCCTGCATCATTCTCCTCTAGTTGAAAAGAACACAACACCTACAAGTGAGTGTCTTCGAACTGCTGCCACTTGACTGGATCCAACCGCTACACTTCCCACTCTATAATCCATGTGCTATCTGTTGGTGGCAATCCTTCCCACTGTACTAAATACTTGTTGTACTGCCCTTGTTGAGTGTAGATAGTTTTCTTATCAAGAACCTGTGCAATCTTTTCCTTCTTCTTATGGGGAATGTGGTTGTGCCATGCCACTTCTGGTTGACTATCTTCAGCATCATCCTCACCATGGAATGCATATAAATCAAAAACATTAAACACAGGAGAAATATCGAGATCATCTGGTAAACTAACCTCATATGCATTATCATTAATCTTCTTTGTAATTTTGTAAGGACCAATTTTCCTGTACTTCAACTTGTGGTATGTTCCAGTAGGAAACTGTTCTTTTCTCAAATATACCATCACTAAGTCACCTTCATTAAATGTCTGATGTCACCTACTAGCATCCACTGTATTCTTGTACCTCTCATTACTGTCCTGCAACTTCTGTCTCACTTCATTCTGCAACTATTGAAGGTGTTCTGCAAATGCTTCCCCATCATCACTGACCCTATCTTTCATTGGTATCTATACCAAATCTAGAACACCTTGAGGATTTCTACCATACATAATCTAGAAATGGGACTTTCCCATTGATCTATTAACAAAACTATTATAGGCAAATTCAGCCTGGGGTAATGCCAAGTCCCATTGTTTTGGCTTTTCTCCAACAATACACCTCAACAAATTTCCCAGACTTTGATTGACTACCTCTATTTGCCCATCTGTTTGAGGATGATAGGCACTACTAAATTGTAACTTGGTCCCCATCTTCTTCCATAAAGTCCTCCAGAAATGACTAAGGAATTTGGTATCCCTATCAGAGGTAATAGTCTTTGGAACACCATACAGTCAAACAACTTCTGAAAAAAATAACTCTGCTACCCTCATTGCATCATTAGTTTTCTTACAGGCAATAAAATGAACCTCTTAGAGAACCTCTCAACAACTACAAAAATGGATTCATTACCTCGTTGAGTATATGGAAGTCCCAACACAAAGTCCATGCTCAAACCTATCCATGGTGCAACTAGTACTGGTAATGGCATATACAACCCTGTATTCTATGAATGTCCCTTCGCCACTTGGAAAATTCTACACCTTGTTACATACTTAGTTATATACCTTTTCATCTTTGGCTAGTAATATTTATCTTCTATCAAGGCTATCGTCTTGTCCTTGCCAAAATGTCCAGCCAACCCACTACTATGAAATTCTCTGATAATGTTTTCCCTCATAGAGCTAGCTGGTATGCATAATTGTTTTCCTTTAAATAGATACCCATCTTGCATAAAATATTCACCCCTAAAGTGATCCAAGTTACCAGATACTGGTGCCTATAATTGTTCCACAATCTCCCAAAAATCATCATCAGACTCATACAAATTTTTGATGGCATCAAAACCAATCACCTCAGTTTCCATTGTGGTCAAAAGTGCAACACGCCTACTTAACGCATCTGCAACCTGATTTTATTTTCTAGACTTATGCTTCAACACAAAATTATAACCCTACAAGAAAGAGACCCACTTGGCATGCCTACTATTCAACTTTTTCTATGTGTTCAAGTATCTCAGTGCAATATGATCTGTAAACAATACAAACTCCTGGGGAACTAGATAATGTCTCCAATGCCTCAATGCTTGAACAATTGCATAAAATTCCAAATCATAAGTAGAATAATTCTTTCTCACTTCATTCATCTTTTCACTAAAGAAATCTATAGGTTTTCCAGGTTGGCTAAGCACAACACCTATTCCCACATGGGAGGAATCACATTCTACTTCAAATACCTTATCAAAATTTGGCAATGCAAGTATAGGTGCTTCTGTTACCTTTTCCTTCAAGTACTTAAAGCTCTCCTCAGCATTCTTGGTCCATACAAACTCCCTTCCTTTGGTGCAATCTGTTATAGGAGCACTACTGAAATTTTGAATGAACTTTCGATAGAAAGTGGCCAAGCCATGAAAACTTTTTACCTATGTGATGCTGCTTGGACTAGGCCATTTTAGAATCGCCCTGACCTTTTCTGGATCCATTATGACACCATCTTTAGAAATGACAAAGCCTAAAAAAACCAAATTGTCTTGCATGAGCCTACACTTCTTCAAATTGGCATAGAGCTTCTCCTTCCTTAACACACCAAAGATGATCCTCAAGTGTTGTAGGTGCTCTTCTTTGCTATTACTAAATACTAAAATATCATCAAAATAAACTACCACAAAATTACCAATGTAAGGGCGTAGTATAGTGTTCATCAATCTCATAAATGTGATAGGTGTATTTGATAACCCAAATGGCATAACCATCCACTCATATAATCCATCTCTAGTCTTAAAGGTTGTCTTCCACTCATCCCCTTCTTGAATCTGAATTTGGTGGTAGCCACTTCGTAGGTCGATCTTGCTGAAATATTTGGCCCCTACAAGGACATCCATCATGTCCTTCATATGAGGTATAGGAAATTGATACTTGATGGTAATCTTATTAATTGCTCTTCTATCAGTGCACATCCTCCATGTTCCATCTTTTTTTGGTGTCAACAATGCAGGTACAACACATGGGCTCATGCTCTCTCTCACCACACCTTTACTTATGAGTTTTGTTACTTGCTTATTCATCTCTACATGTTGTGTTGGATTCATACTATAAGCTTCTTGGTTAGGTAGAGTTGCTCCTAGAATCAAATCAATATGATGCTAAATATCTCTCTTTGGTGGTAGACCATCAGACAATTCATCAGGCAAAACATCAACAAATTCTTTCAATAGCTCTGCTACTTCTGGGGGAACTGAAATGTCTTCCTCTTCACCTTTTTTCACTACTAATGCGTAGCAACACCCTATCACCTTCATTTCTTTAACAAGATCTCTTTCAAACAACATGGTCTCACCTTTTCCTTCATCCATGAGAGGCAATAAAATCACCTTAGAGCCATCTTTCCAAAAGGTGTATGTGTTTTTCTCTCCATTATGCATAACTTTTCTATCATACTGCCATGGCCTTCCCAATAACACATGACAGGCATCCATTTAGACAACATCACACCATATCTCATCCTGATAGATCTTCCCTATGCTAAACTTAATTAGGCATCTTTTATCAACAGTGACTTCATTTCCCTTTTTAAACCATGCAATGCAGTATGGATGAGGATTTTTTCACAGTGTAAATTCAATTTTTCTACCATTTCTTTAGAAACCATATTTTCACAACTACCTCCATCAACAATAACTTGACATATCTTGCCACCTGAAGTGCATCTGGTTCTAAAGCTATTGGTTCGAAGCCATGAACCATCAGAGATTTTAGCTTGTGTTTTCTCCTTCTCTGGAATCACCATTGCTCTTCTCATCATGAGACTTTCTCCCACATTTGGTGGAACCTCTAGTTCCGTCCCTTCCACTTCATGTTGTGTTTGAATCAGGTTCACCCTAGGTTGTCCTCCTTGATTTCTTTCTTGCATGTTATAATTTGAGCATTCAAATGCTCTATGACCTTCTTCTCCACATCTAAAACAAGTGAAAGGCCTTTGGTTTTCCCATCCTCTACCGCTACCATAACTTCTACCTCTTTGAAATCCCCTTCCTCGTTCTTGATTCAGAGGATCTTGTCGAGTGTCTACTTATTTTTCCAATCTATGGGATGACTCTCCCCTACCATAATTTGAACCTCCTCGAAATGGGGTTGATGTATGCCTTCTTCCTCATCTATTCCTCTAATGGTACTATCTATTTTGTTTTTCTTCAGCCTTAAAGCCAATTGGTAAGCCTCTTCCATACTATTGAGTTGATGCATGCTCAATTCATCTTGAATAGAAAATTTCAGGCCATTCACATATCTAGAATCCATTTGTTCATCAGTTTCTTGATACTCTATACGTATAGAAAGCGTATAAAACTTATTTGTATAATCTTGCACAGAAGAGAGGTTTTTCTTTAAATTTTGAAACCTACGAAAAAGGGTTTGTGCATAATCTATGGGCAATTTTTTTCTCTCAATTTCTGCTCCATTTTATTCCATGTACTGATCTTATCCTTGCCTTTCCTTGTTCGTTCCTTTTGAAGATGATCCCACCAAATCATTGCATGACCCTTTAATTTGGTGCATGCAAATTTTACCTTCTTCTCCTCTGTCATGGATTTCCATTCAAAAAAATTTCTCATGTCATTCAACAATTCTATCAATTCCTCTAGTTTAAGACTACCTACATAATCTGAAACATCTACCTTGGTCCCTTCATTTTTCCCTTCTAAGTCCCTGAGCATCCTCTCTTCAAAACTCATGCCTTCTAATTCTTCTTCTTCATGTTTTGTATCTTAATTTACACCTCCTCGACCTATCTCTTCATCAGATTTGTCTCCTCCTCTACCCAGTCTTTGGTTTTCCATCCATGTTGTAAGTTCTGCTATTTTCCTTTGTAGACTTTGCAATTCTCTATGCATCTGTGCAAGACCGCCTCTTCCTCTTCCTCTCCCAGCCATCTTCCTGCTCTGATACCAGATGATGCAGCACATAGCATACACTCAATAGAATTGTGCCATTAAACATATGAGAGCCAAAGATTTGGAAGATGGAACATAAAAAAACTTTTATTCATCAACTCTGCTACTACAATGAGAGAAAACTCTCTTATATCCAAGAAAATAAAAAAACAAAAACTTACCTTTTTTGGCAGATTTCGATAATTGTTAGATTTTGCCATTTTAGTTAATTTTACAATCAGAGCTTGAGAATCCTATTTTTTCCCAAAAGCTTCCTAAAACTAAGGTAGGACGAAAGGCCAACTAATATTCTAAATTCGAAACATGAGTTTTGAGTTATTACAAAAGCAACTTTTTAAAAATCTAGAAAAAACACTAAATTGTCATTTTGAGGGTCAAGATGAAAGTTTCAAGCCTCAAAAAAGTGTCAAGACAAAGTCCAACCCACTAAGGTAGGTTGGGAAACCATTGGCCACTTCATAACACATCCACCTATAAAAATTTGTAGAAAACCCACATCCGAGTCAAAAGTTATGACCTCTGGAAGTCCCTGCATCAGTTGGACCCAGGAGATCATGAATGTGATACTGTAAGTCAATTAGATTTTTGAATTACTCTTGTGTGTGACATCATACATTTCCTCTATAAATATCTTCTTGCATAAGGAAGTGATTGCATATGTTCATAGCTTGGTAAAAAAGAAATTGTACTGCATTAAGATAGAAAATTTTTGACTATGTTGCCTTAAATTCATGTATAAAAGTTTAGATATGAAGATGTAGAAAACTTAGTTGTCCATGTGTTTTGTGTACATTCTCTAACACATTTTAGGCTTTGAGTCCTGGGGTGTTTTGTAGCAGATACTCCCTTTTGTGGCTTAAATGAGTCACATCGTGAAGTGGATTTCTTTGTAATTTGATTGTTTTGGAATTTTTTGATAGTTGCTTCATGTGTTGTTGGTGGGCTAATAGTGAATTTGTTTTCTCTGAAATCTCTTATGATAGGAGTGGTTACCAAAACACTTTTCTTTATACTTGATGTATTGTTGAAAATTACTGGCATTTTGTGACTTAAGATTGAATTTGATCATTTCCCCACTTGGGTTTGCATTTTTTTAACTTCTATGGTGGCTATTTCGAATGTTTGTTTCTATTGGCTCCATTTCATGTTAAGTGTTGTTTCTATCATGTTCATTTCAAACCTCTGATAGTGTGTTTAAGGGAGGACTCTGCAGAGAATTGTACTTTCCATGTTTGGTAATTAGTTGGAACCATAGTGGAAATAAGAGATGAGATATATTTTTCCTTGTTAATATGTGAATGCAATTCTCTAAATTGTTTGAAATTCTCAAAATATGTGTGATCGGTTATAAGTAGATCACATGATATGTCTTAAGGTAAGGAATTGATGTCCTTCTTGTCTTTATTGAATGATTGTGTCTGTCTTATGAACAATTGCTTAATATGGATGCGTATGTTGCCAATAGAAAATTGCAATACTAATATGTTATGTTTCCACCCTAGTCTGTGACCTCCAGGAGTAAGTCAAGTTTAAGGGGGGGAATGTAATGCCCCTCCATTCTCATCTTGGATGTGTAGATGGATTGGCTAAGGAGCATGAAGATGAAGGTAAAATAATAGGAATGTTTATGGTATGTTAGACAGGTGATGTTGGTAGATGCTACATTCATGTTGATGACATTCCGGTTTATCCTCATGTGTGGTTTCATATGATAGTATGTTTTATCGATAATCTTTGTTGCGACATTGATAATTTATATGCTCTGACATTGTTTTACATTTAGGTGATTATGATGTTGATCTTACTATGATTGTCATATATTAGAATTGATTTTTATGTGACTGATTCTATATCATAGGATGTTATGTTCTAATGTTTTGTGTGGATTAATCTTATTATGTGTATCATGCGATTATCTAATGATGGTTCTTATTTAGTCATTCAGTAACTGATTGCTATGTGTGTTGTGATTACGTGTTTGATGTGATGGTGAAAGGGACAGTGTTTCATTACTCATGCGTGACTACCTTGCTACGTTGCGATTCCCTTTCACATTGTATTTGACTATATGATTATATATGTGTGTGTGTGTCTATTTGTTTGACTGTTTGGTTGATGCAGGATGCACGACCAGGCATCGACTCCACTTGAATTGACGTGATATCCCCTGCCTCTGTTTATCAGCTTGCTTTAAGTCTTACAATTAATCTGCAGGCCCCTCGCTTCTAGCAGAACATAAATTGGCGCTAGAAGGAGGGCGTGAGCTGTTTCTCAGCAAATAAATTCTTTTCAGTTGAAGTGATATCCCCTGCCTTAGTATAGCCGCTTGCCCTAAGTCTTGCAATTAATCTGCAGGCCCCTCACTTCTAACGCAACATAAATTGGTGCTAGAAGGAGGGGAGAACTGGAAAAGACACTATTGCTTCAGTCATCATTTGTTTTATGCAGGCCCCTCGCTTCTAGCAGAACATAAATTGGCGCTAGAAGGAGGGCTGATCAACATAAATTAGCGCTAGAAGGAGGGCTGATCAACATAAATTAGCGCTAGAAGGAGGGCAGAACATCAGCAGAACATAAATTGGCGCTAGAAGGAGGGCATATGAGCTGTTTCTCAGCAAATAAATTCTTTTCAGTTGAAGTGATATCCCCTGCCTTAGTATAGCAGCTTGCCCTAAGTCTTGCAATTAATCTGCAGGCCCCTCGCTCCTATCGCAACATAAATTGGCGCTAGAAGGAGGGCAGAACATCATCATCAACATAAATTGGCGCTAGAAGGAGGGAAGAACATCATCATCAACATAAATTGGCGCTAGAAGGAGGGCATCATCAACATAAATTAGCGCTAGAAGGAGGGCAGAACTAGAAAAGACACTATTGCTTCAGTCATCATTCATTTTATGCAGGCCCCTCGCTTCTAACGCAACATAAATTGGCGCTAGAAGGAGGGCCAGAGCTGTGAATTTCTAGATTTCTACAAATATTGCATAAATATTTCAGCATTTCAGTTAAATGTCTGCAAATATCTCTTATCTGAGATGTTTTGGTTGCACCTTTGCAAAGATCTAGCTCGAAACATCAAAGATTAGTTTGATTTTCTGGACTTTCAAGTTTTATTCTGAGATATGATAGATCTCATTAAAATTTCAAAATCCTAAAAAAATTGAAAAATAGAGTCTCATTTTGATGGATGTATATGAAGGCAATTGTCAAATTAACATTCCTTTATTTCAGGAAACTTTGAGTAGGCAGCTTTACCCTCACAGTTTGTCTAACTTTGGTTTATCCACCTGTTGCAAGATACACCAGACTGTAGAACACAGCGAAATAAATTGTTTAACTTTCCTTACAAGGTTGGATTTATATTTGAAAGGATTAATATTCTTCCCGGATGTGTTCAGGGCTGAAATTTGCCAAGAAAATGAGGAAATTCTGGAGCAACAAGCAGATGCAGCACCAGAAGTTATTAATTGTCCAGACACTGAAGTGGATCATTCTGAGGATTTTGAATTATACTTGTCTAGAAATATACAGTGTAGTCAAATATTAGGTTTACCCATTGACGATGTCTTGATTGAAAGCTGGTGCAGATTACATGACGAAGAGCATTCAGAAAGGGATTGCTACCCTTGCTTGATCATGTTGAAAAAGATTCTCAAAAATATAGTGGTTGAATCGGTTATAAAAGGTAATGAAGAGGAAACATCTTTCCTGGATTCATTTTATGGTGAGATTGATAGGAGTTCTCTACTTCCTAATACAAGTAAGGACCAGTCAGTATGCAGGTATGAATCTTGTGAAAATTTTAGAGAAGAAACCACTCATCAGGATAATATTTTTGATTCTGATCCTAATACTTTTGATAAAGAAGATGAAACATCTTTCCTGGAGTCATTCTATGGTAAAGAGAAGTGTAAACAGATAGTAGAGCAATTTAAATTCACTGCTGATGATGAAGTTCCTATGATAGTAACTCAGGGAGTCATAGAAAATAAAATAAATGCTGATTTATTACCTGACTTCTTTGAATTGAATGATCAAATACAAGAATGTTGCAGGTTAATGGAACCAGATCCTCTAATAGATAGAAGATGTGAATTATTTAATGAACAATTCCTGAAAGATGAAGATGTAGAAGACTTTGGAGTTGTTGTGCATAATCAGACGTTACTCCAGAAATATTTTGAGAATGAAACAGGGGAGTGTCCTTATCAAGTGAAAGTTGTTTCTCTTTTACAGTCAAATGATTTAGAAATGATAAATTTCTGTATATCAGGTTGTGATAATAAAGATACTTATTTAGATGCTGATGTGCAGGAAATTGAAGAAAATATTGAGAAGTTTCCTGAACTGGAGGATAAATTGAACATCCAGAATGAAGGGATAAGGCTGGATAAAGATGGAGAATTAATACATCAAGAGTCATACATCCTTCAATTTGAAGAGAGACCAGACACTGAGCCAAGCAGTGAAAATATAATGACAAATGGAAGACCAACTGCCAATGAAGAAGCATGTCCAACGGAATCAGAAATACACCAGGTTGTATTTCTCCTTTCCACAGTAAATGATGTTGAATATTATTTTGATTATGGAAATTCAGAAGATAAGACATGCATATGGATTAATCATGAACATGATGAGCTGCCTCAGTTGCTGATCATCAAGAGTCATTCTGTTGAATACAGTGAATTCAGAATATCAGAATATTTTTTAGAATATAAAGATAAATTTGCTAGGTTGAGAACCATAACTAATACCCTAATGCTCCTGCACAATCAAAAGAAGTATGCAAATACAGGTGTCTTTGGGTCTTTTGCTAGTTTTTGTTTGCCTAGTAGTGGTTTGTATATAATTTTGTAGGTTAGTTGTTTGTACAGTTTGCTTGTTTTGCTTTCTTGTTTTGCTTTCTGTTGTTTCCTTTCATAGGTTAGCTGTTTGTACAGGTTGCTTTTTGCTTTGCTTTGTTGAGTCTTTGTTTTGGTTGGGCAAAACTGGTGCACCTTGTTACTTAAGAACACTACATAAATTGTTAGAATTCAAAAGTTGGATATAAGTTTTTACATAGGTTGTAACTCATATCAGTATAGGTATTCTTGATCAGGTCTGTGGTATCATATTCATCAGTACTACTTTTCTTGAGTCAAGGTGATCCTCACAATGACACACCTAACAGCCTTAGGTTTATTGAACATACCAGTGTAGGGGTTAAGTGAAAAATCTAAAGGTTGCCCTTGCTACCATTGCAATTCTCAACTTAATTTCAACAAGTGACCATTCCTTGTATCATGGGGCTACAACTGTTATATCTTAAGAATTAAATTCAAAATATAAAATAAATAAAATAATAAAATGGATTTTCTGAAATCCAGATTAAGTCATCTAAGTAACTCTACCGGAGCTATAGACGCTTGCTGGCAGTGGGGCTCTACTTAGGGGAATTGCAACGATAACCTTGCCGGGGCTATGGACACCTGCTGGCAGCAAGGCTCTATCCGGTTGGCTATGAGGGATGAACCAAACTACGTAGCTTAACACCAGTCACTGACTTATTCAACTCACTTTCAAGATGAGTATATGAATCACATGCACACAATTGATCCCTTATCAATTCACTGTTACATTGATGAACATGATACCAGTTAGAAAGGATTAGGATGCTCATGCTTAATAGGAGTTGGAAATTTATGTTTTAATTTATCCTCACCTTTTGAATTATTTGAATTTTGTTGTTTTCTTTGGTGGCAAGTTGTTGTGTGGTTACACAACACGCCCCATTTTAACTTGGCAAAACAGGGACCCAACTTTTTGGCTTGGCTTGTGTTGTCTGCTTTCTGGCGGTTTGGTAAAAATGAGTCAGGTGCATCATCATCATGATATTCGATGAGGTTGGTCATCATCATGAGGTCAGTTTGTCAAAGTTCATTTTTTGTTTCTATGACCTCATATTTAGAAAGAGCTTGAAATTCCATGCAGGTTTCCCTTTTACATCACCTGAAAATTCGTCCATATGAGGGACTTATGAGCAGTCAAAGTTTTGGTCAAACCTGATAGTCGCAAGAGGATCATCATATTTTTATATCCTCAGTCATGTTGTTAGGGTCATCTTGATCTTGGTCTATCACCTGATAAAATCTTGCAGTCAAAATATCCGGACGTCAATCTTAGGTGATAGTGCCCTTTACCCGTCAAATGACCTTATGCGCATCGTGAGCATCATGTTTTGAGTGTAACCCGATATTTCATAACAATGAGCATCATGATATTATAACATCACCTGATATTATAATATCATGCTGATATTTAAATATCACCTTGCTTAGAAAATCCACCATCTGCATAATTTGCATGCGCACGTCAAAGTCCTATCGGAGGGTCATCATCCTGATCTTTCAAGGGAGGGTCATATTTGCTGATATTCGCTAATATGATGATGATGTCATCATATCCTCCTGATCTCCTTTTGCATGATCATGATGATCACCCTATCTTTTAAGGGAGGGTGATATTCCATTCCTTAGCATGATCATATTTTAAATATCACCCTAGTGCTAACCTGATGATGACCTCAACTCATCCTCATGCTCCGAAGGCGGAATATGATGGTTACGTCATCATGATATTCGATGAGGAGGATCATCATATTTTTATCCTCAGTCATGTTGTCAAGATCATCATGATCTTGTTTGTAACCTGACATTTCATAATGTCCTCCTGCCGAGAAATATGACCTTTTGCAAATATCCTGATGACGTCATCCTGATCTAATAAACGAAGAAGAAAATATCAGGACATCATCATCACATTTCCCTTTGGCAGGATATTTTCCAAAACATGATCCGGTTCGCGAATATGACGATGACGTCATGTTCAAAGTTTAACAAAAGCCCCGAATATCCTAATGATCATCATCATCCTGATCTTTCGAGAGGGTTACCTTGGCCGCAAAGGGGTCATATTACATTCACCACTTGATCATCTTCCTTAGGTGACCCGATATTACATTTATCCCCTGATCTTAACTAAACATGACGGTGACGTCATCTTTTGCATTTTAATGAAGCCCAGATATGACGATGACGTCACCATCATATTCCATTCCTCAGCAGCATGATCATATTTCATATCCTCCTATTTTCCTTCAACATCATGATGATGATGATGTCATTCTTTTCCCCAATATACAGAAGTGAAACATGACGGTGATGTCATCTGGACATTCGGAAGGGGGAGCATCATATTTCCAAAATATCATGCAGACGAAAGTTTTAAGTCTTGCTATCGGCCTTATCTTGAGTTATCATGCCGATAGAACATGTCTTCCCGATGGATGGACATCATCATGATTTTTGGCGTCGGTATAAGTTTAACCGTTGGCCTAATGTAAAATTGTCATTCCGACAGTATGTGGTCACGCCGAAATACATACATGCATCACATACAAAGGCAGACCCGAAATATTATGAAATGCGATTTAATCATTGTATATGTTGCGATGCATGATCATATTTGAACCTGATATACAAGGAAATGGGCGGGAAAATGAAACGATGGTTGACCCGAGTGTTTTTTAACGCTGTTTATGCATTTAGTGCATATTTTCCACTGATTTGAAGCCCGATTGCCTGTAGCTGCACATTTTGAGGCATGTTTAATAAAACGTTTTACTTCCTGTTGTTTATCCACATGATGATGAACTTAATGTTTGTTTGTTTATTTGCAGGAAGTCATGATGTTGTTAGAGCTGTTGCTGAGCATTGTATGGTTGCACATGGAGGCAACATGAACCAGAAATGAGGAGGATATTGTCAAATATGTTGTTTGCCAGCTGGAGACCGAATCAAATCAAAGATGCTGGAATATTCTATGCCAGCTGTACATTTGCCAACTGGCGAAGCATGTGCTTTTCATCTGGACCGTTGATTATTATGAGAGGATCCTGATCCTTGGATCATTGTAACTGTTTTCTGGCATTTGTTCTATATAAGAGCCAGATCCTGGGCTGTAAAAGGGGAGGAGATAGATAGATATATCTGGCAATAAGGCTAATAATACATTAGATGGAGGAGATAGATAGATATATCTGGCAATAAGGCTAATAATACATTAGATGGAGGAGATAGATAGATATATCTGGCAATAAGGCTAATAATACATTAGATAGAGGAGATAGAGAGATATATCTGGCACATTAAGGCCAATTACGGTAGAATCAATTAGGAGATCGGATTACTGAGACTAATGAGGATAGAATTGTTGAAATGTCAAGGTTCTTTCTTCAGATCACTGTAAATGTACCTGTTCTTGAACATACTGAATGGATATGAAGTTTCAGATTACATCCTGATTGTAAATTTTACGTAATCTTCCTGTTGATTTCTAGATATGTACTGGTGAATGTTGTGTTCAACTGGAAGCGCTTTCATTTCATTACATGTTGTTATCAACTTTTCCTTTGAAGATTTGCACTAGATCATGCGGATTTGTGGAATGTCCTGGTGAAGTATGATTTTAGTTTCCTTCTTTTCATTGCATGTATGGGAGCTTGTATGTGGATCAGTGATCTCAGTCAAGTAGTTTTGGGAATCTCATTCTTTAACCCTTTTCCTTTTTTTAATTTCATAAATTCATCACCATAACTGCAAGTCATGACAAATAACAAGCAGAAACAGAGAAATATGCTGAAATCCCGTAGGTAACTGAAAATCATTAGCATATTTGAGTTAAATGCATGTAGTATTGAAAATATCATGCAAAGAATTGCAAATAATGGTAGAAATCATGCAAATATCAGCCTGTAGGCACATTATTTGACTAAATTCACAGTGCAGAGGTAGAATTGTTGGAGATTTATGCAGAGCAGGCATATAGAGCAGGATATTTGAAGAAATAATGATGAACTTTGCAGAAATACGTAAGGCCCCTGAATGGAAAACAGCAACACACATCAACCACTAAGTAACGTCAGTAGATTAAGACCTAATCAACAGAGACTTGGGATCATGAATTCTCTGAATTCATCGTATCTTTCAAGATGAGTAAAGGTTGTTGTGTAACTTTTATTCTATGTTTGTGAATGACTAACATCATGCTCAACAGTCCCCTAGTTCGCCATCATCCTTAAAAAGGATGAGTATCTAGTTTTGCACCCAGTCAGTGTTGTCTGTATGGGCATAATGGTCATTCATTGTCATTGTGGTCATGCTTTCGATCGTGCATTGTGTTAGGTATTGTTTGGCATTTGAATTATTTTGTTTCGAATTGTTTGATTAATATTTTGGTTAATTGCTTCATTAAAGTAAAATTATTAAGTCAAAGAGGGCACTTTGATAAATAAATATAGATGCTTTTATGTAAATTATAGTTGTGTGGAAATATGTATTATTATGTCTGAAAAAAGATTCTCTTTCTTTATTAGTATTGCCTTGAGTAATTATTTTCCATATTGGCCACTTTGAAGAAGTGGCAGTTACGCACCTCAAGAGGGAATCTTAGAAATAATTGTTTCTTTTGTGTAAGAGACTAATTTTAGAAAAGTTGAAATAAACAATTTTGTTTGGTTGTAAATGAAATAAATAGTAAAATCTAAAATAAATAAAATTAGAGAGAAATTATTGTCTGGTTAAAATAGCAAATTGTAAGAAAGTAATAAAGGAGAATCTTCTGGAAGAAATTATGGGGGTGGTTATGCATGCTCAACTTTATTTTTGAAATTTCAAGACATAATTTGGGGGGAGTGTGCATTTCAAATGGAGAATATGTTTTATATTTTGGGGATCACTCTCTCTCAAGAAGTTTTCATTTTTCTTTTGGCACCATAAACCATAGTTTCCAGAAAAAAAGACTTGGGGAAAATAGATGCAAGCTGGAAAATTTGTGAAGATGTGATTGAAGCAATATTCTAGGTATGGACTGAGCTATGAAACTGATTTATTTTTGCATTAGATTTACTGAAATATTCTGTGAATTTTCTTCTACATTTTTTTGAACCCAGTCTATTGCATTAGCCATAACTTTATGTTTATGAAATGGGTTTCTCTAATTTTTTTATATATAGTGCATGGTCTGGATATCTAAAGCATATCAAAAAATCAGCCATACCCAGTTTGTCATTTTTGAGATATGAATATTTTGTGATTGTCTACATCTCACCCATTTCGTCTTTGTTTTAGCAGTCTATTGTGTTAGCCATAACTTTATTTTTACGAACTGGGTTTCTCTATTTTTTTTTTATATGGTGTACGGCCTAGATATCTAAATTATGTCAAAAAATTAGCCATACCTAGTTTGTCATTTTTGAGATATGAATATTTTGTGACTGTCTACCTCTCACTCATTTCATCTATGTTTTAGTAGTCTATTACGTTAGCCATAACTTTATGTTTATGAACTGGGTTTCTCTAATTTTTTTATATATAGTGGAAGGCCTGGATATCTAAATCATATCCAAAAGTAAGTCATACCCAGTTTGTCATTTTTGAGATATAAATATTTTGTGACTATCTACCTCTCACTCATTTCGTCTATGTTTTAGCAGTCTGGTACATTAGCCATAACTTTATTTTACAAACTGGGTTTCTCTAATTTGTTTATATACAATGCATAGTCCAGATATCTAAATCATATCTAAAAATCAGCCATGCCTAGTCTCTAATTTTTGAAATATGAATATTTTGTGACTGTCTACCTCTCACCTATTTCGTCTCTGTTAAAACAATTAGTTGCGTCACCAATAACTCTATCTTTTCGAACTGGGTTTCTCTGAGATTTTTTAATAAATTTATTTTGTACATATCCTATGATCATTGTTTTCCATCATATGACTCTCTTTGAGGCATTCTATCAATCAATATGTGTGCCCTGTCTATGCTTTCACATTTTAAATTGTTGGTAGCTTCTAAAGCCTTGTCAACAAATTCATTTTGTGTTGATCCTATCATATGGATGTGATTAAAAGTGTGGTAGATTTGATGAAGATGTTAGATCTATAGGACTATTTTGTTGTCATGTATTCCTTTCCTCTCAAGCTAACCTTAGAACAAGGTTCTTTCATTGTAGCTTCAGGTTTTGTATCTTGTGATTCTAACTAGTGTAAGATATTTATAGCATTCTAATATTATAGGCTTTTAGCCTTGCTTATATAGTTATCTTTGATGGTATTTACAAAATTGTCTAGATTATTAATGAAATCTACATCAGTTGTAAATAGTGTAAATAATTGTTGTGTTTAATTTATATGTCTTAGGGTTATTTGCATGTTGTTCGCATTCATTTTAATTAAATGAAATTAAAATAAGTCTTGAGAATTATTAGTTACAGTTCTACATTGTTGAGATAGATTCACTTTATATTTGTTAGATGATTGATCATGAAAATATTGATGAAGGATCTTAGTTTATGATGTGCATCTAAAAGTGAATGTGATGTGAGACTATTGTGTTTAGTGGTGTCAAGTGTTTGTGTCATTTGAGGAAGTTGTTTCTAGAGGCCTAGGAGGGTGTGATTGTGTGGGGGTTGGCTATGTGTGCATCATGTGAGTTGAATGAACTGCATGTTTGAAATGTTGCCTCCTATTCATGTTGGTACGATACATGTGCAAGATGAATAATACCTTGCTTAGTGTACCTATTCATGTGGTTATGATGACTATGCAAGATGGATAATGCCTTGCTCTGTGTATCTATTCATGTGGTTATGATGACTATGTAAGATGGATAATGCCTTGCTCTATGTGATGTGAAGTGATGTGTATTTTGTGTTGTAAATGCATCATGATGAGAATGTGATAGTTCATGCTTGGTTTATGTTTTGGGACAAGGATATAAGAAGTTGGTCCCTATGATTATGTTTTGTATGCAAGAAGGTAAATGCCTTGCATTGTATATGTTACTTGTTATTGTGATGGTAATCATATTTCTTCATGGATAGGGTCTTCTATATGCAAGTAGGGGAGTGGCTTTTAATGTGGGGCCGGTGCCCAAAATGGCTGCCAAGATAACCCATTGGAAGTTTTTAATCCAATGATAACTTAATAATAAATTTAGAGGGTTTGGTAGTTTCCACACTAAATAAGATAATTGGATGCCTCGCCCATGCCTATAGTGCTCGTTTAGGTTAAGGATGGGATGAGAAGGTTGTGGTTGGCAGGATCAACTTCCTTGTCTTCACAAAAGGAATGTTGGTTCCGCATGTGTCACCCTATGGGGCTGGCTTCTAGTGAGAGACTGCCAGGATAACCATAAATGGGGGCTAGCATTTGGACTACCAGAGTAACTCATGGATGGGGGCCGACGTTCGGTGAGAGATTGCCAAGATAACCCATGTTAGGACCATGCGATGATACTCTTCCCTACTGCAGCCTAGCACTCCCTAATGTGTGTTTTTCCCTTTCATTGTGTGATTGCCTCTGGAAGTGTTGTTTGAGTTGCTTGTGATGTAATTCATATTGACCAGTGTTGTATTAGAATCATGTGTAGTCCTTGCACCTGTTAGCCTATTGTCTTCTTGACTATTTGCTTAGTGGGACCTTATTGTTATCTCCTAGCACGGGGGGTGGACCTTAGGGTTCCACATGGTTAGGTGGTTGTGCTTTCATCTCCATTGGTTTCCCTTGCTGTTGTTCATGTGTGAGAAGGATGGACCTTGTGTGGTAGATTTTAGATCTTGTTCTATCTTGAGAAGATAGATGCTTATGATCATGTTCCAGTCTTGTATATCAATTGAATCATGTACTATTATCTTGATGTATGTAGTCCAATGTAATTTGGATAGTGATATTGTTAATAATGTAATATTGTACTCTCTTGTAAAGGAGATTGTATATTAACTTGTATCCTTTTTGCAGGATCTTCATGATTACTTATCTGATGATATAATATGGAAATGTATGTGTTTATTCATTTGATGCAATTAGATTAGAATGAACCATAGTTGTTAGTTAATTCATAATGTTGGTTAGATCATGTTAATAGTTGTTAGTAATGCAGCCGTGGAATCCCTAGAGGATACAACTTAATTTGATGTATGATTAAATATGATTTACATTTCTTGTTATTTCTTTCTTTAAAAAAAAATTTGGTCCTTTGTATAGCATAGTTGAGTTGTTCCCTAGGGTTTCATGGCAGGGCGTTACACCATATCCAAAATGGACAATACACATAATAACAACCCATAAAAGGAATTTTCAACACACAAATATAAGAGTATTCATAGAAAAATGAAAACTATCTATTATCATATCAACATAAAATTGTGTATAGTAATAAAATCGAGATCGAATGATAATCAAAACAATGAAATAGTAACAACTCAATCCTATAACATCAAGATGACGATCTAAGAAAACAACCAAATAATCAATGAATAACATAAAAACAATGAAATCTTTCACCTAAATTGTATTGTTATCTTGGTCGAATGTGGATTGCTTCATAAATTGTGAAACCATGTTTGTAACAAGCGGATGTAGATTGTGTTTGTGCTCAAAAGGTAGAAGTGCTCAACAATGCGATGAATGCTCAATGCGTTGTAGGGAGGCAAAAGCTTAAATGATCAAAGAGTATTTGTTATAAAGATGAGGGGGGTTTATATAGGTTCAAGACATGATTGATAAATGGATGAAATAAATCCATGAAATGGATGGTTTAGATAAATCAAATAACTCATGATGAATGTACACACAACATGTGTCACTCTAAAAAGGTATTTTTATTAAAATAATTGCTTTTTGATAATTGACATGGTACAGACATGATAAAGATAGATTTGATTTCATAAATTAAAATATTTTTTTCTAATTTATGAGTTGATGATAAAATAAGACAAATTAAAGCCAATTAACTTAAATTTAGATTTTTTTTTTTAAGTTCTAAAAATAAGACTGATTGTGCATGAGTTAACATGATATTTTTAGAGGAATTGGAAAGATAAATGAAATTAAATAAATAAATATATTTAATTGATTGTGCATGATTGAAGACATAGAATAGATTTAAAAATTTAAAAATTTTAAACAAATAAATTCATTTAATTTATTTTGCATGATAGATTAATATAAATAAAATATTTGATTTTATTTATTTTTAGAGATTGAGTCAACTTAAATAAATTTGGATGATTTATTTAAATTTAAAGAAATAATTGATTAATTAAATAATGAAAATTATTTAATTATGGATAAGAGGAGATAAACGATGAATTAATTAAATAATGGGATTTATTTAATTAATGTGGACTTGAAATTTGAAAAAGGATAATGATTTAATTAAATAATAAAGATTATTTAATTTTGGAAGACTGTAGAGGAATTTTATTGAAATTAATTAAATAAAGATGATTTATTTAATTAATGTTGAAAATATGTGATTTAGAGGAAATTGATGATTTTGATGAAATTAATTAAATAATTAGATTATTTAATTAACGTTTGATGTAGATGATTAGATATATTTGATTAAATGCAAGTGATGCGATAAAATGGTCATTTTTAGGTGTCTATATTTTGCCCCTCTTTTATATGGTGTTGTAAAGTAACATCATTTCAAAGAAATTTTAAACATAATGTTTGATTTGATAGAAGAAGATTGATTCTGAAGAAATTGATTGGATTAGAGATGGTGATGCCCCAATCACTCAAACCGAGGGTGACAAGGAAAGGTAAAATGAATGGTGATGATGATTATTCAAAAACAAACAAGGCATTGCCCCTGTCAAGTTGTAAACCAATGATTAATTGCTAATGATTGATAAGGATAGTGTTATCATTGTGGGGAACGATATATCCCTAGATCAACACAAGGATGATAGTGTCTGGTTTCATAAATGAAACACCTCGTATAAGACGCCTGGTCTAGTTTCAAGAGTGTGATAATCTGTATAAGACAATTTATATGATTGAGGTATTGGTTGATTGATTTAATTTACAACAAGATTAGGATTAAGACCAAAGGATGTGATTAGATAATTTGGATAGATTGATTAGCTAGATTGGATAAGATGAATGATGATGATGAGGATGCCCCCTCGAGAGGAAATTTGGATTCAAAGAACACAAGTGTGCTCTCGAAATGAAAAGTCAAGAGATAAAGAGACATGGATGAAAAGTTAGATGAATTCATATCATAGACTAAAGAAATGATGATTGATCGATCTTCATGAAAGCTATAGATTTTATTAGGATGTATGGATGAGATGGATGGGATGAAGTATTTTGAGGATGTTTAGGTGAAATGATGATATCTTATGTACCTGAGTACTGGATACTTCCTTCGTAATCCAGATTGCCTACATACCCATATCCACAAGATTAAGGTACCTTAAGATTGAGATGAGATGATATGTAGTTCTAGATGTGTGATGAGATGGAGTGATATTGTGAGGCCTAGCTAGTACTATACTTGAGACCATGATATGCTACTATTTATAATTGTCTATTTTGGTGTGTGATTGGAAATTATGATATAATTAAACTCTTTGAGAATTATGTTTGGACTGTATGCTTTTTATTCTAATAAGTTGTTGGATAATTAATTGTGTGGGAAAAGAAAGTATTAAATGAATTAAATGAGTTTGTGATCGTCTTTAAATAGAATAAATTATATTATTTGAATTATGTAATCATGAATGAAGTTGGAATATTTAATTAATTTTTCTATGCATTTCAAGTTGCTTCGGCTATATTTTCTTGACAAACTGATATTCAAAATTCAAGTGTGCAAGTGGGTGGTCAAGATCCCTTAAGTGGAATTCAGAGACTCCATAAACCCTAGGTCATCCAATTAAGCCTAGCCTAACCCGGGGAAGGGGTTAAGGCTAATATGTTATTGTTTGACGTTATTTTAATTTTTGTATAGTAGTGGTAATTTTGGTTATTTTATAAATTTTTAATTATTTCATTTATGAGAATGTTATTTTAAATTATTTGTTTTATCTTATAATAGTATTTTGTGGATAATGTTATTTTATTTTATTCATTTTATTTAAATTAGTCTTGTGGGGAAAAAGTCTTTTTATTTATTTATGTAATTTTATTTCAATTTATTTCCTCATGGATGAGGATAAATGTTTTAAATCCTATTTTAGTATTTTAAACTTTTGGAGAAGGTTTTATCTTTTGTTTTATTTTTAGAAAAAGATGAGTTTTATGGGAAGAAAAGAAAAAAGAAAAAAGAAAGTTTCTTTCTTTTCTGCTTTTCCTCCTTTTGGAAGTTTTTGGAGTTTTTATTTATGAGGAAGTTTGGAGAAGATTTTGATAATAACTTTTGGAGGATCATTCTTAATTTTATGTTGGATATGGAGGAATAGAAAATTGGTGAAATTGGAAGTCTGGCTTGGGGATTTACGAGAGGTGATTGAGAATTTGCTTCTAGTTTTAAATTTTTTGGGGGGGCTTGCCCTAACTTGGGGAGCAAAGGTAATTTCTTGAGAATTTTTATTTCTATATTTGGTAAAAATCTTGTGTATGTGAAAATTTTTATGTGTTGAGTCTTTATGTGTGTTGTTGTATCTTGTTGGGATTGGGTTGTTTATGGGAGCGGCTCTCCATCTAGATGAGAGCCTCCCACGTGATTGGGGTAGAGAGAGGCGTGGAGCCTCTCTTGGGGAAAGTATTTCTAGCTTATGTATTCAAACAGAGGATATGAAGTTATCTGTGGAAAAAAAATATTTCCATATTTTAGCCCTCTTGTATGGTGACATACAGGAGGGCTCATCACAGGCATGACAAATGTTGCAATGGTTATGCAAATATTTATAAAGAGTAATCCTTATTTTGATATAGCATGTGGATATTATGCACCAAGGTATAGAAGACCAAGGTGACGAGGTATCCAATGCATAAGATGTTGACTCTGCAAGCAAGCAGTTTGACCTTAGATCACTTAGACATGATATAATCTTATTAGATATGTGAATGAGCCATAGTCTTGAACATAAAATAAACTTCAATACATGAATGCAAAAATAATATTAATATGTAAGATGCTAGGTTGTACAACAAACACACAAGATATATACGATGCTAAGTAAGATAAAAAGATCATTCCTCAAACATGGCACACAAAAGCAATGATTATGCCCCCAATCTGTACTGCATCGCAACATACCAAGATATAGATAAATCAAGGTAGTCTTGAATAGGTAATGGGAAAGGAACAAAAAGATAAACCAAAAAGTAAATAGACTAACTTACAAAGTGAACATACAACCAACATATTCTCTTGCCAAAGAGGTTGCTTAGGATAGATTAGATTGGTTGGGTAGATAGCATAGATAACAACCTTATTGTAGGAATGATATATCCGTTAAAGGGTGTTGATTTGTTGATAGGATAATGTCTGGTTTCAGGAAATGAAACATGTCGTATAAGACAACTAGTCTAGTTTCGACAATGGAACATCTTGTATAAGACAATTGATTAATGTAGAAGATGTTGGTAATTGATATGTAGGACAGCATATGGCTCTGCAAGTAGGTGTTTTTGCTTCAGGTTTGTTTAAGGACTTTAGCTTTGAAAGGATGCATTTGTTTGTTGTTTTGTTCCTTGAGTTAGTCAAGTCTAGGTGGTAGGATGGATTTTGATAAATGGGAGAAGAGAGAGATGAAAGTGTTGATGGATTGAGATGGGTGAAGAATGATGAATTGTATGTGTCTAAGTACTAGATACATCCTTTGTATTCCCGACTGCCTACATACCCTTTATCCACGGGATCAAGGCACATTACAATGAAAGATGAAGATGATAATATGTAGTTCTGGTAGAGTGATGAGTGGGTCAAGGTGTTTGAGCTTGGGTAGGTGAGGGTGGTGCTAGGTAAGAATGTAGGCTTTGTGATGGTTGTAGATAAGAGTTTGATCGTTGGTATTGCAAAGGTGGTGTGAAGAAAGAATTATATAGAGGAAAGCTAAAGTTTGTTGGGTTTGGTTGTGATGGTGGAGTATAGCCATAGGAAGTTTAGTTTTGAGAGTTTTGAGGGTTGAGATAGGTGTGGGTTAGGTTGAGAGTGGAAGATCGTTGTGGTGGAGGGACATAAGTAGATGGGTTTTGTGATGGTTGGGTTTGATTGAGATATGTGTTGAAAAAGTTTAGTGTAGATGATTGTTGTGGTGGAGGGACATAGGTAGATGGGTTTTGTGATGGTTGGGGTTGATTAAGATAGGGATAGGTAAGGTTGAGTGTGGAACAATGTTGTGGTGGAGGGACATAGGTTGTGTTGACATTTTGTGATGGTTGGGGTTGCATGACATTGTTTGGGTTAATGATACAAAGGGTTGATGAAGTTGGGGGTGGTGTCGATTAAGACCCTTGTTGCATGCCAGAATGTGTATAGGAATAAAATTGAGATCGAATGATAATCAAAACAATGAAATAATCAACAACTCAATCCTATAACATCAAGATAATGATCTAAGCAAACAACCAAATAATTAATGAATAACACAAAAATAATGAAAGCTTTCACCTAGATTGTATTTTTATCTTGGTCGAATGTGGATTGCTTCATAAATTGTGAAACCATGTTTGCAACAAGTGGATGTAGATTGTGTTTGTGCTCAAAAGGTAGAAGTGCTCAGCGATGCAATGAATGTTCAATGTACTATAGGGAGGAAAAAGCTTAAATGATCTTAGAGGATTTGTTATGAAGATGAGGGGGGTTTATATAGGTTCAAGACATGATCGATCAATGGATGAAATAAATCCATGAAATGGATGGTTGAGATAAATCAAATAACTCGTGATGAATGTACACATGACATGTGTCACTCCAAAAAGGTATTTTTATTAAGATAACTGCTTTTTGATAATTGACATGGTACAGACATGATAAAGATGATTTGATTTCATAAATTACAATGTTTTTTTTTTCTAATTTATGAGTTGATAATAAAAATAAGATAAATTAAAGCCAATTAACTTAACTTTAGATTTCCTTTTTGAAGTTCTAAAAATAAGACTAATGTGCACATGAGTTAACATTATATTTTTAGAGGAATTGGAAAGATAATTGAAATTAAATAAATAAATTTATTTAATTGATTGTGCATGATTGAAGACATAGAATAGATTTGAAGATTTAAAAATTTTAAACAAATAAATTTATTTTGCATGATAGATGAATATAAATAAAATATTTGATTTTATTTATTTTTAGAGATTGAGTCAACTTAAATAAATTTGGATGATTTATTTAAATTTAGAGAAATACTTGATTAATTAAATAATGAAAATTATTTAATTATGGATAAGACGAGATAAATGATGAATTAATTAAATAGTGGGCTTTATTTAATTAATGTGGACTTGAAATTTGAAAAAGGATAATGATTTAATTAAATAATAAAGATTATTTAATTTTGGAGGACTATAGAGGAATTTTATTGAAATTAATTAAATAAAGAGGATTTATTTAATTAATGTTGAAAATATGCGATTTAGAGGAAATTGATGATTTTGATGAAATTAATTAAATAATTAGATTATTTAATTAACGTTTGATGTAGATGATTAGACATTTGATTAAATGCAAGTGATGCGATAAAATGGTCATTTTCAGGTGTCTACAAAAATAACATTACAACACTCTAAGAATGGCTTAAAATCCTACATCAATGCTTTAACCAAGTTTAATAAAGCCCTTGATCCAAGCTCTTCAAGTTTTTTTTTCTCTAAGCTCTCCCAAGCTCTTCCTCCAATCTCCTCTCCAAAAAAACCTTTCATGCTCAAAATAGAAATTCCCCCAAAAAAATAGAAATGCCAACCCCATACAAAGCTTCAAGAAGGGAATAAATAAAAAATAAATGTCTAGATGCAATGAATCTAGGGTTAGGTTTTGACTTTGCATTTCAAATCAAATTTTGCCTCCAAAAACTTGTCACTTACCTTGCAAGGCACTTTTCAAGGCTCTAATACTTCCAAAACACTTTTTGAACATTCAAACATGGACCTCTTTCATAGGTTATTACTATAGGGATTAAATTTTACACAAATAATAAGAAAAATAACACCAAATGACCCCAAAAATTTGCTCTTAAGTTCAAATCTGAAATTTGACACTTAAGGGAACTTGATCAAACCCAACTTAATATAATAAAAATATAAGTAGAAAACAAATCCATTATTTATACCCACAACACATTTACATAAGAATTCCTTAATCCCCTCTTAGGATAAGGCATAGGTACACTAGGAAAACATAATGTTGGTTTCTTGGGAACCTCCATGATTTTTCTATTGGTCATGGGAATTAACATATGCACTTGCACAAAAATGTCAATATATCTTAGATAATAGATGAAGCAACATTTACACTTAAACCACTATACACAACATAGATTCATCACAATTAAATAATCATTATCCATATTCAATGAAAGTCTAATGATAAGTTTAATCCACTAATAGAATCACATTTACACTCAGTCATATATGTACATAACACTTATCCAGTTACACTAAGATTCATCATTGCACAACTAAGTCCATTCTGAATTCAATCCATAGTGATATGATAAACATGAATTCTATACTCGAATAAAGATAATGTATACAAAGTCCATAGTTACTAGTTAACCAATTCTTAATCACAATAGATAGTCAACTACTATTCTTAATATAGTATCAGTGTCCACATCACTTATGATCATAACAAAGTATAATAGCACATCCAAGAGTATTTTACACCAACAAGTTTATTAAAATAAGATGTGAACATGAGGAGGAATGGGCCTCACAAACTGAATGGTGCATAGTTAAGTGATGATCCCATGGGACTTTTTCTTAAGAATATTCTCCATCTAAAGTGAGATGATAAGACTGCTAGACCCAAGGGTGAGACCTTTCAATGTGTACTTCTACCTAGTATCAAAGAACTAAATCCAAAGTTTAAAAAAATCCCACAAGATTAGGCCAAGGGTACACAACCATTGAGACCTAAGAACTACATCACAATGACCCAAAGGTAAGGGAAACATATTTGAAAGAAGGTTATAGTCCCTCATAGTAATCTGAACATTATAGCATCTACCTTTACAATGCAAAGTTCCACCATTGGAAATCATAACTTCAAATCTAGAGCATCGATACACAAAGTAATTAGCTTGTTTGGAGAGCCATGGATCAGTAAAGTTATGTGTTCTACTAGAGACAATGAGAATAGTAAGGGGAATCTTCTTGATATATTCTTTGACTTTCATAGTTTGAGGAGTGGTGACCCTGCTAGGGTATGTACAAAAATTTATGAATGGGAGTCCATAGGAGAGGAATCAGTGGCAAGTAGTTCTTCTTCTTGGGTTTCTAGAGAATCTTCCTAATCCTTGTCATCTACAGGTGACCAACATCAAGGAGATGTAGCTTATGTTCCACACATTTTTGGCCCCTTATGAATCTTTCATCACAATTATAGCATAACTCTTTTTATTATTGAGCTTGCATTTCATGCTCAATGAGACATTTAATGGGAGTTATTTTTGAAGATAGAAGAGGGAATGTTGGTGTGGTTTTCTTGAAGGGAGTAGAATTTGAAAAATGATACTAAGCAGTGATCTTATCCTCTACAAGTTTTTCCAATCCCAAAGATTCCATCATGTCATTAGGTTTGAACATTTTGACCTTAGAGCGAATTGGATCTTTAAGGCCATTAATAAAGCAACTTGTGAAAAAAAAGTCAAATAGGCCTTGAGTGTGATTCGCAAGTCACTCAAATTCTATCTGGTATTCATGAGTTGTTCTAGTTTGATGGTGTTTGGTAAGAGCACTGGTAAAATCCTCATAGGCACTAGGGCCAAAATGAACTAACAATTATTTGACAAAAGTTACCTGATTGGGTTCATCATGAGATTTGAGATATCACTGATACCATTTGACACCTTCTTTCTCTAAGTGGAAGGATGCAATAGGGACCATGTTTGTTGTATAAGTAGTATGGAGGTTGAAGAATAATTCAACTCTATAAATCCAACTGGTAAGACTGTTGTTGTCAAATCTAGGTAAATCCAATTTTGGACCATAGGGCACATATCCAAACAAATTTATACTCTCAAATGTAAAGCCTTACAAGTACATGTAAAAGCCATAAAACCAACTCAAAAACAAATGAAGTAAATAATCCACTTAAATACAACATCGCAATATCCAAAGTAAAAATATGTAAATAATCTGCTTAAATACAACATTTCAAAGATAAAAGATGTAATTAATCCACTTAATTACAATATCTCAAATAAAAGATAATCTCATAAATATGAATCTCAATGTCATTAAATCTTACATAATCATGTGCTTAATCCAGGTAACAAGCACTATAAAATAATATACATAAATCGATTGGCAAGCATCCCATAATACATCCAATCAAGTACAATATTCAAGTACAACAAGAATAATGAATCAATACGCTCATCAGTCACATGAACCAAGTGGTCCACCACCTATGATCCGAGAGACAGGAACATGGCCCAGTGCTTTTCCACCCAACCATGAAGTATTTACACTTCCCCGGATCCCTTCATGAAATGAAGGAAACTCATCCCTACACGAAATGTCTAGCTACATGGTAACAACTAGCATGAGAGAACACCTGATGCAACCCTAATGTTTGAATGTCCAATTCTAAAATAATGAAAAGCATATTGTCTCACAACAGGATGTGGCAAAGATATCAATAAATAAGTTTTCTATACAATAAAACATCTATTTTAATGTCATCTCGATTAGATCTAATCTTTTACAAGTAACCTAGTACAATTCCTAAAAAGAGGAAAAGCCATCTCTGATAAATCCACATTCGGCATCCTAGCCTAGAAAGCAACCCAATACATTCCTAAGTAAAAACTACTTCATTCCCCAAGAAGCAAATAAATAAATCAATAATAAGGTAAAAGATTCAATTTCATCAATAAATCATTTAATCCCTTCCCAAAATATAATTTTAAGAAAGCACATTTTTCCAAGCAATAATCCGTTTATGTTCAAACAATTGCATTCATAATGCTATAAATTTGGTATAATTTCTATTCTATTTTTAGTCATAAATACAGTATAAAATCTTATTCTCAAATTATTCTAACTTACTGTCATTCTGGTGACAGGAACTAATCTATTTATGCATGCAGTTTAAGTGTAATTTTTTGTTGCCTTCCTGTCACTCCCGTTACAGGAACTATTCTGCTAAGTTTATAGACAGAAGGAAAATCATGCAGATCTGATTTGAATCAGTGAGGCAAAAGAAAAATAGTGGCCAGAAGAAAGGAAACGCCCAGGTAGAAGGAACAACCATCATGAAAAGATAATCTGCCAAAAATAAAATCAACGCCTAGCATCAAGGAAAACTCAGGAAGCCAACTAGGAAGTCGACAGCCAGAAAGAAGGAAGTCTAAGGCCAGTCCAATGCCCAAAAGAGTAAAACAGGTGGTAAAAAAAATACAACTAAAGTGCAAATTCGTTCAACTATCATCTAGAAAAATAGACAAATAAAGGAAAATACCCATGATCAATTGCCTAAGAAGGAAGTCTAGTAGCTGTTATTCCTATCACTACTCAGCCAAAAGTTTGATTTCTCCTTCTCTGCTGCAAAAATATGTAGGTGTCTATTCTCCAAAAAACCCTTCATATTATTGAAAACTTATTTTTATTTTTAGAGTATTAAAATTAGGTTTAAACTCTCTCAATGCAAATTTCAGTTTGCATGAGAAAAATAATTTAATAAAAACAATAACACAACTTTAATTTAAAATAACACAATAAAAACAATAAACAAATAAAACAATAAAACAATATATTTATTATTTTAAACAAAAGCTCCAAATTTACTATTTTTAATAATACAATAGTTTTATTATTATTGAGAAAACTAAATATAATATTAATATTATTAACGTATTTAACTATTTTTATTAAAAACACAATCACTTAAAATAATCAAGAAGTGAAAATTATATATATATATATATATATATATATATATATATATCTTTTATAAAATTTATTTATTTAAATCTATAAGACATATTGTCTTCCAAACATCTATAATCGTAAAACTAGAAAAGCATTTCTTTTATTATTTAAATAAATTAATCTACACTAATTTAAATACACCATTAACATTTAATCATCACAATAATCTAATAAATAATGTATTTAAAGTAAAACTATTTTTGTAATTTGAAAACACAATAATTTCTAAATATCAAGTCATCAACCAAGATTATAATTAACCATACATTAATGAATAACTAGGCCATATGAAATGCATATGCAACTACGTGAGTGTGTGATTGCATCACGGTTAACCATCCCATCAGTTCTTGCCAAGTGGCTAGAACACTTCTACCTCAACCATACTCTCGTCTTCAATGAGTACCCGCATCCATTTGCACTCAACTCGACGTCAATAGGTTAGTGTCTCCAAAACATAGCCAAGGCAAATCATTGTAATCATGTCTACAATATTTAACATTTAAATCAATTTCCAATCTCTTCAATATAAACTCATAATAATTACCTTCACGTATGCAAAAAAAATTACTTAAGGTAAAGTCAATCACAATAATTGTGTACTAATCTAGAATAATTATATTGTTCATAAAAATGAGACGTGACATCCTTCCCCACTTGGAAGACACATCATCCTAATGTCTTATTAAACATCAAAACAATAAAGTGTCCATCAACCACCAATAAAGTATCAAGGTGTCATAAAACAAAAACATCAACTCAAAGTATGAAAAGATCATAACAACAACTCAAAGCATCAATGCAATAACTGAACTCAAAGTATCATAATCCATGCATGAATAAGAAATCTATGCTATATCCTCAAATGAGGAAAAGATCTATCAATCTCCTCTGCATCCTCCCATGTGGCACTATCCTCATAATACTGATCTCATTGGACCTTATATTGCACCACATCTCTGCTATGCAACTTAATGTTGTGCTTCCCTAGAATTCAAGTGGGCTCCACCAATACCACTGCTGGATCCTAAACCTTTATAGTATGCCAATCAAGAATATGTGATGCGTCAAGATGATAAAGCTTAAGTAAAGACACATAAAAAACATTATGGATTATGGTAAGTGTAGGTGGTAGAGCAAGTCTATCAGCTACAGGATTAATCACTTCCAAAACTTCGTATGGTCCTACAAAACAAGGAGCAAGTTTGGACACTTTGCCAAACGATACTTAACTCTTATGAGGTCTGACCCTCAAAAAGACTTTGTCACCAACTGAGAACTATCTAGGAGTTCTTTTCTTATCTGCATAACTCTTTTGATGATCTGAAGCTTGCTTCAACTTTTCCTTCATCAACTTCATCTGATCATCCATTTCTCTTAACATTTTAGGACTAATCACAATTCTATCCTCCACCTTATCCCAACTGATAGGTGTTCGACACCTATGCCCATAAAGAGCTTCAAAAGGTGACATTCCCAAAGATGCATGGTATGAATTATTGTATGCAAACTCTACCAATGGAAGATACTCCTCCCATTTATACTGTTGATCCATACAATACATTCTAAGAAGGTCTTCTAAGACTTGATTGACTCTTTCTGTTTGACCATCCATTTGAGGATGATAGGCCGAACTAAAATTCAACTTTGTACCCAAAGTTGGATTAAGAGATGTCCAAAATCTAGATGTCATGTGAGTGTCTCGATCTAAAATGATCATCTCAGGCACTCCATGCAATCAGAAAATCTCTTGAACAAACTTCTTAGCTAAGACCATAGAGCCATCTAAAAGATTCCCTGGAATAAAATGTGCTACCTTTGTCAACTTGTCCACAACCACTAAGATGACATCATTCCTATTCTTAGACATAGGTAACCCTTTAATAAAATCCATGCTTATCACTTGCCACTTCTGCACAGGAATACTATGTAGATATAACAATCCTGCTAGATACACATGCTCAACTTTGACTATTTGACATTCCAAACATCGAGCCAAAAATTATGTCACATCCCTCTTAAGTCTAGGCCAAAAGTATAAAGGTTTCAAACCTTCAACCATCTTTGTGTAAGGAATTAAGGTGTCTCAACCTTGGTAATTCCTTGTATCTTTACATTGTATTTATTTATTATTTGCCTATTGTATAAATTGGATGCAAATCCTATGTTGTCATATTGTGGAAGTTGGCACAGTGATGTGTCATCCTACATGGCATATGACCACATGTATTTTTGTCCTCACATGAGGATATATGCATACCACTTAGTGATAGGAATATTTTGCCATGTGTCAATATCTTAGATGTTGTGTAAGGGAATATTGACTGTAACGGTCATGACAGATTCCTGTGACGAAGTTATGACATGTAAGAGTCAGAAATATGAGATTCTATGACAGGTAAAGACATGTGTCAAAGAGCATCTTTGAAAAAGGCATCTCTGGGTGCCCCAAGGTGTACTATGACATGTTACAAGAGAATATGCTATTTATAGCCCGTGTATGACAAATTCTCTTATAGCTGTAAGTTATGACAGCTATGACAGATTCTATGACGGTTGTAAGAGTCGTGAGAGCATCTGTCATAGCCCATTTTAGGAATAGGTGACCTCCTTGGGATGGGGTGACTTGACAAGTATCAGGAACATCCTACAAAGTTGGACAAGTGTCCATAGGTGTGTTTTTTGGGCCATGAGGCCATGTTGGATGCCCATCCCTATGTGGAGCCATATTTGCCTTGTATTTGTTATATAAATAGGTGCTTTTGAGAGGAGATGTATTACAGGTTTGATAGGTACTGTTATGCTTCTAGTTTGTCTCCAGATATGAGTGTCAAAGAATCCTGAGAGCTTGCATTACAAGTGTATTGTAAACCATTTTAGTTTTGATAATACTTTGTGCAGGTTTTGGAGTGTTGGGTTTTTCACCCGATAAGGGTTTTCCCCTCGTATATCTTGTGTCTCTCTTCTTCTGTCTCACTTTCTTGTTTATGTGTTTGCTGCAATATCTCTATTAGTGTGTTTAACATTTCTGTAATAGTAAGGATAAATTGAATTTGCACTCTCCTCCCCTCATTAGATTAGTGTAGGAAGCAATTTCCGCACACCTAGCTTCCTTTCAGTTGGTATCAGAGCCTGGCCAGTTTTGGTTCTAGTTGTTGGGTAGGGGTTTTTTGAGCTGATCTTAGGTTGAGTGGGAGTGTTGTGCAAAGTATTTTGTATCTTGTTGCAATAAGGAGATGGCAACCACATCCAGAAGGTTAGAGGTTGAGAAATTCAATGGCACTAATTTCAAGTTGTGGAAACTCAAGATGGAGGACCTACTTGTTGATCATGACCTATGGGAAATGATATCTAGTGTGAAACCTACATCAATGTCACAAGTTGATTAGGACCTCAAAGATCGAAAGGCTAAGGGTCTCATAAGACTCTGTTTAGCTAACTTTGTCTTGTTGAATGTCCATGAGGAGAAGAGCACGAAAGATCTTTGGAAGAAGTTGGGTGATTTTTATCAGGCCAAGTCCTTGGTAAACAAACTTTTTCTAAAAAAGAAGTTGTTTGCTCTAAAGATGGAAGATGGATGATCTGTTGCAGACCACATGAATGCTTTCAACATGATCATTGCACAGTTGATGACTGTGGGTGTGAAAATGGAGGAGGAGGATTGTTGCATGACCCTACTTTGTTCTTTGCTAGATTTGTGGGATCATCTTGTCATGGCTATCGGAAGCACCATTACCATCTTCAAGATGGAAGATGTGGTGTCCTCACTGTTATCTAAAGAAATGCAGAGGAAAACATCTAAATTAGCCAAAGAGGCTCTTGCGGTTCATGGAAGACCCAAGGAGAAAGGGAAGAAAAAAGACAAGAAAGATGAGAAGGGTAGATCCAAATCCCGTGGGAGATCCAAATCTCCTGGAAAGTCCAAGGCTCTCTGTTGGAACTATGGAAAAATTAGGCATTTTCGAAAGGAATGCAAAGAGAATAAAAAGAAGAAAGCTCCTGATTCAAATTCTAACAAGTCACAAGATGATGGTGATGCCTTCATCACAGCTCTGGCCACCCATGCATCTGATGATGTGTGGTTGATTGATTCTGGTGAATCATTCCACATGACCTCGCATCAAAGCTAGTTCATGAAATATGAAGAGTTCGATGGTGGAAGAGTGTACCTAGGTGATGACTCTCATCTAAAAATTGTTGGTCGTGGAAGAGTCTAAATCTGATTCCTGATGGATGAGTGAAGGGGATCACTAGAGTTATGCACATTCCAAGCCTTGTACTAAACCTGCTTTTTGTAAGTATGTTGAATGATGCAGGTGTGTAAGTTGTCTTTTCAAAGGATGGATGCAAGATGATTAGAGGATCTATAGTGCTTGCGAATGGTACTCGAAGGGGTACTCTGTTTCAGCTGGAGGCATGCACTACACAGTGCAATAGTTCTTCTCACTCAAAGAAATGAGTTGCAACCACTTCATCCCCACCATCTAAATGAGCAATGAAGAAATCTGTTGTAACTAGTTCTGATGGTAGTGCACATGCTATGGAAGCTAAGCTTCCTGCTGGAAAGACTATGTTATGGCATTTGAGATATGGCCACATTGGTGAGAAGGGTCTATGTACCCTAAAAAATAAAAACCTCATTGAGGGGTTAAATGATTGTAATCTCAAGTTTGACTTTTGCGAACATTACATTTATGGAAAGCAAAACCATGTTCAGTTTTACTCTAGTTCTCACAAGTCTTCTGGTGTATTGGATCTTATTCATTCTGATGTGTTTTATCCTGTTAATGTTCCTTCGATTTCAAAATCTGTATATTTTGTATCTTTCATAGATGATTACTATAGAAGTACATGGGTTTACTTTATCAAAAGCAAGACTGAAGTCTTTAGTTGGTTTAAGGAGTTTAAAGCTTTTGCTGAAAATCAGACTAGTAAAAAAAGATTAAGTGTTTGAGAACTGACAATAGTGGTGAGTTTTGTTCGGAAGAATTTGATAAGTTCTATAAAGAGCAAGGGATTGAAAGACATAAGACAACTCCATACACCCCGCAACAAAATGGAGTTGCAGAGAGGATGAACAGGCCACTAATGGAGAAGGCTAGGAGTATGCTTAGTGGAGCAAGTCTCAAACAAAAAATTTGGGCTGAAGTTGTTGCCACTGCTTGCTATCTAGTAAGCAGATCTCCTACATCATCTCTTGTTGGTAAGACACCTATGGAGGTGTGGTCTAGTAAGAAGCCTTTAGCTATACATCTTCATATTTTTGGTTGTGAGGCATATGCACATGTGCCTAGGGAGAAATGGTCTAAATTGGAGAACAAGGTTGTTAAATGTATTTTCATTGGCTATGGTGTCGGTGTGAAAGGATACAAGCTTTGGGATCCTATGGCTAAAAAAGTGTTGTATAGCAGAAGTGTTATCTTTAGAGAGCTAATACCTTCTTCTGTTATTCTACAACTAGAATAGACAGAAAAGAAAGAAGATGCAGTTCAGTTTCCTTCTACCCCTAAGAAGATTGAACAAATAGACCCTATGAGACCTGATGATGAGGAGAGCTCTAACAGCTCTGAAAGCTCAAAAGAAGAAGTAGAACCTCAACCTCAGCCATTGAGGAGGTCGACACGAACAAGAAAGCAACCTGATAGGTTTGGTTATTCATTACTTAATTCTAGTTGTGCTTTTGCTTTACTTACTAACATTGAAGAGCCTAGAACTATGAGAGAGGCTATGGGCATGAAAGATGCAGGTTCCTGGAAGGAGGCCATGGAAGATGAGATGGCTTCTTTGGAAAAGAACAAAACATGGGACTTGGTGCCTTTGTCTGATGGATGGAAACTTGTTGGTTGCAAATGGGTGTTCAAGAAGAAATTTGGTGTAGATGGCAGTGTTGAAAAGTACAAGGCTAGATTGGTTGCGAAGGGGTACTCACAAGTGGAGGGAATTGATTATGGTGAAATTTTCTCTCCCGTTGCAAAGTTGACATCCATTCAATTTTTGTTATCTCTTACAGCTGTTTATGACTTAGAGGTAGAATAGATGGATGTGAAAACAACTTTCTTTCATGGTAATTTGGAGGAAGAAATCTACATGTCACAGCCAGAGCATTACATAGAGAAAGGTAAAGAAAAATTGGTTTTCAAGCTTAAGAAGTCTTTGTATGGTTTGAAGTAGTCTCCTAGGATGTGGTACTTGAAGTTTGATGCCTTTGTGTTGTCGATTGGATATCTAAGATAGAAATCAAATCATTGTGTGTATTACAAGTTTGACAATGATTGCATTCTCATTATTGCATTGTATGTTGACGATATGTTATTGATTGGGAATGGTAAGGATATGATTTCTGATTTGAAGTCTCAGTTGTCAGCACAGTTTGAGATGAAAAATCTTGGGGCAGCCAAGTACATTCTGGGAATGGAAATTAGAAGAGACAGAGCTAACAGAAAACTTTGGTTAAGCCAGAGTAAGTATGTGAAGACCGTGTTGGATAAGTTTAGCATGGTAGATTGTAGACCATTGTATGTTCCTATTTCATTGGAGACAAAGTTATATGTTAGTGATTGTCCAAAATCTCCTAGTGAGGTGGAGGACACAAGCAGAGTACCTTATGCTAGTGTTGTTGGTAGTTTGATGTATGCTATGGTCTGCACAAGACCAGACATTGCCCAAGCAGTGGGAGTCCTTAGTTGATTTATGGCTAAACCTGGAAGGATACATTGGGATGGAATTAAGCAAGTGTTCATATATTTGAGGGGTGCCTCTGAGTATTCCATATGCTATCATAGTAATGCTACAAGACCTCTGCATTCAGTTTGTATTCATGGATTTGTGGATTCTGATTGGGCAGGTGACATTGACAGCAGGAGATCCACCAGTGCCTATGTTTTCACTATGTTTGGTGGTGCAATTAGTTGGATGAGTAAGTAACAACCTGTGGTTGCTTTGTCCACTACTGAAGCTGAGTATATGGCTGCAACTCATGCTTGTAAGGAAGCCATTTGGCTTAAGATATTGTGTTTAGATATTGGTGTTGATGTAGGTCAGATTACGATCAGTTGTGACAGTCAAAGTGCAATTTGCCTTGCGAAGAATCTAATTTTCCATGCCAGATTAAAGCATATTGATGTATAGTTTCACTTCATGCAAGACATGGTAGAGGATGGGAAGAGAAATTTGGAGAAGGTAGATACTTTGAAGAATTTTGCAGATGCATTGACGAAACCAGTGGGTATAGAGAAGTTTAGATGGTGTTCGAAGTCTATGGGCCTCTCGACCTATAGCAGTTAAATCCTGTTAATTCTATTGGCTCTTACAAGGTGTTTGACAAATGAGAGAATGTTGGGAATTAAGGTGTCTCAACCTTGGTAATTCCTTGTATTTTTACATTGTATTTATTTATTATTTGCCTATTGTATTAATTGGATGCAAATCCTATGTTGTTATATTGTGGAAGTTGGCACGATAATGTGTCATCCTACATGGCATATGACCACATATATTTTGTCCTGACATGAGGAGATAGGCTTCCCACTTAGTGGTACGAATATTTTTCCATGTCTTGGCATCTTGGATGTTGTGTAAGGGAATATTGACTGTAACGGTCATGACAGATTCCTATGATGAAGTTATGACATGTAAGAGTCATAAATAGGAGATTCTATGATAGGTGAAGACATGTGTCGAAGAGCATCTTTGAAAAAGGCATCTTTGGGTGCCCCAAGGTGGACTATGACATGTTGTAAGAGAATATGCTATGTATAGCATGTGTATGATAGATTCTCTTACAGCTGTAAGTTATGACAGTTATGACAGATTCTATGACGGTTGTAAGAGTCATAAGAGCATCTGTCATAGCCCATTTTGGGATTAAGTGACCTCCTTGGGATGGGGTTACTTGCCAAGTGTTAGGAGTATCCTACAGAGTTGGACAAGTGCCCATAGGCATGGGTTTTGGGCCATGAGGCCATGTTGGATGCCCATCCCTATGTGGAACCATATTTGCCTTGTATTTATTATATAAACAGGTGCTTTTGAGAGGAGATATATTATAGGTTTGACAAGTATTGTTATGCTGCTAGTTTGTCTCCAGATATGAGTGTCGAAGACTCTTGAGAGCTTGCATTGCAAGTGTATTGTAAACCATTTCAGTTTTGACAATACATTGTGTAGGGTTTGGAGTGTGGGGTTTTTCACCCAATAAGGGTTTTCCCCATGTATATCTTGTGTCTCACTTTCTTGTTTATGTGTTTGCTACAATATTTCTATTAGTGTGTTTAACATTGCTGTAATAGTAAGGATAATTTGAATTTGCACTCTCCTCCCCTCATTAGATTAGTGTAGGAAGAAATTTCCTCACACCTAGCATCCTTTCACTTTGTCACTCCAGGGTGACCTGAATAAGGTGCATTGTGAATCGCTTCAAGCACTAACTTCCTCAACTCTCCTAAGTTAGGAATATACATCCTTCCCTGAAATCTCAAAAGTTCATCTGAGTTAACAACATAACCATCAAACTTGTGATCTAAGGGGTCTACTTCCAAAGCTTGCTTTACTCTTTCATAATGCTCATCCCCTTGAAGATTCTGAATCACTTTATGTTTCAAATTGGATCTCATGGTAACAATGGTAGCCAGATGTCTTCTCCTACTAAGAGTATTTGCTACTCTATTCTCCTTTCCTTTTATATACTCAATTCCAAAGTCATACTCACTAAGGAATTCTAACCATCTTCTCTGTCATGCATTAAGGTTAGGTTGAGTAAATATATACTTGAGCCCTAAATGATCTATCTTTAACTCAAAGGGCTTACCTAGAAGATAATGCCTCCACATTTGAAGTGCATGAACTATGACAGCTAACTCAAGATCATGCAGTGCAAAGTTGAATTCATGTTGCTTTAACTTTCTTGACTCATATGCAACCACTTGCTCATTCTGCATCAGCACTCCTCCTAATCCTTCCCCTAAAGCATATGTTACAACTATAAAGTGCCCATTAGGATCAGGTATGGTGAGGATAGGAGCAGTTGTGAGCTTTTCCTTTAACACTTGGAAATCTTTCTCACACCTTTCTATCCATTCAAAATTCTTACCCTTCTTTTGTAGTGCGGTAATTAGTGCTACTACAGTTGAGAAACTTTCCACAAACTTTCTATAATAACCTACAAGTCCCATAAAACTTATGACTTCTGTCACATTCTGCAGTGCAGGCCATTCCATTATCACTTTTATCTTCTTAGGATCAACTGCAATCCCTTCTACTGAGATCACATGACCGAGATAGTGCATTTTATCTTGAAAGAATGTACACTTAGATAACTTACCAAAAAGATTTCATTCTCTTAAGTGTTGCAAGACTATCCTCAAATGCTTTTCATGCTCTTCCACTGATTTAGAGTATATCAATATGTCATTAAGGAAGATCAACACAAAATCATCTAAACAATCAATAAAAATGTTATTCATCAAATTCATGAAAGTTGTTGGAGCATTAGTCAACCCAAATGGTACCACTATGAACTCATAGTAACCATATTGAGTCCTAAAAGTTATTTTAGAGATGTCCTCATCCTTAATCCACAATTGGTGATAGCCTAATCTAAGGTCTATCTTTGAGAACACTGTTGCTCCTTTCATCTGATCAAAGAGCTCATCTATTATTAGGAGTGGGTACTTATTCTTTATAGTAGCTTTGTTAAGCATCCTATAATCAATGCATAATCTCAAAGTACCATCCTTCTTCTTTACAAAGATAACCGGTGCACCCCAAGGTGACACACTAGGTCTAATGAACCCTTGATTTAACAACTCCTGCAATTGTACCTTAAGCTCATATAATTTTGTAGTAGTCATTCTGAAGGGTGCCTTAGATTGAGGCTTAGTCCCTGGTAGCAAATTAATTGAGAAGTCAAATTCTCTCTTCGGTGGTAACTCTGTCAACTCTATAGGGAATACATCTCTAAAATCTCTAAGGATTGGGTAGTCATTAAACATTGGTTCTTCTTTGTCAAGGTCTTTTACTTGGACAACATAAATGGCACATCCTTTCCTCTTGGCTTTCTTTAATTGCATAGCCGAGATTTGTATAAGCTCTAAAGGTCTCTTAGATCCATTAATTTCCACTTGATTCCCTAGGTCATCTAAACATCTAACAACCTTGTCTTCACAGTTTACTAGAGACTTATGTTTAGTTAACCATTTGATTCCTAGAATTACGTCATAAGAGCCTAAAGGTGCTACATATAGATTCACTTGTGTCTAAAAACTAGGAAGCTCTAACTCACTGCATGCTAGACATGAGTCTACTCTCTTCTTTGCACTATTGCCATATTGTACCATTCAAGAGTTTTCCATATGTCCAGGTCTAATAGATAACTTAGATACTACTTTAGGATCTACAAAACATTCTATGGCACCAGTATCAATTAAAATAGAAATAAGTAGTCCATAGAGCTTACCTTGGAATTGAATGGGTGCTTCTTGAAAATCTGCTTGCCGATTATCCACTGCGGCATGAATTTGATGCTGCAGTACTCCTTGTTGATTCTTGTTTCCCCTTCCTTTTATGTGGACATGCATTTGTATAATTCTCTCCTCCACAGTTGTAGCATCCACCCTTAGGTGCTCTTGGTCCATCAACTCTTTCCCTCTGATTGTTGTTTTTGTTGTTATAGCCACCTCTTTTGCTTCCATCATTTCCATCTTGAGAATTATTACCTCTCTTTAGATTCCTAATCTATTTATTATTGCCTTGGATGTTATTCTATTGATAGTTCTGCTGATTATTATGTGGTTTCTTGTTTTAAAACTTGGCATCTCTTTGCTTACAGTAACTAGCTGCATGTTACAACCTCTTCTCTTACTTTATTGCTTTCTCAAAAGTGGCATCCATAGTGAGTGGGTTATGAATGTCTACCTCAGCTCTAATCTATGGCCTCAATCCCAGAATAAACTTCCTGATCTGAAATCTCTCATCTGTCTAATACTATGGAACATACTTAAGTAGATGAGAAAACCTTTCCCAATAACTGGTTATAGACATACCTCCTTGAATCAAATTCTGAAACTCTATCATCTTCTTGTCAAAGAATAACTATGGTAACCATCTTTGCCTAAACAGTTGAAAGAAAATCTCCCAAGTTATTTCACCAGGTAACAGCTTCTTATCTATCTTCTCATTATCTCACCATGTTGCTGCTTCACTAGTCAACTAGTAAGATCCCCACATTGCCTTAGTGTGATCTAAAAGGTTTTGGAGCTAAAAGTATTTCTCCATTTCTATTATCTAGGATTCAGCTCCATCTCCAATTGTCTTTCCATCAAATTTCAGTGGTGATACTTTCTTGAGGTCCTTCCCCAATTCTTCTGCAATCCTTTCTTGATTATTAACATTAGCTCCAACTTCAAGAACTTGAACTTCTATTCTTGGATTCTCATTTGCATTAGCATTTCCAAGATTTTCATTAGCATTCAGCTCTATATGATTCCCTCTGATCTCCTGCTCAAGATCATTCATCCTCGTGTCCTGTCAGGTCAAGAGATCAAGAATACGATCAAATCTTCCATCTTGGTCATTACTAGCATCTCCATGATCTCCCACAATTCGAGCACCTCCACATGCACCTCCACGTGATCCTCTTCCTTGAGCACTTCCTGATCTGTCACTACGATCAGTGGTTCTAGTATTCATAATGGATAATCTGTATCAAGTTTGCAACTTTAGCACAATAGTCCCAAAAAGAAAAAAAATAGAGGCCCTAGTGTTAAACCTAGAGCTCTGATACCAAAATGTAAAGCCTCACAAGTACATGTAAAATCCATAAAACCAACTCAAAAGAAAATGAAGTAAATAATCCACTTAAATACAACATCGCAATATCCAAAGTAAAAAGATGTAAATAATCTGCTTAAATACAACATTTCAAAGATAAAAGATGTAATTAATCCACTTAATTACAATATCTGAAATAAAAGATAATCTCATAAATATGAATCTTAATGTCATTAAATCTTACATAATCACCTTCTTAATCCAGATAACAAGCATTATAAAATAATATACATAAACCCATTGGCAAGCATGCCATAATACATCCAATCAAGTACAACAAGAATAATGAATCAATATGCTCATTAGTCACACGAACCAAGTGGTCCATCACTTGCGATCCGAGAGATGGGAACATGGCCCAGGTGCTTTTCCACCCAACCATGAAGTATTTACACTTCCCTAGATCCCTTCATGAAACAAAGGAAACCTAGCCTTGCATGAAATGTCTAGCTACTTTGTAACAACTAGCATGAGGGAACACCTGATGCGACCCTGATGTCTGAATGTGCAATTCTAAAATATTGAAAAGCATATTGTCTCACAATAGGATATGGCAGAGATATCAATAAATAAGTTTTCTAGACAATAAAACATCTATTTCAATGTCATCTCGATTAGATCTAATCCTTTACAAGTAACCTGGTACAATTCCTGAAAAGAGGAAAAGTCATCTCTTATAAATCCACATTCGGCATCCTAGCCCAAAAAGCAACCTAGTACATTCCTAAGTAAAAACTACTTCATTCCCCAAGAAGTAAATAAATAAATCAATAATAAGGTAAAAGATTCAATTTCATCAATAAATCATTTAATCCCTTCCCAGAGTACAAGTTTAAGAAAGCACACTTTTCCAAGCAATAATCCGTTTATGTTCAAACAATTGCATTCATAATGTTATAAATTTGGTATAATTTCTATTCTATTTTCAGTCAGAAATATGGTATAAAATCTCATTCTCAGATTATTCTAACTTACTGTCATTCTGGTGACAGGAACTAATCTATTTATGCATGTAGTTTAAGTGTAATTTTTTGTCACCTTCCTGTGACAGGAACTATTCTGCTCAGTTTATAGACGGAAGGAAAATCATGTAGATCTGATTTGAATCAGCGAGGCAAAAGAAAAATAGTGGCTAGAAGAAAGGTAATGCCCAGGCAGAAGGAATAGCCAGCATGAAAAGATAATCTGCCAGAAATAAAATCAACGCCCAACATCAAGGAAAACTCAGGTGGCCAAATAGGAAGTTGACAGCCAAAAAGAAGGAAGTCTACGGCCAGGCCAAATGCCCAAAAGAATAAAATAGGTGGTCAAAACAAATACAACTAAAGTGCAGATTCGTTCAACTATCATCTATAAAAATAGACAAATAAAGGAAAATACCCATGATCAATTGCCTAAGAAGGAAGTCTAGTAGTTGTTCTTCCTATCACTGCTCAGCTAAAAGTCTGATTTCTCCTTCTCTGCTGCAAAAATCTGTAGGTGTCTATTCTCCAAAAAACCCCTCATATTATTGAAAACTTGTTCTTTTTTTTAGAGTATTAAAATTAGGTTTAAACTCTCTCAATGCAAATTTCAATTTGCATGAGAAAAATAATTTAATAAAAACAATAACACAACTTTAATTTAAAATAACACAATAAACAAATAAAACAATAAAACAATATATTATTTATTTTAAACAAAAGCTCCAATTTTACTATTTTTAATAAAACAATAGCTTTATTATTATTGAGAAAACTAAATATAATATTAATATTATTAACGTATTTAACTATTTTTATTAAAAACACAATAACTTAAAATAATCAAGTGAAAATTATAAAAAAAAATAATATATATTCACATATATATATCTTTTATAAAATTAATTTATTTAAATCTATTAGACATATTGTCTTCCAAACATCTATAATCGTAAAATTAGAAAAACATTTCTTTTATTATTTCAATAAATTAATCTACACTAATTTAAATATACCATTAACATTTAATCATCACAATAATTTAATAAATAATGTATTTAAAGTAAACTATTTTTGTAATTTGAAAACACAATAATTTCTAAATATCAAGTCATCAACCAAGATTATTAACCATACATTAATGCATAATTAAGCCATTCGAAATGTATATGCAACTACGTGAGTGTGTGATTGCATCAAGGTTAACCATCCCATCAATTCTTGCCAAGTGGCTAGAACACCTCTACCTCAACCATACTCTCGTCTTCGATGAGTACCTGCATCCATTTGCACTCAACTCGACATCAATAGGTTAGTGTCTCCAAAACATAGCCAAGGCAAATCATTGTAATCATGTCTACAATATTTAACATTTAAAACAATTTCTAATTCTCTTCAATATAAACTCATAATAATTACCTTCACATACGTAAAAAAAATGACTTAAGGTAAAGTCAATCACAATAATTGTTCACTAATCTAGAATAATTATATTGTTCATAAAAATGAGACGTGACATCAAATGGCTACTCGCTATTGAATTAGCTAGAGAGAACTGTATTTTGGCAATTAAGACCATGGATCATTTGTGTCAATCATAAAATTTGGGTCTCTAGATCAACAAACTTATGTTTTATTTCATGGGTGCCGAAGTGGGTAGACATAACCATGAGGTGGGTGGGGTTCATTTTTTTTTGTAGAATTATGTCTCAAAATTATTTGTATAGCAAGATGATTGCAATGGGACAACCATCTGAAAATGGAAAAAGAAAAAAATTACTTGTTTCCACTTTTTTAAAAAATTTGGGGTTTTTTCTAGTTCTCTATGGGGTAAATATTCAAACCAATTTGTTTTTCACTACTCAGATTGAGAATTATCAACTATCCTAATTATGATGTTCAAACCCTTTTGCATGCACTACTAGCCCTATATTCTATTGATTCTAAAAATAATAGCCAATAGTGGTGCTATTCAAACCCTCCATGTAATATTATGCCTCATACTCTGTTGGTTCTAACTTGAAAATAGTCATTAGTGGTGGTTTTTGCTTGCTTCCAAAAAGAGGCAAGAGGGAGAAAGAAAGGTTTCTACATGAAGCATCTAATATGTAAGCACGCGAATATATAGATCCTATTGGATCTAGTATGGCATGAGTAACTTCCAACTTCTTACTAGTACATTATAGGTGATAGATGGTTGATGGCTTCCTAGGGCTACATTTCAAAAAATCTTAAGGGAACTCTTGATATACCTAAGGGTGAATGGAAGCACAAGACCATATATAGAGATTCTCTAATGGTGTGGTTTGGGAGGGAAACCACTCTGACTGTCACTAGAACCTATATGGAGAATCCATCTTTGCCTAGAATGACAACTCTTCTATTCAATATTTTAAAACCCTTGGTATAAAGTTTATATCATAAAATAAAAGCTACTACCAAAAAAGTATAAATTTTGGGGAAAAATCTCAATGTCATTACTTTTGTAACCACTTTCTAGTTATCAAGATCTCAAAAAGGCAAGGTGAGAGTATATGGTGGATAGTTGTATAAGCATAAGGATAAAAATTGATATTGTAGAACTCAACCCTAGAAAGAGCTTTGATACCAAATGTGTTGGTCCTCCTGACAATAGATTAGCTAGAAACATGAAATAGAGAAAAACAAATGTTGAAATAGAAACATAGGAATAATATTGTATTGATTGATAGAATTACATTATAGAATATTGCTAGCCTCTTCAATGGGGAAACCTCCTTTGAAAAATGCTCAATATAATTTAATTCATGGATTATTGTACAATAGCCTATGTATCATATTTATACTAGTTCTATTCAAGCTAACTACTATTTCCCAAGCATGTGGGATCATTCATAATAGTTCAAGGTACAACTTACAAAGAATGTGTGTCCAAAGCCTTTATTACAATAAAGAAAGAGTTAGGACTAAGGGGTCCTAACACTTTAAAGTTTATCCCAACTCTCAAATTGTATGCAAGGAAATAAATTGAACAAGAGAAGAATAAAATAGTAAATATTTGGGAATATAATAGGCATTCCTTGAAAATATTCAAATTATAAGCCTCTTTGAGGGGGCAACCTAAAAATTTCCAAAACAAGAATATAATTTGTAATATGATGCTAATAAACTAACCATCACATCCTATATACCATATTGATGTTATGGAGGCCACCTAGATTGACCTAATTACCTATATAGAACTATAGAAATGATAATTTTAACTTAGTTAAAGGTTACACTAGCCACAAGTCAACTACACATATCTCCACGTATGTTATAGGTTAAGGGCATAACATGCCTCTCCCCTTAAACCAATATTTTTCACAATGTTGATGATCCTTGGGTGCTTCTACAAGAATGCTTCATCCCCCCATGTTGCATCTTCACTAGCTAGATTCTTCCACTTGATCAGATACTCTATAATTGTCTTGGACTACAAGCTCTTAGTGTGTGTTTTAAGGATTCCCTTAGGTTCCAAAATCATTATAGCCTCCTCATCAAGCTCTTGTAACTTTGTATGGGTTGACACTCTATGCTTGATAACCTTCTCTAAGTAGGAAACATGGAAGACTAAATGTATTTTTGTTGACTTAGGTAACTATAGTTTGTATGTTATAGTACCTAATGAGTCTAGTTTATGACTCAATTTTGTTAAACTTTATTATCCACTTGCTGTAGTTATCTTGGACTTTGGTACTTTGATCCTGATCTTTTTATGTCATTGCCTCAAAACTATAACTTGTTGAGCGTAGGTCATTTCTTATATTCTTTTATGACAAAGACATGCTATATGAACTATCTATTTTAATTTTACATATCGTTAATGAATGTTACTCCAAGTTAGTTATGGATGTGCAATTATTGTGTGTACTAATATTGTTATGCAGATATAATCAGCATCCATAAAGTAGAGGAAGATTCTGTTGGTTGGTCGCTTACCATAAAAAGTCAAACATGGTGATCGTTCAAATATCAAATGGAGGGAAGACAACCGCCTTGTAACTAATCTTAAATACTTGTTGAGCAAATTTAGGAGTTACTATTATGCTAGATCTACATTGAAGCAACTCTGACTAGATTCCACGCATGCATAACCTCCTTTCCACTTTCTATGTTTTCCATAATGAGGCGTCCTCCTATTCTTTTGGAGTTGACCGCCTTTCTAGGTAGTTAGTTTTGTATTTTTCCTTCTATAAATAAGACTCTGATGCTCCTTCTGAGGGGTTGTTGATTAATCAGAGATTGTATTTGCATTATACAATTTTCGGTAATACAGTTATGATGTTCAGTTGTACTCATCTTTTCCAATGAATAAAATGAAGTCATAAGTTCACATTTCTGAGTTTACATTTGTCTTAGGGAATACTCATTCAAGGGGGCCCACTTGGTGAGAATTCCACCCTCTAGTTTAGTTATATTTTTTGTTAAGCATTTAGTTAAATCTAGCATTGAATGTTCCTGCAGTCACTAGAATTCTATTCTATTTGTTCCTGTAGCCAAAGCAGACAGAGTAGTTTCCTGTTTGTTTGCCCAGACTTTTACTTTCTGTCATGTACTTGATCTTAGACTAGTTGTTGGTTGATGTTCAGCATTCCTGTTATTTCCTTTCTAGCAGTTTATCTTCAGCATTATGTCTTTCTTAGCTATAGAATGAATGTGGCTACTTTGGAAGTTCTTAGTGCACATACCGTGCTGACCCATTTCAAGTTCACGTCCCTGGGTTGACAAGTGAAATGCATCTCCATAGTGATTAAGATAGCTATCCAGGTTAGATGTCCAGTCTCTGAGTTATAGCTTTAAGAGCTTAGTTGTTAAATCATTGTAAGAGACCAACATTTTTGGCATCGTTGCCGGGGATGGTGTCAAACTAAGAAGATCTTTGGAGTCATCTTTAGTATTATTCCTTGCAATTTTTCCCTTAAAATGTGTTTTTAGTCAGGAAGTAACCATCTACAACCCATCAACATTTTTTTTGGGAGAGGTGGCTGATACTGAGTATATTGCATGCATAGAGGTAGAAGAAGAGATGCTTTAGGGAGATTCCTTCCTAATGATTCAACTTACCTAGTAGAAGAAGCTGAAATAAATCCTTTCCTTGATGCATTCCCTAATTTGAATAGTTCTGAAATATCCTTTGAAGAACAAGATACCCCAAACCTATTTGAAAATCCAATTGCCTTGATAATAGGTCAAGCAGTTATGGCTGCCCAAAACATACCTAATCAACCAACCTTTCCATTTTTGATTGCTCATCAAAATGAAGTGGATAATCTCAAGAACATACCTGCTTCAGCTCGCCCCAAGTTCTATGGACTTGCAACAAGAGGACCCAGACACCTTCTTTGAATTTGATATCCTCTGCAGAAGCTATGACTACACTACTAATGCTCATAAACTTAAGTTGTTTCCCACTACCATGAAAGATTCTGCATTAAGGTGGTTTATGAGTCTAGGTAGTGATATTGTCAATACCTGGGAAGAAATGAAAGATAAATTTCTTGAGAAATATAAAGACTACTATAGGAGTGGGGATATGAGAGGAAATGATATTTTCAGAATGCGGCAGAAAGAGGATGAAAGTTTAGAGGATTACATCTCAAGGTTTATGTTTTACTTACAAAAGTCTCCCCATCATGCACTCATTGAGGAGTCTCAGAAACTGCTCTTCCTCAGAGGAATAAGTGAGCATTGCACAGATGCCTTAGATTTAATGGGAGAAGGAGATATTACCAAAGTGTCTTGGGATGATATTAAGAAGTTGTGTCAGAATTATTCCAGAGCAGCCATGAAGAAAGGAAGAGGTTACCATTCCCTTATGGGCAAAACCTCTACCAATGGAGTTTCAAGGATGGAGATAAGCCACTTGCTATTTGCTTTTAAGAAAGATATTATAAATAATATGGCCACCCAGTTGGACACACTTCAGGCAAAGAAGAAGCATGAAGAGGCTGAGGCAATGTTGGTAGAATATTGTCCTCATTGTAGACAAAAGAAGAGGGACTGCAGATGCAAGATGGTAGCTAACATTGACAACAAGCAAATTCCACCTGAGTTCAAGCTAATACAAGTTGAAGAGGATCAAGTCTTCTATGTTGCACAAAGGAGGCCATGGGCTCCAAGACAAGGTATGTCACCAGATCCATTATCATATGCTAGACCACATTTTAATACTTATGCATCTAATAACCAATGGCAATAGCCATTCCCATCTAGTTATGGAGGATATCCACCTCACCCTTGGAACAACCCTCAAAATACTTGGCTAAATTACCAAAACCATGCACCCAGTGGCAACAGCCTCCGGGGAATTGGCAGTCACTTCCAGGAAATTGGTAGCAAACATCTCAATGGAGAGGAGGACAACAATGGCCAAATCAGACCACTAATTACATGCAATCACCTCCTCAGCCCCAACAGCCTGCTACCTCCACTTGCTAGATCTAATTTAAATACACCTAAACCTACTCAGTTACCAACTCAACCCTCACCTAACCCAATAATAGACCATAGCAATAGCCAGTATATTATGTTGATCCAAACCAATTCCCTGCATATGTTGTGAATGTAAGTGATATACATCTGTGTTTAGGAACTACCTTGGTAGCTCCTTCAAGACCCGTTATTACTGAGCTTTCTAAGGAAGAAGAGGAACCTAACAAAACTCCCATTCAATCAAATGTACTTAGAAATCCTGAACCAATGACAGTCAAACAGACTACCCAAGAACCGCCATTTCCACAAAGGTTAGAAACTATGAAACAAAAGGTAGCAGAAGAGGAACCCACCTTCGACATTCTGGAGTAGTTGAAACATGTATGTGTCAAGATCCCTCTATTTCAAGCCATAAAAGATGTTCTTATATATGGAAAAGCAATTAAAGAAGCATGCCTTAAGAAGCCAAGTAGAAAAAGGAAAGACCCCACTATGGTTCATGTGGTGGGATAGTTGGCTGACATCATGCTTGGAAAAGTGTCTATTCCCAAATATAATGATCCAGGAAGTCTTGTAGTAGGAGTTGTTATAAATGGAATCCAAATCAAAAATGCTCTTATTGATCTTGGAGCAGCCATAAATGTAATGACAAAGGATATCCTGTAGCAACTAAATGTTGCAACCATGCGACCAACTCCTACTGTCCTACAGCCTGTTGATAGCTCTACTGTTAAACCTGATGGGATAGTCGAGGACCTTGTGGTATCCCTAGATTCATGGGAATATCTAGCTGATTTCATGATACTTTCTCCTAAAGCTACATTGGGAGGATACCCCATCATTTTGGGAAGGCCGCAGTTAGCCACAGCATATGCTTATATTGGGTGTCAGTTAGGAGACATGACCATCTCTGATGGGAGAAGCACTAAAACACTTGTTCTTTACCCACCTGCATAGCCATCTCATGATATGGATAATCATGTTTGGCCTCATGTTGGTGCAGAGGCAGAGGAAGCTAATTCTATGGAGTAGCTTATGATGTTAGGTAGAAGTTCTTTCCTACAGCTTCAAGGAGAGGAGGAGGTGTTGTCTAATATAATTCAAAATCATTGTGAAGTAGAGGAAGCATCATCCTCTCATTCTACTAATCCAGTGAGAATACTTATTCTAATTTTTCCTACAGCATCAGGTATGTTACATACATTGCTTCCATAAGAAATTAAGGTACCAAGCATTAATGAAGTAACTATGGTTGACTTAACAACTCAAGTGGAAATTTCAGAAGAAAAGTATCTCAATATTAATAGTAACTTGACTCAAGCACAACAATTGTCCTTGACAAATTTGTTAAAGAAACATAAAAATACCTTTGTATGGGATTATCGTGACATGAAAGGATTGGATCCTACATTATGCACCCATATGATTTACATAAAGGAAGATTGTACATCAGTAAGACTACCACAAAGGAGAATCAACCTTGCATTAAAAGAAATTGTCAAAGAGGAATTATAGAAGCTATTAGATGCAGGATTTATCTACCCAATCTCAGATAGCCAGTGGGTGTCTCCTCTGGTTCTTGTGCCCAAGAAGGGAGGAAAATGGAGAGTCTATATTGATTTCAGATAATTAAACTCTGCCACCAAAAAGGATCATTTTCCCCTTCCTTTCATAGACCAAGTATTGGACTCACTTGCAGGAAAGCAGTATTTTTCCTTTTTGGATGGATTCAACGGTTACAATCAGATTCAGATTACACCTAAAGATCAAGAGAAAACAACATTTACCTATCCTTGGGGGACATATGCCTACTCAGTACTTCCATTTGGCTTATGCAATGGACCTGCAACTTTCCAAAGAGCAGTCATTAGCATATTTTCTAATATCTCACATGATTGTATGGAAATCTATATGGATGATTTCACTACTTATGGTGCTACTTTTGAAGAGGCATTAGCAAACTTAGGCAAGGTGTTAGAAAGATGTGAAGACCACAGCCTATCCTTAAACAGTGCAAATTGCTTCATGATGATGCAGGAAGGAGTAGTACTTGGCCACTACATTTCTCCAAAAGGAATACAGGTAGACCCAGCAAAGATTGAAGTTATCATCAATCTGCCCATTCCTACAAAGCAAAAAGATGTCAGAAGCTTATTGGGTCATGCAGGGTATTATAGACATTTCATCAAAGAATTCAGCAAAATGGCATCCCCATTATATACTCTTCTTACAAAGGATGCTGAATTTTAGTGGAATGAAGACTGTGACAAAGCATTTTCTGATTTAAAGGTAGCCTTAACCCATGCTCATGTACTAAAATGCCCCAATTGGGAATTTCCTTTCCACATTCATATTGATGCATCAGATTATGCCATAGGAGCAGTTTTAGGCTAGAAAGGAGTCATTGAGCATGCTATTTATTTTATTAGCAAAAACTTACAGGGTGCTCAGTTCAACTATACAGTAACAGAGAAGGAAATGCTAGCAATTATCTATGCACTTAATAAATTTAGGCACTACATAACCGGTTATCAAATCTTTGTGCACACAGATCATGCAGCCATTAGGTATCTCATGAACAAACCTCTAATATCTGGTCGATTAGCAAGATGGGTGTTGCTAATGCAGGAATTTGACATCACTATTGTGGATAAACCAGGGAAGGCCAATGTGGTTGCAGACTTTCTTTCAAGAATGACTACATCTGAGGATAACCAAGTCATTGATGACTCTTTTCCTGATGAACATTTGTTTTCACTCACTATACAAACACCCTAGTATGCTGACACAGCTAATTATCTGGTAACAGGAAGAGTCCCTCCTCAGTTCTCTCCTAAGGAAAGAAAGGTACTCATTGAAAAATCTTTTCCTTTTTCATGGATTGATGGATGTTTGTTCTACATTGGACCAGACAATGTCATGAGGAGATGTGTGAGAGAAGATGAAACATATGATATTTTGTATGCCTATCACAATGAACCTTGTGGAGGACATTTTGCAGCAAAGTGAACAACAATGAAGATTTTGAATGCAGGTTATTACTGGCCTACACTCTACAAGGATGTAGCAAGATATACCAAAAAATGTGATAGTTGTTAGAGAATGGGATGGCCAACAAAATCTGATGAGATGCCCCTTTATCCTCAATTTGTAATTACTCGATTTGATAAGTGGGGATTAGATTTTGTAGGACCCATTGATTCTCCATCTAATGGTAAATCCTATATCTTAGTATGCACTGATTATGTAACTAAGTGGGTAGAAATTAAGGCCATGAAGCATGCAAGAGACAGTAAGGTTGCAGAATTTCTCTATGAGGAAATCTTTACACGATATGGAGTTCCCAGAGAATTAGTGACTGATCAAGGAGCTCAATTCACCTCAACTCTAGTTGCAGCACTAGTATAGGAGTACAACATAAGGCATAAGAAATCTACTCCTTATTACCCTCAGGCTAATGGCCAAGTTGAGGTGACTAACAGAGAAATAGAAGCCATTTTGACCAAAACTATGGTTGTTCATAGGAAGGATTAGGCGAACAGGCTGCCAGAAGCTGTCTGGGCCTATAGGACAACCTGGAAAACAACTACCAACTTTGCCCCTTTTGAGTTACTGTATGGCAAAACAGCCATGATGCCTATTGAATTTGAACATAAAACTCTTCAGACTGCACTTGACTTGGGGATGGATCTCTCTAAGGCACAAAAAGAAAGAATCGTGCATCTCAATGCTTTGGATGAGATGAGAAAAGCAGCTTTACATCATATAGAAGTGGTGTAGAATTAGAGAGTAAAGTGGCATGACAAATACATCAAAGATAAGAAATTCTAGCCTGGTGACTGGGCTTTGCTTTATGACTCAAGGTATTAGGATAATGCAAGGAAATTACAGACAAGGTGGCTAGGACCATATGAGGTTGCTGAAGTTTTTTCCAATGGTGTTGTTCAACTTACTACTATTGACCCTGTCAGATTTAAGCTGTTAGTCAATGGTCATCGACTCAGGTTATATCACAAGCCAACCTCAAAAGAAGAATTCCTGCAACAATTCACTTAGCATGCAACTCCTAAACTTCCTGCAACCAAAGGCAGTGGACCTAGTGTCCCTCCTTCTGGCTAACCAAGGTACGACACTTGTCATAATAAAGACTTCCACATTTGTGGGAGTCCACTCTTTCACTTCTTTGCCCATCCACCCACCCATGTCCATTATTCTCTCTTCCATCACGTGTATTGATTACACTTCATCCCATCTCGCTTCAGCCCACTCCACTTTCATTCATTGCTCAATAGATTCTTAAGCATTTACCGATACTTTCTCCATGATTTTTGCAATTGATCTTCCACAAATCAAGGTACGCACACTTTAATAATTCTCTCTTAATTATTTTTTGGTTTATTCATTTAATTATTGTACATTAATATTGATATTTCCCATAACATGTCATTATTCCCTTCCTTGTCATATCACGCATCACCATTCTACATGCGTGGACACATGCTCAAATTTAGGCTGGGGAGGGAGTGTTAATAAGATGTCCACATGTCAATCCATGTGCTTTATGCCATCATGTCAGCAAAGTTTTAAAATTGAATGATTTGAATTTTAAGTGAGGTAACAGCTCGCAAGTGTGAGATGATAGCCTTCATCGATCATTCATTATTGCCTGTACCACCCTTGTCTTGTGTTCCCAAGAAAAGAAGCCAAAAAGGAAAATATAGACAGAATGAGTTATTAAAAATTTAACAGGGTTACAGGAAGGTGAAGTTAGTTTTCAAACTTTTTGCAGCAAAAAAAACTTTGCAGTGTGATTGTTTTTAGGTAGCTAATTCAATGGGAGGTGGATTAATTCGGAATGAACCCACAGTTCATGATGTATTATTGTAGGATGCACTTAGCCAGGCCGAGTTTAGAAATTGTGGATGGATGGACTATTTCTTGAAGTTGAATGGTTTTGATGAAAATGTTCGTTAGAATTTGCTCAGACATTGTTTGATGGTAAAGCCATGGTAAGGGGGTTGGAGGTGTTGGCTACTGAGGAAAGAATTGCAGAAGTTGCAGGTCTGCCTGTTGATGGCGAAGATTACCCTGTTACCAGAGATGCCAAGTTAGCTAGGGCCAAATTTACAAAACCTGGTGATCCTAAATTGACTATAGACAAGCAGGGAGCCAAAAGAACCTCTCTACCTGAGCCATGGAAACAGGTAGTTGTTCATGTGGTGAAGTACATTACTTGTGAAGGTCATCTGTCAAATCTTCATTCTATGCATTTCAAATTGCTGAATCATATGAGGCATGGGAGAAGAATGAATGTGCCAAATGTGCTGTACCACCTTCTCTCAATCATGGCCGCCGAGACCCAAAAAGGTAGGGCTAATTCTGTCTCTCACCATTGTTTGATCAAATTGCTAGTTGAAAAGTCTCTGCATGATGTGTCTAATATGACTTGGGAGGAATTTCTGAATATTGATCAAAAATGACCAAGCCATTTGTGACCTATGGTTGTGCTGCAACATCATAGAACTAGGAGAAGAGTGTGTTCTGATGAAGCTACTTTGGGAACTTCAACTTCCAGTGCAAACCCTCCTACAACAAAACAAGCTATTGAGATTAGCTCTTCTGAAGCAGAGCATGTAGACAAAGAAAGTTCTTCAGATTCTGATGATGAGGATATTCCTCTTAGCAATTTAATTCAAATTAGGGCACAGAGGAGAAGGGTAGATATAAAGAAGGGTAAAACCAAAAAGCAAACCACAGAAAGCAAGGTGATGCGCTCTAGGAAACGGAAGGCTGACACTGTTCTTCCTGTAGCTAAAGAGAAACATGAGAGTCCTAGTAAATCAAGACCTATTGAGCCTGCCTCCAGTGCATCTACACAGACAAGCCCTAGGGTTGAAGAAATGACAGCTGAGGATACAGAGGCCCCAATGGGGCATGTGAATGATGTAGAAAAAGACATAATTGAGGAAGCAACAGATGTAACTTTGGCAGACCTTGCTGCCGCTGCTAAACATATTGAGAGATAGGAACATGAAGATAAATAGGAGTTCCTGCAACAAGACACCCTATAGCTAGAATTGGTTGAGCAATCAGAAACTCTGCAGCTTATGCTATATGAAGGTCAACCATCTGTGCCAAGAAATCCTTTGGTAGGAATACACAGACCTCCTAATTTTTCAATGCACATGGTAGCCATGAATTTGTGGAATGAGATGCAGAGGAGAGAAGAAGAATGGAAGAAGGAGAAACACAGATTAAAGGATGAAATTCAAAAGAAGGATGAAGAGATTAAAGACAAGAATGCAAAAATTGCAACTTTAAAAGAGAAAGTGAATAATATGGCAACTTTGGTGCCTCAAGTATTAGAATGCAGGACTCCCCCGAGAGTCTATGCTCTGCATTTAAAGGAAAGATACCTCTCTTTTAAGTAAGCAAGGATTTTTTCTGGTTTGAACCCTTCCATTGAATCTCCTCTTGAATTTTTCAATGCTTATAGGATTGCTCCTCCGGAAATAAAGATTTTGTTGTGTGAATTCTATTTACATAATTTTTCTATGTCCCAAGATCATGAGTGGAACCCCTTGTTGTATGTTGGGGATGTTTAATTGAGGGCATTTATGTCCTGGATGCAAAATGAGATTAGTTGGGGACAATAGTTCAGGGCGTATAAGCAATTAGAATTCAGCACCCCATTTCCCATTAGAGCTGAATATGGAAATCCAGGAAGCATTTTCAATGATTGGCATAGAATGCTTTATAGGCCAATCTATGGTAACAGAATCCTACCTGAGAGAGAAGAAACTTACAGAGAATATGAGAAGATTGCACACACTACTAGAGAATCTATGAAGGGACATTTGACACAAAGGTGGAACAGTTTGTCTGATGAGCTAAAACAAGCAGAGCCTCACTCTCTGCAAAATTATACTGCAGCATGTAAAAGAGTGGATAGATATATACAGATTGGGAGGACAAAGGGGCAATTCTAGCTTCCCTTAATCTTTCAACCACCTATCCTATTGTGGCCTGTGCCAAATTACAAATTTTACCAGTATGATATTGTTGAAGAGAGACAGAGATGGAACAGATTGGATAGGCAACACGGGTTCTACTGGGATCCTTACTTATGCACCAGAGAAATTGATATAGGACAATTGGCAGTTGCTAATTTCAGGGCGTTAACCAAGCAAAAGAACAACCCTTCCTCTGCTGAAGGACTAGCAAAGTCTTAGGTTGGGGAGAGTGATGAGTCTAGTTTATGACTCAATTTTGTTAAACTTTATTATCCACTTGATGTAGTTATCTTGGACTTTGGTACTTTGATCATGATCTTTTTATGTCATTGCCTCAAAACTATAACTTGTTGAGCGTAGGTCATTTCTTATATTCTTTTATGACAAAGACATGCTATATGAACTATCTATGTTAATTTTATATATGGTTAATGAATGTTACTCCAAGGTAGTTACGGATGTGCAATTATTGTGTGTACTAATATTGTTATGCAGATATAATCAGCATCCATAAAGTAGAGGAAGATTCTGCTGGTTGGTCGCTTACCATAAAAAGTCAAACATGGTGATCATTCAAATGTTAATGTAACTAATCTTAAGTACTTGTTGAGCAAATTTAGGAGTTACTGTTATGCTAGATCTGCGTTGAAGCAACTCGCTTGACCAAAATCCACGCATGTGTAACCTCCTTTCCACTTTCTATGTTTTCCATAATGAGGCATCCTCCTATTCTGTTGGAGTTGACTGCCTTGTTAGGTAGTTAGTTTTGTAGTTTTCCTTCTATAAATAAGACTCCGATGCTCCTTCTGAGGGGTTGTTGATTAATCAGAGATTGTATTTGCATTATCCATTTTTTGGTAATACAGTTATGATGTTTAGTTGTACTCATCTTTTCCAATGAGTAAAATGAAGTTATAAGTTCACATTTCTGAGTTTACATTTGTCTTAGGGAATACTCATCCAAGGGGGCCCACTTGGTGAGAATTCCACCCTCTAGTTTAGTTATATTTTCTGTTATGCATTTAGTTAAGTCTAGCATTGAATGTTCCTACAGCCACTAGAATTCTATTCTATGTATGTTCCTGCAGCCAAAGTAGACAGAGTAGTTTCCTATTTGTTTGCCCAAACTTTTACTTTCTATCATGTAATTGATCTTAGAATAGCTGTTGGTTGATATTCAACATTCCTGTTATTTCCTTTCTAGCAGTTTATCTTCAGCATTATGTATTTCTTAGCTATATAATGAATGTGGCTACTTTGGAAGTTCTTAGTGCACATATAGTGCTAACCCATTTCAAGTTCACGTCTCTGGGTTAACAAGTGAAATGCATCTCCATAGTGATTAAGATAGCTATTCAGGTTAGATGTCTAATCTCTGAGTTACAGCTTTAAGAGCTCAATTGTTAAATCATTGTAAGAGACCAACAGTACCAATTCTACAAAACCTTATAAGGGGCATAATACTTGAGTGAAAACTTGTTATTTTTCATCTATTGTTTTAGTGACATTTGCTTATATGGTTGTGGTTACACAAAGAGTCAATCTCCAACTTCAAATTTTCTTTCACAGCAATGATGATTGCCTTACTACTTCATTCTTTTATGTGTCATTTCGAGGTTGTCCTTGAGACTAAAGAGCACCTCTTATTAGTGTTGAATGTGTTCTTCAATTTCTCTAACCTTTGGGTGTACCCAAAATGAAGAGGTTATTGATGGTGAATGGTATCCATATAGTGCCAAAAATAGAGACATTTTGGATGAAGTGTGGAAAGAAGTGTTATACTTACCATTCTACTCTTGGTAGCCATCACACCCATATTTCATGTTTATTTGAAGTAAAACATCAAAGATATCTCTCCAAGCACTCGTTAACCACCTTAGTTTATCCACCCAATTGGGGATGATATGACAATCTACGAGAAAGTTGAGTGACCAAACATGAGAATAAGTCAATCTAAAAATTACTTGCAAATATAGTATCACAATCACTTACTATGGTTTTTGGAGTCCCATGTACTTTCTAAATGCTATCCATAAAGGATATTTCTATAGTACTTTCTATAAATGGGTGTGACAAAGCACCAAAATGTGCATATAATTTGGTGAGTCAATCCACACCAACCATGATTGCATTTTTTCCTTTAGACTTGGGAAAATCAATGATGAAATCCATGGATTCCTCCCTCCTCTTGGAATAAATAAGTGTTGCAAAATACGTAGTCTTAATTGTCTCCCCTTTAGTTTGTTGGCATACCATTCATTTTTGCCACAAATTTTTGGGCATCCCCTTTGAACCCATCCCTAAAGAAATCTTACTTGATTCTATGATAAGTCTTTAAGAATCTTGAATGCCCACTTACTAGAGAGGCATGGAGCTCTACCAAAAGCTTAAACTAAAAGGTTGTGTTCTTACATAGGTACAACCTATCCTTGTACCATAAAGCATGTCCTTTCCATGAAAATATTTTTAGAGTATTTGAATGAGAGTCTGTGTCCATGTCCTTCTCCCATTCTTCTTGTGGCTCATCCACCTAATCTATTTGCAATATGGAAATGACATACAATAGTGACTCTATGGGTTCATTCCTCTAGATAGAGCATCACCACAATATTCTCAAGTTTTGTTTCTTGTATATGATCTCAAAGTCATATCCCAACATCTTTTTGACTTGTTATTTAGATTAAAAATCTTTATTCCAAGAAGTATTTGAGACTATCATGATTTGTCTTTACCTTAAGGTGTATTCCCATTAGATAAGGTCTCTATTGTTTGACTGCATGTAGGATAGCCATCATTTCCTTCTCATAAATAGGCTTCAACAATTCTTACTTTTGAGTTGGTGACTCTCAAATTCTAGGGGTCTTCTCTCTTGCATGAGTACCACTTATTCCATGCATAGAAGCATTGCATTCCACAATGAAAGTTTTAGAAAAATCTAAGGTAGATAGAACTAGAATTGTGAACATGGCTTCTTTATCTTCTCAAATGCCTTAGTGGCTTCCTTATTTCAATGGAAGGAGTCCTCCTTTAGTAAAGTTGAGTGGTGTTTCTATACTACCATTATTTTTTATAAACTGGTGATAGTAACAAATAATCCCAAACAAACCTTGTAGGTTCTTTAGGGTTCTAGACATTTTTCATTCTACTATGGCCTTGATCTTGTGAGGGTCCACCTTGAATCCCTCATGTGAATCAATATGACCTAGATACTCCACCTCTTTGACTCCAAAAACACACTTGAATAGCTTAGCATAAAGTTGATTCCATTCAAGAATGTCCAAAACCTTATTCATATGTTGCAAGTGTTCCTCACAAGTTTTTCTACATATTAAGCTGTCATCAAAAATATCAAAACAAATTTTAACCAAAATAGCTTGAAGATAGAGTTTATCAAACTTTGAAATATAGATGGTACATTTGTGAGGCCCAAAGGCATCACCAAAAATTCATAGTGACCCTCATGGGTTTGGAAAATTATCATTAATAGATCCTCATCTCTAATTCTAATTTGGTGATAACTAGAATGAAGATTGAGTTTGGTAAAATAAATAGCACCATGTATCTCATCTAACAAATCATAAATTATTGGAATTAGAAACTTATATTCTATGGTGTACTTGTTGATCTCTTTGTAATCAAGACACATTTGCCAAGTGTAATATTTCTTGCACACCATTACCACTAGAGAGGAGTAAGCACTCTTACTATGCCTAATAATACTTGCCTCTAGCTTCTCTTGTACCATCTTCTTGATCCCACTTTTCTATACATATAGGTACATATAAGGTTTGATGTTGGGTCATTAGCTCCCTAGTAGTAGTTGAATGTATAATCATGATCTCTTTTGGGAGCCAATCCTTTTGGCATATCTCCAAAACCTACTAAGCATCTATCTACAACTACTTACATATCTGGTGGTGTATGAACGTTTGACTGTTATGTTTCTAATAAAAACAATTGAACCACAAACCCTTATGCCCACTTGTTAAGCATATTTTGCATTTGATGGGAGCTTACCATCTTTGGAGGCTTTGCATGCAACCCTTTTAGATTGATTGTATTACCCTCTAAGGGAAAATGCATGAATAGCTTTGAGAAGTTCATCTCAATTGTTGCCAATGTAATGAGCCACTAGACTCCCAAAAGAATGTTTGTTGCACCCACAGAGATAGCTAACATAGCAAAATGTAAATAGTATTCTCCAATGGAAAGTTCAATACTATGGCATTTCCCTAAACAATCAACTAGATCTCCATCTATAATCATGACCTAAAGTTTTGGTATTGAACAGATAAAATAATTTAGATGAGAAGGTAACTTCTTGATGAGTTGTGAGTGTTTCTTGAGTTTGTCAACACTATTACTTTTTCTTTTTTCAGGAAACCCACTACCTCAAGAGTTTGTGGGGTGCTAATTATAGAAAGTTCATGACAAGAAATAGTTGGTTGGGTATCTCTTGACTCCTCATTTGGCTCATCAATGACTTATAATACTTCTTCTTCCTCACTAGTCCCTTCAATGTATAACAACTTTTTAAACATGTGTATGTCCTCAGTTGTATTTGCTATCACAGTTAAAACATAACCCTTTTTCCCTTTTTCTTTAATTTGTTGAGGAGTCAATCTAATAGATTGGGGGAATGGTTGTGTTGGGAATCTCTTCTCTCTTATGTTATTGAACTCGTGCCTTCTAGGAGACAAAATAATTTCATCTATCCTACATGCCATGATAAAAGAATTAGATACAGTAAGACGATTAAACATGTGTACCTCATGTTGGATGTGATCCTTGAGCCTATCATGAAACAAGTCATTCAATTTCTCTATAATTGTTTCTACTCATAAGGATAGGGTCTAGAATTGATAAATATAATCCTTGGTTGATCTTATTTGTCATAGTTTGGCTAATTGGCTAAAGTAATTCTCTAATACACTATTGCTATTACATTTGCAATTCCTCTATAAAAAATTGACTAGGTGACATTGATGGTTTTCTTGTTTTTTTGAGAACACAACCATCTATACCAAATGAATTGCTTAGGTTCATATATAAGGATGCCACTATAACCCTTTGTCCACATGAGATTTGATGAATATCAAAAAATATCTATTTGGTTAATCCAATTGGTTGGATTATTTCCATCAAACTTTTGCATGTCTACTTTTGGTAGCATATTTTGAGATCTAGAATGAGTGCTAGCATTTGGTTGCTCCAATGACCCACCCTAATTAACTGAAACATTAGGGGTGGGCATTATATGGGGTTGGGCACTTGGTTGTGAGACTATTAACGTTTGGATAGAATCTTTGATAGAGGATAGTTTTATATAGATGTTAACCAGATCTCCTTGCATGCTAGTCAGATCTCCTTGCATGCTAGCCAAATTTCCTTATATGTTGTGCATACCCTCTTCCAAATCAACCACTTTATCATCAAATGGAGATGACATCATGATTGAAATTCCACCTGAGCCTAACTCCAAATTTGCATCCTCTTTGTTTGAAGTTTTTCCTCATGTGTAGGAATTCTTTCCTCGGCCTCTAGTTTATGGCCTCATCATGCCAAGGCTTGACAATGCAAAATAGGATTTTCATCATTGACCCAATTTTGGTTGGATGATTTTAGAATTATGTTGGCCCAAAATTTAAACCTTCAAAGAGTGAACCCCTAATAAATTTTCAATACTTATCACCAAAGGTTGAAATTTGGGTTGTGACTTCATCTAATGCTCTTTCAACTTCAATAAAAATATTGTAGAAAATTTTGTGCCCATTTGTGACATATAGGCGAATCTTCAAAAATGAGGACGAAACCTTAATTTTATAATTACTTAAAAAATGCTTCAATTGACCTCCAGTCTAGACCATTGTTGCTTTAACATGTTCTTGATCAACAATCCAAATTTCAAAAAAAAAATGTGAAAATGAAAAGTGATATGTGCTTCACAACTCAACCTCATATATTAAAAAAGATGCCTTGTTTCTTGTCTCTAGATGCCAAGATCATGCTTTGGTGCCACTTGTCAAAAAATAACTTGCACAAGAGAAGAACACAACATCAAAATACTTGGGAACATAATAGGAATTACTTGTAAATACTCAATAATAATAAGCCACTTTGAGGGTTAACCTCCAAAAGCCTTCAACAAAAACAAAATTCACAATATAATGATAATAAACTAACCATTACCTCTCACATATGTCATACTTATGCCATGGAGACCACCTAGGCTAACTTAACTACCTATATAAAACTATAGAAATGACAATTTAACTTGATTAACGATTATGCTAACCACAAGTTGGCTACACGTATCCCCATGCATGCTATAGGTTAAGGGCATAACATCCCAGCCTGGAAACTAATTCCTAGTTAATGATATACTCAAGTTCCTTAAACTCCAACCTCTTGTTTTTCCCATTTTACACCCTCCTCAAGCATGTCTAACACATCTTCTAGGAATGTAGATTTGCTCGTTCCCCTTGGAATGTTGACTTTTGTGACCTCCTTGCCATCTTTGGTCACTCTCTTCACTAGAAAGTTGCTCTGTTGGGAATTGGCCCTACTATGAATGTAGTTTCTAAATAATTTTTTTTTCAGCAAATTGTGGGATGAGGGCCCACTCCCGTAATAAAATAACAAAATAAAAGATGAGAAAGCTTCAGACCCATCAAATGGGGAGCAGAGAGAGATGGAGAAACATCTTTAGACCAACCAAAGGTGGACACATGGGGAAAAACTAATTAAGAAGAAAGAAGACAGGGAGATCTCAAAGTTTCTCTACTTCAGTTTTCCTTCCTTCTTCTTTGGAGCACCACAATTTGGTCTACCACCTCATCATGGTCAAAAGGGAGTAGTTTCTAAATAATTAGACAAAACTATAATTATTCATTTTTTAAACAAATGTTGTAGAACTGTGTTAGTCACTCATGTTCTCCTCTAGAAATTGTTTTGAAGCTTTACTCTAACATCCTTTTGTAGATGGCTACAATATCAAATGTGTTGTAGGATGCTCTCAAGACCAACCAATAACTTGAAAAGCAAATGGAACACGTACAAGACTAAGTATCTAAGTTGGAAACTACTCATGACTCACTAAGCATATTGATTCCATCATTGTTCGAACCTCATCTGTGGCTACTACTGATTCCACACTACCCAACCAAGGCAAGTTAAGTTGTAACAACCTGCACTATATTGAAACAATGCACAAAGAACCATAAAAGATGACCTTCAAGATAGATATCAACTATCCTACTTTGATAGTTAAAATATGAAATGTATAGACATATAATAACTTGAAACTGTGTTATGACTAAATATCTTTCTTAATATTTTATGGCCTATTGATTGTGATATAATAATAACTCTTAACGCATAACTTTGATCAATTAAAAAAATATATATCTATATCCATTTCTAACTTTCAACAAATTACTACCTTATCCTAATGGAATTACCTTCACTAAAATTTGGGCTTCTCTCACTCACATCTAGGTCTAACCCATTTTCATGCATGTGCTTATTACCCTCACAAACTATTTTTATTTTGTAATAAAGCATTATTAAGGCCGTTAAAAAATATATCAAACTTTATTTTTAAAATTTGGGCTTCTCTCACTCACATCTAGGTCTAACCCATTTTCATGCCTGTGCTTATTGCCCTCACAAACTATTTTTATTTTGTAATAAAGCATTATTAAGGTAGTTAAAAAATATATTGAACTTCATCTTTAAAATTTGGGCTTCTCTCACTCACATCTAGGTCTAACCCATTTTCATCCCCATGTTTATTGCCCTCACAAACTATTTTTATTTTGTAATAAAACAATATTAAAGCTGTTAAAAAATATATCAAACTTTATCTTAAAATCTTTTGTAGATGTTAATAAACATGCCATTTTATTTCACACTAATAAACACATTTTAAATATCCTATTAAAAAAAAAACATTTTTAAAGATAAGTACTTTAAAAACAAAACTGATCATGTGAAGTATCACCAATCCAATCTGGTCCATTTTCAATTTTCCATAATTAAAAGACAGACATCCCATGGAAACTCCATTGGGAGAAACATTATTTCTCCTCCCAATTTTAATAAATGGTGAAAGTCTGTCTTTATTTTTATATTTGTCAAATAGCTTTGGAAAACAATATGCAACAATTTATATATGAATATAGGTGTAGGCAGCCTCATAACTCACAAGGACATAGAACATGCATTGAAATATGATTTATCGTTGTCAGCTCCATAAATGCCTATATTGAACAAAGAGATTTTTATTGTTTCTCTTTTTAACTTTACTGACATAAATAAATGCATTGCATTTAGCCGTTATTGTTAGCATTATCTCTATCATAAATGAATTGCTCTTAAAATATACATTAATGTTAGAGAAACACAATAATTGCAATTTGAATATGATTTATATGATTGTCATGACAATGGAGGCATTCGAGGAAATAACGTTCAAATTTTCCATATTCTATTTTAATTATGTTCTTGTCTTTTACGTTTATGCTCGTGTTTGTTGGCTACTTCTCTTATACTTAGTGATTGTCTGGTACTTGGTTAGTGGATCTGTCTACATTTTCTACGCTATCTTATTCCTAATTCTGGTTACTAGTCGTTTGGCAGCAATGGCACTGGCATATTATTAGAATTTTTAGACTTGATGGTGAAGAAATCCCAGAAATTTTGTTTGCCGTTTCTTGGAATTCTGGTAGGATTTTTATTTTGTTCGGACAAACGTAAGATAATGTGATCAAACCAGACAAATTTAATTTAGTGGTGTTTGTTACAACAACAGAAAAATGCCCATCAGCCTATAGAATTGAGAAAATTGCAGAATTAGTTCGTACACACAGGTAATTAAAAAAAAATAAGAGTTTGGAAACTTGTACAATATTTTACAGACGGCGAAAAAATGATTATTGAGATGGGAGATTCCCCTATTTGTTTTTGTGCTTGGCTTGAATCTGCTGAAAATACAATGATGAATTCTCCAAGGAAAAGATTTCATCATGAAAACTTAATTAATAAACGAATATAACTAACTCACCACATTATGATTAAATCTGGAAATCGTCATCATGATGATCATGATGATCATCATATGACTGCGTTGTTCAAGCAATTTCCAGACCACGAAAGCAAACTACACCGATCGATTCCGCCATTGTTTTTATTCTCATCGTCTTCGAAGAAGCCTCTGGAAGTGCTAAAGATTGCAGAGGATTCGGGCAATTCGCCAAGATCTGCGTACAAGTCATCATCTTCTTCGTCTAAAATACGGTTGGATCTGGAAATACATAGTTCTACATCTTGCATGAATGATGAAAGGGGCTCGGCTGCCTGCATCTGTTCTAGTCTGTCCGGGGAGTTAATGATCAATGAGAACAAATTATCAGACGAAGAAATACATGGCTGCTCTTCTGATGATGCACCCACATGATGATCTGTACAACTTTTCTCTGAAACAGTTGGAGCAGCAGCAGCAGCAGGAACAGAAACTGTGACTTCTTGAGAGTGTTTTGCAGTGGAATTGGAGTTGTTGTTGCGATTTGCAGGCCATGGATGATTGTGATCAGAGGTGTATGTGATTATCAACATTGAGGGATCTGTGCAGCTTCGTTCCACTTGCTTTCTTGCACAGCAACCCTTTGAACTGCTACACCTATAGTAACCTCTGTATATGTTTGCATCACACAGACACACATCAATTATCAACACATAAAATTGTTGGAAGTGCTTTCGGATTTAACTGTGTATCTTTTTTCATAGATGTTTCGGATCACACTCAGTGATTCCTCCTCTTCCTGATGATGGATCACTGATTGTGATCGAAAAGGCGATGAAACACTGAGTGTGATTCATGATGGATCATTGACCGCGTTTCGGATCACACTCAGTGATTCCTCCTTTTCCTGATGATGGATCACTGAGTGTGATAGGAAACGATGATGAAACACTGAGTGTGATTCATGATGGATCATTGACTGTGTATCGGATCACACTCAGTGATTCCTCCTCTTCCTGATGATGGAATACTGAGTGTGATCCGAATCGTCGATGAAACACTGAATGTGATTCATGATGGATCATTGAGTGTGATCCCAAACTTCGAAGAATCAAGATACACAGTTAAATCGAAAACGCATAAAATTGAACAAGATAAAAGCTTTTATTAACCATTCATAATCCTTACTTGAATTTTGTTGATATCATTGTTAATAAGCTTCGACAGTTCATAATGACAGGCTTTAGAAAACTAATTAACCTAACAGAATTAGCTAATTGAATAATTTATATCAACGGAAAACAATTTCTGAAAATTCTGACCTTGGATATGGAGAGCCTTTGATTGGTTTCTGGCCGTATTTTCGCCAAGCCCACATATCAGAAGGGGGTCCGTCGCTCTTCTGCCTTCCGTCTGCCGGGCCTACGGGAACGCAAACCACCCTCTTCTGAACAGTCTTCCTGAAAACAAAGTTTAGGTAAGAGACATTTATTTTACTGAATTCTCTGTGCAAATAGATAAATACAACTGGAAAAGTTGCAACTTTTCTTTAATTCCTGCAGCCAATCTTTGTGTTGAAAAATGACCCGAAACGAGGGGAATAAGATTGCCCAGAGCCCACCTCGTGTACTTCCACATGAATCCTCAGCTGCCCACAGTACTGGACATGGATAGAATTAAAAGCAGACAACGATACACGTATATACCTATAAATAAAAGAAAAGCCACAAATTATGACACCGAATAACAACACGGGAAGGTGGGTGCAGGAATTAATGATGGCGGAAATGTATTGATGTGAATGTATAGTAAAAAAATTGTACTGCCTGCTTCTGCTGTAACCTCGTTAGGACTAATGCCCAATTTTAAATGCCCCAAAAAGCATTGTTACAGTGGATAACTCGTGTCCTTCCGTAAGCCACAAAACCAAATTAAAATATGGTAAAACAAACTAGACTGAAATTTGGCAGAATGGTTATCCCTCAGTTCTTACTCTCAGTCGAACAGGTTCAGCCTAAGGCTCATGTTCTCCTTTCCGATAGAATGGATACCCCTCTCAGTCGAAGAGGTTCAGCCTAAGGCTCATGTTCTCGTTTAGGAAAGAAGAAAGATCGTATGGATGATCTCCATTAACAAAAATTAGTGACATGGGGATTCTAAGCTGCTGTTATTGAAGATCATAAATGCTAGGCTCGTACGGTGAAGTGACTATTGGGATCCATACAGCCGAGATTTGAAGGTTAGATGAATGAGCAATGAATCTATGGAACAAGGCAAACCAATCAGACATGAATTAAATTAAATTCTGTGTAAAAGCTTTAATCTAAAAAATGGATTTTTTTGAAGAAAAGTAGACCAAACTAGGATATTCCTAAGAGTCTCATAACGATACTACTTGGAATCAGATTCCTAAATTGTAGTAAAGCTGAATGCAACCGCAATTGCCGGCTTTAAAGATTTCAAATTTCCAGTCAGTAATGATTTGAGGAAGAAAAAATATGTATCTGGTCTCATTTGTGATCCTTCACCGGCATGAATGATGTACAAACAATATTCCAGTGTTGCTTGCATTCACATGGATCACAGCCTGAACTTCTTCTGAGAAAATCCATGAGCATGACTTGACATATTTCAAAACTTCAATCTTTGCTCAAAATCATGGATACATTCAGCAGATGCTTGGCTCATACCACAAGCCAGCCGAAGGAACTAAAGATCAAATGATCTTCTCTGTGCAGGTTATTTAAAAGAAACTCTGGCGAAATTTGGTTCTAAAACTTGAATCTTTCGTTTCTCAAAATCATGGATACATTCAGCAGATGCTTGGCTCGTATCACAAGCCAGCCGAAGGAACAAAAGATCAAATGATCTTCTCTGTGCAGGTTATTTAAAAGAAACTAGGCGAAATTTGGTTCTAAAACTTGAATCTTTCGTTTCTCAAAATCATGGATACATTCAGCAGATGCTCGGCACATACCACAAGCCAAGCCGAAGGAACTAAAGATCAAACGATCTTCTCTGTGCAGGTTATTTAAAAGAAATTCAACGAAATTTGGTTCTAAAACTTGAATCTTTTGTTTCTCAAAATCAATTTACAAACAGCTTGAGCCCCTAAAATTGTAGGGTTTTATGAAAAAAACACAAAAAATCTCAGGTAAATCTTATCCATACCTTCTTTTGGAGCACTGAGCCTTGGTATCACAGTCCTCCCCAGTGCTATCCTCAGCCGACTCACGTTTAGCAGGAGATTCTGACAATTTGTTCGTTTCCTCAGGCTGAATCGTTTCTATTTCATGCTGAATCATTTCCGCCTCTTCCTGCTTATTAACATTACCTAACAATTCCTCATGTTCCTGTCCATGATGATGATAATCCACCGGCTCTTTCTTCACCTTCTTCTCCAAACTAAGGCCTGAAGGGCCAGAAACAGGATAAAAACTAGTAGAAGTCTCAGATCCGAGATCGAAACTCATCAACCCCACGGGAGAAACATCAGGGAAAGCCATAGAACTATTACACTCCAGAACAGAAGAAGGCGAACAAGACCTTAATGGAAGACTGAATCCTTCATAATACAAAGATTTGGCCATAAATATTTTCTCATTGCATCCCTGCTCAACCATAGTTTTTCTTCTTCTCTATTATTCAAAAGCAATAACTCCACTGAAAACCAACAGACAAGAGCCAATTTCTCATACGCGGTGATTATTACAAAGCTTCACCGCCTGATATTGACAAAGATTTTTTACTGAAACAGAAAAATCCCGCAGCAAAATTGTTCACAACGCGGAATCCATAAAACTCCCTTCACGGGAAACGGCGCAAATTGGAGCTACTTGCAGGTAAAAGGTAAGATGATATTTCAGATCTTCATCACCTACCCCATTTCCATCTCAATCGCTCTTCCTTTCAAGATTGCAAATTTTCCTTCTCGTGATGGAGGCGGCAGAATGAGAAATGACGCTCATAAATGGAACTCTTCACACGATGTTGTTGATAGAACGAGAGACCATTGGTTTAATCAAATAATTCTTAACGATGGTTGGGGCCACATTATCCGCGTATAGAGATCATCACCGCATTTAGTCTAGTGAATACATAACACCGCCTTCTTTGACATTAACCATGTTAAATATGTATTCATCACCCCTACCATGCCCATGGTAATCACTTTTTGCACTCTCCATCCTTGGATTACATCGAGGTGTTTTTGCTTTGGCAATGTTATTTAAAGTCAAGATAGTTTTTTGTTTTTTTAATAATTAATATAGGATTCTAGTTGTAAATGTGTTGAAAAATCTTTATTTTGAGTCCATTTTGATTAGCATATAAGTATCATATTCTAGTGTAGAAGAGGTAAAATATATGATTTTACCCTGATTTTGTAAGTGTCTAAAATCGTATGGGTATAATTTTGTAAGTGCCTAAAATTGTATGGGTATATATGATAGTCTGAGGATGATTTGGTAGTTCAGCTCATGCCCCATGTGACTTGAATAAAATTCTCTCGGTCTTTTCAATCCTAATGCAAGCATTTGTTCATCCCTTAGGAGTCTCCCTTGCATTTGTGTGTGTACCTTCTTTCTTGCTCAAAATTACTTTTTTCATTCTTCAATTGGTGAAGTCACTTGAGCATTCTCGAGGTCACCAGGGTTACTTGCCATGGAAAAAGGGGTGACCCCACTAGTAAAAGGGGCAACCTTAACATTCTGAATTGACACGTGACAACTCTCAATTCCTGTTGGTTCTCTACCATTTTGGCTTCTGATTTCAAGCTTAGTTGAGTCCTGACTCCACCTACCCCCTGTTGCTTTTAAGATCCCCTTAATTATGATTTTGATTGAGATCTTTTGAGTTCCTTGCCCCAATCATGATTTTGACCTCGTTTGGCTTGCAAATGGTCTTTGGTCTTTGATTCTCCACTTGGAAGCATCCTATGTGACCCAGGCGACTTGGTGAGGTCACTTGAGCATTCTCTGGGTCACCTAGGCGACTTGCCATGGCAAGAGGGGTGACCCCATTCGTAAAAGGGGCAACCTCAACATTCCGGATTGACATGTGACAACTCTCAATTCCTATCGTTTCTCTGCCATTTTGGCTTCTGATTTCAAGCTTAGTTGAGTCCTAAATCCACCTACCCCTTGTTGCTTTTGAGATTCCCTTAATCATGATTTTAATTGAGATCTTTAGAATTCCCTGGCCCAATCATGATTTTGACATCGTTTGGATTGCAAATGGTCTTTGGTCTTTGATTCCCCATTTGGAAGCCTCCTATATGAGTTTGAATCTATTGCTCGTTCTCCCATAGTTGTTTGAGTAGGCTAGTGAGTCGATTCTAAGGCATCTAGGCCAAAAATTTTAAGTTTGTTTGTAGGTCTGCATTCCCTGTAAGCCTTGAGGCTTTTTCTTAGAATTAAAGCTTCAAAGCTTCCACAATTGTAGCACTCTATTTAAACATCATCCATTTTAATGGTCAAGTAGTCAATAATAATTTTACACTTCATCCACACCAAAATATGGTAAATATTTGTCCTATTTTATTGGTCAAAATTGACCTTTGACTGTTGAACTAGATGATGTTTAAGAACAACCCAATTGCAGTACAAACACTCTGCCACTTCCTTTAGGCTTAGTTACTTGTCTTTTATCCTTCTTCCATTAATCAGAGCACCCCAGGCTAGAGAGAATAGAAAATTTAATATAGAAGTTGAGCCATTGAGGACTAATATGCCACATCTTCATCAAGCATCTTGCTTTCTAATTTCCATGTGTGAGGTGCCAATTTATTCATTCTTTTAAATTCTTAGTTTAATTTACTTTGAAAAATGTTAGATTAGAATTGCAAATAGATTAATGAGCTCCAATCTTGTTTGGATCAGTGATATTCCATCACTCCATTATAGATTAGAAGTAGCTAGATAGAATTTATTTGTATTATTACAAATTAAATAGTTTAGATTAGATTATAGATTTAGTTTCAATTTAGCATAACCACTCCAGATCATTTTGAAAAACCCTTGCTAACATGCCAAGGCAACAAGATCAAAATCCCTTGCTAATAGGTCCAAGGTGATCAACACATCAAATCAACTAAAACCAAAATAGAATTGGAAACATTTTGTCAAGTTGCATCTAGAATCATTTAAATGCATTCATTAATTAAGTCATATTTAATTTAGGTAAAATACAATAACATAGGATAATTGTTTATTTTCTACATTTAGATCAAAGCATTTAGTTCATTTTCACCCAACAAAACATCAAGTGATCAAAAGTCCTTCCTAACACATCTAATGTAATCAATAAAATAAATAAAACAAACTCAAGCACAAGATGCAACAAGCATCTAACACAAGGCATACCTCGTCCTTCTCTCTCCCACTATCAAGTTCATGTGTCCTAGGGTCAAAGAGGATTGGGTAATGTCCATTTTAAATGAGCTTGGAAAGTTACTTAACCAAACCAAAAATCCTTCAACCTAGAACAAGTTTAGGAGCAAGCTATTATTTTGTAATAGATCTAAGAAGAAAATAAGAAGAGACCAGCAAAAGAACTATCCCTCCTTTAAGAATTGATTGAGATAGAAAACTATCATCTCAACACTTTTCTTGCTAATGCTCAACAAGAGTTAGACTTAATTTGTACAAACAATGCACTTGGATGCAGAAGCATTGTCATAACAACACCTCTTTAGAGGGTTTCCAAGCAACACCCACACATTCCAACCATAACTCTGTGTTTCAAAATTGGTGTCTACCATCAAGCACTACTTCCTTGTGAAGTGAAGATCAAGTTGGCACAACACCTACTCGACACACTAATATCATTGACACTCACAAGACTCTCATGTCTCATGAAGAGGGTAGTCCTTTGGACACTCCCCACTCCATTGGATTTTCCACATGAGTAGGAGTGATCTAACTCCACACAAGTTGCACGAGTGTAATGCATACATGTTATCATAGGTCTATCTCATACATAGTCATGATGAGTAGATTTGGAGCAACACATATTCTAGTGTAAAGAGCAAATATTTTTGGGACATGCTCTTTCACATTCATCATTCCATTACATTTTTCTTCCTCTTCTCTTTCGTCATCTCATTTGTTCTATGGTACCTAAAGTACCCTTGAATATGTTGAAATTGATAGGACCTCAAGAACAAGGTCCCTCTATGAACCCATCACCCTCTCATTTGATTGATGCATCCCTTATGATTCCATGCCACATATTTCAAGTAGGCATGACTATGAGGATACTGATTCAAATGGTAGGTTCCTAGAGCATAATAATAATTCCCATTTGGGCCAGGAATTCACAACTTTTGATAACTCCACATGGGGCAAATATCAAGGAGCTATTTTGTAACCAAACCTGGGCCAAACAAGAGCCCGCCAAGTTCTAGTTTGGTTAAAAATATGAAGACACGAGCACAATTTGGCCACTTGTAGGGATATAGCTACGTAGATTGACAATGAGGTGGATCACTTCAAAAGGATTTAGCAGATTCTCAAGTAACATGAACATCCCTCAAAAATGATCTTTCAAAATGATCGAGTCTCCACACAAAGAGCAAGACTTGAAAATCAAAAAGAAGCAACAAGAAATGAGACCACTCAATCCCTATAGTATGAACAAAAATCCCCATCTCATGGTGGTAAAGTGTGACATACAAAAGGAGAAACCCCAGAGGTGCTCATAGACACCTTGGAATATAAAGAATCAAGATGCTTGAGGCTAGGGGTGTTGAGTGGCTACTCTAAAATCTAGCCCAAATGAATGATCAACTAAGGTCTGTGAGGTGCCAACCTCATACCAATTTTTTCACCATTAGTGTAAATGAACTAAGTCAAGGGGTAGCTCAACTACCCCCTTTATGTCAACTTCTACAAATGCAATGTGAACAATAAAGTCTTTCATGCCTCTATTATATAGCAAAGAGAGCCTACACCAACCAAGTGGGATGCATACAACTCAAAATTTGAATCAAACGATACCACCTAGTTTCTAACCCCTAAATGCACCTCTTTAAAGCTCTCTAGCATTCCTCATATATCAACAACCAAATATGTCTTTTCAAGTGTAGTCCACCCAACAAGCTCCACCCACAAGGATCATGTTCAGAGAGATCCCTCCTTCCACATGGCTCATTTTTTGGGTGTTGGAACCCAATCTGAAAATTTTCCAAATCCACCTAAAACCTTGCTTATTTGGTGAATTTTTCCTAAGTTTTTCCTTTTTCCTTTTCTCATGATCCTATAAATGTGTTGAGAATTAAAAAATCCAATATTATTCTAAATTTGGAGGGTTTTTCCTTTGTTTTTTCTAGCATTTTTTGTGTTTTGCGGGATTTTCCCATGTTGAAGGATGTTGCATGTCTTTTTATGCATCCTTTTCCCCCTTTTTTCCCATTTTTTCACCCTACTACTACACGTGGGAGATTCACCCTACTATTGCACATCATGTTCTACATGATTTCTCCCCTTATGAGATTACACCCTTCTACTGCATGTGGTAGATTCTCCCTACTACTACACATCCTATTATGTCTAATTTCCCCCTTGTAAGATTTCACCTTGCTCCTACATGTGAGACATTTTCCTTTCTACTGCACATCATGTTCTACCTAATTTCTCCCCTTGTGATATTTCACCCTACTACTACAAATGGGATATTCACCCTACTACTGCATATCTTTTTCTACATGATTTCCCTCCTTACAGGATTCCACCCTACTATTGCATGTGGGAGATTTGCCTTGCTACTGCACATCCTATTTTTTTAATTTCTCCCCTTGTGGGATTTCACCCTACGACTACATGTGAGAGATTCACCATACTACTACACATCCTATTTTGCTTGATTTCTCCCATTGTGAGATTTTGACCTGCTACAGGATGTCCTTTATTTTTTGTAGGATTTCAACCTGCTATAGGATGTCCTTTTTTTTGTGGATTTTGACCTTCTATAGGATGTCCTTTGTTTTTTATGGGATTTCGACCCGCTATAGGATGCCCTTTATTTTTTGTGGGATTTTGACCCACTATAGGACCTTCTCCTTCCTCCCACATCCTATAGCACCTTAGATTTTTGCAAAAGTTCCAAAACACCCCAGAATGCCATTGATGATTGTTTTAACTCCTGCAACTACCCATTTTAAGTGAGAAAATATTTTTAGGCTTCCTTGCTCGACCTACACATGGATCAAGGTGGATTTCATAAGTTTTAATGGGTGTGCATTTAATGCTTTAGAGATGTAGTAGTGCCTCAAATTCCCACCAGAATGCCCTAGGGCGTGAAAATGAAAGATATATAAATGCAACTCTTTTTATCGTTCAAAGGGTTGATCATTAACCCATTTTTGGACCTACAAGTGCTTCAAGTGGATTTAAAGCATCAAATATTACTAGTTTTGGTCTGCAAAAGGAAGGAATACATCTTTTAAATCAGATTAAAGGTTTTCAACATGCATTTGCATTTAAAGGTATGTCTCCAAGGTAGTTTTTGATGATTCATGGGAATGCATTGTCATAACTATGCATTTTATTTTGCCACATTTGTTGGTATGAGTGTAATGAGGATTTGATGTGTAAAGGGTAAAATTTGGATTGTTTAGTTTCGGTTTAAATCCTCCTTTCACCAATTACATTCAAGGACCTTCGGATCGAGTGGCAGAGCACTATCAGGTCCTTGGTCACTTACAAATGTAGGGAAACTTGGATTAGGGTGTTTGATTATGAATTTTCCTTCTCTTATGCTCAATTATCCATCAAAACCCTAATTATGCAAATACAACAATAAATAGACGAATAGCAGAAAATGTTTCTGCAGAAAGATGTAAAATTACAAATGACTGTGCACCTATTTTCGGGGTTTCAAGGTGGAAAAGTCAGGGACAAAGGAGTAGGCACCCAAGTCCAAGGTACCAGTTTCTTTGTAGAATTCTGACCTCCTTCCAACCTTGATCTGCACTGTAACTTCTGTTTCAGGTAATTCAACTTGCGGAGGACACAGGGACTAGTGCCCAAGTCCTGAAAAGGCTCCAAAGTCCTGCTTCTCCTTAGATCTTGAATCCTTGATGCCTGCTAACCTCTCCTACAACCCCACTTCTTCCAGATGTGACACCTGTAACCTACAATCACAAGACTTTGGGAGGGGGTTGTGGTGTTTAGGAGCTTGCCTCAGTCAAGCCCCAGAAGGACACTTAAGTCTTCCAAACACCTTTGTCAGATAGAGAGTATGTGCCCTTGTGAGGCAGAGGCAAAAACCAAATGAATAATGATCACAAACACAATAAATGTCACCATGTAGTGAAGATCTCATGAGAGGAAGGAACCCTTCATTCCACGAGGCAATGGATTCTCAAATCTGCAAACACAAACATATAGACCACAAATTTTCCCTTGGAACACAATGAAAGCCTTGAATCACCTTTAGGATGCATAAAGTTCACAATAACAATCTAGTTTACAAATGAATGCCTAAGCATGCTTTTATATGCAACTACAAACACTCCTGCCAAGATTTCGTAAATTCAAACTTATCGTGTCGACTTAGGGACCAAATAATGGTCATAAACTGAAACTTAAAATTTGGGCTTGACCCAAAATAGGGCAGGACTAGGGCGTGGGCACCCAAGTCCTCCCCCTATTTTGGGTAGGGTTAAGCTCAAGGGGTCCCCCTAGGCCCCATTTGTCATGATACCTAGGGTTCATTCCATCGGGATGCCAAGTTATGATGTAAGATATCCTAAATGCACACTAAAGACTCAGGAGCTAAACCTTAAGAGGGAAAAGCCCCCAAGGGGACATTTTCTAACATTACATGATGTATGTGTGACAACATTTAATGCATTGTAGATCTTTTGTAATGGTCTTTTCTTCATTAAACATGGGTTATTGCAATTCTATTCTAGATTACTAAGTATGTCCATTGTATGCAGTGTTATCTATTATTTGTATGTGAATGCATATCTAGTTTTGTTGATGTTTTGCAAATGTATCTCCCTCTTCCTTGCATTTTATGATTCTATTGCTCAATGGGGTAGACACTAGTTTGATTGGTGAAGGATCAAACACCATTCATTTTATAATCCTATGTCTTGTTAGCTATATGATTAGATTAGGGTTTCATATGCTATTCATGATTCATTATTACAAACCAAGGAACAATCATAAGTGACTTGCAGTGTTCAAATCATGATAGAATCATGTTCTTGCATACCTACACCTTGCTATTGTATATGAAATGTTAAGTGGATTCACTTGTGGAAAGTATAATACAGCTATCATCTATGAGTGCATATGCAACGTTGCATTTTCAACTTAAATAGAGATCTTATATGTAGCTAGTTATTCTTGGCCTAGTGATAAATATAGGGGTCAAGTGTGCAATGGGTATAGTTTCCATTATTGCAATCATGCTTATTTTAATCAGTTTAAAACCTTGTTAAGGAGTACCTCTAGGAATACCCTCTTGAGTCTAGTTGATCTCAAAGTGAAAGAGAGATTATCCACTCTCATTAGTTGGCCTTTAACCAACCTCAATCTGTTGATAAGTTCCTATTTTACCTTCTTGATGACAACCCCTAGCCTTGAAGGTGAAAATATACTCTAGGATTGTGGGGCTGCAATTTTAGGACCCAACATGGGGTATACCTCAAGTATCTAAAGGAGACCTTAGATCATATGCTTTGCACAGAAAAGTAGGCCAATAGAGGAATAGGAAAAACATTGTTAGCATAATTGCATTTCCCCCACCATGTGTTAGCATGCACCTAGAGGTGGCACACATAATTCATCAATAGTGATGGACATTGGGAAAAATAATTTAAGATGGAAGGATATAAAATTAATTGACATAAGAATTATGTATGAGGAGCACTCAACCAATAAAATATGTGTATTAGTCATCTAAAGAATCATCATTCTCAAAATCCTTTATAGAGTACTTAGCTAAGTGTGTCATATCAAAAAGGTCCATCAAGATAAGAGGCTCAAAAGAATGGGAAGTAGTAGATGCGAAATAGATGATAGTGATGGGATATATATTGTAGAATAGAACAGGTCCTTGAGAGGAGGAGGAACACCTATAGTTGTAGGAGGAATAGAAATAGTTGTAGTAACAAAATCAAGAGGAATAAAGGGATCTTCAAAAGGATTAGTATCATTACAAGGAACAAAATTAGTGATAGAAGTAGGAGTAGGAGGATCTCTAGGAGGAGTATTATCAATAGTAGGAACAAAAAGACCCTTAAAAATTAGTGAAGGCTCCACAAAAACAAGTAAAGAAGGGGAATTTTTGGAAGATGTAGGAATGAGTAGTAATTGAGGCATTAGACATGATGGGGAGTTTTAGTTTTAGTTGGAGGGGTAAAATCTTGGGTTAGGGTTTAAATTGAATTTTATTTTGAGGCTTGGGTAGTGGAGGATGTGTAATATCTTGAATTATTGACCTCTTTGATTTATTATTCTTTGACCCATTAGGTTGTTATTTAGACATGGGATTTTAATTCTTGGATGCTTGTTATTTATGTGTTTGATATTTTGTGGATTTATTGGTTATTTCTTGTTGCAAGTATGTGCCTAATCGGTGTTGTCATTGATGTCAACATATATGTGTTTCCATTGGTGTCAACCGTGCTCTTACTTTGTTGAGGATATTGAGAAAATTAGCCCCTCCGGTGATAACAATGTGTTGCAGTAGAAACAATGCATTGCATGCAGAAGAACAGTCTAGAAGAATGCTCTGCATTTCTTGAAGAATGAATATCTTTACTTGCAGATTGGAATTTATTTAGAATCATGTCTGAAGATGTTATATTCTAAGTTTGAGCCTCCGGTATGAAGAATTGAGTGAGTTATGTTCACTAGAGTGAAAATAGCTTTTCTTGTGTGTTTGGTGGTGACAGGCAAAAAGTGTTTTGCTCCGCATTCATCCGCATTGAAGTAATTTGGTCTATGGTTCTGGAAGAAAGTTTGTGATGATGATTAATGCTTCAAGTGTAATGGTTCATGATTTGGTGGTCTACAAACTATCTTTTACTCATGACAGTGGCTGACAATGTTGTTCTTGTGCTCCAGTTTGAAGAATTTTGTTGATAGAGTTGTTAGAGATCGTGCGGTTGTTCCTGGTGATTATAATGTGCTTGTGGATGTCTCTTGATCATGCTCCTACATTTGGTTTGGTCTGCAAGGTGTAATTCAGATCATGCATGAAGCGTGTTCTTGAGAATACTTGTGTTAATATCAGTCTTGGCCAACCTGGTTGAATTCATCACTTGCAAAGATACATCAAAGATTGTGATAGCGTGTTATAGCGTGGAAGATTGTGTTTGAGTCCTAGCTAAGGCATGGCGTGATCCACATACATTCTTACATCTTTTCCTTAGCTAAATTTGTATTAGGTCTAGACCTATTTCATGTATGTCTGTAATGTCGACCTTGGAGATTGTTCCAATGGTTGATGATTGTAATGCTGACCTTGATGATCATTCCAAGGTTGATGTAGTCTATAAATACTTATAATTGAGTCATGAAAATGCATCCAGGGGTGAAGATGCAAAGATAAAGTGAAGTAAGGTAGTAGAGCAGAGGTGTTTGTGCTTCAATGGAACTGAACTTTGGCATGAAATAGATCTTGTTATTTTAGTTCAACCTTTTGGCAATGAGCCTTCTTTTGGCAGTGAGCCACCCTTTGGCAGTGAGCCTTTCTTTGCAGTGAGCAATTTGGGCAACGATCCCTATAGGAAGTGAGCCTCTATTTCTCAGTATTGATATAACATATATTTCTATGGGCTAACACCCACCGTGGTTTTCCCTTCTAGGGTTTTCCACGTAAAAAAATTGGTGTCTCCTGTGTTGTTTATGCTTTTGTGTTGAGCTTCTAACTTAATGCTTTCATGACTATATCTGAATATAAGTAATTGATAAGTTGATGATCATATTTTGTTAAAAGTTTTAGAACAACTGATTCACCCCCCCCCCCCTCTTAGTTGTTCGGTGCAATTCAACATTTCTAAGATTGAATTTGTTGAGTGTTTGATTGACATGAAATAGAATATTTAATTGGACTATTTTTTTATTTTATTAAATGTGATCATAAATGTTACTACTAATGTTATACCTGAGTGTTTATGTTTTAGGAATAGGTTATGAGGGGGTTGGTTGGAATTAGCCATGGATTATGAAGTGGCAAACACTTGGTCCTAGTTTTTAAATAAGAATACATGTGTGTTTGAATATTTTAAATAATAACGTAGATTGAGATTAAAGATAATGTTTAATTATTTAATAAATAAATAAAATAGAACAAGGAAAAGATAAATAGATAAAGCATATTCATTTAAAAGAATTCAGAGAGTGTTAAATAAGAAATGATTGCAAATCTATTTATAGAAAATAAAGAATTATTAAATGATTACTAATTAAATATCTTACATTACTAGTTGGATATTTTTAGATAATTGAACAAGGACATTTTTATAAAATTAAAGGATAAGATTTGAGGAGAATAATTGAAGAAATGAAATAAAGTAAAATTATATTTATTATTATTAGATAGCTTGGAGAAGAAGAAAAGTAAAGAATTGCATGAGGATAGAATTCAAACAAGAACAAAAAGTGTGTTGTGTGAATATTATTTAAAATTTTTACTTTATTATCACATAAGGGATAATAAGAGGATTATCTTTTTACATGTTGGGTAAAGGAGAATTTCAACAAAGACCAAGGGTAAAGAAAACAAAAATTCAACAAGGTTCAATAGAGTTTTGGAAAGAAAATACAAAGTAATGTCTTGTCTTTTAAGGAATATGGTATATTTTAATGGATTGAAATAATAATTAGAAGTTAATTAATTCAAATTTGTAGGTAATGGAACCTACGTAGATTTCTTATGAAGGAGAATAACTCCTAGGAAGATGAAATGAAAAGCTAATGAATTAGTATTATGAATGAACAATTAAATTAGGTTTTGGGTGTTATTAAGTGTTGTTGAAAAGAAATCATAGACCAAAGATCTAGGATATTTCTATATTATGTTATAGTTTACCCTAGTGTGATGGATAAGGAAGAAAATTAGAACATGTGTGGTGGGATACAAGTTAATATGTTTGAATGTAGAATATACAAAGTAAAATAAACATATACACATACACCATTCATACATATATTAAATCCCAATAAGGTCATCATGTATTCACTATAGTATAATGTGGTACATAACCATCAATTCCTCAAAATACATATTTTTCCTCATATATATATATATTTGATAAGTAAATGTGGTTTAGGGAACCGCTCCCAAAATAGCCAAAAGCGAGCCTTGGAGACAAGGGTGCCAAAATCAAAGACAAATATTATAGTTTAGAAGGTTTAGATAATTACAAAATACCAACAAAACTAATCACAAACTACTAAAGTTGGTGTAGAAGAAAGTGGGTACCTGCAACAAACTTTCCCAAGCATTAGCATTGTTCACCACTTAGGGGTGGATCCAGGAACTCAACCATGAACTCACACGTCTTCATATTGTTTCGAATCACTCCTTCATGAAACAAGGTTATCACCCTCTCCATGTCCTCGTTGTCTTGTAGGTGCTTCATCTCATAGACACCACCACAGCTTCCATAGATTGGTCTTTTATTGAAATCTTTCACCATGTTGAGTGCAAGGGGCTACAAGTGTGGAGCTACCAATCGCTTCACCAGAGTCTAAGTGAGACCTTTGAGGTCATGAGAGAGGGTGTATTGTGCCAGAAAGAGTCGAAGGAAGAACTGGTCATGAAGGTGGCAACCCTTAAGAATTTAGTTATTAATAACCTATATTAGCACGCGTAAAGTCTCCTCATTTTGCATTGTGAACAATCGTCGAATCTGAGTGACTGCATTATTAGTTTTATAGTGGCATTGGTAGCCTTGGATGGGAGCAAATGTCATTGTAGGCTAGAAGGCCAGTGAGAAGATTTCCAATTGAGAGAGTATGCAAAAATGGAGCTTCTGAGTAACTTGTAAGTCTCAGCTTTGAAGAAATAAGTGTGCCATCATATCAGGATCGCTCATCTAAGAAAAACTAAGATTGTAATTAGGAAGTGCCTCCATAGTGACGTCCTAGGTTTGATAAATGTCCTTAACTAGTATAGTAGTTTGAGGAAGGATAGTTGTCACATGTGGGAAGATCATCCCTCATTTGCAAATAGAAAGGTTGGCATGGAAGAGATCGAAGCAGAGATGTGAACACACTTCACCAGGAACCTCAAGGAATGGAACGTGTCACAATTTGAGTGTAGCTTGTTAAATCCATGGTGGCACCTATGGAGGTGCAAACAAGGCCTGGGCCACGTGGCCTTGACTACGAAAAGCCTCAAGGATTGGGGGAGGCCATGCCCCCATGAACTCATGCCAGGATCTCATGGATATAGCCATTCATCTCTTGGGGAGGCATGCCTTTGGGGAGTTCCTAAGAAGAGGCTGGCATATTTAGAAGTACAGTTCAAGATTCCAACACTAGGTCGAATTAATGACTTTCTTTGGAGGATAAGGAGGTGTTGTCACCGGGATTTTGCATGTGAGTTTTTGTGGAGAGTCAAATGAATTCTTTGGCTAGGTTTGCGATTGTAATGTTTCATTCTTTGCCATGCTTTGATTTGACTTCTTATTGTGAACCGTAATTTGTGGAATTTCTAGTGGATCATTTGCTTGAAGAGTATGCTGCGAAGAAGAACCAGTCCCAATTTTGGTGGAGGGTAAATCCATGTCTGCTAAAGGGGTGTGGTCCAAATTTTTAGTGGGAGGATTCTTTAGGGGGATACCACCGGGGGTAATTAATTTCATTATGCCTCTTGCTGCCACATCAGAGGCAAAAACATTTCCCACCCTCTTCAATATCTAAAGTTTGAATCCATATCCACTGTGTCGAATGAAGAGTGATTTTGGAGGGAAACTTCTTGATCACTGCCACTTGAATACGGGCATATAGATAGGAATCTTGATCTAGTATTTCTAGGTCAATGTTGGTTAGGGTTCTTAGTGAGCAGCCAATTTTCCTCAGGCAGTCTTGTGTCCAAAACTCTAGCGATAGATTATACAGACGAAGCCATTTAGGGTCGTTGTAGGGTTTACATTCTATCAGATCGAAAGAAGGGGACCATTGTCGAATGTAGAGTAGTGTGTCCCTGAATCTCCATGATTTTCCTTGCAGAATTAAGTTCCTGCCTTCTTCCAATAAGAAAATTGCATCGAAAAATCCCTTTGAAAGAAATTTTAATACACATTGATGTTCCCGATTTGCCTCAACCCAGTCACGAATTTGTGCCCTAGATAATTTAGGACCAATGAAGTAGCATAGAACTGTAGTGTTTCGAAGCATTTCCACCTCCTCATTACATTCATTTGAAAGATTGATGGTAGGGTAAGGTATTTGGTCTTTGTTCACATCTGATTTGGGCTACCAATGAATTTGCTCCATCTTTTTTCATATATATATCATATATTTTATCTATTTCTCAAGTCTCTCCCTTCATATATCTCTTGTATATCTTCTTCTTACTTTTCCATGATCTTATGTTCTTATCTCTCTCTTTTCCTTTTGTTATATGGCATATTAATGCCTTTACATGATGTCTTTTTCTTAGGTTCTTTCATAAACACTCTTAATTATCCTTTTTCCATGAATTTTCCTTTTCCTTTGTGTTATTTATCCTTCTTATAGCTTATTTCTACATGTTAAGGTGCATTTAAGGATATTTAAGGGATATCTAACCCATATATGTGTCCAAAAATAACCCTAATGACATCTACAAAGGTTATGCAATAACACTCAACCTCTTATATCTCTTTGTTAAGTGTCTAATACTCATAAGTGGTACTGCAAGGCCTCTAGTGCAGTTTTCTATTTCAAAAAGCCTTCTTATGTATCTCTTCTAAGTATTAATCTTCCTTGTACATTATTGAAAAACCCTTTGTGGTATAGGATAATATCATATGTGATAGTATAGTGCTATTTTTGATACTAATAGTATTTTCTAACATACCCTGAGCAAGGCTAAACCATTTTATCATCCTCGAGACAACCTTGTACAATTCCTTGCCATCATCTCTCTTCTAACTTTTGTTGGTGTCTCCTCCTTAACATGCACATCTCAATTCCTAGGGCCTTCATCTTCCTTACTCAAAAATAACCCTTCTTTGGTAAAATACCTTTATTTTTCATCCTTTATGCCATTTTCATATGCCTCTTGCCTTCTATGGTAGGTTTTCTACATTTGTGGTACTCTTTTTTTATCTTTGTACCTACCACAACCATCTTTATGGTATCTTCCACCATGTTTTCCTTAATATTCCTTATAATAAGTACCCTCTTATTTATGTGGTGTCCTCTCTTCATCTACAATACATTTTCCTCCTCTAAGTACCCTTTGGAACCCTTCTAGGTATCGTCTTCATACTTGAGACTTTCCTCATCCTTCTCTCCAACTCATCCAACTCCTAAGATTATATTGCATTATTATTGTTTGTTGATGACTCACCACTTTCTACAATTATTTCTCCTTCTACTATGGGTTCACCATCCAACTCATTTCTTGGGATTCTAGTAATTGTATATAATCCTTTCTCTCTCTCATCTTCCTCTTCATCTATAGTATGTTTTTATTTTGTATATATTGTTGAAATGCACCGAACAACTAAGAGGGGGGGTGAATCAATTGACCCTAAAACTTTGAATAATTATGGACATCAACTCTTCAAACACTTATTTACTGTTGTTCAGATTTAACAACAAAATCATGAAACAAGAAGCTCAACACAATAACACAATCGACACATGAGACACCAAATTTTTACGTGAAAAACCCTATAAGGGAAAAACCATGGTGGGTGTTAGCCCACAAGATACATAAGTTATAGCAATATGGAAAAATAGAGGCTCACTGCCTTAGGGATCACTGCCCAAATTGCTCACTGCAAATGTTAAGGCTCACTGCCAAGAATGACTCACTGCTAAGGATGACTCACTACCAAGAGGTGGCTCACTGCCAAAATATGGTGAACTGATTTGGTAGCATCTACTCCATCCTTGGGTTCAGTTCAATTGAATCATAATATAACTTCTCTACTCTGCTCTTTTACACCTTCGCACTTATCTCTTCATTTTCACACACTCCATCATTTTTTGCAATTACATTACAAGTCTTTATACAAGTCACCAAACTTGGAATGTACATCAAGGTCGGCAATACATTCATCAACCATTGGAACAATCACCAATCTCCAAGGTCAATATTACAAAAACATACATAGAAATAGGTCTAGACCTAATACATAAATTAGCTAAGGGAAAGATGTAAAGATGTATGCTGGTCATGCCATGCCTTAGGTAGGACTCAAACGCAATCCTTCACATCATGACACGCTTCTACAATCTTCAAGGCATCTCCTCAAATAGTGAAATCAACCAAGTCAGCCAAGACTAGTGAGAACACTAGGTCTACTAAGAACATTCTTCATCCATGATCCAATTTTCTCTTTGTAGACCAATCCAAGGGTAGGAACATGATTAGGAGACATCCACAAGCACATTGAGATCATCAGGAACAACCGCACAACTTCTAACCAATATGTCAAGAAGATTCTTCAAACCGGAGCACATAAACACCACTGCTAGCTACTTTCATAAGGAAAAGATCACTTGCAGACCACCAGATCATGAACCATTAGAGTTGAAGGCACATAATATCATCTTAGACTTAACTCTAGAACTATAGACAAAAATACTTCAATGCAGAGGAATGCAGAGCATAACACTTTCTCTCTATCACCATCAAACATACATAAAAGCAGTTTTCACTCTGGTGAACATAGCTCACTCAAATCTTCATACCAGAGGCTCAAACTTGGAATATAGCATCTTCAAACAAGCCTCAAAATAACTTCCAATCCGTAAACAAAGATATTCAATCTATATGAAATGTGGAGCAATTTGTTTAACTGTTCTTTTGCATACAAAGATACTCTACAACACATTGTTTCTATCGGAGGAGCAAATTTTCTCAATATCCTCAATATCAGGCTTTCCAACACTTACACAGGCATCTAACTCATTACAAACAAAGCAACAAAACAAGAGCACAATTGATATCAATGACAACACTGATATGTTAACATCAATGACAACACCGATTAGGCACATACTTGCAACAATCTCCCCCTTTGTCATTGATGGCAACATATGATGTGAAAAACTGAAAAGACCATCAAGACAAGATTCTCCCCCTTTCTCTTTACACATCTGCACTCTTTCTCCCCTTGAGTTTTTCACATGATTTCTCTCCCCCTTTGCCATCAATGGCAAAGGGCACATACTTGCATTCTGTTGTTTTGAACCAACTGAACTTTTTCTGTTATCAATACTTTCTTCATCAGGAGCTCATACTGGTAACATCTAGCTACTCCCCCTGAGAGGTAGCTCTCAAAACATCAATCCAGATCAAAGAATGAGACATTTGGCACCACTGGACTGATGCATTCGCATGCATCTTAGTTTAGAGTAGGAGGGGTAATGACCCCTAAATTTTCTCTAAGATACTCAAAAGTATCCTTAGGTAGAGGCTTGGTGAAGATATCTGCAATCTAATCCTTTGTGGACACATGTTCCAACTTTACTTCATTCTCTGCCACCTTTTCTCTCAAAAAGTGATACCTTGTTGATATATGCTTTGTCTTGAGTGCATCACTGGATTTTTTAAAATATTTATAGCACTTGTATTGTCATAGAAGATTGCAATTAGATCTTCATACACAACTCTTATGTCCTTCAAAGTCTGCTTCATCCATAACACTTGAGTACAACAACATGCTACTACAATATACTCTGCTTCTGCAGTTGACAAGGAGATTGAATCTTGTTTCTTGCTCAACCATGAAACAAATCTATTACCCAAAAAGAAAGCACCTCCACTTGTACTCTTTCTATCATCAACATCTGCATCTATCCTTGTAGCAATTCTGCTTTGTCAACCCAAACTTCTGCTACTCATCATTCTCAAGCCAATCATAAAAGATCAGACAAGCTTCTGAATGTAACCATATGTCAAAACTGCAAAGCAATATCCTTAACAATAGTCAAATGCAGACCAAATTTACCAGATTATTGTAACTTGAAGTTCATAGCATATTTTCTTCCCTGATTGTATATTCTTGCATAGCAGATTTCTTATTTTGTATAGTTCTTCCTTTATCCTTTAAGAACACATTCGCTATCCTATCTTGAAACTTTGTTGTTAATCTTGTCTTTCCATGCTGAGGCATCAACACCAATCTTTTGGCAGGGGAGTAAATATTTTTAATAGGACTCCCCTCAAGCAGAAGCTCTAATCTTAGTTTCCAAAGGGAACATCTATTCCTGATATTGCTACAGGCTCATTTCTAACCTTTGTTGCATCCTTCTTCACCTAGATCTTGCTCATTTCCCTTTGGGTTTCCACTAGATCAACCTTATTCTTTCCCTTGACTTCCCTTTTCTCTATTTTCTTCTTTTTTGCAGGATGGTTTCTTTTCACATTCTTGCTTCTGTAGAATTTTGCAACATGTCCAAGTCTACTGCAATTGTAGCAAACAACATTCCTTTGCCCTAGGTTCCTTCCACTATTTGGATTCACCTTTGATTTGCATTGGTTAGCCATATGTCCAAATATATTTTATGCAAAACACTTTCCATTGAAAGATTGAGTGTTCCTTTCATTGTTGGAACTATTCCTTATCTGACTTCTACATTGATTTTCTTTATCACCAATTCTCTTGCAATTGAAACATTGACCAGAGAAAGATGGAACATCTTGATTCATTCTACTTCTACATTGAGTAGCCCTGTGACCAAATTTACTACATGAATAACAATAACCATTGAAAGATGGATACCTTTGTGCATTTGGTTGCCTAACCGGAGGTCTTCTTGATTAGTTCCTTTGATCCTGAGTCTATTTGCCTTTGTCCTCCTTGACCTCAGAATTCTTTTCATGATCTGTTCTAGAACTTTCATCTTTCTCAAGTCTTATACTATTTATGTCATTAGGATTTTTCTAACTTGCTTCAGCCATTAGTCTATCAGATCTGGCTACACTTACACTGAATTTGTTTTGTTGAACCCATGCATGTTTCAGATCCACAACTTCTTCTTCAAGCTTTAAGCAATCATATGTTTTGTTTTTCAAGCATTCTTCAATTTTTGCTTTTTCTTCATTTGCTAACTTCAAATCTTCACTATTTCCCTCAATTCTTTGCTTAAGCTCCTTGATTTTCCTTTTTAACTCTTTGATGTATTCATTTGCTTCTGTTGTATTTACTTTTAAGTCCATGTTTTCTTCTTCATATTTCTCAAGATCTTCAAGAGCAATTTTGGATTCTTTAGTGTCAATGGACAGATATTTATCTCAAGAGGAATTTATATTGTTGCAGGCTTCAGACACAGATTTAGATTCAGCATTGGCAATCAGACACCAATTCATTTGTCCTTTTACTTCATACTGGCGATCTTTCTTCATTTTCTTCTCTTCAATATCATCTTCTTCTTTGGTAAATACCTTTTCCCTTTTTGTATTATAAGGAAGCCTATTTGAATCTAATGCATAATTACTAATTTTTGAATACTTTTGTATGTCTTCATCAACCCTCACATTTGTACTCTCAATATCTTTTTCAATCTTTTATTATAACACCGATAGGCCTTGCTCTCAGTAGAGTATCCAAGGAAAGTTCATCATACTTAGCATCAAACTTGCTTAGCTCTTCTTCTCTTTTGACATAACATTTGCTTCCAAAAACTTTGAAATATTTTACTAAAGGTATTCTTCCATACCATAATTCGTAAGGATTTTTAGTATTGTTACCTTTGACTTGAACTCTGTTTTGAATGTAGACAACAGTATGTATAGCTTCTTTCCAATATGCTTCCTATAGGTTAGCTTCCTCTATCATTGTCTTTGCAGCTTCTTGAACAAACCTACTCATTATTTCCATCACTCTATTCTCTTTGGATAGTTGTCTTTTTATTCCATGAGTCTCACACAACATATTGAATTTATCAGAGGTAAACTCTTCTCCTTTGTCAGACTTTAGACATTTGATTTTCACATTTAATTCATCTTCAACCATTGTTTTGAAGGCTTTAAATTAATATGGAGCTTTTGATCTTTCGTTGAGAAAACTAACCCAAGTCATTCTAGAATAATCATCAACAAAGAACATAAAGTACATGTCATCTTGGAGACTTTTCACTCTTGTAGGTCCACAAAGATTTGTATGAACCAATTCCATCAGTCCAGTTGAGGATCTTTCTTCATCCTATAAACTTCCTCTTTCTTTCTTCTCAACTTGACACTTCTTGCAGGTGATGTTGCTAAAATGTATCCTCTCTGGCAGATCTTTCACAACTTGAGCCAAGGTTATCCTTGCTAGATCATTAGGATTGATGTGGCACAATTTCCTATGCCAAAGCCAACTTTCATGATTCTGAGTTATAGAGCAGATAATGTTACCTTCTCTAATATGATAAAGATTTCCCTCTATCCTTTTTCCACCAACTATTACAGCTCCAAATTTATCTTTGATTTCAAAGGTATCATTCTGAAATATGAAATTGTATCCTTCTCTGCATAATTGTCCAATGCTCAGGAGATTTTGTCGTAGGCTTTCAACATAGAGAACATCATCTGTATGTTGTCTTCCATCAAAACTAATTGAATCTTTTCCACATATTTTAGCAGTACGGTCATCTCCAAATCTGACTAACCCTTCTTCATTCTTTACAAGATTAACAAACTTACCTTTATCACCAGTCATATGATTTGAGCAGCAACTATCAATAACCCAATAGTTCCTTATATCTTCATTGTCAGTGCTTAACTCTAGATCAAAACTTTTATCATCTTTGTAATTGTCATCCTTTGAATGAAAGCAACAGTCATCATCTTCATCATCTTTAACATCATAAAATGTTTTCTTGGTCTTTCTACTTTTACCTTTTCATCATAATAATTTTTTAATTTTCTTTTTGAACATCTGGATGCATAATGACCAGCTTCACCACAATTGGAACAATTTGAAGGTAGTTCATCCTTGTGTGACATCCTGGATCAACCTCAAGTTGTTAGGCTTTCTTCTGAGGAACTTGGCTCTAATACCAATTGTTGAAATGCACTGGACAACTGAGAGGGTGGGTGAATTAGTTGTCCCTAAAACTTTGAACAATTATGGACATCAACTCTTCAAACACTTATTTACTGTTGTTCAGATTTAACAATGAAAACATGAAACATGAAGCTCAACACAATAACACAATTAACACATGAGACACTAGATTTTTAAGTGGAAAACCCTATAAGGGAAAAACCATGGTGGGTGTTAGCCCACATGATACATAAGGTATAGTAATACCAAAAAATAGAGGCTCACTACCTGAATTACTCACTACAAATGTTGAGCCTCACTACCAAGAATGACTCACTGCCAAGGACAGGTCACTGCCAAGAGGTGGCTCACTACCAAAATATGGTGAACTAATTTGGTAGCATCTACTCCATGTCTAGGTTCAGTTCCATTGAAGCACAATATAACTTATTTGATCTGCTCATTTACACCTTCGCACTTATCTCTTCTTTTACACACACTCCATCATTTTTCACAATTACATTAGAAGTATTTATACAAGTCATCAATCTTGGAATGTACATCAAGGTCAGCAATACATTCATCAACCGTTGGAACAATCTCCAAGGTCAGTATTACAAAAACATACATAGAAATAGGTATGGACCTAATACATAAATTAGCTAAGGGAAAGATGTAAATATGTATGTTGATCATGCCATGCCTTAGTTGGGACTCAAATGCATTCCTTCACGCCATGACACACTTCTACAATCTTCAAGGCATCTCCACAAATAGTGAAATCAACCAAGTAGGCCTAGATTGGTGAGAACACTAGGTCTACTAAGAACATTCTTCATCCATGATCCAATTTTCTCTTTGCAGACCAATCCAAGGGTAGGAACACAATCAGGAGACATCCACAAGCACATTGAGATCATCAAGAACAACCACATAACTTCTAACCAATCTGTCAAGAATATTCTTCAAATCGGAGTACATAAACACCATTGCCAGCTACTGTCATAAGGAAAAGATCACTTGCGGACCACCAAATCACAAAACATTAGAGTTGAAGGCACATAACATCATCTTAGACTTAACTCTAGAACCGTAGACAAAAATACTTCAATGCGGAGGAATGCAGAGCATAACACTTTCTCCCTGTCACCATTAAACATACATAAAAGCAATTTTCACTCTGGTGAACATAGCTCACTCAAATCTTCATACCGGAGGATCAAACTTGGAACATAGCATCTTCAAACAAGCATCAAAATAACTTCCAATCCATAGACAAAGATATTAAATCTATAGGAAATGTGGAGCAATTTGTTTGACTGTTCTTTTGTATGCAAAGATACTCTGCAACACATTGTTTCTACTGGAAGAGCAAATTTTCTCAATATCCTCAATATCAGGCTTTCCAACACTTACATAGGCATCTAACTCATTACAAGCAAGCAACAAAACAAGAGAATGGTTGACATCAATGACAACACTGAATGTTGACATCAATGACCACCAATTAGGCACATACTTGCAACATATATTCCTTTCATACCTTCATTAAAAGGCATGTGTACTACTTTCCCATTTTGTTGCAGTATTAGTTCTTTTCTTGCATCAAATAATCCACTATTGTATACAAACAACTCCATGTCCAATATTATATTAAATACGTCTTGAGCTCCTTCATATATTTATATGAACTTAAAGTCAAACTTTATTTTTATGCCCATAAAATCTACTTGTACATCTCTCCTTTGTCATTGATGGCAACACATAATGTGAAAAACCATCAAGACACAACTCTGCACCTATCTTATTTACTTTCTTATTCTCCCCCTTTCTTTTACATGTCTTACTCTCTCTCTGATCACTAATTCGTTTCTTTTTCACATTGCTCTCTCTCCCCCTTTGGCATCAATGGAAAAGGGTGTCACACCTCTTCTTTCAATCTTATCAGGTCACATGATCTTTTCTTTTCACTACTCTGAATACTCGCTCTTAGGAGTACACACCAAACTATATCAACTCTTACTCCCCCTGACTGCAACAATCATCATGACCACTACCTGCTCCCCCTGAGAGGTAGGCTCCAACATCAGTCTAGAAAAGAATGAATCTTGAAGTCCACCAAACTGATACACCTCCTTATACATATAGTTCAAAGAACGAGGGGCAATAACCCCTAACTTCTCCCAGAGATACTCAAATGTATCCTTAGGAAGTGCCATAGTGAATATGTCAGCAACCTGATCCTTTGTAGGCACATACTCAAGCTTCACTTGATTCTCTGCAACCTTCTCTCTCATAAAGTGATACCTAATTAAAATATGCTTTGTCCTTGAATGCATCATCGGATTATTTGAAATGTTAATAGCACTTGTATTATCATAGAAAATAGAAATTGGCTCATCATACACAACTTTGATATCCTTCAAGGTTTGTCTCATCCATAACACCTGTGTGCAACATAATGTTGTAGAAATATAATCTGCCTCTGAAGTAGATAAAGACACTGAATCTTGTTTCTTACTTAGCCAAGACACCAATCTGCATCCAAGATAGAATGCACCACCACTTGTAATTTTCCTATCATCTACACAACCAGCCCAATCTGCATCTATATAAGCACTTAAAGTAAAGTCGATATCTTTTGGATACCACAAGCCATAATCTAGAGTGCCCTTTAAATATCTGAATATCCTCTTAACTTCTATAACATGTGACTCTCTAAGATCTTTAAATCTAGCCACAATATAGACTGTATGCATAATATCTGGTCTAGTAGAAGTCAGATATAATAATCCTCCAATCATTGATTTGTACTTGCTCTGATTAGCCTTAGGAGATTCATCATTCTTGCTCAACTTACAACTAGTAACCATAGGAGTACAAACTAGTTTAGAATCTTCCATTCCAAACTTCTTTAACAACTCTTTTACATACTTTGACTGAGAAATGAAAATACCCTTATCTGTCTGATTGATCTGTAACCCAAGGAAGAAATTCATTTCCCCACACATTGACATTTCAAATTCTTTTTGCATTTCATCTATAAAACTCTTACACATACCTTCATTTCTACCAAAAATTATGTTATCTACATACACTTCCACAATTAAAATTTGATCTCCACTTACTTTGATGTACAAATTTGTCTGTAGTACCTTTATTGAATCCTTGTTGTAATAAGTACCTATCTAGCCTTGTATACCAAGCTCTGGGGGCTTGCTTCAATCCATATAGTGTCATCTTCAACTTGCAAACCACATCTGGCTTATCTGACAACTGAAACCCTTATGGTTGCTCTATGTACACTTCCTCTTCCAACTCACCATTCAAGAAAGCAGACTTCACATCCATTTGATATACTTTGAATTCCTCATGTGCTGCAAAAGCCAAAAACATCCTAATAGCCTCCATTCTTGCCACTTGAGCATAAGTTTCCTCATAGTCTATTCCTTCCACTTGTGAGAAGCCTTTACACAATTATTTCCTTGTTCCTTACCACTTCTCCATTCTCAATCAATTTGTTTCGGAATACCCACTTAGTTCCAATCACATTTTTATTCTCTAGTCTTGGGACAAGTTCCCAAGTTTGATTCTTCTCAATCTGCATTACTTCTTATTCCATAGCCTTGATTCAATACTAATCCTTTCATGCCTCAACCACTATTTTAGGTTCAACTTTAGAAAGTAAACATAGATTTACCTGTTCTTCAGCATCTCTCCTTCTTGTTAGTACACCTTTGCTCTTATTACCAATGATCTGTTCTTTAGAGTGATGCTTCTGCACATACTTGGGAGTTTTAGGGATTCATTCTGAAGCTTCTTGTTCTTCAACCTGTACTTCTTTTTCTTTAGTTTCTTCTTCTTCTCTGCAAGAAGACTCATCTAATTCATATCCATTAATCTCTAAAATCTTCAGTATATCTTCATCAACCTCAACATTAGCACTTTCAATATTTTTTCTTAGCCTTTTGTTGTCGCACCGGTAAGCTTTGCTTCTAGTAGAATACCCAAGGAAGATACCTTCATCACACCTTGCATCAAAATTTCCTAGTTCATCTCTTCTGATATAACATTTGCTTCCAAAAACTTTGAAATATTTAACAGTAGGAATCCTTCCATACCATATCTCATAGGGAGTCTTTGTGTCATTTTCTCTTACTTGTACTCTATTCTGTATGTAGACATCAGTCTAAATTGCTTCTCTCCAGTAGACTTCCAGAAGGTTTGCTTCTTTTATCATTGTCCTTGTAGCTTCTTGAATAGTCCTATTCATCCTTTTAACCACTCCATTCTACTAAGGAGTCCTAAGGGCAAATAAATGCCTCTTTATCCCATGATCCTCATAAAACATGTTAAACTCATTAGAAGTAAATTATCCACCTTTGTCAGACCTCAAACATTTGATCTTCATATCCATTTCATTTTCAACCATTTCTTTAAAGGATTTAAACTTATCTAGGCCTTCTAATTTTTCCTTAAGAAAAGTGACCCATGTCATTCTAGAGCAATCATTAATAAATACCATAAAATACATGTCACCTTGAAAACACCTTACTCTAGTAGGACCACAAAGATTTATATGTACCAATTCCAATAGACTAGTAGATGACTGATCCTTGACTTTGAAGCTTCTTCTTGTTTGCTTTCCCTAGGATTTTTTTTCCTCCTATGTTTAGCTCCCAGGTCCTTTAGAAAGCATTTTAATCATCTTGCATATTCAGGTTAACTCTCGATGAGAAAACCTTGAAGTTTTATGACAAATAGGACCTACGGGGTGCTATTAAGATAAGTCCTGACCTAAATAGGGAGGGAGGACTTGGACGCCCGCACCCTAGTCCTTCCCTATTTTAGGCAAGACCTAAATTCAAGTGTCAGTTATGTGACCATTAATTAGGTCCCATGCCAACACCGTAAGTTTGAATTACAAAATTCTTAGCAGGAATGTGTTTAGTTGCATATAAAAGCAGGTTTAGGGATTCATTTGTAAACTAGAAGATGATTATGAACTTTTGGCACACTTGTGATTTTAGCGCATTCAAGATATTCATTGTTGCAGAGCAGATTTGTCTTGTTATTGTGTTTGTTATGTAGATTTGGCTTCATCTTCTCACGATGTGAAATATTTTCATCTGTATGTGAGCTACACCTCCGAGGTGACATTTACTTGTGTTTTCAATCATTTATCAATTGGTTTTTGCCTCTATCCTGCAGGGATACGCACTCTTTATCTAAAAACGGTGTTCAAAAGACTTGAATGTCTCTCTGGGGCTTGACCAAGGCAAGCCTCTAAACACGACAACCCCCAACCCCCTTTTCTGTGATTGCAGGTTACAGGGGCATAAGTGGAAGGAGTGGAGTTGTAGGGAGACATAACAGAGTGTTTGAATTGCAGAGAAAAGTAGAAAAGTAGGACCTAGACTTGGGCACCTGCTCATTAGTCCTCCAAATCCCAAAACACAAAAATCCTTGGAACAACAGAAATAGGTTACATACAACTTTTAGAGATCCTGACAGAAACTGGTACCTTGGACAAAATCGCCCGCTCATTAGTCCCTAACTTTTCTGGATATGAAATCTCAAAATCTGGTATGTATCTAATTGTCATTTGATATCTCTGTGTGTGAGCATTTGTCGTGATTCATTCGTTTATTTACGATTTTACGAAATTAGAGTTTCAAGCATAATTGGACTTTAATTGATCAACTAATTAGCAAATTCTAAGTTTCCTCTTCGTTCTAAGGGACACTAAATCTATAGTAGAGCCCTCTTGCAAAATATTGTGTCTTGACTCGATTTATGTCCTTGAATGTAAGGTGTGAAAGGATGATTTAACCTTGAAATTGAAACCCCTCTTTTTCCACGAAACATTTTGGTAAACCCATGTTTTTAATGAATTTTTCACCTTGTTGAGTGTTGTACTTCAGATTTGCATTCATTTCATTCATCATTTTCATATTGCATTTGAAAATTTACAAAAAAAAATAGAAAATTTTGAAAAAAATGGCATTCTAGCTTGCATTTTTTATATAATTTGAATTAATTTTCGTGTAATTTCTGATTTTTGCATCAGATTTGAAACTCAGCTTATTCATTCATTTAATTTTCACCTTATTGCATTTGAAAATTTACCAAAAAAATGGAAATTTTGAAAAAAATTGGCATTTTAGCTTGCATTTTGACATAATTTTAATTAATTTTCATTTAATTTCTGATTTTTGCATTAGATCTGATATAAATTTTATAAATTCATCAAATTATAACCTTTTTCATTGCATTTTTCATATTAAAATTGCTAGGGTTTGCTTGAAATTTTAAATTTTTCCTATAACCTAGTAATTTCAAAAACTAGGGTTTGTAGTTAAAATCTTGTTTCAGATTTTACTACTCATCTTAGGCACTCATTCAAATCTGATTTTGTATGAAGTGTTGCATTTTACTGTGTTTTTGCATTTATATCTCAAAATTTGCATTTACACATACTCAATTTCAACAAAAAACTACATTTTTCATGGATTTTTCATAAAAATTGCACTTGCATTGAGCATTGTAGGGTTTTAAAATCATTTGCATATCTGAGATAAGTTGTTTTTCATCATAAATCTGATTATAATTTATTTACATATCATTTTGCACATATTCATGCCTTAATTTCACAAGTAGGGTTTGAAAAACTTGCATTTTCAATAGATTTTAGCTTATTTTGCATATAGAATTGCATTATAGGTGTTTTGTGAAGAATATTGCTGTATTAATAGACTGATATTAAGGTTATTATTCACTTCACATCATCAATTTCCTTACAACACCTTATCTTTTAGCGATTTGAATTGAAAATTTGTGGAAAAATTGAACATTTTAGGTGCATAAACAAGCATAATTAGTGTTGTCTCATTGCATTAAATCTAAATACATAAGATCATCAATTGGGCCTTGTTGTGTTGTACTCTTTCCTCCTATCCATTGTGTTTGTTGTGGTCTTTGTGTATCTTTTTAGCCCTCTTCCCTCAAACAGGTGCTTAGGAGTGAAATAGTCACACATCTAGGGTGTATCAAGTAACATAAAACTTTGTATATCTTGCATTACTAGATCTTATTGGACATTGATGTTACATGACATTTCATTATGGCATCTTCATCTCATTGCTCTTTGGTATCTTTACATGCATATATCAAAAACTTTGAGAATTTCTACAAATTTCTTAATATGAATCCTCATGTTCTCACTTATATACAAGCTATGTATCATAAAGATATATTTAAATGCTCTTCATTTGAAATCCTTGACTATGTATCTGATTTTTACAACTTCATATCTCTCATGAATACATACCCTTCGGTAGTAGAAGATTTGACAAAACACATTGAGAATGATGAGTGTGAAAATTCTCTTAATGCTTTGGAGCTAATAGCTAAAATATATGAGGATGATGATGATGATGATTCCATAAGTTATCCCACTTCTCCTATAATTGAATGTCCAAGAACCTTGGATGAGAAGACCATCGACAGCTCTACTTTAAGTCCCTTAGACATCACTAATGATACAAAGTCCCTTAGACATCACTAATGATACAACACCTAACCTTCCTAATAACACGGTACCTTCTTTTCATTCCAATGTTCTCCCTGGCCAAGATGAAGCATTAGTGGATGAGAAAAGGTCTCTCACGTTAAATCCTTTAGGGATAGATGTTGGGTACAATCGAAAGAAAAACAATGCTAATTCAGTCTTCACTAATAGACTTATTCCACCCACCAAGGGGTTACTTGATATTCCTAAGATGGTTGTGCGGGGAGCACCTAATACATCTTTTGGCTTAAATTGGTGATTACTATTCAAGGTGATCGAAAACCACCTAGATGACCTGATTACATCTTAAACTATGCAAGACAAATTACTCAAAGAAATCAAGGTGTTCAAAATATGTTGCAACAACAACAACCACATCACAATGTGATTTCTCACACATATAACATCCATAATAACAATTAAAGTAAGCAAGCACCTCATGTTCCTGTCTCTCTTCCATGTTCTCAACCTATGCTTCCTCCACCACCTCATCTTACTCCTAAAACTGGTCAAGAATATGATCTTGTCGAGCAGCTTCGTGCTACTCCAGCTAAGATCACTCTTTGATATTTAATACAAACATCACCTACATACCATGGAATGCTCCAAGAAGCTTTACAAAAGGTTATTGTACCACCTGTTGTTAAGCTGAATGATGTAGCAGCACTGTTAGATTGTATGCATGCGACAAAAATGGATATTCTCTTCCAACCACATGAATTACTGTCAGTTGAAGTTCAAAACCAATATGATCCATTTATAATCTTTCTCATGGTAAATAAAAAGTTAATAAAGCGAGTTATGATTGACAATGGATTTGGTCTTAATGTTTGTGGCATTGACCTACTACACAAAATCAAGATGGACACATCTTTAATCAAATCGGATATAATTAGCATTCGTGGCTTTGATAATGTTGGTAGAAAATCTGTGGGTACCATAACTTTATCTATAAAATTTGGACCCATGACATTATCTACCCTTTTTCATGTCATGCCTAGTTCACTTTCATATAATATGATTCTTGTTAGACCATGGATTCATTCCATGTGGGCAATTTCATCTACCCATCATCGATCACTAAAGTTCATTTATCAAAACAAGCTCCGCACCATAGAAGTAGATCCTGAACTGGATAATTGTTTACATTTTGAAAAGCAAAAACAAGTTAATCATATGAGTCTAAATAACCTACTAGTTGATTCATCAAACCTCTTTCCATAGATAATGTTGTGCAAGACTCTAAAACATTGAATGCACTTTTTGGTGACAACTGGGGTTCTTTAGATTTTACTCCTTCCTTTAATAGGGAATATAAACTTAATAACCCTGATACATCAAAAGTCACATCGATCTCACTGAAGCAATCTTTAGAAACACCTTAAAAACCTAAAGTCTCCTTGGTAGAAAATAAAGACAATACTTTTATTTATACTACAAATTATGAGACCTATGAGGCCTAAGCATCTTCTAAAGAAATAAACTCTCTTTATGGTCATGGATTTCAAATATTGTACAAAAATCATGACTATGCAGGTAATGGATGTGGTGTAAATCAACAAGGAATCAAAGTACCTTTACAAGTTGCTGGAATTAATTACATAGCCAGTATATGATATCGCTCTTTGAAACCCACCAAAGCCTCTCGTTGTCCTAAACTTAATGTTAATGCAATCTCAACAAGACCAAAACAAGATGAGAGACATCCTAGGCCGATCGACAAGAATCAGGTAAATATTCCTCCCTCTTTAAGCCACACTCATTGTAGCGAATATTATGGTTGCTCTCAAGGGTGGCCTTCTCCTAGATATGTATGTTCTTAACATTAGGTTGTATTAGGTAAGTATTTCTAACCCCTTCTCTCTTGTGTTGTGCTCCCCCGTGATGTGTTATGTGTTGTTTAGGCCTCCTAGGATGACCCTTGATACTTTTGTAAGGTCAAGGATACTAGGAGATCACCACCTCTGTTGTGACCCTTCTTCTTTTTGTATCATCATTCTTCTATATTGTTCCTCTCCTCTATTTTATTGTTGTGTCGTGCCTTAGGCGCATAGCGTTGTGGTTGGTGACCTAGGGGCACCTTCCTACATGATGACCCTAAGGCACTTGTTCTCCTCTCTTGATTTATTTTTTACCTTCTTCTAGTTGTTCTATCTAGCTGGCAGATGATAAAAAATAAATAAGACTGATATGGACCAAGTGTCCCTTTAGCGAGTAAGAAAAAATGGACCTAGTCCATATATGATGACGGGGTTGATATATGTATTATTTGATGATTGGCTAGTAGAATCACTCCGTGTGATATTTTGATGGTGTCTTATTGCACTAACCATAACAATACACCTGCTTCATGCACTTTGTTTATGTTTGAATCTTGCCTTGGCTACACTCAGTTTTGAGATCTCTGCAGTATAGCCCCATGATTATACTCTAATTTTGAACCCATAGTATAGCCTCAACTCTTTATGTGAATGATGTACATGCATTTCTTTTATCATGTGATGTGGTTATTATCTTATAGAAATATTTCTAACCTCTCTTTTGTAAGAAATTATGTGTTTGTGGGAACATTCGACGATCGTAAAGTACATGTCACCTTTGGGGGCATGGGCTTTACGTGAGCTCTTGTTCCCTTGTGTGTTGTCTCTCTACCTTAAAGTGCTTGATATCGGTACACGATATCAACCACCTTAAGGTGGGGGCATATAAGGTAAGCTGTCTGATGATTTTGATACTAACGAAGCGTGTTTGTAAGCCCTCTGTGGAGGTGGTGTTAGGGTTGGTAAATTTTGCCTAGGTTATATTCAAATTCTTTCCAAACCCTAAGATCCATCATCCATTTGAATATTCCTACCCATAGTATAATCCATTTTTTTCCAAGAATGTTGTTTGTTATCCTTGTATCCTAGTATGTATGAGAAATTTTTGTGTAACACCCTGTAATACATCCTTTACCGCACTCCCACTAAGCTAAGGAGTGAACAATAATTATGATGGTGGAATTGCGGGAGTCAACGTTGGGTTTAAACATGTACCATGCTACCTCACGAAGTTTGAGATCAAACTAGCAGGTTGGCAGGGAACATAAAATGCAATATAATTTTTACCGTAGCCCCGCGATGGATAAGATGGACTAGGTGCAGGCTTGCGGTGAGTATATTCTTGTTAACCAATTGTTACCGATATACTGTGAGGTGAATTTGGTATTCAATGTTATTGTTGTGAGCTAGCGGAAATAGGTAATGTAAAATTAAACTAGCTACCGCACCCTTGCCACCATAATATCAAAAGCTTGCAGGTTTGCAATAGATTCAAGTCTAAAAGGTCTTGTGGAATGCGGGCATGTAGTAAATAGGTAGCTTGCTATCCCGTGACAGGTGAAATATAATGTTTACTGCTGATGTGGTAATGCGGTAATGACTAGAGGTGACAAGGCGCATCTTGCTACCTCGCAAGAGTGACTTCACTAGGCTTTCGGGGCAGTGGTAAATGGAGAACAATAGGAGATGACCGTTAAATGTCACCGCAATCCCGCAACGGGGATCAACAGAGGTTGTGGTATTGCGGTGAAGCATTGAATGTGGAAATGAGTACCCCGTTGCCCTGCAGAGGTCATCATTTATGATGACGGGAGTGTGGTAACCAATGAAATGACTGCAAATTTGGTAAAATTCTTTGTCCCTCCGATCTGTGTAGATTAACAGTCTATGTTCAAAGAAATGTAAGCACGCAGATCTTTGCCAATCTCCCAACACAAACAGAGTAATGGTGAGGTGAATTGCACCATCTCGAAATAAATCTTGATTTTCAGTTCATTTTACTCACTCAGACGAATTCAGAAGGATGCATAAGCAGGAGATTCAAGTTCTAGATTGAAGCTTGCAGTTTATCACAACTAGGTGTGTTCATTTTGTGCTTATCTCTGTTACAAGTGCTATAATCTATGTGTAAATCAGTTTGTAAATTATTCAATAAATCAAGAAGATAAAAAAAACCCTAGCTCAATAGATTCACACACAATGGCACCCAAAATGTCTGAGTCTACAAGTAAGAAAGATGAACCATATATTCCTAAAGAAATGAAATGGCCCCTTCAATAGTCTCTATTGGATATTCTACCTAACTCCGTTGACAAGGGGTATAAAAAGATATTCAAAGATGTGGCAGAGGGGTGTCATTATGCTAGAGTCCCCATTTCAGGTTGGAACCTCTTTTGGTACTTCTGTGAGAAGAAGGATGGATAGGATTCTGTTGCTAACCCATGGAATCTAAATTTGGCTAAACTTGTACCAAATGTGTTCATTGATGTTGATTTGATCAGAGTGCTATCACAGCACTATCATGCAACTACCAGAATAGTTAGAATGCCAAATGGGCCACCCTTGGTGGCTGTGGACAGAAATGCAATCATTGATTGCTTCATGCTCAACAAGCAAGCCCTCACAAAGGTTGATTTGCAGAAAAGTGAAGAGGAATATACTAGTTTGAGGAAAACACATAGGTGATGAGTTGCCTATGTATATGAGAAAAGGGGCAAACAATAAAAGAATTCCAATTCCAGCCACTTCTATAGAGGCTTTCTCAGTTGATGACTTTGCTATATATTTCAAAAGCACCTACTTTGCTTTGTGCCAAGTGCTAGGTATTGATGCTCAAGATAGAATGCCAATTGGCATAATGATGATGGCTATGAGAATACATAATCCATAAGTCAATGTTGAGTATGATTTTGCATCATTCATTGAAAATAAATTACATGATGGATTATTACAGAAAAGGGAAAACAAAACACCCATGGCTTTCAAATATTATTCTTTATTGTGCCATTTAATATTGTAGTAAAACATAAAGAGATGGACAAGTAGAATGGATTTGAGCATGGTGGATCAAAAGAGATAGAGACTACCTATACAAAGTTGGTGTTACAAATGGGATAGTCATTGCAAAAACTGTAATTATGTAGTGTTCCATGATGATTTCACAATCAGGATAATGAACGCACTTGGAATCTTTTCTCCTAGATTGACCAAAGAGATCAGAGAAATATTGAGGCCTCTAGCTACTAAGCTAGAACAAGGCCATATGCATAATTTTGCTGATTGGTTTTTTCTCCTAGACCATACTGTAATAAGAGTCTACAGGTGTACTCAGCCACCCCATGTGTTGCCAAAATATGTGCCAGACATACTTGCATTTCTTGAGTTCATGTGGCAAATGTTCTAGATGGAGAAAGATGTAATGAAAAAACAAAAGAAGGGCACATTTCTTCTTAATTCCACTATATTTGGTGAGTTGTCAATTAGATCAGATACCTTGGAGGAACTACAAGCTTACTTGAAAGCAAAATATTCTTTGAAATCAGGAACAGAAAGGGTTTGTGACCCAGAAGGACATATGAACTTTGTTAGACAAGTCATTCTCACCAGGGCTGGGATATCCCATCAAATCAATTTTGATGAGGATATGATCAGGAATTGTCACTCTTGAAGAGGTGTACAATAGAAAAAAGAAATGGGAAATTGTGAAGAGGATTGAGGATGATAAAAGGAAGAATAATCCTAATTTCTTGGATTTTTTGTTGAGGAGAATAACCCCTTGAAAAGAATAAACATGATCATTGATAATTTTGAGAGAATTTATGACAAGTCTGAGAAGGAGCCTACAAAGGCCACCAAACTCCCAGTCAAAAGGCTAGTTGGAGTGGTAATTGTTGAATCACCCCCTGATGTCATGTTAGTGCAAGACCTTCTGTCTCCTAATCAACCAATGTTAAAGAGACAAAAAATTGATGATATTTCCCCACTGGTGCCATATGAAATGTCTGAAGGAGTAGGTGACACTGAGGAAGTGGCCAACATTTTGAGGCATATGGGAGAAGATGAGGAAGTTGATCAGCCCCTTGTTGGTCAATAAATAGAGGCACACAAACTAGAGACAAGAATGGGTGAAGAGGCACAAGGTGAGCCTGAATTGCAAGAAGATGAAAGGGTTGTGGCTTCAATGAGATTTATGGAGGATGATGACTTCATCAACACCCCAAAATTCAAGGATTTTTGGCTCAAAATGAAAATGAAAGAATTTGAAGAAAAGATTGAGATGAATAAAATGGATACATATGAGTCACATCATGACCAGATTGTAACCCAAACTTTCAAAGAATTGAAAATTGATGAAATAAATGTCAGCCCTGATGAGGCTAGACAATTGATTTTGAAAAGCAATATGTTGATCATCCCTGGCCTGGAACTAAAGAAAATATTTTTGTTAGACCAAGTGAGAAACCAGGATGACCCCATGATGGTCTCCACGTTTGATTATGAGGATGGTGTCAGTGGTGTTGGGTTCAACACAAAAATAGAGACCCTAGCAATGTGGGCCACACAAAAGAAAACCAACAAGCCAAGATTGCTTGATGTGGTCCAGGAGCTGAGGGGAACAACCATGGTGAAGACATTCAAGGATACATTAGTACTTGAAGCAGCCACCCTCACTATGCACTCTGCAATGTTCACACATGTTTCTATTAGGAAAATGGAGCAAAAGTTGCTTGACTATGAAAAAACTTAGATTGAAATGAATGAGGAAGTCAATAGACTATTTAAAAAATGTAAAGTTGAAGCAACAAATTAAAGGCATAGTTCTTCTCAGAGCCAAGTAATTGTGCCATAGCAATCCCTTGTGCCACAAGAGACCAGTGATAACATAGTGCCTGTTGATCAGATGAATGCTATGAAGTTGGCATTTGAAAAGGAAATTGAAGATTTGAAGAAGCAAAATGAGATGACAAAAGAAGAAACAAGGGAGAAAATTTTTGATGTGTTTGAGAAAATTCTAGAGTATAGGGTGAAGTTGATTATTGACAAGTTGGGAGATGTGTATGAATGTTACAATTCTTTGTCCCATGTAATTGAACAATTGAAGATCAATCTTTCTATCTTAGATTCATTATATAAAAGATAGCAGCTAGCACACCATGCATTCATAACCTTGTGCAAAATTTTGCAGAGAAATCCAGGTGCTCCTACTGCTCTGAAACCAACAGAGAAAATGGTAAAGATGATTTTGGAGGAATTTCAGTATGTGAATGGTGAAAGTTAGAAAATGCAAGCAAAGATTGATTCTTTTGCTACTTTCAAACACCAATTCATTCCTTCAATTCTAGCAGAGGATAAATAGATCAAAGGTTTTGATGCATGGAAAAAATGAGTTTGGTCAAATAGTTTCTCAGGTAATTGATCATTTGAAGAAGGATGAAAACATAAACATTCTCAGTTTCAATGTGATTTTGGGCAGAGTGATTGCTCTGGATGGTAGATATGCAAAGTTCATAATTGATGTCAAAGTGCTGTTGGACAAAAGATGGAAAGATCACCAGGCCAATCCAAACCAGATGCAAGAATATAAATGGCCTAGTGATTGTGCTATGTACCAATGGGAGCAACAATATTTGTCAACTAAAAAATGAGCAGGCCAAGTATGTAGTGGAGCAAAGAGCATCAAGCTGGTGTCAACATGGCACCAACAAATTTTGGACATCCTCCTGTTTTGCCTCTTTCTTGTCTTTATGCTTTTCAATATGTATTCAAAATATATTTGGTAGTCTTTTTAAGACTTGTCAAAAGTAAATATTGTAATAGGTCATATTAAGAGGTGGGTATATGAAAATTCATTTTTGGAATGTGAAAGGTCTAAAGCTTGTAGCTTCCTTCGCCCCTATAAGAAGAAAACCAAGACTTTGGGAAAAGCTTTGGGAAATTGATTTTGGAAAGAGACATTGTAAGACCTGTTCTTCAAACCAATATCAATAAAGCAAACTGCATTTCTTTGGTGCCATATATCTAGTTCTCAATTGCTTGTTGAATGTTAATGTTTCATTTTATTTGGTTGTCTCCATTTTTTCTTTCTCCTTGTTATTTGAATTAGCATATCAAGTATATGTCTAGTTTTTCAAAGCATATTTTATGTTTTGGGTGATTTATCTGATAGGGTTTCCTCAAGTAGGAATTAAATTCCATTGAATAGATCACTGTAATTTGGAGGATCCGATTTGGATAACTAAGTAGAGCTAGATAGAGACAATTTTGCATGTTCCAGTCATAGTCTATTATATGCCAAGTAATTTGAGTTGTGGCTAGATAGAAAGCACAAATTTTTATTTGGATAGACTCCATTGCCCATTTGAGAAGAAGGCACCGATCAATTCTTTTCCAGAATCATTTCCTTGTATTATATTTAAAAATCCAATTTTAATTTTCTGTTTGTAGGAGGAGTAGTGGTAGAACAAAAAAAATAGCCTATTCAAATGTCATGCCAATCTAAATTAGGTTACACTGGATGATTTAATTGATAAAATTACACAAACCCTATAATCTGCTTACAAGTCACCAACCAATTCAAAAGATTAATTATTCATTGGTGAATAAAAAGGTAACACCCACCTAGGCAAAGCAGAGCCTAAAGTACAGAGAATCTTAACCATCTGGGTTAATTCTATCAATTGGCCAAATTGGTGCATAGCCTAATTATAAAGCTTGGCATCCTTTTAGGGTTTTACATATTGCAAATTTGAGAACCAACAAGCGAGATGTTGTATCTCCACGCGAGTGTACATATTTATTTTATATTGCAATGAGAAAGCCCTCTACGGAGGCGGGATATCGTATCTCTTCAGCTAGTGCATATCCTTTTATTTAAAGCCCTCTATGAAGGCGGGGATGGTGTATCTCTTGACCTAGTGCACATCCTTTTTATTCTAAAAGTCCTCTGAGTAGGCGGCGTTGGTGTATCCTCCCTTAAGCATGTCTTTGGTGGTTGTTGTGGCATAATCTCAACCATTAGGGGTGCCTATAATGTGCCTAAGATGGTGGTGAACCTAGCAATAGGCTCCTTCCATCACCTGTTTCCCATGTTTTAGATGTATAGTATGTCCTTGGCATACTATACAATGCTCTTGTTTTTCTTATGTCTTCTGCATGTTTTTTCCCAAGTATAGTCCAAAGAGCATGGCGAAATGCCCCTCCTATGCTTTGGGATTTGTATGACATGTTTGTTCCCAAGTGTAGTCCAAAAAGCATGGCGAAATGCCCCTCCTACACTTTGATATTTGTATTGCGTGTTTGTTGCCCCATATGTAGTCCAAAGAGCGTGGCGAAAGCCCTTCCTACATTTTGGGTGGTGTGTTGCATTTTACTTTCCATGTACTTGCATTTGCATTCATCTATGAGAAAATTAAAAAAAGAAATAATCACTACATTCACTGTATTCACTGTGTTTTGCGTGTCTTCAATGTTGTCTTCACTGTGTCTTGTGTGCCTGTTACTGTCTTCTCCGTGTTTTGCATGCCTGTTACTGTCTTCATTATGTTTGGCGTGTCTACAACATGTCTTCTCTAATGTCTACCTGAGACTAAGGGTTAGAAATAGTTCTCAATCTCCGTGTATTCATTAGCTCTAAGTGCCTAGCATGTTTGTTGTGTTTTTTGACCGTACTTTAATGCAATTATGGGCCTTGCGTTCATGCATACATTAAAGTGGGGACTAAATGTTACATCAGAAAATGTCTCCCTAGGAATTTTTCCCTCCTATGTTTATCTTTCGGGTCCTTTAGAAAGCATTTTGATCATCTTGCATATTCATGTTAACTCCCGATGAGAAAACCATGAAGTTTTATGACAAATAGGACCTAGGGGGTGCTATTAAGATAAGTCCTAACTTAAATAGGGAAGGACTTGGGCTTCCGCACCCTAGTCCTATCCTATTTTAGGCAGGACCTAAATTCAAGTGTCGGTTATGTGACCGTCAATTAGGTCCCATGCCAACACCTTATGTTTGAATTATGAATTTCTTAGCAGGAATGTGTTTAGTTGCATAGATAAGCATGTTTAGGGATTCATTTGTAAACTAGAAGATGATTATGAACTTTTGGCACACTTGTGATTTTAGAGCATTCAAGATATTCATCGTTGCAGAGTAGATTTGTCTTGTTATTGTGTTTGTTATATAGATTTGGCTTCATCTTCTCATGATGTGGAATATTTTCATCTATATGCAAGCTACACCTCAAGGTGATATTTACTTATGTTTTCAATCATTTATCAATTAGTTTTTGCCTCTATCCCATAGGGATATGCATTGTTTATTTGACAACAGTGTTCGGAAGACTTGAATGTCTTTCCGAGGCTTGATCGAGGCAAGCCTCTAAACACCACAACCCCCAACCCCCTTTTCTATAATTGCAGGTTACAAGTGAAAAAGCGAAAGGAGTAGAGTTTCAGGGAGACATAACAGAGTGTCAAAATTGCAAAGCAAAGTAGAAAAGCCAGACCGGGACTTGGGCACCCGCTCATTAGTCCTTCGGATCCCGAAACACAAAAATACTCGGAACAACATAAATATGTTACAGATAACTTTTAGAGATCTTGATAAAATTTAATACCTTGGACTAAATCACTCACTCATTAGTGTTGTGAGGTTTCACATCACGCCCCATTTTTCCTTAACAAAATGGGAACCCAACTTTTTGCTTTTGCTTGTGTGTTTCCTTACTTTGGGCGGTAATGGTAAAAGTCATGCCACCTCAAAATCCAAGTCAAATTTCAAGTTAGAATATCTCCCTGAAAAGGTCATCAATGAATAGAGAATCAAATTATAAACAACTTTGCCTTTTACATCATGATGAAATTCCTTAAAATGAGCAAGTTATGCCTAGTCAAAATTTTGGTCAACTAGACATCCAGATATCCAGATCCACATCCAGATCCTGATGAAATTTTGTATTATGTACCTATGTCATCTAAGAACATGGTTGGATATAGAATCAAATTCTAAGAAACTTTGCCTTTTGGATCATGTTGAAATTCATCAAAACAAAGAAGTTATGCATGGTCAAAGTTTGGTCAAACCGCACATTCCCAAAGATCGGGGATATTCACATTTTCTTAATGTCTGCACATTTCTACAGATCAGGGATATTCACATTTACTTAATGTCTGCACATTTCAAAACATCCATGATATCCATGTGGACATTCACTAAAATCGCGACATCTCCCACATTTCTTAACAAAATTCAAAATTTCAAAATGATTTGAAAAGCTTGAGACCTAGGAAACAAAACCCAAAAACCATTTTTTGAAATTTGGAATTTGAAATTTTGGTCATCATCAGGATATTTCGCCCATCAAGATGTCAGGATTTTAACTTAATATCTAGGATATTTCCTAAAATCCATGATATCCATGTGGACATTCACTAAAATCGCGATATCTCCCTCGTTTCTTAATGAAATTTAAAAATTCAAAATGCTATGGAATACTGTCAATGTGAGGAACAAAACCCAAAAATCTTTTGTCAAAATTCAAAATTCAAAATTTTGGTCATCTTCAGGATATTTTGCCCATCAATATCTGGACATTAACTTAATATCTATGATATTTCTTAATATCCATATCCATATGGATATTTCACCCATCTTAATATCCTAACATTCTCAAAGGTCTAGATATCCTAATATTCCCAACAAGACATTTAGCCAACTGGACATTTGGTCAACTGGATATTTTGACCAACTGGATATCCTGATATACCCTATCCAACTGCATATTCACTAAAATCATGATATCTCCCTTATTTCTTAACCAAATTCAAAAATTCAAAATGATCCAAAAAGCTTGAGATGAGGAGAACAAAACCCAAAAATATTTTTTTGAAATTCATAAAAATCAAGGCACTGTTCAAAAACATTAAAAACGTGAATGCACATTAATTTTGCAAAGATATTGATATTTGATGAATTTATTTGTTTTCTATGGTAGGAAATTGGAATTACGACCAACTTAAGATGGAGCTTTCTAGAGGAGAGGAATATGCTGAGGATCTTCCAAGTGCCAAATGTCAAGATGCTTATGTCACCCATGTGTTGCTCTCAAATGGCCACTGTTGTTTGTTTTGAGAGGATCCTATCCATTGGATTGCTATAACTACATCCTCTCCTTGTTCTATAAAAGGAGGAGGATTGCCCTTTGTAAAATCATTTAGAAGCTTAATTGAGATTGGATTGCTAAATTGTCAGGACCAATCCTCAAAGTCAATTTTTTCCTGAGCTGGATTTGTAAATATTCCAGCTCAAAACTTCAAAGATCAGCCTGGTTTTTTTTTCCTGAGCTCTCAAGTTTTATTCTGAGATATGTTAGATCTCATTAAATTTCAAAATTCTAAAAATTGGACACAAAGTCTCACTTTCAATGGATTCATATGAAGATCCTAACCTTAGAAGATTGTCTCAAATATCATATGAAGAAGATAACTTTAAAGTTAATATTCCTTTCTTGCAAGGAACTTTAAACAAGAAACTTTATCCTCAAAGTTTATCTAACTTTGGTTTATCCGAAGATGCAGGATACATAGTTCTACAAAGCACGGTGAAGTTAGTTGTCTGAATTTTTGCACAAGGTTAGATTTAGCTTTAAAAGAACTAATTTGCTTCTCAGATGTGTACAGGACTGAAGTTTGGCAGGAAGATGAGAGAATTCTGGAGCAGCAAGAAGATACAACACAAGAAGTCATGAACTATCTAGAAAAATCAAAAGTTGAACTAGTTTTGGAAGATAAGGATAGTAAAACATATTTCCTTGAATCATTTAATGGTAAGAATAAGAGTTCTTCAATCCTTTTCAAAGTTTGAATATGAATTAAGCATAATGTAGGTATGAGTCTTTCAAAAACTGTAGAGAAGAAATTAATCCCTGTTTTCAGTCATCAAATAATAAATCAAGAGGATTAGAGTATCCTGATACACTTGATAAATATATTGAATTATTAAGAAATACTTGTAAGGATCTGATTCTAATAGTTTTAATGCAGATGATTGGACAAAGAAGTGTAAACAAGTGGTGAAAACTTTAAAATGCACTGCTGCTAAAGAAGTTTCTATGCTAGCAACTAAAGGAATCCTAGAGAATATAGTAATTATTGATTTATTATTTGATTTCTTTAAATTGAATGATCAAATCCAAGATTGTTGCAGGACAATAGAACCAGACACTTTATTGAATGGTAGAAGTGAATTATTTGAAGAGCAATTTATGAAAATTAAAGACACAGAAAGTTTTGTTGTTGCTATGCATGATCAGATGTCAATCCAACACCATTTTGAAAATGAAACAGGGAAGTATTCCTATCCATCAAATGTTGTTTCACATTTATAATTAAATGATTTAGAAATGATAGATTTATGTATATCAAATTTGGATGATGATGATACTCACTTAGATGCCGATGTGTAGAAAATTGAAGAAAATATTGAGGTGTTTCCTGAGGTTAAAAATCAGATAAGATTGCAGAACATGAAGAGATGGAGCTGGATAAAGATGAAGAAGTAATCCATCAGGAGTCATACATCCTTCAAGTTGAAGTGAGACAAGACATTAAGCCAAGCAATGAAAATGCAAAGTCAAATGGAGGACCAGCTGGTAGCAAACAAGCATGTCCAGGAGAACAAGAAATGCACCAGGTTGTATTTCTCCTTTCCCCAATGAATGATGTTGATTATTATTTTGATTATGGAAATTCAGGGGATAAAACATGTAAATGGATAAGTCACATGAACATAATGAACTTCCTCAATTGGTGATCATCAAGGATTATTTTGTTAAATACAATAACTTCAAAATAAGAGAATATTTTTTAGAATACAAGAATGAATTTGCTAGGATTAAAACCATAACTAATGCTCTAATACTCTTACATATTATGAAAAGGCACATAAGTGTAGGTGTTTGTGGGTGTTAACCTGGGCTTCATTTTCCTTGTAGTGTCTTGTACATGGTGTGGTAGAGTAGTTGTTGCCTTCGTTTATTTTCTGTTTGTTTCGGGTTTTGTTTTGTCTTTATGTTCTTCTTTGTTTTCTTTCGTTCCCTTTTTGTTTTGTGCATGTTGTGGTCTTCACTTTGCTCGGATGCCTAATGGAGCAAACTGCAACCTTACAAAATAGTGGATTTCTTGAATTTAGGAAATGACGAAAAATTTTCTACATAGGTTGTAACTTTTATGAATGTAGTTTGTCTAATTTTTTTTTAAAAAATATTATTCACCAGCGGTAGTATGAAGCATTCAAGGAATCATATAAATACATACACTTAAAATTCCTTGAATTGGTTTACGGGGTAGTAGATGTTTTTATTAAGTGAAAAATCTAAAGGTTTGTCTTTGCTACCACTATAATTTCCAACCTAGCCGTAGGTTCCATGACTATGAAAATAATGAGCTGAAATGATATATCTTACACAAAAGGAAAATATTGAAAATCAAAAGAAAAGAGAATTTATTCTCTCTAGGTCATCTAAATAACCCTACCAGGGCTATGGACGCCTGAATGGCAGTGGGGCTCTATTTGGGGGAATTATAGGTGATAACCTTGCCAGGGCTATGGATGCTTGACTGGTAGCAAGGCTCTATCTAGGATTGGCTTAAAAGGTTAAATCAAACTATGTAGTTTAATGCAAATAACTCCTACTTTCTTGCTTTTCCAAAGAAGGGAATAAATCAATTGCACACACTTAAATTCCTTTGGAAAATTCATTTATGTTGTTGAATATATTTTTCATTGGCTTATCAACACTCTTGCATTTAATGACAGTTAGAAATTCTATGGTTAAATTCCTATTTATTGCTTAAATTGTTTGAAATTTGGTTGTTTTATTTGTTTGCAAGTTGTTGTGAGGTTTCACAACACACTCCATTTTGCCTTAGCAAAACAGAGACCCAACTTTTTGCTTCTGATTGTGTGTTTCCCTGCTTTGGGTGGTAATGGTAAAAGTCATGTTACCTCAAAATCTAAGTCAAATTTCAAGTTAGAATATCTCCTTGAAAAGGTCAGCAATGGATAGAGAATCAAATTATAAACAGCTTTGCCTTTTACATCATGTTGAAATTCCTTAAAATGAGCAAGTTATGCCTGGTCAAAATTTTGGTCAACTGGACATCCAGATATCCAGATCCACATCCAGATCCTGATGAAATTTTGTATTATGTACCTATATCATCTAAGAACATGGTTGGATATTGAATGAAATTCTAAGCAACTTTGCCTTTTGGATCATGTTGAAATTCATCAAAACAAAGAAGTTAGGCATGGTCAAAGTTTGGTAAAACTGCACATTCCCAAAGATCAAGGATATTCACATTTTTTAATGTCTACACATTTCTATAGATCAGGGATATTCACATTTACTTAATGTCCGCACATTTCTAAACATCCATGATATCCATGTGGACATTCACTAAAATCACGATATCACCCACATTTCTTAACAAAATTCAAAATTTCAAAATGATCCAGAAAGCTTGAGACCTAGGAAACAAAACCTAGAAACCATTTTTTGAAATTTGGAATTTGAAATTTTGGTCATCATCAGGGTATTTCGCCCATTAGGATGTGATGATATTAACTTAATATCTAGGATATTTCCTAATATCCATGATATTCATGTGGACATTCCTAAAATCATGGTATCTCCCTCATTTCTTAATGAAATATAAAAATTCAAAATGATCTGGAATGCTAGCAATGTGAGGAACAAAACCCAGAAATCTTTTGTCGAAATTCAAAATTTGAAATTTTGGTCATCATTACGATATTTCACCCATCAATATCTAGACATTAACTTAATATCCAGGATATTTCTTAATATCCATATCCATATGGATATTTTGCCCATCTTAATATCCTGACATTCTCAAAGGTCTGGATATCCTAATATTCCCAACAAGACATTTAGCCAACTGGACATTTGGTCAACTGGATATTTTGACCAACTGGATATCTTGATATCCCTTGTCCAACTGCATATTCACTAAAATCGTGATATCTCCCTTATTTCTTAATAAAATTCAAAAATTCAAAATGATCCAGAAAGCTTGAGATGAGGATAACAAAACCAGAAATTTGTTTTTGCAATTCACAAAAATCAAGGCATTGTTCAAAAACATTAAAAACACGAATGCACATTAATTTTGTAAAGGTATTGATATTTGACGAATTTATTTATTTTCTGTGGTAGGAAATTGAAATTACGACCAACTTAAGATGGAGCTTTCTAGAGGAGAGGAATATGATGAGGATCTTCCTATTGATATGCACCGGACAACTAAGAGGGGGGGGTGAAGCAGTTGTCACAAAAACTTAAACACTTTCCAATTAAACATTCATCACTTATCCATAATTATTATGATTTAACAATGAGTGCATGAAATCAGAAACTTAACAACATCAAACACAAGAGACACCAGATTTACGTGGAAAACCCCAAGGTGGGGAAAAACCATGGAGAGGATTAACTCTCAATATATATTGCAATCTTGAAATAGTGATGTTTAGGCTTGGTCACCCCACGGGCCTAAAAATACTGGCTTACTGCCATGAAGAACAACTAGGTCTAGCAAGCTCACTACCTCAACCCTAAACCTAGCAAGATTACAATAAGGGCTAGTAAACCCCAAGGGTTGTTTAACCCTACTGGTGGCTTACTACCAAATTCACTGCCACGATGAACACCTTTCTTTATTGTGAATAAACAAATCCTCAGCTGTGCTCTTCCTCTGCCCTACTCTTCCTCTACTCTACTCTTCCTCTTCTTTCCTCTACCTCTCCTCTGCCCTTCCTTTGGACCTTCCTTAATATATTCTCATTTTCACTCAAGGACAACTTTTCCATGACTCAGCTACAAGTATTTATACAATACATCAACCTTGGAATGATCATCAAGGTTGGCATCAACCATTGGAACAATCGCTAAGGTTGGTATTACAAACATTTACAAAATAGGTCCTAACCTATTGCAACATCATGCAAAGGGAATGAAATTTGGATCACGTCATGCCTTATATGAGACTCAAACATGATCTTCCACACCACAACACACTTACACAATCTTCTAGAGATCTCTGCAATCATTGGGATCAACCAGGTCGACCAAGACTGGTTACACGCTATGTTATCTAGGAACAATCTTCACACACCATCTCAATTTCTTAACACAGACCAAAGTCCAGATAGGAACATGATTAGGATACATCCACAAGCATGCTATAATCATCAGGAGAAACTACACGAACCTTAACCACTTTATTCATAGGAATCTTCTCACCGGAGTACATGAACTTTACTATCTTCAACTGTCATAAAAGAAAGATAGCTTGCAGACCACCAAACCACGAACCATTGCAACTTTAGGCACTTATCATCATCCTAGACTTCCCTCTAGAACCACATAGCAAAATACTTTCTTACAGAGGAATGAGGAGCCAAATACTATCTTCCTGTCTCAACTAAACTTACAGAAAAAGCAGGCTTCACTCTAGTGAACACAACTCACTCAGATCTTTATGCAGATGGCTTAGACCCTAAATGTAGCATCCTCATACATACCTCTAACTTACTTCCAATCCGTATACCATGATCTTCAAGTAGGAACAAATGCAGAGCAGTTTACTGAACTGTTCTTCAGCATACAACTCACTGTCTGTACTGCACTTCTCTGTGGCTTACTTGTTTCTTCCAGAGAGGCTAATTTTCTCAATATCCTCAACATACAAGTCTTCAAAACAAGTAATGGAATAGGATACAATTGACACCAATGACAACAAGAATATGTTGACATCAATGACAACACCGATTAGGAACATACTTGTAACAATCTCCCCCTTTGTCATTGATGACAACATATGATGTGAAAACTGCAACAACCATCAAGACAAGATTCTCCCCCTTTCTCTTTACACACCTACACTCTTTCTTTCTCCAAAATTCTCTCCCTTTCTCTTACACATCTGCACTCTTTCTCTTACACATATGCACTCTAAGTTTTTCACATGACTTCTCTCCCCCTTTGACATCAATGGCAAAGGGCACATACTTGCACTTTTCTGCTATGATCTAATCTCTCTTCTGAACTTTTTGACTACTCCCCCTTAGAAGGAGCCCTAAATAGCATCAATCTGGACCTCTGAACACCTCCGGACTAATGCACCATTGTGCATCTTAGTTTAGAGCAGGAGGGGTGATGACGCCTAACTTTTCTCTGAGATACTTAAAAGTATCCTTGGGCAAAGGCTTGGTAAAAATGTCTGCAATCTAATTTTTGGTCGTAATACTCCAACTTCACTTCATTCTCTGTCACTTTTTCTTTCAAAAAATTGTACCAAATGGATATGTGCTTGGTCCTTGAATGCATCACTAGGTTCTTTGATATGTTTATGGAATTTGTGTTGTCACAAAAGATTGCAATAGGTTCTTCATACACAACTTTGATGTCCTTCAAAGTCTGCTTCATCCATAACACTTGAGTGCAACTGCATGTTGCTGCAATGTATTCTGCCTCTACAGTAGACATGGATATTGAATCCTATTTCTTGCTCAACCAAGATACTAATCTTTTTCCCAAGAAGAATACACCTCCACTTGTACTTTTTCTATCATCCACATTTCTGACCCAATCTGCATCAGTATATACACTAAGAACAAAGTCACTATCCTTGGGGTACCACAAACCATAATCTATTGTGCCTTTTAAATATCTCAGAATTCTCTTGAATTCCATCACATGTGATTCCTTGGGTTTTGAAATCTTGCCACAAGAAACACTGCATGCATTATGTCAGGTTTGGTTTGAGTCAAATAAAGTAATCCTCCAATCATAGATCTATACTTTTTTTGATCTGCCATGGGTGAGTTATCATCTTTCCTCAACTTACAACCAGTTATCATAGGTGTACATACTGGTTTAGAGTCTTCCATCCCAAATTTCTTTAACAACTCTTTCACATACTTGGACTAAGAAATGAAGATACCCTTATCTGATTGACTTATTTGCAAACCTAAAAAGAAGTTCATCTCCCTAAACATAGACATTTCAAATTCATTTTGCATTTCTCTAGCAAAAATTGAGCACATACCTTCATTGCCTCCAAAAATAATATCATCAACAAAAACTACAACAATCAGAGTTTGTTCATCATTGATCTTGAAGTAGAGGTTACTATCGGTCGTACCTTTACTGAACCCTATCTATATCAGGTACATGTCCAACCGTGCATACCATGGCATGGGAGCTTGCTTCAATCCATACAGTGCTTTCTTTAACCTGCATACCATGTACCCTTTCTCTAATGGTTGAAATCCTTCTGGTTGTTCAATGTAGACTTCCTCTTCCAACTCTCCATTTAAGAAGGTAGACTTCACATCCATTTGATAAACCTTGAAATCTTTGTATGCTGCAAAAGCTAGAAACATCCTTATTGCTTCAATCCTTTCTACTGGAGCAAAAGTTTCTTCAAAGTCTATTCCTTCAACCTGAACATATCCTTTGCATACCAATCTTGCTTTGTTTCTTACCACTTCACCATTCTCATTCATTTTTTTTTGAAGACCCACTTTGTACCAATTACATTCTTGTCTGCTAGTCTAGGAACAAGATCCCAAGTATGATTCTTCTCTATCTGCATCAATTCTTCTTCCATGGCCTTTATCCAATTCTCATCTTTGCATGCCTCATCCACAGTTTTAGGTTCAATCTTAGAGATCAGACAGAAATTTACTTGTTCTTCTGCAACTTTTCTTGTGGTTAGGATCTCTTTGCTTTTATCTCCTATGATTTGATTTTTAGAATGACTGATTCTTACATATCTTGGAGTTTTGGTAGCACTTACCAGAGCTTGTTCTTCTTCATCTGTGTTGTCTTCATGCTACACCACTTCTAAAACGTTTGGATCATCTGACTCATATCCACTTGGTTATGAAGACCTTTCTTTACACTCATCAACTTTGACATTTGCACTTTCAATGATTTTATTTAGCCTCTTATTATAGCACCAGTAGGCCTTACTCTTGGTAGAGTAACCAAGGAAGATTCCTTCATCACATCTAGCATCAAACTTGCCTAAATCTTCTTCTCTTTTGATATAACATCTGCTACCAAAGGCTTTGAAGTATTTCATAGTAGGAACTTTACCGTGCCGCAATTCATAGGGAGTTTTTGAACTGTTACCTTTTACTTGAACTCTGTTTAGGATATATATTGTAGTGTGAGTTGCCTCTCTCCAATATGTTTCTGGAAGATGAGCTTCCTTCATCATGTTTCTAGAAGCTTCTTGAACTATTTTGTTTTTCCTTTCAACAACTCCATTTTGTTGTGGAGTTCTAGGCGCGGATAGCTATCTCTTTATTCTATGCTCTTCACAAAAGAAATTGAATTCATTTGATGTGAACTCTCCTCCTCTATCAAATCTCAAACATTTGATTTGCAAATCCATCTCATTTTCAACCATTGCCTTAAATGCCTTGAATTTATCTAGAGCTTCAACTTTCTCTTTTAAGAAGGTGACCCAAGTCATTCTAGAATAATCATCAATGAGCAGCATGAAATACCTATCTTCTTGCAAACTTCTTACTCTGGTAGGTCCACACAAGTCTATATGCACTAGCTCAAGTAGTCCTCCAACTGATTGATCCTTGCTTTTGAAACTTGTTCTTGTCTGTTTCCCAAATTGACACTCCTTGCAAATTGATTAGCAGGCTTCACAAGCTTAGGCAAATCTCTAACAATCTGTGCAGTAGTTATCTTCATAATATTATCAAAATTTATGTGACACAACCTTATATTGCATAACCAACTTTCATCAATTTGAGTCAACAAGCAATAGTTCTTGGTTCCTTTCAAGTGATAGATATTACCTTTGGTCTTCTTACCAGTTGCAATGATTGTTCTGGAGCTTTCCCTGATCTTTTATCCATTGTCCTTGAAGATTAAGTCATAGTCCTTGTCACACATCTGACCCACACTTAGAAGATTGTGCTTTAATCCTTTCACATACAAGACACCTTCAGTATTATGCTTGCCATCAAAAGAAATAGATCCTTTTCCACAAATCCTACCAGCTGTATCATCTCCAAACCTAACCAGTCCACCATCATATCTTTCCAAACTTACAAACTTACTTTTGTCACCAGTCATGTGGTGAGAGCAACCACTATCAATAACCCATTCATCTTTGTCCTTGATGACCTGAGTAGCCAAAGCACTTTCCACTAGTTTTTCTTCCTTCATACAGCTAGAAGAATTAGTAGACACAAGATCTTCCTTAATAACAATGAACAAGCATTCATTTATAGAGGAATTAGCATTATCTGGTTCACCATTATCTGATACTCCATCATCATCAAAGTCTTCAACATAATAACACTTCTTTTGGGTCCTAGGCATGTTCTCATATCTTCTTCTATTTCTTTCAATTCTTTTAGGACATCTAGAAGCAAAATGACCTACTTTACCACAAGAAAAACATTTGAAAGGTAATTTTCCTTTATACTTACCGGATCCTCTTTGTAGCCTATCCACAAAGTTGGATTCAACTTCATCTATCTCATCATCAGATTCTACCTTATACTTTTTGATCTAGAAGTACTTCCAGGAGTACTGGCTTTGAAGGCAGTCTCAACTTTTGGCAGAGCATCATCTAACTCCCTCATCTCAAAAGTAGTAAGCTTACCAAGCAATTGATCCCTATTAACTATTTTTACTTGCATGAATTCTTCAATCGCAGCCACCTTGTGACAATAGGACTTAGGCAGAGATCTAAGTATTTTTGTGACAATTTCCTTTTCATCGAGAGTTCCACCTATGACTTTTATCCCTATAACAAGTTCATCAACTCTTTGCATAAATGCTGATATGTTTTCATCATTGTTCATCTTCAAGCTTTCATATTTCACTTTCAGACTTTGTAACTTGGCTTCCTTCACAGAGTCATCTCCTTCATATAGATTTTTCAACTTTTCCCATACCTTATTTGTAGTTTCAAGATCTACCACTTTCGTCAGTATTGAGTTAGTTAATGAGATTAGAAGAGCATCCCTTGTCTTGATAGCTATCTCATATTCTTTGATTTCATCTTCAGTCATCGGACCATTTTGAGGTATGGTGTATTATATTTATGCAGCTTTCCAAACTTTGATACCAAGTGAAAGAAGATGGCTTTTCATCCGATCCTTCCAGAGAACATAATTAGTTCCATCAAAAAGCAATGCTTCCTTCTTGTAAGACATTTTGGATCTTCCTCAAGCTATTAAACTTTCTTCAGAGGAAATTGGCTCTGATACCAATTGTTGATATGCACCGGACAACTAAGAGGGGAGGTGAATTAGTTGTCACAAAAACTTAAACACTTTCTGCAATTAAACATTCATCATTTATCCACAATTATTATGATTTAAAAATGAGTGCATGAAATCATAAACTTAACAACATCAAACACAAGAGACACTAGATTTACGTGGAAAACCCCAAGGTGGGGAAAAACCACAGAGAGGATTAACTCTCAATATATATTGCAATCTTGAAATGGTGATGTTCAAGCTTGGTCACCCCACGGGCCTAAACATACTGGCTTATTGCCATGAAGAACAACTAGGTCTAGCAGGCTCACTACCTCAACCCTAAACCTAGCAAGATTACAATAAGGGTTGTTAAACCCTAAGGATTGTTAAACCCTACTGGTGTCTTACTGCCAAATTCACTACCACGATGAACACCTTTCTTTATTGTGAACAAACAAATCCTTAGTTGTGCTCTTCCTCTGCCCTGCTCTTCCTCTGCTCTTCTCTTCCTCTTCTTTCCTCTATCTCTCCTCTGCTCTGCATTTGGACCTTCCTTAATATATTCTCATTTTTTCTCAAGGACAACTTTTCCATGACTCAGCTACAAGTATTTATACACTACATCAACCTTGGAATGATCATCAAGGTTAACATCAACCATTAGAACAATCTCCAAGGTCGGTATTACAAACATTTACAAAATAGGTCCTAACCTATTGCAACATCATGCAAAGGGAATGAAATGCGGATCACATCATGCATTAGATGGGACTCAAACATGATCTTCCATGCCACAACATGCTTCCACAATCTTCTAGAGATCTCCACAATAACTAGGATCAACCAGGTTGGCCAAGACTAGTTACACGCTACGTTATCTGGGAACAATCTTCAGACACCATCTAAATTTCTTAATGTGGACCAAAGTCCAGATAGGAACATGATTAGGAGACATCCACAAGCACACTATAATCATCAGGAGCAACCGCACAAACCTTAACCACTTTATTCATAGGAATCTTCTGACTGGAGTACATGAACTTTACTGTCTTCAACTGTCATAAAAGAAAGATATCTTGTGGACCACCAAACCATGAACTATTGCAACTGTAGGCACTTATCATCATCCTAGACTTCCCTCTAGAACCGCATAGTAAAATACTTTCTTGCGGAGGAATGCGGAGCCAAATACTGTCTTCCTGTCTCAACTGAACTTACAGAAAAAGTAGGCTTCACTTTGGTGAACACAACTCACTTAGATCTTCATGCGGATAGCTTAGACCTGAAATGTAGCATGCCCAAACATACCTCTAACTTACTTCCAATCTACAGACCATGATCTTCAAGAAAGAACAAATGTGGAGCAGTTTACCAGACTATTCTTCAGCATACAATTCACTATTTGTACTGCACTTCTATGTGGCTTACTTGTTTCTTCCGGAGAGGCTAATTTTCTCAATATCCTCAACATACAAGTCTTCAAAACAAGTAATGGAATAGGATACAATTGACACCAATGACAACAGGAATATGTTGACATTAATGACAACACCAATTAGGCACATACTTGCAACACTTCCAAGTGCCAAGTGTCAAGATGCTTATGTCACCCATGTGGTGCTCTCAAATGGCCACTGTTGTTTGTTTTGAGAGGATCCTATCCATTGGATTGTTGTAATTGCATCCTCTCCTTGTTCTATAAAAGGAGGATTTCCCTTTGTAAAATCATTCAGAAGCTTAATTAAGATTGGATTGCTGAAATGTCAGGACCAATCCTCAATGTCAATTTGTAAATGTATACTCTTTTGCATACTTAATGAAGATGAAGACCTCTGGTTACAACTAATCGTAAATTTTAAGTAATTTGTGAATGAATTCTGGACATGCTACTTTGATTTGTTGTGTCCCTTGGAGTGCATTTTAGTCTATACATGTTGTCTTCATTCCTTTTCCTTTGAAGTTTGCATCGATCATATCTAGCTGTGGAATGACCTAGTGAAAATATGGTTTGATTTCCTTCTCTTCATTACAATGTCAAGAGTATATGTGGATCAATTACTGAAGATTCAAGTCATTTTAGTAAAATTAGAAAGCATTCATTTAAATTTCTTTAAATTCATTTGAACACCATCCTAATTGCAAATACATAGAAAATCCTAAGCAAATACCAGAAAAAATATGTTGATATTTTGTAGATAACTGAACATCTTTAGCATATTTGAGAAAAATAGCATGTCATGTTAAAAATATCATGCAAATATTGAGAAATAAGGATGAATTATAAGTAGATACAATGGAAATATGTTGAATTAGTGCAAATAATCATATATCCAGAGCATATTACAGTAAGAACTACACATTATAATGAATATCATGCAAATAATGGCAAATGATAGTGAATTACATGCTTATAGGCACAATCTTTGAGCAGATTTGAAGTGTAGAAGCAAATATTAGTTCATATATGGATAATATCCAGAGAACTAATTGAATCTGGAAATATATTCAGGATTAGTCTAAATCAGAGACAAATTCCATTGAATTACTCAAAGTTAGGATTGAATTAATGTCTATTTGTTTAAATCCTGACTTAATAATATAAGATTTGATAGAATTGTTGGAGATTTGTGCAGAGTAAGGCATAAAGGATAAGATATTTGAAGGAATATTGAAGAACTTTGTAGAAATTACTGAAGTACGTAAGGCCCCAAATTGATTAACAACAACACACATCAGCCTCTGAGTAACGTCAAATCATTATGAACTAATGAATGGAGACTTGGGATCATAAATTCATTCTAAATTTATCGTATCTTTCAAGATAAATAAAGGTTGTGTAACTTTTATTTCATGTTGTTTTGACTAACATCATCATCAACAATTAGCCCTTGACTTTTCTAGATACAGAATCTCTAAATTTGGTATGTATCTAATTGTCATTTGATATCTCTGTGTGCGAGCATTTGTCGTGATTCATCTGTTTATTTACGATTTTACGAAATTAGGATTTTAAGCATAATTGGACTCTAATTGATCAACTAATTAGCAAATTCCAAGTTTCTCCTTCGTTCTAAGGGACACTAAATCTGTAGCAAAGCCCTCTTGCAAAAGATTGTGGCTTGACTCGATTTATGTCCTTGAATGTAAAGTGTGAAAGGAGGATTTAACCTTGAAATTGAAACCCCTCTTTTTCCACGAAATACCTTACAGACAACATTGATGGGCTTTGTAATCTTTGGCAAATCTCTTACAACTTGAACTAAACGTATCCTTATTAGGCTATCAAAATTAATACGACACAATATCCTATGCCATAGCCAACTCTCACTAATCTGAGTCATAAAGCAATAACTATCACCACCTTTGAGATGATAAACATTTCCACCTATCCTCTTTCCAGCAACAATCACTGTTCTGGAGCTTTTTCTGATCTCACAACCATCATTTTGAAAATTAAGATTGTATCCTTTGCTACACATTTGTCCAATACTCAAGAGATTATGCTTTAAACCTTTTACATAAAGAACATCATCAGTGTTATGCTTTCCATCAAAACTGATTGAACCTTTTCCACAAATCTTAGTAGTTGTATCATCACCAAACCTAACTACTCCACCATCATATTTTTCAAGTTTAACAAACTTACTCTTATCACATGTCATATGATTTGAGCATCCATTGTCAATGACTCAGTCATCTTTTTCTCTTCTAGCATGAAAAGCAAACATTACAGTGCCTTCAAGGTTAGTACTTGCTTCCAGACCCTTTTCCTTCACACAACTTCTAGAGTTAGTAGAAACAGTTTCATCTCTTAGGGCTATGGATAAGCATTCATTATCATTATCATCCTCATAATCAGATTCATCATCAGATATACTTGCATCTTCTCTAACATGGTAACTTTTATTAACCATCTTACCTCTATTTTCCCTATTCGTAATTCTCAGAGCTTTATCCAGACATCTTGAAGCATAATGACCTATTTTTCCACAACTGAAACATTTAAAAGGCAACTTACCACTAAACTTTCTAGTACCCTTTGTCATCCTTCTCACAGAGTTAGCTTCTACTTCATCAAGGTATTTTAGATCTGATTCCACAGTCTTCACTGATTTGGCATCCTTAGAAGCAGTCCCATCCTTTGCAGTTCCACTAGTTGCGCCAAACTCTCTTATTTCAAAAGCAGTTAAGGTGCCAAGCAACTGATCTTTGGTAAACTAATTCAAATTTTGTAACTCTTCAATAGAAAAACCTTATGACTGTAGGCTTTAGGAAGAGTTCTGAGTACCTTCAATATCACTTCTTTATCATTTAGATTTCCACCAAGTCCTTTGATACCATTGACAACTTCATCCACCTTCTGTAAGTAGCTTGTAATGTTTTCATCTTCATATAATGGCATGGTCTCAAATGTAAGCTTCAAATTCTACATTTTAGCTTGTTTGACCTTATCATCTCCTTCATAAACACTTTCCAACTTTTTTCAAATCTCATTAGTAGTTTTTAAATTCACAACTTTCACCAACTCAGAATTAGTAAGACCACTTAAAAGAGCATGTTTTGCCTTACCATCAATTTTAGCAGCTTTGATCTCATCATCAGTATTTATACCATTCTCAAGTACATTGTAATTAGACCTAATGGATTTCTAGATCTCATAACCAAGAGAAATTAGAAAGGCTTCCATCCTTACCTTCCAAAGAGCATAGTCTAATCCATCAAACAAGGGAATATCCTTCTTGTGTGCCATCCTGGATCTACCTTAAGCTGTTAAGCTTTCTTCAAAGGAACCTTGCTCTGATAACAATTGTTAAATGCACAAGACAACTGAGGGTGGGGGGGGAATCAATTGTATCAAAAATTTCAAACCCTCACAAACATTTAGATCCACATTAACCTTTAAACTTGTTATGATGATTAAGCATGAAAAGAAAATAACATAAATTGAATCATAACTCCACCAAACACAAGACAACACCATGTTTTACGTGGAAAACCCAAGAAAGGAAAAACCACGGTGAGGAATTTCTCACAATATAAAGTAGTAGCAACACCAAATTACAAAAGGCTCACTACCAGAGGGCTCACTACCTAGAAGAAAGAAAGAAAGGCTCATTGCCAAAGGACTCATTGTCCAGAAGAAAGAGATAGAAGAGAAGGCTCACTGCTAGGGATGAACTGATATACTTGCATCTAACCTATGTATGGAGTTCAGTTCCAATGAAGCTCAATATTCACCACAACACAAACAACACCTTCAAATCAACACTAAAAAATAGTAGACATCTAGTATCCTAACACATGAAAGCTCTCACTGCACTGATCAAATTTGAATCACAAACATCATATCCATAGTGCATATCACCAGTCAGAAATCCTTGACACTTATTTGTACCATCATCAACCTTGAAATCATTCTCCAAGGTCGGCAACACATCTTAACATAGAATTTAAATTAGGTCTGGACCAAAACATTCCTATAGAGGAAAGGAATGAATGTGGACCACATCACACCTTAGCACAAACCTAAATCCATACATACATGCTTCATCATGCTTTCACAATCACCAAAGCACAACCACAATTAGTGTAAACAACCAAGTCGGCCAAACTTGTGTTAACACTATGAACTTTTAAGTCCATGCTTCGTCAAAACTAAAAGATGACATGTAGACCACACTATAAGCTTAAACATGATCTAGAGACATCCACAAGCACCTAAAAACCAACAAAATCTTTTGCAGCATCTTTTACCTAAAGAAAGTTCACATTGGAGCACTTAGATTACTCTGTCATCAACTGCAACTCAAGAAACCATCAACTACAACTCAAGAGACAAACTTGTGGAGCACCAAACCACAAACCATTTGAATTGAAGAAAGATATAGACCTTATAAGCATGAATCTAGAATCAGAAAGCTAGAAACAAATTTGTAGAGAAATGCAGAGCAAAATAGTTTCTCCTAGACACCTTTGCACAACCTAGAAACACAGTCCACACACTGGTGAACACATCTTTCTCTGCACAATGAACCAGAGCACAAAATCTAGAACATAGCATCTCTGAACACCTCTAAACAATATATTCAAACCGCAAAATCAAATCTTCAATAAGGAATAATTTCGGAGCAAAACCAAAATGTTACTCTGTTAAGTTAGAACACATTGTTTCCTTTATTAATCATTTTTTCTCAAAAGCACTTGAAAACCAACCATCAAAATCATATTCTTAACATCTTCATCACTTCTACAAAGTAACCAAATCACCTTCAACAATAGATCATATCCCAATCTCTGTACAACACAAACTACTCATACTCTTGAACACAGTTGACACCAATGACAACACAAGCATGTTGACATCAATGACAACACCGATTAGCACAAACTTGCAACACTAAGATGTGACACTTGTGAGCTCAAGTGAGAAGTAGAAATGCAATAGGTGTCTCATAAGAATGAGGACACATGTCTTAACATCACATGAGGTGAGACAAAGTCTAAAATAGCTAAGTAAACTTAAGCTAAGTGTGAATAGGTCAATTCTAGTAAAGGTGATATCCTTACTAGATACAATATGACCTTATTTACACTAACAATTTCAACATGGAAAAATGAGCATGTAGTTAAGTGAAGGTTATTATTGGTTGTTCATGTATATGGATGTGTAAAAATATGTACAGGTGTACATGATATGCCAATTGGAAAAAGGTAGAAATCATAACATGGGATTATATCAACCTTAGCTAGTGTCTAAGTGACATGGGAGAATCTAAGAATGGACTTTATTCTTGGATTGCTAAGAATGCAAAGGGGCCATGACTCTATTCTTCTTGTTGTAGATAAGTTTTCTAAGATAGTGAAATGTGATCCTTGTAAGAAAACTAATGATGTCATGCATGTTACAAATTTGTTTTCAAGGAAATAGTGGTGTAGGGTTGCCACTCAAAATTGTCTTTAACAAGGATATTGAATTTGTGGGATACTTTTAGAGGATGTTGTGAAAGAAGCTAAAGACTAAGTTGCAGTCTAGTTTGAAATATCAAAGGTGGTGAAAAAGAGCCTTATAAACCTATTGAAATGTCTTTTGGGAGAAAAACCTTAGAATTAGGGCTTGGTCTTAATATAATTGGAGTTCACTTTTAATAGCTTAGTGAATAGAAGAATTGGAGAAACACCATTATAGAATGTTTATGGGTAGATTCCATGGGGAGTTGTTAAATTGCATGATATTCCACGAGTGTAAAAGAAGAGTGCATCAGTGGAAGATTTTCCAGGGTATATGTGTGATGTGAAAAGACAAGTGCACATGCAGTTGGATAAGAGTAACACATAGTACAAGTAATGCATAGATATAGGAAGGAGTTAGAATTTTAGGTTTCTGACATGGTCTTAGTGCACCTATGTAAGTAATTATTCCCAAAAGGAACATCTAATAAGCTAAAGTGAAATAAAATTAGACCATGTAAAATTGTATGGATATTTGTGAAGAATTCATATGAGATCTAGAGTTGTTAGAGGGGATTGATATATCACCTATCTTCAATGTCACAAATTTGTACTATTACATTGAGGGACCACCTAATGTTGAAGGTGAAAGCACAAATTCAATATAAGTGGATTAGAGGAAAGAACTTCATGAGAAGGTGTTTGAAGAGATTGACTAGGTTATTGGTTCTAAAGTTAAAAACTCATGTGGGAATGAGTATAAAGGAATGTTTGGTCAAGTGGAAGGGTCATGAAGTTGAATATGCAACATGGTTGAGCGCATTTGAATTTTCTAGAAGTATGGTAAATCTATAGTAGAAGAACTAGAATGCACATGAGCAAGAGCTCTTGGTTTATTCTTTTCTTACCTGGTGTGTTTGATGTAGGAGTATTCAGGTGCAAATCCATCTTGCTAGATGAATAGCTTGTGAATAAATCTTGGTAGACATGTAGTGGTATAGATACATTAAAGGTTAACAGATTCACACATTGGTGGCATATGAATGAATGAGATTCTTGAGTTTAAAGGGAGCCTTGGGCTTTCCATTCAGTGGAGTTGCTTTCATGATGGCATGCTTCGTTGGCTATCGATGTTTTGCATAACTAGTGTTTTTCACACATGATTGCAAAATGGTGGATGAAATGTTGTCCATGTGTTGACTGATGTCAGTTATGGAAGGGAGGAAAAACTTCATAATTGAGTGTTTGGTTGAAGAAGTCAACTAAACATTCAAATATCATAACTACTTCTTGTTCTTAATCAATGGGGTTAGTGATTTTAAGTATTGTCGATGGAGGTTGGTGCAATTTTGGTGCTAGAAGGGTTATATGTGGACCTGAGCATAAGGTTAGGGAGTTATCTAGTTAACAATAGAGTGTAGTGTATGCATGGTTGAGCATGAGAGAAAATTGTGGTTATTGAAGAGTCAAGTAGAGAGGGGATATTGATTAGTTGTAAATTGTGTATATCATTTACAGGTAGATATCTCATTTAGGATCATCACAATTTGTACATTCTCTATTAAAAACTTAAAAAAATATTGGTCATGTCATTTTGGTGTTGTTTCCTCATTTATTGTGTGTTCCATTGTGTAATTTTGAGGGCCATAGGTCTATGGTTTCCCTTCATTGGGACCCTAAGCATGATTACATCATTTGGTATCAAAGCATAGGGGTTTCAACTTGTGAGTTTTGTTTCCACATTTATGAACTTGTGGGTAGAAAATAGTGAAAACTTATTCCAAAATAGAGGTTGTTGTGTAGGAGTGTTGAGTGAGTGCATTGAAAAAGTTATCAGTGAGAATATAAAATTGCAAATAGAGGGATCCCTATTGATAGAGGTGGAGGAAGAAATAGACCACCAAGAGTGGTAGATCTAGAGGATGTGATGAGAGATCTCTAGGAAAGGTTGGAAGCAATGGAGAATTCTCAACAAAGAGAAGTAGATGTAGAATGAAGTGATGATGAGACACCTAAAGTGCATGTGGATAAGTTTGATGAAGACTCAACATAGCATAGATTCTTGAGAGCCATCTCTAGGATAGGTAGAAAATTGTGCATGTACATCTCAAACTACTCAAGGAGTTTATATCCAAAAGACTTGATAGATTGGATTGTAGATTTGGACATGTATTTTGAGTATAAGTCCATAGAAGAACCAAAGAAATCAAGTTTTACATGTACTGAGTTAAAGGGGCATGCATTGGTTTAGTGGGATCATAGCTAGAAGGATATATGTCTCAAAAAGGGAAGGAGAATATTAGAACTTAGAACAAAATGGTTTGCTAAGGTGAAAGGAAATTTTTTTCCTACAAATTATGAGATGAACCTAAGAAAAAAGATTTATAACCTGAGACATTAGGATATAAGCTTCAAGGACTACATTAAGCTCATTCTATCACTTGAGCATTCACACTAGTCACATAGAATATGACCCAAAGAAAGTCTCTAGGTATGTGAATGGGTTGCACATTTTCATTAAAGATGAGTTTGGTAAGATAATCTTGAGGTTAGTAGAGGAAGCCTGTTAATGTGCATTGAAGATAGAAGAAAGGATGTCAAGAAGGCAACAAGGCATAGCATCAGAAAAGAGGAAGTTAATGCATGGAAGAAGAGGGATGCCACGTAGTGATAAAGTGGAATTAGTGTGAGCATGCAAATGATAAGCAAGCCTAGATCAAAAATTCAAGATAATATGCTAAGGAGAAATAAATTATTTTATGAAAGAGGATGCAATTGAGGGAGAGGTTTCTTTGATCCATGTACTTTAGATGTGGTGAAGTAGGACACTATGCAATCTAGAGCCTACACCTGTAGTAAAATAACTGTATGCATAGAAAAAGACAATCAACCATATTGCACAAGTGCTAGAAGTAGTGCATTGGTCAATTGCATAGAAAGATGAAAGTATGGTGAAGCACTCATGATGAAGCATGTATTTTTGAACATAGTGAAGATGGAAAATGTGCTAGCATAGAGGAAGAATCTATTCCAAACAATTTATTAAGCTAGAGGTGAGTTTTGCAAGATGATTATAGATAGTGGCAACATATATAATCTTGTTTCTAGTGAGATGGTATAGAAACTTGGTCTAAAGAGGATTGAACATCCCAATCCATACAAGACATCTTGGTTGTTGAAGGGATGCCATTTATTGGTGAATGGACAATGAAAGGTGAATTTTTAGATAGGTAGATATAAGGATGAAGTCCTATGATATCATGTCAATGGATTGCTACCATATATTGTTAGGTTGACCTTGGAAGTATGACAAGAAAGTGTTACATAATGAGCACACAAAAACTTATACATTATAGAAGGATGGTAAGAGATATAAGTTACATCTTTTGAAGGATTTAAATGTAGAGGCACTGGAGAGTAAAATTAAGGTGCTACTATTATCATGAAAGAAATTCCTAAAGAAAGTCAAGAAGAGGATGTATGTATTATGCTCATACCAAATCTTGCACAAATTGAGAGCACAAAAGGGATAGAGAAGGAAATGTTACATGAAATATGGGAGATTTTTGGTGAGTATGAAGATATCATCTCAAAGGATAATCCAGATGCTTTACCACTAATGCATGACATAAGTGATAGAATTGATCTAATTCTTCGATCTAATTTGCTAAAAAAGGAAACATATAGTATGATGTTGCAAGATAATGAGGAGATGAAAGAAAAGTCAAAGAATTACTTGCAAAGGGGCTAATTAGAGAAAGTTTAAGCCTATGCATAGTACTTGATGTGCTAGTGTTAAAGAAAGGAAGGGAGTGGTCGATGTGCACTAATTCCATAGACATCAGCAAAATCACCACTAAGTATAGATTTTCATTATCATACATGGATGAATTAATGGTCTACTTGAGTGCAATACTTCATGAAGATTAACTTGAAGAGTGGATACCATCAAATTAGGATCAAAGAAGGAAATGAATGGATGATTTCCTTTAAAATGAAGAATGTGTTGTATGAGTGGTTGGTGATGCCTTTTGGTCTAACAAACATGCCCAACACTTTCATGTGATTGATGAACGAAGTGCTAAATCATTTTTTGGGTCAATTTGTCATTGTGTATTTAGATGACATTTTAATTTTTAGTAGGACGAAGGAAGAAAATTTAGCATACATAAGATAGGTGTTGTAGTGTTTCACAAGGATAAGTTGCTTGTGAATTTAAAGAAATGTGTCTTCATGAAAACGTAATTGGTGTACTTTGGGATTTGTGATATCTCAAGAAGGGTTGGAGATGGATCCTAAGAAGGTGAGAGAAATCCTTGAGTGGAAATTACTAAAGAATTATTTTAAACTGCATGGATTAGTGATATTCTATAGGAAGTTCATAAGGAACTTCAACAAGATTTGCTCACTTATGGAGATGACGAGGGGTGATAGAAAGGAGTTTCTCTAGATTGTGTAATTTGAACATGTATTCTAGCTATTGAAGAAGAAGGTGATATAGAAACCAATGTTGGTGTTTCCTAATTTCAACAAAGTATTCTAGGTGGATCTTGTGATGTGAGTGGCATACTAATTGGCATAATATTGAGTTAGGAAGGCAAGTGATCACATACTTAAATGAAAAACTAAATGATGTGTGAATAAAGTATTCAGTGTATGGTCAAAACTTCTATGCTACTATGCAAGCATTGAAGAAGTGGAGGTGCTATCTATTGCTAAAAGAGTTTGTGTTGTACATAGACCATAATGCACAATAATTAATCAATTGTTAGGGAAAATTAGATCAATAATGTATTAAATGGCTAGAGTTCTTGTAGAGTTTCTCATTTTTCTTGAAGCATATGAGTAGAAAGTCTAACAAAGTTATAGACATGTTGAGTATGAGACATATCTTGTTGAACAAGATGCACATGGAAGTCATGGGTTTTGATTCCATAAAGGAGTTGTACACACAAGATATAGACTTCGAGGAAGAATGAAAGGCATGGATAGATCCTATACACATAGATAGGGTGCTTTGGATATATTATCTACCACAAGAAGGATTTTTGTTAAAAGGTGTGAGGTTGTGCATTTCTAAGGGATCAATGCACAATACTATAATAAAGGATAAACATAGTGGTATCTTGGTTGGTCATTTCAATATTGAAACAATGAGGGTGTAGTTAAATGAAGGTTATTATTGGTTGTTCATGTCTATTGATGTGTAAAAATATGTATAGGTGTACATGATATGCCAATTGGCAAAAGGTAGAAATCATAATGTGAGATTATATCAACCTTAGTGTCTAAGTGACATGGGAGAATCTAAGCATGGAATTTATTCTTGGATTGCTAAGAATGAAAAGGGGTCATGACTCTATTCTTCTTGTTGTAGATAAGTTTTCCAAGATGGTAAATTTGTGCCTTGTAAGCAAACTAAATATGTTATGCATGTTAGAAATTTGCTTTCAAGGAAATAGTGAGGCTATAGGGTTTCTGCTCAACATTGTCTAACAAGGATATTTAATTTGTGGGATATTTTTGGAGGATGGTGTGAAGGAAGATAAAGACTAAGTTGCGGTCTAGTTTGACATATCAAATGTGGTGAAAAAGAGGCTTAGTAACCTATTGAGATGTCTTGTGGGAGAAAAACCTTGGCATTAGGACTTGGTCTTAATATAAATGGAGTTCACTTATGATAGCTTAGTGAATAGAATAATTAGAAAGACACCATTCTAGATTTTTTATGGGTAGATTCCATGGGGAGTTTCTAAATTGCATGATATTCCATGAGTAAAAAAGAAGAGCACATAAGTGGAAGATTTTGCAGGGTATATGTGGGATGTGCAAAGACAAGTGCACTTGTAGTTGGATATGAGTAACACACAGTACAAGTAATGCATGGATATGGGAAGATTACAATTTTAGGTTGGTGACATGGTCTTAGTGCATCTGTGCAAGCAGTTGTTCCCAAAAGGAACATCTAATAAGCTGAAATGAAATAAAATTGAACCATGCAAAGTCTCAAGGAAATTTATGAGGAATGCATATGAGATCTAGAGTTTCTATAAGGGATTGATATATCACCTATCTTCAATGCCACTGATTTGTATCGTTACATTAAGGGACCACTTGATGTTGAAAGTGAAAGCAAAAATTTAGGATAAGTGGATTAGAGGCAAGAACTTCATGAGAAGGCATTTGAAGAGATTGAGTAGGTGATTGGTACCAAAGTTAAAAAATCATGTAGGAATGAGTATAAAAAGTATTTGGTCAAGTGGAAGAGTTGTGGAGTTGAAGATGCAACATGGTTGAATGCATTTAAATTTGCTAGAAGTATGGAAAATCTATAGTAGAAGAACTAGAATGCACATGAGCAAGAGCTCTTAGTTTATTCTTATCTTACTTGGTGTGTTTGATGTAGGAGTATTCAAATGCAAATAAATGTTGCTAGATAAATGACTTGTGCATAAATCTTGGTAGGCATGTAGTGGTGTAGATACAATAAAGGTTGATGGATTCACACATTGGTGTCATGCACATGGATGAGTGTTTTGAGTATAAAGAGAGCCTTGTTCTCTCTATTCAATGGAGCTACTTGCATGATGGCATGCTTTGTTGGCTAGCAATGTTTTGCACAACTAGTGTTTTTCACACATGCTTGCAAAATAGTGGATAAAATGTTAACCATGTGTATGGTTGATGTCAGTTATGGAAGGGAGGAAAAATTCTATAATTGAGTATTTGGTTGAAGAAGTCAAATAAATGTTCAATTATCATAACTACTTCTTGTACTTGATCAATAGGGTTAGTGATTTTAAATATTGTTGATGGAGGTTGGTGTAATTTTGGTTCTAGAAAGGTTATATGTGGACCCGAGCATAAGGTTAGGGAGTTAGTGTTATATGGAAAAGGGAGACTTAGCCTAAAAGGTTAAACTAGGTCAAACCCTCTTCTATCAATATTGGAACATAAACTGAGTTTAGCTTCTACCTTGTGACGAGAGCCAAATTACAGGGTTTTTTCCCTTTGTTGTATAAAGGAGTATCAACCAAATTCAACCAACTAAACTAGGGTAAAACCTAAATCCTAATTAAGAAAGATTGACCAATAGATGACTATCAAAAATAGATACAAAGATTCTGAAAGGATAGTAAAGATCAGAAGACTATGCAGAATAGAAACCTAAGTTTGATAATAGAGAAGTACTAAGGTACTAGGCGCCCTAGACCTAAATTAGGGTTTTGTAGAATTTCAATATTTGGGTACCTTCACCTATTTGTCTTCCTCCTTCATGTAGCTTGTTGTCATCTGATTCCTTCAAATGTGACCTACCCACAAACAAGAAGGGAAAATGGTTATTCTATGTTTAAGGGCTTGCCTTAGTCAAACCTCGTGTTGGTGTTTCTACCTACACTACAAAAAGGATTAGAGATTCAAGAGTGCTTTCCCTAGGAGGGTAGAGGCAAGATCTACAATAAATGATGAAATAATGAATGTAAATGATAAAGATTACCATAAGATATGAAACCCTAGTTGGAGTAGGTGACTCAAGACCATGCACCAACAAATGAGATAGATCATGGAGGCTTGAACTTCCTTCAAGACTTGCAAACAAGCATCATAACATCCACACAAAGAGATTTTCCAACCATGAAGAACACTTGAGCATAGGAGATCAATTCATCAAAGCATAAGGTAAGTACTTCTAATATTCTCATACTAAGCTAGGTATAAAATGAATAACAAGACTCCTTATATGAATTCTTGCTCACTAACAATTAATAGACCCAAATGGGGTTGACAAGAGTAAGCAAAGGAGGTGTTCTAAGTCGACACCACAAAAATAAGGTCAGGGCTAACATCTGGGACTAGGGCGCTAGGCACCTTGGTCCTTTAGCCCCACAAACTCCAGATAGTGTTAAATGAAGTGGGCTTAGACTAGTCCTATGTTTATTTTGTCAGGTTTATTTATCAGGATCGAGATTTGATATTTTATTGTTCCAAAAGGTGTCAAAATAGGTCCTGATTAGCAAGGGTAAACATTTTATTCCATAACATTTAGCCCACACTTTAGTGTGGGTACAAACTTCTATCCAAACTCACACTGAAGTAAGGAGAAGATAGATTTCACACATGAAAACATAGAATCCCAAAGAATTCCGCCAAGTTTGGACTATAGTAGCCACCAAGCTTAGGATTCTATGGTTGCAAACATGCAAGACATTGTAACATAATTCACACGTACATGGAGTACTACAAACATATATAAGTTATACACGCAAGAGACACACAATACACAAAGGTAATACATGCCATACACAATGAATACATGTTTGACATGAAGCATACACATAAGGCATAAAGTATACATGGAAAGCACATGGAAAACATGATGAAGACACACAAAACACATGGAATCTTTAAGACAATACAAGTTCAAGCAATATATCACACAAACAAACATAGAAACAAACACAAAAAACATGACTCTGGCACTAGCTTGCTTTGATGCTAGGGGTCATGTGAAGAGAAGTGCTCTCATGGATCACAGACTAGTAAGGACTGTCGAATTACTAGGTGACCATGACAAGTCACATGAAGCACACGGGCTAGAAAACTTTGTTATACTAGGTGGCTCATGGACCAATAGCTGAATGAAAACATCACAGGCTAGTGAGGATCGCCGAATCACTAGGTGAGTTCCATGTTAAACATAATCAACAAGTGTATAATAAAAAAAGCATAGCGTTATGTATGCCCCCACCTTAAAGTGGTTTCTTACTTCCTTGGAGAGAAATTACTTTAAGGTAGAAACAAAATAGGAATGAGAGCTTTCCAAAAGTATATGCCCACATGATATGTGTTCCCAAAAGCTACATTGCAACAAGGGGTTGTCCCCAGAAAGGCAAACTGAGGTGATGCTGCGAACATGATACACAATGGCTTGTGTAGTCATGGTATGGCATCGAGCATAGAAACAAGGTGCCACATAAGTCAAACCATACAAATATTATCAAGTTAGAGTGAATATTATAAATTAATAACACAAAGCGATCTACCTGACTAGCATCAGTATTTGAATTGTTGTATAATAGGAGATGTCTCATGATTATAAATATTTGGAACTGTCATCATCCACTAGTCGGTAAAACTATAGAGACAAAGGAGGAAATATCACATGAAAGAAAATATAAAACCTTGGGTCAAGAATGAAGGATGCTAAATCATCCTATGCCTTGCATCGTCCCCAAAGGAAACAACAATGATAAAATGCAACTTACAACATCTAGAAGAATGATGATACAAATAGATATAATGTCACAATGGATTTCTGTCCCTTTGTATCCTTGTACTAACAAGGGTATCAAGGGTCATCCAAAGAGAGCTTAAAAAACAAAAATACACATCAAGAAACACAATATGGGGGTAACATGTGTAATCATAACATGAGAGAGAGAGAGAGAGAGAGAGAGAGAGAGAGAGAGAGAGAGAGAGAGAGAGAGAGAGAGAGAGAGAGAGAGAGAGAGAGAGAGAGAGAGAGAGAGAGAGAGAGAGAGAGAGAGAGAGAGAGAGAGAGAGAGAGAGAGAGAGAGAGAGAGAGAGAGAGAGAGAGAGAGAGAGAGAGAGAGAGAGAGCATTTGTAAGTTGACCTAAAAAAAATCATCCTCCTCCCAATCTCTCCCATCATAAAGGGATGAAGGGAAAGATGCAAGAGGGACTATAGAAAGTGTGGTGCAGGTAGTAAGAGCCATACTTGTATCATTATTAACTTCGGATTCGTTGTCAAAATATAGCACAATAGGTTCCCCTATGGGTTGTGAGGCACTATCTTTCACTAGAGGAGATGAAGCACTAGTAGATTTCTCCTTCGCATGTGTCAGTGAATGATGCTTTTGAGGAGGGAGATTCTCTCCTCATGTAGCAACGAGAGCCATAGCACGGCAACTCTTCTTTCACTCTCTTGCAATTTGATTTTTCTTAGTTTTGTTTGTGATGTTTGTTAGGGGAACCGTAGTATCTTCCAATGTGGGTTCCTTTTCTTCCTTTGCTTTAGGAACTTTAGAAGAAATGAGAGGAACCACCAAAGGTTGAGAGACCACAAGGGGAGGGTTCCTCAATGTGGGATGCTCTTCCCTCTCAACTTGTGAAATAGGTGAAGGTACTTGAGAATCCACAGGTGTTTGAGAAACCTCAGGAAATAATTTACGCGCAATCGATTTCTTTTCACTAGTCTCTGAAGAGACAGGTGGGAAAAAATAATATTACGATTGCAGTGAGGTCTATTTTGTGCTTGATGATTACCTCATTATCCTTGAAGGGATGGTGGAGGGGGAATCTTATCATATCTACTAGAAGTTCAGGGACTGGGAGGAGCATTCGATTCAGGCTTAACTGCATTTGTCACCTATGGGACATGGGGAACTACTATCATAGCCTCAGAAGATCAGGAGGGTCCAGGGACATTGCTAGAAGGTATGTTACTAAGTGACAATTCAGTAATTTTCTATGCTTATATTTTTGATATGATAAAAGAATAGATCCTCTCTAGTTTGAGAAACTCCAATTGGTTTAGGCCAGACGTAATCAAGTGTAAAATGTTCATGACGAGCAACGGGATGGTACTGACTATGATGTACAATGTGTACATGTCCCTCAAATGGAAACTTTAAGCACTTATGAACCATATAGGGGACTGCCTTCATGGAACGGAGTCATGGGTGACCCAACCTCACATGAAATAAGTTTGATGTTGGGATGATAACAAAAGTAACATCCAAGGTTCTTGGTCCAACCTTGACAGCAAGGGTCAAGGCACCAAGAGTTGGAAGAATAGACCCATCATGTCCTCTGATCATGATTTCTGATACATCGTAGTTATCGTGGTGTAAACCATGAATGTAGAGAAACTCTTCAGTTACTACATTTACCATGAAAATAGGATCAATCATAGCACTTCTTATGGGTTTATCATTGATTTGAATGGTGATATATAAAGGTCCATTAGGAGCTTCAATGATAACATCATGAGGAGTGAAAGATATAGTTGGTTCGGGTTCTACTCACTCTTGAGGAGGGTGAGCATCCACCATGCAAATATCTCCTTCATAATCTTGTTCTTGATGATTATAAGTACATAGCATCTCTTGAGATGGATTGACAATGTTAACTTGGTGTTGAGGGAATGGATCTGTGAATATTTGTAAGTTTTGATTAGGTGGAGCCATCAATTTATTTCCTTTGTCATTTATGCCAGCAACATGGATGACATTGGAATCTAGGAGGTCTTGAACTTCATGTTTAAGATGCATACATCTTTCAGTGCCATGACCGACGGTGTAGTGAAATTGACAAAATGCCTTTGAATTGAAAGAAGATGCTTGCATCTTACTTGGATCGAGAGGTTGAATTGGTGGAAGCATGATGAGATTGTTGTCTAACATTTGCATCATTATAGAATAAATAGATTCTGATAATGGTGTGAATTGTCTAGTTTTTGGTTTAAGTTTATATGGGGCAGGAGTAGAAGATGCTGCAACTGCTACATGTTTTTGAATGCAATTTGATGATATGACATTGATTTTGATGAAATTTTTGTTGTTTATTTTGAATGAATGAGTGTGTGAGGCTTCAGATTGACCAACTAAAGCCGATGGATGATTATTCTCATACTAACTAATTGATAGTTGGTAATCGTGGAGAACCATGTAAAGATTAATGAAAGAGTCATAACGCATCAACAAGATTTTGTCATGGATGTGAGGTTGTAAATTTCCAATGAAAATTCTTTGTACATCAACATCCAAAATAGAATATTGAATTTGTGAAAAGTGGGCTTGATAACACCCCATGAAACTAGTTAATTTTTCCCTTATTCCTTGTTTCCAATGGACCAAATTGGTCAAAGAGACTTGAGGTCCAATGTTTTCTTGAAAGTGTTGAAGAAATTTATTGATTAATTGTGATAAAGAAGTGATTAAATTAGGAGGCAATGAGAAAAACCAATCCAAGGCCAAGTCTTTGAGTGACCTAGGAAAGAGTTTAGCCAATATTGCATATTCGAAGAAGAAATCACTACACATAGTCGTAAACGCTGCCACATGGTTGTTAGGGTCTCCCTTCCAATTATACTTCTCAAAGTGAGGGGTTTCAAACATTTGGGGCATTTGAACTCTTAGAATTGGATAAGATAATGGGCTACAAATATAATGTGATGTCATAGCGAGTTTCGAGGGACTTTGGTTTACGCTTGCTAACTGTTGTTGGATGGGATTCATATTTTGCAAAAGTTGGTTGATGACAGGGTCAAAAGGTGAACTAGGTTGAGATTGGTATGAATGAACAGGGCTAACCATTGGTTGCGACACTATATGATTGGATTTTTGGAAAGTTATATTAGGCTTCGTTTAATTTGATGTAGGCGGGGTGACACTAGGTGTAGTACCTGGATAATTAAAGGGAATGCCACTATAATGATGAACGAGATTCCCGGTAGTTAACCCAACACATGTGGTAGCACTATTACGTGGTTGTGTAGTTTTAGTGAGGATAGTAGAAGTGTATGTAGGAATAGGGAGTGTTTGTATGGGTGCTGACACTTGAGTCCCTATTTGATTCGAAGAAGTCACATTAGTGATGATTTCCGTACAACTAGATGTAGACATAATGTTATTGTGCACTATGTGAGCCACACCATGCAAGACTTCTAGTCCCTCTTGTCCTTTGAGAAATAAACTTCTTAGACTCTCAACAACAGGGATGACCTCCTTAGCTATATGTTCCAAGATTACAAATTGCTGAAAATTAGCCAAATTGGTGTCTAATCTTTGAATTTGAGCTTCATGAACATGAGCCACGAGGTCCTCTATGTCGAAGGTTTCATGAAAAGTTGATGCTTCCAGGATATGTGAAGTAGGGATATCATGAAGAGGTGATGAGCCCTCTTGTGCGATTAGACTCACGAATTGGGGTTTTGATGTGTCGATATCAGTGCTATTCAAAGCATTAGAACCCATAATTTGATGACTTCTTTGCACAATGGTGTTAGAATCAAGGCACTAGGTCACAAAACTCATAAAGTGTTTACAGTCCTTAGTGACACACAAGATGCACACAAAGAAGAAATGAATGATGTGATGAAAGAAGAGGTTGGCTTTTTGTTTAAATGAATCAATATTTTGTTCTTTTTATCAAATGTAAACACATATAATGCAATAATAAACCTTCAATCAAATTCACCTCTACTCAAGCTCAATTTGATTTAAACAATGCTCATGTATTCAAATCAAATCTTAAATCTAACAATTCTAGAATGCTCTTTCTTTCAAATTTCAACACAAGATGTTTTTTATGATATTCTAAAGCAATATAAAATCAGATTTGATAAGCAAATAACATTAGCAAAATCTGAAACAAGACACTAATTACAAACCCTAGGCTTCAAGGCTAGCTAGGTTTTCTTAAAAATGTAAGATTTTTGAAAACCCTAATAATGAATAAGTGCAAATGCAAAATATACCACTATGAAATGAGTAATTAATGCAATACCAATAAGATCAAATGCAAAAATAAGAAATTTATATCATGCTATGATGATCTATACTTATGAAATATAGACAAGGTGACAAATATGTTTTTTTATAAGCCTAAATCAAATGCTTGATTTTCTAATTTCAAATACAAATATGCAATCTAATGTTGTTTTCTTAAACACAAAGATGATATGCTACAACAAATGAAATCAATTTAATCCACCAAATAATACCACAACACTCAAATCTAGAAACCCTAGGCTCAAGACTAGCTAGGTTTTTTAGGAATGTAAGGTTTTTGTAAACCCTAGACAATGAATAATGCAAAAGTAAACTATGCAACTATGTAAAATGATCAATGAATTCAATTTAATCAGATCTAGCGTAACAAAAAACTTAGATCTGAAGCAAGAAAGATGCAAGGGTGCAAGACATGTTGGGTTCACCAAAATGTTAGATGGAAAACCTGGAGACAGCCTAAAAGGTTAAACTAGGTCAAACCCTCTTCTATTAACATTGAGACACAAACCAAGTTTAGCTTCTACTTTGTGAGGAGAGCCAAACTACATGGGTTTTGTCCCTTTGTTGTATAAAGGAGTATCAACCAAATTCAACCAACCAAACTAGGGTAAAACCTAAACCCTAGTTGAGCAAGATTGACCAATAAACGATTGTCAGAAACAAATATAAAGATTCTGAAAGGATAGCAGGGATCAGGAGACAATGTAAAATAGGAACCTAAGTTCAGGAGCAGAGAAGTACCAGGGTGTTGGGTGCCCTAGACCGAAGTTAGAGTTTTGCAGAATGTCAGGATCTGGGTGCCTTTAAACCTGTGTGTCTTCCTTCTTTTTGTAGCTTGTTGTCGTTTGATTCCTCAGAATGCGATCTACACACAAACAAGAAAGAAAAAGGGTTGTGTTGTTTTTAGGGGCTTGCCTTAGTCAAACCCCGTGTTGGTGTTTCCACCTCCACTACAACAATGATCAGAGATCCAAGAGTGCGTGCCCTAGGAGGGCAAATGCAAGATCTGCAATAAATGATGAAAGAATGAATGTAAATGATAAAGATTACCACAAGATATGAAACCCTAGTTGGAGTAGGTGACTCAAGACCATGCACCAACAAGGAGATAGATCATGGAGACTTGAACTTCCTTCAAGATCTGCAAACAAGCATCATAACATCCACACAAAGAGCTTTTCCAACCATGAAGAATACTTGAGCATAAGAGATGAATTCGTCAAAGCATAAGGTAAGTACTGAACTAATCTTCTTATGATAAGATAGGTATAAAATGAATAACAAAACTACTACTTATATGCATTCCCACTCACTAACAATGAATAAAATCAAATGGGGTCGATAAGAGTAAGCCAAGGAGGTGTTCTAAGCTGACACCACAAAATAGGGTCAGGGCTAACATCTGGGACTAGGGCGCTAGGCGCCTTGGTCCTTTAGCCCCACAAACTCTGGAGAGTGTTAAATGAAGTGGGCTTAGACCAGTCCTAAGTTTATTTTGTCGGTTTATTCATTGGGATCAAGATTTAATTGTTTATTGTTCCAAAAGGTGTTAAAATAGGTCTTGATTAGCAAGAGTAAACATTTTACTCCATAACAGTTAGCTAGTTGACAATAGAGCATAGTGTATGCATACTCAAGCATGAGAGAAGCTTGTGGTTATTGAAGAGTCAAGTAGAGAGAGGATATTGATTAGTTGTAAATTGTGTATATCATTTACAAGTAGATATCTCATTTAGGATCATCACAATTTGTAAATTCTATATTAAAGACTAAAAAAAATATTCATGTCCATTTCTGTGTTGTTTCCTCATTTATTGTGTGTTCTATTATATAACTTTGAAGACTACATTATTTAAGAATCCCCTTTATTAAAACCTCTAACCACTAGTGCATCAAATTTCATACATCACTCCTCTTACAATAAATCCCCATAACACTTCCTAGTGCATCAAATTTCATACATCACTACTCTTACAATAAATCCCCATAGCACTTCCTAGTGCAACACTTCAAAACAAAACAAAAATATCAAGACGATTAACCCCACAAAACTTAACGAGAGTGTATAGCTAGATGAGGCCAGCTACAACTCCCACATGATACATATGGGAATAGGAAATCGAAGAAAAAATAGTGCCCAGACAAAGTCTATGTGCCCTAGGAAGGAGGCAAACTTAAAAAGGAACTACCATGGTGACCGAGGCTCCATTAGCTTTCTCTTTATGTGACACCTAAGGAGGCATATCGATCCCCCCACTTTCCCCGTACCTCAAAAGTGTGATTGACAAGTATTAACACATTTTCATAAAAAGTTTAATTCCATTGTCCATAAGTAAGTATGGCACTTATCAAATGTAACCATCAACTGAAATAAGATGGCGACGACTTTCTCCCATAAGGAAATGGAATGCTAACTACTTTCTCCGAACCAGTGATATTTAATTGCTCTCCATTTCAAGGCTTGTTTAAAGGAAGCATACCTCAGAATGAGGTAATCAATTTATGAGGCAATCAATTTGATACCTAGCCTCCCACTCAAGAAACAATGGACATATTTAAACATAAACAAATGTGGCATGGGATTGTTTAAGTACTAGAGGGTGGACCCAACCCTAAGGAGCAGTTGTAGACATGAAGGCTCAAGTCACCTCTATCATTGTGAAATCACATCTTAAACTAACATGGAAGATAAAAGAGGTTGCATAGCTGATACGTTTCACTGCCTCACTATTTACTAGACTTGCACATTTGTCAATTAGGTTTATGTGTTGACAAACAATGCATATAAACTAGTTTATTTCTACATAGGAGAGGGGTCTACAAAACATCATGTTAGTTATCTATCATATTCTTCAAATAGTTGCTTTTCGCAATCAGGTGAAGTAATAGAACAGAATAGAAGGGTTTTTAACATTTATGAGGTCAAAGATAGTTTAGGGGACAACTGATCCAGTCATTTTAACCAATTGTTTAATGACGAACTCCTCCATTTTCTCAACCTTCTCCTCTTTGAACAAATCTTGTAAAAAAACTACTGCTGAAATACCCACATAATTAAACTGCTTTGCGCCCTAAAGTAAACTGTTTTTCTGATAATTATAATAACAACCAAAAGGTTGATTGCACATGGAGAATTTGGGTCATGGACATGTGCAGCAGATATTTAATGGAAGTTTCAAGCTAGGCTAGGTCGTGCAGGAAACCAATGAAGTTGCAGCAATAAAAAAACAATAGTTTGTATAAGAAGCTTCTTTCTTGAAACAACGTTTTCCATCTCTTTGACAACGAGAACTAATAGTTTATTTGGGTCTGCCTGTCTGCACTTCCACGCATATATTAAACTAAAAGAGGAATCTCTTTAAACAATACAAACAAAAGGCAATGAACGTGACAATTGAATTCAAAGTAAAATGGCCTATATTTTTTTAATGAGAGATGAATGAGGATTAGTCCAGGAAGATCATACCGTAAATTAAATGTTTTATTCATTTCTTAATAAGCCAAAACTCACCGTTTGAAATAATCATCCATCATCTTTAAGGATAAACTTCCTCATACTAGTTTTCAATAAAAAATATTATTTTTATTATTAGTTTCTGTAATTGGAGATACTTCTAGAGATGCTTCTTGAGATGCTCATTAAACTACATAAGATCATAGAATACGATAGCTTGATTAAGATCCTCATAGAAGAAACTACCCCAGTATTATGTGGGATAAAAAAGAACTAGTTTAAACTTATCTTCGTATGGAAGAGTAGTTTACAAGATTCCCAACCGAAGCCATTAAATAGTCTCTTTGACTTTGTTCTTAATATAATATTGAACCCACCATTTTGGTGATGTGCAGGCCCGTATTGCATGCAAATGTGTGACTTAAAAACTGGATCATTCTCATGTCCACTAGGGCAATTGAAAGGTGGAGGGAATTGGTCAAAATTTCAGTTGTGTAACAAATGGTTTTTAATGATAGAGGTCATCATGTAAAGTATAAGAAAGTAAGAATCTTAGCCCTTTAGTTTGGGCTTTTTGTTACTATTCTCCATTTGTCTTTTTGATTGGGGTTTTAAATTGTTCCATTATTTAGTGATTCGAGGTATATCTATTTCAAGGCAAGGTCCTTTATGGTTAAGAACAGTCATACATTTGTTTTCAATTAATAGGTGAGCCAAAAGTCAGCTCTATCCATTGTATTGTATTCAATCCGTTATGATTGAAATAAGTTACTAATTTATTGTAATTATAGGTTAGAAACTTTTTTGAGTTGTACTCTATCCATCCAATGTTGGGCTCACTCACAGCGATGGTTTTGTGGGAAAAAGAACCCTCCTAGGTAGTGACAAGTGTAGAGGTGAAAAGTGCAGCATTTTTTTTGTTTTACATCATTTTATGTAGGTGTCTTATGTGTATAGTTCAAATATATGATTTTGTTTAAATTGGTATATTTATTAAGTTTATATTCAATCTTATACTTAGAAATATTACTTTATTCTTGTTTAGATTAATCTTAACTCTTAAATTAACATTTTCTTTGCATATGTTAGAATTGTACTTTAGGCCTTGTCTTAGTTTAGAGCCACAAGTACAACTTTATCCAATTTTAAAATTAATTATAGCTTCAAGCTAACTTAGTCTCAACTAGTTGTTACTTTTCGACTCTTGTGCCAAAAAGTTCAAATTATGCACCTAGAACATGTATAAAAGGACATCACCTCTAGATCATTTCACTATCTAGGCATCATTGCCTATCATGAGAATACCACACTATGTCTTCCATTGAAATATTCAAAATCACTCACACCTTTATCATAGCTCTAGTTTGCATTATGGGAGAGGACCCAATAGTTGAGCACCCTAACTTCACGCCTTTCAAAATCATACATGGCAATTTTGAATCACTCCAAAATTTTTACAATAGCTTACTTGGTAAGGCCCTTGCTTGTGACTGAGGTTTTATAGCCACATCATGAAATATGATGCCACATTAACATGCTTTTTGTTGAGGTGTCAAATAGTTCCCAAAGGGTGGACCAATAGGTGTGCATTAAGTCATGTTTTGTTGGAGGGCTAATGTGGCATCACATGAATGGTTGCTTTTTAAATCTAAAGGGCGCATTTCATTCAATTATTAGTACTTATAGTCAACACTAACAACCTTAAAGTCACAACTACTAGTGCTACACTTTTTAAAATATTGGACCTTAAATGCACAAATACTATCTCAACCATTGGAACTATCTCACCTATTGGGTCTTTTCCCCTAGTCACCCCAATTACATTAGCTTTTACATTAGTGAATATACAACCCTAATTCTTGTACATAGTCTACTACTCAAGAGTCATAGTCTACTACTCAAGAGTTTATTGCATTCTATTCATTGCATCAAGTCTCTATGATAACCATAATATGACTCAGACTCAATGTAGATGAGTTAGACTCTAGATAACACATGCACTGCACCCTTACTAAAGGCATCAGTTGAATCACTCTTACCTTTCTAGGGAAATCTAGTTAATTGAGGGTGATTGGGATGATTACTCTCTTTGTATGGAAGAAGAGCATCATGGGTGCAAGTGGAGTTGTTCTATTGTATGTTTGAATGTTGAATTTGTGTACTGTGTGATGAGATCAAGGGTTTCCTTGATGTTTTCTTATGTTTGACTTGAAAATGTTTAAAATGTTGTTCAATGTCTATGCCCCATGATGAAAGTGAGGGCTTCTTCAATGTTTGTTCTTTCAAATGAAAGTTGAATGTGTATATGCCTCGTGATGAAACTAAGGGCTTGAAAGTTATAAGTTTCCAAATGTTTGAAATGAGTTTCTAATGTAATTAAGACTAAATGAATGCAAACTCTTCTTTTCCTAATTTTTAAAGATGATCTAATTACTATGAAAGGGAAAAATGAATGCAAACTATATGACTTTCTCTAGTGCCATGTAATTATGTGTTTTGATGTTTTCTGAGTTTTAAGATTTCTAATATAATTAAACAAATTTGAGATTACTATAAGAAAAACAAGAAATTTATTCTTAAAAAAGTAAATAAATCTATTTATTTAATCTAAATCATATCAAGAGAAAGACAAAACAACGTTTTACTTCCTCAAGAGAAAAATGTGAGCTAATTACTATGAAAGAAATAAATAAACTATAATAATGGGTGCTAGTGCTAGGATATATAATCAAAGGTCCTTTTGGCAATCATCTCCTTCTCTATAGTAGCAGGGTCATCCTCTTGGCGATATGGATAAAAACAAGGATGTGAGGAAGTGAAAAATCATCTTAGAAGTAATGACAAATTTGAAGAAAGAAGGTGCAATCCTTGTGCGAGCATAAAAGCTAGAGGGGATGCCATGTATTTAAGCTTAGCTAAGGCAAGAAAAGCTAAAAACAACCTCCTAAGGGAAATATTATAAGCTTTGCAAACTAAAAAAACTAAAACTAAACTAAGAGGCTCTAAGGCTTGTGAAGAAGATTGTGTGTTCTCAAAATGAGAAGAATATGAGAAATAATGAAGAGGTGAGGGGTATTTATAGGTAAAAATATGAGGGAATGAAGGAAGAGATAAGATCATAAAAAAGTGCAACTCAAGAAGAAATAGGAACAAACCCATAAATAGCCAAAGAGATAAGAAGAGAACTTAAGAAAACTAAAGTGAACTTAAATAAAAATTAGAAAGAATTTAAAAGGGATAAGATTTGATCACTAGTTTACAATAGAAATAAAGCTAGGAAAAGTATGAGTTGGCATGGAAAAATAGGAGTTAAAATGGGTTTAAAATGAAGGAGAAAAGCTAAAAATATGACCTATTTTGTGCGTGCAAGAATAAAATAGGGTCACCCATTTTTCTAGTCAAGGTGTCCCAAGCGACCTAGGAACACTAGATATGACACTAAGGGTGACCTAGAGACACTAGGGGTGGCCTTAATTAAGAAAAATGAAGGGATGACTAGGCAGAACACGAGTAGGGTAAGTTAATTTGGGGGTTGAAAAAATATGGTCAAGGAGGGTAAAAACATAAGGGACATGTCATCAAGAGTGAAACTACTGAGAGGAGTGTAATTCAAATCTATGTGGCCATGATTAGGACCTCCTTATCATCATCAAACTACCATGTAGGCCTAATGCAATTTTAGTACTTACATATTTTCCCCCTTGGGGATGGTAGTTTACATGAAAGGTGGGTATCATTCCTATAGAATGGCCTTACCTTTGTCATTGTCCCACATCTTGACCTGAAATGAAAAATAATTTGAGTGTAAGTCCAATACATGATAAGTTGAAAGTAGGTATTGAAAGTGAGATGAGAGAATGTACCATAGATGTTGAGTTTACCTCAACCATCTTACTTTGTCACAACAACATGCAATGATGATAAAGACATGCAATATGAGGAAAAAATCCTAGGATTTAAGGAAATTAAAGATTACAAACACATGTTAATCTAGAGAGGAGAAGAACATATTGATGATAATGATGATGTTTTTATTTATCTTTTCTGTTTATGATGTATGCAATGTGTATGGATGCATTTGTTTCACATATGAAAATGCAAAGTACTGTGTTCTAGATACTAGATGCCATGATGAAATGACATTTTTTATTGTTTTGTATGTATGTAAATGAGATAAACAATGTGAATTCTCTTAAGTAGGATTTTTGACTTAGGGAATTGTGAGTTGACCTAGTATAAGATGACCTACTAAATTGTTTGAGATAGGACAAGGGAATCAAGTGGGAGTGGGAAGGAGATGAAACAACTTCAAGACTTAGTTTTTCAAAAGGCTAAACATGATCCTTATCTAGACAAAACACTTTGACTAGCTTTCCACTTAGACAAGTAACAAACTTTATGCGCACCTTTTAGACATAGATTTGAGATGACCAACAAGTTAGACCTAGGGTAAAGGAAAGGCTCGAAAGCTTAGGGTGGTTCTAAAAGATAGCTAGACTTCTGGTTTTGCCTAGCTAGTGCATGTGTTTTCTTTGTACCTCTCTTTTTTATTTTATCTGATATATGCAACCCTCATAGCTTCAAGCTTAGATTTATCTCCACTTGAGATTATGGACATCAACAATCCTCTCTTTTCATTTTTCCCTTTTCTTTTCTCTTTTTATTTCTTTTTGTAGTTCTTTCTTTTTTTGCACTCTTCTTTTTTTGATTTTTTTGTAATAATTTTTCTAACTCTCTTTCTTATAAACTTTTTTTGTTATTTAATTTTACTTTTTCTTTTTTAATTACTTTGTAGAGTTATGACCCCCCTAATTTTTTGGCCATGAAAGATAAGGGGTTGGCTTCCACTAAGAGCTTTTGTTATCTCGCAGGGCTTCCCCTTTGCTCAAGAGGATTAGGGAAGGTCTACTTGCAAGATTCTATTGGGTATTGTAGGCTTATGTACTTGATATTCTTAGACTTGACAACATGACTTGTTAAGATTGGGATCAATGTAAAGCTTAAAGTCTAACTTTTTTTGAATTTCAAGGGAATGTAAAAGGGGATATGGATATTGTGATTTTTAGGGAATCTCTAAAATTTATAAGGAACAACATATACTAGAAAACTTTAAAACTCATTGCTAAGGGAACAATATAATAAGAGCATGTCATGAACACAGATGCATGATGGATAGAATGAAAAATTTAGGTTTTTGATTTCCACGTTTTATGATTTTTTGAAAATTTTGCAACTTTTTTTGGATTTTATGCATTTATTATTTTTATGAATTTTTCTAAATATAAGATATTCACTTTCTATAGTAAGAGGTAAGCATCATTTTTGACATCTTCCTTGACTACATAAGGATCTATCCAATCTAGTCTTTTATCTATTAGATTGTTGATTCTGCATACAAGGTCTTTGACTTTGAACAATTTTGGGAAGACCTTCTTGTTGTCTGGCTTTTTGGTATTCTTTGCTATTTGAAAGTTTTTGTAAGGATGCTTGAAGACTTGGTGTAAAAATATCCTTGACTTTGGTGAGATGTTCTACTTACATATTTCATTGTTTGATAGTTTGCCCCCTAACTTTCTCATTTTCTATTTGTGTAGAGTTTCATTGTTTGTTTTGGTAGTTACATTAACTTTGACATTTTGAGCGGCAACTGGTGTTAGTGTTTGAACAATTTTTGGTAACTCCCTTAGTTCTTGTGTGAGTTCTAGTTCTTCTCTTTCTTCCTTAGTTGTGATCTCAACCATATGAATGTTCATGTTTGTATTTATTGGAATAGATGCTAAGTTGTAGGGAGAATAAGATATTGTTGAGTGGGTATCAAAGGAAAATTCTCTTGTTGCTTCTTCCCTCTTAGCCATGTTTGCAATTTTTCTAGATTGATCTGTTTCTTCAAAAATTCTAATCCTTGGGTAATTGGTAGTTTTGACTATGTCTTCCTTCTTTTAGGCTTATTCTATTCTATAAATTTTGAAATGGTTGGCATCCCCTTTGATGATATGGGTTTGACGCATGTGCAAGAAGTGGATTTCCTAAAAGAGGCTAGAGGGGATTGATCTCATCCTATTAATCCAAGGTCTTCCTAGGATCATTTTGTAGGTGCTTTCTTCATTGATGACATAAAATTTAGTTGGGAGGGACTTGGGGTCCAATGTGACTTGGATATTGACCTTTCACATTGTTTAGATGTTTAGATTATCATGATTCTATGGGTTGAACTTCCTTGCATGATGTGAGTTTTTCATAACCCATTCTTTGAAGGAGAGAGGGAGAATACATTAATTTTAGACCCATCATCGATCATGACACATTTAATAGAATAGTCTTGAACTTGGACTATTAGATAGAGGGGGAGGTCACCTTATTTAGCCATATTTTCATTTGATGGTCACTTCTCAAAATTAAATGTTGAAGAAGAATTATTTTTGTTTGGAGTGTTTTGAACTAGATGGCTTAAATCTAAGGTGTTGACGAGAGCATTCTTATGAGTAGGATAACTCTTGAGAAGTTCTATCATGTGAGAAATTTAAATTGCTAGGAGTGGCATCTAGTCATTCTGGTCCTTGAGTAGCGCAAACATTTTGATCTTTTTTCAACTCTACAAGGCCTGAGATATTTTGACCAAATGTGTATTGATGGATTTTGGGACTATTTCCTTGGTATTATGGGAGTGTGTCCATGAGTTCCCTTGAGAGGCATTGGATGATTTTGTTATTACTTCTACAATTTGAAGTTTCATGCCTCTTTTTCTTGTGAAATGAGAAGTAACCTATAGGAGTGTAGCCACATGATGATTTACTATTTCTATTTAGTTGATGCCTTGGTTAGAATCGGTTGATAGTGTTTACACCCATAGTCTGATCAAATTTATCTTGAGGGTGGAGGAATAGATTTTTTTTCCTTTGGGAGGTTTAATATGAAGTGATGGTACTTCCAACATGATTCGATATCATACCCTCTTCTCTTATGAGATGAGAAGTATTTATCACAATTTTGAGTTTTGCAATGATTTTCATATGACTATTCATTGATTCTCAAGGAATAGTTGTTGACATTTTCATTCCCCAAATTCATATAATTATCACCATCATTATTGTAATAGTTGTTATTAGATGGTGAGATGTTTTTTACATCATTACTTCTATCGTGCTTTACCAACCTTCCATTGATATTATATTCCTTTCTTTTGCTATTGATATCATCTTGGTCAATTCTAAGGGTACTCTTAAGCACCTCTTCATATGATTTATAAGGGAGTTTTTGGACCCCTTCTTGTGTATCTTTTTTGAGAGAATGTGAGATCAAAAAGTTCCCTATAATCCATGTTTGGTGCACTAGTTGAAGAATAGAGGACTTGCCTCCATCATGTAATAAAATGTCTGACTAACTTGGTTTCTTATTTGATCATTCCCATTTTGACAAGTTTGTTTATGTCAAAGGCAACCACAAATTGATTGATGAGTTCTTGAAGGAGTGGATTGATGCTTCTAGAAGTTGATAGTACCAATCCAGAGTGATACCTTTCAAAGTCTTTGGGAAAATATTTGTTACTACCCCATCCCAAGGAAGGAGTTTTTGCACTACCATGATGTAGGCCTTGATATGAGCATTGGGTTCACCCTCTCCTATGAATTTTATAAATGCAAGGGGATGATGTTGTAGTATGAATTCATAAATGTTGTAGTCAAGAGTCTCCTTTAAATACTCAAGGTATGTTCCTAAGAGGGGGTTATGTGTAGAGGGTTTTGTTTCTCCAAGTGTTATCCCTATAGGTGGATCTTGTTGCATTTATTGAAAAGTTTTGCTAGATTGTTGATATCCAGAGAGAGTTGGATAACTAGATGACATCATGTTTTTATTTTAAAAATTGGGTGAAATTGTTTGTGGTTGATTTTGTATCATAGGAATCCAACTTATTTGGTTAAAAATTGTCATGTTGAATGACGAGAAAAAAAGAGACATGCATGCTTCATTACTTGTGTTGTGAGAATGGAATTTTAGATGGGGGAGTTTTTGGGTTAGCCCTTGGCTTAATTTGATTTTCTCAATAAAAGGATTTCCCTATGCCCTAGTTATTTCCTCATTTCTATTTTTGGAAGGAACTGTCTAACACCTCTAGTGTCAAGCATCTTAATTCATTGGAGTAGAGTGGCTATAAGGTTTGTGGGTGTGGCTACCTTTGTTCCTTGATATTTGTCACCTTGTGGTGGATTATTTTGGATTAGAGTTTGAGTTCCCCTATTTGTTCATGACACTTGATGTGCCATAGATTTTTTAGTTTTATGTTCTATGTGGAGGATTTCTTGTTCCTCCCAAGATTCCTATAAGTTATTCTCTAGATGGATCATCTTGTTGTCCATATGGGTGATCATTTTCCTATAGCTTGTTATTGGATGGTGTGATTGTATGACATTGTCTGATTCCCAAATTAGATTATCGTATGTTACAAAACTATGTGGCTCCTATTGGTCATGCTTTGAATCTATCTTCAAATTCAATGATCCCAAAAAGATCTAGGAGCACTTGGGTGGCATATGCATGTTCAAATATGGAAAATATAAAAAAATTATTTTTTGGTGTATGTTAGGGTAAAATTGCAAATCAAGGCAAATGAATAAACAACAATGATAAAAACCCTAGCAATGCACAATGAAGCACAAGACAACATGAAAATCAAAATAACAAATGTAAATGCAAACCGATCTCCATGCTATGCTTGATTTATCTCCATTGCTCTTCTCCACCTCGCATGAGCATGCAAGATTTTGAAGGATTGTTGTTGGAAGAATGTTGGGTGCTTATTTCTGCAGCATAACATTAAGATGAAGATGCTAGAATGAAGGATAGCTGAAGGATGCAAAGGCTCTAATGATATTTTGATAGAATAATGGTACTTGAAGCTCAATGCCTTTTGACAGAATAATGGTACTTGAAGCTCAATGCATTTTGACAGAACAATGGTACTTGAAGCTCAATGCATACTAATGGCTTATGAGAGGGTTGATTTATAGAAAAGGCTTGGTTCCAATGAATGGTTGAGATTAAAAAGCTAATTGATTGATGTGGACGGCTAGGATTGATTCGGTATTCCCACTCTTCAAGGGAGTTGTGGTCATTTGACAAGTGTCAAGGAGAATAGGGCTCATGTGTGCTTGTGTACATAAAAAGTACTACATATAAAAGATATTAAATAAAAGGCTATAGTACCACTTATCTTTTTAAATGAAAGAAGCACACATGTCGGCTAAATGATAAGATAAATTAATTAAATAAATAAAATTTATTTAATTAATTGGAAAGTCAGCTTATGATGAGAACTTAATTCAAATAAAATATTTGAATTAGTTGGGATATGAGTTGGATATTAATTAAATAAATAAAATTTATTTAATTAATTGGGATGAGGATAGGATATGATTGGGATATGATGTGGAAATTAATTAAATAAATAAAATTTATTTAATTAATTGGCTAAGTGGGATAAGGATGAGATTGAATGAGATTTTAATTAAATAAATAAAATTTATTTAATTAATTGGCTAATGGAATAAGTGGGGTTAAGAGTGGGATTTAGGATAAAATGCTATATGATGTCTAAGTGATATATTTGACTAGGTGTTGCAAGACATGGACAAAGTTGGGACAAATTTGGGTGTCTACATTTTGCCCCTCTTTGAGATGATGTTTGAGATGATAAACTTTATGTCGAGTAACATCATTTCAAAGAAGTTAAAGTATGGATAATTGATAGGGATGCTGATGATGATGGAAAGATAGGATGATGATGCCCCCTCGAGAGGATAGGCGGGTTGGACAAACACGGGTAGGCTCTCGAAAAAAAATGGTTTGGCTAAGAAAGATAGCTAAGGGAAGGGATAGAAGAAATGAGTGATGCGTTATGCTGCAATGAAAGTGAGCAACCATGATGTTTGATATAGCACTAGACGTTATGCACCAAGGTAGAAGGACCAGGGTGACGATGTGTCTCATGCCCCAGCGTAATACAACCTTATCTGGATACAAGATATGAATATTAGCTGGATTGATACCGATATGATGCAAATGCAAGATAAAATGATAGCACACACAAGCAAGCAAGCAAGCATGCACAAATGATACAAAAACAAACAAGGTATTGCCCCTGTCAAGCTGTAAACCAATGATTAATTGTTTGATGATGATAGTTGAGAGTGTTGTCATTGCGGGGAAAGCTATATCCCTAGATCAACACAAGGTTGTTTGCTGAGTTGGTTGGCTAATTGGCTGAGTGATTTGGCTTACAACAAGGCTAGGATCAAGACCATGGATTGTGTTTAGATAACTTGGCTTGATTGATTAACTTGATTGGTATGGATTAAGGATGGGCTTGCATTTGGATCATTGCTTGGAATAATTTGATTGGATGATTAAAGGATGAAGATTGATGAAGGATAGATTGATTTGATGAAATGTTGATGATGGGATGATATGTGGTGGATTGAGCTGCCTTTGATTTGTTGAAGTGATTGGATTTGTTTTGAATGATGATAGTGGTGGTGTGATGATTAGAGTGTCCACTCAGTCTAAGCATAAGCAAGTGTTCTTAGTATGCTCAAAGGATATAAAACAAACAAGGTATTGCCCTTGTCAAGTCATAAACCAATGATTGATTGTTTCATTGATAATGATAGATAGTGTTGTCATTGCGGGGAAAGCTATATCCCTAGATCAACACAAGGATGTGGGAACATTATATCCCATTGATGATGTTTGATGATGATTGATTTGGCTCATGAGAAGATTAGGATCAAAAACTTGTTGATTTGATTAGATAATGTTCCTTGATTGATTAGCTTGCTTGATATGGAGTAATGTAACTTGGATTTAAGATCATTGCTTAGATTGAGTTAATTGATATGATTGGAAGAAATGATTGATTGAAATGGATGAATGAATGTTATTGATAAGAAGAATTGATGATGATAATGATTTGACTTTGATTGAATGTTGATGGAGTGGATTGTTTTGGATGATATGATTGATTTTATTGCTTGGATTTTTTATTGGATATTTGATTTTTTTGTGTTTTTGAGAATATTTTGATTTTTTTAGGTTTTTTGGAATATTTTGATTTTTTTTTCTTTTGTGTTTTTTTTGAGATGTCAATGGATTTACAATTTGGGTAGCCTTTGAGCTTGATACCAATGACAAGGGAGAAAACCAAGTCTAGGTGCAAAGATGTAGGAGGATGGATAAAAGGATGGAGAAAAGGATGGGCTCATAGTAAATGTGACAGCAAGATCATGAGAGTTGGATGGGATGGAAGGTTCATGAGAGTTGGATAGATAAGAGGATAGGCCATATAAGGGATGGATGCATGCCTCATGATAAATAGATAGGTAGGCAATAGTGGAAAGCTCATGATAAGGGTATGCCATAGTGGATGGATCATAAAGGAGCTAGGATGTGATCTTCAAAGGCTATGTTGCATAGGAGGAACTTGCCCCATTCTAGGTGGTAATGCTTAGGATTTGTACATGATAAGGCTCATGCCATGATGGATTGGTTTAGATAAGATGGATAAATGGTCAATGTATAGGACTTGGTGTGGAAAGAAGGTATGCCAAGAGATATCCAAAGATGTTTCAACATTTTGCCCCAATGTCTTCATCAAAATCAAAAGGCGGAAGGATGGGTAAATAGGTTTAGTAGGATAGGCATATTTATGTAATGGCTAAGGATGGTAGGATGGTATGGTAGGATGGAAAATGATATAATGGGATAGATAGTTTGAAAATGGATAGGTTGGATGAGACAATGTGCCCCCAAGTGTAAGTGACATGGAAGATCAACCTACACATGACGCTGTTTGCCAGGTTTTCATCATGGTGCTTATCCAAAGCACCTGTTTACCAGGTTTTCACCATTGGACGAAGGGATTTCTCTTTACTTTTTTTTATTTTAATTTTTTTACCTTTTTTTTTTTTTGGCTTTTAGATGGGTTGACAATTACACATGGCACCTGTTTGCCAGGTTTTCACCATGGTAATGGATAGGAGGGACTCAAGTGTTTAGTGCTATGAGAGGTGATATTGTCCCATTAGAGATGGATGATGTCTTCGCATGGACCATGTCATTATGCTCATAGATGTTGATAAGGGATTGTGTGAAAGCAAGATGGATGAGGTAGACAATGGATTAGGATGTGGATTATGCAATATTCATGCAAGGATAGATGGATGGGGATAGTGGATTATGATATGGATTGTATTGGCTTATGGAATGAAGATGGATGAAAAGTTTATGCCAAAGCATGGACCATAAGGAGGTGATTGGGAAGATACGTAGGATAATGGATGGAAGATGGGTAGATGTAGTTATGTGGAGGTGTTGCGGAGTGGAAGGGAACTATGACCAATGGTTGCACACACCGTGATAAACATTGAAGCTTTTGATGAGATGGTGGTGTAGGAAGCAATGGAGATGTTTGCTTAGGAGATGGTTGATGAAGTGATTTAGGAACCCACATTGATTTAGTATTTTTAGTGCTTTTTGTTTTTCTTGTGGGATCTTTGAAGGGAATGGATGTTTTGGATGGAAATAGGCTCTTGGATGGAGATAGGTGATTGGGATTCTTGAGATGTGGATGAGGATGTCTCATTTGACTTTCTAGCTATTTGCTTAGGAACCCAAACCATTTTGCTTTTGGGCTTTGCTTTTGGAGGTATGGGCTTTTTGAAGGTACTTTGCTTAGAAGATGGATGATTAAGAGACTTTTCACATTGATGGCCTAAGGCATGAGGGTCCTTAGGAGTTTTAGTTGGATTTTTGGCTTTATAAGTAAAGGCATCCAAATGTTTATTTTGGAATCCCATAGGGTGGGTGGAGTGGATGGAATGATTGGAAGCTTTATGCTTAAATGATGTGTGCTTTTGTTGGCCATGATTAGGGATGTAAGGATACTTATGAATGATAGGTATGTTAGGTGTTGGAAGCAACAGTGGCAAGGTGGATGGAGGGATATTTGGAGTTGGTAAAAGTGGAGGCAAAGTGGATGGTGGAAGGTGTACAGTCACATGCTTTGGACTTTTATAGGATGATGGAGATGGAATGGCTACATATGTCTTGAGTATATGATAAGGTTTGCGATGGAAAGTGGTAGGTTTAGGGTGCATGAAGGGATTACCAACATCTTGGCCTTGTTTACCTTGGGGTGTGTATCCAAAGTCATATGAGCATGGAGGAACTTTGACATGGTTTGGCTCCAAAATAACTTGTTTGGGAAGGCCTAGACCTTTGCCTTGGTAGTTCATGTTTTGGAGTATGCAATTGACTATAGGACTAGGTGTGGTTAGGGAACTAGACTTGAGCTCTTTATTGGATGGAGGTGAAGTGGATAAAGGTCGTTGTTGTCCTAAGGAAGAACATTCATGGACAAAGGTGGTAAGACCACTAGGACATGATAGTGGATTTGAAGTGGAATTGATGGTGGATGTGGAAGGAGGATCATTAGGATCTTGATTAGCATTGTGTTCACTACAATCCAAGTTATTTGTTTGATCTTTTATGCTTACTTGGGGGATAAGTGTCTCATCATGACAAGTGGATGTTTGCTCATTATGGATAGGGCTAGATGGAGGATGACTAGGAGCAATTTGGATATCTCGCTCATGGATAGATATAGGATTATGGATAGGATCAAGGTGCTCATGGATAGCTTCTTCATAAGTATCATCTTGATTATAAAGAAGGTAAATGTTATGGATGGGTTGAATTTGGATAGCTTGCTCATGAAGGGTTGTGGGGAGATGGATAGGATCAAGTGGCTCATGGATAGATTCATCATTATGGCTATCATCTTGATCATGGAAAAGATACATGTTATGGATGGGTTGGATGGAAGGCATTTGATATTGAGTTGGACTAGGGCTTAATGTTTCCACATACTTAGGATTAAACTCTTGACATAGCTCTTGGGTTGCTTGAATGGAATTGGATGACCCTTGTAAAGGCTTTTGGTCAACAACATGAGAACATGATGAATCTTGACTTGAATTAATGATAGAAGATTCATAAATAAGCTTGATGGCTTGTATGTCACATGATGGGCTTGAAGGGCTAGGTATGTTAATGGAAGGTTCTTAGATAGGCTCAAGGATAGGTGGACCACATGATGGGATTATATGATTGGACATGACCTTTGGAAGTTCTTGGGTAGGCTCATGAATGGGTGTTTGACATGGAGGTAGTTTATTCCTAGCTAGTAGCCAATGGATCACATCCTTTGCAAGTGTATGAGTGGATGGGCAATATAATGGATGGATGATAAGGGTAGATGGTGCTGTAGGCTTATGATTAGGACTTTGATTGGATGGAAGGATAATTGAGTTTGATAAGCTAAGATTTGGATTGGATGAGGGTAATACATGGGATTGGGATGATGTGACATGATTTCTTATTGTATGTCGATACACCTTGTAAACAATTGGGAAAAACATGGGGCATGTATTTGTATTATGGCCTTTGGTCCTATGGTATGCACAATAATCATGTTCATCATATAGACTTTCTTCACATGGTTTGACTTCGGGAAGTTCAATGAGTTTTGCTTCAAGCATTCTTTGTAAAACTCTCTCAGCCGCATCCTTTGGTGAAGGATTAGAATGACATGGTGATGGAGGTAATGAAGGGCTTGGTGGTTTAGAGGGGATCAATGGACTAGGAATAGGATCACATGGTGGTTTTGGGATAGGCTTAGTTGGCTCATGTGATGGCATGTGATTGGATGGTGGAGGCCACTCTAGATTGGTATCTCCCTTGTCAAAGGTTATTAGATCTTGCATAGGATAACTTGGGCTTGTTTGATTTATGTACAAGGGACCACTTGGACTTGGATGTGCTTCTTGTTGTAAAGGTGGACTTAGGTCTATCAATGGTGCTTGATGGTCTTGTTGAAAAGGTGTACTTGGACCTGCTTGATTTATGTACAAAGAGCCATTGGGACTTGGATGTTGTTCTTGTAATATCACTTGATTGCTTTGTGGATGGGCTTGGTAGTGCATAGGAATGATGGCATGAGGGATTGGATAAGCTTGAGGTGGAGGTTGATAGGTTGATGTGGCATTGACTTGGTGGATAGGTAGATTAGGTTGATAGGAAGTTGATGGATATGACATGTGGCTATGAAGTGGATTAGTTTGATAGTGAATGGCTAAGGATTGCTGTACTTGTTGAGCTTGACTAGTGGCTAAAAGGTGTTGGACTTGGGCTACGAAGTGTTGTAGTTGAGGTGATTGACTTGCATGGGGTTGAGCTCTTTGGATGAAGAAGTGTAATGTTTCAATGGCATCTTGGTTTAGGGGTTGTGATCCTTGATAAAGATTTTGGAGGAATCTTTAGAATTTGATTTCTGGGTCCTCTAGTGTAGACATGTTGTCACCAAGTGTTTGTCTTAAGTCCTTTTAGCAAGTGCTTGTTTAGGGATTTTGATGATGATGTGGATTATTTAGATGACTTGGCTATGTTTGGGATGAAAGTGATTGGGTTTGAATGTGTAGGATGACTTGTCTTTATGTGTTTGGGTATTTAGAGCTTGATGTGGCAATATTCAAACAAATGATTATGCATATACACACATGAATCACTCACGCAAGACACATAAGCAAATTTTAGTTTGGAATAATGTGATGTTGGTTAAGCAAGCACGTGAAGACAATTCAACAAGTCCTAGTTAAGGCAAGGCCACTATCACAAGGAGGTTCTAGTGAAAATCCGGGGGACCGGCACCCCACGAGCATCCAGCAAGCCACTTAAGACTTTAACTAACCCTACTAGGAGTTTTAATATACACAAAGGTACACCTCCTTTTGAGTTAGCACTGTATGGTGAGCGCTAATACCGGTTAGACTTGGCTTTCGCCTTATCCTCTGATTTTTATAGCGGACCGGATGAAAGTACCGCTTGAGGTCGTTCCCTTGGGGTGGATACCAAGGCAGGCCTCTCTAAGGCTAAACAAAAGCAACACAAGTAAATGTTTTTGATCTCTAAGTTCGTGTTGGGACGCGAGGAGAGAGCATACACATTTACTTGGTCACACTCGCATGGGGTTCATTAACCTTAGAAATTCCATGTGTGGAAGACAATGCAAGCACTTGTTTGTTTTAAAGCCCAAATCCAAATGTGATGAAAGACAATGGTTCGTTTTAGCCCAATTTTTTATGTGAATTTGCAAACAATTGTTCATTTTATGTCCAAAATCCAAATGTGTTTGCAAACAAGATTAGAAGATAAGAGATGAAATGATTGCACCTGGTTATTTTTGCTATCCAAATTGCTGTAGATGTTGATGCCAATGCTGCTCCAACTCCTTATGATCACCTACAACATAAAAAAAAATGATATTATAATGCAGGCATAAAAATAGGCTCATCAGGCAAGGAAAATTATAATTTTAGATGCATAGCCGAATTAGATTTGATTATTTCGATAGATTTTTGGTTCAAAAATTAAAAAATCAAAGAAGAGACCCCCATTAATTTTTAGAGAGCTTTCTGAAAATGTAAAGAAATCAGAAAAATTCCTTGATTTGCGCCCAGAAATACGGATTTATAAAAAAGGTACAGTCGGCAAAGATCTAATTTTTTCACACTATAAACGACCTCCAAATTAAATCTGCAAAACATAGACCCCCATTAAAATTTCAAGAGCTTTCCAGAAATATAAATTTTTTTAAAAAATTCACTGATTTGCGCCCAAAATTGCGATTTTATGAAAAAACATAAAAACATGATAAATCCCGCAAATATCGTAATAAACCCAAAATTTTTCTGTTGTAGCTTCCTTATATCATGAACAAACTTTTGCTAAAATATTGTAGAAAAATTCGTAGCCGTTTGGAAGATATGATGAAATCTTTAAAACCTAGGGTTTTGTCCAAAAAGTAGCAGATCTGCAACAAAAAGTTAATTAAACCTGCAAAACTCAACAATGGGGGTTATATGAATGCAAATTTTTACTACAAAAACCTCCAAAAAAGATCAAACGAAGTGAGTCCCACCGGGCGTGCCAAATGTATGTTAGGGTAAAATTGCAAATCAAGGCAAATGAATAAACAACAATGATAAAAACCCTAGCAATGCACAATGAAGCACAAGACAACATGAAAATCAAAATAACAAATGTAAATGCAAACCGATCTCCATGCTATGCTTGATTTATCTCCATTGCTCTTCTCCACCTCGCATGAGCATGCAAGATTTTGAAGGATTGTTGTTGGAAGAATGTTGGGTGCTTATTTCTGCAGCATAACATTAAGATGAAGATGCTAGAATGAAGGATAGCTGAAGGATGCAAAGGCTCTAATGATATTTTGACAGAATAATGATACTTGAAGCTCAATGCCTTTTGACAGAATAATGGTACTTGAAGCTCAATGCATTTTGACAGAATAATGGTACTTGAAGCTCAATGTATTTTGACAGAATAATGGTACTTGAAGCTCAATGCATGCTAATGGCTTATGAGAGGGTTGATTTATAGAAAAGGCTTGGTTCCAATGAATGGTTGAGATTAAAAAGCTAATTGATTGATGTGGACGGCTAGGATTGATTCGGTATTCCCACTCTTCAAGGGAGTTGTAGTCATTTGACAAGTGTCAAGGAGAATAGGGCTCATGTGTGCTTGTGTACATAAAAAATACTACATATAAAAGATATTAAATAAAAAGCTATAGTACCACTTATCTTTTTAAATGAAAGAAGCACACATGTCGGCTAAATGATAAGATAAATTAATTAAATAAATAAAATTTATTTAATTAATTGGAAAGTCGGCTTATGATGAGAACTTAATTCAAATAAAATATTTGAATTAGTTGGGATATGAGTTGGATATTAATTAAATAAATAAAATTTATTTAATTAATTGGGATGAGGATAGGATATGATTGGGATATGATGTGGAAATTAATTAAATAAATAAAATTTATTTAATTAATTGGCTAAGTGGGATAAGGATGAGATTGAATGGGATTTTAATTAAATAAATAAAATTTATTTAATTAATTGGCTAATGGAATAAGTGGGGTTAAGAGTGGGATTTAGGATAAAATGCTATATGATGTCTAAGTGATATATTTGACTAGGTGTTGCAAGACATGGACAAAGTTGGGACAAATTTGGGTGTCTACATTTGGTATTTTCTATGTTTCTGTAGATTACATTTTCGGAGGCTTTTGGAGTGAAATTGGCCTTGAGGGATTTTACTGGTTGCTTAGGAAGGAATAGCCAAATTATTCCTTCCTAGAAACTCAAACTAATTCTCTTGGAGATCTTTCCAACACATCCAAGAAGTCCAATTTTTACCCAACAGGCTAGGAGTTTGACCCCGCCAAGTTGGGATACCAAAATTAAATAGTTTTCCTACATTTTAATATTTGTAATTAACTTTGTCCCCATCCAGCTATCAATTTCAACTTCCAATGCTAACATGGAAGTGGTGACCTTTAAACTTCTTTACAAATGTATAAATGGGCTCAATTCAAAGCCAATGGATATAATTTGAGGCATACATCTCTTCCAATGAGTTTGCTAAAATTGTATGAAATCTTCATTTATGAAATAAAACATTTTTGTATTTTATTTATTGTGATTTACAATAATGCAATATTGACGCTAGATATTGTCGTTTGAATTGTCAAATTAATTTGTATCAGTAGTATTAGAGCTTGTTCACTCCTATATGTCATATCGCATGTAGTCAGGATAACAAAGGCTTGGATCGAAGACAAGACATCCATCAGATTACCTTCCTTTGAGACACACATGATCATAGATGGTTGAAGAATGAGGTGGCTCATCAGATCCCTTCAAGGTATTGGTCAAAGATGGATTGAGAAGACACCATGTGTATGTGGTCATGACTGTGTGTATGTGGTGGTAGACAAATTTTCAAAAATGGCCATCATGGTAATTTGGAAGAAGGGGGTTTCTGCAGAAGAAACTACCAGGATTTTCTTTGAACTATCTGCGTAGCACTAGTGTCTGAAGAGTTTAGGCTTAAAAATGAAAAGACACAAGAACATCACATGGCTAACACAAAAGGGATAACGGAACTTGACGCAAGTGCAACACTGAAAAAAGGCCTGTGCACCATGGGAGGAAAACGGTTAATGCAAGGGATAAAATGATCCTACAATCACACTAAGGGAATGGACACTAAAAGAAGACAAAAATATAGCATGAAATTGCAAGGATATGCAATTTTCTATGTTACATTTAGCCCCCACTTTAACAGGCTTATGATATTATGTGAATATGCATGCTAAAGTTAAAGGATAAATACTGAAAGTAAATAACATCACAACAGGATACCCAAAATGATACTATAGAGGATGCATAAGTATTCAAGCAAAGGAACCAAGCCCCCAAGTTGAGAACCTAGAAAACAAATATGTTAGAAAACAAAAACCTACAAGACAACAAAGTTAGAAGGCATGAACCTACAAAACCACTATGTTAGAGCATCACAAACATATATATAGAAAATACTTACATGGAAGAGAAAAACACATAGCAAGGAGATAAAATTTGAGTCAGCAAAGTGAAAGAGACCTTAATGTGAAAGATTGTCTCAATATTATGCATCATCCCCAAAATACAACAAAAATAAAAAATAAAGAAAACCAAAAAAAAGAGGAATTCTAAAGAGGAGAGAAGAATATAACGAGTTGATTGATTGCTTCAAGGAGAGAATGCATCCAATAGATAGGAAAGCAATAAATATGAATGAAAGAGAGTACATGACTCAAACACTAGCTTGCTCTATCGTTAGGGGTCATGCAAATCACAATACCCTCATGGCTCGCAGGCTAGCAAGTTGTGTTATGATAGGTGACCATAGGTGTAAAAAGGTAAGTCATATGAAGCACACATGCCATCAAGTTGTATTATGCTAGGTGGCTCATAGACTACATGGATCATAGGCTAGCAAGATGCATTATGCTAGGTGATCATGGACTACCAACACCTCAGGGAGCATATCAAAACCAAAGCCTTAGGGAGCTTATCTAAACCAATGCCTCATGGGGCTTATTAAAAACCAACACCGCAAGGGGGTGAATGCTAGGGAGCATTGATTAAGCAACACCACAAGTGGGTGAATTAATAAGTTATGCCTCAGGGGCTAAAAATAAAGAAAGGTACATGTATGGATACACATGTGAGGGGAATGTGTGCCCCCCTTAAAATATTAGCATGTATAATATGAAAATATTTTAAGGTAAATAAAAGGGGAAGAAAGAGGAGGGGGGTCCTTAAAAAGAATGCACACCCCTACAATAAGCTATCTCTGCCCCCCAGAATAGGGTGAGGACAACCATGAAAAAGAATATTATGTTGTGACCAAAAATAAAGATATGGTTGCACATGAGATTGTACCACCATGAACGACAACAAGAAAACAAACAAAGCTATAGGTTCCACATAGTGGGTAGAAACACAATAGTCTTACGAAGAAATAGAGTAAAAACAATGAACCGGATAAAGGCGAGATCCTCAATATCACTTGTCATGTAGAAGAGTTAGGTTCTTCAACAACAGAAAGAGTGAGAGCACCCATGTCGATAAGGTGCTATATTTTGTCTTTCAAGGCATGACATTCACTAGTAGAATGGCCAAGCACTCGATGATATGCACATAAAGGAAGTGTTTGTTGAATGTGTTGTGGAAACTTCTTGTGTGTAGGAGGAGGAAGAGTGATCAAGCGAGATTTGAGAAGCCTCAACAAGATGTGCTCTTGTTTAGAAAGAATAGATGGAGTAGGAAACAACCCTTTCTATCGTGGAGAAATATTTGATTTCTAAAAGGAAGAAGTCATAGAGACCTCAAACAATGGAGGAGGGGATGTAGATATAGGAGAAGGATGGGAACCTAAACCCAATGTAGAAGACAAGTGCGGTGTAAGTTCCATAGGGACCTTAACTCCTTATTCCATGCGCCATAAACCATTTCCATTGCATCCATGTTTAGAGAGAATTTTATATCTGAGCTCGTAATGTGTCTCCAAATTAGGAAGAGGGGAAGAACTTAGAAATGTGGAAATCATATTAACATCTATGTAGTCATGGTAAGAGGCTTTACATTGTTGAGTAGGATGATATCTAAGACCTAATGTGGAGATGTGTGGATTAGGCTTTAAAGATATCTTGATACCTTATTATTTTCATCCACACCCATACCCATTATAAACAGTATTGGAGAGAATATGAAAACCACAACCATAAAGGGATTACATCTCCTTAAAGGATGAAGGATCACCATTAGTGGTGTAATCAATGCAAGAAGTATAGTCACATGAATGTGAAGGAGTAGAATGGGAAGAAGTCTTCATTGAAGTAGAAAACTTGTTTAGAAGTGAAGAATTAGAAGAATTTTTTGGAATGTCAGAATGAGAGGAGTTGATTTTATACTCTCCAACAAAGGAGGGTGTAAAGTCTAAGGAACCCTAGTCATCACCTGAATATACATTTAGGGATGAATCAATGCCATTGTCAACTTCTTGAGTAGGAGTTGAGGATGGGGAATCATCTTCTATAGAAGATGAAGGAATGAGATTCTGGAGAGTAAGAGAAGTATCAGACCAAGTCACAAAATCTTCTTGCTAAAAATAATGCATAGGATCCAAATCAACTTTTATTGTATAAGTGTTATATTCATTAACAAATTTAATCGATCCATGTAAGGTAGATGGAATTTCATTCATGGCATGAATCCATGGTCTACCAAGAAGGTGATTATAGGATAATGCCCTAGGCATGACATGCACTAGGGTAGGCAAGGTCACTGCACCCAATTCAATAAGAAGCGTGATTGTTCCCAATGCTTGTCTATCAACATTGTCAAAACCATGAATGTTAAGAGTAGTAGGAGATATCAAAGATATATCAATATTAATATTGTTCAATAGGTTTATCCCACAAATGTTAAGACTAGAACCATTGTCAATAAGAGTACATTTCACCCTGAAATTGTTAATTCCAACGATAATGAGCATAGGATCATTCTTCTTTTGTACCTCCAATGAAGGTAATTCATATTGAAAAATGATAATATTAGTAGTATTTGTGTAATACAATTGAGAAAAGAAGCTACATCATTCAACCTAGTAGAGGATGTAATGGGGATATTTTGTAAAGCTTTTTGGAGCATGCTGTGATAGGTTGATGAAGTTTGAACGAGCTCCCAAAGAGAGATTCTTAGTTGGAGTAACACGAAGTTGCTCTACTAGATCATACTTTGTGAGAGATTTCTAGGACAGAAGGGGAGGTGGAGGTAGAATAGGTTGTAGTGGAGGAAGGGTAATATGAACAAGAGTAACATGTTTGTTTTGTCGAGTATTATAAATGTGGGCTACTGCATTATAGTGATGAGCCTTAGAAACATTTAGAGTTATGGAATTTGCAAGTTCTAAAAAGTGATTCGAAGGTTGAGGATCTTTAGAAATACCTTGAATAGTGATCACAGGATGAGAAGGTGGGGTTGGATTAGGTTCCCTATGCACCATGATTTAGAAGAAAAATAAATATTTTGAACATTAATGCACTTATCCAACATCCCCTTAGCAAGTGGGATAAGTCGATTAATACTAATCACATTAACATTGTTATCTACTTGAGAAATACAAGATTTAGGAGAAGAAATAGAACTACGCTCAACATTTATCTGTGGAAGCTTTGATGTGAGATGAAGCTCTTCATCTACTAATGCTTCATCTATAGAAGGGAGAACATTGGAATGGAAAGAAGGTAAAGTAACATTAAGAAAAGTGTCAATGATTTTATCCTCTTGCACCAAAATATCCTCATAAACTTAGGAGGGATATTTGGAGAGGGACCAAGGAAAAAGAGTGACATAGGAAAAGATAAGTCACTTTCACATGCTTGTAAGAGAAGCTCTTGCAACTTCTTAACAAAGATGGAAAGTGATAAAAGAAAAGATATTAAGAAAACCATTTAGAAATGAGAAGGAGAAAGTTAAGAAAGGTATTGATGACCCACCGAAGGTTGGGGTTCAGGGCAACGCCCCGATTTTATTTTTTTTGGAAAGAAAATATTTTTTCTTTTCTTAGTAGAAAAAATGCAAGAAAAAGGAGCCTGAAGTCGGACAATCGGGTTCACCAAAATGTAATAAAGAAAAACTGACTGTAGACACTCAAAAATGACCATTGCATTATTCACCTTGTATTTCATCAAATTCTTCTAACTCACCTTCATCCAACATTAATTAAATAACTTAATTATTTAATTTATTTCACCAATTTCTTCTAATTTACCTTAATCCAATATTAATTAAATGGTTCTTAATTATTTAATTAATTTCATCATTTCACCATCTTATTCTTCTATTTTCCCATTAATTAAATAAACAGATTATTTAATTAATTCAACACATCTTAATTTCTCTCATCTACACAATTAAATAATTTTAATTGTTTAATTGACTAATTATTCTTCTAAAATTAAATAAATTATTGAAATTTATTTAAGTTGACTTTTTGAATATCTTCTAAATAAATAAAATCAATATTTTATTTATTTCCTATTTATTCCTCTATCATGCACAACAAATTGAATAAATTTATTTATTTAATTTCTAATTATATTCTCAAATCTTCTAAAAATATCTTTTTCTTCCATGCACACAAATTAAACAATTTATTATTTAATTTTATTCATTGCATGTCAAAAAGCAAATCAAAAGTTAAGTTAATTAGCTTTTAAATCATTGTTTTTATCAATCAATTCATTAAATAGGAAGAAACATTCTTTTTTTTTTTTTATGAAAATCAATCCTATATTTAGTCAACAAAGCAATTAACTCACTAAAACAACTTTTTGCATGGACACTTGTCATGTGCACATTCATCATGAGTCCTCAATTTATCTCATATGTTGATTTCATCTAATTTTATCCATCGTTGATTGATCTTCTCTGAGAGTTATAAATACGTCCATTCACATCTTCACAAACCCTTCACAATTTTTGAGCATTAGCATCCATATCTCCCAGGGATTTGAGCATTCCTTGAAGCACCTTGTATCCATTGAGCTATCATCCATCCACTTGCAATTATGGTTTTGCTACGTTTAGAGTAATCCACATATTAATACACCAAGGAACAAATATCGTGATGTGGTAACTTGCATTATTGTTTTCTTTAGATTTCATTATTTATCATTGCGATTATATCTTGAGTTATGTAGACATTGGAATATGGTCTCTTTTGTGCTTATTTGCATTCTAATTTCTAGCATATACATTCAGGCATGCTTGGTGGGACCCACTCCCTGAATTTAACATCCATTAACTTGAGAAATTTGATTTTTTAGGCTACAGGTACAGATTTGCACTTTGGTCGATAGAATGGTGCTTATGGTCAACAGAATGATGCTTTTGGTTGATAGAATAGTGTTTTTGGTCAACAAAACTACACTTCTAGTCTGTAGAGTGGCACCTTTGGTTCTACTATTTGTTTTGAGCTTTTTTATGACTTTGCAGGGTTTCTAGGCATATGATTTATCTTTTTTACATGCAAGCTGATGTATTTGTAGGCATTTATCTTGATTTGTTTCACAATATGATGTATTTGTGGACATATTTTTCCTTTTGACCTAACTGATCACTCATATTGCTATTTTCTTTCTAATGTTTGGCATAGGGTTAATAGATCCATACTTCCAATCAACCTCCTGCCCCATCTAGAACTTACTCATTCACTTTTAGATGACATGATTGATCTCTATTTTCTATTTTTTTAGGGTTGAGATAGAGTTGCACTTTTGATAGATAGAGTTGCACTTACGGTCGATAGAATTGTCCTTATGATAGACAAAGTTACACTTTTGGCTTGTAGAACTGTGCTTTTGGTCAAATCTACTACACTTCTAGTATAAATCTCTAGACTTTTGGTTGAATTCATTATGCTTTTTGTCTGCAGAGTATATGCTTTTGGTCAGTTTTATTACGCCTTTGGCACATAGAATTGCACTTTTGGTCACTGTACTGATGCTTTTGGTTTTGACAGTCTTGATTATTATTTTTCATCTAACAAGTGTCTTTCTTAGAAAACTAATACTATTTGTGCAACCTCTTATCGCTTGTCAAAGAAGAAAAAAAGTGAAACTACTAATGATTTTGGTATGGAACACTTGACAAAGATTCATTTTTTATCACTAATCTAGTTGCACACTTCATTTTCTTAAGGGAGTTTACAAACTTGTTTAGTATGTCTTGAATATCTATATATGTATGCTCTCTTCTTACACTGAAAGGTGATCTTGGGGATTAGAAATACTAGATCATTCACTTTATTGCTTTATTTTCTTTATTCCTGGGGAATCAAGAGTCATATGTATGCTCTTCTCTCATGTTGCAAGATGATCTTGAGAATCAAAAGTACTTGGTATCTATTGATGTGTCAGTTAGTCACATGTAGTAGAAATAAAAGTTATCACACAAACCTTTACTTATCTTGAAAGATATGATAAATTCCAGGTGAACTTATAATCTCAAGTCTTCGTTAGTCAGGTCTTGACCTTCTGACAGTCACTCAGGGGTCATTGTGATATGCTGTTCCATTTTGGTTAACCCCTCTCCTGATTCCATATGGACATCCATAAGCTTGGAAGTAGAACCCCTAACCAAGTTGTCACTTGAGCTCTTTTCTTCTTAGAGACGTTCACTCCTAAAATATCTATATACTCTAGTTCCTCTAGAGTTGTAGTGATGACATGGATAGTAGGTAAAGGTGCATCCTGAGGAGGTGAAGGTCCAGTGGATATGGTTATGCCCTCAATTGTAAGCTCTTCCCCTGCTGCGAAGGGTCCAGGCTATGCCAATTTTTCTTGCATGACTTGCCTCTTATGAATGAGGAAGTCATCAAATCATAGGTCCTCCCTCTCCATCTTCCCTTTCCTATCAAAATTAATAGCAATCCCTTTGGCCTTTAGTTCACCTATCTTCTTCTCCACCCACTTCTTGGTGATGGTTATTACCTTGTTCATGATTAACTCTATGGATGTCTTGTTAGCCTGGCTCCAATCAGGAAGAGATAAGGGCTCATTATATATCTTCTTCTCTTCATATTCAGGGTCCATCACATCCCCATCATCTATTCTAATTTGAGGTGGCACCTCTGAGTATCCTATGGTCCTGATTTGGTTCAAAGTTAACCTGTGGTATCCCTATTCCCTCACCTCTTATTCATCTACATAATCTACCCAGAAATCTTCAAGGTGGGTGACGTGCTATAATTTCTTATTTATGAACCTCTCCATCATATGGTAGGGGTCATAGTAGCTAGCCAAAGGGAATACTTGCAAATGCAACATATATATTTCTACTTTAGAATGCTTCACATCATCTATTGACCCACATGTATACTAGTTTATATCCAAGGGAAACCTCACATTCCCTCTCTTACTCTTCCTCATATATGCCTCGTATGTGGGGATAATTTTTCTTGTCACTTCCAACAATAGCACCTTATCTGAAGGATACCTTGGCAACACAAATAGGTTTTCCTTGAAACCCTCCATTCTAATATAGAAATATGTAGGGAACTGGATAAATCAAGCTCCATGTGGTTGCATCTACTCTTGGGTTCCATTAGAGAACCTTTTAGCTCTATCAACCTCCATTAGGTGGACAGGATGCATCAAACAACAATCATTCACTACCTTATAATGTTGAATAGATTGTTTTCTTTCTAACTGAGGATAGTGCTCCCATACTATCTGCTCATGGGGTAACCGCCCTAGATTTCCTATAGTTTGTAGTCCACTAAAAGATAATTTATATGCACATGCATATACCACATATGACATCATGTAAAATAATCTGTTCTTCTTTCTCCATTGCACCATCTATCCATGAAGTGTGTCACTAGAGATCTTTTCCCATTAAACTTGTTTCTTATCCTTAACCAGGTGGACCAATCTGAACATCCACAGCTCAAAGTTGACTGAATCCTTTTTTCCAACCATTCTACTAAGTAGAACTATCATGTATTGGATCTTTGGAGAGAAGTCATATTTGTACAGATTTTGGGGCAACTTGGCCACCACTTTGACTTTACTCTATGGGTCCCTCTAGGATGTGAAAGTAATCTTCCTATAGTCTTCTTGGTCACTATTGAACTCTATAGTGAGTGCTTGAATATACGGCTTGTACATATCCCAATGTGTAGGCTCGATGAATACCTCAATGATACCATCAATTGAGAAGTCTACATATACTCTACCTTGATGTTCCACCCTCTGACTAACCACATTGTAATGTAGGGCACATTCTATAACTAGTTCTGATGCCTCGGTTGCATATGGAAACCTTGTAGCATGGAACATTCCCATTATTGCAATGTTCTGCAATATGGCATCATTCTCCCTTGCCTATATCCTTCCCTTGAAAGCATCCATATATGTTTGTCCGCAATGAGTATCTTTTGTGAAACCATACTTACTACATATTCTTCTTGGCTTGGGGAACATGTCAGGCTTGAACTCAACATCTCGTTTCTCTATGTGTTTCTTCATCTTGACCTGTAAATCACAAGTATCCATGGTTTAACCTAGGGTTTAGGTGTTTAATCACGTTTATTACCTCAAAATTTATAACATAAACTACAACTTGCATAGCCATATGTAAATATACATTTATTCTAGGAATTTACCTTCATGACATGAGATTTACCCTTGACAAGTAAATTGTAACAATAAAAGGACAAAAGGGTCTTTTGTCTTATTCATACCTGGCAATTTAGAATTTCAACCTGAATATGCAGTCATGGATATGGCTACCATGCTACTGTGCTCTCACTGTTCCATTCTCTGCAACACCATCCCCTAGTCATTGTAAAATTGCTTTAATCACCCATACTCTGCCTTTTCTCTTTTTATCTCTCTGTAATTTTAGCTCGAATTGTTTTGATAATTAACAATAATGGATCGGACATAGCTTTTATCCCTAGGAAATGTTGGCAAGAGACACTATGTGGCTTCATGAGTGTTGTCATTGATGGCAACAAAGTCTATCCCACACATCCGCAGCACATAGTATGCCTATATCGAAAGTCAGATTGAAGATTGTTTTGGTCTGGTGAACAAGAACAGAGCATGCAGCAAGGTCTGACAATTAGGTCCGGATCTCTCAGATGGTGTAACTCAACAAAGTTGTGGACTTGGACAAGTCAAGAGGAGTATCATGACTACTATATTCCAGAGATTGAGCCTCCAGTGATAAAACATGGAAAAGACATGAGCATCTAAGTGTTGGGTTCCAGATAGGCAAAGCAGATTGAGGAAGAACTGATCGATAGAGTATCAGACTTCAATCCAGATGGGTAATTGATGTTGATCAAGTTATTTGAGGGATCATACAATATTGGCCGACATGATTGATGACTTCAATGTCTATGATTTTGATACGCATCACATATCAAGCATGGATTCAGCTGACATATCAGTAATTTGTAAATATCTTGAGTATTCCGGTTGTCGACTAGAAAGTTGTTGAAATTCTTAGTGTGGATATATATACCAGATGGATTTCAGTATGAAAGTGGGTGTGTGTATAGATGTGATAATATAAAGTGCAAAGAAAGGCAGAGATAAGTGTGGAAGCAGCAATACAAGTCCGGTATGTGACAGAGCAGCAACACTAGAGCAGAGGAAGAATGAAGTGCATCAGATCAGTATTTTGTGCCTAACCAGAACTAAACTCTAGCATTTGTAGATGCCTCTCATCAGTTCAAACACCTGGTTACCTTCTATAAGTTTTGTATACAATGAGTCTCTTGTAGGTAGTGTGCCTCTTGTGAGCAGTGAGCCCTAATTGGCAAGTGCCATTTTTTACTTCTTATTCTTTTATTTATGTGTGATGATTTTATTTATGTTCTTATGATCATGTATGCTTATATGTTTTGATACTACACAAATTATTAAAGGAGAAAAGAAAGTTAAGATAACTAATTTACCCCCCCTCTTAGTTATCTGCCTTGTTTCCAACAATTGGTATTAGAGCTAAGTTCCTCTAAACAGAGCCTAACAGCTTGAGGAAGATTTAGGAATCTCAATGGATATGTATGGTATGAAGGAACAACTTCAGTCTGCCCTAGATGATCTTGAACAATCCCACTCTGAAGTCAATAACTTGAGAGAAAGACTCAAACAAGCTGATGATTTCATAAATGATATAAAATAAAAATTGATTATCTCTGTGAAAAAGAGAAAGGAACTACAAAAATTAGCAAGTCAGAATGAAGCCAATGATACTAATGAAGATCTGGTTGAGAGAAACAAGCTATGTGAGAAGCTATCAAAAGAAGTCATTATGGTAAGGCATGAGATGGAATTAGGAGTTATGAGATTCACCCAAGAAATTGAAGAGAAAAGGAAAATTGAAGATAATCTAAAACAATCCCTCAAAGAGAAGATAGAGGACTGCCACAAAATGGACAAAATAATTAGGCATCTTGAATCTGATCTTGAAGAAGCTAGAGATAATGAAGAACAACTTGAGAATCTGATAGACACTCTTAAACAAAATCTATAAACAACAAATGAATACAAAGAGAAATTCAAGATAAGCTCAGCTCAACATGAAGTTCTTCTTGAAAGCTAAAAGAGGATAGATGACAAGCGTGGTCTGGGATATGAGAAAGGTGAAAGCTTTGGATCTGATCACAAGAACTTTGGATCAGAAAATCAAAGAAACAGACCTAGAAGACCTCCGATAAGACAACCAAATGCTCAAAGATATCCATCCTTCAATGGATACTGCTTCAATTGTAACAACTTCGGTCATAAAGTAACTCAGTGTAGAAGGAGAATGAATCAGACCAATCCATCCTTCTTTGGACAATTTTCAACTATAAAAGGTATGGTCACAAATCTCATGAATGCAGAAATATGCAAATAAACAATTCATTCAATGGTAGATGCTTTACATGCAATAGAATGGGACATATGGCTAATCAATGCAGATCAAGAGGATATCAGTCAAATATGCCAAGAAATGTTATTTGTTACAATTGCAATAGACCCGGTCATATTGCCAAATTCTGCAAAAGTAAAAATCAGGATAAAAGGGGTCCGATGCATCATAATCAAAAACAAGATAAGGGAAAAGGCAAAGTAAATGTGGATGAAGTTCAAATGGAGATGAACAAGATTTGGGTAAATAAGAGTATAGAAAATGTTGGGGATGGATCCACACCAGAATTTGGTGCTGATATTCCTTCCGGAAACTAAACAGATGAGCTCTGGCTCAGGGGGAGTCACAAAGAAAAATAAATTCCCCCAGCCAGTCAATTGGTGCCTAAATTTGGCACATGGAATGTTGCGGATTAAAGGGTTCTCAGAGAAATATCCAAATAACCCTCGGTAAAAATATGAAAGATCTGCATGGAGTTTTGCAAGAATTTAATCATCCAAGATTGATCTGGTTTGACAGCTATCTGGTAAAGCATGATCTTCATAGATAGATCCGGTATGATTCAAAATTGAAATATCTTGATCTGCGGATTCATGGCATGAGTGGAGGAAAGAAGATACATTATCAATTATCATTGAAAATGATTCTAAGTGCATCTTAGTGATTCGAAAAGATCTCTCTCAGAATAAGGCAACTAGATTACTTAAGTTGTGCATTTATTGCAAAAGGAAATTAGGGTTTGTGCAAAAATAAAAGGGTTCATTCACTTATTATTCGCACATTTGCTTTAGAGAAGAAGAAAAGAAGAGATTTGCATCAAAGTATCTACAACTCTTTCAAAGATCAACTGCAAAATCCAATTCAACCAGCGATTTATTCCAACTCTTTTTACGAACCTTGAAGCATAAAAAGGTACTTCCATTCTAAAAATCTCTCTCTAAATCCTTTACAAAATGGCTACTCCAATGGTTGTTAAGATCACTGATAGGCCACACCCAAAATTCAAGAGACACCCCCATAAATCCCTAGAAGTTGATCCATTAGGCGCTTTTTCTAGCATTCCGCATGGGGTACTGCACATAGAAGATGTTAGGGTTTACATCCATGTAAATATTGAGGAATTTGGAGAATCTAAGTTGATGGACATCTATCATAAACAGTTAATAGATGAAAGTTTTGAACTTAAACCTCAATATAAGGCCATCCGAGATAGGCACTTTAGACATTGCATCCACTTTCCCTATTTTGCAGAAGATGATTGGGTCTGGTATGTTCTTAGCAGAATACATGACAACTTCATGTGGTTAATAAAGCCCTTCAAGTTAACAAAAGATGCCATTAGGGTAGTAACTAGACTACACTCATCCGGTGGGTTACCTACACTCAAATCTGTCAAGAACCAGACAGTTACTGAAGTCACTGGATCTAAGTTTGACAAAAGAGCAATTGTTGCAAGTATGAGGATAACCAGTGTTGTCATTGATGTCAACATACTCATACTGCATTAATGAGAAGGATTGGATGAGCTGTGTATTGAGGATATTGAGGAAACTAGTCTCAATTAGGAACAGTGAAGAAAAGTGATGTCAGTAAGGTAAAAGTCCAAGATAAGATGAAGATCAAAGGATGCGGTTTAAAGGGTTTGCAGATATGAGTATTGAGATGATCCAGTCAAGTTTTCAGAGGTCTGCATAACGATCTGAAGAAGTTATGACTGCTCTAGTAGAACCGGTTCCGACAGATGTTTAGTGATGACAGAGTGTCATAGATTGGTCCGGTGAGCTCCAGAATTGCATTTTCTCAGTCTGCGGATTGGAGGGAGTGTTGAAGAAGTCCGTGTGAAGTGACAACTAGATTTGTTCATGGTTTGGAGGTCTGAAAGCACCTTTTTCATTGTGACAGTGATGAGAGACTGTGTTCTTGATGTTCTGGATGAAGAAGAGAAGAATTTCAAGAAGCTAATAAAGTGTGGATGTTGTTGGTGACTCAGGAAAGGTTTTGGTGATCCTTGGATCATGTACAATTCTTATTGGTGGTCCGCATTGAAGTTAGAGTGTGGATTTGATGTAAAGACCACCGGTTGTTGGTGTTCTTCTTGAGACAGGCCGACCGGATGTATTACACGTCTTCTGGATGATATAAAAGTGTTTGCCAACTTAGATGATTGTTCCTAAGTCGATGCCTTGTATAAATAAACGATTGTGAAGTCATTCCAAAGCGTGAAGTGTGTGGATGAGTGTGGCATAGCGAAGAAGAAGAGCGAAAGGCAGAGCAGGAGTTTTTGGGCTAATGGAACTAATCCAGACATGGTAAAGATGTCAATCTCCAGTTTAAGTTTGTGATACTTGTTACTTTGTAGACAATGTGTCTCTTGTAGGCAGTGTGCCTCTTGTGAGCAGTGTGCTCACACAGTGAGCCCTAATTGACATGTGCCATCTATTTTTCTTATTCTTCTAACAAAGAATAATCCTTGGATTAATCACCCCATGGTTTTTCCCTTAACCGGGTTTTCCACATCAAAATCTTGGTGTCTCATGTGTTGATGTGTATCTGCTATGGTGTTTATGCTTTATGCTTTCATGAATGATAAATTGCTATGCTATTGAATAACAAAGTGGATTTAAGTGTTTGAATTGGAAGCAAGTTTAGGATAACTGATTCACCCCCCCTCTCAGTTATCAACAATTGGTATCAGAGCCAAGTTCCTCTAAAAAGAGCTTAACCACTTGAGGAGATCCAGAATGTCATCATACAAGAGGATAGTTCGAAGTTTGATGGAACCAACTTCTCTCTTTGGAAAGGTTGCATGAAATGTCACTTGGAGTGTATGGGAAAGGTGTACTTGTCCATGGTCACAAAAGCATATGTATCTCCACAGGGTGGTCTGACAATCCTAAATGAAATCACAGATGCTGAAAACAATCTGCAAACCAAAGAGGCTCTTCTAAGCACTTTAACTGACTCAGAAGTCTCAAATGTTATTGACCTACCAACTGCCTATGAGATCTAGATTAAACTGGAACTTCTGCATGAAGGAGAGAAGTATGTTAAGTGTGCGAGGTTGCAGAGTCTAAAAGGGAAATTTGAAAGACTGAAGATGAGAGATGATGAAAATATTACTACCTTTATGCCTAGAGTAAATGAGTTGGTGTGTGGAATTAGGAATGCTAGTGGAGTCTTGGATGAAAATGAGATTGTTGGCAAAGTTCTCAGATCCCTTCTTGTTGCCTACAAAATCAAGGTTGCTGCCATTGATGAATTCAGAGTCCATACAACTGTCACAAGAGACCAATTGGTTGGCAAACTAACTGCATTTGAAATGACTGAGTTTGGAGATGATCCCCCCAAGACTGAATCTGTATTCAAAGCCAGTGCCTCTGTGAAAGGAAAACAAAGATTTGATTTGGGAGAAAACTCTTCAAGGAAACTGTCATGGCATGATCAAGCAAGAAAAGACATGGAAGTGGAAGAAGCATAAATAGCTCAACTTGAAGCCCTCATTGCAAAGAGACTGCCAAGAGGATCTGGTAAGTATGAAAGAAAATTACCCTTTAAGTGCTTCAACTACAATAAGATTGGTCATTTTGCCTCAAGATGTCCGGATAGATTTACAAGGTCAAATTCTAATAGATAAAGGTTCCAAAAGAATTGTTATTATGTTCATGAAGAAGATGATAATGAAGGAGTAACAAATGATGAATCAGAGATAGGAAACAAATCCAGAAATGAATGGGTGTTTATTGCCATCAAGGAAGAAGATCCAGTGTCCTCTAAATTTGTCAATCATAAGGTTGTAGAAAGAGCATTGGCTGCCCAAGTTGAAGAAAATGATGATTGGGGTATTGACAGTGGATGCTCTCACCATATGATAGGTGACAAGAACAAGTTCTTAGATTTGGAAAGGTATGAAGGAGGAATGGTAAAGTTTGGTGATAATTCTGCTAGCAGAATTAGAGGTAGGGGAACTATTTCTTTTGATGGAAAGAACAAAATTGGTAATGTACTGTATATTGAAGGATTGAAGCACAATCTTCTCAGTGTTGGACAGCTGGTGGACAAAGGTTATGATCTCTGGTTCAAGAATGAAAGATGCAGGATCTTTGAAAGCTCCAGAATTGAGATTGCATCCGGTACTCAAACAAAAGGTAATATCTTTCATCTAGTTGGTATTAATAAAAGTTGTCTGTTTGTTCAAGTTGATCAGAGTTGGCTATGGCATAGAAGGATGTGTCATGTAAATTTTCATAACATCATCAAGATAAGCAATACTGAGGCTGTAAGAGATCTTCCAAAATTGGTAAAACCTACAAATAGTTTGTACAAAGAATGTCAGCTAGGTAAACAGAGCAGAGTCTCATTCAAAAGCAAGGATCAGTCCTCTACCAGATTATTGGAATTAGTTCATACTGATCTATGTGGTCTGACAAGAATCAAGAGTATGCAAGGTGATAGATACTTCATGTTACTGATTGATGATTATTCCCAGATGATGTGGGTTACCTTTCTGAAAGAGAAATCAGAAGCTTTTGAGAAGTTCAAAATCTTTAAGGCTATGGTAGACAATCAAACCGGATTAAAACTGAAATGTCTGAGGTCTGATAGAGGTGGTGAATTCAGATCCGGTGAATTCATAGATTTTTGTGAGAAGCATGGTATAAAGAGACAATTGTTTGCTCCTAGGACTCCATAGCAGAATGGAGTAGTAGAGAGAAAGAACCAGACCATCTAGGAAGCATCCAGGACAATGATGATGGAAACAAATGTTCCCCAAATGTTTTGGAGAGAAGCTGTCAGCACTGCAGTCTATACTCTCAATTGAGTTCAAATCAGAAGCAATACCGGTAAGACTCCTTATGAACTTTGGTTTGCCATCACTCCTACTGTGAGATATTTTAGAGTATTTGGTAGCAAATGTTACATTAAAAGAGATGAAGATCTATGAAAGTTTGATGCTAGAAGTGATGAAGGAATTTTCTTGGGTTACTCCACTCAAAGCAAAGCATACCAGTGTTACAATAAGAGATTGAGAAAGATGATAGAAAGTACAAATGTGAAGGTTGATGAAGGAATTGAGAAGCCCTCAATGTTTTATGAATATGATGAAGATGATCAGAATGGTACTCTAGTTCAAGGAGCTCAATCCTCTTCTGAAAGTCAGATTTAGACTGATCTGGTAAATCAGGAAGAAGAGATAGGTCTGAATGAGCCTGATCAAGAAACAGAAGTGTAAGAAACTCCCAAAGTTCCAAGGTATCTAAGACTGAACCACTCTGAAGATCAGATCATAGGTGAAAAAAGAAAAGGTGTGCAAACTAGAAGGACAATTGCTCAAAATTCAGATGAATACTGTCTGATTTCAAAGATTAAACCTAAGACAATAAATGAAGCTTGCAGTGTTGAAAACTGGACCAAAGCAATGGAGGAAGAGCTGATGCAAATTGAGAAAAATCACACTTGGGATCTTGTTCCCAAACCTAGAGACAAGAATGTGATTGGAACCAAATGGGTCTTCTAGAACAAACTAAATGAAGTTGGTGAGGTAATCAGAAACAAAGCCAGATTGGTCTGCAAAGGCTACTCTCAAATAGAAGGAATTGATTTTGAAGAAACCTTTGCTCTGGTGGCAAGAATTGAAGAAGTCAGATTATTTCTTGCATTTGCTACCTTCAAAGACTTCAAGGTATATCAGATGGATGTCAAGTCTGCCTTCCTAAATGGTGATTTGGAAGAAGTATACATTGAGCAACTGGATGGATTTCAATTGTCTGATCATGGTGATATGGTATGCAAGTTGAAGAAAGCACTGTATGGATTGAAGCAAGCCCCAAGAGCTTGGTATGAAAGATTGGATAAGCATCTTGTGCAGATTGGTTTCAACAAAGGTACTGCTGATAGTAACTTATATTTTAAAATTGATCATGAAAACATCTTGATTGTTGAAGTATTTGTTGATGATATCATCTTTGGAGGGAAAGATAGCATGTGTAAAACCTTTGCAAATCAAATGAAAAGTGAGTTTGAAATGTCTATGCTTGATGAAATAAATTTCTTCTTGGGTCTGCAAATTACTCAAACAAACAAAGGGATCTTCATTTCTCAGACCAAATATGTGAAAGAATTATTGAGGAAATTTGGGATGGAAGATTCAAAGCCAATGAATAGTCCCATGGAAACCGGATGCAAGTTGAGCAAAGATGATGACTCTCCTAAGGCAGACCAGACAAAGTACAGATTAATGATTGGTGGATTGTTGTATCTCACTCAAACTAGACTAGATATTATGCAAGCTGTTAGTCTTGTTGCTAGATTCTAGGCTGATCCCAGAGAATCTCATGTCATGGCAATCAAGAGAATTTTTAGATATCTAAAAGGGATAGTGGAGTATGGTTTGTGGTATCCTAGAGATCATGATTTCTCTCTTCATGCATACACAGATGTAGATTGGGCAGGAGATGTGGATGACTGGAAGAGTACCGGTGGTGGAGCATTCTTTTTGGGAAAGAGATTGGTTTCTTGGCTAAGCAAGAAACAAGATGCAATATCTCTGTCTACAACTGAAGCAGAATACATTGCAACAGCAGGTAGTTGCACTCAAGTTTTATGGATGAAGCAGATGCTAAGAGATATTAAAGTAGAGTATGAGGAGCCTATCACAATTTTTTGTGATAATTCAAGTGCAATAAATATTTCTAAGAATCCGGTGTTGCACTCTAAGACTAAGAATATATCTATCAAGTTTCACTTTCTAAGAGAGCAAGTGAACAAGGATGAAGTTAGACTGGAGGTTGTGCCCTCTAAGGATCAGATTACAGATATCTTTACTAAACCTCTTCCCAAGGACTCTTTTGAGTTTCTCAGGGAGAAGTTAGGGGTTATTGCCCCTCCAATGATGAACTAGGATGCACTGATGTGCATCAGTTTGGTGGATATCACAGTCATATCTTGTGATCCAGATTGGTGATGGGGAGCTACTGCTCAGGGGCAGCAGCTGGTATGATTTTGATGTGTTAAAGTTGCAAGTATGGGCCCTTTGCCATTGATGTCAAAGGGGGAGAGAAGACATGTGAAAAACAAGTGGTTGATGATCAAAGGGGGAGTAGTAAAGAAAAAGAAGACATGTGAAGAGTTGCTGCTGATAGGGGGAGCAGTGACAGAAAGGAGAAGTTCTTGTCTTGATGGTTTTTCACATCATATGTTGCCATAAATGACAAAGGGGGAGATTGTTGCAAGTATGAGGATAACCAGTGTTGTCATTGATGTCAACATACTCATACTACATTAATGAGAAGGATTGGCTGAGCTGTGTACTAAGGATATTGAGGAAACTAATCTCAATTAGGAACAGTGAAGAAAAGTGATGACAGTAAGGTAAAAGTCCAAGATAAGATGAAGATCAGAGGATGCGGTTTAAAGGGTTTGTAGATATGAGTATTGAGATGATCCAGTCAAGTTTTTAGAGGTCCACATAATGATCTAAAGAAGTTATGATTGCTCCAGTAGAACCAGTTCCGACAGATGTTCAGTGATGACAGAGTGTCATAGATTGGTCCGGTGAGCTCCGGAATTGCATTTTCTCAGTCTGCGGATTGGAGGGAGTGTTGAAGAAGTCCGTGTGAAGTGACAACTAGATTTGTTCATGGTTTGGAGGTCCAGAAGCACCATTTTCATTGTGACAGTGATGACAAATTATGTTCTTGATGTTCTAGATGAAGAAAAGAATTTCAGGAAGCTGATAAAGTGCAGATGTTGTTGGTGACTCAGGAAAGGTTTTGGTGATCCTTGGATCATGTACAATTCTTATTGGCAGTCCGCATTGAAGTTAGAGTGTGGATTTGATGTAAAGACCACTGGTTGTTGGTGTTCTTCCTGAGATAGGCCGATTAGATGTTTTACACGTCTTCTGGATGATATAAAAGTGTTTGCCGACTTAGATGATTGTTCCTAAGTTGATGCCTTGTATAAATAAAGGATTGTGAAGTCATTCCAAAGCGTGAAGTGTGTGGATGAGTGTGGCATAGAGAAGAAGAAGAGCGAAAGGCAGAGCAGGAGTTTTTGGGCTTAATGGAACTGATCTAGGCATGCTGAAGATGTCAATATCCAGTTCAAGTTTGTGATACTTGTTACTTTGTAGACAGTGTGTCTCTTGTAGGCAGTATCCCTCTTGTGAGCAGTGTGCTCAGGCAGTGAGCCCTAATTGGCATGTGCCATCTATTTTTCTTATTCTTCTAACAGAGAATAGTCCTTGGGTTAATCACCCCATGGTTTTTCCCTTAACCGGGTTTTCCATGTCAAAATCTTGGTGTCTCATGTGTTGATGTGTGTCTGCTCTGGTGTTTATGCTTTATGCTTTCATGAATGATAAATTGCTATGCTATTGAATAACAAAGTGGATTTGAGTGTTTGAATTGGAAGCAAGTTTAGGATAACTGATTCACCCCCCCTCTCAATTATCAACAACAATGACAATTGATGACATTATAGATCTGGATGTCAAGTTTGCTTCAATGATAATTGGATATAAGATCTATCATTCTAGCAGGGAGAACTCTGTGTCTGGGACTACAATATATACAATATATTAGATGTTAAGGGAAAATGCAGATTATGATCTATGCGACCTTCTCCTAAATCAACTATTAGAAAACTTGCAAAAGATCAAAAAGGATAAGAAGAATTCCTTCAAATACGGCTATCTAATACTATGTCTCTTCTTTTACTATATGAATGAGCTACTCGGATCAAGTGGTTGGGTATGGCAAAATGATAGACTAGTTGCCATACAGATAAAAGACTATATGTATGGACTTGGTGATGTTCAAGCCCAAAACACAGCTCTCTGGGGTTATTTCAAGAACTTTCAGAGCATGATGTAGGCCAAAGAAAGAATTCCTCAATACATAGTTGAAAAATACAAGGATACAGTGTGCTTCATGGTTGACATTGATCAATTCCTAATGGAGGCAGTTGAGCCCAGAATAGTGTGGATAATGCCAATGGGTTATGAAGTAGATGAGAAAATCTTGGAGCTACACGTTCAACACCTGTTGAGCCAACCAAAGGACCCTAAGGCAGAAAGGTTTGGAACCTTTCAAGAATTAAGTGTAAAGATACATGTTGAGATGAGACAACCAGAGATAAAAAGGAAAGTTAGAAGGGAAGTAGAAGAAATTGCCAAAAGATATGGCATATCAAAAGAGGCAGTTGATGCGAATAGAGAGAAAATAAAAAGAGCTGAGAAAGAGAAACAAGAAGCAGAAAAAGGAAGTGTTCTAATACAAGCCTCCTCCCAGACTAGATCCTCCAAGAGCTCTGCACCTACCACTCCTAAGAGCTCAAGAGCCACCAAACCAGAAGTCAAGACATCCAGAAAGGGAGAAAAGAGAATGAAAATAAAAGCCACAAGGTCTTACACAAGTCACAAGGATGATGAAGAAATAGAATCTGATAAGGAAATTAAGAAAATGAAGAAGAAGAAGAAAGCATCTGGGGAATCCTCTGCCAGTAAAAACAAAGAAGAAGAGGCAAAAGAATTTGTTGAAAAGCCTGCTCTTTCCATTGATGATATCATCAAGGTAGTCACTGTGGATGGGAACCTGGAACCAGTCACAGAATTCTATGATGAATATAGTGATACTAACAAGAGGATCTTGGAAGAAGCTATAGTCATGTATCTGAATATTTATAATAAAGCATTCATTGAAATCATTTCATTAATTCCCAAAAGTCTAGAGAAGGTACTTGAACTTTGAAAAGAGAATGCCAAGGAAAAAGACTTAGAGATCTGAGAATAGATTGCAATTCATCTCTATCCTTCCATTACTCCAAAGAAAATGGACATGATCTTTAAGGACTGTAAGGATGAATTCCAGAGCAAAGAAAGAATGAACAAACTTATGCTTGGAGAAATTGATCACGTAGCAAGAGAAACAGAAGACATCCTCCAGAATGCCTTCAAAAGATTCAATCTTCCTATTATAGAGGAAATAGATGAAGAACCTTCTACCATGGATGTTGAAGGATTAAATGCATCAAATGAAGAATATACTGACAAAAATGTAGAAGGGTAAAAAGAGGTAGATGAAGAGAAGTCTAAAGATTTGGATTCCTCTGTTCTGGAAGAGCAAGTTCATGAAGCAGTCAACATCTCTCCTCCGGATCCCACAGCAAACACTCTAGATCCAGGAACTAAAGGAGAAGGAAGAAAAGAGGAGAAATTGAGTCAAGAAGAGGAGATAAAGGGAAGAGAAGAAGAACAAACAGAGAAGATATCTGATGATAGTTCTGAGATTCCAAAAGAAAAGAAGACCCAGTGTCTAGCAAGAGACACTGCAGAGGTAGTGAAGAATTTCTTGAACAAAGAGATGATGGAGATAGATGAACTGGAACTATTCCAAGGACCACTAAATTTTGATTCCCTCTCTCCAGTCCAGATAATTAAAATAGCATCTTTTGCCCAAGCTAAAGCAAAAGAAAAGCTTCTAAAATCTCACATGGAAGACTGTGAGCTGTTAGAGATTGCATCTGGTATGCTGGAGAAGATCATGCCATCTTTTCAAAAGGATCCTTTGGCCTCTCCATCTGGTAACTTGAAATCTCTAGCAAACTCTATTAGTACTTATTTTGATTCTTTAGAGAAATCAGTAGAAGAAAAAGGTCTGGAAAGAATTTTTGGGAAAAAGATTCACTGAAGTATAGGGACTCATTGCTAATCATAAGAGGACCCTAGATATTGGGATAAAGAGCCTTGAAAATGCTCTTAAAGATGGTGGGGACATGTACAAATTTTGTCTATCTTGGTCTAAAGTGACAGAGGATATTGAAAAGAAGGTGACAGAACAAGAAGGTAAACTGTCAAGTTTATCTTAGAATTTTGATCCCCTCACTACATCCATAATAAGTCAAGAATGCCAGGCTATTTTCATTATAAATGAAATAAAGAGGCTAGAGAAAGTAAATAAGAATATAATAAATAGGATGAGTGAACTCAGAGGGATAATTATCCCTAATTTAGAGGCAATGCATGAGGCCTTAACAGATGCTTAGACCATAGCTTGGACCAGTGATCCAATAGACTTAAGAAGGGCAGAAGCATATGCATTTTTGTTGAGTGGTCACATCTCCATTTTGGACAGGATGAAGCAGAGTTGGGCCACAAAGTATGTACAGTTGAAGGCTACTTTTGTGGATATACTCAAGTATATGTAAGTATAACATGTATATACATACTTATGCTACTATATATAGGTTAATTTTTGCAAATTTTGGTGTGCAGATTCCGCCCTTTTCTATTGATATCAAAGGGGGAGTGAGGAGTAGTGAAAAATGTGGAATACAACTAAGGGGGAGCTCTAATAAAATAGTGCATAAGATAGAGCATCATCCAAGGGGGTGTTTGCTGTGACACTTAGTCATTTTTCACTAAGTGTTGCCATCAATGCCAAAGGGGGAGATTGTTGGAAAGAGACACCGTGTGGCTTCATGAGTGTTGTCATTGATGGCAACAAAGTCTATCCCACACATCCACAGCACATAGTATGCCTATACTGGAAGTCAGATTGAAGATTGTTTTGGTCCAGTGAACAAGAACAAAGCATGCAACAAGGTCTGACAATTAGGTCCAGATCTCTCAGATGGTGTAACTCAACAAGTTGCAAACTTGGACAAGTCAAGAGGAGTATCATGACTACTATATTCTAGAGATTAAGCCTCCTGTGATAAAACATGGAAAAGACATGAGCATCTAGGTGTTGGGTTCCAGACAGGCAAAGCAGACTAAGGAAGAACTGACCGACAGAGTATCAGACTTCAATCCAGATGAGTAATTGATGTTGATCAAGTTATTTGAGGGATCATACAATATTGACTGACATGATTGATGACTTCAATGTCTATGATTTTGATACGCATCACATATCAAGCATGGATTCAGCCGACAAATCAGTAACTTGTAAATATCTTGAGTATTCCGGTTGCCGACTAGAAAGTTGTTGAAATCCTTGGTGCGGATATATATACCAGATGGATTTTAGTATGAAGGTGGGTGTGTGTATAGATGTGATAATATAAAGTGCGAAGAAAGGTAGAGATAAGTGTGGAACCAACAATACAAGTCTGGTATGTGACAGAGTAGAAGTGCATCAGATCAGTATTTTGTGCCTAACTGGAACTAAACTCTAGCATTTGTAGATGCCTGTCATCAGTTCAAACACCTAGTTACCTTCTGTAAGTTTTGTAGATAGTAAGTCTCTTATAGGCAGTGTGCCTCTTGTGAGTAGTGTGCTCAGGTAGTGAGCCCTAATTGGCAAGTGTCATTTTGTACTTCTTATTCTTTTAACAGAGAATACAATCTTGGGTTAGTCACCCTGTGGTTTTTCCATGTAAAAATCCTTGTGTTATGTGTGATGATTTTATTTTTGTTCTTATGATCATGTATGCTTATATGTTTTGATGCTGCACTAATTATTAAGGAGAAAATAAAGTTAAGATATTTGAGATAACTGATTCACCCCCCCTCTCAGTTATTTGCCTTGTTTCCAATAGGAAATCCATCAATTAGGGAAAATTAATTACTTTTCTACAGAGCTTAGGTAGGCTTTTACATTGTGGATGTGAGAGAAAATTACAAATGCAAAAGGCATGCCTTTTAATTTAAAAGGCCAATGGCTTTTATGCAACATTAAATGTGGGAGGGGTTCGGATATGGATATTCAAAATGAATATCCATTCGAAATGTCCATATGATAATGTCCATATGACATCAACAACAAGTCTCGGTCAAACATCATTGACTGAAGAAATGGGTATCCGAATCTAATTCACCTATGAAAGTTAGGATACATGAAATATCAATTGCGAAAACATCCTTGTGTAAAAGATCCTGTTGAAAAGTCAATGGTAGGGACACGTGGAGCAATGTCCTTGCTTAGGATATGATGTGGATATTTGGAGGAGTATGGATATTAGGCAAGTGTAAAATATTCGGTCCCAAATATCCCTTTGAAAAAAAGTCAATGATAGGGGTTCCGAAAATAGGCTTTAAAGCAAGGTAAGTATATGGATATTTAGACATGGATATTAAGAACTTAATATCTGTAACATCAGAAAATGTCCTCTTGGGGGCTTTTCCCTCATAAGGTTTAGTTCCCAGGTCTTTTGCATGCATTTAGGACATATTATTTCAAAATTTGGCATCTCGATGGAATGAGCCCTAGGTAACATGACAAATGGGACCTAGGAGGACCCCTTGAGCTAGACCCTGCCCAAAATAGGGGGGGAGGACTTGGGTACCCATGCCCTAGTCCTGCCCTATTTTGGGGCAGTCCAAATTTTTGGGTGTCAGCTTGTGACCGTTATTTGGGTCCTATGCCGACACGGTAAGTTTGAAATTATGAAATCTTGGTAGGAATGTTTGTAGTTACATATAAAAGCATGTTTAGGCATTCATTTGTAAACTAGATGGCAATGGTGAACTTTAGGCATTCTCAAGGTGATTCAAGGCTTTCATTGTGTTGCAAGAGTAGATTTGTGTGGTCTATGTGTTTGTGTTTGCAGATTTGAGCATCCATTTCATCATGGAATGAAGAGCATCTTCCTCCCATGATATATTTACTACAAGGTGACATTATATTATGTTTTCATCATTATTTCATTTGGATTTTTGCCTTTGCCTCCCTAGGCACACACTCTCAATCTAACGAAGGTGTTCAGAGACTTAAGTGTCCTCTGGGGCTTGATTGAGGCAAGCCTCTAAACACCACAACCCCCTCCCAAAGTTTTCATCGTTGTAGGTTACATGTTGCAGAGTTGGACAAAGTGAAGTTACAGGAAGGCATCTTGGAGTGTCAGAATTGCAAAATAGGAAGAAAATCTACCCCCTGGACTTGGGTGCCCCCTCATTAGTCCTCCAAGTTCCGTGATGGGAAAATCTCTAGAACAACAGGAAAGAGTTGTAGATTGATTTCCCAGATCCCAACAAAAAGTAGCGCATTGGACTTGGGCACCTGCTCTTTTGTCCTTGACTTTTCCGCATTAGAACCCTGAAAACAGATACTTTGTGATTTGACATTTTGCATCCCTTTGCAAGAGCTTTTTCCATTATTCATCAGTTTATTGCCATGTTTGCATAATTAGGGTTTTAATGGTCAATTAAGCATAAGAGAAGGAAAATTGATAATTAAACACCCTAATCCAAGTTTCCCTACATCTCACAGTGACCTAGGGTATGATAGTGCATTGCCACTTGACCTTAGATCCTTGAATGTTAAGGGTGAAAGGAGGATTCAAACATTAAACACTTAAACAATAAGCAAATCCCAATTTTACCCTAAACAATATCCATGAGTAAATGTCCGGTGTGAAATGTCCATACCTTGAAAGTGTATGTCAAGAACAAATTTGACAGGCATCATAGGGATATGGATATTTGACATGTATATGGATATTTGGCAAATGTGAAATATCCATGTCAAAATGTCCATTTGGTTGATGGTTTTGTGATCCATTGTGGTAAACTTTACGGTTTGGGGTGATATGGATATGGGTATTATGATAAGAAATTGCATCCATCCTGTCTATGAAGCTATCAACTTAATTTAGTTTAATAATCATTTTAGGTTTGCATTTAAGGTTTAAGTGCTCAAAAGTTAATACAATGATTGGACATAAAGAAAGAAATGGACATGGATATTACAAATGAACATGATATTTGGATCCTAACATCCATATCCCTTTGACTAAATTATTTGGTAGACCAAAACTTTGACCATGCATAACTCCTTCACTATATCGAATTTAAACATGGTATAAAAGATAAAGTTGCTTAGAATTCCATTATCTACCCACTAGTGATCTTTGCAAGGGTGAATTGAAACCTTGAATTTTGGAAGGATTAAGACATGACATTTTACCATACCGCCCCGAAAGGGAAAATAGACAAGCAAAGCCAAGAAAAAGATTGGGTCCCTATTTTGTTGGGGCAAAATGGGACATGTGAGACCACACAACAACTTTCCACCAAAGAAAACCATTGAATTTTAAATCAATTTAGAAAAGAAGGGAAAATCTAGACATAGAATTCCAACTTCCACTACATATGGATATGAATACTAGATCAAATGAGATCATATTCACCAATGAAACTAGATTATGAGAAGGAATGCAAGTGTGTGCTTTGATTCATTTCCCTCCTATTGGAGAAGTTGAGAATGATAGTAATTAGTATTAATCTACATAGTTTCATTTAACCTTTTGAGACAATAGAGCCCTTCTGCTAGTCAGGCGCCCATAGCCTCGACAAGGTTATTACCTATAATTCCCCTAAATAGAGCCCCACTGCCAGTCAGGTGTCCATAGCCCTGGTAGGGTTATTTAGATGACCTTGAGAGAATAAATTCTCTTTTCCTTTTGATTTTAAATATTTTCCCTTATGTATAAGATATATCATTTCAGCTCATTGTTTGCATAGTAATGGAACTTGTTGCTAGGCTGTGAATTATAGTGGTAGAAAAGGCAAACCTTTAGATTTTTCACTTAATGCAAACACTAACACTTTCAACCAGTCCTAGGAACTTTAGGTGTGTTCATTTGATGATTCCTTGTACAGCCTTCACTTTGATTAGTGAATATGATTTCACAAAGTAAATCAACACAACCAAACTTGTATAAGTTACAACCTATGTAAGGATTTGGAATTCTTTCCTAAATTCTAGACATTCTATCATTTTCTATAGTGTAAAGGTGCTCTGTATCCTACCCAACCAAAACATGGACTCAACAAACAAGCAAACAACACAAAACAAGCAAACCACTATACAAGCAACTATACATATATACAAGTTTAAGATTTTCTCTTGAATCAAGCTTGGAAATAATGTTTGAATAATTGTCCATTGACAGACAATGGAACTCCTCTTTGGTTAATGTTTTCAACCTGTAAGTACTATCTCCTAGTATTTCAGCTATTTGAAAGAGACCCGTCCATAGTTTGTCTAATTTTCCACGATCTCCTTTCTTTTCATGGGCTTTATCCCAAGACAACACAAGATTAGATATCCTGAATGCTTTAACTTTGGTCCTCTTGTCAAACCAACACTTGACAATGACCTGATGTTTGGAAAAGTGATCAATTGCTCGATCCCTCTTCTCTTCTAAGTGTAACAATTGTAGTGACTAGACTTCCATTTTATCTTCCAAGTTTAGATATTCCTGGGAGAATTGTAGATAGGGATTTTCAAGTTGATGGGAAGGATAAGATCCACTCCATAAACTAAATGATACGGGGAGTTATCTAGGGCTGACTTAACTCTAGTCCTATCGACCCACAGGGTGTATTTAAGAAGGGTGTTCCATTCCCTAGGATTTTTCTCTACAAGTTTCTTAATGATGTTCAATAAGTTCTTATCAATTGGTAGATTTTGCTAATCCATTCCCTTGGGGGTAATAATTAGATGAGAATTTCAATATTATACCATAGTCAAAAGCCCAATTAGAAAACTTTAAAGAGGAAAATGTAGGTCCATTACCACATACCAGGACACAAGGAACCCCAAACCTAGTGATGATGTTGCTCTCAGGGAATTTGATTATGTCCTTTGACATGCACGTCTTGCTACTCATCACTTCCATCCACCTGGTGCAATAGTCAATAATGGCCAGGTCATACCTGTGTCCAGTGGATGATGGAGTATTGGTGGCTCCTATAAAATCCATGCCCCACTGTGTGAATGGGCACATCTCCATCACTGGCTGCAGTGGCTAGGCTACATATCTCTCTCTATTCATAGCTACTTGACATGTATGACAATACATGATATGGTTAGTTGTATCTTTAAAAATTGTAGGCCAATAATATCCAGCTCTAAGGATCTTATGCATTGTAGCTAGATGGGACCCATGAGTCGTTCTGAATTTGTCATGCAATTCCTGCAAGACCTTGGTTGCTTCTTTCTTATTGAGGCATAAGAGGTATATGCCTTATTGATTTTGCTTGAATAGGATTCCCCCTTTGATCATATAACTTTGAGCCTTAATCCTTAGAGCTCTTCTTTGGGATGCTTTCAAGTTGGACATACATCTTACTATTATTAGGACATGTTTTATGTTTGAGTACCAATCCTCTTGTATGTCTGAATCAACTGCATATTGCTGACTAACTAGATTGGGGTTAGTCTCAACAATCATCTTCATTAGAGCTTGTCCTCTAACCAACTTCATTAGAGTGATGTCCATGTCATATTCCTGTAGAATCATTATCCACTTGGCTCTCTTTTCTCCTGGTTCATTTTGCATTAGTAACATCTTGACATTAGAATTTGGGACAACAACTACTCTGCTCCTCAGGATATAGTGCCTGAACTCCTTTACTACCTTGATTAAGGCTAAGGCTTGTCATTATACATCCAGATATCTCAATTTAGCATCTTTGAGTGGGCTACTCATGAAGGTGATGGTCTTCTCCTCCCTTACCTCATTCTTCTATGTCAACCTAGCAACACATGTATGGCTAGAGACAAATGAGTGGATGTAAAATGCCTTTGTCTAATCAGGACTATTTAGTACTAGAGCATCTGTAATGGCTTTCTTGATCTATCTTTGAATGCTACTTTGGCCTATGGTGTCCACTCTATCTTGGCATCTTTCTTTAGCATGGCATTTAATGGTTTTACTATTTTAGCAAAACCTGTTATGAATTTCCAGACAAAGTTAATCTTACCAAAGTATGATTTTAATTCCTTCTTACTTCCTGGCAACTGGAGATTCATGCTGGACTTGACCCAATCAGGATCGATGGATATTCCATTCTCAGACACCAGATGCCCCAATAAATTCTTAGTAGTAATGCTAAAGATGCATTTCTTGGGATTAAGGGAGATGTCATACTATTCTCATCTCTATAATACTCTTCATAGATCACCAATGTGATCCCCTCTAACCTTGGAAAATACAGTCAAGTCATCCATGTATATGATGATGCACTGACCAACTAGGCCCTGGAAAGCTATATCCATGGCACGCTAGAATGTTGCACCAACATTTATCAGGCTAAATGGCATCCTTTTGTAGGCAAAAATCCTGCACTTTGTGGTGAATGCAATTTTCAACCAGTCAATCTTATCAACCATTACCTGGTTATATTTGGAGAACCCATCCAGAAAGAACATCATTTGGGCTTTGTTTACCATCTGTAACACTTCATCTAAGGAATACAAAGGTAATTGTCCTTTTCAGATGCCTTGTTAAGGTTTTAGAAGTCCACACACCGCTAGATATCTCTATTCTTCTTTTGCATTGGGACTAAGTTAGCTACCCAAGTAGAGTGCCTGATAGGGAAAATTATCTAGGCAGCTAGCAGTATCTTAACTTCTTCAAATATTAGAGGCTCTAGCAATGTGTTTACTGGCCTCTTCTTTTTCCTAAATGGCTTCGCATCAAGTTTCAATGGAATGATATGTGTTATGATTGAGGTATCATACATCTTGAGATCCTCATATGTCCAGGTGATCACATGGATATAATCCTTTAAGGCCTAAGCTATCCCTTCTCTTTCATCAAGAGTGCACACTTTACCAATCAGGACATTCCTAACTTCTAAATTCTCACCTATGTTTATAGGCTCATAGTCTCCTCCATTTGCTTTGGGAAGATCCTTCTGTCTGACTATACCATCTAGATCAAACAACCTTTCTAACTCTATCATCCCCTTTGGAATCTTATCATCTTGCAGGTTGATAATATCTTCTTCATTCTAATCTTGATCATCTCTATTTTGGTCATCTATCACATGAGCCTTGAAGACATCCCTATTGGCAATAAAATCTAAGATGTGCTGATCATCATCAAATACTTGAAAGTTGGTGACATTATCTAGATTTGACACTAGTTCAACTGAAAATCTCTTCATCCTAGATATTGCTAATGGTTCCAACATACTAGCAGCTCTAGCCAGAGCATCTTCTCGGTGATTAAACTTCCTTGTGACATGAGTGATATTGAAAGCATCATATCTCTCTATCAATTCCTAGACCTTGTGTCTATAATTGAACAAACACTTGTAATTGCAAGAGTATATCTTCCTTGTTTGAGTAAAAGATCTGAATCTCCAAAGACATGAAGGCTTTTAACCTTCTTCTTCAATGTGAATAGTAAGCCATGAATCAGGGCTTCATACTCTGCTACATTATTGGTGCAATGGAACTATAGTCTATATGCTACTAGGAATGACTTCCCTTGCGGGTTGATGAGGTCAATTCCTACTCCAACTCCTTGCTTGGATTTGGATATGTCAAATCTTAATATCCATGGCTTATCTTCAGGTGGACCCTTGTCAGGGCCTTTCTTCCTTTTGTCTCTGGATGCACTTCCTTCAGCAATCCACTTCAACCTATATAGTTCATGTTGTATGGACATCCCTTGTTTTTTAGGAATTGTGATATTAAGACATTCAAACATTTGTATATCATGTGACTGGTCATCCATGTCACTTGCATTTCCAGTAATATCATTGTCTAGATCTCTAATTTGCTCCATTATGACATCTGCTGGGGAGGAATTGATCATCTTTGACTCATCTTTTTATATCTTGCAGACTTGACTCGCTACTAAATGACCCATTTATTTAGCTCAAGATTCTATCCTCTCAAGGATTTTACTTGGCATATTCAATTTGCCTCCTAGATACAGATGTTCCTTTTTATCAATCATCTCTAGGCACAATGCACATGTAGTTTCAGAATGTGACATCCTATGCAAATTGCAACAACCTTCTAGCAATGTTTTCCTGAGTGGGATCCCCTACAACATATACCTTTGGATCTCTTTGGATAGATAACTTTCAAATTTAGTTAAATTACTTCCTCCATCCTCATCTGATATTTCATAATCAAACTCTATCAATACATCAGTTCCTAGTGTGATTTGGTTTACTTCACTGCTTTCTTGTGTGTAGTTAATCATCAATAGCTCTTCCACGGTGATGTTTGGAAGCTCAACTTGGTATACTCCTTGTTCTACACTGGTGTACAAAACTTCATTATTTTGATGATACTCATTGGTCATATGCTTCATCCTTGGTTCAACTTCAATCCAGATCTGGTTAGGTATCTCTCTCCATGGCAACCACATATGTGAAAAGTCAATAGCCATGTATCCATTCAAAGTTTTGGACCAATCCCGATTTAACAACATGCCATAAGTATCCGAGATATCCAACACTTGAATATCAATAAAGTGTTGGACTCTAGGATTATAAGCTATTTGCATATGGATATGGGTTAACTCACATATGACGTTGACCTTAGACTTATCTAACTGAGTAACTTTCTTTAAGGACTTAACAGGAGAAAGACCTAGGATTTGGCATACAGATAGCGACATGACATTGATAGACACTCTTGAATCCACCAAAAAATTGTGCAAGTTCTTTCCAAATATCCTCAAGGTGAGGAGGAAAGGTGGAGACTCAGTCTTTCCTTTGTAGAGTTACACTTGTGCATCTATGACATGGACTTGGCTTTTATCCTTAGGTTTGAATGAAATATCCTTAGACTGAGGATCTCTAATTAGGATATTATTAGGGATATTCTCTTTCAATGTTGATTCATCTAAAGACTTGAGGAAAGATTTCTTTATCATGAGAGTCTTAAGTAGTTCCTGAAGATAGGGATAAACTAATCTTGATCTTCTTAATTTCCTTAGCTAGGTAAGTAACTAACTTATCAAATTTAGAAAACTCATTCATACCTTTAGCTACTACTGAGGTTGATGGTGGAAAGTGTTGTTATTTGATCCTTGGAGGTCCCAGATTATTCTTGGCAGTTGTATCTGGAAGGGTGTTGAAGTTATTTAGAGGAACAAAGTTGGTTAAAGCTCCAGGTGGTTGGTTGTCATTGTTGTTCTTGAGGTTGTAATTGTGTCCTCTTTGGAATTGCTAGAAAGCATGGACTTCATCCACTTTCTACTCTAGTTCATTATCCTTATCAAAAGGAAAGGTGTAATCCTCCAAAGCTAAATAAGACTTTCAAGAACCATAATTCACTTCTTCTCTTGAAAAAAAGGAGCTTTATAGGACCGTGGCAAACTCATATTCTAAATGGACAAGTTCATTACACTCAGGCATGCTTGTTTCCCCTTCCGTATTCTGCACTTCAGCTTGGAAGATGCTGGCAGATATCCTAAATTGCATACAATCCAACTTAGCATGAGCTCTTGTAGTATGGATTCTACACCAATTATTTAATATAGCCTTTGCTTAGTTTACCCTGGTTGTTTTTTTAGGTTCAACAGGGACCTGATTGTCTAGAGGTGATGGCAAAGTTCCATTATCTGGTCTAGAGTTCCAAACTCTTGGAGGTCATGGAGCATTATTATTGTAAACTCTATCATTGTTATATCCTCTATTTAGATATCCTTTGTTTTGAACATTCTAAGCATTGCTCTAGGAATACATGTTTTGGTTCTTTAAGTTTGTCACCTCAACAACCAACCTCTTCAATTGAGCTATGATTTCCCTAATATCCTCTTTCTCTTCCTGGACTTTAGCTATTGTATTGTCCTGAGTAGGAAAGAAAAAGGAATTACTATTTCCATTAGGCTTGACTTCTACAAGAACATGTCCGAAATGCATGGTCAATTATCCATTCCCTTGGGGAGGAATTGCATTAATAGGTGGGACTTGCAAATGATTTTTCATTGGTATATGATTCAATAAGGCTCCATTCATGTGCTGCATTTGATTAGGCATAGTAGGAGGTCCTATGCTAGGTAGAGGACCATGTCCTACTTGCTTCATTTCAGTAATTACCTTGACTGCTTTCACATAGGCACTAGGTAAGTTCGTAACAATATGATTTGCCCTTCGTACAAACATAGCCATTAAAGGATCAAGAGTTGAGTAGTAGACTAACAAGGATGCATCCTCAGAAATAACGTATGGAGTTGTTAACTTGGAATATGCTTTCTGGAAATAGTCATTGAAATTAGCGATGAATTCACCTTCACTTCGCTTAATCTCACCAAAACGATGATACATCATTGTTGCATCAATCAAGATTCTAAACCAGGCTTTGAATGCATTTTCCATCAGTAACCAAGAGTTGATGGAAAACTAGGGTAAATTTACATACCGGTTGTATTCTTCTTCCCCTAATGTGTATGGAAATAGCCTACAAATGACATCTTCATGTTGTATCCTTTCTCTAAATCAAGCATCCTTGAATGTTCTTAAATGATCTTCAACATCTTGATAGGGATGATACTTCAGACACAATTTATCAGGATTCTTTGACAAATCATTATATGCCACAAAGTAAAGAGGTGATTCAATGTTAGAGAACACCATGGGAACTTGAATAGGGACTGCTGGTGTCACAGGGATAGCAAATCTCGAATGCACACTAGAAGAGTATGAACTTGGCCTTATAGCAGGTAGCTCTTGCAAAGGTCCACTAGATCTTGATCTAGTAGCAGTCCAATGAGCCATCTCAGAAATTTAGGTCAAACTTTCAGGCTTTAAACTAGATCTTTGCAAAGATACAATCAATTCTTCTCACGCAAGGGATATTTGTGGTCGCTTTGCTTAAATTGTGAAATATTGATAGGATCTTTGAAAGAACACAAAACCTTTAGTCTTGTGGCCCTCCTTCTAGCACCAAAATCTATTGATGTGTCAATTACTCACATGTAGTAGAAATAAAAGTTATCATACAAACCTTTACTTATCTTGAAATATATGATAAATTCAAGGTGAACATATAATCCCAATTCTCTGTTAGTAAGGTCTTGATGTTTTGATAGTCACTCAGGGGTCATTGTGATATGTTGTTCCATTTTGGTTAACCCCTCTCCTGATTCCATATGGACATCCATAAGCCTGGAAGTAGAACCCCTTACCATTGTCACTTAATCTCTTTTCTCCTTAGGGACGTTCACTCCTAACAAATTTGTATACTCTGGTTCCTCTGGACCTGTAGTGATGACAAGGATAGTAGGTAAATGTGCATCCCTAGGAGGTGAAGGTTGAGTGGCTATGGTTATGCCCTCAGATGTAAGCTCTTCCCCTATTGCAGAGGGTCTAGGCTATGCCAATTTTGCTTGCATGACCTACCTCTTATGAATGAGGAAGTCATCAAATCCTAGGTCCTCTCTCTCCTTCATATTCCTTTTCCTATAAAAGGTAAATAGCCATCCCTTTGGCCTTCAGTTCACCTATCTTCTTCCCCACCCACTTCTTGGTGATGGTTATTACCTTGTTCGTGATTACCTCTATGGATGTATCATCAGCCTGGTTCCACTCAGGAAGAGATAAGGGCTCATTATATATCTTCTTCTCTTTATATTTAGGGTCCATCACATCCCCATGGCACCTCCAAGTATCCTATGGTCTTGATTTGGTTCAGAGTTAACCTCTAGTATCCCCATTGCCTCACCTCTTGTTCATCTATGTAATCTACCTAGAAATATTCAAGGTGGGTGACATGCTGTAATTTTGTATTTATAAACCTCTCCATCCTATGGTAGCAGTCCTAGTATCTAGCTAAAGGGAATAATTGGAAATGCAACATATTCAATTCTACTTTAGAATGCTTCACATCTTATATTGACCCAAATACATACTATTTTCTATCCAAGGGAAAAATTATATTCCCTCTCTTACTCTTCCTCATATATCCCTCGTATGTTGGGATAATTTGCCTTGTCACTTCTAACAATACCACCTTATCTATAGGATACCTTGGCAACATGAACGGGTTTCCCTCGAAACCCTCCATTCTGATATAGGAATATGTAGGGAACTGGATAAACCAAGCTCCATGTGGCTGTATCCACTCTTGGGCTTAATTAGAGAACCTTTTAGCTCTATCGACCTCCATTAATTAGATGAGATGCATCAAACAACAATCATTCACTACCTTATAATGTTGAATAAATTGTTTTCTTTCTAACTGGGGATAGTGCTCCCATATTGTCTGCTCATGGGGTAACCATCCTGGCTTTCCTATGGTTTGTAGTCCATTGAAAGATTATTTATATGCACATGCATATACCACATATGATTTCATGTAAAATAATCTATTCTTCTTTCTCCATTGCACCATCTATCCATGAAGTGTGTCACTGATGATCTTTGCCCATTGCACCACTTGTTTCTTATCCTTAACTAGACAAACCAATCCAAACATCCACAACTCAAAGTTGCCTGGATCCTTCTTCCTAACCATTCTGCAAAGTAGAACTATAATGTATTGGATCTCTTGAGAGAAGTCATATTTGTATAGATATTGGGGCAAATTGGCCACTGCTTTGACTTTACTCTCTGGGTCCCTCTAGGATGTGAAAATAATCTTCCTACAGTTTGCTTGGCCATTGTTGAACTCTACAGTGAGTGCCTAAATATCTGGCTTATACATGAATGGCTTAGTGATACCATCAACTAAGAAGTCTGCATATACTCTGCCTTGATATTCCACCCTCTGACTAATCACATTTTGATGTAGGCTGCATTCTATAACTAGTTCTAATGCCTCAATTACATACAGAAAGCCTGCAGTGTGGAACATTCCTATTGCTGCAATGTTCTATAGTATGGAGTTGTTCTCCCTCACTTGCATCCTTCCCCTAAAAGCATCCATATCTATTTGTCTGCAGTGAGTGTCTTCTATGAAACCATACTTATTGCATATGCTTCTTGGCTTGGGGAACATGTCAGGCTTGAACTCAACATCTCACTTCTCTATGTGTTTCTACATCGTGACTTGTAAATCACAAGTATCCATGGTTTAACCTAGGGTTTAGGTGTTTAATCGCATTAATTACCTGAAAATTTATAACATGAACTGCAACCTGCATATCCATATGTAAATATAAATTTATCCTAGGAATTTACCTTTGTGACATGATATTTACCCTTGACAAGTAAACTGCAACAATGAAAGGACAAAAGGGTCTTTTGTCTTATTCATACCTAGAAAGTAGGATTTTCAACCTAAATATGAAGTCATGGATATGGCTACCATGATATTATACTCTCACCATTTTGTTCTCTACAACACTATCCCCTAGTCGCTATAAAATTACTTTAATTGCCCATACTCCACCTTTTCTCTTTTTATCTCTATAATTTTAGCTCGAATTATTTTGATAATTAACAATAACAGATCACACATAGCTTTTATCCCTAGGAAATCCATCAACTAGGGCCAATTAATTACTTTTTTGTAGTTAGGTAGGCTTTTATAGCGTGGATGTGAGAACATTACAACTGTCAAAAGGCATGCCTTCGAATTTAAAAGGCCAACAACTTTTATGCATCATTAAATGTGGGAGGGGTTTGGATATGGATATTCAAAATGAATATCCATTCAAAATTTCCATATGACAATGTCCATATGACATCAACAACAGGTCTTGGTCAAACGTCATTGACTAAAGAAATGGGTATCAGAATTTAATTCGCCTTTGAAAGTTAGGATACATGAAATATCCATTGTGAAAATGTCAATGTGTAAAAGATCCTATCAAAAAGTCAACGGTAGGGACACGTGGAGCAATGTCTTTGCTCAAGATATGGATGTGGATATTTGGACAAGTATGGATATTGGGCAAGTGTAAAACATCTGGTCCTAAATATCCCTTTGAAAAAAAATCAATGGTAGGGGTTCTGAAAACAGGTTTTAAAGCAAGGTAAGTATATGGATATTTGGACATGGATATTAGGAATTTAATATCCATGAGTAAATGTCTAGTGTGAAATGTCCATACCTTGAAAGTGTATGTTAGGAATAAATTTGATAGACGTCACAGGGATATGAATATTTGACATGGATATGGATATTTGGTAAATGCGAAATATCCATGTCAAAATATCCATCTGGTTGATGGTTTCATGATCCATTGTGGTAAATTTGATGGTTTTGGGGAATATGGATATGGATATTATGATAAGAAATTGCATCCATCCTGTATGTGCAACTATCAATTTAATTCAATTTAATGATCATTTCAGGTCTGCATGTAAGGTTTAAGTGCTCAAAAGGTAAAACAATGACTGGACATAATGAAAGCAATGGACATGGATATTATAAATGAACAAGATATTTGGATCCTAACATCCATATCACTTTGACTAAATTATCTGGTAGACTAGAACCTTTACTATGAATAACTCCTTCACTGTATCAAATTTCAATAAGGTATAAAAGGCAAACTTGCTTAGAATTCCATTATCTACCCATTGGTGACCTTTGCAAGGGTGAATTTAGACCTTGAATTTTGGAAGGATCAGGACATGACATTTTACCATACCGCCCAGAAAGGTAAAACACACAAGAAAAGAAAAACAAAAGATTAGTTCCCTATATTGTTGGAGCAAAATGGGGCATGTTGTGAGACAACACAATGATATCCTCTATAGAAGGCCTATTAAGGGATTTCATCACCCTTAAGAATGACCTTAAATGCATGTTCTGGCACAGGATACAAATGTTATGAGAATCAAAAGACTCATTTCAAGGGAAGGACCCCTTCTTGCTTAGCAAAAACCTCGAGATCCTCAGTCTGCCAAAACTTGGTTTGGTTGGAATTGGGTTGGAAGTTGGGACACCTCTATTAATAGGATTGGACCCCACCATACCTCATGTATATTTGGGGTCTCCCTAGACACCTTATTAACCTAGATAAGACCTTCAGTCATCATATCCTTCAGTGCATCACAACCACATGGAGGAGAACAACTCACATTATTACCTTCATTGTTTGAGATAGAATACACTTTGGGCAATACTTTGTCCCCAAAGTAAGGGGTGTAAGGTGACACATGACCTTGAATTCCTTACCTATCCAAGCAATGATACACAGTATCAAGGGGATATAAACCACCATTATCTAATAGTGGGTGTTGAAGTTGCACTTGAGTGATTTCGTAGGATATGACATTGCTACTTGAATCATTTATAGGATTGTGCAAAAGTGTTTGGTGTGTTTTCTTGTTCTCTACTAGTATTTACCATATTTTATCCATAGAGATTCATAGCCTTACGCACCCAATTCTGAAAGAGTCTACACCCATTATTTCTTACTTGTTTAATTCTCTTGCCAAAGAACTCAAAACCATCTTTCAAACAAACAATCGGTCACATAATCTTGCTTTTGAGCAACAAAAGTTTACTTCTAAGCATTTTTATTACACTTCTGGCACACAAAACTGTGCTTTTGGCACAAAGAAGTGTTTTTTTGGTCAACAAAATTGTGTCTTTGGTCAATAGAGCTACACTTTTGGTAGATAGAGTTGGGCCTTTGGTTCTATCATTTTCCAATTGTTACCTATAGAATTGCACTTTTGAGCTATCATGTTACCACTTTTGGTCTACAGTATTGTGCTTCTGGTCCATAGAATTGTGCTTTTGATTAATAGAGCCATGCTTCTAGCTTATCCTGCTACCACTTTTGCACTATCCTGATATCGCTTTTGGCAGATAGTCTTGTGCTTTTGGTTATACATAATTCCTAGTCAGACTTTCACCTAGAATTAGAGACCTTTCACATTCATTTGATAAGACCTAAGACCATTCAGACCATCCACCTTTAGTATTTTAGTCATCCACTCATCTTCATCCACCCTCACATCATTATTTGGACTTTAGAGCTTTTATCTTCTTAAGACTATAGGATTTTATTCATCATATAGCATACATCCCAGACATTATCCATCTTTTAGAATCAGTTTGGTTATCAACCTAAAATTGAAATCACGTCTACTAGCTTATCTTTTGATTTGAGAAGTTACATCTCTTAGATTAATAGATAAGTTAGGTTCTATCAAACTACTGACATAACTAGCTTAAGAGAATAGCTTCTCTTGAGTTGGTGAAGCTTACTACCCCTATATTTTCTCTCCTTGAGTTCATTAGTCTATCTCTTGGAGGATAATCACAATCCCAATTATATCAACAATTGATTTAGATTTTATCTTTTATGAAAGCATTCCAACAATAATAATCTTAAGAGTCTCAACCTTGTCACAAAAGTCTAAACAAAATTCCATCCATCATCCATCCTTATCATATCAAGTATGAAACATCATATGCCTCTTACTAGGTATCAACATAGAAAATCCATGGAAGCCAATCAAAACAATCCTCAAGATATCCTCGACACATTCATAGATGCAACACAATTCACCACGCGTCTGAACCCTCATGTCATCCTTCTGAAGGGGTACACATTAGTTCCTTCCTCATCTAATGAATTTGGACAACAATCACATGAAGTGTCACAAGACCATACCAAAGAGTTACAAAATCTAGATGTCTTAGACACTATAGATAGGCTCTTAGCATCAGACCCTAATAGATTTTTTCTTCTACTTGCTAAGCAAGGAGCTAAGTTGCCTAGTGATTTTGACACATCAACTATTAGAGAGCAAGACCCTATCAACATCGCCATTGCTACTATGGGAGGATCACATCCCACTTCTATTCCAACCATATCTACCATAGCACCCAGAATCCCAACTACACCCACACATAACGTCCCTCTATCACCATTTACCAATCAATTTGTCAATCCACTTTATCAACCTCCCACATTAATTGGTCCTACTTCTTCTAGTACTCCTACATCTATTCCTCTAGTCATACCATCTGTGTCATCTATGACTCAATAATCCTGTCATCACCTCACATGCACTCCAAACATTCCATGTACTAACATATATAACATCTCAACCCCAATCATCTATTCGTCACATCTCTTATATCAATCCACCACGTGTATCACAACCCTAATCTTTTATTCCTCCTATATCATATATTAATCCACCATAGGAAACACAACCCCCAACCTCCTACACATTACCCAATAATCTACCACATGTCTACTCATACATATCCAACACAAACCCCCCTCAAATATCACAACAATCACCATCATCTTCCACTCATCAAGGTCTTTCTCAACAACAACAAAAACCCACATCTGAAATTGATCTCAATTTTCACATCTTCAAAAACAAATTTCAGATCTTACCATAGGACATTTCAAGAAAACTCTCTTTAGAAGAAGTCTATCCTTATCCTTTTAATAGTTCACTCCCTATGATCCCTTTTCATCCAAATTTTGAAATGTCAAAATTTGACAAGTACAAAGGAAAAGGTGATCCCAAAGAACATCTTAGGGAATTGTATATTTCTTGCTTAGAGGTTGTCCACAATGATACATATCTTTTACGCCTCTTTCCTCGTAGTCTTGGAGGGAAAGCAATATACTAGTTTTCTCATCTACCCCTGGGTATTAAGACCTATAATGAGTTGGCTAAAAAGTTTGTCACTCACTTTTCATTCAATATAGAACATGAGATCTCCATGACAGACCTATGTAATAACAAACAATGAAATGGGGAAACCTTTATCTCATTCCTACAATGATGGAGAAATATGGCTTGTAAATTTCCATGGCCTATCCTTGAAAAGCAATTGGTGAGCATGCATATTAGTTCAAAATCTCAATCCTGAACTAGGACTTCATTTACAAATCTAGTGTACCAATTCTTTTGATGAGATCATCTCTAAAGGGACAAACACTGAAAAGGCCCTCATTGCTAAAGGACTAGTCAAGATCTTCAAAGAAACAAAAGACAATCCCCAAATATCCAATGAAAATCCTTGTTTTTGGTCCAAAAATAAAAATGTCATAAATGATGGTGTTGTGGATGCCAAACACATTCAAAATGTCCAAACACCGATTAATCTTCAACCTAGAAAGACTGTCATATCTATTCTCAAGGAGAAACCTCGACCAAAATCAATGCCTAGATGTAAATTCACTCCACTGGGAGAACCTATTGTGTCATTCTAAGAAAATTTGTCCAAACTGGTCTCATCATGTTACCCAAAGCACGTCAATATGATGGACCCATATTTAAATCTTCTTCGTATAAAGACAATGAATATTCTGAATACCATAGAGTAAAAGGACATAAGACTCTAGGGTGCATGAAATTGAAAAGCCTTATCTAGAATCTCATTGATCGAGGAGAAATTATTGTTGATGATCCTCCTAAACAAACATCAAACAATGATCTCAACATCTGTAAGGATCCATTCCCACCACATGGTAAAGGAAACCCTTCAGACAAAGGTAAAAGTGTCAACCATATTTCAAGCTCATATGATTCCATTGCTAGTCATAAAGAAGAAAGTCACATGTCTACTTTATCCATCAAGGGAAAAGCCCTTAACTGTGCTATTACAACTCATCATGGTCAGGTTACCCTTTTTGGGGTAGCACCAAATATCCATCCAAATTGTGAGTACAACATTTTATAACATCTAGGGAAAACTCCAGCTCAGATATCCATCCTAGACCTCCTTTGAGCATCACCCACACATTAAGCTATAGTTGAAAACGCCCTTCAAGAGTCACCTGTCCCAAATAACATCGATGTTGTTCAATTCCAAGTCATGATAGGATATATTTCTTCAACACACCACTTGGCTTTCACTGAAAAAGACCTATCACAAAATCTTTGTCATAATGGCGCTCTACATATTGAAGTCTATATCCATCAACACAAAGTCAAACACATTCTTATAGATGGTGGTGCTAGCTTAAATATTTGTTCTCTAAAGTTGTTGAAACAATTAGGATACTCTGAAGACGTTATTGATTTTGACAAAAGTATAACCATAAAAGCATATGATGGTGTTGAATAAGAGTTAGAAGGTGTTATCCATCTACCTATTCAAGTTGGTCTTGCTGTAATAGAGACTCATTGTCAAGTACTAGACCTTGATCTTCCTTATAAAATCATCCTAGGTCACCGATGGATTCATACCATGTAGGCTGTTCCATCCACATATCATCAATGACTAAAGTTTCCTTTCAATGGTACATAAATTACTATCCTTGGAGACCCCAATCCTTTTGAATTTTGCCGAGCCATGAAAGGTTGATACTAGAATTCAAATCAAATCTCTAAAAACAATGTAGCTCAACCATCATCCTCATATATTGACCCATCCACGCTGATCAAAGTAGCATTTGACACACCTATTCCTGAAATAAAGGTTCAGTACAAAGATACAGGATTTGGTGAGTATGACCTACACAAGTCTTGTTATGTGGGGAAACTTCCTCAATCACCTAGATCATATGGAAAACCACCTCTAGCCAAGGAAAGTCTAAAGGTAGTCATATAGGCTACTCCTGTAGTCTTTATTCATTGGGGATTGTTAGACGATGAGTCTATTGAAGACATCTCCTCTTGGATATTTACAAAAGATCAAGATCTAGTCACATTACTAGTTGAGAAATATAGCAAAGGCCTCTGTATTGTTAAGAACATGGGTTACAAAGGCCAAGGTGGTCTTGGATTGCATGGACAAAGAAACATAGAACCCATCTTTGTGACTAAGAAAAATAATAAACATATAATAAACATGGTTTAGGATACAGAAAGGAGGTACCACAATCCTTAGGCATTGAGTTTATTCTTGACGAACTAGTAAAAGATTTTCCCGTAGTTGTGATTTCTTATGAGGATAGCATTGATGAATCCTATTTACACCTCATCGATTTATTTCATGAGGCTTCCATCTTCATAATATCCTCCATATCCCTCATGTCCAAAACATAAACCCAGAGCCTTTCACTTGTATACCCTGACCTTATCGACTGGGATCAACAAGAGGCTTCCATTCTTGATATATTTTAGAATAATAAATCCCTCACATAATTGATGGGACTTCAAGATGGTATTCCACTTGGTGACCACAAAGCATGCTTTTTTATGGGCCTATCTCACACAACATACTTTGGTGAGAAGGCCAAATCCTCTAGTTGCAAAAGTAAAAATCAAAATATCAGATCCCTTTGTGAAAACCACATTGTGGTGCCATTGGATCCTAAAAAAGTGAAAATAAAGGATGTATCCAATGGTGAAAACCTTCAGAGGACCTTGAGTATGGAGGATTTGACCTTCCATTTCCTTCAACATATCAAGAAAAATCTTCACTTTTGATTGAGAAATCACAGGAGATAAATCTAGGGACAACATAGAATCCAAAGATCACTTTCCTAGAAGCTTCTCTTCTAGAGAAAGAGAAAGGATTTTATAGCCTTCTTCATGAAAAGAACAATTAATTTCACTTGGTCATATACAGACATGCCTAGGATGGATCCTTCATTAGTGGTCCATCACTTAGTAGTATTCCCAAATGTCAAGCCAGTTAAATAGAAGCTTCAAAAAATGCATCTCCAAATAACATTACTAGTTAAAGTAGAACTTGAGAAGCTGCTAGATGTAAAGTTCATACGCCCTATTGATTATTCGGAGTGGGTTTCTAATTTGGTACCTATATCAAAAGTCACTGGGGCATACATATCTGCACTAATTTCATTGATCTTAACAAGGCATGTCCAAAAGATAATTTTCCTCTGGCTAATATTGACATCATTGTAGACTTGATCGCTGGTCATGAAATACTTTCCTTAATGGATAGTTTTCCGGTTATAATTAGATTATCATAGCACCTGAAGATCAACACAAGACAACTTTTACATGTCCTTAGGGTACCTATTGTTGGCAAGTCATGCCTTTCAGCTTGAAAAATGCAGGAGGAACATACCAAAGAGTAATGACTATTATATTTCATGACCTTTTTCATACCATCATGGAAGATTATGTTGACGATCTATTGGGAAAATCAGATACTAGAGAAAGTCACCTACATGTTCTGGAGAAGATCTTGACAAGTTAGAATAGTACCAAGTTAGACTCAATCCCAAGAAATATGTTGTTGGTGTTACATTAGGGAAATTGTTGGGATACATAGTGTCTCACAAAAGGAATTAAAGTAGATCCCACCAAACTCAAGGCTATAGTGTATATGGCTCCTCGTTCCAATCTAAACCAACTGAGAAGCCTCCAAGGAAAATTGTAGTCTATCAGGCATTTCATATCACAACTTGCCAACAAATGTCAAACCTTTTTACACTTTCTCTATAAGGATGTATCATTCAGATGGGATAGTAAGTGTCAGCATGAATTTGATCAACTAAAAGAATATCTTTCTACATCTCTAGTTTTGGTGTCACTAGTATCAAGGAGACCTTTATTTTTATACATCTCTACCACATCAGCTGCACTAGGCACTCTCTTAGCACAACATGATGATTCTGGTAAAAAACAAGTAATATAATACATTAGTCGCACCTTGATATGATATGAGCTTAATTATACTCCCATGGAGCGGGCATGTCTAGCTGTGGTGCTTTCTTCCCAAAATTTGTGACACTACATGTTAAATCAAAAAACAAAGCTCATTTCTAATATAGATCCCTTAAAATATCTTCTATCCAAGGCATCTCTCATAGGAAGATTAGAAAAATGGGTCATGATTCTTAGTGAGTTTGATATTGAATATGTTGATCGTAAAGCAATCAAAGGACAAGTCATCGCTGATCAACTAGCAGAGGCTCCTATTACAGATACACACCCTATGCTTTCTAATTTTCCAAACAAAGGGATATTTAATCTCTCCCCATCAGTTATATGGAAGCTATACTTTGATGGTTCATATACCCAACATGGTTTAGGAGTTGGAATCCTTTTTATCACACCATAGGGCAACTATATTCATAAGTCATATTGGCTAGCTTTTCCTTGCACAAATTACATTGTCGACTATGAAGTGTTACTTACAGGGCTTTACATGGCAATCAGGTGGAATATCAAGTAGTTATAGGTCTATGGAGACTCCCAATTAGTCATTAGATAGGTCACAAATGAATACCAAACCAAAGATGACAAATTGTTGCCCTAATAAAGGATGGTCAATGACTTCGAGCAATAATTTTCCACAATCTCCTTTCAATAGATTCCTAGATTGAATACCAATGCTACTAATGCTATGGAAACAATTAGATCTCTCTTGGATATGCCAACCAATACTCAGCACTGCGAATTCTTGGTCAAACAACTATTGATATTGGCTATTGATGTTCCACATACTGCATTAATCTATGAACTTGTTGGTCCCAATTCTTCCTATTACCAAGACATCTATGATTACCTCCATGATAACACCCTTCCATCAAACCTCACTAACATGTAGAAGAAAACCTTTATCCGTCATGCTTCCCAATTTACTATCCTTGGTGGCACTATATCGACAGAGTCTCAATGGTATCCTACTTAGATGTCTCAACTTGAAAGAGGCTAATGTTGCTTTACGAGAAGTTCATGAGGGTGTCTGTAGATCACATTCCACCGGTCCTAACCTTACAAAGAAGCTGCTATGCACATGATACTATTGGCTTACCATGGAATAAGATGCACATCAATTTTTCAGCAACATGGAGATCTGATTCATGCACCATCACATCAGTTGCAATTTGTTACTACTCCATAGCCGTTTTCACAGGTGGGACTTGACCTCATAGGTAAAATCCATCCATCATCCTCTAATGGCCATAAGTTCATCATCACCGCCATTGAGTATTTCATGAAGTGGCTAGAAGCCATCCCTATGACCTACATCACTAACAAACAAATAGCTAAGTTTATCTTGCACTACATCATTTGTCGATATGGTATTCCACATGCTATAGTAACTGATAATGGAAGACCTTTTTAAAACCAAGATGTCCATTGCTTGTGCTCTCAGCTTCATATTCAACATCACTTCTCCACCCCTTACTATCCACAAAGTAATGGCCAAGACGAGGCTTCCAATAAAACCATATTAAAAATCCTTAAAAAAATAGTCAATGAAGTTGGTCACGATTGACATTTATAGCTCAATCCTACCTTATGGGCATACCGCACTAGTATGAGAACCCTAACCGGTTCTACTCCATATGCTTTAGTCTATGGCATTGAAGCTATTTTACCTATTGAGGTTGAGATCCCATCTCTTAGAGTTTCCATGCAACATCTTATTGATGGAGAATAATACATAATTGCTAGATTGCATGAGCTAGAGTTACTAGATGAGAGGCGTCTCACAACATTAGATCACCTTCAAGTCTATCAAAACTGTCTTCATCGTAACTATAACAAGAAGATCAAGGAGAGATTTATTCAATTAGGTGATCTTGTTTTTAAAGAAAATAAGAGAAACCAACATGATTGAGACAAAAATGGCAAGTTTGAGCCTAATTGGTTGGGAACCTTTGTTATTACAATAGTTTATGGATCAATAGCTTATACATTGTCAACACCTAAAGGCATTCCTCTAGATAAACCCATCAACAATGTTCATCTTAAAAAGTTCTATGCTTGATCCTCAGAGTATCCCTAATAGAAAAATACAAAAAAATCAAAAAAAGAAGAAAAATACAAAAAAAACTAAAAAAAATACAAAAAAAAGAAAAAAAAGAAAAAAATACAAAAATACAAAAATACAAAAAAAAAATAATCCACCCTCTAGTGAAAACCTGGTAAACAGGCGCCTTGGATAAGTACCATTTTTGAAAACTTGGTGAACATTCACTGATGAATGCCAGGTACTGCCCATGATAATACACCTTTTTACCCCCCTTTTTCCTCCTTATTCTGTTGTCCTGATGACTGTACCAAAGTAGATTAACAAGATTGTTCTCATTATGATTAATAAGAGATGAATTACTTAAAATCATGATTTCTGATTGAAGGACTAATGTGCACTAAAGTAATGGAAATATGCAGAAATTCTCTCTTTTTTAAATCTACAGGTGCAGATGTTTGGGCAAAGAAAATTTTGGTCATCTCTAGAGGTGGTCCTAATAATCTCCAGAGTTGACATAAGGATACCACACTAGTCTTCAATATTTTCCAATATGATTGGAGAGATTTTGAGATAAGGTGGTGAATCATCTCCGGAGTTGGATTGAAGTCATGAGCATATTTCTGGAGCTGAACAGAAAGCCATAAAGCATATCTCTAGAGCTGTAGACAGAAGCACACACCTGTGGAGCCTCCTCAACACAAATTTAGATTTCCAGTGCTACTGCCAGTCAACACTTCTAGTTGTAATTGGGGTGCTCCAGATATTACTCAATCAACACCTGAGTAATCGAATGAAGACCCTAGTTAACTACTAGAATTTTTATTTCTCTTTTTGATTTTGCATGAGTTCTCGACAAACTGATTAAATACCTAAATTTTAGGGCCTCGTTGCCCAGTTGTATTTGAAACTAAGACTCAGATTTAGTGAGACCGCTGTTCCATTAAATCTATTTTAATTGCATGAATTTTTACTCTATAGTTAAATCGTTAGTAGAATAAGAGATTAATACTATCTCACCGATGAACTAGTAGTTAGGGTAAGTGATATCTTATCACTAGATTAGATAGAAATTTACAAAAGTAGTAGCAGAAGATAGACAGCGGATGATTTATTATTATTGTAATCTCATTTTGATATAGACACTTTTCTGAATACAAAATGGTACCGATGGAATTAGACTGAAAGCGAATTGTGATATTATCTTCTTGTGCTGATTCATTGCTTTAGTCTTCAACCACTCCCACCACCAAGGCTGAAGGATAGTATTTTTTGTTTTGTTATTCTGGTTCAGATTTTGTTTAAGGAGATAGTTAATATTTTCTAATAGATAAATGTATGTTTTAATTGTGTGGAATAGTATAGATCTACATTAGCAATTCATTGTTTCAACTTTGTTTTTAGTATTCCTAGAATTCATTTTCACAGTGTTGTAATTAGGGCTGACAACTGAGAGGGGTGGCGAATCAGTTGTCTTGAAACTTTAATACTTGTTGCAGTTAATTCTTCTTTACCACCTTTTAACAGATTAATGATATAAGCAAGAATCAATGACACATGAGTAGAAACACAAACAACACACTTGACACCAAGATTTGTAACGTGGAAACCTAGTTAAGGGAAAAACCATGATGGGGGTTAACCCACAAAGATTATACTTTGTTAAAAGTATTACAAAAGGGGAAGACACATGCCTTCGGGCTCACTGCCCAGAGCTCACTTCCTAAAAGAATGATTACAAAAGGATTACAGATTGTTTGAACTGATGAATAGCATCTGTCAATGCAAGAATTCAGTTCTGGTTAAGCACAAAATACTGATCTTACACATTTCATCTTTACTCTGCCCTGTTTACTACTCTGCCATAATCTAGACCTTAGATCTCTTCTCTTTTGCACTTCTATCTATGCTTTCCACACTTACTCCATATTCACATATCAACATACCTCCAATACACTTGAATCCATCAGCTATATATATCCGCCTAAATAAATTTAATCTCCTTTCTATCGGCCTTATGAAGAACTTAACAAACAATACAAGTACTCTGTTCTGTCTGCTGAATCCATACACCAATATTGATGTGTACCAGAAATAACACTTGCAAGTCACCATACATGTCAACCACTAACATTATATCCCATACGCAACTCACCAAAACACTTCTACTAGATCTGCACGAAGATTTAACACAAGTCAGCCTGTTCTTCACCAAACTGTTCTATCATATTAGGACCCGGTACTCAGATGCTCATAACTTTTAATCCCTTTGTCATCAGAGGCTGAAATAATGGATTTAGATTGTCATAACATTCCTCTACACTCCCTCATATTTGCAACACATAATTATTAATTGGAGAGATCCACTGACCAAAATACTGAACTCTGCCATATACCTTGTTGTTGTCTATCCGGACTTGACAAATCTTGGAACTAACTTCTGGTATGATCTGATACTGTATTGCGAATGCGTGGAATGAACTTAGTTGCCATCAATGACAACACATGACATGCCTTATAGTGTCTTGCCAACAATCTCCCCCTTTGGCATTGATGGCAACACTTAGTGAAAAATGACTAAGTGTCAGAACACTCCCCCTTACTATGTACACTTGAGCTTTTCACTGATCTCCAATCCTCCCCCTTTGCTAGATTCCTCATTTTTCACTGCTCTTCACTCCCCCTTTGACATCAATGGAAAAGGGTGGGTCTGTAAACCAAAATTTATACAAAAATTCTCCATACTAGGCCGCATATGTACAAATAATCCTTAAGTCCTATTTACATAAAATTAAGTACATCACCAAAAATGTTCTTTAATTGTGACAGATCGTTATCCCAATTCTTCTTTATAGTGTTCAAAATTGACATGTGGACACTGAAGAGAAATGCTTGTGACTCTGCTGTACGCAGATCTCTGGGATCACTTGACTGATCTTCATCTTGAGCTTCAGTCAGAGCATTAAACATGACTTCCATTTTGGGGAAAGTAGTCCCCGGAGCTCACTCATTCTTGTCTCTATGCCCTCCTTCTCTTTTGTCAATTTCTTTATTTCTTCAATCAAGTTTATCACTTGACTCTCCTTACTTGCCATTTATACTGACAATGGGTCAAAAGAATTGGACACACTAGATAATTTCTTCTTAGACACTTTTATTTTGTCTTTAATATCTTCTATAAGTTTAGGATCGGATAGACAAAATTTATATACACTAACTCCTTTTGTAAGAGCATTTTGAATACTCTTTATACTGGCATCCAACACCATTTTATCTACTCCAATTAATCCCTTAAGAGCATCAAATCTTTTATCATTGAATTCTTTCTGAACCTTTACCTCTGCATACTTCTCTAAGGACTCAAAATGAGAACTTACCGAGTTAATTAGGTTATTTAATTGTCCTGAGGGGGATGTTGAAGAATCCTTGTGGTATGTTGGCATGATTTTCTCTAAAATCCCTGATGCCAAACCTAGTAGCTCATTGTCCTCTATGTGAGACTTCAATATCTTTTCTCTTGCCTTGGCTTGTGTGAAAGATTCTATCTTCATCATTTGGACTAGAAAGAGAGTATCTAGGTTGATTAGTCCTTGAATCAGTTCTGGTTCATCAAGCTCTAGCATTTATTTACTCAAGAAACTCTTCACTGCATCTGTAGTGTCTCTTGCCACAATTTCTGGACCACCTTCCTTTTCTTGAGTTTTCTCAGTGATAGTATCAGGACTATTTTGTTTAGGTGCATCAACATTTGTACCATCTTCTTCTGCTTTATCTTCCTTACCCTTGACTTCTTCTTCTTCTTAGTTCTTAGCCTTTTCTATTTCATGCTCTTCAATCTTCAATGAATCATCTGCTTCTATATTCATCTTTGTATCTTCTTTGTTAGAATGATCCAGAGGAGTTAGAATACCTCATGCATCAGCAATTTCATCTGTCATTTTTACTTCTTCCTTGCTTATTGCTTCCTCTTCCAGGATAGAGGAATCATCCATTCCGTATTGTTGCTCATCCTTCTGCTACTCTTCTTCATCTGGGACTAGTGTGTCATCAGTAGGCTCATCTAACACAACAAAGAACTTGTTCTTGTCCAATGCTTTTCTCAAAATTTGTTCAGTTTCTTGAACTATTTCATCTATCTCTCCAATCATCAGTTTATTCATTCTTGTTTTACTCCTGAATTCATTTTTGACCTCTTTGAAGATTTTATCTGCTTCTTTGCTGGAGATTACCAGACATAGAGTGGTCAGTACATGTTCTCTAAACTTCATATCTTTTGCCTTGGTAGCTTCTTTCCTAATTTCCAATATATCCTTTAGACCTTTTGGAACTTCTGACAAAATTTATACCAATGCTTGATTGAACAGATTCAAGTACTTGATAATAGCTTCTTCCAAGAGTCTTTTGTCAACATTATTGTAGAGATCATAGAATTTAGTTAATGGTTTTAAGTTTCCATCAATAGTGATTGTCTTCACAATGTTTTTCACAAAGGGAATTTTCTTCTCAACATCAGCTTCTAATTTTTGTCTCTTTATTGTCTTCTTGCTTCTAGAAGGCTTCTCTTCAGATACTTTAACAACTTCAGCACCTGTGGACTTTAGCTCCTTAAGTTCATCATCTCTATCTGTCTTCTCTTCATCCTTTTCTTCCAAACTTCCTATGGCCTTTTTATCATTACTTTTGTTCTTTTCTTTTCCTTACCAAATGATTTGTCTTCCAGTTTTGTAGGTTTAAGGGGAACAGAGGCAGCAACAGAGCTTCTAGTAGTCCTTGAAGTGGAGGATGATTCCACTGGAGCATCTTCTTGTTTCTTATCCTATTTCTCCTTTTCATCCTTTTCAATTCTTTCTCTGTTTTCCTTTACTACTTCCTTGGTTAGGAAAATGCTTTCAGCATACATTTCAACCTACCTCTGAACTTTTCTCTTGGTCTCTGGTTGCCTGAGCTCAACATGCAATTTTAGATTTAGCTCCTTATACATTCCAAAGCTTTCAACAGAGGCATCTTTTGATTTTCTCAGGAGATGTTGAGCATACATGTCCAAGATCTTCTCATCAACCTCATAGCCCATAGGCATAATCCATATAGTTCTGGGTTCCACAGGCTCCATTAGGCATTGATTAGTGTCTACCATAAAGTAGATTTCATCCTTGTATTTCTCAACTATTTATTTGGGGATTCTTTCCCTAGAATGCATCATATTCTAAAACTTTTTAAAGTAACCCTAGATTGTAGTCTTCTATACACTTGAGTCTCCAATACTGAGTAGATGATCTCTTATTTGCCAAGCAACTAGCCTATCATTTGTCCAGTGCACACCTTGTACTCTAGGCACTTCATTCAAAAAATAGAACAAACATATAAGTAGGGAACCATATTTGAAGGTGTTATTCTTATCCTTTTTTATTTTTCTCAAATTTTTAATCAATTGGTTCTATAACAGCTCACATAGGTCATAATCTGCGTTCTCCTTCAACATTTGATATGCTGCATATATGGAAGTTCCAAAGATAGAATTCTCCCTACTGGAGTGGTAAATCTTGTAGCCAATCACCATAGAGGCAAACTTAACATTTGGTTCTATAATATCATTGATGGTCATTGCCCTTTTGTTGAACTTGGCACTGGTAGCATCGGTCACTGTCTAGTTCTTCACAGCTTTCAGCATGGGTAATCCACCAGTTGAATTTAACCCAGTTACAATCTTGATAACATCCTTTGTAATCTTGAATGGTTTCAATAGCCATATGAACTCATCATGCATTCGGCTCAAGATATATCAAACCCACTCATTCTCATCAAATGTCAGAAATTTAATGACTTGCAGAAAATGTTTGCTTTCTAGGGCTTTGTATTTCGGTTTCTATTCATAGCTATCATCCCTTAGGTTGTTGACAAACAAATCCAAGAGTTTCAAGCTTCCAAATTCTTCTATGCTATAGTGGATGTAAGCCCTAATATCCTCAACATGTAGAACTCCATATGGGACACTAGAAAATGCTCCTAAAGGTTTGATTTCGATTGACTTGTATGGATGCTTCTTAAATTTTGGCTGAGGCCTTTCAGTAATATCAACAAGAGGAGTAGCCATTGCAAAAGATTACAAATTCAAAGCTTTGCAGATAAATACCTTTTGCTTCCACGGAGTTAGGGTTAGAAGACAAATTTTTTGGTTGCACTTCAAATCCTTGAAATCTTAGCTCAAATGCTCTTCTTCTTTCTATCTTTGAATGCAAAGTGATTCAAATGAAGGAAGAAGGACCTTTTTATGATCCGTAAAACCTAATTTGCCTTTGTAATAAATGCTCTGCCCTAACACATCCGGTTACACTATTTTTGCATATAGTCTATCTTTAGTTGCTCCACAAATCATCAAATCTACTTCTTTTCTTTCAGAAATCCTTTCAAATACTCTTTAGTAACCCATATTATCTTTCCACATCGTGCCAAATTTAGGCACCTACTTACTGGCTGGGGGAATTTGATTTTTAATGCAGCTCCCCCTGAGCCAGAGCTCCTGACTCAGTTCCTGGAGGAATTATCAGCACCAAATTTTGGTGCAGACCTATTATCAACATTCATTTTACCTTTCTTCACCCATGTATTGTTCATTTGATTCTAGACTTCATTCATGTCAACTTTGCCTTTGTCTTTGTCTTGTCTTGGCTCATCTAGTTTTCTGTTTACCAGACCTCTTTCATTATTCCTGCTTCTAAAAAATCTTGCAATATGACTGAATCGATTACAATTGAAGAACACAACATTTCTTTTCCCATTTGATTGGATTCCCCTTGATCTATACTAATTATCCATATGTCCAAATCTATTGCATGCAAAGCATTTGCCATTGAAAGAATTCCCATTTTCTCTATTGTCAGAGTTATTTATTATCATACCTCTACATTCATTGGATCTATGACCGTACCTCTTAAAATTGAAACATTAATCGGAGAGGGATGGACCACTTTGATTTACTCTGCTTTTGTACTGAGTAGCTTTATGGCCAAATTTACTGCAATAGAAACAATTTCCATTAAAAGATGGATACCTTTGAGTATTAGGCTATCTTACCGGAGGTCTTCTAGGTCTGTTTCTCCCATTCCTTGATTGAAAATTTCTTTATCTAGATATGAAGCTTTTACCTTTCTCATACCCAAGACCATGCTTATCATCAGCCTTCTTCTGACTCTCAAGCATTGCTTCAAGTTTAGCTGAGCTTATCTTGAACTTTTCCTTGTATTCATTTGCAATTTCTAGGTAATGTCTGAGAATGACAATTTGCCTTTCAAGTTCTTTCTCATTGTCTCTGCTTTCTAGTAGATTAGATTCTAGATGGCTAGCTATTCTATCCAATTTGTAACATTCTTCAGTTCTTTCTTTTATAGTTTGATTAAGGTCTTATTCAGTCTTCTTCCTTTGCTCAATTTCTTTGGTTAGCCTCATTACCCCAGATTCCATCTCATGTTTTAGAACAAAAACTTCTTTTGTCAGCTTCTCACATTCCTTTATCTTCTCTTCCAAAGCCTCATTCATGCCATTTTCTTCAGTAAGATTAACTAGCTGATGAAGTAGTTCCTTCTTTTTTTCCAGTGATTTCTTTAATTTATCTTTTGGCAAGTCAATGCAATCATCAACATCCTTAAGGTTTGCTTTTAGGTCATCTATTTCTGCTTTGGACTAGTCAGGATCTTCTAAAGCTAATTGAAGTTGTTCTTTGAGTGAACCCATTGAAACTCCTTCCTAGATCTTCCTCAAGTTGTTAGACTTCTTTCAAGGAACTTGGCTCTAATACCAATTGTTGTAATTAGGGATGACAACTGAGAAGGGGGGGTGAATTAGTTATCTTGAAACTTTAACTCTTGCTGCATTTAATTCTTCTTTACCACCTTTTAATAGATTAATGATATAAGCAAGAATCAATAACACATGAGTAGAAACACAAATAACACACTTGACACCAATATTTTTAATGCAAAAACCTGGTTAAGGGAAAAACAATGGTGGGGGTTAACCCACAAAGATTATACTCTGTTAAAAGTATTACAAAAGGGGAAGGCACATGCCTTCGGGCTCACTACCCAGAGCTCACTGCTCAAAAGGGGCTCACTGCCTACAAGAATGATTACAAAAGGACAATAGATTGTTTGAACTGATGAATAGCATCTACCAATGCAAGAATTTAGTTCCAGTTAAGCATAGAATACTAATCTTACACATTTCATCTTTACACTACCCTGTTTACTACTCTGCCATAATCCAGACCTTAGATCTCTTCTCTTACGCACTTCTATCTGCCCTTTCTACACTTACTCCATATTCACATATCAACATACCTCCAATGCTCTTGAATCCATCGGCTATATATATCCACCTCAAGAATTTTAATCACCTTTCTCTCAGCCTTATGAAGAACTTAACAAACAATACAAGTACTCTGTTCTGTCAGCTGAATCCATACACCAATATTGATGTGTACTAGAAATAACACTTGTAGGTCACCATACATGTCAGCCACTAATATTATATCCAATACACAACTCACCAAAACACTTCTACTAGATCGGCACAAAGATCTAACATAAGTCAGCCTATTCTTCACCGAACTGTTCTGTCATATTAGGACCCAGTACTCAGATGCTCATAAATTTTAATCCCTTTGTCATCAGAGGCTAAAATCTTGGATTTAGATTGTCTTGACATTCCTCTACACTCCCTTAGATTTGTAACACAGAATGATTAACTGGAGAGATCTGTTGACCAAAATACTGAACTATGCCATATACCCTGTTACTGTCTATCCGGACTTGACAAATCTTAGAACTGACTTTTGGTATGATTTGACACTATACTATGGATGTGTGGAATGGACTTAGTTGCCATCAATGACAACACATGACATGCCTTGTAGTGTCTCTTGCCAACACATAGTAGATAGATCAATAGCATTAGTTTCTTTAATCAATAGAGATCATTAGAGTTAGATAAATGAATTGGAAAATATAGGATTCCTAATTGCAAATAGCCAAGGACACAAACCTGGATTTGACACATGAAAAGATGATAAAATGTCAAGGACCAACGACCCTTGTCATTTTTGGTGCTGTTGCCGGGGACCTCTGTGTTACTTAGGGAAATTTAGTTAAACAGTTTTAGGATAGATTGAATCTGTATGGTTAGAGCTAGGGATTCAAAAGGAAGATACATAAAATAGATACCCCATCAACTATAGGAGAAAACAGTTGGGTGGCACAAGATCTTGTTGAAGAGAGACACCTAGAACCTACCTTAGAAACTGCACCTCAATTCAATAATCCCTTAAACCCTCCAAGTCCTCCACTCACTAAATATATCTAGGAATTGCAATAGCTAGGTAGATCCTTTGACAGAAACTAATTCGTTAGAACCTCACACTAAATCTCAAGAAGAAGAACCAATATCAAACATGGATGATAATCATGAGGAGGAGGAAAATTAGGCTCCAAGAACCTTCTCATATCCCATTGTTCTAGCTACTGGAGATAATGCCCCCATGAAAAATATTTCACCTGCACACTTGCCAAATTTTAGGGGTCTTGCTTCTGAGGATCCAAATTAGTTATTTTTGAATTCAAAGTGGTATGCCAAACTTACGATTATGAATCAACTAATCAAAAACTCAAACTATTCTCCTCAACTCTGAAATATTCTGCAATGAGATGGTTCATGGGTTTGCCCCAAAACTCCATCCATTCCTGGGATCAGATAGAGACATAATTTTTTGGAAAATACTAGGACTACTATAGAGTCAGTGATAAAAATGAGGAATTGTTCAAAATTAAATTGAGAGGAAGAGACCTTAGAGGATTATGTGGATAGGTTCAACTTTTCTTTGAGAAGGTATGGCAACCCTATCAATCACTCTTTGACTAGAACCCTGTTTGTAAAAGGATTAGACAAAGAATCAAAATACGCACTGGATCTAATGGGAAAAGGGAATATCAATAAAATAGATATGCTCGCTATAGAAGAACTCTATAGGAACTATTCCAAAACCCAAGATGGAGTGAGAACACCCAAATCTTTCCAAGGGAAGAATTAAATAGGACAGTTAATGGAGGAAATTGCAAATCTTAAAATAGATATTCTAGTCCAACTGAATACCACATTAGATGGGATTTAGGCAAAAACTAGAACAAATGATCAAGACAGAACAACTAAACCACTCTCCATCTATTGTCCTAGGTGTAGAAACAAACATCTATTGAGGGAATGCCCTTTGGATAAATTAGAGATCTGTCAGATTTGTGATAGGGAACATCCTACTAGTTGGTGTGATCGACTCCCAGCCTTAAAAAGGCTAAGTAAAAAGAATGCCATTATAGAGGAGGAGTTGAACTATGTAGGACAAAAACAACCTGGGATTTTCCCTTATAATTAGTATCCAAACTAGGATTTTTATAGGGGTCCTTCTAATTGGGGAAATAGTCAATGGAATCCAACTTGGCACGGGTCTCAGAATAATCCTCCTTGGGGACCACAAGATTGGCCAAACCAATATTGGAAAAATCAGCCCTGGGGGAATCAACAATGGCTACAACAGTTTGGATCACAAAACATGCAGCCTCATTGGGGTCCTCAATAGGGATATAATCAACAATACCAGGGACAACCTTGATGTTTCCAACCTCAACAACAAGCATTGCTAACTGGACCTCCCAACACACAAGGGCAGTCACAAAACAAACCAGTTAGCCAACCACCCTTACCAACTCAACCTATACCAAACCCACGGAATAAGCAGGGAGTAGTTGTTTACATGATAGAACAAGAAAACATGGCTGGTATTAATGTTATATATTCTAATAATCTCCAGCCGCATTCTGGGAAAGCACTTCCAAGACCATCTCCTCCAACTATAGTTGAAGTAACCAATGATGAGAAGCTTGAAAATCCATCTGCTCAGCTTCCAGAGGAGATTACTATCAAAATAGTGCTAAAAGAACCATCCTTGGATAAATCTAGAGTTCCTCCTAAAAGGACTTCGAAGAACATCCCTAGAAACATTTCTACTAAGAACTCTAGAGATGCTCCGGAGATAGAAGAACTAGCACCATACCCAGAATGACTCAAACAAAATGTTTCCCAGAAAAAGGTTTTACAAAAACAAGTCCAATCTACCTTGGAATTAGAACTTTTACAAGAAATTAGACAATTAAACATTGAAATTATGCTCCTACAAGCAATTAGGGATGTGCCTGAACTAAACCAATTCATCAAACAACATTGTGTTAAGACCCAGGGCAAGAAGAAAAATTTTCCTTCCACCTAAAAAGTAGTAGACCTCCTAATGGGAGAAATACTCCTCCCAAAATATGGAGATCCTGGGAATCCCGTCATAACTCTTTACATCTCAAGGGTAGAAATATCTAATGTTTTGGTTGATTTGGGAGCAAAAATAAATGTAATGATAGTCCATACAATGGACAAATTAGCCCTAATAGGTATCCAATCCACATCCACAATCCTTCAACTCGTTGACCAGTCAGTAGCTATTCCAAAAGGGGTGATAACTGATGTTCCAGTTGTGATTGAATCATGGGAATTCCCAGTAGACTTCCTGATATTAGAACCAAGAAACCAGCGAAATGCTTATCCATTGATATTAGGAAGACCATGGCTAGCTACAATAGTAGTATCTATTGATTGTTGAACTGGGGATATGGTCATTTCTAATAGAATAGATTTGAAGATTTAATATCTTTGTATCCTCTAGCCAAACCTTCAATACATTATTCAGGAAGAGTATGGGTAGATGAGCTAGATAACATGGAAAATAGTGCCTCCATAGCTATGGTTACCATCAAAGAACATTTGGGTGAGTTAGAAGAGGAAATCCATTATGATACAATGGAAGATGTCATCCACATTCTTATTAATGAGGATATAATGGAGCTAACCCAAGATTCAAGGAGAGAATTTCTCACTTCTGCACATTGTACCCTAGCAAATATCATTCATTGTGGAGAAACCTTCTATAGAGACAACCACATTTCACATGTTGCTTCCACATTCTTGTCCCCTCAATACCATGACTCCAGGATATTGAATGAATATATATATGAATCAGATCACAAAACAAGTCATGATTTTACGTGGGTAAACACTGAATATCAACACCTAGTTAGCAGAAAAATAGGAAGAAGCACTTCTCAAACTCCTAATTTCCCATTCAGTAGCTTTTGCTTGGGAATACCAACATATGAAGGGCATCCCTCTTGAGATCTGTACTCATCATATATACACTAAAGATGTCAAACCTATCAGACAACCCCTAAGAAGATTGAATCCTGCTTTAAAAGACATTGTTAAGACTGAAATAGAAAAATTGCTGCAAGTAGGGTTCATATATCCAATCTCAAATAGTCAGTGGGTCTCACCCTTAATCATAGTGCCTAAAAATAATGGGAAGTGGAGAGTGTGTATTCACTATAGAGAGATAAACAAAGCCACAAAGAAGGACTACTTTCCCTTACCATTCATTGACCAAGTGCTTGATAACCTTGCAAGGAGGAGTATTTTTCTTTCCTAGATGGGTTTAGTGGATATAACCAAATCCAAGTAGCAACTGAAGATTAGGATAAAACCACTTTTACTTGTTCTTGGGGAACTTTTTCCTACAAAGTTCTTCCATTTGGACTATGTAATGCTCTAGCTACATTTCAAAGGCTTGTTTTAGCCATTTTTGCTTAATTAGCTAATGAGTGCATGAAAGTCTATATGGATGACTTTACTGTGTATGGGGACAACTTTGAAGAAGCTCTCATAAACATAGAGAATGTATTAAAATGCTGTGAAAAAATCAACTATCCCTAAGCCATGAAAAGTGCTTCATGATGGTAGAAGAAGGAATTGTATTGGGACACCACATTTCAGCAAATGGGATCAAAGTGGACCAAAACAAAATAGAAGTGATCAAATAGTTACCTTCACCTAAAAATTAGATAGATGTTAGAAGTTTTCTGGGTCATGCAGGCTACTATAGGAGATTTATAGAAAATTTCAGTAGAATAGCTGCTCCTCTATTTACCTTGCTTAACAAAGACACAAAATTCTTATCAACAGAGGATTGTCAATCAACATTTGAAACCCTTAAGGAGAAACTTACTGTCACACCTATTTTAAGAGGACCCAATTGGACTCTACCATTTCACATACAAACTGATGCTTCAAATGAGTCTATTGGAGCAGTCTTAGGACAGAAAGAGGAGGGAGAAGGTATGCATGCCATCTCTACATCAGTAAAAACCTTACCTCTATAGAAAGAAACTACACCACAACTAAAAAAGAATTCTTGGTAGTCATATATGCTATAAACAAATTCAGGCATTATATCACTAGATACAAAATATTTGTACATACTGATCATGCAACCATCAAATACTTAATGAATAAGTGAGTAGTGGATGCAAGGATAATTAGGTGGTTATTGCTATTATAGGAATTGACATTACCATAGTTGATAATCCAGGAAAATTTAATTTTCTTGTTGACTTTCTGTCAAGATTGCATACAAGTGGAGAGAACCAGCCAATGGAGGACAGATTTCCAGATGAACATCTTTTTGCTATCTCCTCTACTACACTTTGGTTTGCAGACATAGCTAATCTCTTAGATACATGCTTGTTTCCATCCCATTTTACCTCAAAACAAAAGAAATGCTTACTTAAGGAAATCTGATCTTACAAATGGTTAAATAGTTTATTGTTTAAATGTGGTCCTAATTTCATTTTACGTAGGTGTCTAAAAGCTGATGAAATTCTTGATGTCTGAAGGGCATGTCATGATGAACCATCTGGTGGACACTATTCTTCACACAGAACCATCCACAAAATTCTGGGAGCTAGTTACTACTGGCTCTCTATTCATAAGGATACCAAGAAGTATGTGCAGCAGTGTGATCAGTGCCAAAGGATGGGATAACCAACCTTCACCTAGAAAATGTCACTTCATCCTCAAGTAATGTTGGAACCATTTGAGCAATGGGGTATAGACTTTGTGGGACCAATTTCTCCACCATCATTAGGCAAAGAGTACATTCTAGTATGCATAGACTATGTTACTAAATGGGGTGAAGATCAAGCATTGCAATTTGTAAGAGAGGAGAAAGTTGTTGATTTCCTTTATAACAAAATTTTCTTAAGGTTTGGAGCCTCAATTGTTTCAGACAGAGGACCTCAATTCACTACCTAGGTAATTAGAGCATTCACGGACTTATATCAAGTTAAGCATAGGAAATCTTCACCCTACCATCCCCAAGCCAATGGACAAGTGGAAGTGACTAATAGGGAATTAGAGAATATCCTGATAAGGACATTGCCCATGAATAGAAAGGATTGGGCTAATAGAATACCTGAAGCAATTTGGGCTTACAATACCACTTGGAAGTCCACAACCAAATTCTCACCATATGAATTAGTTTATGGAAAGAAACCCATCTTGTCTATAGAATTTGAACTGCAAACACTCAAAACTTCATTAGATATTGGTCTACCATTGTCTATAGCACAACAGAACCGGATTCTTTAGCTCAATGAGTTGGATGAAATCTGTACGGAAGCCATACAGTAGACAGAACTTGTTCAATATCAAAGGAAACAATGGCATGACCAGCACATCAAAAGGAGGACATTTCAATAGGGTGATTGGGTTCTCCTATATGATTCTAAGTTCAAGGAGTTCAAAGGAAAGATACAAACTCATTAGATGGGTCCTTATCAGATAAAGGAAGTTTTTGAGAATGGAACAGTTCTGCTAGAACCTATTAATAGAAGCACATATACATTCTTAGTGAATGACCATAGAATTTGACTCTATAAAAGGCCATCAACTAAGGAAGAATTCATCAAAGATTTGTGCTTAGTTACAGGGGACACATCCTCTATCAGAGCCTTGGACTAAAAAAAAGAGGTTGAAAACCAACAAATGGCGGCCTTCTTGAAAAAAGAAAGAAAAAAAAAGGAAGGTTGAAAACCAAAAAATGGCAGCCTTCTTAAAAAAAAAGACAGATGAAAAACTAGTAAATGGAGGTTCTCTTCTTCTTGTTGGATTGGAATAATCAAGCTGTGGAGGTAATCAGGTGCCAAGAGTCACTAAAACACATCTCTATAACAAACTAGGAGCACCTCTGGTGCTCATAAACTTGGAGCACCTCTAGCGCTTCACAAACTAGGACCACCTCCAGTGCTCCACGAATAAAGAGCCATTTAAAAAAATAATAATAATGAGGGGACCCACTTCTCTAAGTAATAAAGTGGAGACGTCATTCGATGAGGTCAGCATGACTCATACTCCACTCTATGACATAAACAATGATGAAGTCAACATGCATATTGTCAGTAATAAAAAAGCCATCACTCTCACATGCGCAAGTCATCACAAATTTCTATACCAACTTCACTTGACAACAGTCATTCCTAGACCACTCAGTGGGAATAATTGTAGAATATGTGACAACAAGGATGCTGACGCCAGTTAAAGCCACACAGTAGCTGCTCACGTGCCAGGTCACATCAAATCTCATCAAAGCCACGGTGTTGCAGCCATGTACATTGGACCATCATCATTAAGATTGATTCAGGTAATTTTCTTTAATTAACTTAATTAGTAACTATCTTGTCAATTCTATTTTTAGGTGCCATTATTGTGACACATCTCCCTGCCATTATTTCCCTTCTTAACTCATGTATGCCACCATATTTGCCATACTGTCTACCTATTTACAGAGTGTCCCATCACTCTCTTGCAATTATGACTGCATAAACATGCTAAACTAGTCTCAATCTTCTTTCCCATAATCTAAGCAGTAAAACAAAACAACATATCAACCCTCATTCAAGATTGCATATTTCTCTAAAAATCTTTGAGTGTAAAATTCAAGTCTGCTAACAGAGTCCTCTAGAGTGAAAAGAGAAAAAATAGACCACAGAGAGAAGCAGGAAGAATTTTAGCCACAGGAGGTGGAATACGATAGGGAAATGGGAGTTAAAAAGAAGTCAGAGCTAGAGAATATAATAGGCCTATTGCAGGATCAAGTTGTAGTAGACATTCTAAGGAATGTAGGGTGGTTAGAGTTCTTGGAGAAATTTGAAGGTTTTCAGGAGGATATTGTTGATGATTTCCTATGTAACCTGAAATATAATCAAACAATTGTGAGAGGGGTTTAGGTCAATATCTCTTCCACCATCATCAGTCATATCTTAGGATTACCAGAACAAGGTGAGAGGTTTTAACATTTGAAAATCCTATATGCTGATTTAATTAAAAATTTCCCTGAAGAAGGTGAACCTGTAATACAATTACATTTAAACAAAAATGAGGTTAAAGGAATTGTTAGGTCTTCACTTCCACACCCATGGCAGTCTATAGCATTATGGTTGATGAAATACTTTACATGTGATGGCCAATTTTCTATAGTTTTAGGACCAATAATGAAAATGTTAATTTTTCTGAGGCATGGAAATGCTCACCTAGAATTTAGCATAAACATTCCAAACTTTCTGTATTCTGCCATTAAAGCATCTTCAGACAAGTATTAACAAGGAAAAGGTCCTATGAAAAACCATGGCCTCATTTTTCTAATTGTGAAACATTACTTTCTGTCTCAAGCTGATGGAGAAGCTTTATGACAAACATTTTTAGACAATAAACCATAGGACAGAACACCAGAGAGGGCATAGAGAATGGATGAAGCTTCCTCTACCCAGTAGGAAGAGGAGGCAGAGCCTTCAACTTCCTCTCCAGCTACTAAAAAAGATAAAGGTCAAAAGCCCTCACTGGAGGTAACTTCCTCTCTAACTACTGAAAAAGATAAAGGTCAAAAGCCCTCACTAGAAGCAACTTCATCTGCTGCCCTTGTTACTGGCAAAAAGAGGAAAGGGAAGGAAGTTATGGATGAAGCTTCAGTTGCCTCAGCACAGTTACAGGAACTTGTTATAGAACAAACCCCCTATATGACTCGCTCAGCAAAATGGAAGATGACCTTGGCTGAGGAGTCTATTCTAACTAAAAAGATAGGGGAAGCAGTTGTTATAGAGGAGGAAATCATGCAGACCTTTACCTAGACTTCTGACCTGAAGAAGCAAAAGAAGAAGACAAGGCAGGGTCAAAAAACAAAAAGGACTTCAAAGAAAGCTAATTCCAACATACGCTACTAGGTTGAGGAAGCATCTCATGATTCAAATGAAATTCCTCTAGTTAGAAAGAAGAAACAAAGAGAAGTTCGCCCAAAGCCATCTGTTCATCCAGGTTCCCATAGTCCAACTTCACAACATTCCCTGCTTTGGGGACAGAACAAAGAGACACTTTTACTATTTTCTCAGACTTTGAGGATAATATACCTGCTACAGAGGCACCTACTCCACCTGTGCTATAGAGAAGCAAGATAAAAAGGCAACTTACCCAAGCTGAAAAAGATACTGCTCTCTTGGCTGAAGTTCTCTTGGGGTTTAAGACTTCTATAGATGAGGCTGGGCCTTCATCAACACCAATAATTGTAGAGAGAAATCAAGAGGAGGCTCAGAACAAGGGGATTGCAGGAAAAATTGAAAAAGGACAATGGATACAACTGACAGTGAAGGGAAAAGAATTGTGGAAAACCCTGAAGTGGAACAAACAAAAGAATAAACAGGGACTTATTCTCACCCTTCTGATCAGGAGGATGTTGACATTTCAAGGGAACATCTGATGCTAGAGGAAATAGATGATCTGAAGAGATTATAATGGGGGAAGAACCTAATTATTACTAACCTCAAGAAGGTCATGAAAGAAAAATAAATGGAACAAAAACAGATGATTAAGGGACTGCAAGCAGAGCTCCAGAATAAATAAGAAATAATTTAGGAGAAAGAGGTAGAAATGAGAGACAAAGAAACAGAGGCAGCCCAAAGCATCAAGGAAAAGGAGGCAGAGGTAGCACAAAATATTTCTAATCTTACAAAGGCTTGAGATAATAGTCTCACAATAATTGTAGCACTTGTTGAGAAAGTACAAAGTCAATCCAAACAATTAACATGGGCCAACAATAAGATAGATGATCAAGAAGAGTACATTCCGGAGTTGATTGGTCCAGTGGCAACAATGGAACAGGGGGTGCAAATAGATCCATACTTAAGCCCAATTCTAATAGATATTCCTAAAGCCTTGTTCCATTGGGAAAGAAGATGTAGGGAATATGAGGCTTCTAAACCCATGCTACAATTTCAAAGGGCAGTAACTACCATGTCACAAAGGGTACAAACTTTGGAAGAAAAGTTCCTTCAAATATCTTCCATTTCATTTGAGATCCTATCTTACATACCCCCCAGTGGAAGTTATGCTCTATTTCTACAAGAAAGAATCCTACAGAGAAAAATATCTTTGGTTCTGTCTAATTTTACTGGGGACATAGAGTTATGGATAGGGTTCATGGAGGCATACATGAGAAGTTCTGATGAGGATAAAGATTTTCTGTGTGAGTTATATTTGCATGGTTTCTGCATCAATGATCATTCCTTCATTATCAACTATTTTGTAGGAAAATGCCAACTCAGGGCATTCATGTCACTGATGAGAAGTCATTAGATTTGGAATGAAAGAATGGAGGCTTATATACAGAAGGATGCAAAAACAAGCCTTTTTATCAAAAGAGAATGTCCAAATCCCAATGCTTTTAAGATCCATTTCAGGGTACACATTTACTCCCCAGACAGTAAGACCAAGATTTTGTCTTTATATCTAAAACATCTGCATGAATGTTCCATTGATTTTGGCCTCCTCATAAATAATTTATCTAATAATATGCTTCCAATGGCAAAGAAAAGGTGGAACACTTTAACTACAGAACAAAAGATGAGAGAAGTGGTGTCCCTTGCCAACCTATGGTTGTTTATGAGGAAGGCCGAGACAGTGTCCAAAATGATGGATAAATACTAGCTAAAGTGGATAGGTGGTTGTTTCAGACCTCCTCTCATCATTGAGCCACTACCTATTTGGGTTGAACAAATGGAAGATGATAGATTTCAGGAATGGATGAAGCAAGTTGATCAGTTCAGAGGAAATGGTAATACAGACTACACCACTTGGTCTACTTATGCAAATGCTACAACTTGACTGATAGAATATTCCACCTGAATAAGTCCAGATTGTGAAAAGCAGGAGAACCTGGTAACCTTCAAGTATGGGGGGATGACGAGTGCTAGGTAGCACCCATGATAATACACCCTTTTACCCCTCTTTTTCCTCCTTATTCCATTGTCCTGATGATTGCACCAAAGTAGATTAACAAGATTGTTCTAATTATAATTAATAAGTGATGAATTACTTAAAATCACGATTTCTGATTGAAGGACTAATGTGCACTAAATTAATGGAAATATACAGAAATTCTCTTTTTGAATCTACAGGTACAGATGTTCAGGAAAAGATAATTTTGGTCATCTTCAGAGGTGGTCCTAATAATCTCTGGAGCTGACATAAGGATACCACACCAGTCTCCAATATTTTCCAATATGATTGGAGAGATTTTGAGATAAGGGGGTGAATCATCTCTAGAGTTGGACTGAAGTCATGAGTATATCTCTAGAGATAATCAGAAATCCATAAAGCATATCTCTAGAGCTGCAAACAAAAGCACACACCTCAAGAGCCTCCTCAATGCAAATGTAGATTTCCAGCATTACTGCCAGTCAACACTTCCAGTGGTAATTGGGGTGCTCTAGATATTACTCAATCAGCACCTGAGTAATCGAATGAAGACCCTAGTTAACTACTAGAAGTTTTATTTCTCTTTTTGATTTTACATGAGTTCTTGACAAACTGGTTAAATACCTAAATTTTAGGGCCTCGCTGCCCAGTTGCATTTGAAACTAGGACTTAGATTTAGTGAGACTGTTGTTCCACTAAATCTATTTAAATTGCATGACTTTTTACTCTATAGTTAAACAGTTAGTAGAATAAGAGATTGGTACTATCTCATAGATGAACTAGTAGTTAGGGTAAGTGATGTCTCATCATTGGATTAGATATAAATTTAAAAAAGTAGTAGCAAAAGATAGATAGCAGATGATTTATTATTATTGTAATCTCATTTTGATATAGACACTTTTTTGATCACAAAATGGTACTGATGAAATTAGATTGAAAGCGAATTGTGATATTATCTTCTTGTGTTGATTCATTGCTTTAATCTTCAGTCCTAAGGGTGTGGAGCAAGGGCCCACTCCCACCACCAAGGCAGAAGGCTAGTATTATTTTTTGTTATTCTATTTTAGATTCTTTTTAAGGAGATGGTTACTATTTTCTCATAGATAAATGTATGTTTCAATTGTGTGGAACAGTATAGATCTACATTAGCAATTCATTGTTTCAGCTTTGTTTTCAATATTCCTAGAATTCATTTTCATAGAAGATAGATCAGTAGCATTAGTTTCTTCAATTAGTAGAGATCATTAGAGTTATTTAAATGAAAAGACAACTATAGGATTCCTAATTGTAGACATCCAAGGACACATCCCTGGATTTGACACATGAAAAGATGATTAAATGTCGAGGACCAATGACCCTTTTCATTCACTATGTGTAAGAGTCAACATCCACCATCTAGTAAGTCTTCATCCACACCACTCCATCCCATTCGATAATAAAACCCCGTCCATCCATAATAAAGGGATTGACCTTTGCATTTCTACATACCCACCTATCATGGCCTGTCAATTGTGAGTGTCAATACTTATCCATAGTCACTTTGTCCATCTATCATTCTCCATAATAAAACCTCTACCTGAATGGGGGCACTTTTCCTTAATCTTGGTCTAGGAATTGATCCTTGTTTTGTATCAATAGGAATTGTCACACTTTCATGCACTTTTCCATAAGCATTTTCATCTATCACAATCCATAATAAATCCAAAATTGGACTTCAACCATCTACCAAAATTCATCCTATTCACCTATCACTTTGATTTGACTAACTCAAGTAGAAAATGAACAAGGCATCCTTTGAAAGCTCAAGTACTTATCAAATCGGAAGCAAAAGACTACTCTTGAAGCAATACACTTATCCGCATACTGCTTGCCACATCTACTAAATCCATCTATCCTAATCCAAAGCCTTTAATGGATATATCATTCCTACAATAAGGCCCAATCTACCATGAGCACCCTCTTTGGCAAGAGAATATGATGGTTGTGTATTTGTTTTATCAGTTGGTCAATTTTTATCTGGTTTATCTTTTGTTCCTTTTCGATACCTAATCAAGACTACCTTGATCTATCTATATCTTGGTATGTTGTGATACAATATAGATTGGGGCATGGTCATTGCTTTCGTATGCTGTGTTTGTGGGATGTTCTTATTATCCTTCCAAGGCTAATATTTATCTTGTTTGTGTTGGAATTAGCATCTTGCATATTGATATCTTTCACATCTAAGGTCTTGAAAAGGTCTTATATGTATTAGGATCATTCTATGCTAAGACTATTTTCCATTCATGTATCCAACAAGGTTCTATTATGTCTAGTAGAAATAAGTTCAAACCATTTGTTTGTAGAGTTAATGTTTAATGCATTAGATACATCATCACCTTGGTCTTATATACCTTGGTGCATAATATCTATATGCTACATCAAAATAAGGATTGCTCTTTACATTTTATAAAGCATAACCAAAGCAACATCTATCCATCTATCCATCGATATATCCCAATAAAAACTGTAGCTTCCATAATGATTGATCAATAGTCATTTCTCTATTCTAAAAACATCAGTTCTTCTATCCATGATAACATCATCTTTGCCTTGTGTCTCATCCACATAGATGTCCTACAAAACATGAATGTTTGACAAAACATGAATGTTGGACAAAACATTTGTAAGCATCATATATATCATCATATAGACATCTATCATCCATTTCATCCATTATCTATAATATGTCATCATCATAAGCATGTCATCACATAAAACCATAATCATAGTATATGTCATCATCATAAGCATGTCACCACATAAAACCATAATCATAGTATATGACATCATTATAAGCATTCACCATCTATAGGCATGTCATCACATAAATATATAATCATAGTACATGTCATATAATCATCCATAACATCCATAAACATATAAACATCCATAACAACTATAAGCGTGTCATCATATACATCCATCACATCATAAAAATATACATCCATAGAGCATCATGTGCATCATAAGTCTCATATAAATCATAAACAATCATTTTTCATCATATATATAAAAATGGACAAGTGTCATACAATGGGCTACTAAGATTCATCAAATATATACAAATAAGCCTACAGACATCATAGTCTCAAAACTACAATAGATATATAACATAATGGCAACTGTGTCTAGGAAGAACTCCCCTCAGAGGGCTTGACTTCTGCACCAGAGGCTGATATTCCTATGGCTGGGGGAGGCTAACGGGGTGCTATAGATCTAGGCTGAGGTGGTCCCATAACTGAAGCCCTAGATCTCCTATAGGATGAGGACCCTAATCTGCTCCTCTCTTGAAAGTTGGGCTACATCTGCTCTACTGGCATTGCACTCTGATATAGTCCTCTATAATACTCAACCTCTCAAATCACTCAATTTAGCTCATGCTGAACTTGAGTCAACTCTGTCACCAAATTCATCACTAGATGGTGTGTGCCAATCATGGCACTAGAAGTGTCTCTCCAAGGTCATCCTCTAGAGGGCTAACTTATCCCTTAGTCTTGTCGCTATCGCTCCATCACACTCTATTGTGATGCAAGCCAGCTCCATTAAGTCAGGAACTTGTGCCTAAACCTACATCTATCCTAGGAGGCTACCCTAGCCTACTTTAGCTCCACCCCAGAAATATCCCTCTCTTGTTGGCATCGAATCAAATGAAGCTCTGCCTGAGTCCTCCTATGGGTCTCTACCTATAGGAGCCACTGCAGTCTCTCTGTGTCTATCTCTACCACCGGGGCATCTAGCTACCTTGCCTCCCCCATCTCCACGTCTTATTTCCCAAGACTCCGAGGGATGTCTTGCCAACCCACATCCTACTGTGCCACCTCCACCACCATTGCTACCCTCTACCTCCTAGCCCTATGGGGTTTGGCCTCCAACCCTTTGCATGCAAGCTCTCCCACCTACCTATCCTTCTCACCAACCACTCTTGGGATGGTCAGTGTGGTCAGCCTATGAGTGAGCCAGTACACATCATACTCTGGCATCATCCTAGGATCTGCTCCTCTACCAATAGGGTCCCATGCCACTGGGGCAAGGGCATAAAACTCATAGAGTTGTAGCCACAACCACCTCTAGACCTCAATCATGTATATCTTGTTATGTCTGACCAAAAATAGCCTCTCCAACAAAAATAGGTTGTGTATGTCCAAACTTTCTCAATACTCTCTCTGGCAAATATTGCTCTATAACATAAACACTCCTGTCGAATAAGTACCGACCCTGCCTGCAGTAAGTCACTGCTTTGCATAGTCCTTCCATATCTCAAAATCTCTCCATGGACACCAAATCATAGTGTCAAGCTCATCAAAAGTGCATCTCCAATATGTCAGCTCCCTGAGATACCTTTGCATAATTGCATCATCATATAAATGAGCAAAGGGATATCAAACTTGTCTCTGTCATGGGGAGATGGGCCTCATAACTACACTATGCTCCTAGACTCACACATGCAAAAGTGTAACCCTTTCCGCTAAGCTAGAGACAAATTTGTAAATAACCTGGTGCATGTCATGGTATAACTGCCCCAACACACAAGGCCCCCATGCATATCTAATCCTATGTGTGAACATCTCCTCTAAAACTAGGCCCCAACCTATGGAAAATTTGCGTGATCACCTATTAGGAACTAGGACTCTGCCAATAAACCTAATCACTACCAGCTATATCCTATCAAACAAATGCTGCATGTGCATCGTACCTATCTCAATATCCTCAATGCCAAGATCGTGCATAATTAGTAATCTCACCAGTGCATCCTCTCCAACATCAGTGTTATAGTCAACTCGAGCCCCATAGATCAAGATATGAAGGATCCTCTAGACATCCTTGAGGGTGATAGTAATCTCACCCATTGGTAGATGGAAAGAGTTTTGCTCACTGTGCTATCTCTCAACCAATGTTGTCATCATCACCCAGTGAGCTCACACCAGTGTCATATGAGTGACCTACCATAAGCCCATCACCTCCAAAAATAGATCATCACCCTCGTTTAAGTCTGCTACTAGTGCCAGTCTCGCCAGGTGTCACTCCCAAGACATCAGTGGGGAAGAACAATTTGCATCCACAAAGTTTAACTTGTCATCTTTTGAAAAAACCTAACTTTCTGCATTAAAAGCCAAAAGAAACCTTAAAGACTAAAGTGCACTTCTTCTTGCCAAAAGTACCAACATTTTAGCCAAAAGTGCAGCTTTCTCTGCTAAAAGTGCAATTCTACTTGCCATAACTGACCCTTAAAATTCTAAATGCGTAAATGCTTAAATTAGTGAAAAGTGCAACTTTTAAGCCAAAGGCACCATTGTGTGTGCCATAAGCAAACACCTTTTCCAAAAGTGCTGCAATTTTTGGCATAAGTGCAGTGCTAGCCTACTGACCGCTTTTGGTCACAACTACAACCTACCCTCATTAATGACCCTATTTAATGCACTTAATGACTTGATTCAGGGTACTTACCATTCATGTTGCTCCTACTGGCTGGCTATGCATCCTGACCCTCTCCGCATGATGATCTGCTCATGGAATGCCTGCCATATCTACAATGTAGTCTGCGCTAAGCTCTGCAAATTTCTAAAGAACTAGAAGACAAGAAACTCTAAGGATGCAAATGACTTGAAAGTGACCTTTGGGCCCTACTTATAGCCTTCCAACCCTAATTTATTCCCTCTCATGACCTAAATTTCTTCAAGTCAACCTTATTTCTTCATTGTGTTAGCTTCCACCTTTTGATCTCGTCTTTTTGATCCTTTTTCTACTGCATCATCAGCCTTTTCTTCTTGTCACTAGTCAACCTAGTCCTTCAGTTTCCCTAGTTTTCCTCTCAAGGGGGCATCCTATCACCTGTTACACTGGGTCACAGTTGTCAATCATATATTATCAGTATTTTCTTTGAAACAACGCTGTGAAATGCATTGTCTCAAATAGGTGAAAAATGTAGACACTCGAAATTAACCATTGCATCATTCACCTTAAATTTCATCAAATTATTCTCACTCACCTTCATCCAACATTAATTAAATAACTTAATTATTTAATTAATTTCATCAATTTCTTCTAATTCACCTTATTCTAATAATAATTAAATGGTTCTTAATTATTCAATTAATTTCATCATTTTACCATCTTATTCTTCTATTTTCCCATTAATTAAATATACAAATTATTTAATTAATTAATCACATCTTAATTCCTATCATCTACACAATTAAATAATTTTAATTGTTTAATTGACTAATTACTCTTCTAAAATTAAATAAATTATTCAAATTTACTTAATTTGACTTTTCGAATATCTTCTAAATAAATGAAATCAATATTTTATTTATTTCCTATTTATTCCTTTATCATGTACAATAAATTGAATAAATTTATTTATTTAATTTCTAATTATCTTCTCAAATCTTCTAAAAATATCTTTTTCTTCCATGCACACAAATTAAATAATTTATTATTTAATTTTATTCATAGCATGTTTAAAAGCAAAGCAAAAGTTGAGTTAATTGGCTTTTAAATCATTTTTTTATCAATCAATTCATCAAATAGGAAAAATCATTCAATATTTATGAAAATCAATCCTATCTTTAGTCAACAAGGAAATTAACTCAATAAAACAACTTTTTCATGGACACTTGTCATTTGGACATTCGTCATGATTCCTCAATTTATCTCATCCATCAATTTCATCTAATTTTCTCTATGGTTGATCGATTTTCTTTAAGAGCTATAAATACGCCCATTCACCTTTTCACAAACCCTTCACGATTTTTGAGCATTGGAATCCATATCTCCCAACACTTTGAGCATTCTTTGAAGCACATCACATCCATTGATCTATCATCCATCCACTTATAATCATGTTTATGCTACGTTTAGAGCAATCCACATATCAAGACACCAAGGAATAAATATCGTAGTGTGGTAACTTGCATTATTGTTTACTTTGGATTTCATTATTTATCATTGTGATTATTTCTTGAGTTATGTAGACATTGGAATAGGGTCTCTTTTGTTCTTGTTTGCATTCTAATTTCTAACATATACAATGACCACCTCACTTTTTACATTACATTATATACAAGCTAGATTGTAAAACATGAACTAACTAAAAGTAGAAATACAAATACTAGAAATAAGTTACGGAGTAGGAAAGAGGAAGAAAAGAAGAACCTATCACCAAAGGATGGTAGTCTTAGTCTAGAATGCCAATACATCATGAGGACATCTGTGCATCATGTTGTAATCCATACAAAAACAAAAAATAAAAATCCGTACTATACAATATGGTCCAGGTCTAGAATTTCACCTAGTCTGCACAGAGGACAATAACGAAAACCTAACACCACAATGCACAAAGGAATCATATACATAATACATTTAAATGAAAGATAATGAAGATAATAGAATGACAAGAGAAAAGGAGAGAAATGAGCAAACTCTCATGCATTTGATTCTTCTTCTTTAACATGCACAACACAAAACAAGAAAAATGGTTGAGGTTGTTCAGGGGTTTGCCTCAATCAAACCCCTGCTTTGGTCTTTTGACCTCCACAATAGCCAAGATAGATAGATAAAAATATGTGTGATCTTAATCTAAGTGTTTCTAGATCTAAGAACAATGACTAAATGAAATCTAGTAGGATGTGAGAATCCCAAGGTTCTCAAGGGCACAATAAAATAAATCCTTGCAATAAAACAATAACAAGAATACTATCACCTTAAAAGGGCTTGAAGAAGCCAATGAGAGAAAGATAGTTGAAGGTATAGTGCTACAACAAGTCGTAGAGAGCTATATTAATTTGTAGTATCCAAGAAGGAAATCCAAGAGATAGCCAAGAGGAATATAATCACAAAAAGATAGGCTCAAAAAAAGGGAAAGGAGGGAAGAAGAAGAGGATGACAATTTATTCTAAAGATGCTTGGATCGTTACAGCTGACAGATGAAAATGACAAGTGGTGTAATGCCCTGAAATGACCACAAAACATAGAACTATTGTAGGATGCTAGTGCACAGGCATGGATGTCCATGTGTAGCACTAGTGTCTAGACAGTTTAGGCTCAAAAATGGAAAGACACAAGAACATCACATGACTAACAAAAAAGTGACAATGAAACTTGATGAAAATGCAACACTAAAAACAAGGCCTAAGTGCCATGGGAGGAAAAAGGTTAATGAAAGGGATAAAATGTGATGCAGAGGATCCACACTAAAACCTTGACATACAGCATGGATGTCCGCAACCCTTCATCATCATCATCATATTTCCCTTTACACTATCAGCATCATCATATTTACTGTCACCGACCGATATCCTCCTGCAGATAAGCCTTCGCCCTTTCGCATGTCAGCAGCATCATCATATCTGACTATCGGCAGCATCATCACATTCGGCAAGCGCAAACATCCTCCTGATGTTCACTGTTCATCTCACCGCCAACCTCTCTCTTCACTATCTTCAGCATCATGATGTTCAACATCATGTTCATCAGCAGGATATAGAACATCCGGTTCCCTCCATATATCCTGATGATGTTACTCTACTTCACGCACCTCTCCTTCGATGCTTACGTCACCCCAATATCTTGATGACGATTATCCTGATGACGATGACGTCACATGCAGCTCCTCAATATCCCGCTGCCCCGATATCCTGATGACGTATATCCTGATGATGATGACGTCATATGCAACTCCTCAATATCCTGCTGTTGGCCAAACTTAACTTTTTTGGCCCGCGATCAACCTGATCTTCTACCTTATGCCGATACGCTCCTCCTCGGCAACACCTGATGATGATCACCCCGACGCACATTCACTTCATGCAATCGTCTGCATCATGCTCGCCTCCCTTTACTCGGATGACGCCCAAAGCGACTGCAGGATATACCCCGAAATATCCTGATGATGCTGTTTTGACAAATTTCCAGCCTTAGCGGACTTTCACCGTTCTGATCCGCTGAACCTCCTGGGATGACCCGATCCACTTCCAGGGTGATCTTCCAAACTCTAACTATCAGCTCGACCTAGCACATACCCATGCTAGGGTTCTCAACATCTCTCGACGGCGATCCTGCACACCTGCATGCGAACAAACAAACTAAATCCTAACCTACTGTACATAACCATTCCACCGATTCGATGAATCAACCGGTGGAATGGATCAGCGAATCCATGAAACCACCAAAACAGCCAATCGATCACACAGTGGAGATCAAACAGAAAATGAACACAACAGGATCTCTTTATTGATTTCAAAAGATGCAATACAATGATCAGTCTCTCTCTCTGTCTCACTCTATGCAACCTATCTTGATGCAATCCTCTCTCTCAAACCAACCGATCCTCACACATATATAGGATCTCTGGCGAGTACTACTGACCTGACTCCAAGCGGCTGGGAAATCTCTCCAGGCGGCTGGGAGATCCAACCGGACCTACAGCATGACAACTGTCTTAACAAACTATCTAAAAATAGCAAAGCATGGTCAACATGACCTTATTACATGCATTGGTCTTATCAGACCTTCTTGGAAACATTTACAAGACTCAAAACTAACTAACTGCCTCATGAAGGCCAGCTGTCAGGTAGGTGCTCCTGCACCAGAATGACCTTAAGTGGTAACAAGCTAAAGCCAAGCTCTGCCTAGCCACTATAAATAAATTGTGCTTGAGGTGAAAGCTTCATGCAATGAGTGCTGATTAGTTATACCGATAGCCAACCTCCCCCAAAACCCTCCAAGGTGCAACCCTTGAAGGCTGGGAGACTCCATAATGGAGAGTAGTGCTACCACATGTATAACCACTTGAACGATTGTACTTACTAATTATCCATTGTTTTAGAAACCAAAATCCCCTATAAACTGGTGTCAAGAAGAGCAATTATCATCTCCCAAAGATGCCTCACATAATAGTAAGAATTTGGTTTATATTGCCCTTGCCATCCTAGGATTTGTACTTCTTTTTAGTCACAAAAGTCAAAAATCTTTAAAAAAATCAAAAATCATGAAAGTATTCTTTGTGTTTGCTGTGTCTTACTTGCCATAATTGAAAAATCAGATCAAAAAGACCAACTTTCAGCCAAGAAAACAAAAACATCAAAAAATGTGCCAAAAACATTGCAAAATCACTCAAAAACATAGAGTTGTACATTTGCTATGCAAATTTGTGCATACATTTCAACCTACCATGCATACACTTCAACTTTCCACACATTTATTATTTGTTCCTATGCTTTTGTTATTTACTAAAGCTGCACGTATATTCTAACTTGCGGCACTTTTACCTTCTGTTCTAGCGCATTTGTTGCTGTGCATATATCACAATGAGCATTTCCTGGTCTTTTGAGAGAAAATTTTCAAGCTTTCTAGATACCCATTTCAGCCTTGTTCCAGTTTCCAAGATCAGATTTACCGTGTAGTTGCTTCTCCTATCCATTTTTCACATCATACCCTCCTTTTCATTGGACATCTTGCTAAAACTTCCCAAAATCAAACCAAGTATCAAAAATAGGTTAGTGCAAAGCAATTCTAGATGATATCAACCTCAAACAAACCTAATAAGTATCCACTATCAATGATCTATCATCCTTCTCTCTCAGAACTTAACTAGGGGCTTGTACAAAACTAGTCTACATGAAGTAATCAAATTCCAAACATCCTTACTTTTGGCTATCATTTTGTATCAACCATCTTGTTTGACACCATTGGTCTAAGGAACCCCTTATTCAAACCTCATCACCACAAGTATCCCCTTCACCGCAACCTCTTAGCACACCTTGTCAAACCTTCCAATCTCACACCATCCCACCCCAAGTCAAATTGCATGGTCTTAACTAGATCCCAAAAACAAAAACAACTTGAAATGGCGAGCACATTTGACAAGATTGCCCCATCCCCTCATGATAGTGATGAGGAGTTTACTTTTGAGGACATTCTAGATGCTCAACAAGACCAAAAGTTCCAACGTATGATGGACAAATTACTCAAACAAGACCCTAGCAAATTCTTTCTTTACCTAGCGACACAAGGAGCCAAACTCCCGAAAGACTTTGATGTCAATGCGTTAAAGGAAACCAAAGAAGAAAGAATCCCTGAGGAAAGAAAATGAGAGGAAAGAACCATAAACAATGGCAAGTCGACCATTGACTCTCCCAACCCTCTAGGCTTATTGACTCAAAAAATCCAAGCCTTGCAGCAACAATTCGCTGACATTCAAATAGGAGCATCAACAAAACACTATTCTCTAGAGGATATCTCACCATATCCTTTTGACAAGACCTTGATGATGATACCTTTCCCCTCAAAGTTTGAGCTACCAAAATTTGATAAATATCGTGGAAAGGGTAATCCAAGGGATCACATCAGAGAATTTAGCGCAGCATGCCTTGAAGTCGCCCACAATGACACCTATCTCATGCAACTATTCCCAAGGAGCTTTGGAGGACATGCCATGGAGTGGTTCTCTCGACTACCTCCTGGCATTCGAACCTTCAAGGAACTAGTGGATAAGTTTGGCATACACTTCTTCTACAACATTGAGCATGACATCTTGCTTTTAGATCTTTGTAACACTAAGCAAAAGGGTGGAGAATCCCTCACCTATTTCTTACAAAGATGGAGACATTTGGCAAGCAAATGTCCACATCAAATACCAGAAAAACAAATGCTAGAAATGTTTGTCCACAACTTACATGCTGACCTCAGCTACCAAATTTAAATACAATGCCTTGCTTCTTTTAGCAAGGTCATTGAGATGGGTTTACTCATTGAAAAGGCGTTGATAGAGAAAGGTCAAATCAAACTTTACAAGGACACTCCTAGTACAAATGTCAACATAGATAAACCATGATTTTGGACTAAGAATAAGAATGTCATGAATGATGGGGTGGTTGATGCCAAAAATGTGGTTCCAAAGAAACTAATTCTCACTTTAACAAGCCCACAAAGGAACCCCCCACAAAACAAACCATGAAACACCGAATCACAGTTTACAACCTATCAACGTAGGAGAAAATTCACACCTCTAGGAGAATCATTAGAAACCAACCTATGGAAGCTACTATCGAATAAACTCATAACACTTCCAACAGCGTGGGAATATGAACCAAAGGTCAAACCTCCTTGGTGGAATGATAGTGACTTGTGTGAATATCACTGAAACAAGGGACACAAAACCAATGACTGTATTGCGCTCAAACACACCATTCAAGACTTATTGGACTAGAAAAAGGTATCACTTGAGGGACATGCCTCTAATGATGATCACTTAGCATTCAAGGATCCGCTCGTCAACTATGGGTAGGGAAGGTCATCCAATCAAAACAATAGTGGAGCAAACAACACCAATTATACAAACATATCATTTGACTATGTTGTTAACCATATATCAGAGAGTGATTCACATGTCAATGTAATCACTATAAATAAAACCCCAAACTATAATGTGACCACTCACAGTGGAAAGATTACTCTCAAGAGAGTCCCGTCCAAGCCATCCTCTTCATCCAACCAGTACAAAGTCCTGGACCAACTTCACAAGACTCCCGCACACATCTCCATCTTGGAACTTCTACGTTTTTCCCCATCGCACAAAGCCATTCTTGACTAAGCTCTTTCAGAAGCCACCATCCCAACAAACCTCGTTGAAGAGCAATTTTAGACCATGGTAGGTCATATTACCACACCTCATTTATTATCATTCACTGAAAAGGATGATATGTTAATCACGCAACCTCATAATGCGTCTCTCCATATAGAAGCCTTCATCCACAAGCACAAAATAAAGAGGATTCTAATTGATGGAGGAGCCGGTTTAAATATTTGCACCTTAAAGATAATCCTTACATTGGAGTTTTCAGAGAATGCTATCGATCCTAAAAAGAAAATCACCATCAAAGCTTATGATGAAGAGGAAAGAACTTCAAAGGGAGTTGTTGTTTTGCCTATCAAAGTGGGACCTATAGTAAAGGATGTGGTATGCCAAGTTCTTGATATGGAGCTTGCCTATAACATACTCCTTGGGAGACCTTGGATACATGCTATGAAAGTCGTGCCTTCAACCTACCACCAGTGTATCAAGTTCCCCTATGAAGGCCAAGAAATCACCATACAGGGTGACCCCAATCCTTTTCAGTACTGCAACTCCATGCAATCTAAACCTGAAGTTGTGATTCCCCATAACCAAGCCTCTACTTCATCTTCATCCCATGTTGACCCAACTTCACTCCCTTCCACATTGAAGGCACCCCAATCTAGCCTCAAGGTCAAAGACAAAGGTCTCGGTGAATACACAATTGCACAATCCTTTTTCTTATCACAGCTCCCTATCTTCCCTAGACCCTATGGAAATCCTTCCATGAGGAAACCCAAGGCATTAGCAACTACTAAAGGTCTGTTTGTCAAATGGGGAAGCCTTGAAGATGAGAGTGATGAAAAAGACATCCTACAATGGTTGTATAAAGATGAAGACAGTCTATCCAAGCAACAAGACCATCACTCCACAGTGCAAAATAAGTAGTATGGTCAAGGAATCTCAATATTGCAAAGAATGGGGTATGAAGGTCATGGGCCCATCAGATTGAGAAAAGAAGGTATCACTGAACCTATCCAACCTCATACATTAACAGCCCAAGACACTACAAGGTTAGGTTACACCAGAAAAGAAAAGACCAAAGGAACATATAAGCATAAAGGCAAACAACAACAAACATCTGCTACTCATCTAGTAGATCAAATTCACTGACTACAAGGATGAAGTGAGATTGACTCCAATGAATATGAATGGGATAGTCTCTCTGAACTATCTTGTGATGAAAAAGACATAGATGTGGTCCACGAGTATGACCCTACACATGCAACTAATGAGGGACAAAGTCCAAGGGCTAGACCTTTAGAGTTCAACCCGCATAATAACAATAGTGAGATTCATGAGGAAAGAATTATACTGCACTTAAAAGATCAACTTGTGGAGAGTACCATCGCAAGCATTGTCAATGCTTATAATGACCACCTTAACTCCTCCATCTTCACCATCAATGTCCTCAAACTAGACCAACCCAATGACCCTCTACCACTACTGCATCTAGAACTCATAGATTGGGACCTACAAGACACTCCCCTTGAGCTTGATACCTTTCAAAATGATGAATCCATCATAGACTTTCTAGAGCTAAGGGACCATATACCCACAGGGGATCACAAGGCTGGCTATGCCATAGAACTCAATGACAGGGATTATTTTGGAAAAAGTGCTAAGCCTTTCAATTTCAAAAATGTAAAAATGAAAGAAAGATCTAGTGGTGAAAACTGCTCTGTGGCAGTATTAGATCATGAAAATAGTGAAATATATGAAAGACGTATCCAATGGTGAAAACCCCTCTGGGGCGCCAAAGGATGAAAAGCTTGACCCTATCCCAAATCTAACACATCAGGAGAGATCCTCAATCTTGATAGAACTAGCAGAGCAGATCAACGTCAGTAGAGGTGATAATCCAAGGATGATCCATATGGCACAATCTTTAACTGCACAAGAAAAACCAGAGTTCATTGAATTCTTCAAAAGGAAACAAATCAACTTTGCTTGGTCATATGCAGATATGCCAGGGCTAGATCAAAATCTTATAATGTATCACTTGTCTTTAGCTCCAAGAGCTAAGCCAGTTAAGCAGAAACTTAGGAAGATGCACTCGCATGTCACCCTCATGGTAAAAGAAGAACTAAAGAAGCTGCTAGATGTTGGGTTCATTAGACCAATAGACTATCCTGAGTGGATCTCCAACATAGTGCCTATCGCCAAACTAGATGGAAGAGTTTGACTATGTAATGACTTCAGGGACCTAAATAAAGCTTGTCCAAAAGATGATTTCCCTTTGCCAAAAATTGACATTATTGTAGATCTCACGGCAGGGCACACTATGCTATCACTAATGGATGATTTCTTGAGATACAACCAGATCAAAATTGCACATGAGGACCAACACAAGACCGCATTTACATGTCCATGGGGCACCTATTGTTGGTGTGTCATGCCATTTGGATTGAAAAATGTAGGCATAACATATCAGAGAGCTATGATCACAATCTTCCACGACATGATGCACACCATAATGGAGGATTATGTAGATGACATCTTAGCGAAATCACTCACAAGAGAAGGACACCTAGCAGTATTAGACAAAATCTTCACAAGATTGGAGTAGTTCAATGTGTGCCTCAACCCAAAGAAGTGTGTATTCGGAGTCACATCCAGTAAGCTTCTAGGATACATCATGTCCGCAAATGGAATTGAAGTAGACCCAGCTAAGGTACAGGCTATCATGAAAATGCCACCTCCCAAAAATCTTAGTCAACTAAGGTCCCTACAGGGAAAACTACAATCTATCAGAAGGTTCATTTCTCAATTGGCAGACAAGTGCCACCCATTCATGCACCTCCTACATATGAACAATCCTTTAAAATGGACTAATTCATGTGAATAGGAATTTCAACAGTTAAAAGAATATCTCATGAAACCACCTATATTAATGCCACCGATCTAGGGTAAGCCTCTACTATTTTATATCTCCACGACACAAATAGCTCTAGGAGCTCTCCTTGCACACCAAAATTATGAAGGGAAAGAACAAGCAATTTATTACATCAGCAGAACACTAGTTGGTTATGAGTTACAATACACACCAATCCAAAGAGCATGCCTCGCTGTGGTCTTCGCTTCACAAAAATGGAGACATTACATGCTATCGCATTCCATCAAGCTAGTAGAAAAAATTGATCCACTAAAGTATTTGCTCAACAAAGCTACCCTTACAGGTAGATTGTCCAAATGGGTCATGCTTCTCAGTGAGTTTGACATCGAGTATGTAGATAGATGAGCAATAAAGGGTCAAGTACTTGCAGATTAGCTGGCAGATGCACCTTCAACAAATGATAACCCTTTGACCTTCAAATTTCCAGACGAGTCCATCTTTTACATCACAAAAACAATCTGGAAACTCTACTTCGATGGCTCCTATACTCAGCATGGGTCTGGGGTAGGTATCTTGTTGATCACACCTAGTGGAGACACTATTCCAAAATCATACAGACTACTCTTTCCTTGCACTAACAATGTGGTGGAGTATGAAGCCCTAGTCATTGGTATCAAGCTGGCAGTTGAGTGGAACATCAAAGAACTTTAGGTATATGGCGACTCACAACTGGTCATCAACCAAGTGAATGATGACTACCAAACAAAGGATGAGAAGTTAATACCATACAAATGAATGGTAGACGACATCAAAGAATACTTTGTTGAGACCTCTTTTGAGCAAATACCAAGGATAGAGAACAAAGAAGCAGACGTCATGGCAATGATTACATCTCTCCTCGACATCCCTAACAATCAATCACACTATGAGTTCTTGGTAGAGCCGGTGTCCCATCCTGGATACGATACTCCCGAATCCCACATCATTTGCCACATTGTAGGATTAGATTCTCCCCTATATGGAAAAATATTTGCCTATCTTAAAGAGAATACCCTACCACCTAATCTCTCAAATAACCAAAAGTGAACCTTCATCCGACAAGCATCCCATTATGCCATTATTGCCAACACCTTATATCGACGAGGTCTCGATGGTACTCTCCTTAGGTGTCTTGATAGCGAGGAATATCAAACCACCTTGAGCAAAGTACATGACGGTATATGTGGGACCCACTCTAGTGTTCCTACCCTAGCTAAGAAACTCATACACATGGGATACTACTGGCCAACTATGGAAAAAGATTCTTATCATTTTGTAAAGAGGTGCAAGAAATGCCAAATCCATGGCAACCTGATACATGCACCAGCACAAGAGCTGCATCCTTTAATGACTCCTTGGCCTTTCTATCAATGGGGACTTGACTTAGTGGGCAAGATCCACCCTCCATCATCCAGTGACCATAAATTCATAATCACTGCCACTGAGTACTTTACAAAGTGGATTGAAGTCATACCCCTCACTAATGTCACAGGTAAACACATTGCCTCTTTCATCCTGAACTACATTATTTGCCACTATGGTATCCCTTTGTCCATTATCACTGATAATGGACAACCATTCAAAAACTAAGATGTCAAAGAACTATGTGACAAATTCCATAAACAACACTGTTTTTCCACCCCACATTACCCCTAAGGAAATAGCCAAGCAGAGGCATCAAATAAAACCATCTTAAAAATCCTATAAAAAACTATCAATGATGTCAGTCGTGATTGGCACATCCAACTAAATCCCACGCTGTGGGCCTATCGCATAAGTATCCACACACCCATAGGTGCAACACTGTACTACCTAGTCTACGGATCTGAAGCCATCTTACCCATTGAATTCAAGATCCCATCCTTGCGAGTTTTGTTAAAAGGCCTCATAATAGATGAAGAGTACAGAGTATCCAGACTTCAAGAGTTAGAGCTACTAGAAGAGAGAAGGCAATAGGCCTTTAACCACCTCAAAGCTTATCAACAAAGGATGTCTAGAAGTTACAACCATAGAGTCCATCCCAGGGTATTCAATGTTGGTGATCTAGTGCTTAGGAAAATCCCCGCAATCAGTAGGACAGAGAAAATAAAGGTAAGTTTGAACCCAACTGGCTTGGTCCCTATATCATCATCGCTTCCTATGGGTTAGGTGCTTATTAATTGGCTACATAAGAAGGTGAACTATTTGATGATCCTATCAATAGCATGCATCTTTGCAAGTTCTACACTTAAACCCCAATGCAAGGGAGTAAAAAATAAACAAAAAAAATCAAAAAATGATCAAAACTACAACAAAAATAAAAAAAATGGAAAAACAAAAAAAAAATTGTCCTCTAGTGAAAACCTAGAAAATAGGTGCCTTGGATAAATACCATGATGAAAACCTGGCAAACAGGCGTCATGTGTATTTTAGCTATTGTGCAAATAAAAGCAAGTGGTGAAAACCTGGTAAATAGGTGCTACTTGTGATAAACCACCTTCTCCATCTTTTCCAACCTTCTTCCTCATTCATACCTTCTAACCGTATCCACCCAATCACATCAGTATACCTACCATGGCTTGTTGTTCGCTCATCCTTATTGCCTTCTACCATCAAAGCTGTCAATCCAGACTTGCATCCATTGTGTCATCTGTCTTGAGCCAATCCATTGAACAGTTGTCAAACTACGTCACCTCCGAGTTATCATGTAGGCAAGGCCATCATTGATGCACCCCCAAAGCTTGCTCCTTCGCCATCCATTCCATCCATCCTATCCCTTTGTCCATCCACACCATTTCCCATTGCCTAGGTCCTAGGTCCACCAAGTTCACCCCAAACTACGTTGCCTTTGTGTCTTCACGTAGGCAAGGCCATCTTATATTGATGCACCCCTAAGGCTCCTTCCCCATCTGCTCCTTTCCCATCTGTTCCATACCCCTTTTTCACCCATCTACATCCACCCCGTTCCTATCGCCTAGGTCATAGGTCCACAACGTTCACCCAGAACTACATTGCCTCTGCATCATCACATAGGCAAGGCCATTTAGCAATGCACCCTTGAGGCACTAGGTCAATCCCTTAGGGCCTGTTTCTTCGTATCTATTGTTAGTTCATCCATAATAAGTCAATCCTTTGTTTGACTATGGGTAACTCCTCGGCCTAGTTACAGAATTAGATTCTTGAATGCCACATGTTCTAAGAGGACACCAATAAAGATTGTGATACCTTTCACTAGATGCACACGCACAACAAAGCACGCTTCCAAACAAAAATCTTGGCACAAGACATCAACCTATCCAAAGAAAAACAAACAAGTACCTAACCACTCAAAATGATTTTATATAAATTATGACAAGAAAACACATCTAATGCAAGAATGTTTTGTGTTTTGGGGAAGGTTAACTTACAGAGTCTTGATTTTTGTTATTATGTCTTTCTATGCTACTCGAGGATGTCAAAAAAAAGAGAAGCTATGATGGGGGCATAATCGTTTTCTTTGTCTTCTATTTGTGGATTAATCTTTAGTAATGTAATGACTTTTGTCTAATGACATGATCAGCAAAAGATCATCGAGGACTTTAGAGGTCTAAACATGAAAAGGGGCAATCCTTGTATGTTGAAATGCAAGAAATACTTAGGTCATCTAGATTCAATTTTGACTAGATGCTTGTATCAACTTGCTATATTAAAATCCATGTAAGCAATACTTAGGTCATCTCTGTTTAATTATACCTAGATGCTTGGATTTTCTTACAACATTTCAAAAACACAAAAAAACCAAAATGCCCAATGATGAAACAAGCACTTCAAAATACTTGCAATATCAATATGACAAATATCCACATCCATGCATATCCAATTGCATTTTGTATACCCTCCATAAATAATGATTCTGTTCAAAGTGCCAATGTTTACCAATAAAAGCTTGTGATTCCATCATTCATGTTTCTTCTATCAATCAAATTTATGTCTATCATTATGTCTTTCATCCCAATCCAGTCAATCCAAGCAATGATCCAAATGCAAGTCCATCCTTAAATCCATACCAATCGAGTAAGTTGATCTTGTCAAATTATCCAATCGCAATCAGTGGTCTTGATCCTAATCTTGTCGTAAACAAACTCAATCAATCGTAATTATTAGTGGGATATATCTTTCCCATGCCTATCGTGTTGATCTAGGGATATATCGTTCCCCACAATGAAAAACACTATCATCAATCATTATCGATTAATCATTGGTTTACAGCTGGACTGGGGCAATACCTTGTTTGTTCTTGTATCATTTGTGCATACTTGCTTACTTTCTTGTGAGTGTTATCATTTTATCTTGCATAGCATATCATTTCATCTCTTTCTTCACCCTAATCTAACTGTTCAACCTATCTCATCATGAGATTGTCCATCTCACGCCCTCAAACTTTCTTCCTGTCCAATCTCCCAAGGGGGCATCCTAGCATTGTTAAAACTGAACCAGGGGCAAACTGGGGCATGTATCATTATCAAAAAATCGCATTCTTTGAAACAACGTGATAAAACACATTGCATCAAAGAGGGGCAAAATGTATACACCTAAAAATGGCACAACTCTATCTAAATAAATATTCTTAATATTTATTTTAGTTTAATTCCTCTATTAATAAATAAATAAACCAATTATTTATCTGATTCACATATTCCACAAAATTAAATAAAATCACTTATATAATTAAATCCTTCATATTCCTCCAAATTAAATAAATTCATTTATTTAATTAAAATCCTCCAAAGTTCTTATAAATTAAATAATACCAAATTATTTAATTAATTCTTCTAAAATTCCTCTAAATTAAATAATATCAAAATTATTTAATTACCTCTTCTAAATTCTAAAGTCATTCTAAATTAAATAATGTCCAATTATTTAATTAGTTCTTCTAAACTTAACATCCTCTATATTTAAATAAATCAAAACATTTATTTAAATTATTCTATTTCCTCTTAAAAATGGATTAACACCAAAATTAATCCATGCAAATCCATGTGCACACTTAATTAAATATTTCAATATTTAATTAATTGTTTCCACACACATGTCCTATTTATCCTCCACTTCGAAACATTTAACTCTTCAATCAATTCACTTAACTGATTAGTCTATTCTATTAACTGATCAGTCTGCTCAGTTAACTCTTCAATCTATTTCTATTAGCTCCTCTAATGCATGAGAGAACATTACACTTGTCCTCTTCCTATTTGTGCACATCCTCTCAAGTCTCCTCAACCGTTGATCCTCTTGTTCATTCTATACCATTGATCTTATCTCTCATGAGTCTATAAGTACAACCCTATTCCTTCATTTGAATTATCTAAGCTTTTAGTAAACTTACTCTGTAGAATTCACAGAGTGCCTTTGGCACCCAAACCATTCCATAGCTTGCAATCACCCATTTTTATTGTATTGAAGCTCATCTTCATTACAAGAAGTATCATAGCCGTTTCTTTATTGTCATCTTGAATAACAAAGCAAGGAAGTACACTTTCTAAGGGATTCATTCATATACAACTAGATTAATTGAGATTAGGTGACCAATGGAAGCTATGAAGTAACAAGGTTCATTGAGGTATTGTTCTTTTTTTTCAATCTTGTTTATTTCCATTTTCATTGAGTTATTTGGATTTTATTAATATATTGATATTGTTCCCAATTTTCTAATAACAGAAAATACTTATAGAAATGTTTCCCAACTCATCCTAGGTGTTCACCTTCTCTCTCATGAGATTCTCCAACATGCAAACATTAAATGCCATCTTACAAGCACCTTCCACTTGTCCAAAAACAACCATGCAAAGGTTGGGCACCCAAGACTAAATCTGGCCTCTTACAACATCTTATGATGTGTCATAACTATCATAGATTCCACAAAAAAGAGTATCTTTCCAAGATAGGAACCTTGGGCTAAACATAGAAACTTACAACTCATTAATATCTATCATATGAGCCATACTATCATAGAATCTTATGACAACTTGCAGTTGTCATAGGTTCTTTACATGCACCCACCAAACATTATGACATGTGTCATACATGCTAAAAATATTAGATTCCTCAAGGGAAAACACCTACACTCATTTACTTTGAGTTTTTACATTTGCCAATAGTAAAAGTCACTCCCTAATTACCTTTGATTACTCTGAAATTACCACTATCAGTGAAACTAGTACATCTCCTCATGGATAATTACAAATTACATAAAATAAATGGAATAAATACAATATTGGGATTTACAAGGTTAATTGCACCTTATCCCAACATTCTCCCACTTGAAATTATACATTGTAAATCAACCCATAGGAAATTAAATGACAAATAATCAGGCACTAGAAACAAGGCCCATGGCCTCTCTGCACCACACAAACTTCTCTGTGCTCATAGGTTTGGTCAATGAATTTGCAACATTCTCCCAAGTGTCTATCTTCTTCAGATCAATGTCTCCATTCACAACCAACTCTCAAACAAAGTGATACTGGACATCAACATGCTTAGTCTAAGCATGATACATAGGATTCTTGGCTAAACAGATAGCACTCTAGCTATCACAACCAATCTGAATGATCATGCAATCAAATCCAATACCTATACACAGTCTCCTCAACCAAACTACCTCCTTAGAGACATGATTTGCAGCCATATACTCTACTTCTATGGTGGGCAAAGCAACTGTGGGCTGCCTCTTACTCATCCAACTCACTGCACCTCCAAATAGAGTAAACACATAGCAACTAGTGGATCTTCGACTATCCAAGTCACCTGCCCAATCTGCATCAACAAAACCCTATATGTCCAAAGATTTATCAGCACTATCAATACTAGAATAAATAAAACAATGATCAGGAGTACCTGCAAGATATTTAAACACCCTCTTTGCATAGTTCCAATGTTGTCTACCATGGTTAGACATAAATTTTCTCAAAACTCCCACTACCTGGGCAATATCTGGTCAAGTGCAAACCATTGCATACATCAAACTCTCTATAGCACTAGCATATGGCACATCAGACATATCGTCAAAATCATCCTTAGTCTTTGGACACATATCTAATGAATGCTTAGTACCAGTGGGTAAAGGAACTCTAACTAGGTTACAGTCCTGCAAACTAAACCTCTGCAAAATAGTATTCACATACTTTGTGACAACCAAAGCTTTCTGTTAACTCAGTCCCTTCTGATCTTCATTCCCAGAATATACTTGGTAGCTTCGAGATCTTTCATATCAAATGTACCTGAAAGTTGGGCTTTAAGCTCATTGATCATACCCTTAGTATTGCTGAAAAATAACATGTCATCAACATACAAAGCAATAATCAGTATAGAATCACCAACACAATAAATGTAAAAATAGCGATCCTCCCCACTTCTAACAATACCTAATTTCAAAACAAATGAATCAAAATTTGATACCACATTCTAGGGGATTGTTTTAAACCATAAAGAGACCTCTTTAACCTACAAACCCAATGTTCTTTTCCTTTTACCTCAAAACCTGTAGGTTGTTGCATATAAATTTCTTCCTCAAGATCTCCATGCAAGAATGCAGCCTTAAAATCCATTTGCTCAATCTCCCAATCATAAGATGCAACAATGGATAAGAGAAACCTAATAGAAGTCAATTTAGCAACAAGAGAGAATATCTCACCAAAATCAACTCCCTCTCTCTATTAGTAGCCCTTGGCTACCAATCTAGCCTTGTACTACCCCAATGAACCGTCTACTCCAAACTTCTTCTTGAAGACCTACTTACATCCTATGCCCTTTCTTCCTTTGGGAAAATGAACAAGATCCCAAGTGTTACAAGAGCCTAAAGCCATCATCTCCTCCTACATGGCTAACTACCAAGACTCACTATCATCTACAGAAATAGATTCCCTATAGGATCTAGGTTCATTGTTAGTACTCAATAAAGTATATGCATAATGGAAATCTAGTGGTCTATACATGTCAACTAGATTGTGTTGTCTTGTGGATCTCCTCAAGGGTGGAGTAAGAGACTCTACTCATTCTTTTGCATGATCATCTGCACCAACTTGTTATGTAACAATAGACTCATCTCAAATCTTCTTCTTCTTCACCCCCCAATCCATCATTCTGCTTTTCTTGAGGTGCATCTTGCTTCTCTAAATCAAAGTGCACCTTCTTTACCTTTTCTTCTTTTTCTTTTGGATGCTCAAGTTCAGAAACAGCTCTAAGTTCCTTGAAAATAACATCTCTAGAAAAGATAATCTTGTAGGTTAGTGGATTCCAAAGCTTAGAACCTTTCACATTATCACTATATCCAATGAATGTGCACTTTTCATCTTTTGGATCCAACTTAGATCACTTTTTCTTAGGCACATGAACAAAAACCACATAGCCAAAAACCCTTAAATGTGAAGCATAAGGTTTCTTACCTGTCCACAATTCATAAGGTGTCAAATCAAGAGCCTTACAAGGAGATCTATTTATCAAGTAGAAAGCAGTACACACAGCCTCTACCCAAAAGCATTTGTCCAACTGTGCATCACTAAGCATACTTCTGGCTCTTTCCATGTTTGTTTAGTTCATCCTTTCTGCAACGTCATTCTATTGTGGTGTATATGGAATTGTCTTTTGTCTAATAATACCTACATGCTTGCAAAATTCATCAAATTCCTTAGAGCAATATTCTCCTCCATTGTCAAATCTTAATATTTTTATTTTCAAACTTGATTAGTTCTCTACTAAGACTTTGAATTCCTTAAACTTAGTGAAAACTTTAGATTTATGTTTCATAAAATAGATCCATGTAAATTTGGTTACATCATCAATGAAGGTGACAAAATAATGAGATTTTCTGATAGATTCATTATCCACAGGCCCAAACACATCCATATGAATAATTTCTAACTTCTCTTTTGCTCTATTGCTTCCTAAAGGAAATGATTTTCTATTTTTTTTACCAAACACACAATGCTCATAGATATCAAAATGCTCATCAAAATAGGAGAAACCGTCCAACAAATTTGTATTCTTAATAGTTTTTAATACATTATTTCTTGTGTGGCCCAATCTACAGTGTCACAACATACATGCATTTTTAGTACTAGCCTCAGATACACAGGAGGCATTATAAATTGTAGTGTCTTCAAGCTTGAATAGGTTTCCCAATCTCTTCCCCTTCACTACCACCAAGTTCCCTCCCACCAATTTGCAGCCATGCTTGTCAAAAGTCACATCCATTCCCAAATCATTCAACTTCAAAACTGAAATCAAATTTCTAGTTAATCCAGGAACATGATAAACATCAGGGAGGGTTTTAATCCTCCCATCACTAAAACACAACAATACCTTTCCTTTCTCAACAATCAAATATGAAGAGTTGTCACCAAGGTAGTTATTACCTCCATCATATTCTTCATATGTGGAGAACCATTCCTTATGTGGGGTTATATGGAATAAGCATCATGAGTCAACCAACTAGTGATCATTAGCAACAACATTACATGCAGAAAGTAAAACATATTCACCTACATTCAAGGACTTATCTGAAGCACTCTCCCACTGTTTCTTTAGCTTTCTACACTCCTTCTTCACATGTCTCCTTTTACCATAGGTCCAACACTTAACTCCGTTCTTCTTCCTAGGAGTCTTAGAATGACCCTTAGACTTGTCCTTAGCCCCTTTCTGATCTCCCTTTGGTCCTCTTTCTCTAGACCTTCCCCTGACACTAAGAGCATCCCCTAAACTATCTGAACTCTTCTTCCTCAATTCTTGTGACAGTAAAACTGCAACAAGGGAATCCAACTTTGGATTTGTGAGGTTAGTAGTGATAGTAGGATAACATTCTCCCAAGACTCAGGCAAAGAACAAAGAAGCAAGATACATTTATCTTCCTCATAAACCTCAACATCTACTGAAGAAAGATGACTAATCAACAAATTAAATGAATTTAAATGCTCTGCAACTGACTCACCCTCTTTCATTTTCAAGGAAAATAAATTTCTTTTTAAGTACAGTTTATTTACCATACTCTTGGCTTGATAGATCTCACCCAACCATTTCCACAACTTGTGTGCAGTCTCTTCCTTTGAGACATTCAATAGGACAGAATCTGACAAACATAAATGGATGGTTCTCATGCCTTCTTATCTAGTTTTGCCCACTCATCTAGAGAGACATCATCAGGTTTCTTCTCTTTTTGAATAGACAACCATTGGTTTCTTTCTTCCAACAAATCTTCCATTTTTAGTTTCCACAACTCGTACCCTGTTCTAGTTAAACTTTTCAATGTCCATTCAAGAGGTTGATGCAATGGTGGATGTAGCCATAATAACAACACAAGATCTACAAAATAAACACAACCAAATCTCCCACTGCAGCTACAGATTCCACACTACCACCCAAGAGTCAAATCTAGCCAGGGTTTGATACCAAATGTTAGAAATAAAAGCAACACTACTTCAATGGAAATATGATTCAAGATAAATTTCAACAATCTTTTAAGTGTACATTAACAATGGAGATTGTAACAAAACATAAAACCCACCGTAGAGAAAATGCCAAACATGAAGAACTCAACACAAGACACAATGACATAGCGTTTAATGTGGAGAAAACCCTTATGGTTAAAAAACTCCACACATGAAAGAGGCCCAATGTTTGTATTAATCTACAAAATATTGTACAATACAACAACACCACCAATCTCTCCTTCAGTCTTCAATTTGACAACATTCCTACAGCACCTGAGTACCTAAAATATGTATTGCAGCAAAAAATACATGGCAAATACTTATAGAAATTTTTTCCAACTCATCCTAGGTGTTGACCTTCTCTCTCATGAGATTCTCTAACATGCAAACATTAAATGCCATCTTACAAGCACCTTCCGCTTGTCCAAAAACAGCCATGCAAAGGTTGGGCGTCCAAGACTAAATCTGGCCTCTTACAACATCTTATGATGCATCATAACCATCATAGATTCCATGAAAGAGTATCTTTCCAAGATAGGAACCTTGGTCTAAACATAGCAACTTACAACTCATTAATATCCATCATATGGGTTATAGTGTCATAGAATCTTATGACAACTTGCAACTGTCATAGATTCTTTACATGCACCCACCAAACATTATGACATGTTTCATACACATTAAAAATAGTATATTCCTCAAGGGAAAATACCTACCCTCATTTACTTTGAGTTTTTACATTTGCCAACATTAAAAGTCAGTCCCTAGTTACCTCAGGTTACTCTAAAATTACCACTGCCAGTGAAACTAGTACATCTCCTCATGGATAATTATAAATTACATATAATAAATGGAAGAAATACAATATTGGGATTTACAACATTCATGGCACCTTATCCCAACACTTTGGATCATCAGGAAAGAGTATACAACAAGCTTCAGGCCATTAGAAACATCTTCTTAACATCATCAACATCACTATTAGGACACCATCAATATAAGCATCAATGATATTCCAAATTGAGTATTGACATCAAACATCCCAAACTAAGTGTTGACATCAATGACAAACACAATAGTAACAACCTTAGGTAACATATGTGCAACAATCTCACCCTTTGGCATTGATGGCAACACACACCTACTCATTCTCCCCCTTTGACATCAAGGACAAAGGGAAGTAACTTTTCCTTCTCCTTTTCAACCTTCTCCCTATGTCTGCAACAACCACTACCTACTCCCCTAAGAGGTAGCCACCATCAGTCCCAGAAAAATATGTAGCATGAATTACTCCCCCTTGGACAGATGCACCAACTATGCATCTAGCAAGAAGTAGGGCAAATCACTCCTAACTTCTGTTGGAGATACTCAAACGTATCCTTTACAAGAGCCTTTGTGAAAATGTCTACAATCTAATCCTTTGTTGGAACATACTCCAACTTCACTTCTTTCTCTGCAACATTCTCTCTCAAAAAGTGATAACTGATTGATATATGCTTGGTTTTGGAATGCATCACTAGATTCTTGGAAATATTTATAGCAGTAGTATTATCACATAAAATAGGAATAGGCTCATCATACTATATCTTGATATCCTTCAAAGTTTGCTTCACCCACAACACTTGTGTGCAGCAAGATGTTGCTGTAATATACTCTACCTCTATAGTTGATAAAGATACTAAATCTTTTTTCTTACAATGCCATGAAACTAATTAGATTCCTAAAAAGAAAGCACCACCACTTGTACTTCTTCTATCAACACAACTAGGATACCATAAGTCATAATTTGAAGTTCCTTTTAAGTATTTGAATATTCTTTTAACTACCTTCTCATGAGTTTTCTTAGGATTAGCTTGATATCTAGCAACCAAACATATTCCATGCATAATATTAGGTCTAGTAGTAGTCAAGTACAATAATCCTCCAATCATGGATCTATCAAGAGTCTGATCAACCTTAGGTGACTCATCTACCTTTCTCAAATGACAACTAGTAATAATAGGAGTACTTATTGGTTTGGAATATGTTAGGTCTTAAAAATGTAGGTTGTTAACCCTAAGAGGTTGCCAAGATCTCTTGACGCATTTGGCTAATGACATGGGGCAAATATGGCTAAAACCCCCTTCACTTAAGGCTCTACCAGACCTAGGTGGGTATACCTTAACTATTGGTGTAGACTTGTATGGGTGTGAAGTAAATTGTAAGGCTGAAAGCAATTTCTAATATTAAAGTTTGAGATTTGAAAGTGTGAAAGGTTTTGAAATATAATTTTGGGAAGACCAGTGCCTAATTGTATTGGGTAAATGGGGTCAAGGCTTAAATGGTTTGCATAACTACTTGGCTTAACTCTAATTATCTAGCACCTTTTAAATGTTCACACCTTATGTGAACGTGCAAGATAGTTAGTTTCTAGACTCTTCTTTAAGATCCAGTTAATTTTTACAAATTATTGTGTTTGCCTGAAAGGATTTAATTATATCTAAAGGAAACCCACCAATATAATTTATTTTAAAGGATTTAGCTCAAAGTAGAGACCAGTAAACATAAATTACTCAGAAGGAATTAAATCAACTTCTAATAGAAACCAATCAAAAAGCATCCACACAATGACAAAAATGTGCCTTGATAAATCTAGTGATTTAAATAACTAGAAATAGCCAAGATGGAGACAGTCAAGCAGCTTATAAACTTGAATTTTAACAAAAAAATTAGAACACCGTAGATATATCCACAATTTTGACCATTCGTACCCATTATAATATTAAAATATCATAGAAATGTAATGTCTTGAACTTGCAATATGACTAGAGATAATAGTATTATGAAATATATAATTGTCTATTTTTTTTAGATGATCATCTCAACTAGGCCTTGGTTTCCCTTATAAATATGGGAAGCAAACAAGCTTCAGGCTTGAATCGACATGACTATTCATATATTGCATCTTTTCATAACTAAGCATAATTAAGAAATAGAAACTATGGGCATAAGCAAATTAGATTAAGATCTAGATCCATTAATCTTCATAGAGCACCCATGACCATAGGCCTAGCAAGGTACTCCTCTCCATGTTGTAGCTTCTATTGAATGTGCTTCACCTATTCTCATTGCTGAAAGCAATACATCGACTTATACATCGCTAAAACTATCAAAATTTCATTCTATTCTCCATGCTTCTTTCATATTGATCTGGTAACAAATAGATTTACCTTGGCAATATGATCAATGTATTCTTGATATATATAGGTATCTGTGGAAACTATGTTGCTCATGACATATTCTAGCTAGAAGATTTTATCCAACTGTTTATGAGTATTTTCTATCACTTTGTCTTCATCATTGACTTTCTCCAAAGCTATGGGCAATAAATGAGCCAACTCATTTCTACATAGACCTTTATCCTATTTATTACCCTCATTATTGAAAAAATTAGGAAATACCATATCCCCATGCAGATCAAAATCATGAATATTTTCTGTCAATATTGTATTAAACCTTTCATGTTCAATGATCAGTCTATTGCATTCCTTAAGTGCTTGCTCATCAATGTTTACTTTGGCTTTTAGTTCTTCTTTCTTTTCAAGTATTCTGAGATGCAATCTTTTATGTTCTTGATAAGAAATATGGGTTCTTTTATGTAAGTCCCAAACCTGATCACTATGTTTCATCATCTTTTCAAATCTTCTCTTTATCAATTCAGAAGCCATTTGATATTTGACAACTTTTATGTCACTCTCCAATTTATCACTCTTCTTTTAAAATTTCTTAGTCTTTACTTTGCAGTAATTTGCATCAGCTATGGCTTCCATCATTCTCTTGTCTGGTTCTTGATAAGGTAGACGATCACTTGATGATGACAATTTATCCTTATACATAGCAATTTCTTGCTTCAATTTTGCATCTTCTGCTATATATGCATTGTTATTCCTGACCAGTTTCTCTATCTGAGATTTTGTAAATTTGGCAACATTGACATTTAGGTCAATAGTATCAAGTGGGTCAGTATCTTCAATTCTCTATATTATGAGATGACCAAATGCTTTGTTTGGATCATCAATGATTTGAGGCCTTTGATGTGGAGGGTAGAGTGTCCATATCAACAAAGTTTCTTTATCAGGATCGTACCTAGAACCTGTCTTGATCTTATCCATAACTTCAATGCTTAACTACATCTTCTTGTCTTGATTTCTTTTGAATGTATCAAAAATAATGGTAGATGTCATAGCCCAACCTGAGACTAACATCACCCCTACCTCTTCTAGCAGCTCTCTTAATTTTTTCTGGGGTCATGTTATCCATTGCTTCATCAATTTCTTTCTATAGTTCATGTAACACTTCATTGTGTATCTCAGGGGAAATATCTTTCATTTTTTCCCTAGCCTTTTGCCTTTGAATTCATATAGAAATGCTTTGAACTCAGGGGTTTTTTATAAAATCTTTATTTGAGACAATTTTTTTGCTAGTTGAATGTCTTATATTCTCTGATAGTTCATCAGGGATTCCATATTGACTGCTTCTCTATCCATAGGAGGCTCATATTTATCAATCATAGGTTCAAAACCTTGTACATTTTGATCCTCACCTTCCATTCCTTCATCTTCTGCAATGCTAGTATCCACAGAAAAACTAATATCAAGTGTAGGTTGAGGAGAAAGATGTATCAGAGGAGCCTTGTATCTAGCTTGTGTTTCCCTAATATTTCTACCTTTCCTTTCAAAGACCTCAGGTGGGACACCCATAATCAACTCTGGTGCCCTTGAAACTAACATGTTTAATCTGTCTATATGATCATTAATTTTTGGAAAAGCTCCTTTATAATTGGGGTTTTGGGCTACTCTCCAAGCCTCAACTAACACCACTTTATGATATAGTTGTCTCTTCTCAATTGCAGAAGCTTCATCAATATTTCTAATCAAGTCATCATCTATGAATAGTACATGTTGATACTTCTTTAACTTTTGACTTGTATTGACATGATTTATAAAATGCTCGGGGTTAAATTTTTCCCTAGCATTTCCTCTAGGCATCCCAAAATAATCTAATCTCTTTTCAATTTCTTCATATCCTTTCTCAGAAAAAGCAGTAAAATCCCCAAAACATAGGGTACCTGGCATAAAAGATTGTTTATTGTGTTTCTTTAAATGCATGGAATCAGAGCAAGCTAACTGCCTGACAATCTCCCAACATGCAGTTCTATCAGGGCAATTTTTTGGGAGAAAAAATGGTACTCCTTCATACCCAAAAATTTTGATCCTTGTGTAGTCCCTGTATACATACCAATAACACCAATTGTGATTGATTTTCTTATTTTTATCCATATCTTTTGGACTGAGAAATCTTTGTATATCGGGTGACAAATTATAGTTGCATGGATGACCAAACAGAGCATATAAAGGCTTTACAAAATACTCTTCAAAATACAAGTAGTGTGATCTATCACATCTACTATCCCATATTGCTGTCCACATTTGTACTAGCTTAATATCTCCATTTCTATCTAGAACTCTAACCCTAAGAGATTCATTCCATAAGCCCCTATTTTGCCCTTCATATAGAACAAGATGCATAAATATAAAACCTCTCTTATTATCCTTTATAGCCTTTAAATCATTATGAAGATCATTAGAGAGATATTCAACATAATTTGATGTTCTGGCATCTAGGTTTTGTACATCCATAGCCAAAACCATTGGTGCTATATTCATAAATGCAGTGGCATCCACACCTAATAATTGACAAACATAATAATAGGTATATCTCAAATATGGTTCAAACAAATCAATAGAATAAGGGGGATCCTCCACCCCTGAGAACACTCTAAGCTGGTTATTTTCATCCTGAGGTCTATGAAATGACAACCTCCACCTTTTATAAGTGTTACTCAAATTTTGGTACTCATTCAATAGCTCCTTGATCCTGAATACGATATCAAAGATTGTGTCTAATTGAAAGACCATTGAGATATAATCCTGAGTAATAGGAATAAACCCAGACCTATCTTTTAGCTCAATCATACAGGTTTGTGGATTATAATTATCTGCAAACATTTTAAGAAATTCTACATTGACAAACACATTGGGTACTACTAATTTCCCCAAGTTTAACCTCCATGGATTCGAGACTAGTTTGTGTCTATGTATTTTCTTGTAATGGTATATGAATAGGTCATACCATCTAATAGAGGTCCATGAATTCCCTACATGTCTATTAGCATCTTCTAGTTTTTCAACATGTGGATATAATTAAGCATTTATTCTAGACCTTTGTCCAAACCCTGGGCATTGTTCTATTAGATCTTAGTTTAAATGTCTATCCTCTGTTTTCTCTCTTTTCTTAGGGTTCTCATTCCTACTTTCCATGGTCTTTATGTGTTTATGAATTCACAATTCAGGTGTACTCTATAAATTCAAATTTAGGCTTGGAGTACTTACTTGAGTGATCTTTTGCTGGTCTATAACTTGCCATTTTCTATCTCTCGTCTCCTCAATTTTCTCCGTCCATTCAATAATTTCTAAAATCCCTAGAGATTAATTCTTTCAGCTCTAGTTCATTGATGGTGACTTTGTGGAAAATTCAATATTGATGTAGAAATAATTAATTTGATTGAACGTGAGCCATCTGATTCATGTCAAATAGTCATGTCACTGATTTATCGGGATGGTCAATTTTTTCTTTCTTCGATATTATTTCATCATTCTTCAGGATATTGGAATGACCTATGATAGTGTCATATTGATATCATTATGTCCTCTTGATATATTTTTATGTGTTATATGATCCTTTCTATCTATTAATTTCTTTTGAAATACCTTTTTACAAGTGTTATCGGTGTATCGGCGGGACCAGAAATCATGTCACTTTGATAATCTCAAGTCTCCCCGAAATGCTTTTATTAATAGATATCATTGTATCGGCAGGACACATTTAGGTGTCATGCCCATATGTATTAGTCCCTTTGATATGTTTGGTATTATCGGGATATCAAAGAGACATGTGATTGAGTCATTCCGATATCCTTCAGTCTCCTCAAAATATTTTATTTCTTTTGATTTTCTGATGTCAGCCCTACATGAGAGACAAGTTGCCTTTACTACCTCAAGCTATCAGAGAGGCACTAAATTGAGTCCTCTTGACATGGTATTCTCCCAATGATATCTCTTTATATGGCTTTTGTTTAAGGGATTTTTGGGTCAATTTTAATGACTTCATTCTTTTTGGGGTAGTGGTGGGATGTAGTGGGATTGTTAGGGTTAGGATATAAGTTGAGTGGATTTATTATTTTGAATGAAAATTTTGAAATAACATTGTGGGGATGGAATTATGGCGGGAAATAGATTATTTCAAACTAGATTTTGTGGAATCAAAATTGGTTCCAACAGAATCCTCCATACCAAATTTCTTCAACATCTCTTTAACATACTTAGCTTGAGAAATAGAGATACCATCATCTATTTGAACAATTTGAAGCCCAATGAAGAAAGATATCTCACCAATCATAGACATATCAAATTCTTTCTACATCTCTTCTGCAAACCTCTTACACATATCATCATCTCCACAAAAGATGATGTCATCAACATATAATCTAACTATCAAAATCTTGTCACCTTCTTCCTTGATGTAAAGATTACTATCTGTGGTACCTTTCTTGAAACCTTGCTGAAGTAAGTACTTATCCAACCAAGCATACCAAGCTCTAGGAGCTTTCTTGGGTCCATACAAAGATTTCTTGAGTTTGTACACCATGTCTAGATCTTTTGATAGCTGGAAACCATCTAGTTGCTCAATGTAGACCTTTTCCTCTAAATCACCATTCAAGAATGCTAACTTGACATCTATCTGATAGACTTTGAAGTTCTTGTGAGCGACAAATGCCAGAAACATCCTTATTGCCTCCATTCTGGCTATCAGAGCAAAAGTCTCCTCAAAATCAATACCTTCAACTTGTGAATAGCCCTTACACACCAATCTTTCTTTGTTCCTTACAATTTCACCATCTTCATTCATCTTGTTTTAGAACACCCACTTTGTTCCTATGACATTCTTATCAGCTGGTCTAGGAACCAATTCCCATGTGTAATTCTTCTCTATCTGATTCATTTCTTCTTCCATTTCCTTTAACCATCCATCATCTTTGCTTGCATCAGTAAAGGTTTTGGGCTCTACCTTTGATAGTAAACATAAATTCACTTGCTCACTTGCTTTTGCAAGCCTTCTCCTAGCCAACACACCTTCATTCTTATCCCTAATGATCTAATCTACTGAATGATTCCTCTTAACATACTTTGCTGGAGTCTTAGGGCTCTGCTCTAATTCTTGTTCCTTTTCTTCCTTCTCCTCTTCTTCTTCAATATAGGGAGGTACATCAGATCCTCAATTCTCTGGTTCTTGTGAGATCTGATACAAGTCTTCATTGACCTTAATATTTGTGCTTTCAATCATCATTCCTAATCTCTTGTTGTAGCATCTATAGGCCTTGCTTTTGGTTGAGTAACCAAGAAAGATCCCTTCATCACACATTGAAAAAACTTTCCAAGTTCTTCTTCATCTCTCTCAATGTAGCATTTTCTACCAAAGATCCTAAAATATCTTACAGTGGGAGGCCTTCCACACCATATATCATAAGGGGTCTTAGTGCTATTGACCCTCAATTATATTTTGTTAAGCAAATAGACAACAGAGTGAATTTCTTCCTTCCAATACATATCAGGTAGATCTACATCTTTCAATATTGCCCTAGCCATCTCTTGCACAATCCTATTCTTCCTTTCCTCAACCCCATTCTACTGAGGGGTCCTAGGAGCAGACAAATGTCTCCTAATATCATGATCTTCACAAAAAATTTCAAATTCATTTGAAGTAAACTCATCTCCTCTATCAGATCTTAAGCATTTTATCTTAGCATCCATTTCATTTTCAACTATTGCTTTGAAGATTTTAAACTTATCAAAGGCTTCTGATTTTTCTCTTAAAAAGATAACCCAAGTCATTCTAGAGTAATAATCAATGAGCAAGATAAAGTACCTTTCACCTTGTTGACTCTTTATTCTTGTAGGTCTGCATAGGTCAGTGTGAATCAACTCCAATGGCATTGTAGAAGAATACTCCTTGCTCTTGAAACTTGTCTTTGTCTACTTTCCCATTTGACATTCCTTGCATAATGTATTTGTAGGCTTGGTTATCTTAGGCATGTCTCTCACTACATGAATAGAGATGATCTTTACCATATTATCAAAGTTGATGTGTCCCATTTTCTTGTGCCATAGACAACACTTGCTAGATTGAGCCAATAAACGTGTTCATCCATTTACTTCCTTTAGATGATAGATATCTCCATGTCTTAATACCTTTTGCAACTAATCTTCCGGGCCCTCCCTTCCTGATCTCAAACCCATCGGAATAAAATGTAAGATTGTATCCCTTACTACACATCTGAATAACACTAAGGAGATTGTGCTTCATCCCTTTGACATAAAGGACATCCTCAACCTTGTTCTTTCCATCAATGGTTATAGCACCATTTCCACATATTTGTTCTGACTCATCACCACCAAACTTCATAGCTCCACCATTCCACTTTTTAAGGTTGATAAACTTCTCCCTATCACTAGTCATGTGGTTAGAGAAACCACTGTCAATTACCCAAGCATTGGCTTCTTCTCTTGCATGAAAGGTAGTCCACATAACCATTCATTTTTCATCATCTTGGACAGCCTGCAAGATATCAAACTTTTTACATTTCTTAATATTACCCTTTTTGTCACCAACATTCAAGGCCATGAAAAGTGTTTCATCATTTAATAATCATGATCCTCATATTCTAAAGAGCAATTGTCCTCCATGGAATAAAGAGTTCTTCTGTACTTCTCTCTTTTGTTGCTATCCTTTGACTCTTTAAAAGGACATTTAGAGGCAAAATGACCAACTTTCCCACAATTGAAATAGTTGAAAGGTAACTTAGCTTTGTATTTGTTGGTGCCCTTCTTCAATATTCTCACAAATTTTGCCTCTACCTCATCAAGATCATCATCTTGATCAGATGTTCCATCTTCTGCCTTCTTGCTAACTTTGAATGTTGCTTCCTTATTTGGAGGACCTTTGTCAAATTCTCTCATTTCAAAGGTTGTGAGAGCACCAAATAATTTATCTACTATATAGGCATACAAGTCCTTAGATTCCTCAATAGCAAATACCTTATGACTATAAGATTTAGGGAGAGATGTCAAAAGCTTCTTCACAATCTCATCTTTTTTCACTTCTCCCCTAAGACCTCTGATACCATTAACTACTTCATCCACCTAGAGAATATAAATAGCAATGTCTTCTTCTTCTACCATCCTCAGGGTTTCAAATTTGCTCTTAAATATTTGCATCTTGGCTTGCTGCACTTTGCTATCTCCTTTATAAATGCTACTAAGTTTCACCCAGACATCCTTAGCATATTTGCAACTCATTACTTTCAGAAGTTTTGAATTAGCTAGCCCACTCATGATATAACTCTTTGCCTTGAAATTGTTATCATACAACTTAATTTCATCTACATTTGTGGGATCACTAGCAGGAGCAGTGTCACCATTCTTGACAAATTAACAAACACCAAACCCTAGAAAGGACAGATAATTTTTCATCCTTAGCTTACAAAAGGTGTAATTTGTTCTATCAAACATAGGTGCCTTGTGAGATCCATTATTATCCATCCTAGACCTTCCTCAAGCCACTAAGATTCTTCTGAGTAACTTTTCTCTGATATCAATTGTTGGACACACTTAGATATTGAGAGTTGGGGTGAATCAGTATCCAAACAAACTTTAAATCCTTTGAAGTAGATTAAAACTTAAACTTTACAACATTAACATAACCATGTAAAATCAACACAATGCATAACAAGACATAACACCAGATATAAGTCAAAAATTCCAAAAGGGGAAAAACCATGGTGAGGATTAACTCACAATATATGAAGCTCACTGTAATAAAAGATTACAACTTTGTTTTAGGGCTACAACCCAAGGAAGCTACTACTCCATGTTAACATTTTTTAGGGATTCAACCCAAGGAAGCTACTACTCCCTGAAGAAAGGTTTTAGGGTCACTCCCAAGGAAGATACAACTCACTGCTGGCTTTCTTTTAGGGCTACAACCCAAGGAAGAAACTACTCATTGAACTAAGAACAAACTCAAAAATGATTACAGCATGATAGTCCTACTATCTAAAACTGACAATGAAGCTCACTCTTTTTTATGATTGCACTTCTACTTTGACACTCCTCTTTTGTAGGCACACTTTTCACTTCCCTCTTGTCTTATAAATGTCTTAAAGATGAATTAGGATAGGCCTTATTACTTTTTCTCTTTCTCCTTCAGTCGCACATCATAATGCATTAGACATTTATATTCTTCTCCTCATATTCACATTCACAATCATGCTTTACCTAGATCAACTAGGTTTACAGTATATACATGATATTACATTGATTTCATTACAAGTCGACCAAATACAACAAGAATATTACAATTACAAGTTGGCCAGAGATCAAACAACATGAAACTTGTAGAGGGCAAGCTCTATCATGAACCACATGCAACACCAGGAAGTGGAACACACCTTGCAGATCTCAAAACATGCTTAACCTGGTCCAAAAAATCCTTCATAGAATAATATATGCTCACTTCACACAATTGAATTAGGTCGCCCTTAAGCAAGAAAATATGAATCTTGTAGCACATCGGTCATTACAACTTGGTGGTACTCTTGGAAGATTAAACATTGCTTACACTTCTCCCAAATGAGTTAGAATGACCCACACAACATCTCCAACCATTTCTTGAACTCCGCACATCAACAACTTTGTGGTGCACATCACCAACATTCCCAAGTTGGCCTCAACAACAAAAACTCTTCATAAACTAACTTCAAAACTTTGTGCGGTACTGGAAACATGAAAGATCTGTATGTGCATTAGACATGAGAAACATAGAAACATGTAGAATGTTCACATAATCTCATATAGCCAATTGGTGCCCTCTTCAACTAGCACAAGTACTCAAACACGTGTCTTGAGAATAATTAGGCATTTGAAACGATCTGTAGCACACTGTCATTTGAAAACTAAACTTGTGGACCACCAAATCACCTGATACTACAAAGTAGCATGTATTGAACATCCCTGAACATGTTCACGAAACCACATGAGCCAATCTTCACTTTCAGAGGAATGCGGATCATTCTAATCATCCTTCATCATCACTTTATTTTGCTATAGCACATACTAGAACTCTGTCACTTATAACTTCCACTACAGAGGAGCAAATAATATGAACCTTTGGATTTAGCACATTTATAGCATATTGAACTTAACTTTTAAACCACATGACCATATCTTCAAATGTTGAGGAATGTGAAGCATTTTACTAACTAGTCTTCTAGGTAACTTCCTACAACAACAACCTTTACCAACATCTGGAGACCATAACCTTCTTATAGCAACACATACTTCCTTAGGATCATTAGGAAAAAGCAAACAACAAGCTACAAGCCATCAACAACATCTTCTCAACATCAACAACATCACTATTAGCACACCATTACATAAGCATCAATGACAACCACATCAGTAACGACCTTAGGTAACATATGTGCAACACATAGATAATATTTTAGTGACACTGCTATTCTAGTTTTGATAGTATACCAATTTCCTATGATAGTCGTAAGTTCACAAAAAGTGATAATATTTAACATTATGGCTATCCTAGTAGATTGTTAACTAGCTTTTAGTCTTCATGATAATATTTGAAATTATTAGAATCTCCTCGTACTCATACATCAACTCTTCTTCATTCAATCCCATCTTATGATGTTTTTAAACGTTAATCCAAAATTTAGGAATGACTTCTCAAGGGAAAAATAACCTAGGAATAGTATGGTAATCTATTGGAAACATGCAAAACTCTATATAACTGACCTAGGGTATTGTGAATGCATAACATTCCTCCTTTTATTTATAATAGGACAATACTAAGGTGCCCACCTTAAATTGCTTTTACCTTAGATAAATTTTATGGAGACACAATCATCCACCATCTCTCACTATTCAAACAATACAATACCTCAGTGATCCAAAGGTGATAGTCCTAAACACATTGAGTTTCATAAATTTGAGATAGTCCCATGCAACGCCTCAGAATAGTCCATCCTTTTATCTATCACCTATGACAATCATGTAGCATGAATATTGATCTAAAGACTCTTGTATGATTTCCTCATGCTAAAAAGAATCTACATACCACTTCCTTGTTTCATAACATGATCACTAACCATGACATAGTGATAGTGAAAAGTTTCATAGCATGGTTATGGCATGTGAGGATTTGTAGGATAACCACTACCCCTTTTTCTGCCTAAGACTAATTCATGGTATTTCTGATGAAGGGGGTAAATCATAAAACAAACAACACAAGAAATTGCACACAGAAAATATAACTTTCTTTATTGATTTAGACAACTTATTACATTACAGAAGCTCAAATACAATCAGAGGAAACAACCCTCCACATGCTACAACACATTACAGCTTCCTATCCCAAGACTCTGGAATCATCTGCCTTATGTAACCCCAAATCAGCTAGGGTTTCTATTTTCCCACCTACACTTGACTCTACACTTCCCCCCCTTAACTCTCCTACTGCCCAAGGTTCCCAAAAATGGTTATTAGTAGCCTTTTTGGTGGCCAACAACCTAATTTTGAAATTTGCATCTCCCTCCAAAAATAGGTCAACTTCTGGGAGCCATAACTTTTGATCCGGGTGTCTAATTGATGAACTATTTTATGCGTCAGAAAGTTCATGGAGTGCTCTTCACACTAAGAACTTGCTCTACTAGTTTTGAGCATTTTTGGGCCCGTACGGGGCCATTTAGTGCCTCAAACCTGAGTTTGAATAATTTTCAGGCTTTTTTTGGGAAACAAAAACTTTAATATATTTCAGCTCGCAAATGATCTTTACGTGATTCCTTCGCCAAAGGTCTTATATTTCTATTATCTAAATTCCTATAAATTTTCACTTCAATCCATGCCCAAATGCAAACTTTCTAAAAATAGCAGGTTACTATTTTTAGCAGTTTGGAAAAACTGAAAGTTCTACATTATTATTCAAGTGATTATGGAACTAGAACCACAAATTTTGAAAAGAAATGGAAAGAACATCAACAATTTTGAAACACATTTTTTTTGGGTGATGCAAGATTACCCTTACACCACTGGATGCTCCTACATCAAACACCTAGGGTAATTTGAGAAGTGACCCTATCACGTCTCAGGTGTTTGTGTGAGGAAAACCCAAACGGTCAACCTTAGCCTTAGACAACCTCAGCCTTAGACAACCAAGAAGAATCTTCAACAGGTCTTCCTTTCCATTTCACCAGATATTCTTCATATTGCCTGTTCTGAGTACTTCTTCCCACTTAGCTATCCAAGATCTCTTATATCTCCTCTGTTAAAGTAGATGTCGGAATACTCCACTGTTCTTCTGTTGTTCCATCATCTGTGCCACCCTCATGATATTTTGTTAAATCAGCAATGTTAAACACAGGGGAAATATTAATCCCACTTGGCAGCTCTACCTCATATGCATTTCCTGAATCATGCTTCTTTAGGATTATGCACGGTCCAAATTTCTTCATTTTCAACTTATTATATGTTCCAATTGGGAACCTTTCTTTTCTCAAGTGAACCATGACTTCATTTCCTACCTAGAACTCCTTATACCTCCTCTTCTGATCTGTCTTAGCCTTGTACTAAATATTCATCTTATTAATGTGCTTTCTCACCTCTTCATGTAAATTCTTCAGATGTTCTGCAAAGTCTTTAGCCTGGGCAATTGTCCTTTCTCCTTTGTCCAGATTCCTTAACTCTAAAGCATTTCTTGGACTATTCCCATATACAATCTGGAATGGTGATTTACTAGTACTCCTATTGACAGAATTGTTGTAAGCAAATTCTACCTATGGTAAAATCAAATCCCATCCTTTGGGCTTATCTCCTACTAAGCATCTTAGCAGGTTACTCAAACTCCTATTCACCACTTCTGTCTGTCCATTAGTCTGTGGATGGTGTGCAGAACTGAACTTCAAATCTATTTTCAACTTCTTCCACAATGTCCTCCAAAAATAACCAACAAACTTGGTATCTCGATCTGAAACTATGCTCTTTGGTAGACCATGTAATCTCACCACCTCCCTGAAAAATAACTCTGCAATATGAACAACATCATTAGTCTTCTTGCAAGGAATAAAATGTGCCATCTTTGAGAATCTATCCACCACCAAAAAAATGGAATCATGTCCTCTCTATGTCCTTGGTAAACCAAGAACAAAATTCATACTAATATCATCCCATGGCTTCTCTGGTACATGTAGTGGCTGATATAGACCTGTATTCTAACTTGCTCCTTTCGTCATCTAGCATACTCTACAACTCTATACAAATTTCCTCACATCTTGCTGCAACTATGGCCAATAATAATTTTCACCAACAATAGCAATGGTCTTATCTTGACCAAAGTGTCCAGCCAATCCTCCACTATGCTTCTCCTTAATCAGGTTCTCTCTCATGGAACTCCTTGGAATGCACAACTGGCTTCCTCTAAACAATATACCATCTTGGATTATGAAATCCAACCATTTTGTCCTATCCAAAGTAACAAGTTCCAAACTAGCTTTCCAGGCCTCTGCAAAATCTGGATCTTCAGGATACAAACTTTTGAGCTCATCGAACTCAACAACATCTATCTTCATTTATGTTAACAAATTTTGCCTTTTGCTCAAGGCATATGCAACTTTGTTGGACTTCCCACTCCTGTGCTTCAAGACAAAAGTATAGCTCTGCAAAAACTCAACCCATTTTAAGTGCCTTTGGTTCAACTTTCCTTGACTATTAAGATACTGCAAAGCCTGATGATTAGTATATAAAACAAACTCCTTTGGTAACAAATAATGTCTCCATTTCTTCAAAGCCTGAACTATTGCATAAAACTCCTGATCATAAATAGAATACTTTTTCTTGGCATCAGTAAGCTTCTCACTAAAATAGGCAATGGGCTTACCTTCTTGACTCAAAACAACTCCTATACCACTACCACTAGCATCACAATCTACCTGAAAATACCTTATTGAAATCTGGAAGTACCAAAATAGGTTGTTCTATGACTTTTTACTTTAATGTATCAAATCTCTTCTCTGCTCATTTAGTCCATCTAAACTCTTTTCTATCCCCTCTCATTGTCTCAGTTAGGGGTGCACAAATGCTACTAAAATTCCTAATTAAATTTCTGTAAAAACTTGCCAAACTATGAAAAGATCTTACCTTTATGGCACTCCTCAGCATAGGCCATTCAATGATAGCCCTCACCTTCTCTGGGTCCATCTTAAGACCTTCCCCTAAGACAACAAATCCTAGGTATACCAACTCCTTCTTTGCAAAACTACATTTCTTCAGATTAATCAACAACTTCTCCTCCCTCAGCTTCTCTAAAACTCTTCTGATATGCATCAGATGCTCATCCCAAGTCTTACTAAAAATTAAAATATCATCCAAATAAATAATAACAAAACTTCTCAAAAATTCTTTCAGTACCTCGTTCATGAGCCGCATGAATGTGCTCAGTGCATTGGTTAGCCCAAATGGCATGACTAACCACTCATACAAACCCTCCTTGGTCTTGAAGGTTGTCTTCCATTCATCTCCTTCTCTGATTTAGATCTGGTGATACCCACTCTTTAGATCAATCTTCATGAAGTACTTAGCTCCACTCATGTCATCCATTCTGGGCAATGGAAATCTGTACTTGATCGTGATCTTATTGATGGTTTGAGAGTCTGTACACATTCTCCACTCTCCATCTTTCTTTGGTGCTAGTACTGCAGGTATCGTACATGGACTTAGGCTCTCTCTTATCAATCCCTTCCTCAACAACTCCTGAACTTGTCTGTTCAACTCTTCACTCTCAGCAGGGGTCATTCTGTGGGCTGCCTTATTTGGTAAACTAGCTCCTGGTATCAAATCCATTTGGTGACTTATCTTCCTCACCGGTGGTAAACCTTTTGGTACATTATTAGAGACAATATCTTGAAATTCTTCCAACATTTTTGAGACTTTTGCTGGTACATCTTCACATTTCTCTTGACTAATCTTAGGAACCAATGCAAAGCAATGACACTCATGCTTCATACCCTCCAAAAATTTTCTACCATCTACCAAGAAAATTTTGGCAGTACTACATACCTTTTCTTCCACCTCCTTCAAGGGCTTCAACTTATGACAAACTCCATCTTTTGTTAGGGAATATGTGTTTGCATGGCCATCATGGATAGCGCTCCTATCATACTACCAAGGCCTCCCCAATAGCATATGACATGCATCCATTAGTATGATATCACACAACACCTCATCATGGTAGTCCCTAACCTTGAACTTCACTAAACACTGCGCATTGACCAAAGCTCTATGGTCCTTCTGCAACCATGCAATCCGATATGGATGCAGATGCTTTCTTCTTGCCAACTTCAACTTGTCAACCATCTCCTTTGAAACAAGATTGTCAGTACTTCCACTGTCAATAATAATATCACAACACTTACCTTCACATTTGCACCTTGTGCGGAATGAACTCTTCCTCTGATTGGGTTCTTTCTCCTCATTCAGCAAAGTTCTTCTAACAACTAGGGTTTCTCCTCGTTCAGCATCTTCAGAATGCTCAGATTGTGCATCTTCATCTACATGTGCAACTCGTGCATTACCTTCAAGTCTTCTATTCATCCTTCCTTGATGTTGCAGACACTCATATGCTCGATGCCCTTCTTCTCCACATTGGAAATAGTTGAAACCTCCTCTTTCAAGTCCTTGCCCTGGTCTACCTCTTCCTCTTCCTCTTTGCTCACCATTGTTTTGGTCACGAGGATGGTAGGCATTATCCACTCTCTAATTTTGACTAGTGCCAGTTTCTTCACTTTTCTTTTGATCTTCATTATGGCCTCCATAGAGTCTTCCACCAGTCCTTCTGCCTTGACCTCTTCCCCTTTGCTTACTATCAAATCTTTTATTCAGCTTCTCTTTCACCTTCAAGGAAAACTGGTACGCATCTTCTATGGTGGTCATTCTGACCAAGCTTAGCTCCTCTTGAATACTTGGCCTCACCCATTAATGTAGCAAGCTACCTTCTCCTTGGTGGGCTTTGCATGGCCTGTCCTGATAGTAATTTTATAAAACTCTTCTATATACTCCTTAACATACTTGTTACCTTGCTTTAGTCCTTGTAGCTTCTTCAGCAGCTCCATCTCATAGTCCACAAGAATGAATTGCTTCTTCAGTTTCTCCATTATCTGATCCCATCTGGTGATCTTTCCTTTTCCTCTTCTGTTCCTCTTTAATTGGACCTCCTTCCACCAAATACTGGCATGGCCCTTCAACTTTGTTTTTGCAAACTTGACCCGATTTGGGTCCTCCACATCTTCATATTCAAAATACTCCTCCATGTCATTGATCCAATCAATAAGATGTTCTGGATTCAAATCTCCAGAATATGTAAAAACTTCAAACCTGGGCCTCTTTCCAATCCTTGAAATGGCCCTCAACAACCTAACTTCTGTAGGATCGAACCTAAGTTTGAGTAATTTTTAGGCATTTTTTGAGAAACAAAAACTTTAATATCTTTCAGCTTGCAAATGATCTTTGCATGATTCCTTTGCCAAAGTTCTTATATTTTTGTTATGTAACTTCTTGTAAATTTTCACTTCAATCCATGCCCAAATGCAAACTTTCTAAAAATAGTAGGTTACTATTTTTAGCAGTTTGGAAAAATTGAATGTTCTACATCATTATTCAAACAATTATGGAACTAGAACCACAAATTTTGAAAAGAAATAGAAAGAACATCAACAATTTTGAAACACTTTTTTTTGGGTGATGCAAGATTGTCCTTACATGACTGGATGCTCCTGCATCAATTTCACCATAGCACCATTAACTTATGAATAAAATTTGATTTCATCTTCACCCTAATGGAAATCAGAGCACAAAATATGCTATAGTATTGTCATTGTTTGGGTAGTATTATATGGATGGTATAGGTGTCTTTATAAATCTTAAATGAAGAGTTATAAGGGGCATAATGATGCAGATATAAGACAATCACAGGTGACATGAATAGTAACAACATCCCAACTTCTTTAATTCCAATCCCTTGATGCCCATTATTAGCATCTTGATGTGAATTTAAAAAAACTATAGAGGGGAATTCCATCAAGATTTGATGAATGTTCTATTGACCATCAAATATTAGATTCATTCTCCTCAGTACTCCATCTTTCACCCAAGCCACAAAAACCAAAGACAAGGATTAGATTCTTATGAAAAATGCAACACCATCAAAGGACAAATCATAGAGTCAACTAATTGAGACCCTAAGAATATAGTGCATTGTACCATGACCAAACCATAAATCATGCATATAAGAGGGAACCCTTGCTAGATACATGCTCATTCTTAACACATTATCCTTCCACTACTTAAACTTGTAAAAAACTATGTCTCAATGGCTAGAATATTCCTTTATATATGCTTAACATAGGTTTTAACTCACATAATTTAGAAACCCTAGATTTAGGACAAATTACTCCCCTAAGTAGATTTCAACAACATAACATAAATTTAATTTTAGAGATAAGATAGCTAGCTAAGAAATAATCATTATGATGTTACATGTGTAGGAGCTCAAAACATGTCATATTCCTTAAACCTTAACATAAAAAATAAATGAAGCATCAAGGTGAATCCAAATTATAATTATTATATTGAGACAATCAAGAATTGAAGTACAAAAAAAATAAATAAAGAACTTAACCATAACAAAATTGTCAAAGACAATTAGTTACTCAAGCAAGTTTCAAACATATTATTTAGTGTGGAAAAGAGAGAATGATAGCATTTGCAAACTAGGTCAAGCCCCTCTTTTCATGCACCAAAATTCAAAATATGAACCGAGCTCAATCACTATGAGAGTGATAAGCTATAGGTATCCTATTCCTCTTTGTGGTACCTGAAAAGTTGTCTTAACTAGAGTTGTGCAAACCCAAACTAGCTAAGGAGAGATCAAACCCTAGTTATAAGATATGAATTAACAAATAGATTTCAGGAGCATTAACCCATAGGCTCATCACAGAAATGTAAACAGGAGGTAGTAGTGATTGTGCACCTGAAATCTGGAGGCTTGCTAGACTCAGGTGCCTACCCAGCATCTTGTAAGTTTTTTGTCAGAAAACTATCTGTACCAAGTGTTTGTACCTCTGTTAAGGATTCCAAATCCTAGTTTTCAGGTCTTATTAGACTCAGGTGTCTTCCTCAGAGTTTGGCAATTTTTTTGATGAAACTGCAACTTCTATGATGACTGTACCTGTAACACCTGCTTCTCCTTCACTTCTTTCCATCTAATCTTCATGAATCTGACTTGCACAAGCAAAATAAGGAGAAAGATGGTTGTGGTTATATAAGAGTTTGCCTCACTCAAACCCCGTCTTTGCTAATTCTACCTCAACAATAGCCAATGTCAAAGTATACAAATGTGTGTGCTTGTAAACCAAATGTGTAAGCATAAACAAATGCAAGATCCTAAATGACTCAAGAATCAAGGATTAGATCCACAAATGTTTCACTCAAGGAAACACCAACTTCACCTCAAGGAGATGACATCAATGAAGACTTCTAGAACAAGAAGGCGAGGAAGTTGTATCCACAGAGGATTCTAAAACTCAAGTTAGAGGCTTCAACCCTTCTCCCAATCATACAAAGGGTTTGACAAACCCTAGAAATAGCAAGATAGACTCAAGATCTTGATTCCTAATCTCCACAACATATCTCCATGATAGCAAAGATCAAATTCTTCAATGACCTTCAACACTTTGCAGACCTTCAATAGTAGTAGTAGTAGTAGAATTTCAGTGTAATAAGATTGCATTTGAGTTGTGTGTGATAAAATTATTTTCAATTCTCTTTAACTACCTAACCTTAGGAGGAAAATGGATTGAAATAAAATGCCGACATCACATGAAAACCAAATTTTGAATTCAAAATCCTAAGGCACATAACAAAAGCTGACACCAAAATAAAACTTGGAATCCAAATATTTAGGGAAGGACTAGGGCGTGGGCACCCAAGTCTAGCCCCCAAAATTTACTTGAAATCAAGATTAAGGGTGTCCATAATGTTTGGAATCCATCATCTCTTTCCGGGTTTTGTCATTAATTACCTCAAAATGCGACATTTCCTTGATAAGGTAGTCATTAATCAGGGCTTAGATAGATCTAATAATAAAAGGGGTTGAGGAACACTAAAAGTTAGGAGCTAAACTTAGTGAAATTGTGCTAACCCAAGTAGGAGCACAATTTACAACATAACATTTACCCCCACTTTAGTGGCCATATAACACTTCATGCATATGCAACTAAAGGAAAGTAAAATACAATAATTAAAAAAGGATGCCCCAAAAGGATACTATAGAGGAAGTTAAATGTTGCCAAGCAAGAGATAGAAGTACCCAATCTACAATCCTGCAAGATCACAAACATTAGGAAGCACAACCTATACAAAAAGATATGTTAGATGAATAATCAAATCATCCTACAAACAACAAATGAATAAGTCAATCATAAGTGCTAAAAGGGGTGAGTGATGAGACATGATTAGGGTTGAAATCATGGGAGATATATGTCGCCCCTTGTTTCTACTTTCTTAGTCTTAAAAGGAGAAACAAGGTGGTAATCTTCACACACAAATTTCAAGGGATCTTGTTGAAAAATGCTTTGGTAGGGTTACTTTTTCAAATAATGACAAGACACAAATCATTAGGTTTGATGAAGGGTAGAACCAAGATTCCAAAGGAACAAACAGTATAGAAATCTAAGTTCTATAGCCTGAGAGAGAGAGAGAGAGAGAGAGAGAGAGAGAGAGAGAGAGAGAGAGAGAGAGAGAGAGAGATGTTTGATCATAGATGTGCATTTTTGCTCCTAGATAGTGAAAATGAATCATCATCCATTTACTATAAGTAAAGGGAGTTTTCATATTTTCACCATTCATTTTTCATTTTCACTTCCAAAGGAGAAAAGGAGGTCGAGAGAGCTATGATGCCGACTTGATGTCCATATCAGGCCCTGAGGGTGGATGCACTATGGTCTCGAGTAGTAGGCAGGCGAGTCGAGCATGAGGTGGGACTCTAAACTACACTTCTTGTATCAATTCTTTGTAGTTTTATGTACTTTTTCTTATTTTTTGTGCCTTTAAAGTGTTCTAGACAAATGTCCCTGTCTAGGGTGCCCTAATCTATCTAGGGCACCCAAGTCCTCTCTGGGTTCCCTAGTCCTCCTAGGGCGCCCAGGTCCTCCTAGGGCACCCAAGTCCAGAAAGGACAAGGGTCAAAGGGGATAAGGAACAGTTAGATTGATAGGGATGAATGCTTATTTTTTATGAGTATATACTGATTTGAAACTATTTGGTACACAAGACATCCCCAGGACACTGGAGCACACTGGTGGCTTACTCATGTCATTACTCTGGAGCCACATAGGTGTTTAGGATAAAATTTGGATTGTTTAATGTCTTAGTTGTTAGATGTTTGAATCCTCCTTTCACCCTTTACATTCAAGGACCTTAGGGTCAAGTGGCAATGCACTATCATACCCTAGGTCACTGTGAGATGTAGGGAAGCTCAAATTAGGGTGTTTAATTGCCAATTTTCCTTCTATGCTCAATTAACCATTAAAACCCTAATTTTGCAAATACGACAATGAATGGATGAATTAAAGAAAAAGCTCTTGCAAAGGGATGTAAAATGTAAAATCATAGAGTACCTATTTTCAAGGCTTTGAGGTGGAAAAGTCAGGGACACAGGAGTAGGCACCCAGGTCCAAGGCCCTAGTTTCTATCAAGATCTCAAAACAAGATCTGCAACCTGTATCTGTTGTACCATAGACTTTCCCATCATAGAACTTTGAGGACTAATGAGTGGGCGCCCAAGTCCAGGGGGCAAATTTTCTTCTTGTTCTGTAATTCTGACACTCCAAGATGTCTTCCTGCAACTTCACTTTGTCCAGCTCCTCAACCTGTAACCTGCAACCATGAAAACTTTGTGAGGGGGTTGTGGTATTTAGAGGCTTGCCTCAGTCAAGCCCCGGAGGACACTTAAGTCTCTAAACACCATTGTCAGAGAGAGAGTGAGTGCCCTTGTGAGGCAAAGGCAAAAACCAAAGGAAATGATGATAAAAACACAATATAATGTCACCTTGTAGTGAAGATCTCATGGGAGGAAGATGCTCTTCATTCCATGAGTAAATGCATGCTCAAATTTGCAAACACAAACACATAAACCACACAAATCTGCTCTTGCAACACAATGAAAGCCTTGAATCACCTTGAGAGTGCACAAACATCACAATGATCATCTAGTTTACAAATGAATGCCTAAACATGATTTTATATGCAACTACAAACACTCCCACCAAGATTTTCGTAATTCAAACTTACCGTGTCGACATAGGACCCAAATAACGGTCATAAACTGACACTTCAAATTTGGGCCTGACCCAAAATAGGGTAGGACTAGGGCACGGGCATCCAATTCCTCCCTCCCTATTTTTTGTAGGGATAAGCTCAAGGGGTCCCCCTAGGCCCCATTTTCTAAGATACCTACGATTCATTCCATTGGGATGCCAAATTACGATGCAAGATGTCCTAAATGCACACTAAAGACCCGGGAGCTAAACCTTATGAGGGAAAAGCCCCCAAGGGGACATTTTCTGACATTACATTTAGCCCCCACTTTAATGTATGTATAAATGCAAGTCCAATGCGTGCATTAAAGTACAGTCACAAACACAACAAACATGCTAAGCACGGAGAAGACATGCCAATCACATAGAAAACAATAACTGGCACGCAAAACATGGAGAAGACAGTTATAGTCACACAAAACATGGAGAAGACAATAAATGCATAGAAGACACATTAATGCATGGAAGACACACATGATTTCTTTTCTTTTCTTTTTCTCATATATATGAAATGCAGATGCAAGTACTAGAAAGTAAACAAACCTCCCATAATACAGGATGCACTAATCACGTAGGTCTTTATACTGTATATATGGGGCAACACACATGCAAGACACGTAAAACCTCCCAAGATGTAGGATGCACTCATCGCATAGGTCTTTATACTGCATATGGTGCAACAAACACGCCACACAAAGCAAGCATGCCAAAACACACACACTTGAAGACACGGAGAAAACACAGCATACAAGCGATGGAGTGTTCCTATTTCTAGGCTTAGCACCATCTTAGGCACATTACAAGCACACACTGACGATTGGGCTTCACCACAACAATCACCAAAGACATGCTTAAGGGTTGAGTTAGTCACAAAACTGCTCCCCACCTCCGCAGAGGACTTTTGAAAATGACAGGATGATGTAATTTGCTCCAAAAAATACACCATCCCCACCTCTGTAGAGGGCTTAAGAAAAAGGATATGCTCAATATCCTACCTCCGTAGAGGGCTTACATGATTGATTGATTGATTGGTTGCAAACAAACTTAGAGTGCAAGATGTACTCATTGCACAAGTCTTTAAACTGCACTTGAGGACAAACACATTGCTAACATCTACAATAGACAATTTACCTTATATATGCCCCCACCTTAAGGTGGTTGATATCATGTATCGATAGCAAGCATGTTAAGGTAGGAAGAAAACACACAAGGGAACATAGACTTTCGCAAAGCCCTTGCCCCCCAGAGGTGACATGTACTTTACGATCGTCAAATGTTCCCACAAACACATCCTTGCAAGAAACATGTTAGTGTCTACAACATCATGATAAACAACAACAATGCATATGATTAACCACACAAAGAGCCAAAGTTATAGAAGGAATTCAGAGTTTGAGGATAACCGTGGGGCTATATCATGAAGCTCTCCAAATCGAGTACCGCTAAGGCTAGATTCAAAGACAAACAAAGGTGCACAGAGCAGCAGTATTGTTAAGGTTTGTAAATCAGATAGAACATCATCAAATTCACTATGCAGAAAGCATGAGTGCTTCCACTAGCCAAGCGTCATATAAGATATTACAACCCCATCGTCATATTAGGAACTAAGTCCATTTTTTGATTGCTCTCGAAAGGAACACTAGGTCCGCATCAATGTAAATATTTTTTTGTCATCCGCCTGCTAGATAGAAACACTAGAGGAAGGGAAACAATAAATAAGAGAGGAGAAACAAGTGTCTTAGGGACATTCACGTAGGAGGGTGCCCCCAGTGTCACCAACTGCAACACTATGTCCGCAAGACACAACACACAATGATGAAATCAGAGAGAGAGGCCATATAGAAGAATGATGATACAAATAGAAGAAGGTCACAACAGAGGTGGTCCCCTAGTATTCTAAAGCTTACAAGAGAATCAGGGGTCATCCCAGGAGGCCTAAACAACACATAACACATCACGGGGGAAGCACATCACGAGAGAGATAAAAGGTTAGAGATACTTACCTGTAGGGCCCCTGCTGGGCTAGCGGTTATCTTTAAGCAAATCATCGTTGTCCTCCCACTCCCTAATGTTAGAGGAAAGTGGGAAATAAGGTACCATAGCCAAATTCATGTCTTGCTCATCATGTTGTTCATTGTTGGGATCATGTTTGTTTGGTTGAATGTTAGGATCAATGTTTTCTTGTTGAGAGGCAAGGTTTATAGCATAAACTTGTCTTCTTCATCTTCTTTCTCTTGCATTTCTATTTCTCTTTCTTCAACCACTTATCTCTTATAAGACAGGGCCTTGCTCTTTCATAGGTTTTTGCAATTTAGAAGAGGAAGCACAATATCAAATCTAATTTGTCTAGGTGGAAAATTTTGTTGTTTACAATGACCTCTCGATCCTTGTAAGGATTTCGGGGGAGGAACCTCGGCATAGGGACCTTGTCCTTTCGGTCTAAGGTTCTCTTCACATGCAGGTTGTTTATCTTTTGTCATTTATTGTATAGAAGGACTAGGTATTTCAATTTTATCCCAAAAATAATCTAATAGGTAATCTTTTTTCTCAACCAAAGGTTTATACTTGTTGCGAGGGACGATAATCATACATCCATCAAAAGGGAATTTTAGACAATGGTGTATTGTTGAAGGGATAGCTTTCATTTATTTTAGCCAAGGGTGTCCCAATTTAATACAAAAGAGGTTAGAAACAAGGACAAAATCAAACCATTGTTTGACATGTTTTCCAGATAGTGTTACCAACAATGATATCTTTCCCAGAGGCTTGATAAAGGTTCCCCTATGTGTCTTAATCATCATGCTTGAAGGGTCATAAGAACCTTGCATTAACTGATGTGAAAAGAGGAACTCTTTAGTGGCAACATTAGTCATGCAATTAGGATCAATAAGAGTTCCATCCACAGGGTTTCCCATTATTTTCACAGTGATGTAAAGAGGTCCTTCAGAGTCTCCAATTGTTCTATCATGAGGTGTAAACACAATTTCAGGTTCAGGGGCCTTTCTTTTCATGTAAGGTCTAGGAGGGAACCTATTATTGTTGTTGTGATTAGAGTCCATATTTATATGCTTAAATCAATGCAAATCAGATTTAAAATCTTCTCCAAAAGTATGTCAAAGACAAGTGCAAAACTATATGCAAAAATGGCCTAAAATGCTTGATTTTTGTACCTTGTCAATGCAAATACGTGGAAGCAAAGGGTGTTGTAGGGATTTTAGTCAAGGAAAGCAAATTATATGTCTGATATCAGTCCAAAATGATAATAAGATCCTTCACAACCCACTCTCGATGCAAATCCAAGATAATGCCAAGTCAAAATATAGTGAAAATGTCAAAATAGGCACTTTTTTCACCAAAACTCAATGCAAAAGAGAATAACAAAGGGTATTGTGAGGAAAATGATGATGGAAAGAAAATTATATCAGTAATTACAGCCACTTAATGTCAAAATACCCAACACAACACACTTTTAGTGCCACTTAAGGTCAAACCCTAGTGAAAATATAGCAAAATATGCAAATTTTCACAGTTTTTCAACTCCAAGACCTAGAAAAAGGGGTGTTATAATGAATTTTAGGAGGTGAATAAAATAAAATAAATGATATCAGTCACCTCAATCCATAAAATTTGTCACAACATGCTTGGAGTGCAAACTAGGCCAAACCCTAAGGCAAAATATAGCAAAAATGTGTAGTTTTTCACCAAATTTTCAATGCAAGAGGCCAATCAAAAGGTGTTGTGAAGTTTTTAAAAAGTGGTAGCAATTAATTACACTGATAACAGCCAATTATAGCAAAAATACCCTTCACAACACTTCTATGGTGCAAATTTAGAGAGTTGATAAGGCCAAATTTAGTGAAAATCAATGTTTTTCAAGCCCTGGGTTTGAGATCTTGACATGAAATGCTATATGAATGTTTTAAAATCTGTTTTATGATGAAAATAAAATATTCTCAGATCTGAAAATGATTTCCAAGCTCTAATACACAAAATGCCAATGCAAATCTAATGAAAATGCATGAAAATTGCAAGTTTTTTTTGGTTGAAATTTTCTATGCAAAAATGCAAATATTTTAAATCTAAATGCAAATTTACACTAAAATGCAAGACTACAGACAAATTATAATTTTAATTAGCCTCTAAAATCAGTAGAAAAATCTGAAAAAAGATTTTTCCTACTAACCCTAGATTTTGGAATTACTAGGTTATATAAAAATTGTCCAAATTTCTACAAAACCCTAGCAATTAAATGATGAAAATGCAATGCAAATTATTATATTTTTGTAATTTTCTATAGTTTATATCAGATCTTATGCAAAAATCACAAATTAGAAAAATTTGATGCAAATTAGTAACCCTAACAATGCAATTTTTTTGAATTTTTCAAAATTTTCAATTTTTTTTGTAATTTTCTCAATGCAATAAGATGAATGACTATATGAATGAATGAAATCAATCCAAATATGAAGACACATACTCAACAAGTTGCAATTAAGTCCAAAAACACAGGTTCACCAAAATGTTTAGGGTAAAATTTGAATTGTTTAATGTTTTAATAGGGTCATCCCATAATAATGGGTTACACTTTTTGGCCAAACTTGACATTGAAATCAACATCTTAAACTAAATCTTCACTTTCTAACACCTATAACTGCTAAACTATTAGGAATTTGAAGATTATGTGAACTAGTGATTTGTGAGATTTTGTTTGTAGATTCTAAATATATTTTTTTAAAAAAATTTGGAGTTAAATTGTAAAATATTTTGCTTCTCCTTTGATAACTAGTTTTTAATAGTAAACAATATTTTTTTAAAATGATGTGTATTTTGTAGCACATAACGTTTTTTCTACAAAGGATAAAATTTTGATTCTTTTGAATTTAGATTGGTAACACTGATATATAGGGCATGCATTTGGTTTTATAATATTTTGTTGAATATTTTTTTTAAATTAAGTTTTGAAGTCAAACCAATTATAATTTAGACATAGGCGTATTCCGTAAAACATAACTTTTTCTGTATGTATCAAAATTTAATATTTTTTCTTTTTCTGAAACAAGGACATCAATACCTAGGGCATAGATATTTTTTAGAATTTTTTTTCACTAATTTACTAATTTTCCATTTGTGTAGAATAGAGAACTTGATGTTTGGTGAAAAACCTACATTATAATCAAATTAAATATATTTAAAATTATATTTTTTGGGAAGGTTATAATAAGACTACATACTTACAAAACATAAATTTTAAATGAATTCATTTGATCCCCCAAAAGGTAAATCAAAAGTGGTTTTCTATCAGCATTTTGATAGGTGTAGAGGAGACTCCATTATAGGTATGGTTTAAAACTAGCGGGGTTCTATCCAAGGGGGTTTGAATCTAAGGGGGTTTGATCAAACCCTCTTCAATCAAAATCCTTTAAATAGAACCTTTCAAGGCTTAAATTATTATATTTTCTAAGAATATGTGATTTCAACAAAAATCAGGATGTCCCAGAAAGTGTAACCCATTATTGTGGCAGCACCCCTTAGTTGTTAGATGTTTGAATCCTCCTTTCACCTTTTAAATTCAAAGACCTTAGGGTCAAGTGGAAATGCACTCTCATACCCTAGGTCATTGTGAGATGTAGGGAAGCTCAGATTAGGGTTTTTAATTGCCAATTTTCCTTCTTCTATGCTTAATTAACCATTAAAACCCTAATTTTGCAAATACGACAATGAACAGATGAATTACAGAAAAAGCTCTTGCAGAGGGATGTAAAATGTCAAATCATAGAGTACCTATTTTCAGAGCTCTGAGGTGGAAAATTCAAGGACACGGGAGTGGGCACCCAAGTCCAAGGCCCTAGTTTCTGTCAAGATCTCAAAACAAGGTCTACAACCTGTATCTGTTGTACCAAAGATTTTCCTGTCATGGAACTTCGAGGACTAATGAGCAGGTGCCCAAGTCTAAGGGGTAGATTTTCTTCCTATTCTACAATTTTGACACTCCAAGATGTCTTCCTGCAACTTCACTTTGTCCATCTCCTCAACCTATAACCTGCAACCATGAAAATTTTGGGAGGGGGTTGTGGTGTTTAGAGGCTTGCCTCAATCAAGCCCCAGAGGACACTTAAGTCTCTAAACACCATTGTCAAATAGAGAGTGCATGCCATTGTGAGACAGAGGCAAAAACCAAAGGAAATAATGATAAAAACACAATATAATGTCACCTTGTAGTGAAGATCTCATGGGAGGAAGATGCTCTTCATTCCATGAGGAAATGGATGCTCAAATATGCAAACACAAACACATAAACCACACAAATCTACTCTTGCAACACAATGAAATCCTTGAATCACATTGAGAGTGCACAAACATCACAATGATTATCTAGTTTACAAACGAATGCCTAAACATGCTTTTATATGCAACTACAAACACTCCCACCAAGATTTTCGTAATTCAAACTTACCGTGTCGGCATAGGACCCAAATAATGGTCATAAACTAACACTTCAAATTTAGGCCTAACCCAAAATAAGGCAAGACTAGGGCACGGGTGCCCAAGTCCTCCCCACCTATTTTGGGCAAGGCTAAGCTCAAGGGGTCCCCCTAGGCCCCATTTGCCAAGATACCTAGGGTTCATTCCATGAGGATGCCAAATTATGATGCAAGATGTCCTAAATGCACACTAAAGACCCGGGAGATAAAGCTTATGAGGGAAAAGTCCCCAAGGGGACATTTTCCAACATTACAATAAGTACTATCTCTATCGAGGATCATGGTCTCCTTCAAGATACCTACCTGTGGTGGGTTGTTTTGATGCCCACAAGGAGATACCATAGCAGTATGCTGATGGCCCTGATGGAGAGATGGAATGCAGACACGTCTACCTTTCGTTTACCCACAAGAAAGATGATGATTACACTGGAGGATGTGTATCGTATACTATGACTTCCAATCCAAGGACAGGTAATCCAGATCATAAAGCATCACTCCAAGGAGTATACTCATGTGAGTCATGGCTATTGTCTAGGTTGTGTGGTGACACCACTAGGATGAGGTATTTTCTTGCTATGTTGGTTAGAGCATGAATGTATAGACATATCTGTTGTGTGGTTACACAACACGCCCCATTTTTGACTTGCCAAAATAGGGACCCAACTTTTTGGCTTGGCTTGTGTTGTTTGCTTTCTGGTGGTTTGGTAAAAGTAAGTCATGTGCATCATCATGTAGAATCAAGATGGGGTAAGCCATCATCATGAGGTCAGTTTGTCAAAATTCGTATTTCATTTCTATGACCTCATATTTAGAAAGAGCGTTAAATTCCATGCAGGCTTGCATTTTACACCACCCTGATATTCATCAGGATGTGAGAGTTATGAACAGTCAAAGTTTTGGTCAAACCTGATATTCACAAGAGGAGGATCATATTTTATAACCTCAGTCATGTTATCGAAGATCATCTTGATCTTGGTACATCACCCAATAAGTCATGCGGTCCAAATATCCGGACGTCAACTTTAAGTGATGGCGACCCTTAACCGTCAAACAATCTTATATATTGTGAGCGTCATATTTCCAAATGTAACCCGATATTTCTTAATATCCTCCTGCCGTGAAATATCACTCTAAGTCAATATCCTGATGATGTCATCCAACCTCGATAAACGAAGAAACAAACTTGACGATGACATCATCATCATATTTACCTCTCGGCAGGATATTTTCTAAACATGATCATGTTCACATAACATGACGATGACATCATGATGCCTTTCTGATATAATGAACGAATATCTAGATGATGTCACCCTGATATCCCGAAAGTTAGAAAAGAATGACTTTGGTCATCATCATCATCCAAAGGCACAACTCGATATTTTCAAATATCCTCCTGATGTTTAAAACATAGCCTAATGGCGCGAACATCACCCGATATCTAAACATAACCCGACATTTTCAAATATCATCCTGCCATTTAGATATCACCCCACTCCCATTGCCGCCATTAGCATTAAATGCGCACAGACATGGTGGGTGGTTCCTACCGATTATTAAAACCCGATGGAACACCTGGCGAGCTCCTGACTTTCCGTGTAGAAAATCAATGAATAAAATCCAATCTGTCAGGATTTGCCCTAAATTTACCCTAATGCAAGGTGAAAAGGCAAATCTAATGCCATTTTCACATTTACCTTGCGAAGAAATTATTTTTACAGAGCACAGCTTCCATATCCTCCTACAGGCGATATTACGATGAGTGAAGTTTGTAGGTAGCTGAAGGTGCGGGATCATTAGTAAGAATTGAGAACACTTTCAGAATTCTATTGGTATAAAAAAGAAATCAACATAACCAGGTAAGTAAATGAAACCCTCATCATGTTGTTTCTGTAATAGTCAGGTATGATGTTGCAAGTCTGGTTTACGTATCCCAATGATGGACTTATGCTGAATGAACGTAATATGCATGATGAGACTAAAGATAAATTATTATAGGTATGCATGTATATACCCATTGTAAGACAAGATTTTGTTAATTGCAGGTGGTCATGGCTGACAAGAGGTTGGCTAAGTGTGAAGCTAAATTTAGTAAGCCTATGTTCTCATCTTAGAGGGGTGTCCTGTTCAAATATGGTGCCATTACAGATACCCATCAGGGGGATACCAATCTGGAGGCCTGGTCAGCTAAATTGAATGACGAGAAAAATAGAAGTCCTGTGCTGGATGCAGTTTTCATATCTGGGATGTGGAATGCCCTAGTTTCCTGTACTCCATGGAGTCTCCAGAGCTGGTCATCGAGTGTGCCAAGAATTATAATCCAGAGACCAGGCAGGTAATGAAGCATGGGAGGATATATGCAGACCTGTCCATCAAAGGTCTTTCCAGAACATTTGGACTACCATTGGGCAAGAAGGTCAAGAGTGTAGACCTGAAGAAACTACAGAAAGAATATGAGAATAACAAAAAACAAGCCAGGAAAAACATGTACCACTGGAGGGCTGAGAACAACACATATCCGGTAGCTGCCAAACTTCCTGTGCACTTGTTCAAGTATGATTTTAGTGAAGAATACCAGTACATGATGGCACTACTGAGCAGAGCCACAGGCTAGCCTGATGCTGGTAGCTTTAAGGATTGGATGTATGGTATAATAATGATGTGCATATACTCTGACATCAAGCCATTATGGGGCCAATTAATAGGTGATGCTCTACATGAGTAGCTGATGAACCTAGGAGGTTCAAATTGTGCTTTCTATATGACATCCTATATTGTCTATTCCTGTGCATACCAAGGCACATTTGATGCACTAGTTACCAATGGAAAGCTTATAGGTACAAATGTTGTGCATATCTGGGATCATCATCCCCAGCTGCAAAGAGCCAATTACCTCCAAGACTACAAACTAGTCAATGATGCATTTTCCATGCATCTGGTGAGGACCATGGAAGAGGACAGAACAAAGAGATTGAGCATGGAGGCTCAAGAAATTATCTACATGCATGGAGCCTGGTACATACAGTTTGCCACCTTCTCTTACATAAGGATTGAGGGTTTTGAAGGACCTCCCCTCATGCTGCCCAGGTATCCCACTGATACAGTGGTACTTATGGAGTTCATCAGGCAGGGCTCCACAATGATAAAGACATACAAGGATGCCAAGAAACTGCCACCGATTTTGTTTCCAGTCAGCATTGGCTACTATATGTGCCCAGATTCTGAACACATAAAGAAGGTGATGATCACCTTGAGTAAAATGAGTCTGCAGCCTTTTCCATTGATGAGACCATATGATCCGTACGGCAGAATGCAAAAAATAATAGGAAAGCCTATTCATCAGAGGCACCTAGAGGACTTCTGGGCTGACTGTGAGGATGAAGCAGAGGCAAGAAGAAGAAGGTATCAAAGGTTAACTCTGAATCAAATTAGAACCTTTGATTACATCCCCATTCCCCAACAATTGAAGAAAGATGACGGCAGGATAATTGTAGATGAATATGAGCAGAAGAAGATATATAACGACACCATCTCTGCACCTGACCTCACCATACAGGAAGATATATCCTTGGACCCCTTCATTTCTAGGACCATACAACTAACCCAAACTTGGGTTGATGAATAGATTGAGGCATTGAAGAAGAAGGGTGTTGCCATTACGGTGGACAACAAGAAGGGGCAGGATATTCCTAGGGATGAGTATGATGACTTCCTAAATGAAAAGAGGAAGACTAAGGGAGATAGACTCCCTCCACCACAACAACAAAGCAAAAGGCCCCCAAGGGGCAAGAAGGTAGATAAAGAACCCAAAGGGGTTATTATTGAAAGGGCAGTATTTGTAGCTAAGGAGGCAGCAACATCAGGATCTGGATCAGAATCAGCATCCCCTCCAAGGAAAGGAAAATCCAAGAAGAGTCAGACAGTAGAGGCTGGAATCACTGAGACCCTAGAAGAGGGTCAATCCTCAAGAAAACCAGGAGAAGAGGATATCCTCATGGAGGAAGAGCCTAAAGAAGAAGAGGCTCCATTGATAATAAAGAGGGGAAGAAGAGCTCCATAGGTGGTGGTGTCCACCCCACCTAAGAAACAAAGAACCTCTATGAGAGGTGAAATAAGACAACCCCCAACATTGTTACAAGGGGTAGGTAGTGAAGTACCTAAGGAACTTCAACATAATGTTCCACTTCCTACCATTGTCAAGTTCAAAACTGAACTTGCAGAGGAACAGATGAAAGAAACTTCTCAGACGCAAGTAGGGCATGTCTCGCTAGACGAGACAATAAATTTGTCTGATGATGAAGTTGTACAAGAGGTAGCTGCACAAAAGATGGAAACACTTGCTGCTGGTACAAGCATGACCCCTCACAAAACTCCACCAATTCAAACTATACTGGAGGAGATGAAGCAAGTGGAGGCAGAACAAGAAAAGAGCCCAGAGCAGATAGGCCAAGAAATGGGATTGGATACATTAATTACAGAGGTGACAAGTCTTGCAGTAGTGGACTTAATAGGGAAACAGGATCCAAGTCCTAAACATCCAGCAAGATCACCTGATAGGGGACACCCTGTAGAAGAAATAAAGGTGGCAAAACCAGAGAGCCATACTTCAAAAGTAAGCCCACCAATTGCACAAGGTGCATCCATGGAGCCTGTCATAATAGAAGTTCAAGAGAAGGCAGCTGATGAGGAGAAAATAATAGAAGATCCTGCCGCTAAAGCTCAAGACATTGATAGTATAGGTGTAGAACAAATAATGGCTTTAGAACAAACGCTAGCACCTTAGGCAGACTCCACAATATCCAGTGTGGTGGATATGCAACAAGAAATAGAAAAGCCAAAGGAGGATGCCACAAGGTCAATTATTGAAAATGAACCTCAACAAGGGGAAGAGTTGAAAACAGATGAAGTAATGACGAAGAAGGATCATGATCATCATGATCAACATATAGATACAACACATGATTCCCCACTCCAAGAAGATGCTCCTCTAGAAAAAGAGGTTCCTCAACAGAAGGATGTGCCAAAAGATCAACAACAAAGTGAGCATCAAGAAGAAGAATTGAGAAAATCACCATCTCCACCACATCTGCTGATAGAAACAGGAGGCACGGGTGAACATCATGATGATGCAGAAAAACATGATCAGGTGCCTCTGTGGTTCGAAAAGGAGGTAAGTGCAGAAGAAGATTTTGAGATTCAAGAATTTGATGTGTCCACTTTGTTCTCCGAGAATATAATGAAATCCAAGAGGAAGGCCAGAATGACTTCGGCCATTAAAAGAGATCTAACAACTGGAAGAAGGACTGCACAGATTGTAGTACCTACTGTGGAGAAGGAAAAGGGTAAAATTACCTTAGATGAGTTTCAAATGAGCACAGTGGATCTGGGTTTTACCAATGAAGACCAAGAAGGTCAAGAGGGCAAAGACATTATTGATTCTTTGATTCAAAAGGTGAAGAGAGAGAAAGAGAAAAATAAGCAACACAAGGAGCACATTGCTCAGTTGCATGCCTACATAAGAAGGCTAACTACTACCGAAGAAACTTCAACCAAACATGCAGTCCCATTGACTGCTATTTCTCAAGAGGAGGTGAATAAACTAGAACTCATGAAACATGAGGCATCTGTGTTAAGGAAATGGATGTCATCCACATTAGATGATGCAGAAGAAATGGTAAAGGCCTCTTTGAAGAGGTGGAGTATTCTGAGTGACTCCAGGACCAAAGTGGACAAATTGCAAATGCAGACCGGGAAAAGGTCTTACAAATTGGAAAAGGTACTAAACATCCTGGGAGAAATAAAGAGGATAAATCCTTAGCTGCTTACCAATAAACAGGTATTGAACAATAATACCACTTTGTTAATTGACATCTAGTATAAAGACATTCAATTTGAATGTGGGGTGCTCAGGAGATGCAATAATAAATTAAGAGATATCAGCATGAAGCTACATGATTTAATGGCCGTTGAGGCGGAAATATTAGAAACATTGGAAGGAAAAGTGGAAGGGAAAATAGAAAATCAAGATGAAGAATGTGCCATCAAAGCTTTACATGACATCTTCCAATCAGTAGCAAATGATCCACTTGTCCACTTGACAGAAGAAGTTATAGATAAAATAATGAGGATCAAGGTCAAGATGGAAAAATACAATGAGACACCGCAGGATAGGAAAGACAAACTGGATAGCAATAGAAATAAGTATGAGGCACACAAACACGCCATCATCAAAGCAAAGACTCAGGATGGCAGAGGAATGGATCAAATTGTGCAGTCATATGAGCAGATCCGGAGTAGCATGCAGCCTCATATGCAGCGCCATCATCATCAGGATAGTGAAAGTTCAGGAAGTGATGCACATGATGATGATCCACATGAATCGGATGAGGGGCATGATGAAGATACATCATAAAGGAAAATATAAGCACAAATAACCCAGATAGTTGCCAGCTGGCAACTTGTGCCACTTTTGATAAGTTTGACAAGGTCAAAGAAAATGGTGACCGTAGATATGCATTGATAAATCAAGATCGTGGATCTTTTTGTAACGGATTCCTCACCTTGTTCTATAAAAGGTGATGGAATGCCTTATTGTAAATATTCGGAAACTTAATTGAAATTCGTCTACTGAAACATTCAGAGCTCATTTCAAAGTTTTTGTATACATTTATATTTTTGCATGCTTAATGGATGAGAAGACTGTGTCGATTACAATTCATGATAAATCTTGAGTAATCAGTGTATGAATTCTGGACATATGTGGTGATTTGCTACATCCCTTGGAGTGCATGTCTACTTACATGTGTTGTCTTTGTACAAATTCCCTTTGAAGTTAGCATCAACTATATCTAGCTGTGGAATGTCCTGGTGAAAATATGGTTTGGTTTTCTTCTCTTCATGACAGTATCTAATATACATGTGGTTCAAAAGCTAAAGGTTCAACTTTAATTTGAAGCATTTTTTCAATTTCTTTTAAATTTCAAAGCATTTCATCCTCATAATTGCAAACAATTGATGATCTTAAGCAAATAACACAAATATGTGGACATCTCATAGATAATTGCAAATATTTAGCATATTTGAATACAGAACATGCATAATTAAGAAAATCATGCAAATATTGAAGTATTTCGGCATCATTTCATCAAATAATGGTACAGTATGACCTCTCTGTAAAGAATTTCTGTAGGAGTATCATGATGATGATAAACTTTCACGTAAGGCCCCAAAATGGAAACAGCAACTCACATTAACCTCTGAGTAACGTCAGAAGATTAAGATCTAATCACCGGAGACTTGGGATCATGAATTCTCTAAATTCACTATATCTTTCAAGATGAATAAAGGTTAATGTGTACTTTTATTCTATGCTTGTTTATGACTAACATCATGACCAACAATACTCCTAGTTCGTCGCATCATGATCCATGTGATCACGTTAGCAGTTACTCTAGATGGGTGAGGCACACACCTTCATGGGGGCCTCTTGGATATTATCCAGGTGATGGAGGAGGAGAAGATGATCTATGCATGGGGACATAGTATGCTTGCACACCTATACCAAAACCTAAGCCATTATGTTCACTATGAGGCACATGATCTGATGATATGCACCTTGTTACAGGTATGGGCATTTGAGCACATTAGATGCACACGGCCAATGGGGTTTCCTATTGAGCTGACATGGACACATCCATATGCACACACCTATCTACTAGTTAAATGTTGGAGATTTAGTGACTTGTTGTACTGGATAGTAGTGTTTGACAGACTACGACACAACAACATGAAATGGAGACCATATCATAGCCACAGGCCTTGGATGGGATATCGTAGTCAGCTAGCGAGTATGTAATGTGATTGACTATTAGCTAGTCACCTAGATCACATCATTATTAGCTTTTACTTTGATAGAGTCACATGACAGTTTAGATGCATGCAGGGTGTTCCTCGCATGGATCCAGGCTACATATGCTTAGCGTACAGTGTGACGAGGGCCAATGAGGCCCCACAATCGATGATCACCGAGGTAGTTGAGAGTGAGGATGATGGTGTAGCAAATGTAGAGATAGTGTCAAAGGTAGATGGCATTGGGTGTACCCGAGCATACATGACCTGGTGGGAGATAGCTCAAGACGTAATCTAGTTTTCCCTGCTGGGCATCCCATAGGTGATCCACGGTGATGGGTAGGATGTGAGGATGATGCAGGAGACAAGGAGGACTTTAGTTACTTTGCTAGATATTATAATGATGATGACAATGAAGATGAGGAGGAAATACAATCATGCTTCATCTTTAGAGAGAGGCCATGGCAAGGGCAGTGAGAGGTGGACGATAATGAGGAGACCAAGGAGGGGTCTAGGTCAAGAGCTTGTGGTTGAGGTCCCATTGGCCACTAGGAGATCAAGTTAGCTCAAGTGAGGGGAGGAGAGCACCTCTATGCCCCTAGCTATAGAGGCGACCATAGATGTAGCTATAGCGACAATATTATGTGATCCTAGTTGGCAGGATGGTGACCCTAGTGAGAATGTTGTTATATTTCTTTGATGATTACATACTTATGATAATATCATAAATATTCTTGATGACGAGATACTGATATTATCTTTGTGTTGCTTTTGACAGTTGGTACCTATGCATGGCGTAACTTTGTGAGTTGTGTTATAGCATATATAGTTCTTGCCAACACAGCCAAGCAGCGAGTGCAAATGGGATAGTTGCCACAACACTCAGCAAGCGACATGCAAGGTTATTCATGTCCTTCATGAGATACATGGTGGCTATAGAAGCCACATTAGATCGTGCCACAGGTGAGAGAGATCAAGCTATCCAGAGAGTAGAGCATGCAGAGGTAGAGCTCCAAGCATGGAGAGAGAAGGTTGTAGTACTACCTCTGTCTGAGATGGGGTATGCCATGACTTAGATCCTACACATGGAGTTAGATCAGGTGAGAGCTGAAAGAGACAAAGTACAGTTAGAGAAAGCCAAGGCACAAACTGAGAGAGAGAGGATTCAACAGCTATACTTAGATGCATAGAAATAGACGACAGAGCTTATAGGAGAGATCAAGGGTCTATGATCATGGAGTGCCTCTATAAGACACTCACAGTGTGTGACCACATGTAGGAAGCCTTCTGTCACTCGCCCACCACCAAGTCCTATTGTGCGCACAACACGCCCCATTTTTCCTTAGCAAAATAGGGACCCAACTTTTTGCTTCTGCTTGTTCTTGTTTTCTTGCTTTGGGTGGTTTAGTAAAAGTTAGTTAAGTATATCACCCCCTTGCACATGCATGTTCCTCACTAGAGAAGGTTAGATGTCAAAGTCAAAATTTGCCTTCATAAACCTCATAGTCTAGAAGAGCATAAAATTCTAAGCAGTTTTGCCTTTTGCATCACCCTAATATTCCTTAAAGATGAGAAGTTATGATCAGTCAAAGTTTGGTCAAATAGGATATTTAGATAGGGTCACATTTGTTAATATCAGTCATATTTGTTAGATGACCTAGACATATGAAGATCAGCTGATATCCGCATAATACTCCAATATGAAAATGTCAAAGTTAAGTGCGATAGAATTCCTACCTGTCAAATGTGCATGCATATTCCCATAGGGGTCACATTTTTGAATGTCCGTCATATTTCTTAATATCACCCTCCATAAATATGATCGTGACATCATCTTGTTCCGACTTATAAAAGAACTTGATATGATGATGACATCATCAGAATGTCCAACACCTGTAGAGGTCATATTTCCAAATATTTGTCATATTTCTCAATATGACGATGACATCACTTTAACCCGATACAAAGAGAACTTGATATGATGATGATGTCATCATGACCTAGACCCAAAAGAGGGTCATATTTCAAAACATCCCTGATCTTAACTAATATGACGATGACGTCATTCTCTTGAACAATTTGAAAGACTTATAAGACGCTGACGTCATCCTCACACTCTCACATAAGGTGATATGTTGTAATTTTGCATACCCAGATATTTCCCAATATCCCTCATATCAACCCTCATGACCCGAGATGCATAGATTCTAAGTGACCAATTGAAAAATGTCACGTGGCATATCCACCCAATCATATTGATATAGTGCATTATCACGATTATTAACAAAGGTATGGTGACCCAACTTTGGTCATTAGTCAATAGTTGACCATCCTCACGATGACGTCACCCTCATCTTCCAAATATCAGTCATATTTTCAAATATCCCTAACCTCCATGAATATCACCCTCTGCATTAAATGCAATTCCAACGGTAGGTCTGGCCTTTGGAATTTCAAATACAAGCCCAACACTTATCAGCATCCACCAACATCATGTGTTGATCAATGGACATGAACAAAAGACACTATGTGCACCCTAATTCGCTATGTTAATCGGTTAAAAGTGAAGATTTGGGATTCATTTTTTATTTACCATATGTTTAAACAAAGAATTATAGAGCTCCAGTGAGGTTAATGCATCATTGCAACTTGGAAATGGAATGGGAGACGTATCTAAATGGAATAGTAAATGGTAATTGTGAAGTGACTGCAGTCATCTGGATATCACCAACACAGTAAAAGGGAAAGCGATTATCAAGTATGCATCGTTAAAACCCTCTTTTGTCATTTGTGGTCAATGAAGAGGTAAAAATGGTTTTAACATAGTAAATTGATGTGATGATGCATGTAATAAACTAGAATGATAGGATTATCACCAAGAAATGCATGTGATCACTAAACCTATGCTGCACACGACACATTAGGGTAAGATATACATGTTTTTATTGTAGGATCTAATGGCAATTCAAAAGAACAGATTGGACATAGAGTTTTTGAAGCCTATGTTTGTGTAGCCAGAGGGAACAATGTTCAGATATGGGAAGATTAATGATACGCATCAAGGAAATACTGATCTTGATGCATGGACAAGGAAACTAAACAAAGAAAGTGGGAACCCCCTGCTCATGAGTATATACAGTTCAAGAATATGGAATGCATGCAGATTTCCATATGCAATGGAAGCCACTGAGCTAGTGATAGAATGCACCTGGAATTACAATGTGGATACTAGAAGAGTGGAGAAGCATGGGAGAATTTATGCAGACTTTTCGACTGTAGGTATCACCACAGCTTTCAATCTACCTACCGGACCTAATGTGATTCGACTAAACCTGGGAAAATTAGAAAAGGAATATAGTAGCAAGTAGAAAGAGGGTAGAAGGATCATGTATCAATGGAGGTCCAAGAGTAGCACATATAAGGTCTCTGCCAAATTACTTATATACCTCTTTAAGTTTGATTTTGCTCTAGAATACCAGTACATGATGACTATGCTTAGCCGGAGCCTTTGAGAATTGGATGTATGGTATCATCTAGATAGTGAGATGTTCAGAGGACAAATCCCCATGGGTGAAGATCATAAGTGATAGCCTAGATGAGGGTATGAGGAGACTAGGAGGGAAGGTGAACATGTTCCATATGACTTCCTATGTAGTATATGCCTATGCATTCAAAGGCACATTCAATGGATTGTAGACAGTAGGCAAGGTTGGAAATAACCCTAGGGATGTGAACATCTGGGATCATTACCTGCAATTAAAAAGAAGAGAGTATCTCCAACATTATACGAGAGTGAATGATTCATTCTCTGTGCACCTTGTCAGGACCATGGAAGAGGATAGAGCAAAGAGATTAAGTGTGGAAACACAAGCTGCTATATACAAACATGGGGCTTGGTTTATCCAATTCCCCACATTTTCATATATTAGAATGGAAGGATTCACTAGGAAACATCTCATGTTGCCAAGATATCCAAATGACCAAGTCATCCTAATGGAGTTTGCTAGACAGATATTGCCTTCAGTAGAAGCTTATATTGAATAGAAAAAGATACCAATTGTATTGTTTCTAGTCATGATTGGCTGGTACATGTGCCCTAATAGGGAGAGTGTCGAAGATATAATTGGAGGATTGAAATTGATGCACTTGCAGTCATTCTCATTGGCCAAGCCATATGACCCTTATGGTAGAATGTTGGCATTGCATAAGAAGCCCATGCATCAAAAGCACCTTGAGGATTTCTAGGTTGATTATGATGATGAAGTAGAAGTTAGAAGGAGAGGTTACCAAAGACTCACCTAAAATCAAATACACACCATGGACTACATGCTAGTGTCTATTTAGTTACATGAGGATGATGGTAAGATCATGTCCCAAGAATATAAGGACAAAAAGGTATAAAATGATACCTTATCAGTTCCAGAGTGGAGTTAGCCAGAAGAAACTTCCTTGGACCAAATCACTCAGAAGGTCATGTAATTGACTAAGGAATGGGTAGAAAATGAGATCACCCAGTTGAAGAATAAGGGAGTAGCCCTCATCGTGGATACTCAGGTCATCTCGGTCTAATTATACCTAGATGCTTGTATTTTCTTACCACATTTCAAAAAGTGAGAAAATACCAAAAAGTGCCCAATGATGAAAGTAAAAAGCCTTGCAAAGATGACAAATCCACATCCATATTCGTCTCATATCTAGCAAATCCATATCATCCATGCAATAAAGAAGTCTTGCAGTATCAAAAGAAAACCAATATTTCTTCATCTTCTCCTTTTCCACTCATTTGTATCATCTCTGTGTTGATTGAGTACATTTGGACATATCAAAAAACATAGCATATAAGTTACATATCATATCACATGAGATAGTCATTCATATGATTACATCATCTGCATACATAAGTGCATTAGATCAATTTCCATACATTTTTTAGGTCATCCACATACATGTGCATCCATATATCATATCCAAAGAAAATCAAAAACATAGGTCACATACATATAGAACTGCATAAATCAAAATCATTCATTTAGTATGCATCACATATAACACATCACAAGATAAGCTACATTCATAGCATATAAACATCAAAGCATCACATATATAGCCCATGCATATAGATCAGGAAACAATGGCATCATCACATAAACACCAAACACATGTCCAAATGTACAATATATAACAATCTCTATCCAATCTCAGAGTCATGTTATAAATGTATACAACAAATGGTGATACATGTCTCAGAATAAAAGTACATATATCGGCTATCTCAGCCCTCTATCGCAAATGTGCTGCGATACAATCAAAACTGGTACAAGTATCTGGGTCTATCTAACCCTGCTGCTGGGGCATGCTGCTCCTTGCACTAGTCGCTCCTCTATCACCCTGCCGGCGGTGGCCCCTCACTGAGCTTGCAGATTGAGACCCACCTGCCCTCTGCGCTGCCTCTGATTGGCTCCTAAATCTCATAGCTCTCTGACTCGCTGGCACAACACTGTGATATAACCCCCTATAATACTGAGCCTATGCCTATGCTCTAGTCAACTCACTCTACACCTGGACCACCTGTGCCTATGCCTGCTACACCTGTGAAACCAAAAAACTGGATGTCCCATCTATACCCATGGCCATCATGGCTGCATCTCTCTCCTCCCTCATAGCCTGCATGCTAGCTAAGGCTACATCTCTCTCCCTCGTCAACTCTGATATCCAAGTCGCATCTGACTCTCTTCGTGACTCTGCTGCTCTCAGATGAGCCCTCAACTACCTAATCTGGCTCTGTAACGAAACCATAACCTGCTGATGCACATCAAGTTATGGAACCTGCTCTGCCTATGCCACCTGCTGCATTGGCACTTGTCCTTGTATCAGCTGTGTCACCTGCTGCGGCGGTGGCATCTGTCTCTGTGCTACCTCTGGCTGAACTGGCCCCTAGACCTATGCCTATCCAACTGTCTGCTGGCCCACAATCCCCTCTCTGACCTTCTGCCTCTGTCTCAGTCTCCCATCATCTCCCTGATCTCTCCTCCTCCTACCTGCTGCACCCTCCTCATCTAAATCCTCCTCGTCAATATGAGGAGCCAACTCTCCTAGTCCTGAGTACCTCAGGAATGGGTGCGCTGCGAACCACTCCTCATAGTTTGGCGTCATGCCAGCAACTACTATGTCTCTCCTCACCGAGCAGGCTGCATAGGGAATCTGCTAAAAATTGGCCAATGCCTCCTCGTAAGATGCCACAGGACCCCACCTATACCTCTCTGCGTGAGTCCTAGCAAAGCGTACCTCACCCTATGGTCTGTCTTGTACACGGCCGAACTGTCTCTGAACTCGGCTGACAATTTGTCGCTCCAAAATATACCGAGTCCTGCCAATAAGCCATCTTGTCTGGAAGCAATAAGGCAACTCATCTGCCTCGTTGTCCCATACCTCGTAGTCAATGTACGGCTGCCAGACAACTGCATCTATGCCATCAAAAGCATGCCTCCAGTACTCCAACTTCCCCAGCCTGTGCTGGGAAATCACACCTGCATAGCCGTAACTATAGGGCTCACCCCTCTGCCTGTGAAAAATGCATATCGACCGTGTGATATCAATGTGCTCCCACAACCAAAACTGTAAGAATGACGTACTCGCAGATAAACTGGCTCCTCTGTGATAAACCACCTGGTGCATGTCTCTATATAACTGTACAAGCACACACACCCCCCATGCATACCGGGTCTTGTCTGTGATCATACTCTCTAGCACCCTCCCCCAGCTGATCGGGAAGTCGTGCGCTCTCCTATTGGGGCATATCATGCCATTGATTAGTCCAACCACTATGCCTGGGAAGTAGTCATAACAATCATGCATGTTCTGCCATGAAATCGCCTCCCCCACCAACTCTGGTTCATCAAAAACACATTTGTACTCCTCTAAGTCATCATCCCATTGCAACTCATACTCAACCAGCTCTCCCTAAATTGGGAGGTGTAGAATCTGATACACATCCTCGAGAGTAACCGCCATCTCCCCCGTCGGTAGATGGAAAGTACCATCCTCGCTATGGAATCACTCCGCCATTGCCATCAACATAGCCCGATTCGTGTGAACCTCAGGTATAAAGCAAACATAGTGCAGTCCCATAGCGCCTAAAGCCTCGTGATCTATCTCAGTCAACATATACTGCTGCAACAGCGGCAACGGGAACCGCTCTCATGACGTCAAGACAGTCTGAATATCCTCCTGCAACCAAACAATGCATAACGTCAAAGAAGTCCATATCCAAGCAAAGCATACCGTCAACAAAATCCATAACCAAGCAAAGCATACCGTCAATCAAATCCAGATCCATATCGAAACCTACTTAAAGCAATCAAGCTATCCTATCATTGGCTTAACATATCAAATTAATCAAAATAGCATATCATCTCTCGACTAGATTCTTGGCAATCTCAGAGATCGCTAAATCAATTAACGCATCGATCAGGATGCCAATTGGGTTAATTTTGTTATGTCAACTAATTTTCCTAAGTGCAAATGCACCAATCCAAGTGGCAAATGCACCGTTTCATACCAAAAGTGCCACTTCACTGTGAATGAGCCACTTTCTGACGTGTATGCACCATTCTGGCACATGCGCCACTTCCTCTATCAAATGCGCAATTTCAAAACAAATGCACCATTTCAGGGATCACATGCACAACACTAGCATATGCACCCATTCAAAACACACATGCGCAATTTTTGGATGCATGCACCACTTAATAGCTCAAAAGCGCAAAAGTAATCAAATGTGCACATTCATGGCTCAAATGCGCAAAATGAACAAATGCGCCACTTTGAGGCGTGAATGCGCCATTCCACAATGCATACGCCATTTCGGTGTGCATATGCGCCAAACGGGAGTTTTTGCACATCTGTCTTAGTTGGGTTCCCTAGCCATTAATACGCATAAAAATAGACTTTTGACAAATTTTGAAGAAACACATACCTGGGGTCCTACCTCTACTGGCCGATCGAACCCTCGAATCCTCTCAAACCGGTGCTCCTCACACGAAATATTCAACTGTCTAGCTACCATACTCTCCTAAGCTCTCCAGAGGACAAATTAACTATGGACAATTGTACAAATAAATAGAATATGTGGTCCTAGCTCCTTTATATAGTAAATGACCCATATCTGACTGCATGACCCTATGGCTACTTCCCATGTCATTTTCTCTGAACCATCTCCCATTTTTCTCTGCCTTAACCCGTTCTTCACCTTCTTCTTCGTGAGATTGTCCATCTCACGCCCTTCTGTCTTCTTCCATCCAATCTCCTGAGGGGGCATCCTATCGTTAAACTTGCACCAGGGCCAAACTGGGGCATGTATCACTGTCAAAAATTCTTTTTCTTTGAAACAACGTGATAAAACACATTGCATCAAAGAGGGGCAAAATGTATACACCTAAAATTGACATGACTACTTAAATAAATATTTTAAATATTTATTTCACCTTCGCATTCCTCTATCAATAAATAAATACATTCATTTATTTATCTGATTCATTTCCTCTCATTTAATTAAATAAATTACATTTTATTTGATTAATTAAATTCATCTACATCAACTACATTCTTCTAATTAATTAAATAATTTTAATTATTTAATTAAAATCTCTTATTCTTCCAAATTTAAATAAAATCTAAATTCTCCACTAAATAAAATATATTTTTATATTTTATTTTATTCTTCAAATATCTCCACAAAATAAAATATATTTCTATATTTTATCTATTCCTCTCAATTATCTACAAAATAATTAAATAAATTCTTTTTATTTAATTATGCTTTCTATCTCTTCAAACAATCATTCTTATCTTCCAAAAATAACTTTCCTCTTGTCACACAAAAGCAAAACTCTGAGTTACAAAAGCAAAATGAGTTTTAAAACATCTTTAAAGCAAATCTTCTCTTAAATTAGAAAAATAAATTCTAATTTAAGAAAATCAAATCTTATCCTCATCAAGAGAGGAGTTAACTCAACTAATCTGCTTTTGGAATGACATGTGTCCTTCTTCTATTGGATGCACGTTCCTCAACAATCCTCCTCCGTTGATTCCTTCTTTTCTTCTCAACCATTGATCTTCCCTCACTCTCTTCTATAAATACAACCTTCTTCTTTTCATTTCATATCTGGATTTTGTGTAAACTTATGCTGCAGAGATATCGGCGCACCTTTGGCACCCCTACTCCCATTTAAGTATTCTTATTCATACTCCATTTCTGTATTTGAAGCTCATCTTCAAATACATAAGTATCATAACCATTCTTCCTTTGTCATCTTCAACAAGCAAGCAAGCAACTAGCTTCTGAGGGCTTCACAATCAAGATCAAAGAAAGATAGGCAAACTACGGAAGGCGAAAGGTAAAGGTGCAAGGTATTGTCATTTATTTATTTGTTAATCTCCTTTTATCTTCATATTCTGTTGATGTTTGGGTTTTATGATCTTTTGGATTAACTTGTTTTCCCCTTCACATTTTGGCGCCCACCGTGGGGCCCTTGCCCCTCTACTAATCAAAAAAATCTGAGCTTTCTTGTAGAGAAGTCCATACAGGTGACAAACAGGTGACAAACAGGTCTCTGACAGAGAGTTTTTGTGCATTCGACTTCAGAAACGGTGCATACACCTCCCGAGGTTGCGCATCTGATTTTTTGGTGCATCTGACCTCCGCAATTGCGCATATGATTTTTTTGGTGCATCTGACCTTCGCAGTTGTGCATCCAACCTCCAAAGTTGTGCATCCAACCTTGGTTTTGGCACCTGATTTCAACTTGCACATACACTCTGTCTAATTGCGCATCTGTCCAAGTTGTGCATTTACCCTATCTTTTTGCGTATCTGTTCTATCAAACGGTGTATTTGTTTTTATTACACATATACCTCATGATCTTGCACATCTACTTTCTATTCTTGTGCTTCTGTACAAAGACACATACACTCCCTATTTCTGCACATTCAGGCTGCAGTGTTGCGCATCTATCTTATGCTTTTTTGTTATACGATTTCTGATTTTTGCATGTTGAGCTAACGTCTGTTTTGCAGGAGTAGTTGTTGGATTAGGTCATTTAGATGATTTGCCTAGTTCATTTAGACTAACTAGGGGTGAAAGTAACAAGTGCATTTCATAACAAACTTCACATAGTTTTCTAACTAGGAAGGAAGTAACTGAACCTTAGTGCTATCAATGCATTGTTGATTTATTTTCTAGTTTAACCACTGCTATCTTTACAAACAGGAAATGAACAATGCTATGTCCTAATCACTTTCAAAGTTAACAAATAGGAATGAACAATGCTATGATCTAAACACTTCCAAGTTAACAACCATGTGAGTGCACAAGTAGATTAACTCATTTAGTTTTTCTATTTTTAACTAGGTTGGATTAACAAGTGTCTTATGTGCTTGCAAATGACAATAAGCTTATGCTCTCCCCTTAACTGGGTGATCAAAGTGCCAGACTTGTCATTCTATTTGTCAAACCTTTAGGGGGGCCTGACCTTGGATGCATGCTTGTCCAAGTGGGAATGACCCTGAGTGGTAATAGGCTAAAGCCAAGCCCTACCAAGCCACTTAAAATAAAGTGTGCTTGAGGTGAAAACCTCAAGCAACGAGTGCTGCTGTGTTACACCGACGGCCAACCTCCCCCAAAACCCTCATAGGCGTAACCCTTTGAGGCTGGGAGACTCCATAACGGAGAGTAGCGCCGCCGCATGTGTAACCACTCGAACGGTTGCCCTAACTAAGAACCAATTGTGTAGTAAGCCAAAAACCCCTATTCGTTGATGCAAAGGGCAGAGCTCTTGAAGTAGCCTCGATTCAAGTGACTCTTAGTAGAGGTAGCAGGGACAATCCTAAGGTTTGGTGTGGGGACGAGCCTAAGGAAACCTAGATCTGGTATGCGTGAGAAGTGAGTGCTGTGGAGGGGAGCCAATGCTACCAAATCCTGGAGCTACACGCTTTGAGTGGCATAGCTAGAGGATTCAACGAATATTGTCTCATCCAGCCTAGGTTGTACTTGTTTTGAGTCATAATAGTCCAAAAACACAAAAAAATATAAAAAGATAAAAATCATGGAAAACTTCTGTGTTTGCTGTGTTTTTGCCATAATTGAACATCAACATCATCAGAAACACCAAGTTTTTCAAACCAAAAACAACAAAAATCCTGAAAATGATCCAAAATTTCCAAAATGCAGAGAAAACAAGCAAAAAAGCCAGAATTACGCATTTGCCTCGACTTCTTGCACATCTGCTTCGACTTATTGCGCATTTATTTTGGCACGCATTTAAGCAAACATAGAATTGTGCATTCGAACTGACTTCTAGCGCATTTGACTCTTGTTGTTGCGCATTTGAACTAGAGAACAAAATTCAGTACCTTCCAAGAGCAAAACTGTCAAAAAATTTTCAAAAACCATCTTCAAACCTATTTTAGTTTTTCAAAATCTGATTAAGACCTTGCAAGTCAACCATTTCTCCTTCTTTTCGGCACCATAGCTGCTTGTTCATCCAAAATCTCGCCAAATTTTTTCCAAATTTCCAACAAGGTTATAGCCAAATTATTCTTGATCAAAATCAAATCTCAAGCAAAAACCTAGTGAGGCTCCAATATCAAGGGTTACTTATCCTTTTGGAACTCCACTAGGGGGTTGTGCAAAGCTAGTCAACATCAAGTAACGGATTCCTAATATCCTAGCTTTTGACTATCACTTTTGTATATCCCACTTTGTTTGACACCACCTAGATCTAAGAAGAACCTTGCTAAAACCTTGTTTCATCCTAGTACCTTGCTCAAAATCTCATTTCATCCCATCTCTTTACTACCTTGCATTGTCTTAACTAGATTACAAAAACAAAAACAGTTAGAAATGTCTAAGAAAATGATTCCAAATGCTCACGAAAATGAAGAAGAAATTTCTATGGACGAGATCCTTCACACGCAGCATGACCCAAAATTTCAATGCCTATTAGAAGGGGTGCTTGCCCAAGACCCAACAAAATTCTTTCTACATCTAGCAAGTCTAGGAGTCCAACTCCCTAAGGATTATGACGTGGAGCCTCTCAAAGAAACTAACAAAGAGAGAATCCCTAAAGGAAGTAGACATGATGAAATACTTACAGATAAGAGCAAAGCAACAATTGACTCCTTGGATGCCCTAAGCCTAATGAACCAAAAAGTCAAAGCTCTCCAACAACAATTTTTAAACATGAAAATGGGAGCATCGACTAAACACTACACCTTAGAGGATATTTCACCATATCCTTTTGATAGGGCCTTGGTCATGATACCTTTCCCCTCAAAATTTGAGGTGCCTAAGTTTGACAAATATCGAGGAAAGGGTGACCCAAGGGATCACATCAGAGAATTCAACGCTACTTGTCTCGAGGTTGCACATGACGACACCTACCTTATGCGACTCTTCCCATGAAGCCTAGGTGGGCAAGCCATGGAATGGTTCTCTAGACTACCACTCGGTATTAAAACCTTCAATGAGCTTGTAGACAAATTTGTTACCCACTTCTCTTACAATATTGAGCACAACACCTCAATATTGGATCTTTGTAACACCAAACAGAAAGGTGGAGAATCTTTTGCTGCCTTCTTATAGAGATGGAGACAACTGGCAAGCAAGTGCCCACACCAAATGCCAAAGAAATAGATGCTAGAAATGTTTGTCCACAATCTGCAAATGGACCTAAGCTACCAAATCCAAATCCAATGTCCTACTTCTTTTAGCAAGGTCATTGAGATGGGCCTCATCATAGAAAAAGCCCTAATCGCGAAAGGCCAAATCAAGCTCTACAAAGACACTCCTAATGCCAACACCAACAATGACAAACCTAGATTCTAGATGAAAAACAAGAACGTGGTGAATGATGGGGTAGTAGATGCCAAAAATGTGGTACCTAAGCAACCAATTTTCAACCTATCAACACCTCAAAATAACCCCACGCATGACAAACCAAGAAATACCGAATCTAGGTTCACCAACTTTCGGCCTAGGAGAAAGTTCACACCTTTGGATGAGTCACTAGAAACTGCCCTACGGAAGCTGATCGCCAACAATCTCATAATGCTTCCCTCAGCATGAGAGTACGAACCAAAGGTCAAACCCCACTGGTGGAACAACAATGACTTCTACGAATACCACCGAAATAGAGGGCACAAGACAAATGATTGTATTGCACTCAAGCATATAATCCAAGACTTAATAGAGAAAAACAAAATATCCATTAATGGACAATCTCACAGACATACCTCCAATAGTGATCATCAGGCATTCAAGGATCCTCTTCTTAACTACGAGCAGGGAGGACCTTCCAACACAAATAACAGTGGCTCTAACAACGCAAACTACACAAATGTTGGATTCGACTATGTTGTTAACCATATCTCAGAAGGTGATTCACACATCAATGTGATCACTATCAACAAGGATCTGGATTGCAATGTTACTACCCGTAGTAATAGGGTCACCCTTAAAGGAGCTTCCGCTCCTCCGTCTAGTCAATACAGTATCATGGATCAACTCCACAAAACACCTACACACATCTCCATGTTGGAACTTTTGCATCTATCTCCTTCTCATAGGTCTATACTTGACAAAGCCTTAGCAAAAGCCTCCATTCCCACGAACCTAGCTGAAGAGCAATTCCAAACTATGGTCAGTCACATCACCTCACTGTACTCCCTATCATTCACTGAGAAGGATGATATGTCTATCACTCAACCCCATAATGCCTCCCTTCACATTGAAGATTTCATACACAAGCACAAGATCAAAAGAATCCTAATCAATGGAGGGGTTGGTTTGAATATCTGCACATTGAAGTTAATCCTTACATTGGGGTTTTCAAAGAAAGCTATAGATCTGAAAAGAAAAATCACCATAAAAGCCTATGATGAGGAAGAAAGAATGTCTAAAGGAATTGTTACGCTACCAATCAGGGTGGGCCCCATAGTAAAAGATGTAGCTTGTCAAGTCCTTGACATGGAGCTAGCATACAACATTCTTCTTGGGTGACCATGGATCCACGCTTTGAAAGTAGTACCTTCTACATACCATCAATGTATCAAGTTTCCACATGAAGGACAAGAGATCACCATCCAAGGTGATCCTAACCCCTATCAATATTGCAACTCCATTCAGCCAAAACCAGAAGTGGTGATCCCCAACAACTGTGCCTCTGCTTCTTCCTCCTCTCATGTTGACCCAGCTACACTTGCTTCTTCTTTAGGGGCATCTCAATATAAACTCCAACTCAAAGATAAAGGCTTGGGTGAGTACACGGTATCTCAGTCCCTCTATTTGGCACAACTACCTCTATCTCCTTGATCCTATGGGAGACCTATCTTAAAAACACCAATAGCAGAGAAGCCAACCAAAGGACCATTTGTGAAATGGGGAAGCCTAGAAGATGAAAGTGATGAAAAAGATGTCCTACTGTGGCTATACAAGGATGAAGCTAGCTCCTCAACGCAACATGACCATCCCATTATACAAATGACACAATATGGTCAAGGCTTTCAAATGCTACAGAGAATGGGGTATGAAGGACACGGTCCACTTGGTTCAAGAAAGGATGGCATCACTGAACCCATCCAACCTCATACCTTAATAGCCCGAGACACTACAGGACTAGGCTACACTGGAGCACCAAGAAACAATAGAACCAACAAGAACAAAGGCAAACAACCAGAAGTATCCACTAGCAATCTGGTTGAACAAATTCAGCGCATGCAAATGGGGAGTGAAACTGATTCTAATGAGTATGAATGGGATAGCCTCTCTGAGATGTCTTGTGATGAAAAGGATATTGACGTTGTCCATGAGTACGACCCAACCCATGACAATGAGGGACAAGGTCCAAGGGCTAGGCCATTAGAGTTTGACCTGCATAGCAACAATAGTGAAAATCGTGAGGAATGAATGTTTCCCCCCTTGACGGACCCACTAATAGAGAGTACCATCGCAGACTTTGTCCGCTCCTACAATAACTCTATCCTAACCATCAACGCCATTGAATCAGACCAACCTAATGATCTCTTACCTTTGGTACACCCTGAACTTATCGATTGGGACCTAGAAGGCACCACCCTTGAGCTAGACACCTTTGAAAATGATGAAGCCATCATCGATTATCTTGAGCTTAGAGATCACATACCTGTAGGAGACCACAGAGCTAGCTATGCTATTGAACTCATTGAGAAGGCCTATTTTGGAGAGAGAGCCAAGCCTTTCAATCACAAAAACATCAAAATAAAAGAACGATCTAACAATGAAAACTGCTCCGCGGCAGTGTTAGATCATCAAAATAGTAAAAATAAAGATGTATCCAATGGTGAAAACCTCTCTGAGGTGCCAAAGGATGGAAGGCTTGACCCTCTCCCCAATCTTACACATTAGGAGAGATCATCGATCTTGATAGAACTAGCAGAAGCAATCAATGTCAACATAGGTGATAATCCAAGAATGGTCCACATGGCAAAGGCTCTAACAGAGCATGAAAAACTAGCATTTATGAATTTCTTCAAAAGAAAACAGATCAACTTTGCATGGACATACACTAACATGCCAGGGTTAGATCCAAATCTTATCATGCATCATTTATCTCTAGCTCTGAAAGCTAAACCAGTCAAACAAAAACTCGAAAAGATGCATCCGCATGTGGCCCTCATGGTAAAAGAGAAACTAAAGAAGTTGTTAGACGTTAGATTTATCAGGCCTATAGACTATCTTGAATGGGTTTCGAATATAGTACCGGTGGCTAAACCAGATGGCAAGGTCAAAATTTGCAATGATTTCAGAGACTTGAACAAAGCTTGTCCCAAAGATGACTTCCCCCTACCCAACATAGACATGATTTTCGATCTTACGGCAAGACACACTATGCTGTCACTCATGGACATTTTCTTGGGATATAACTAGATAAATATTGCACCCGAGGACCAACACAAAACTACCTTCACATGTCCTTGGGGCACTTACTGCTGGTGTGTTATGTCGTTTGGTCTAAAAAATGCTGGGGCAACATATCAGAGAGCCATGACAACAATCTTCCACGATATGATGCATACTATAATGGAAGACTACGTCGATGACATTCTAGCAAAGTCTCTCATAAGAGAAGGGCATCTAGTAGTACTAGACAAGATCTTTAACAAACTGGAATAGTTCAATGTGTGACTTAATCTAAAAAAGTGTGTGTTTGTGGTTACATCAGGAAAACTACTGGGATATATAGTGTCTACAAATGGTATCGAAGTTGATCCCACTAAGGTGAAGGCCATAATGGAGATGCCATCTCCTAAAAATTTGACTCAATTGAGATCCCTACAGGGCAAACTATAGTCTATTAGATGGTTCATTTCCCAACTGGTAGACAAGTGCCACCCATTCTCTCATCTGCTACACAAAAATGTACCCTTCAAATGGAACAAGTCATGTGAGCAGGCATTTTAATAGCTAAAAGAATACCTAATGAAGCCACCAGTATTAATGCCACCAATTCAAAGCAAGCCTCTATTATTGTATATCTCAGCTACACCAACGGCTCTGGGAGCTCTCCTTGCTCAACATAACTATGATGGAAAAGAACAGGCTATCTACTACATTAGTCAAACACTCGTCGGATATGAATTACAATACACACCAATAGAAAGAGCATGTCTAGTTGTTGTATTTGCCTCACAAAAATGGAGACATTACATGTTGTCACACTCTGTTAAACTGGTGGCAAAGATTGATCCACTGAAATACTTACTCAACAAGGCTGCCTTAACAGGTAGATTATCCAAATGGGTCATGCTTCTCAGTCAGTTTGACATCAAATATGTGGATAGAAAAGTGATAAAAGGACAAGTGCTTGCAGATCAACTAGCAGATGCACCTTTAACGGATGACAATCCCCTGAGTTTTGAATTTCCAGATGAATCTATCTTCCATGTCAACATAGCAAACTAGAAAATGTACTTCGACGGCTCATATACCCAACACAGATTGAGGGCAGGTATCTTATTGATCACACCTAATGGTGACACTATTCCAAAGTCATACAGATTAATGTTCCTTTGCACTAACAACGTAGCAGAATATGAGGCTCTGGTCATTGGTATCAAGCTAGCAGTTGAGTGGAACATCAAGGAACTTCAAGTCTATTGTGACTCACAACTGGTCATCAACCAAGTAAATGAAGACTACCAAATGAAGGATGAGAAACTGATTCCTTACAAATGAATGGTAGATGACTTCAAGGAATATTTTGTCAAGATATCATTCGAACAGATACCAAGGATCAAGAACAAAGCTGCAGACGCAATGGCTACAATCGCATCTCTCTTCGACATTCTAGGTCATCAAACACGATATGAGTTCTTAGTAGAGCCAGTGTCCTATCCTGCATACAATACCCCAGAATCCCATATCATATGCCACATCGTAGGAGCTAATTCCCCTCTCTATGGTAAAATATTTGCCTACCTAAAAGAGAATAGCCTCCCACCTGACCTTTCCAGCAACCAAAAAAGAACCTTCATCTGGTAGGCATCCCAGTATGCCATTGTCGCTAATACCCTGTATCGCCGAGGTCTCGATGGTACTCTCCTTAGGTGTCTAGATAGAGAGGAATATCAAACTGCTCCAAGTGAAATACATGACGGGATATGTGGGATCCACTCTAGTGGCCCTACTCTAGCCAAGAAACTCATACGCATGGGATACTACTGGCCAACAATGGAACAAGACTCCTATCAGTTTGTAAAGAAATGCAAAAAGTGCCAAATCCATGGGAACTTGATACACGCACCAGCACAAGAGCTACAGCCGTTGACAACTCCTTGGCCTTTCTGTTAGTGGGGACTCGACTTAGTGGGCAAGATCCACCCTCCTTCCTCAAGCGGCCATAAATTCATCATCACTGCCATAGAGTACTTCATGAAGTGGATTGAAGCTGTGCCCTTAGCCAACATCACAGGCAAACAAATTGCCTCATTTATCCTAAACTATATCATTTGTCGTTATGGTGTCCCTTCGTCCATCATCACTGATAATGGATGACCCTTCAAAAATCAAGATGTCAGGGAACTATGCGACAAATTCCATATCTAGCACTGCTTCTCAACTCCTTACTGCCCACAAGGTAATGGCCAAGCTGAGGCATCAAATAAAACCATTCTAAAAATCCTAAAGAAGACTGTCAATGATGCTGGCCGTGACTGGCATGTCCAACTAAATCCTGCGCTGTGGGCCTACCACACAAGCATCCGTACACCCACAGGTGCAACACCATATTCCTTAGTCTATGGATTTGAAGCTATCTTGCCCATTGAAGTTGAGATCCCATCCCTACGAGTCTCATTAAAAGGCCTCATATCAGATGAAGAGTACAGAGTAACCAAACTCCAAGAATTAGAGTTGCTTGAAGAGTGAAGGCAACAGGCCTTTAACCACTTGAAAGCATATCAGCAACACATGTCCAGAAGCTACAATCACAAAGTAAAACCCTGGATATTCCAAGTCGGTGACCTAGTCCTAAAATAAAATCCTAGAAATCAGCAAGATAGAGAAAAGAAAGGAAAGTTTGAACCTAACTGGCTGGGTCCCTATGTCATCATCACAACTTATGGATCGGGGGCATATCAATTGGCTACGTCTGAAGGTGAACTGTTTGATGATCCTATCAACAGCATGCACCTTCACAAGTTCTATACCTGAAAACCCCAATGTAAGGGAGTCCTGAAAAAAGAAAAAAAAATCAAAAAATGATCCAAAAAAAAAAGAAAAATAAAAAAATGGTCTTAAAAAAAAAAAAATTAGAAAAACAAAAAAATCGTCCTCTGGTGAAAACCTGGCAAATAGGTGCCTTGAATAGGTACCTTGATGAAAACCTAGGGAATAGGCATCATGTGTACTCTTGGCTTCCATGCAAATAAAAAGCAAGTGGTGAAAACCTGGTAAACAGGCACTATCTGCGACAAACCACTTCCTCCATCTGTTCTGTCCTCATGTCTCTTGTGTCCATCATATCATCCGTCTTGAACCAGTCCTTTGAACCATTGTCGAACTACGTCACCTTTGAGTTATCATGTAGGCAAGGCCATTCTTAATGTGCCCCCGAGGCTTCACTCCTCTTCACTCCACTCCACTATCCCGTCCATCCCATATCTAGTCTTGCCATCAATATGAGTCCGCGCTATTTCTGCACCACTTTGCCATCACCTAGGTCTTAGGTCCACTAGGGTTTACCCTGAACTACGTTGCCTCTGCATCGTCACGTAGGCAAGACCATTTAGCAATGAGCCCTCGAGGCACTAGGTCAGTCCCTTAGGGCCCGTCTCTCCCTTAGGGCCCGTCTCTCCATGTCTGTCTGTCGTCTCACTCATAATAAGTTGATCCTCATCTAAATTGGGGGCAACTCCTTGACCTAATTACAGATTTGGATTCTTGAGTGTCGTTGTTCTAAGAGGATGCCAATAAAGGATTGTGATACCTTTCACTAGACAAGCAAGAGCAACAAAGCAAGCTACCCAACAACAAAAGTCCTTGGCTCAAAACATCAGCTTATCCTAAACAAAGCGCAACACCATATCAAAACACTCAAAATGATTCTATATCAATTATGGCAAAAGACACATCTAATGCAAAGAAGTTTTGTCCACAGGTTAATTTACAAGGTCTTGAATTTTTGTTGTTATGTCTTCCTATGCTACTCAAGGATGCCACACGCTAGAGATGCTGTGATGGAGGCATAATTTTTCTTTGTCTGCTACTTGTGGATTCAACTTTAGTAATGTGACGACTTATGTCTAATGACGTGATCAGCAAACGATCATCGAGGACTCCGAGGTCTAAACATGAAACGGGGCAATCCTTGTCTGTTAAAATGCAAGAAGTACTCAGGTCATCTAGATTCAAGTTTGACTAGATGCTTGTATCAACTTGCTATATCAAAATCTAGGTAAGCGATACTCAGGTCATCTCGGTCTAATTATACCTAGATGCTTGTATTTTCTTACCACATTTCAAAAAGCGAAAAAATACCAAAAAGTGCTCAATGATGAAAGTAAAAAGCCTTGCAAAGATGACAAATCCACATCCGTATTTGTCTCATATCTAGCAAATCCATATCATCCATGCAATAAAGAAGTCCTGCAGTATCAAGAGAAAACCAATATTTCTTCATCTTCTCCTTTTCCACTCATCTATATCATCTCTGTGTTGATTGAGTACATTTGGACATATCAAAAAACATAGCATGTAAGTTACATATCATATCACATGAGATAGTCATTCATATGATTACATCATCTGTATACATAAGTGCATTAGATCAATTTCCATACATTTTTTAGGTCATCCACATACATGTGCATCCATATATCATATCCAAAGAAAATCAAAAACATAGGTCACATACATATAGAATTGCATAAATCATATCCATCCACATTAGCATTTGCTTAAATCAAAATCATTCATTTAGTACGCATCACATATAACACATCACAAGATAAGCTGCATTCATAGCATATAAACATCAAAGCATCACATATATAGCCCATGCATATAGATCAGGAAACAACAGCATCATCACATAAACATCAAACACATGTCCAAATGTACAATATATCACAATCTCTATCCAATCTCAGAGTCATGTCATAAATGTATATAACAAATTGTGATACATGTCTCAGAATAAAAGTACATATATCAGCTATCTCAGCCCTCTATCGCAAATGTACTATGATATAATTAAAACTGGAACAAGTATTTAGGTCTGTCTTACCCTACTGCTGGGGCATGCTGCTCCCTGCACTAGCCGCTCCTCTATCACCCTGCTGGCGGTGGGCCCCTCACTGAGCCTGCAGACCGAGACCCACCTGCCCTCTGCACTGCCTCTAACTGGCTCCTAAAGCTCGTAGCTCTCTGACTCGCTGGCACAGCACCGTGATATAACCCCTATAATACTAAGCATGTGCCTGGGCTCTAGCCAACTCACTCTGCACCTGGACAACCTGTGCCTATGCCTGTTGCACCTGTGAAACCAAAAAACTAGATGTCCCATCTGTGCCCATGGCCATCACAGCTGCATCTCTCTCTGCCCTCATAGCCCACATGCTAGCTAAGGCTGCATCTCTCTCCCTCGTCAACTCTGATATCTGAGTCACATCTGACTCTCTCCGTGACTCTGCTACTCTCAGATGAGCCCTCAGCTGCCTAATCTAGCTCTATAACAAAACCATAACCTGTTGATGCACATCAGGCTGTGGAACTTGCTCTGCCTATGCCACCTAATACATTGGCACTTGTCCCTGTATCGGTTGTGCCACCTGCTGCGGCGGTGGCATCTGTCTCTGTGCTACCTCTGGCTGAACTAGCCCCTAGACCTATGCCTATCCAACTGCCTGCTGGCCCACAAGCCCCTCTCTGACCCTCTGCCTCTGTCTCAGTCTCCCATCATCTCCCTGATCTCTCCTCCTCCTACCCACTACACCCTCCTCATCTGAATCCTCCTCGTCAATACGAGGAGCCAACTCTCCTAATCCTAAGTACCTCGGGAATGGGTGCACTGCGAACCACTCCTCATAGTCTGGTGTCATGCCAGCATCTACTATGTCTCTCCTCATCGGCCAGGCTGCATAGGGAATCTGCTGAAAATTAGCCAATGCCTCCTCGTAAGATGCCACAGGACCCCACCTATACCTCTCTGCGTGAGTCCTGGCAAAGCATGCCTTGCCCTGCGATCTGCCCTGTACACAGCTGAACTGTCTCTGAACTCAGCTGACATTTTGTCACTCCAAAATATATCGAGTCCTGCTAATAAGCGATCTCATCTGGAAGTAATAAGGCAGCTCATCTGCCTCGTAGTCCCATACCTCACAGTCAATGTATGACCGCTAGACAACTGCATCTACACCATCAAAAGCATGCCTCCAGTACTCCAACTTCCCCAGCCTGTGCTGGGAAATCACACCTGCATAGCCGTAACTATAGGGCTCACCCCTCTACCTGTGAAAAATGCATATCGGCCATGTGATAGCAATGTGCTCCCTCAACCAAAATTGCAACAACGACGTACCTGCAGATAAACTAGCTCCTCTGTGATAAACCACCTAGTGCATGTCTCTATATAAGTGTGCAAGCACACACACCCCCCACGCATACCGGGTCCCGTCTATGATCATACTCTCCAGCACCCTCCCCCAGCCAATCGGGAAGTCGTGCGCTCTCCTATCAGGGCATATCATGCCACCAATCAGTCCAGCCACTATGCCCAGGAAGTAGTCATAACAGTCATGCATGTCTTGCCACGAAATCTCCTCCCCCACCAACTCTGGGTCATCAAAAACATGTCTGCACTCCTCTAAGCCATCGTCCTGCTGCAACTCATACTCAACTAGCTCTCCCTGAATCAGGAGGTACAGAATCCAGTACACATCCTTGAGAGTAACCGCCATCTCCCCCATCGGTAGATGGAAAGTACCATCCTCGCTGTGGAATCGCTCCACCACTACCATCAACATAGCCCGGTTCATGCAAACCTCAGGCATAAAGCAAACATAGTGTAGTCCCATAGCGCCTAAAGCCTCGCGATCTATCTCAATCAACATATACCACTGCAACAGCGACAACAGGAACAGCTCTCATGACGTCAGGACGGTCCGAATATCCTCCTGCAACCAAACAACGCATAACGTCAAAGAAGTCCATATCCAAGAAAAGCATACCGTCATTAAAATCCATAACCAAGCAAAGCATACCGTCAATCAAATCCAGATCCATATCAAAACCTACTCAAAGCAATCAAGCTATCCTATCGTTGGCTTAACATATCAAATTAATCAAAACAACATATCATCTCTTGACTAGATTTCAGCAATCTTGGAGATTGCAAAATTAATTGACGCATCGATCAGGATGCCAATTGGGTTAATTTCGTTAAGTCAACTGATTTTCCTAAGTGCAAATGCACCAATCTAGGTGGCAAATGCACCGTTTCATACCAAAAGTGCCACTTCATTGTGAATGCACCACTTTCTGACGCGTATGCGCCATTCTGGCACATGCGCCACTTCCTCTATCAAATGCACCATTTCAGGAATCACATGCACAACATTAGCATATGTGCCCATTCAAAACACATATGCACAATTTCTGGATGCATGCACCACTTAATAGCTCAAAAGTGCAAAAGTAATCAAATGCGCACATTCATGGCTCAAATGCACAAAATGAACAAATGCGCCACTTTGAGGCGTGAATGTGCCATTCCGCAACGCATGCGCCATTTCAGCGCGCATATGCGCCAAACAGGAGTTTTTCCACATCTATCTTAGTTGGGTTCCCTAGCCATTAATACGCATAAAAATTGACTTTTGACAAGTTTTGAAGAAACACATACCGAGGATCCTACCTCTGCTGGCCGATTGAACCATCGAATCCTCTCAAACTAGTGCTCCTCACGTGGAATATCCAACTGTCTGGCTGCCATACTCTCCTAAGCTCTCCAAAGGACAAATCAACTATGGACAAGTGTACAAATGAATAGAATATGTGGCCCCAGCTCTTTTATATAGTAAATGACCCATATCTGACTGCATGACCCTGTGGCTACTTCCCATGTCGTTTTCTTTGAACCATCTCCCGTTTTTCTCCGCCTTAACCTGTTCTTCACCTTCTTCTTTGTGAGATTGTCCATCTCATGCCCTTCTATCTTCTTCCCATCCAATCTCCCGAGGGGGCTTCCTGTCATTAAACTTGCACCAGGGGCAAATTGGGGCATGTATCACTGTCGAAAATTCTTTTTCTTTGAAACAACGTGATAAAACACATTGCATCAAAGAGGGGCAAAATGTATACACCTAAAATTGACATGACTCTACTTAAATAAATATTTTAAATATTTATTTCACCTTCGCATTCCTCTATCAATAAATAAATACATTCATTTATTTATCTGATTCATTTCCTCTCATTTAATTAAATAAATTACATTTTATTTAATTAATTAAATTCATCTACATCAACTACATTCTTCTAACTAATTAAATAATTTTAATTATTTAATTAAAATCTCTTATTCTTCCAAATTTAAATAAAATGCAAATTTTATTTAAATAAAATCTAAATTCTCCACTAAATAAAATATATTTTTATATTTTATTTTATTCTTCAAATATCTCCACAAAATAAAATATATTTCTATATTTTATCTATTCCTCTCAATTATCTACAAAATAATTAAATAAATTCTTTTTATTTAATCATGCTTTCTATCTCTGAGTTACAACATCTTTAAAGCAAAATTAGTTACAAAAGCAAAATTAGTTTTACAACAAAAGCAAAATTAGTTTTACAAAACTCTGAGTTACAAAAGCAAAATTAGTTTTACAACATCTTTAAAGCAAATCTTCTCTTAAATTAGAAAAATAAATTCTAATTTAAGAAAATCAAATCTTATCCTCATCAAGAGAGGAGTTAACTCAACTAAGCTACTTTTGGAATGACATGTGTCCTTCTTCTATTGGATGCACATTCCTCAACAATCTTCCTCCATTGATTCCTTCTTTTCTTCTCAACCATTGATCTTCCCTCACTCTCTTCTATAAATACAACCTTCTTCTCTTCATTTCATATCTAGATTTTGTGTAAACTTATGCTACAGAGATATCGGCCCGCCTTTGGCACCCCTACTCCCATTTAAGCATTCTTATTCATACTCCATTTCTATATTTGAAGCTCATCTTCAAATACATAAGTATCACAGCCATTCTTCCTTTGTCATCTTCAACAAGCAAGCAAGCAACTAGCTTCTGAGGGCTTCACAATCAAGATCAAAGAAAGATAGGTGAACTACGGAAGGTGAAAGGTAAAGGTGAAAGGTATTGCGATTTATTTATTTGTTAATCTCCCTTTATCTTCATATTCTATAGATGTTTGGGTTTTATGATCTTTTGGATTAACCTGTTTTCCCCTTCACAGAACCCATCAGGGAGACTATCGTCATACATGTAGGAGATGACCCTCATACAAAAGATGAAGAAGAAGAACAAGATGATGAAGATGATGATGATGATGAAGAAGAAGAAGAGTAAGTAAGGATGCATGATGACAGGGTTATATGCATAGTAAGGCAATGAAGTGACCGAGTCCCAGATGGTTGCCAGCTGGGAACCTGTGCCACATTTTGATATCTGTTGACCATGTCAAATAAGAGATATGTATCATTGATTTAGATGGACAAATCCTGATCATTGATCATATGTAACTACCTCCTCTATTTGTCCTATAAAAGGACATGGAGTGCACATTGTATCATTATTCAAAACTTAATTGAAGTTAGATTGTTGAAGCCTTTCAGGACTAATTTCAAAGTTGATTGCAAATGTACATGTCTTTTGCATACTTAATGAAAGTGAAGATCTAGATTACATGCCATCATATACTTTGAGTAATCTATAGATGTATTCTTGGCTTGTGCTTTGATTTTTTACATCCCTTGGAGTGCAATTCATGTTGTACATGTCTTCATCTCTTTTCCATCGAAGTTTGCATCAACCATACTTAGCTGTGGAACACCCTGGTGAACCTATGGTTTGATTCTCTTCCTTTCATGATAGTATCTAGAGTGTATGTGAACCAATAGCTGAAGATTCATTCAATTTAGTTAAAATCAGAAAGATTTATCTCATTTGTTTAATTTCATTACAATCACCATCATAAGTGCAAATATATAGATAATTTCAAGCAAATCCAAATAAATATGTAGATATCCCAAAGGAAATCGAATATTCTTAGCACATTTGAGTTAATCTGCATGTATATTTAAAAATATCATGCAAATTTATATAAATCTTGATAATAATCATGTAAATATCAGCTTGTAGGCACAATATTTAGGTGAATTCATAGTGCAGAAATGAAAATTGATTCATGACAGTTGATGTTCAGAAGAATTGATCAAACTTACAAATATCATCATCATCTATTGAATGCAGTAGAAATAATCTTGTTTGTGAAAGAATTTATAGAAAGCAGGTGTAAAATCAGATGTTCAAACATCAATTCTTGGTAGCAATATGATGTAAGACCCCTTGAATGGAAAACAACAATATCACATCAACCTCTGAGTAATGTCAGATGATCATAACCTGATCAACGGATACTTGGAGTCATCAATTTATCCTAATCGTACTTCTCAAGATATAAAGGTTTGTTATTTGAACTTTTATTCGTGTTGTTGTGACTAACATCATAACCAATAGGTCCTGAGGGATCTAATAGCCGAGGTTGAGCTATGTGATATGTATCTCATGTATTACATTATGACATCCCATTTTGATGTACAAGATATAGTCAACTTTTTGATGTATATTGAAACTGATATATATATATATATATATATATATATATATATATATATATATATATATATATATATATATATATGATGTTTTTCTATTAATGCTATGATGTAAGTTGGTGTATCACATGTGATTTATGTAAATGCAACAAGTGACATATTGATGATCATGTGAAAATATATTTAATGCTATTATGATTCAAACTAATCAATCCTTGCAGACTGTTTAGTAGATACAACAATGATTAAAAATTTTGCACGAGTAAAGTATGAATTTGTTTCCAATTAATGCAATTGTAATCTAACAAAACATGGTTTATTATATGCAACAATGATTAATTGTGTTTTAAAGATCTTATGCTAGCTTATTAAATAAATTAAGACAAAATATACTATGTTGTCGAAATTGAAATAATTAATAACTAACTGCTTTATAAAGTAATCATTAACATACGATCTTAAGCATAAAATTTTTGCAAATGCATAGCATTAATAGGTTCTTTAAGAGATGCACCTTGTTCCTCAGCTAATTTATATGCTCTTGATCCATAAGCTTTAGTGATAACATATGGTCCTAGCCAATTAGGACTAAGCTTCCCTTTTTTGCCAGGAGATGCATTCACATTACATTGATTTTAATAAAGTACCAAGTCTCCAACTTCGAATGAATGATGGATGACATGTTCATCGTACGATCATTGGATGCTTTTCTGATGAGCTTGAAGATGGTTGAGAGCATTGATACGTTGTTCATTGAGAATCTCTAGGTTTTGTAATCTCTTCTCTCTTTCCATGTTCTCATCAATAATGTCCCTTAAGGAAACTTACAATGAAGGAATTTCTAACTCGAAAGGCATTATTGCATCACCACCATATACAAGGTTGTAGGGTGTAGTACCAGTAGCCATATGAACACTTGTCCTATACGCCCAAAGCACATAGGAGAGTTGAGTATGCGAATGCTTTTGATGTTTATTAATAGTTTTCTAAGAACTTGTCTAGTAATCTTGTTTGAGGCTTTTTCTTGGCCATTTGATTGTGGATAATATGGCATAGGGAAGCGATGTTGAATGTGATATTTTTCAAGGAATTTCTTCACATCCTTATTCTTAAATAGTGTACCATTGTCAAAAACTAAGGAGGAAGGAATGCCAAATCATGAGATTATACTATCCTGAATGAAGTGACATATTACCTCAGTAGTCATGGATCGTAGCGGCATAGATTCAACCCACTTCATAAAGTAATTGGTAGTGGTAATGATGAAAGTGTGTCCTTGAGAAGGAGGAGAGATTTTTCCAATTAGATCCAAGCCCCATATAGAAAATGGTCAAGGTGAAACCTGGGCAAGCATTTCCTAGGTAGAAGCTCAAATTAAATTGCTATGTAGTTGACATTGTGGGAACTTCTTGTCGAACATGAAGGAATCTTGTTCCATGGTTCACCAATAGAAACCCATACATAATAACTTATGTACCAAAGATTTCCCTCTAAAATTCCCTCCACAAGCATTGGAGTGAGCTTCTTTAAGAGCAATTGGAATTTCTGATTTGTTAAGGCAATAAAGAACACAATTATAGCTTCTTTGATACAAAACATTAGACAAGCTAATGTAATATGTTGCAAGTTTGCATATGCAAACTCTTATGTTTTTAGATGTTGAATTAGGAAACTTACTATCACTCAAATATTGAAATATATGGGAGTACCATTCATCAGCATTTGTGTTACAACATAAGTCAGTATCTGAGGGGGTGGCCTTGACTACAACTGATGCTTTGATATTATGAATGATGAAATGATATTTTTCAGGTAAATTTTCATGGGATATAAGGGAAGCTATGCTTGCCATTGCATCCGTATGTCAATTGTCTTTCCTTGGAATTGTGTCAATTGTGAAGGATGAAAATTGTGTTAATAACGACAAGGCAAGATCACGATACTGAGATAGCTTATCTTTATTTGCTTGATAAGATCTAGTGACTTGTCTTAAGATTAATTGTGAATCACCATAGATAGCATTGTGTTTAATATTTAAAGACAAAGCGACATGAAGTCCTACAATTTGAGAGCTTCATACTCAACAATGTTGTTTGTGCATGAGAAGTTTAGATGGTAAGAAAGAGGAATTGGCTTACATGAAGGAGGTACTAATATTACACTAGCACCTAAGCTAGTTTGACAAATTGAACCATCAAAATATAAATCCTATTTAACATCTTTTACTATAGTTAAATTTTGGTCATCAAGAAATTCTTCATTGTTTTGAATAGTGAAAGGTGAAGGTGCTTCGGCTAGATGGTCGATTAACGCTTGTCCTTTTATCACTTTTAAACATATAAACTTAAGATAATTTTTTTTTTTAACAACATAACCCATTTAGATAGATGACCTCAGAGATCCATTTTAGTGAAGAGATGCTTCAAAGGATCAAATTTTATCATGACACGAACTTCAACATTTAGGATAAAATGTCTTAACTTCTGTGTTGCAAAAACTAGAGCTAAGCATTGTTTCTCTATAACAGTATATCACACTTCATAATTGAGAAAAGCTTGTCTTATATAATATACAACACATTCTTCACCTTATCTATCATGTTGTACTAATAATGTTGCAAGAGCATTAGTAGAAGCTGATGTGTAAAGAATGAAGGGTTTTTCTACAATTGCTAGTTGTAAAATAGGTGGATTAGATAAGTATTCTTTAAAGTCATCAAAGGATTTTTGAAAATCAAAATTTCATTGGAATTTTGATTCTTTCTTAAGCAACTAAGTGAAAGGGTGGGTCTGATCCATGAGTTGTGATACAAATCGGCGAATGGCCTGTATCTTGTTTTTTAAACTGTGAAGTTGAGTGATATTTTGAGGAGATGACATGTTAGAAATCACATCAATTTTCTTTGTGTGCACTTCAATACCATGACGCAAAACTATAAATCCCAACAGTTTACCAGTGTCTATGCTAAAGATACATTTACGGGGATTTAAGCACATGTTATATTTTCATATCCACTCAAAGATTTGATGGATGATAGTGACGTGATCTTGGCGATGAATAGACTTCACAAGAATGTCATCGGCATAATCCTCTAAGATGTTATGCATGTAATCATGAAATATAAGTCATAGCAGGTTGATAAGTTGCTCCAGCATTCTTTAATCCAAATGACATGATTACCCAACAAAATGTTCCCCATGGGGTGATTAAGGCTATCTTATATTGATCTTGAGGGTAGATAAACATTTGATTATAACTCAAAAAACCATCCATGAAGGAAAGTAATTCATGACCATATATTGAATCAACAATCATATCAATATTTAGAAGAGGAAAATCTGTTGCAAGTATGTGTCTAATCGGTGTTGTCATTGATGTCAACATATCTATGTTGTCATTGGTGTCAATTGTACTCTTACTTTACTAAGGATATTGAGAAAATTAGCCTCTCTAGTGATAACAATGTGTTGCAGAAGAAACAGTGCATTACATGCAGAAGAATAGTCCAGAAGAATGCTCCGCATTTCCTGTACAATAAATATCTTTTCTTGTAGATTGGAAGTTATTTAGAAGCTTGTCTGAAGATGTCATATTCTGAGTTTGAGCCTCTGATATGAAGAATTGAGTGAGTTATGTTCACCAGAGTAAAAACAACTTTTTCTATATGTTTGGTGGTGATAGGGAGAAAGTGTTTTGCTCTGCATTCCTCTGCATTGAAGTATTTTGGTCTGCAGTTCTAGAATTAAGTCAGTGATGATGTTAAATGCCTTCAAATACAATGGTTCATGATTTGTTGGTCCGCAAGATATCTTTTACTCATGACAGTGGCTGACAATGTTGTTCCTGTACTCTAGTTTGAAGAATCTTATTGATAGATTGATTAGAGATTGTGCGGTTGTTCCTGGTGATTACAATGTGCTTGTGGATGTCTCCTGATCATGCTCCTACATTTGAACTAGTCCACAAGGTATAATTCATACTATGCATGAAGCGTTTTCTTGAGAATACTTGTGTTAGCATCAGTCTTGGCCGACCTGATTGAATTCATCATCTGCAGAGATAAATTGAAGATTGTGATAGTGTGTTGTAGCATGAAAGATTGTGTTTGAGTCCCTACTAAGGCGTGGTGTGATTCACATTCATTTCTTTTCTTTGTAAATTTTTTTAGGTCCAGACCTATTATGATGTAACGTATGTTTGCCAACCTTGGAGATTGTTCCAATGGTTGATGATTGTAATGCCGACCTTGATGATCATTCCAAGGTTGATGAAGTGTATAAATACTTGTAATTGGGTCATGAAAATGTATCCAAGTGCGAAGATGTGAAGATAAAGTGGAGTTAAGTAGCAAAGTAGAGAAGAGGTGTTTGTGCTTCAATGGAACTAAACCTTGGCATGGAGTAGATGTTGTTATCTCAGTTCAACCTTTTGGTAGTGAGCCTCCCTTTGGCAGTGAGCCTTTCTTTGCAATGAGAAATTTGGGAAATGAGTATTGTAGGCAATGAACCTCTATTTTTCGGTATTGATATAACATATATATTTCTATGGGTTAACACCCACCATGATTTTTCCCTTTTAGGGTTTTCCACATAAAAATTTGGTGTCTACTATGTTGAATGTGTGATTGTGATTAAGTTAATGGTTTCATGCTTTCATGGTTAAATCTGATTATGAATAATTATGTTGTTGATGGTTTGATATGCATGTGAAGCTAAGTTTTTGTGATAACTAATTCACCGCCCCTCTCAGTTGTCCGGTGCATTTCAACAAAAGCATCTTTCAAAGAAGCAAAATTTAAATCTCTAAAGTCAGTGCACATTCAAATACGGTTGTCAGGTTTAGTGATAGCCACAATATTTGAAATCCAAGGTGAGTAGTCAATAGGGTAGATAAAGCCATCTTGTAATAGCTTTTCTATCTCATCTTTGACTAATAACATGACCTTGGGATTCATTTTACAAATCTTTTGTTTAACTGGCTTAGCATCAGGTTGTAATACAATATTATGTGTTACAATTTTAGGATCAATGCTAGGTATGTCTAAATAATTCCAAGCAAATAATTTAGAAAGCTCGTGTAAAAGATTTTTCATATCTTCTTTCTCTTCATCACTTAAACAATCTCCTAATATAGGGATAATCTTCTTAGGGTTATCCTTCTCCATCAAGACATCGACAGTCATTCCATTAAGTAAAGTACTATGGGTCGGGAGGCTAGGTGATTGTGATGGTTCCATAGATTCTTCAGTAGTATTTATCAAGCCAGTGGTGTTTCCAAAGTATGCACTAGCATTTAAGTAATAGGGTAATCCACATTTATGATGATAACAAGGAAAATTATCATAAGCTCCCATAAATTCAATTACTACTTCATCTGTAGAGAAATTATCCAATTCGATATCTCCTAGAGGACAATTATTGTCTATCATCTCAGGATATATCAAATATAGTGTTGATATAGTATTAGCATTAAGATTAGGACATTTGTAGGATTTAGTGGGCTTCAAAGAATGTTATCCAATACCATTTGTGTAGTTAATTCCAACAACTTGTAAAGGTACTCTGATTCCTTGTTGATTTACACCGCAACCATTACCTACATAGTAATAGTACTTATAAAGGATTTTAAATCCTTGACCATAAAGAGATGTCATTTCTTTAAAAGATGGTGGATCTTCATAGGTTTCATAATCTGTAGTATAAGTAAGAGTGTTATGCTCCTTGTTAACTACAGAAGCTTGAGATTATTTAGGTTTTTGCATAGATTGTTTAGATGAAATCAATGCAACTTTTGATGTTTCAGCATGATTAAGTTTGTACTCCCCTATTGAAGTAGGAGTAAAATCTAATTTACCCTAGTCATCACCAAGAAATGCATTTGACGATGGTTTAGAATCTTGCACAACATTATCTATGGCAAGAGATATAGATGAATCAGCTTTTAAGTTGTTTAGAATCTTATGATTGATAACTTTTTTTCGTGTTTTAATATGTAAACAACTATTTGGTTCTAGATTGGCTTTGATAGTTTAAAGTTTATTTGCATAAATAAACTTTATTGATCGATGAAGGGTAGATGGAATTGCCCCATAATATGAATCCACAGTCTTCCAAGAATCATATTAAATATGAAAGAGCATTAGACATGACATGAAAAATAGTAAATAATGTCATGGGTCCCACCTTTACAGGTAAAGTCATAGTACCCAGGGATTGTCTACCAACATTATCAAAGCCATGAATGCTAAGCTTATCTAGTTTAATTTAACTTTGTATCAATGTTGATTTTATGCCGCAAATTAACACCACAAACATTAAGATATGATGCATTGTCAACCATAACTCTCTTTATCAACTTTTTGTTTATAGTGATAAAGATTATAAGAGGATCATATTGTTTTTGAACTTCCATAGAGGATAACTCATGTTTTTGAAACAAAATGTCTATTTTTGTCACATGCATACAATTAAACAGGGTTGCTATGTCATTAGGATTAACAATTGGTGGTATAATCACCTTTTGTAAAGATTCTTGGAGCATTCCATGGTATGTAGGTGATATTTGTATGAGTTTCCAAAGAGAGATCTTAGCAGGAGTAGCATGAAGCTTCTCAACATGATCATAATCTTGACCAACCTTATGTGTTAAATGAGGTGGTTGAGGAAGCATAGGATGAGAAGTTGGTAAAGATATCATAATGGTTGACTAATGTTTACATTTTTATTATTCTATGTATTGTATGTATTAGAAAACACACTGTGTTTAGAATGTTGTGATCCATCTTGATATGGCTGATTTTGACTTGTGATTTGTTTATCTTTGTTATAGATGCAATCAGGAGGTTGAGAAGAAGTCAGAAAACCTCCTACAATGAGCACCAGTTTCATCTATGTTTTAGGCATATCAGAACACAAATTGACCACTATATTCAGTTTCATAGGTTCTTCTTGAGATTTAGGAACATAAATTATATTTACTAATCTTTGAAATAATGATGGTTTAGGAATCATAGTGGAATATTCAATAGAGATAAAGTCATCTAAGGCTTCATCTAACATATTGAAGTCATCACAACTAAACGACTCATCATAAAAAGAAATATGAAATTTCCACATAGTCTAATTAACCCAAGACTTAAATGTAAGACAAGATATAATATACTTTGCAAAGATGAAACAAGAGATCACTATGCAAATCACATTATTTCAATTTTATGCTCTTTCAATGAAAAGATAGATATATCAATCAAAATACGATGCATGTACCTTTCATGAAAAATGGTTTGCAATCTACATCTGATTTAGAACAACAAATACAATCAGATCTTAATGTGAAAGGATGCAAATTCTTTTAAACATGGGTTCACCAAAATGTTTAGCATGGAAAAGAGAGAGAATGATAGCATTTGCAAACTAGGTCAAGCCCCTCGTTTCATGCACCAACATTCAGAATATGAACTGAGCTCAATCACTATGGGTGTGATAAGCTATAGGTATCTTATTCCTCTTTGTTGTACCTAAAAAGGTGTCTCAGCTAGAGTTGTGCAAACCCTAACTAGCTAAGGAGAGATCAAATCCTAGTTATAAGATATGCATTAATAGATAGATTTCAAGAGCAGTAACCCATACACTGATGACAAAAATACAAACAAGATGTAATAGTGATTGTGTACCTAAAATATGGAGGCCTGCTAGACTTGGGCACCTGCCTCAGCATTCTGTAAGTCTTCTATCAGAAAACTATCTGCCCTAGGTCTTTGTACCTCTATTAAGGATTCCAGATCTTAATTTTTAGGTCCTGTTAGACTCGGGCACCCGCCCCAAAGTTTGACAAGTTTTTTGATGATGAAACTACAACTTATGTGATGACTATACCTGTAACACCTGCTTCTCCTTTGCTTCTTTTCATGTGATCTTCCTGATTCTGACCTGCACAAGCAAAAGAAGGAGAAATATGGTTGGGGCTATATTGGAGTTTGCCTCAGTCAAACCCTGTCTTTGGTATTTCTACCTCAACAATAGCTAATGTCAAAGTATGTATATGTGTGTTCTTGTAAACCAAATGTGTAAGCATAAAAAAAGCAAGATCCTAAATGACTCAAGCACCAAGGATTAAATCAACAAATGTTTCATTCATGGAAACACCAACTTCACCTCAAGGAGATGACATCAATGAAGACTTTTAGGACAAGAAGGCGAGGTAGCAGTATCCGCAAAGGATTCTAAAACTCAAGTTAGAGGCTTCAACCATTCTCCTGATCGTACAAAGGGTTTGACAAACCCTAGGAAGAGCAAGATAGATTCAAGATATTGATTCCTAATCTCTACAGCATATCTCCATGATAACAAAGATCAAATTCTTCAATGAGCTTCAATTCTTTGCAGACCTTCAATAGCAGTAGTAGAACATTTTGGTGTAATAAGCTTGCATGTGAGTTGTGTGTGATAAAATGATTTTCAATTCTCTTTAAATACCTAACCTTAGGATGGAAATGGATCGAAATAAAATGCTGACATTGCATGAAAATCAAATTTTGAATTTAGAATCCCAAGGCACACAACAAAAGCCGACACCAAAATAAAACTTGGAATCCAAAGATTTAGGGTAGGATTAGGGCATGGGTGCCCAAGTCCAACCCCCAAATTTTACTTGAAATCAGGCTTAAGGGTGTCCAAAATGTCTAGAATCCATCATCTCTTTCTAGGTTTTGTCATTAATTACTTCGAAATGCAACATTTCCTTGATAAGGTAGTCATTAATCAGGGCTTATATAGGTCTAATAATGAAAGGTGTTGAGGGACACTAAAAGGTAGGAGCTAAACTTAGTGAAATTGTGCTAACCCAAGAAGGAGCACAATTTACAACATAACATTTAACCCCCACTTTAGTGGCCATATGACACTACGTGCATATGCAACTAAAGGAAAGTAAAATACAATAATCACAAAAAGGATACCCCAAAAGGATACTATAGATGAAGTTGAATGTTGCTAAGCAAGAGGTAGAAGCCCTCAATCTAAAATATTGCAAGATCACAAAGGTTAGGAATGACAACCTCCAAAGAAAGTTATGTTAGACGAATAATCAAATCATCTTGCAAACAACAAACAAATAAGTCAATCATAAGTTCTAAAAGGGGTGAGTGATGAGACATGATTAGGGTGGAAATCATGAGAGATATATTCCCCCCTTGTTTCTTCTTGCTTAGTCTGAAAAGGAGAAATAAGATCGTAATCTTCACACAGATTTCAAGGGATCTTGTTGAAAAATGCTTTGGTAGGGTTACTTTTTCAAATAATGACAAGATGCAAAGCATTAGGTTTGATGAAGGGCATAACTAGGATTCCAACGCAACAAACGATGTAGAAATCTGAGTTTAGTAGCTTGAGAGAGAGATGTTTGATCATAGATGTACCTTTTTGCTCCTAGATAGTGAAAAGTAATTCTCATCCATTTACTATAAGTAAAGGGAGTTTTAACATTTTCACCATTCATTTGTCACTTTCACTTTCAAAGGAGAAGAGAAGGAGAGAGCTACGGTGCTGACCCAATGTCCATTTCAGTCCCCGAGGCTGGATGCACTATGGTCCCAAATAGCAGATAGGTGAATCAAGCCTCAGGTAGGACTATAAACTACAATTCTTGCATCAATTCTTTCTAGTTTTTATGTACTTTTTTCTAATTTTTTGTGCCTTTAGAGTGTTCTAGGAAAAGGTCTCTGTCTAGGGTGCCCTAGTCTATCTGGGGTGCCCAAGTCCTTTCTAGGTACCCTAGTCCTCCTTGGGTACCCAAGTCCTCTTGGGGTGCCGAGGTCTTCCTTGGGTGCCCAAGTCTAGAAAGGACAAGGGCCCAAGGGGACAAGGCACATTTATATTGATAGGGATGAATGCTTGATTTTTGATGAGTATATATTGATTTAAAACTATTTGGTACATAGCACATCCCTGAGACACAGGACCACACTGGTCATGACATTACTCTGGAGCCACATAGGTACTATCTCCATCAAGGATCGTGGTCTCCTTCAGGATACTAGCCTATAGTGGCTTTTTACAATGCCCGTGATGAGATACCATAATAGTATGTTGATGGTCATGATGGAGAGATGGAATGCAGACACATCTACCTTCCATTTACCCACAAGCGAGATGATGATTAAACTTGAGGATGTGTATCATATACTACGACTTCCAATCCGAGGGAAGGCAATGCGAATAATAGAGTATCACTCTGAGGAGTATACTCATGCAAGTCACATCTACTATCTAGGTCATGTGGTGACACCACTAGGATGAGGTCATATCCTGTTGTGTTGGTTAGAGCACGGATGCATAGACATGCCCCTAGTTCATCGCATCATGATCTCTACCATCGCATTATGGTTACACTAGATGGGCAAGGCAAACACCTTCATGGGAGCCTTGTACACACTATCGGGGTGATGGAGGAGGAGAGAATGGTCTATGCATGGGGGTACAATATGTTTGTGCACCTATACCAAGACCTAGGCCGTTATGTTCACTATGAGGCACATAGTCTAATGATATGCACTTTGTTATAGGTATGGGTGTTCAAGCACATTAGATGCACGCAGCCAGTGGCATTTCCTATTGAGCCAACATGGACACATCCATGCACACACACCTATCCATTGAATAGATGCTGGAGATTTGGTGACTTTCTATATTGGAGAGTAGTGTTTGATAGACTATGGCACAGTGACATCACATGGAGACCATAGCACAACCACAGGCCCTAGATGAGATAGCATAGTCAGCTAGCGAGGATGTAGCGTGATCAACTCTTAGCTGGTAGCCTAGCTCACATTGTTGTCATCTTTTACTTTGATAGAGTTACATGGCAGTTCAAATGTGTGTAGGGTGTATCTAGCATGTGTCTGAGCTACATATGCTCAGTGCATAGCACGACGAGGTCTAATGAGGCCCAAGATTCCTTAAACCTTAACATCAAAAATAAATGAAGCATCAAGGTCAATCCAAATTTCATAATGATTACATTGAGACAATCAAGAATTGAATTAAAAAATAAATAAATAAAGAACTTAACCATAACAAAATTGTCAAAGACAATCAATTACTCAACCAAGTTTCAAACCTACTATTTAGTGTGGAAAAGAAAGAGAATGATAGAATTTGTAAACTAGGCCAAGTCCCTCTTTTTATGCACCAACATTCAGAATATGAACTGAGCTCTCAGGAATGTAAATTAGGTTAAGGATTCCAGATCCTAGTTTTCAAGTCTTGTTAGACTCAAGTGCCCACCTCAAAGTCTGACAAGTTTTTTGATGAAGAAATTACAACTTCTTTGATGACTATACCTGTAACACCTACTTCTCCTTTGCTTCTTTCTGTTTGATCTTCCTAAATCTGACCTACACAAGAAAAAGAAGGAGAAAGATGGTTGTGGCTATATAGGAGTTTACCTCAGTCAAACCCCATCTTTGGTATTTCTACCTCAACAATAGCCAATGTCAAAGCATGCAAATGTGTGTGCTTGTAAATCAAATGTGTAAGCTTAAACAAATGCAGGATCCTAAATGACTCAAGCATCAACGATTAGATCCACCAATATTTCACTCAAGGAAACACCAACTTCACCTCAAGGAGATGACATTAATGAAGACTTGTAGAACAAGAAGGCGAGGCAGTCGTTTCTATGGAGGGTTCTAAAACTCAAGTTGGAGGCTTCAGCCCTTCTCCTGATCGTACAAAGGGTTTGAAAAACCCTAGGAAGAGTAAGATAGACTCAAGATCTTGATTCCTAATATCCACAACATATCTCCATGATAACATAAAATCAAATTCTTCAATGACCTTCAATACTTTGCAGACTTTCAATAGCAGTAGTAGTAGAATTTTAGTGTAATAATCTTGCATGTGAGTTGTGTGTGATAAAATGATTTTCAATTCTCTTTACATACCTAACCTTAGGAGGGAAATGGATCAAAATAAAGTGTCAACATTGCACGAAAATCAATTTTTGAATTTGGAATCACGAGGCAAATGGCAAAAGTTGACACCAAAGTAAAACTTGGAATCAAGAGATTTAGGGTAGGACTAGGGTGTGGGTGCCCAAGTCTAGCCCCCAAATTTTACTTGAAATTAGGCTTAAGGGTGTTTAGGATGTCTGCAATCTATCACCTCTTTCCAGGTTTTGTCATTAATTACCTCAAAATGTGACATTTCCTTGATAAGGTAGTCATTAATTAGGGCTTAGATAGGTCCAAAAATGAAAGGGGTTGAGGGACATTAAAAGGTAGGAGCTAAACTTAGTGAAATTGTGTTAACCCAAGTAGGAGCACAATTTATGACATAACACCTACAACCATTGATCAAATTGGGAACATAGTGATACTGAATCACAAAAGGTAATATAGCAACACTTAGCTCAATGAATGTGCATAAAATGGAATGCAATGATTGCAGGATATGCACAAAATGGATTTGTTGAAAAGGCTTTAGAAAATTTCAAGAAAATGCAATTGGTAGGTGTAAAGCCAATTTCCTCAACCTTTGCCAGCACCCTCCCTGCCCATGCCCAAATGAGATCTTAGGAACAGGGTATGGACATCCATCAAATCATGAAGGATATAGGAAATTTGGTCATATGTTGTAGTTGTAACTACCCTTAGAGACATGAATGCAAAATGTGGAAGCATAGACAAGGCATATGAATTGTTTGATAGAACACCTCAAAGAGATACCATCTCATGGAATGCAATGATTATAGGATATGCACAAAATGGATTTTTTGAAAAGGATTTAGAAACTTTCAAGAAAATGCAATTGGTGGGTGTAAAGCCAAATTCCTCAACCTTTTCCAACACCCTCCCTACCTATACAAAAATGAGATATTTGGAATAGGGTATGGCATTCATCAAAGCATGAAGGATATATGAATTTTGTCAAATGTTGTAGTTGAAACGACCCTCAGAGACATGAATGCAAAATGTGGAAGCATAGACAAGGCACATGAATTGTTCGGAAGGAAACCTCAAAGTGATGCCATCTCATGGAATGCAATGATTCTAATATATGCACAAAATAAATTTGTTGAAAAGGCTTTAGAAACTTTCAAGTAAATGCAATTGGAGGATGTAAAGCCAAATTCCACAACCTTAGCCAGCATCCTCGTTGTCTATGCCCATATGGGATCTTCAGAATAGGGTATGGACATCCATGAAAGCATAAAGGATATGGGAATTTTGACAGATGTTGTAATTCCATCTGCCCTACGATACATGTATGCAAAGTGTGGAAGCATGGATAAGGCACATAAACTATTTGACATGATACCCCAAAGAAATGTTGTCTCATGGAATGCAATGATTGCAATATATGCACAAAATGGATTTTTTTTAAAAGGTTCTAGAAACTTTCAAGCAAATATACAAAAAAAAATTCAAGCAAATGCAATTGGTGGATGTAAATTCAAATTCCACAACCTTATCCACCATCCTCCTTGCTTATGCCAAAATGGGATCTTCGCAATAGGGTATGGACAACCATCAAAGCATAACGGATATAGGAATTTTGTCACATGTTGTATTTTCAGTTTCCCTTGTAGACATGTATGCAAAGTGTGGAAGCATAGACAAAGAATGTGAATAGTTTGGCATGACACCTCAAAGAGATGCCATCTCATGGAATGCAATGATTGTACGATATGCAGAAAATGGATGTTTTGAAAAGGCTTTATAAACTTTCAAGCAAATGCAATTGGTACATGTAAAACCAAATTCCATAACCTTTGCAAGCATCCTCCCTACCTGTGCCAAATTATGATCTTTGGAACATGGTTGGACCATAGAAGCATATATGTTTAAGATATCTTGATATATTTCAATACATCCTGATATATTTTGATATTGTTATTGTGATTAGTGATAATCATTTTTACCTTTGAAAATAACAAACACTTCTAAAACCAAATTCCACAACCTTATCCAACATCCTCCTTGTCTATGCCAAAATGTGATCTGCAGAACAAGGTGTGGACAACCATCAAAGCATAAAGGATATAGGAATTTTGTCACATGTTGTATTTGCAACTACCCTTGTAGACATATATGCAAAGTGGGGAAGCATATAGACAAGGAATGTGAACTATTTGACATGATGCCTCAAAGAAATGCACAATCTCATGGAATGTAATGATTGCAAGATATGCACAAAATAGATTATTTGAAAAGGATTTATAAACTTTCAAGCAAATGCAATTGGCACGTGTAAAACCAAATTCCTGTAATGATAATTGATCATCATATTAAATATTTAATGTAAACTATCATATAAATAATTTCATGAACATAACATCTAGTCTATATATAAAGCCATATGGGCATGTACAAACAAAGCCATTTAGGCATACAAAAAAATGTCCCAAACTCTAGTTTCCTACGAATTGGTATCAAATAATCGGTGACCCTTGCTTGGCTGTGAAGATGGAGAGCCAATAAGTGACTCATCCTCTCTCCCATCAAGTAGACCTCCTTGATAGAGATTTTTGCAGCTCCACCTATTAATACAATCAAACAATATGCACATTAATATAGAAAACATGAAATAAATAACATCACCATATGTAATCAATCACTTATTGCTAGCTGATGATCCCTCTCAATCATATTTTCTCTCTCTTTGTCCATATCTAGATGGATTGGAGTTGTGACCTCTTGTGAGAAGCATCAAGAAGCAAAATTGACTAAGCATAATATCATTTATGTACATCAAATGACATGAGATAAAAACAAAAAATACAAAATGACATTTACATGTTACTGGCTCATACCTCGATCAAAGGATTTAAAGACAACACAACTGCAGCAATGCCTACCTCCGCTAACTGACAAAGATGAGGAGTCTCCATATTCAACATTTGAAAATAGAGTTTAAGGTTATTTGACCAAAATAGATACATAACAATATTTAAATGCATAATGATTACAAATGGTTAAATTTACATCTGTAAAAGTGGTTCTGCGTCTAGGGGACTAAGGAAATCATGGAGGTGCTGGTGAAGCTCCCTATTGAAATTATCAATTTGTCATTGAATAAGATTACCGTTGATATATGTACTATGTGTATGATCATATAATAAATTACATACCTAATGAATCAACCTCCTCTCATAACCCACCACTAGATAACTAACAGAGGCAGGATGAATACTATGACCCTAGAATTTCATTGTGCAAACAATTACATACATTAATTTTGACTTATAATATAGATAGTCATATAAAATTAATTACAAAATTAAAATACAAATATATTAGATCAAGATGAACCTTGTAAAAAATTACCTGGGAGTCAATACCAAATGTACACTATAAGACATCATCTGTGAGAACAATATCATCCAATATGGATGTGTCCATCACTAGCTACTGCCCCTGCATCGCAACATCATACCAAGAGTTCTACGTTCCATAATCGCACAAGTTCCCACATGAACTGCAAAGATGTGGGGACAAATGATGCCTGCTTCTCTCAACCTCATCAGCCTGGGTGAGATCATCATCATGCTATGTTAGACTATGTGAGAGAACTCAATGAATGTAGTGTCTCCACCTCAACACTCTCCTTCAAAGTCGAAGGCAGTGAGAGATGTTCTAGCCTCATCAGGGGTCTAGGTATGAGGTTCTGGTCTCATTGTGCCCCATCTCTATCTTGTTTAGAGCCACCACCTTTCCCCTGGTACTGTCGAATGTCAAAATAATTAGGAATCTCCTTAAGGACAAACTCACAATAGAGTTTCCTCAAGAAATATTGTGGCACCTCATTGTTATTACATGGACACTCATCAAAGACCATGTACCATCTATCCCAAAAGTTTTGGGATGTATCTTCATTCCTACACCAATGAATCGGGAAGCATTTGCAAGTCTCTTCTAATGTTTGGTCAGTTTTGGGATTGATAAATTGTGAACATAATGTAGATTTTATAATTTTTTTGTCCTTCACTTGCTGGTAAGGCAATTTATTAGCATAGTATTGCCGACTCCTCTCCCTATAGTCATTCCATTGAGTGATTTAGTTTATCACTGATTCAATGTGAGAAACAATCACCTTTAATGATTTGGCAATCACTCTCCTACAATCGGTGCTTGCACTTGGACTATTTAACATTTCAATTAGGGTTTGAAGATGTTTTTTTTTTTCAATTTACCCTAAATAGTTTTTCTAGGTGTCTCTTTCATGGTGAGGACATGAAGGCGGGGGTTTTTAAGGGTTTTGAGGATTTTGGGGGTTGTATTCAGCCTTCTTTGTTGGATTAGTGTTCTATGGTGCCTCATTGACTATAAATTCAACATAAAAAACCAATCAAACATTGCAAAAGAAAAAATTTCTTTTCAAACTCACAAAAATCAATCAAACCCTACCTTCTTCAGCTGCTACACCCTCTACATTTCGTTCATGACATTCTCGGGAGTGGGATTAGCGAGGTGGCATGGTGAAAACGTTGATTATACTTAGAAATTGTGTAGTGCCCACTCATGTGCATCTCTTATTGTTTCCTATTATTTCTTTGGTTAGATTAATGATATATTGAGTTGATTATTATATGATGTAATTGCAAGATGGATATGTGCCTTGCTAGATTATGAATCCTCATTGGTCATTATATGTTGCTTCGGCTATGATCTCCATTGTTGGATTTGATGCTTGGCCTTGAGTGTGTAGCATATATTTTATAGGTGCTTGACCAATGAGTGGGATGTGGAGAAGTTGACATGGGATGCTCATTCATCTCTCCTTACCTAGTCCTAGTGGTCCAGTTGTTGATCCTATGTTTCTTGTGGTAGGTTGGCTACTTAACCCATCATATTCAGTTGTGAATTAAAGGATGTTTTTGGTGTCTATGTATTTTGCCTCTTATATGAATCTGTTGTGATTCTGAACCCTTGTCTTGTGATTAACCCGTAAAGTGTGAATGAGTTCTTTGCATGTGTTTCTTCTAGCTTTTCACATTATATTTTAATTTATTTCAAAAATTGTGTTTTCCATGTTTTTGAAATATTTAAATGGTTAGAAATAAGAAAATGGGTTATCTAATTTGAGTTAATAGTTTTAATTGTGGAATAGCAATTATATGTAATTATTGTGTGCCTTAGGGAAGGCTTTGTATTTTATTTATTTAAGTTTTAGAAATTATGCTTTCAAGTGAAATGCATTCTAATTTAATTTTTAGAGTTATTTTCCGTAAGTTAAAAATATTAAAATTGTGGAAAATTCATTATATTTCATTATTATGTGCTTGAGAAATAGATTAATTTCTATTCATTAGAATTATCTATTTCTAGACTTTTGTCTTACGTAGAATCATTTATAAAGAAAACAAAATTTAATTATGTGAGTGTTTAGATTTTATGAAATGCAGTTAAATTATATTGCAATTACTTTGTAGAAATAATTGCATTAATTTAATTAGTTGCTTTTGTATTATTTCAAATGTATTTTGGAATAGATATTTGGTAATGGGAAGTAAAGAAAATAAAAGAAATGAGATAATAAAAAGGGTTTTGGTAGCATATAAGGAACATAGAGTTCTATTTTCTTTTTATGTGTTTTATTATATTTTCTCCCTCTCTCCTTCTTCTTCTCCTTTGAAAGAAAAATTCATGGAGGTGGTTACAATTGGATTCTACTTGTCAGTGGGAGTGCATTGGTATGGTCTTGGGATTGCTTCATTATAGGAAGAAATTCATATTGGATTCATGCCTCTCAAGAAGAGATTTTTCCATTTGAAAGATTGCTTGGAAGGAGGTATTTTTCTTGTGGTTTGATTCTTTTTTAATTTAAATTTTACATTTACCATGCCCACAATAGGTGGATGTTTATGGTCTCTTCATTGTAGCAATGAATTGAGTTCAATGATGCAAATAAGAATTAGATTGAATTTGTTTTTGGATTGCATTCAAATTTTATTTTGAAAATGCTGAAAAGAGGAAAAGTTATGGCAAAATTTTCCTATAATGGGTTGTGAGTAGGAAAGAATTTATTTGAGTTGAAAAGAATGTTGTTGTACATATTAGAACCAAAAGGGCACTTTCAGATTTTTGAAATTTTATGTATTATGGAAGTTAGAAATTTGGGTGTTCTTGAGGGAGGTCTCCAAATGGTGAATTTGGGGGTTTTATGGTTTTTTTCCCTCTTATTGAAAAATGAAAATTATGTTTTAAACCTTATTTTTTAGTATTATTTTGTGAGACCAAAAGTCTCATGAGGGAAATATGATTCCCTACTTATTGGATATGAGTCACATTTTTGACCTCGTTTTTTGTGCTTTGACTTTTTGGTCAAAGTTGGCCTTTTTATAGGCCTTATGTTTGAATTGTATACTTATGGCCACATGGATATGGTTGTTATGTGTTTTGACTTCATTTCCCTATGTTTTGGCCTTTTTGGTCATAGTTGACTTTTTAAATCATAGTTGACTTTTTGGTCAAAGTTGACCATTGTATAGGCTTTATGTTGGAATTGCATAATTCTGGCCATGTGGATATGAGTGTTATGAGTTTTGACTTCATTTCTCCATGTTTTGACCTTTTGGGTCATAGTTGACTTTTTGGTCAAACTTGACTTTTGGTCAAAGTTGATTTTTTATAGGCCTTATGTTAGAATTGTATACTTATGGTTACGTGCATATAAGTGTTATGTGTTTTGACCTCATTTCCCCCATGTTTTGACATTTTGGTCAAAGTTTGACTTTTTTTGTCAAAGTTGACTTTCGGTCATGGTTGACTTTTGAACTTAGGAATGGATGCTTAGTCTTCCTATGGCTTGCATGTAGAAGGCCATAATCCCCTTGCACCATTGTTTGACCTTTATGATTGTATGTATGTTTATTGACATGATGATGTCATACCTTGTTTTGCGTGCTATTTCCATTTTGAGAAAATAATGTTTTAGTATGCATTAATGGATGAATTGTATTATGGATTTGGAGTGTTTCCCCTTCTCTTCTCCACTGCATTGAAATGGTATCTTAGTGATGATGCTTTAAAGAAGGATGGGTATGAATTTAAAAGTATTGATGCTCTTATGTTAATCTCTTTCCCTTCTATTGGTTGGTTGGGTCATGAGTAACCCTATGGTTAATTATGCATTGGACTGTGATATGTTTGTATTCATGTGTGGGTGTGCATTGAAATCTACTAGTTATTTTATCCCCTTTGTGTTTTGTTGGGTGTATGTGGAACCCATGTTCAACCTTGTGTAGGTTACCTTGAAGTCCTGTTAAGACCCTTGTTTGTGTGAGATGGCTTGATAGCGGTGTTGCCATGATCTTCTTCACCGTAGCTCAGGGGTTGTCTAGAATGGCATAGACATCTATTGCGCTCGATGATAGAAATACGATAGGGTGGTGGGTAACATTTCCCCATTGGTCCTACAAGAAGATCTCTTGGGAGCTAGAAGAGTTCCTTATGTATTGTTTACTTTATGATCAAGTTGTATCTCATGCCTACTGGAGCACTTTGGAGGTGATTTATTAATGTTGTAATATTATTATTTATGTAATTTAATTATTGGAGTGTGATCTTTCTATGTTTGGGAAGTAGCCTCCATCATTTAATTGTATTATGATTTCATTTGGTTAGAAAATGAACCTTGTTTAGAAAGAAATTTATCTTGCACTAGCATAGTTTATTTTGATGGAAATGGTTAAATCAGGACGTTGGAGTCCTCTGTTAATTGTTGTAATGATATCTTATGCTATGTTTATGATTTGGTTGTAATGTTCCCACGTTGTTGTTGAGATTCCCATTATTGCTTTTAGTCCGTCTCGATGTTGGTGTCAAATGAGTGCAGCATTCCGTGTGATATTTCTCATATTTGGCATGTATGTTAGAATGACTAGAAATTGTAATTTACCTTTATTTGAATTGTTCTCATGTTTTGGGTTAGTTAGCATGTTGATTCATGGTTGATAATTGGATGCTTTGTGTTTGGATCCATGTTGGGCATTTTGTCCTTGTGAGGCTTTGTGACCGATCCTCTTTTGGCTTGATGGTTTTTGTTGACATTGCTTGGCTTATTGGCCATTTATTGATGTTGGTTTTTTGTATCAAGTAGAGAAGTGTATGTCCTTGTTTCCACCTTCTCCTTGTGTCTTAGTGTTGTTGTTGGGTGGTTTTCATGCTTGAGAGTGAAATGGTGACATGTGAATGTTACTATTGCATCACGAAAACTTTGTTGATCCTGTTTGTGTTTGTTAATGTCCTAGTGTAAAAGCTGGGGCATTACAAATTTCTTGATTCCTCCTCCTAATGCATTCGCACTCTAAAAACTAGTTTTTGCTTGTCAAAATGTAGAATGGGTCATGGATTTCTATTTTGGCTTTTTTTTCACTTTTTAATAGAGAATAATTCGAGTGCGTTATAATGCGCTCACGTTTTCCCTTGCATGGAACCAAAAAGCCAAGTGGCGACTTTTTGGTCCAACAACTTTGTGCATATACCCTATTTTCTTCCATCATGCACAACAAATTAAATAAATTTATTATATAATTTCTAATTTATCTTCTCATCTTCTAAAATTATCTTTTTCTTCTAAATATTTTCCATGCAAAAAAAATAAAATCAAATATTTTATTTATTTCCTATTTTTCTTCCATCATGCACAACAAATTAAATAAATTTATTTATTTAACTTTCTAATTATCCTCTCATCGTCCAAATTTGTCTTTTTCTTCTAAAAATCTTCCATACACAAATTAAATAATTTATTATTTAATTTTAATCTTTTGCATGCCAAAAAGCAAATCAAAAGTTGAGTTCACTTGACTTTAAATATTTTTTTTTCTCAATAAATTCATAACTAAAAAAAGCATTCTATTTTTATGAAATTCAATCCTATCTTTAGTCAACAAAGTAATTAACTCAATACAACAGTTTTTGGTATGTACACTTGTCATGTGCAGATTCACTCATGATTCCTCAATTTATCTCCATTGATTTCATCTAAATTTGTCTACCATTGATCGATCCTTCTTGAGAGCTATAAATATGTCCATTGACCTCTTCACAAACCCTTCACAATTTTGAGCATTCGGCATCCATATCTCCCAACACTTTTGAGCATTCGTTGAAGCAATCATGCATCCTTCCATCCATCAAGCTTATCACAGTTATGTTTTTTTTGCATTTAAGTGATCCACACTCGCAAATACACCAAGGAATTACACTCAATGGCTAAAATTTAATGCTTTTATCCTATCTTTGTTATATCACTGTTGATTTCTTGAAGGTTATGATAGATTTTGGTAACTAATATTTATTATATTGATATTCCTAGGTATGCTAGATTTCCCCATACACATTTTGGCATGCTCAGTGGGACCCCATGGTCCTAATCTAATATCAATTTTGTGAGATTTTCTAGCTTGATTTCATAGGTTTTTAACTCATTTTTAGAGAAATCTAGGAGTGAATTTTTGCAGGAAGCTTTCTAGGAAAAAACAAAGATCACATTTGCATCCAGAAGGGTTGGTATGCGAAGAAAAACATATAATTTGACATATTTTGGAAAAAAATTGTTTTCTTGTTTTTGTTTTTGCACCTGGTTATTCTTACAAATACTACATTAAATAATAATAATAATAATAATTTGCCCTTGTTTAGTCTTCAATTTTTGCACCTAGTTAGTCTGTCAAAAAACTACATTTAAAAAAAATTAACCCCTCTTCAATGAACATTTTGATCAAGTAGGCAATTTTCAAACTTCATTTTCTTGAGTATAAAAACACATTTTTCAGTGATTTTTTTAAGATAAGGTAAAATTTCGTGCTCTATATTGTGGAGTCTCTAGTGTTTTTTGAATATTACCTGATTTTTTAGAAAGTCAATTTTGTCACTGTTGTTTCTGAGTTGTTTTTGAGCAGAAAAAGCTTCATAACTTTCACAAAACGGACTTGTATCAAGGTAATTATTTTTTGAAAGTTGATATTTTTCTACCATGTACATAGTGATGGAATTATTTTGTAATTGTCCTAACATTTGTTTTTTATCCTAACCAATAGTGTATCTTTGATTTTTGGCACATGCTAACACTTGATCTTAATTTTTTATTTTTATCTATTGTTGATTGTGTTATAACTTGATTTGTGCAGCACTGTTGAGCAAAGAATAAAATTTTGAGACTACTAATATCGTGGGTTGTAGGACGCTTGTTGAAGAATCATTTTTTCCACTAATTTAGTAGCACACCTCAATTTTCTTAATGGAATAAACAATTGTTTTCTATGTCTTGAATGTCTATGTACATATTCTCTCTCCTCGCACCAAAAGGTAATCTTGGAGATCAAAAGTAATAGATTATTCACTTTTACTCGCTTTATTTTCTTTATTCTCGAGGACCCAAGAGTCATACGTATGATCTTCTTTCATGTCACAAGACGATCTTGATAATCAAAAGTACTTGGAATCCTCTCTAGGAGTCTTGTTAAGGGATTTCATCACTCTTAAGGATGACCTCAACCACATGTTCTAGAGGGTATAGAAAGGGTGGAGCGTGAAAGATATACCTCAATCTCAACATGTAGTTATTGGCATGGCCTTGGGGCCCCGGGTGATTTCAGACACAAGGTGAAGTGATGTTTGCTTAATCACTTATGTCACAGGCCTTCAATGGACTAGTGTTCACAGAATTGGACCCCACCATACCTAGTGTATATCGGGGGCTCCCTAACACCTTATTATCCTAGATAATACCTTTTGAGCATCATATCCTGTAGTGCATCGCTGCATAGGGGGATAAGAGCTCACACTATGACCTCCATTGTTTGAGTTGGAATACACTTTGGGCAAGACTTTAGTCTCCAAAGTGAGGGGTGCAAGGTGGTACATGACCATGCATTCCCTACCCATCCAAGCAATGGTAGATGGTATTGAGGGGATGGAAGCCACCATTATCTAATATTGGGGGTTGAAGTCGCACTTGAGTGAGTCCACGGGATATGAAATACCTTGGTTGAATAAATATTAGGCTTGTGCAAGAGTGTTTGGTGTGTTTTCTTGTTATCGACCAATATACACCATTTGTTATCCATGGAGGCTAGTATCCTTTTGTACCCAATTTTGAAAGAGTCTACAACCATTGCATTTTATTGTTTGATATCTCTTGCCAAAATTTTTCCTAAGTCAAGCTATAAACCATTCCCAACCACTCTATAATCATCCATTTTCATCCAATCCACTCTAAGTTCATCTTAATCTATCCAATCCCTCATATTCCTATCATCTTCATCATCCATATCATTATCCTAATCATCTATCTTGTCCACTGCATCCTATCCTAATCATCATAATCATCTTATCACCTTATCACAATTATCCTCGTCATCCTATCCACATCACCCTAATCACCCATAATCATCCTATTCATTTCATCCCAACTATTCCTAATCTATGCCTAAATCCATCCACTAGTACAAAAAGAGTAATATATTACTAAAAAAACTACTAGAAACTGCATATAAATGACCAAACATGGTCACATGACCATTAGTAGTTTATTGCCAGTCATTTATAATGTGACCAAATTGATGACTAAACCATTTTTTATTCATTTATTGTTTGTTTTGATTGATCGATTTGGTAGTATATTTAGCCGTTGATTTAGTCATATATTTAATCATATTTATTCACTAAGTTTGGTCACATGACCATTAGTAGTTTATTGTCAGTCATTTATTTTGTCACATGACCAAATTTATAACGTGAACAAATTTGTGTCAATTGGTAGTATATTTATTCACTGATTTATGTCATAGTATATTTAGTCATATGTTTAGTCATATTAATTTATTGATTTTTGTCAATTGGTAGTATATTTAATCTGATATTTGAGGATTTAAACATAAAACACAAAAATACACGTCAATCATCAATTGCACACAATAAGACAGCCATTGAGAAGGCAAAATTGTTGAACTTTATTAAAAGAAAGGTATTTTTACAACTTGCACAAGTCTAAAATATCTATCTTGCTTGAAAATGCTTAGAAATAGAGTATTACAATGTTTATTTTTAGTCACAAGACTGAAAATTTGAGTTACAATGCACAGAAATGATAGAGTCGAAGGATTCTAAACAATTTGTGTATAATACATGTATTTTGGTCTAACAATGGGAACCTTTTCTGTAGGTGATACAACCTGAAGTTGCAATAATAGAGACCACAATAGAGGAAGGCCTTACCGCCATACTCGAAGCTTTGGCATAGCTTAAGGATGCTCCAGCCTCTAATGCTCTGAAGAATGCCCCATTTAACATCAGATCTCCCTCTGATTGCCAATTCCAATTCCTCCATATACTTTTTGATGCATCTTCATGCTTTGTCACCTGCCCATTACTCATACTCGTCATAAGTATTCTACATCCATTGTAAAGAAAAGAGATAAATAAGAGATAAGTTGTATAGGCATTTTACCTCTGTTTTGAATTGATTGTCAAGGGCAAGGAATCTATTGCCTTGGGTGTTAATGGTGGGGTTTGTACTCCCCCCGATAGTGTACATATCCCAGTGGGTGTACATTGTTCACCACATGGAAGTATCCATGTCAACACCTATATTACAACATTAATTTTGTAAGCTTCCAATAGAGAATAGATGGATAAACTTCAACTTTTGAGTAAGTAATATAGAGTCTAATAAGATTGTATTCATACCTTGGCATATGCTAAACAAGCCCTTCTCCAAAGTGGTTGAATGCAACTATTACTTGCATTTTAACGTCTTGGGTATAGTCGTCACTGTGCCCTAGGAGCATCACCTACAAAACACCACAAAATATTTAACTTGAGCAATAGCTTTTTCATTGATAATTTAATTGTTACCAATGTTGTTTCATGTTTCTATCTGATAATGCACTTTTAGTACCATACTTTAAGGTCCTATCATTAAAAAATAATGGTCAATCCTTTGTAAATAAAAACAATTTTTATTGGGGTTTACTGGGCATCAATTTCTATTAGCAGCACTTTAGAATTAAGAAGCCAAATGTTAAATAGTTTTTACCTTGAATTGCTCAGCTAGTATTCTCACAATGATGGCACAACAGTGATAACAACAAGGAGAGACACAACAATAGTCTTCTTCAAGTTAACACCCAGTTATGTACGAAAGGGTGCATGCCTACTGAGAGCCTCATCCTCTTCTAGATTAGAATACTATTGCAAATTGAGAAGTCTGAGTTCAGACTTTGCTGTTGTTTGCTTTTGGAAGTTATATTTTCTAGATTTAGTAGTTCCTTTTTACTCTTAGCCTTCTTCATCTATAAAAGAGAGGCAGGGGTGTGAGTAATTTATTCATTCCAGTTTTACGCTAGTGTAGTGTATTTATTTTTAGATTTAATGAGAAAATAGTTACAGGTTTGAGAGTTCACCACTATGTATTCACTGTTCATATTTTTAGTGTGATGTGATTTTTCTAAAAGAGGATAAGACTGCCCAGAGAGCTTGGATATGACTACTCTTTGTATAGTCCTTTTATATCTTGCACTAAGGTGGCAGCCAGACTCGAGGTTATAAAGAGTGGTAGTGGTGTTGTTATTTGCAAATGCAAAAGGTGTCAAGGTTTTGGTGGAGCATGTAGGTAGCTACTCTAGTTTGGTATCTTGTTGAGGTATGGAAGATTTTTCATCAATGCATCAAGATGGGGTGGTTCTGTCACAAGGAGGCATCTCAAACCATAGATTGCAATGTGTTTTTGCATGTATGGACCCAGCTATGCTAGGGTTTGTCAAATCCATCTTCAGTGAGTTAGCACTATGGGATGGTCTATTGGCAAGAGACACGGTGTGGCTTCATGAGTGTTATCATTGATGGCAACAAAGTCCATCCCACACATTTGCAGGACATGGTATGACTATACCGGAAGACAAACTAAAGAGTATTTTGGTCCGGTAAGCAAGAATAGAGCATGCAACAAGGTCCGACAGTCAGGTCTGGATCTCTCAGAGGAAGTATCTCAGTAAAGTGCAGACTTGGGGAAGTCAAGAGGAGTACCATGACTAATACATTCTAGAGATTGAGCCTCCGGTGATGAAAGAGTGAAAAGATATGAACACCTAAGTGTTGGGTTCCTATTTGACAGAGTAGACTAAGGAAGAATTGACCAGTAGAACATCAGACCTTAATCCGGATAAGATATTGATGGTGATCAAGCTTATTAAGGGATCATTCATGATTGGACATGTTTGATGACTTCTATAAGTATCTCTTTGATACGCATCACTTGGTAAGCAAGGATTCAGCCGACAGACCAGAGTTTGGGAAAATATTGAGTATTCCAGATGCCGACTAGAAAGATGTTGAAATCCTTTGTACAGATATATATACCAGATGGATTACACTATGAGGGTGTGTGTGATATGAAAGTGTGCGAAGAAAAGCAGAGAGTACTGTGGAAGTAGCAATACAGGTCCGATATGTGACAGAACAGTAGCACTAAAGCAGATGAAGAATGAAGTGCAGTAGATCAGTATACTAAGCCTAACCAGAACTGAACCTCAGCATGTGTGGATGCTTCTCATCAGTTCAAGTACCTGGTTTCTTTCTATAAACTATTGTAGGTAGTGAGCCTCTTATGAGCAGTGTGCTCAGGTAGTGAGCCCTAATTGGCAAGTGCCATTTTGTACTTTTTATTCTTCTAATAGAGAAAACAATCTTGGGTTAATCACCTCGTGGTTTTTCCCTTAACAAGGTTTTTCACGTCAAAAACATTGTGTTATGTGTGTTGAGTTTATTTCTACTTCCATGGTTGTGTATGCTTATTTGTTTTGATGTTACACTAATTGTTAAAGAAGAACAAAAAGTTAAAATAATCAAGATAACTGATTCACCTCCCTCTCAGTTATCAACAATTGGTATCAGAGCCAAGTTCCTCCTAACAGAGCCTAACAGCTTGAGGAAGATCTAGGAATCTTAATGGATATGTATGGTATGAGGGAACAACTTCAGTCTGCCCTAGATGATCTTGAACAATCTCACTTTGAATTCAATGACTCAAGGGAAAGACTCAAACAAGCTGATGATTTCATAAATGAACTCAAAGAAAAACTAAGTATCTCAATGAAGAAAAGAAAGGAACTACTTCAACAATTAGCAAGTCAAAGTGAAGCCAATGATACTAATGAAGATCTGAATGAGAAAATCAAGTTATGTGAAAAGTTATCAAAAGAGGTCATTATGGTAAGAAATGAAATGAAATCAGGAGTTATGAAATTCACCCAAGAAATTGAAGAGAAAATAACAAGTGAAGATAATCTAAAACAATCTCTCAAGGAGAAGTCAGAAGACTGCCACAAAATGGATAGAATAATTAGGCATCTAGAATCTGATCTTGAAGATGCTAGAGACAATGAAGAACAACTTGAGAATCAGATAGACACTCTTAAAAGGGATCTTCAAACAGCAAATGAATACAAAGAGAAATTCAAGATAAGATCTGCTCAACTTGAAGTTTTTCTTGAAAGCCAAAAGAGGGTAGATGACAAGCAAGGATTGGGATATGAGAAAGGGGAAAGCTTCAGATCCAGTCAGAAGAACTCTAGATCAAGAAATCTAAGGAACAAGCCTAGAAGACCTCCGGTAAGGCAACCAAATGCTCAAAGATATCCATCCTTCAATGGATATTACCACAATTGCAATAACTTTGGTCATAAAGAAAATTAGTGTAGAAGAAGAATGAATTAGACTAATTGATCCTTCTCCAGACAGTGTTTCAACTGCAAAAGGTATGGTCACAAATCTCATGAATGTAGAAATATGCAAATGAACAATTCATTCAATGGTAGATGCTTTGCATGCAATAGAATGGGACATATGGCTAATCAATGCAGATCAAGAGGATACCAGTCAAATCTGCAAAGAAATGTTGTTTGCTACAATTGCAATAGATCTGGTCATATTACCAAATTCTACAGAAGTAAGAATCAGGATAAAAGGGGTACGGATGAAGTTCAAAGGGAGATGAACAAGATTTGGGTAAAGAGAACTACATAAAATGTTGGGGATGGATCCACACCAAAATCTAGTGTTGATATTCCTTTCAGAATCTAAATAGATGAGCTCTAGCTCAAGGGGAATCAAAAAGGAAAACAAGTTCCCCCAGCCAGTCAATTGGTGCCTGAAATTGGCACATGGAAAGTTGTGAATTAAAGGGTTCTCAAAGAAACATCTAAATAAGCCTTGATAAAGATATGGAAGATCTGTAAGAAGTTTAGAAGAGGTTAATCTTCCAATATTGATCTGGTTTAACAGTCATTCGGTAAGAAGCAGGATTTTCACAGTTAGATCCGGTATGATTCAAAATTAAGGAATCTTGATCTGCGGATAGATGAAATGATTGGAGAAAGGAAGATAGATTGTCAATAATCACCGAGAATAACTCTAAGTGCATCTCAGTGATTCGAGAAAAGATCTTTCTCAGAGCAATGAGAACAAGGAAACCAGAATGACTTAAGTTGCGCATTTATTATAATGTGGAATTAGGGTTTGCGTAGAAATATAAGGGTTCGCTTATTGAACACTTGCACATTTGCATTCGAAGAGAAGAGAGAAGGAGCTCTACAACAAAATTGTCTCAAACCTCTCAAAGATCAACCACATAAGTTGATTCTTCCAGCAATCTGATCCGGCTCATATCCGTGAACGCTAGAAGCGTAAAAGGTATTTTCCGCTCTTGAATATCTCTCTCTGAATCTTTGAAAGATGGCTACTCTAAATGTTGTGAAGATCACTGATAGGCCACGCCCTAAATTTAAAAAATATCCCTATAAATCCCTAGAAGTTGATCCCTTAGGCGCATTTTCTAGCATTCCACATGGAGTTCTACATGTAGAAGATGTTAGGGTTTACATACATGCAAACATTGAAGAATTTGGGGAATCCAAGATAATGGACATCTACCACAAGGAACTGATAGATGAATCATTTAAACTTAAACCTTAGTACAAGGCCATCCAGGATAAGCATTTTGGACATTGCATTCATTTCCCTTATTTTTCTGAAGATAATTGGATCCGGTATGTTCTGAGCAGAATGCATGACAACTTTATGTGGTTGATGAGGCCATTCAAGATAATCAAGGATGCAATTAGGGCGGTAACCGGATTACACTCATCCAGTGGGTTGCCTGCTATCAAATCAGTCAAAAATCAAACTGTAAGTCAGGATACCAGATCAAAATTTGATAAGAGAGCAATGACTATAGAAGATATCATTAATCCAGATATCAAGTTTGCATCTATGATAATTGGCTATAAGATATATCACTCCAGCAGGGAGAATTCTGTATCCAGAACTGCAATCTATGCTGCTTATCAGATGTTAAGGGAGAATGCAGATTATGATCTTTGTGAAATTCTTCTAAGCCAATTGTTGGAAAACCTACAAAAGATCAAGAAGGACAAGAAGAACTCATTCAAGTTTGGTGGGCTAATACTGTGTTTGTTCTTTTACTTTATGAATGAGCTACCCAGGTCTAGTGGTTGGGTATGGCAAAATGACAGACCTGTTGCCATTCAAATCAGAGATTACATGCATGGGCTTGGTGATGCCAAGGCTTAAAATACAGCTCTCTGGGGATACTTCAAGAACTTTCAAAGTATGATACAAGCTAGAGAAAGAATCCCCCAATCATTGGTTGAGAAGTACAACGATACAATGTGCTTTATGGTAGACACTAATCAATGTCTAATGGAAGAAGTAGAGCCAAGGATAGTCTAGATTATGCCAATGGGGTATGAGGTGGATGATAAAATTCTGGAACTGCATGTCCAACACCTACTAAGTCAGCCCAAGCACCCTAAGGCAGAAAGGTTTGGAACCTTCCAAGAGTTGAGTGTAAAAGTTCATGTTGAACTTAGACAACCTGAGATCAAGAGGAAAGTGAGAAGGGAAGTAGAAGAAGTTGCCAAGAGATATGGAATATCAAAGGAGGCAGTTGATGCTAATAGAGAGAAGTTGGAAAGGGTGGAGAAAGAAAGACAAGAAATAGTAAAAGAAAATGCTCCGGTGCAAGCCCCATCCCGGACGAGATCCTCCAAAAGCTCTACACTAGCCTCCTCTAAGAGTAAAAAAGCCTCACAACTGGAATTCAACACATCCAGAAAGGGAGAGAAGAGAACTAAGACAAAGGCCACAAGGTCTTACATCAGTCAGAAGGATGATGAAGAGACAGAATCAAATGAGGAGGTCAAGAAAATGAAGAAGAAGAAGAAAATATCTGGTGAATCCTCTACTGGTCAAGGCAAGGAAGAAAAGGTAGAAGAATTTGTTGAAAAACCTACTCTCTGCATTGATGATATCATCAAATCAGTCACTGTGGATGGGAACCTGAAACCAATGACTGAATTTTATGATGAATATAATGAAGCTGACCAAAAGATTTTGCAAGATGCTACAGTCAAGTATCTTAACATCTATAATAGAGCATTCATTGAGATCATATCTCTAATTCCCAAAAGCTTAAAGAAGGAACTTGAAATAAGAAAGAACAATGCTAAGGCAAAGGACCTAGAGATCTAGGAATAGATAGCTATCTAGCTCTATCCTTCCATCACTCCTAAACAACTGAACATGATATTCAAGGATTGTAAGGATGAGTTTCAGAGTAAAGCCAGGATGAACAAGCTTATGCTAGGAGAGACTGATCAGGTGGCAAAAGAAACTGAAGACATCCTCTGGAATACATACAAAAGATTCAATATTCCTATTATAGAGGATATAAGTGATGAACCTTCTAATGTCAAAGGACCAAGCGTATCAAAGGAAGATCCTACAGAGAAAATTGCAGAAAAATAAAAGCAGATGGATGAAGAGAAGACCAAGGACCTAGATTCCTCTATTCTAGAAGAGGAAGTCCATGAAGAAGTAAATATGTCTCATCCGGATTCCCCAGCAAACTCCAGATCTAAAGGAGAAGAAAGAATAGAGGAGAAAATCAGTCAAGAAGAAGAGGTAAAGGGTAGAGAAGAAGATCAAATAGAGAAGACCCCAGGAGACAATTCTGAGACTACAGAAGGAAAGAAGACTCTGTCTCCGGCAAGAGTCACTGCAGAAACTGTTAAAGATTTCTTGGCCAAAGAGATGATGGAGATTGATGAACCAAAACTACTTCAAGGACCATTCAATTTTGATTCCCTCTCCCCAGTTCAAACAATGAAGATAGCATCCTTTGCCCAAGCAAAGGCAAAAGAAAAACTTCTGAAGTCTCACATGGAAGACTGTGAGCTGATAGAGACTGCATTCGATGTATTGGAGAATATCATGCCATCCTTCCATAAGGATCTTTCGGCCTCTTCATTCGGTAATCTCAAATCTCTTGTTAATACTGTTAGCACACATTTTGATTCCTTAGAGAAGTTAGCAGAAGAAAAGGTCCAGAAGGAGTTTTTGGGAAAGAGATTCTCCGAAGTACAAGGGCTAATAAAAAATGATAGGAGAAATATCGATATTGGGATAAAGAGCTTAGAAAATGCTCTTAAAGATGGCAGAGAAATATATAAATTTTGTCTATCCTGGTCTAAAGTGACAAAGGATATTAAGAAGAAAGTGAAAGAACAAGAGGGTAAATTGTCAAGTTTATCTCAGAATTTTGATCCTCTCACCACATCCATAATAAACCAAGAATGTCAGACTATTTCCATTCTAAATGAACTAAAGAAACTTGAAAAGGAAAGGAAGAATATAATAAGTAGGATGGGTGAACTTAGAGGGATAATTATCCCTAAGTTAGAGGCCATGCATGAGGCCCTAACTAATGCTCAGACCATAGCCCAGACCAGTGATCCGACAGATCTAAAGAGGGCGGAAGCTTTTGCATTCCTATTGACTAGTCACATCTCAATTTTGGACAGGATGAAGCAGAGTTGGGCAACATAATTTGTCTAATTAAAGATAACTTTTGCAAAAATACTTTAGTATATGTAAGTAGAACATGTATATATATATTTATGCGGCCAAGTATAGATTATTTTTAGGAAATTTTGGTGTGCAGATCCTACCCTTTTCCATTGATGTTAAAGGGGGAGTGAGGAGCAGTGAAAAATGTGGAATCTAGCTAAGGGGGAGCTCCGGAAAAGTCTACATAAGAACAAAGCATCAGCCAAGGGGGAGTATGCTATAACACTTAGTCATTTTTCACTAAGTGTTTCCATCAATGCCAAAGGGGGAGATTGTTGGCAAGAGACACGGTGTGGCTTCATGAGTGTTGTCATTGATGGCAACAAAGTCCATCCCACACATTTGCAAGACATGGTATGACTATACCAGAAGACAGACTGAAGAGTATTTTGGTCCAGTAAGCAAGAACAGAGCATGCAGCAAGGTTCGATAGTCAGGTCCGCATCTCTTAGAGGAAGTATCTCAGTAAAGTATGGACTTGGGGAAGTCAAGAGGAGTACCATGACTAATACATTCCAAAGATTGAGCCTCTAATGATGAAAGAGTGAAAAGATATGAACACCTAAGTGTTGGGTTCCTGTTTGGCAGAGTAGACTGAGGAAGAACTGACCAACAGAGCATCAGACCTTAATCCGGATAAGATATTGATGGTGATCAAGCTTCTTAAGGGATCATTCATGATTGGCCAACATGTTTGATGACTTCTATAAGTATCTCTTTGATACACATCACTTGGTAAGCAAGGATTCAACCGACAGACCAGAGTTTGGGAAAATATTGAGTATTCCAGATGCCGACTAGAAAGATGTTGAAATCCTTTGTACGGATATATATACCAGATGGATTACAATGTGATGGTGTGTGTGATATGAAAGTGTGTGAAGAAAAGTAGAGAGTAGTGTGGAAGTAGCAATACAGGTCTGGTATGTGATAGAACAGCAGCACTAAAGTAGAGGAAGAATGAAGTGTAGTAGATCAGTATACTGAGCCTAACCAGAACTAAACCTCCGCATGTGTGGATGTTTCTCATTAGTTCAATTACCTGGTTTCTTTCTATAAACTATTGTAGGCAATGAGCCTCTTGTGAGTAGTGTGCTCAGGCAGTGAGCCCTAATTGGCAAGTGCCATTTTGTACTTTTTATTCTTCTAATAGAGAATACAATCTTGGGTTAATCACCCCGTGGTTTTTCCCTTAACAAGGTTTTCCACATCAAAAACATTGTGTTATGTGTGTTGAGTTTATTTCTGCTTCCATGGTTGTGTATGCTTATTTGTTTTGATGTTGCACTAATTGTTAAAGAAGAACAAAAAGTTAAAATAATCAAGATAACTAATTCACCCCCCCTCTCAGTTATCAACATGGTCAATGTTCCAAAGTGGTTCGTTCCAGTTTTGAGCTAGTGTAGTGTATTTATTTTTAGATTTAATGAGAAAATAGTTACAGGTTTGAGAGTTCACTACTATGTATTCACTGTTCATATTTTTAGTGTGATGTGATTTTTCTAAAAGAGGATAAGACTGCCTAGAGAGCTTGGATATGACTACTTTCCTCAAGTAGTGGTCAGAGAGCTTGGATATGACTGCTCTTTGTATAGTCCTTTTATAGCTTGCAATAAGGTGGCAGCTAGGCTAGAGGTTATAAAGAGTGGTAGTGGTGTTGTTATTTGCAAATGCAAAAGGTGGCAAGGCTTTGGTGTAGCATGTAGGTAGCTGCTCTAGTTTGGTATCTTGTTGAGGTATGGAAGATTTTTCATCAATGCATCGAGATGGGGTGGTTCTATCACAAGGAGGCATCTCAAACCATAGATTACAATGTGTTTTTGCATGTATGGACCCAACTATGCTAGGGTTTGTCAAATCCATCTTCAGTGAGCTAGCACTATGGGATGGTCAATGCTCCAAAGTGGCTAAAAGAGAGGATTTCATTACCAACTTAGTGCTCTATCTCCCCAATGTTGAAGTTTGTCTTTTACTTCTCATAATCTTCCTTTTTGATCAATTTGCGGGGATGATGATGCCAAATTTTAATTCAGTGGTGGGTCAAAGGTGTAAGTAGTCAAGGCTAAGGGAGTTGGCTTAGTATTACCCACTTTACAATAGGAAGATTCGTTAAATGTGTTGGATAGTTTACAGAGTGAAATTTGGGTTTTGCAAGCCTAATGTGGCGATGTGGCAGTGTTATGTAGGCTACATGTTAATCACATCCATGTTCCCTTGGATGTTGGTAGTGATTACACTATTGCTTTTTTTGTGGTTCCTTTGTACACAGGTCTCAGTGTCGACAAATTTTTTTTATAGTGTATGGTTTCCCATGCTAGCTGGTAATCAAAGGGCTCAAGCTAGAAATGATAATGCTCCATGGGTGGAGGAAGTGGTAGATACTAGCCAAGCTATGCATGGAGGAAACGAGTGGTGGGGTGTGGTATAGTGCTATGGGTTTATGTTTTAAGCATTATCTTTTTCTCCTGGGTTGTTGTATGTTTGTAAAGGTTTTTCATAGTTATTGGGCAGTTTTGGATTTTGGTAGTTGATGGCTATGGCAGTTTGCTTATCATGGTCTTGTTAATTTTTTCCCAGTTGTATGTAGCTCTCAGTAGCTATTTTTGTCTATAGTTTCTATGATGATGGATAGCCTTGTAAGACTTCTCTTTCATGGGTGGGGCCCCCTATAGAACCCCCACCATTTGGCAGTCAATATACAAACTTCATCATCTCTAACAATTCACCATATCTATAAAATTGATATGGTAAGGCAAAAATTAAATTATCATCACAAAAAAGAGGAGCACTAATAACCTTCTCGATGAGATCCAACACATCTTGATTATCCACAAATTATATGCTACTCTAGTTGATTTCTTCTCTGATGTATTCTTCCTGCTCCATCTTAAACACATGCTGCATCAAAGTACAGAATATAACATCAGAACTAAAAATTCTAATTGCAGAGTGCATAATAGAGTTACTGGAGAATATGCTACAGCCATGAAAAGAGCTCAAACATATATGACAGTTTCCTAACCTAATTGAAATGGTTTTGCAGTTTCTCATTTGTTAGATTGATACACATTTACTCAAAACTATCATGCACAAAATAAGAATATATGAAATAAGTGAATGAAGCAAAGATTAGGAATGCAGATCTCAACTACACGAAAATAAAGTTAATTTTTCTTTATTTAAAAGAATATCTTTCCTTAAATACTCATATACAAACTAGAACATCTGACACTTTACAAAACACTGACTTGTCATATATGGCTGATGTTTAGTTGATTATTGTAATGGAGTCCCCTAAATTCATCAGTTTCTCCTAAAGGCAAGGAACATTACAATTCAAAAACTGTAGTTTCACAAAAAGAATGGTTAAATACTTCAAAATGTGGAAGCATAGGCAAGGCATGTGAACTATTTGACAGAATGCCTCAAATAAATGTGTTCTCATGGACTGCAATGATTGTAGGATATGCACAATATGGATTTGTTGAAAAGGCTTTAGAAATTTTAAAGCAAATGCAATTGGCTTGTGTAAAGCCAAATTCCACAACCTTTGCCAGCATCCTTCCTACCTGTGTCAAAATGGGAGCTTTGGAATGTCAATGCGTCCACATTTTGCATCACCCACTCTCCCGCAAGCACTTCAAGTCATGCATGTAGTGATGTGGGGCTTTCCCACATCACCACAGGCATGACTTGAAGTGTTTACGTGAGAGCAGGTGATGCAAAATGTGGAAGCATTGACAAGGCATGTGAACTATTTGGTAGAATACCTCAAAGAGATGTTGTAGACACCCTAAAATGACCAAGTCTTCAAATCACTTGCATTTCATCAAATCTATCGAATCACTTGCATGTCAACATTAATTGAATAATCTAATTATTTAATTAATTTCTTTAAATTCTTCCAAACCTTCTAAAAATCAACATTAATTAAATAAATTCTGTTATTTAATTAATTAAATTAAATTCCTCTATTATTCTCCCACAATTAAAGAATTTTGATTATTTAATTAAATCAATTCTTCTTCTAAATTTAAATAAATCATGCAAATTTATTTAAATTGTCTCAATCCCATAAAAATAAATAAAATCAAGTATTTTATTTATAATCTTTTATTCCTCTATCATGCACAAACAATTAAATAAATTTATTTAATTAATTTCAATTATCTTCCAATTCCTCTTAAAATATCTTGTTGACTCATGTGCACAATTAGTCTTATTTTTAGAACTCTAATAAAGGAAAAATTACAAGTTGAGTTATCTATTCAATCAATCTTGTTTTCATCATATTTAAAAAAAAAAATCCTTATGGATTGACACATATTGTGTGCACATTCATCATGGTTATTTGATTTATCTCCTCCATTGATTCTTTTGAATTATCTGGACCGTTGATCGATCTCTGTTGAAACCTATATAAACCCCCCTCATCTCCTTCACAAATTCTCTTCGATCACTTATTCTCAGGCATCCTTTACAGTGCTTTGAGCATACATTGCATCGATTGAGTAACTTCACGATCTTTTGACACTGATCTTTGAGCACTTTGAGCACTTTACTTGCTTGTTGTAAACATGGTTTCGCAGCACTATTGAGCAATCCACATTCATCCAAAGGGAACAATACAAATCTTGGTAAAAGCTTTCATATTTCATTGATTTATTAGTAATGGCTTTTATTTAGATTAGTTCTCTTTATGTTATTGGTTTTTTATTTTGTTAGTTTATCATGGTTGATTTTCCTCATACACATTCTAGCACACCCTCATTTGTACACTAGGAGCTTCTAAATTTAGAGTGTAGAGACTCCTAGCTATACATCCAACCACACCTCACTGTATTACCAGAGGTGACCTGGTTTTCTTTTTCCCCTTCCAACCACGCTACACTACTCTACCAAGAGCATTGTGTGACCCTACCAACCACGCTACGACGCAATCACCAAAAACCATATGCAATGCGGCTTTGCCAAAAGCACTGAACTACCCTACCAGATGCGCTACGGCGCACCACACATGCCTAACCCAACTGCCAAATGCGCTAAACTATCTTGTAGTGCTTTTGGCTGACCTAAATGACCTCCCTAAACCTAGCCCTAAATTGTCCTAAAATGTCAAATTAAAATGAGGTTTTTGGACACTTACCACCGCCGGAGCTCCTGTGGGCCTCCTGTACGTCTGCACTAGCTCCGCACGATGCCTGTGTTTTGGAATCGGCATCTCTCCTCGCTGTCATCTCCTCCATTCAACTTTCACACCCTAAAGCTAGGAGGCTCTACACTCTAAATTTAGAAGCACTAAGGATTGTGGTCATAGTAGCTCACCTTTGGTAGCTCATTCCATCGCCTTTTGGTATTATAGTAGCTCGTGTTTGGTGGCATAGTCCAGCGCCTTTGGTCAAACAGTACAACGCCTGTTGTCTAATCAACTGTGCATCAAATTTTATCTTTTTTAAATAGCAAGCAGAATCTCAGCATTACTTTTTGTCCTAGTGTATTCCATGGTAACCACTAGGCTCTAGAAAACTATGTAGTCCAAGCAAGTTGTTCCTAGGAAGAGCAAATCATCTCCTCACACACCGCAATCATGTCGACTTAACATTAGTCCCAAGGTTACTCCTAGGACACCTGCGGAAAGATCTATCAACACTCCAAATATGCCGTAGCTTGACCAACCAAATAATCCTCTAGAAGGTAGGGTCCCTTTGGTAAGTACACCTCACTATACCACCGGCATGCCTCTAGATTTTGTTCCACAAGGTTATTCTATTGATCAAATCCCATCTCAACCAGGTAGGGTCCCTATGGTAAGTACAACTCACTATACCACCGGCATGCCTCCAGATTTTGTTCCACAAGGTTATACCGTAGATCAAGCCCCATCTCAAGAAGAGCGACACTTTGAAATAGGTCAATCCTCTCAAGAAGATGGACAAGATCTTGATGAATTCATACAAGATCCTAGAGCCATAGCCGCCTTTGACAAAATCCTTAGGGAGAACCAAGATCATTTCTTTCGCTTGCTAGCAGAACAAGGAGCCAAATTACCCAAAGGTTTTGATCTATCCACACTTAGCGAGCCTAAGAACACCCAAGACACCATACAAGCGGTGCAAACCATGTCAACAGTGACCATGCCTTTTCCTGAACAAGGCTCATAGGGGAGAACGATTGCACAATATGAGAATCCCCTTTATCAAAACCCAATAGGAAAGAGGGCCATATCACCGCTTCTAACTCCTATGGAAATCTACAAACACCAACATGAGACTCTACATCATCAAGCAAAATTAGCAAGACAAGCTGCTCTAGCTAAATCAAACACGCAAAACACTCCTAAAATGTCCACACCAATCGCAAGTGGAATATTGGTTACCCCATCACGAATAGGTTTCCCACCAAATTACAATCCGGGGAACAACTATGTCACCATGCAACAAGGGTCTCAACAAATACCACCTCCTATATCATCAAACCTTCATGTCTCTCAACCAACTAGGGTCATGCAATCCCAACCGCAGCATTCTTCTATGCTCATCATCAAACCACATCTACCTATGTCCCTCCACCACTATGTTCATCAGTGCTAAACTTCTTCAACACATTGCCTATCCACCCTCAACATTCCCAACATTAAGTTTCCCAAAGCTATGTTCCCCAATCACAACCTAACCCAACGAACTTTAGCTTTCCTCCACCAAACTCTTTCCTTTAACCATCATAAAGCCAACATTCTTACCTAGCACCACCCTCACCTCCTCTGAATCAAAACATCCAATTCCAAACCAATCTAAACCCAACATACAATGCATATGACCCCAACCAATCATATGACCCTTATAACACCAATGCTCATGGCTTACACTACAATCTTCCATATGGGAAACGACAACCACTTCTAGGACAATAGGAGATGTTTCCAACCCCTCCCACAATGATGGAGCTCAAAATTGCAGAAGTTCAACAAAAACTATCTGATCTTACATTTGGCCACACCAAGAAGACCTTCTCTTTAGAAGTGTGTCCTTATCCTTTTGATCGGTCATTACCTATGATCCCTTTTCCTCAAAATTTCACTATTCCTAAGTTTGATAAATACAAAGGAAAAGGTGATGCAAAAGACCATCTTAGGGAATTCTATCTTGCTTTCTTTGAGGTCTCACATAACAACATGTATCTTATGCGTCTCTTTCCTCATAGTCTTGGAGGTCAGGCTATAGAATGGTTTTCACACTTACCTACAGGTATCAAGTCTTTTAACGAGCTAGCAGGGAAATTTGCCACCCATTTCTCCTACAATGTAGAGCATGAGATCTCCATGACTGATCTATGCAACAAAAAATAGAAAAATGGTGAAATTTTCATTTCTTTCCTTCAACAATGGAGACAAATGGCTAGCAAATTCCCTTTCAAGATACCTAAAAAGTAGCTTGTTAGCATCTTTGTGCAGAACCTCAACCAAGAGCTAGGTTTTCATTTGCAAATTCTTAGTGCTACAACCTTCGATGAAATCACATACAAGGGAATCAACATTGAAAAGGCCCTCATTGCTAAGGGTGTGGTCAAAATCTTCAAAGAAATGAAAGACAATACTCCTCATCAACAGACGAATGATAAACCAAAATTTTGGAACAAAAATAAAAATGTGGTCAACGATGGGGTGGTCGATTCTAAACATGTCCAAACATTGCAAATGCCACCGCAGCTTTCCAAACCCAATCAAGTTCCACCTCAACAGCAGCAACAACAAAGACAACCTTATCCAAACCAACAATGATGACAATAGGAGTGACCTCAACAAGATTACCCTCTGTGGCACAATTCACTCCCTTGGGAGAGCCCATCGAATTAGTCCTACAGAAGCTTTTACCCAAAGGGATCATCACCTTACCCGATGCTCCCCCATATGGCGAACCTGTTTACAAAATGGCACGTTATAGAGGCAATAAATATTGTGAATTCCATAGGAGCAAAGGGCACAAAACCACATCATGCATGAAACTAAAGCACCTAATCCAAAATCGCATCAAAGGAAACCAAATCTCTCTTGAAGATGAACCAGTAGCTCAACACACGAAGAAAGACCTCAACATGTACAAGGAACCATTCCCTCACCATGGTCCACCTCCTCCTCAGGATAAAGGTAAAGGTGTCAATCATGCTTCCACTTCCTTTGACTCCATTGTAGGTCATTTTGAAGAGAGTCGAGTGTCTACCCTCACAATCAAAGGCAAATCTATGGATTGCGCTGTTACAACTCGTTGTGGTCGTGTCACCATTCGTGGTCCTACACCCAATCTCCCAACTCAATCTGATTATAATCTTGTCGAACATCTAGGGAAAACCCCAGCACAAATCTCTATCTTAGACCTTCTACAGTCATCACCTGCACATAGAGTGGTGCTATAAAAAGCCCTCCAAGAATCATCGGTTCCTAACAACATAGAGGTTGTGGATTTCCAAGCTATAGTAGGTAACATTGCTTTGCCCTACAATGTGGTCTGCTCTGAAAAGGAGCTCCCTTCCCATGATCCATTTCACAATGATGCCCTTCATATTGAAGTTCTCATCCATAAGCACAAAATTAAATGTATACTCATAGATGGTGGTGCTGGTCTCAACATCTGTTCTTTAAAGTTACTTAAGCAATTGGGATACTCTGAGGATCATATTAACATTGATCAAACTATTACAATCAAGGGATATGATGATGCTGAACACCGCTCAAAAGGTGTTATCCACTTGCCTATCCAACTGGGCCCCATCATGCTTGAAACCAGGTGCCAAGTCCTTGACATTGAGTTGCCTTACAACATTATCCTAGGCCGACCATGGATCCATGCAATGAAAGTTGTTCCCTCAACATACCATCAGTCTCTAAAGTTCCCATTCAATGGTACGGAGATCCCTATCCTAGGAGACCCCAATCCTTTTGAATTTTGCCATGTATTGCAAGGCAGTTATAAGAATTGCAACCAAGTGCCTAAAAATGAAAAAGCCCTTGAATCCCCACTATATGTTGATCCTGGAAATCTGACACAAACCTCTACAAGTGAACCTAATCATCTTCCTAAAATCAAAGCTCACATCTGTGATATAGGCTTTGGAACTTATGATATCTCAAAATATTATTGTGTAGGGCGGATACCTTTATCCCCTAAATCTTATGGCCAACTGCCCATTGCCAAAGCAACTAAAAAAGTAGCTATTCCTCCCCTAGCATTCCTAACCCAATTCCAACAGGGAAAATTCTTGGAAGAGGAAACTATTGAGGACATCTCTTCTTGGCTCTATAAGGAGAAAGAACTAGTCACAATACCAGTCAAGTAATATGGCAATGGCTTAAAGATAGTAAAAAACATGGGCTATAAAGGCAAAGGTGGCCTTGGGAAATAGAATCAAGGCATAATGGAACCCATTATTGTGACAAAGAAACTAGACAAGAAGGGTTTAGGATTTGGTAAGAAGGTACCACGCACCTTGGACATCGAGGGTATCCTCGACAAGGTGGCTAAAACTTCTCTCATAGATTCGACGTCTAATGAGGATACCATCGAGGACTCTTCCCTCCATATGACTGACCTATTTACAGAATCCTCCGTCTTTATGCTATCATCCATATCCTTAACCTCCATCACAAACACCCACAATGTAACACTTGTCTACCCTAAACTTATCGATTGGGACCAACGAGGGTCCCCCGTTATAGATGTATTTCAGAATGACGAAGCTCTAGCTGAGTTCATGGGACTCCGGGATGGTATTCCTATGGGAGATCATAAAGAAGGTTTTGTAGTGGAACTAGAGCCAACAACATATTTTGGTGAGAATGCCAAATCCTCTAGTTGCAAAAGTAAAAATAAAGAAAGTTCTCTAGGTGAAAACCACACTGTGGCACCTCCTAATCACAAAATAGTAAAAACAAAGGACATATCCAATGGTGAAAACCCAACTGTGGCACCTGAGGATGGAGGATTTGACCTTTCCCTACCATCTAAGTATCAAGAGAAGTTAGCTCTCCTAGTGGAAGATTCTACAAAGATAAACCTTGGCACAGAGTAAAATCCAAAGACCACATTCCTAGCAGCATCATTATCAGAAATAGAGCACAGGAATCTTGACAATTTCTTCCTACAAAGAACCATCAACTTTGCATGGACCTATGTGGATATGCCAGAGCTAGACCCTAAGCTAGTAGTTCATTATCTCACAGTTGATCCAAAAGTGAAACCAGATGAGAAAAAGATGAGAAAGATGCACCCACATGTAGCTCTCTTGGTAAAAGTGGAAATACAGAAGTTGTTAGATGCAAAGTTCATACGACCTATTGATTACTCAGATTGGGTCTCAAACATTGTACCAGTGTCTAAACCCAATGGGTGCATCCGCATGTGTAATGATTTTAGAGATCTTAACAAAGCATGTCCCAAAGATGACTTTCCATTACCAAACATTGATATTATAGTAGACTTGACAGCAGGTCACGAAATGCTTTCTCTCATGGATGGATTCTCAAGCTATAATTAGATAAGGATAGCAGAAGAAAATCAACATAAAACAACTTTTACTTATCCGTGGGGTAATTATTGTTGGTGTTGTTGGTTTTTTCCCAGACTGGATGCTTATTCCCAGATTTCCCTACAAGGTAGCCATCAGTGATCAATAGGATCTCTGGGCCAGGGGCCAACAGTGTAGGAGATAGACTCTGTATTTTATCTCCTCCTCTTCTTCAGGCTCTGCAAGACCTAGGGGGGTATTCCCTACTCAACATCCATGAGGATATGCATACAAGGCTGGGATGCTAACAGAAAGCAGATAAGTCCTCCTGTAAGTAGACCAAAACTGAAAGATAAGAGCAAAGGGGCTAGCTTTGGGCCTATTTGCAGTTGTAGACAGAGGACTGAGGATCCTAAAACTAATTCTAATGTCCTAAAGATTGTTTTAGATTTAGATTTTGATTTTAAGTTTGGATGCAAAGCTGGACATGGTTGTAACACAAACACAAAGCAAGATTGGTGCCTATCCAGGGCCTAGAGTCAGTAGACATACACCTGTGAATGATCAGCATGAACAGCTAAAACTAGATTTCAGGGGGATATATGTGATACCTGCCTTACAGATATCTCCCAATACAGAGTGTTAAGTTATCTCTACTTATGGCATCCCTACTGCAGTGTACCCTTCCCAATGTTCAACCTAAAAATAGTTTAATCTACCCCTTGAGCAGAAGTTAAAAGATCAGACATTCAACATAGGAATTCTATGCTCTAGAATCTCAAATATTACTTAAATATCCAGACTCAGAAGAAAGATACATGCAATACTGGAGACAGAATTAACAAAACACATGCTAAGATAGCATTTCTCATATAAGATTAATCATGAAATCAGTGGGTCCATGCCAAAACATACAACAAGAGATACATAGACTCACAGGTTTAGCTGTACAGAGCAACCAGATCAGCTTGTTTTGAATTACAGAGCCAAAAATCTTCAACTTTCAACAACCTTCAAATGAGCAACACAACCTGCTATATACAGCAAGGAGGTGCTCAGCCTTAATTACATAGTTGACCAAAAAACCTGCCAGATACATAGTATCAGAAAAATGGTGCTCAACGCATTGAATGCGGCAGGTAGAAGAGGGGACAGAAGAGGAACTTGAGCCATGAGCCACCAGCCGTGGATGTACAACTTCAGTCAGGTACTGGATCTGTCCACGCCATCGCCCATACCTCTGCAACAATCGCCATTAATGGCGCACCAACCCGCGGCCTTGGGAAATGTAGAAAACTGTGCGTCGCAACCATTTCCTGCCAAGATACATCGTCATGATATTTGAAAATATGCAGGATATCAAATATCCCACATGCACCCCACGATGACCTCTTTAACACTTTATATACTAGGTCATGAGCATATATGATGTCGGTGCTTTTGCTCCTGACGACACTAGTATAAGACTTTCATCATCATCCTCCAGCAGCATGATATCCTGTTGCTTGAAATATCACCTTGACGTCAGCATCATATCGCAATATCACCTGCATGATAAACGCCTTCATCGACACAACCTGATCCATCGGAGGAAGATCCTCCTGCTTTGCTGATACCAAATGTCTAGCCGATGAACATCCTGATGACGTCACCGTCATATCCTGCTGACGTCATCAGCATATCTACCTACTGCGCACCTCCTCATATCCGGATGACGTCATCGTCATGTTTGCAAATATCGGGGGATCTCCACAAGATGATCAGTGTTAGAAATATGACCCCCCCGGACCTTGATGACGTCACCATCATATCGACATCAGGATGATATTCAGAAGATAACTGGATATTTGGAAATATCATCCTGATGCACAAATATCATGCTGCACTGTAGCTCCACTATAAGATCGGGGTGATAGATGAATATGCCGGATATTTGAAAAGATCACCCCCCACTAGATAATGCATGAAGCCGACAGGCAGATATCTCCCTTCGGAAATATCATGATGCAGACAGGCAGAAAAGCGGATATCACCCTGACGTAAGAATGACGTCAGCATCATCAGGATGATAAAACAACGAACATGAAGTGATACAACAACATCAGGATGATATTGACTAAGATCATCCTGACGTTCAAAATATGATGACCACGATGAATATCGGGTCACACTTAGAACTTTACAGCAACATCATCAGGATGATCTTAACAAAGATCACCTGATGTTAAAATATCACCTCGCGAAAGATCATGCAGACAGAAAATATGATGACCCTCGCAAGCAACACGGCGATAACTGGAAATATGATGATGATGATGACGACCCTTAAGAAAAAACAAGTCGGGTCGAACAACTCAGAAAATAACCCCTTCAGAAGATCGGGGTGACATCATCATCATAAAAGGGCAAGGCGATATTTGGAAAATCACCAGATACTTGAAAAAATCACCCCCGCAAGCAAATCAGGGCACACTGTAACTCATCAGTAGGATCGGGATAATATCCAAACATCACCCGATATTGAAACATGATGATCCTGATGAAAGAATATGGTCGACAGAAAATCATGATGATGCTGACCCCTTCCCTTAGAATATCATGATGATGATGATCTTCTCGCCTTAAGAAAATATGATGCCGGAACTGAGAAATGCTGAGGAGGTCCAACACTTAGGAAAATGGGCAAGAAGATATAGGGTTCAAATGAAGAAACCCCCTAACATGAAAAATCAACCTCTAGGTCAAAATGAGTGCTAACAGGTGTGTCATGCCGTTTGGTCTAAAGAATGCAGGGACAACTTATCAAAGAGCAATGACAGTGATATTCCATGACCTCTTTCATCATATCATGGAGGACTATGTGGATGACATACTAGCAGATCACATACATTGTATCCCGCAGAGGTATCGAAGTAGACCCCACAAAAGTAAAGGCTATAGTGGAGATGCCTCCACCAAAAACCTCAAAGCATTAAGGAGCCTTCAAGGAAGGTTGTAGTCCATTAGGCGGTTCATCTCACAGCTAGTAGATAAATGTCAACCATTTCAACACTTGCTCTGAAAGGATGTCTCATTTCGATGGGACGATAAGTGTCAAGCAATATTTGATCAGCTCAAAGAATATCTAGCTACACCTCCTGTATTGGTTCCACCAGTGGTCGATAAACCTTTGATATTGTATACACCTAACATTGGCATGACTCTACTTAAATAAATATTTTAAATATTTATTTCACCTTCGCATTCCTCTATCAATAAATAAATACATTTATTTATTTATTTGATTCACTTCCTCTCATTTAATTAAATAAATTACCTTTTATTTAATTAATTAAATTCATCTACATCAACTTCATTCTTCTAAATAATTAAATAATTTGAATTATTTAATTAAAATCTGAATTCTCCACTAAATAAAATATATTTTTATATTTTATTTTATTCTTCAAATATCTTCACAAAAATAAAATATATTTCTATATTTTATTTATTCCTCTCAATTATCTACAAAATAATTAAATAAATTCTTTTTATTTAATTATGCATTCTTATCTTCAAAAAATCATTCTTATCTTCTAAAAATACTTTCCTCTTGTCGCATAAAAGCAAAAGCTGAGTTACAAAAGCAAAAGCAGTTTTAAAGCATCTTTAAAGCAAATCTTCTCTTAAATTAGAAAAATATATTCTAATTTAAAATCTCATCCTCATCAAGAGAGGAATTAACTCAACAAAGCTGCTTTTCAAATGACATGCGTCCTTCTTCCATTTGTTGCATGTTCCTCAACAAGCCTCCTCCGTTGATCTTTTCTTTTCTTCTCAAACCATTGATCTTCCCTCACCTTTTTCTATAAATACAACCTTCTTCTCTTCATTTCATATCTCTCATTTTGTGCAAACTTACGTTGTAGGAATACAAGTGCGCCTTTGGCACCCCCACTTCCATAAGCACTTCATAGCATCCATTTTAAGTGTATTGAAGCTCATCTTCATCCACACAAACTATCACAGCCATTCTATCTTTGTCATCTTCAACAAGCAAGGGAGCAATAGCTTCTGAGGGCTTCATCACCAAGATCAAAGAAAGATAGGTGAACTATGGAAGACACAAGGTAAAGGTGTAAGTATTGTTGTTTATTTGTTTAATCTCCTTTTATCTTCAGATTCTGTAGATGTTTGGGTTTTATAATATTTTGGATTAACCTATTTTCCCCCTCACATTTTGGCACCCACCGTGATTGGTAGGGTAACAATTCCTTTAGATGTTCTTTCTTCCTCATCATAGGCTTTTATGGTGATTTTTCTTTTCGGATCGATAGCCTTCTCTGAAAAGCCCAATGCAAGGATTAGCTTCAATGTGTAGATATTCAAACTAGCCCCTCCATCTATTAGGACTCTTTTGATCTTGGGTTTATGTATGAAAGCTTCGATATGGAGGAAGGCATTATGGGGTTGAGTGATTGACATATCATCCTTCTCAGTGAATGATAGGGAATGCGGTGAGGTGATGTGACCAACCATGGTTTGGAATTGTTCTTCAGCTAAGTTCGTGGGGACAGAGGCTTCTGCTAAGGCTTTGTCAAGTATGGACCTATGAGAAGGAGACAGACGTAGAAGTTCTAACATGGAGATGTGTGCAGGTGTTTTATGGAGTTGATCCACGATACTATATTGACTAGACAGAGGAGCGGAAGCTCCTCTAAGGGTGACCCTATTACTACAGGTAGTAACATTGCAATCCAGATCCTTATTGATAGTGATCACATTGATGTGTGACTCACCTTCTGAGATATGGTTAACAACATAGTTGAAGCTGACATTTGTGTAGTTTGCATTGTTAGAGCCACTGTTATTTCTATTGGAAGGTCCTCCCTGCTCGTAGTTAGGAAGAGGATCCTTGAATGCCTGATGATCGCTGTTGGAGGTATGTCCATGAGATTGTCCATTAACAGATATTTTGTTTTTCTCTATTAAGTCTTGGATTATATGCTTGAGTGCAATACAATCATTTGTCTTGTGCCCCCTGTTTCGGTGGTATTCGCAAAAGTCATTGTCGTTCCACCAGTGGGGTTTGACCTTTGGTTCGTATTCTTGTGCTGAGGGAAGCGTTATGAGATTGTTGGCGATTAGCTTCCATAGGGTAGTTTCTAGTGACTCATCCAAAGGTGTGAACTTTCTCCCTAGGCCGAAAGTTGGTAAACCTAGATTTGGTATTTCATGGTTTATCTTGCGAGGGGTTATTTTGAGGTGTTGATACGTTGAAAATTGGTTGCTTAGGTGCCGCATTTTTGGCATCTACTACCCCGTCATTCACAATGTTCTTATTTTTCATCCAGAATCTAGGTTTGTCATTGTTGGTGTTGGTATTAGGAGTGTCTTTGTAGAGCTTGATTTGACCTTTTACGATTAGAGCCTTTTCTATGATGAGGCCCATCTCAATGAACTTGCTAAAAGAAGTAGGACATTGGATTTGGATTTGGTAGCTTAGGTCTGTTTGCAAATTATGGACGAACATTTCTAGCATCTATTTCTTCGGCATTTGGTGTGGGCACTTGCTTGCTAGTTGTCTCCATCTCTATAAGAAGGCAGCAAAAGATTCTCCTCCTTTCTATTTGGTGTTACAAAGATCCAATATTGAGGTGTCATGCTCAATATTGTAAGAGAAGTGGGTGACAAATTTGTCTACAAGCTCATTGAAGGTTTTAATAATGGGTGGCAGTCTAGAGAACCATTCCATGGCTTGCCCACCTAGGCTTCATGGGAAGAGTTGCATAAGGTAGGTGTTTATGTATGAAAGCTTCGATATGGAGGAAGGTGTTATGGGGTTGAGTGATTGACATATCATCCTTCTCAGTGAATGATAGGGAATGCGGTGAGGTGATGTGACCGACCATGGTTTGGAATTGTTCTTCAGCTAAGTTCGTGGGGACAGAGGCTTCTACTAAGGCTTTGTCAAGTATGGACCTATGAGAAGGAGACAGATGTAGAAGTTCTAACATGGAGATGTGTGTAGGTGTTTTATGGAGTTGATCCATGATACTATATTGACTAGACAAAGGAGCGGAAGCTCCTCTAAGGGTGACCCTATTACTACGGGTAGTAACATTGCAATCCAGATCCTTGTTGATAGTGATCACATTGATGCGTGACTCACCTTCTGAGATATAATTAACAACATAGTTGAAGCTGACATTTGTGTAGTTTGCATTGTTAGAGCCACTGTTATTTCTATTGGAAGGTCCTCCCTGCTCGTAGTTAGGAAGAGGATCCTTGAATGCCTGATGATCACTATTGGAGGTATGTCCATGAGATTGTCTATTAACAGATATTTTGTTTTTCTCTATTAAGTCTTGGATTATATGCTTGAGTGCAATACAATCATTTGTCTTTTGCCCCCTATTTTGGTGGTATTCGCAAAAGTCATTGTCGTTCCACCAGTAGGGTTTGACCTTTGGTTTATATTCTTGTGTTGAGGGAAGCGTTATGAGATTGTTGGCAATTAGCTTCCATAGGGAAGTTTCTAGTGACTCATCCAAAGGTGTGAACTTTCTCCTAGGCCGAAAGTTGGTAAACCTAGATTCGGTATTTCGTGGTTTGTCTTGCGAGGGGTTATTTTGAGGTGTTGATAGGTTGAAAATTGGTTGCTTAGGTGCCACATTTTTGGCATCTACTACCTTGTCGTTCACAATGTTCTTATTTTTCATCCAGAATCTAGGTTTGTCATTGTTGGTGTTGGTATTAGGAGTGTGTTTGTAGAGCTTGATTTGACCTTTTGTGATTAGAGCCTTTTCTATGATGAGGTCCATCTCAATGAACTTGCTAAAAGAAGTAGGACATTAGATTTGGATTTGGTAGCTTAGGTCCGTTTGCAGATTGTGGATGAACATTTCTAGCATCTATTTCTTCCGCATTTGGTGTGGGCACTTGCTTGCCAGTTGTCTCCATCTCTATAAGAAGGCAGCGAAAGATTCTCCTCCTTTTTGTTTGGTGTTACAAAGATCCAATATTGAGGTGTCGTGCTCAATATTGTAAGAGAAGTGGGTGACAAATTTGTCTACAAGCTCATTGAAGGTTTTAATACTGGGTGGCAGTCTAGAGAACCATTCCATGGCTTGCCCACCTAGGCTTCGTGGGAAGAGTGGCATAAGGTAGGTGTCATTATGTGCAACCTCGAGACAAGCAATGTTAAATTCTCTTATGTGATCCCTTGGGTCACCATTTCCTCGATATTTGTCAAACTTAGGCACCTCAAATTTTGAGGGGAAAGGTATCATGACCAAGGCCCTATCAAAAGGATATGGTGAAATATCCTCTAGGGTGTAATGTTTAGTCAATGCTCCCATTTTCATGTCTAAAATTTGTTGTTGGAGATCTTCATATTTTTGGTTCATTAGACTTAGGGCATTTGTAGCATCAGCGTTGGTTTTGCTTTTGTTCGAAGGTGTTTCTTCTTCATGTCTACTTCCCTCAGTTTCGTTGAGAGTCTCTACGTCATAATCCTTAGGGAGCTTGACTCCTAGACTTGCCAGATGTAAAAAGAATTTTGTGGGGTCTTCAACAAGTACTCCTTCTAATAGGCGTTGAAATTTTGGGTCATGCTGCGTGTGAAGGATCTCGTCCATGGAAATTTCTTCTTCTCTTTCGTGAGTGTTTGGAATGATTTTCTCTGCCATTTCAATCTATTTTTGTTTTTGTAATCTTGTTAAGACCATGCAAGGTGTTAAAGAAATGGGATTGAGTGAAAAAAGGATTCTTTTAAGCAAGATGCTAGGATGATACAAGGTTTTAGCAAGGTTCTTCTGAGATCTATGTGATGTCAAACAAGTTGGGTATACAAAAGCTATAGTCAAAGTAGGGATGTCAAAAATCCAAATACTTGATGTTGACTAGTCTTATATAAGCCACTAGTAGAGTGCCGAGAGAAAGGATAAGTAACCCTTGATATTGGACACTTACTAGGTTTGTTTAAGTATTGATTGTGATCTAGAATAATATTGGTTCTAACCTTGTAGGATTTTGGGAAGATTTGGCGAGATTTTGGATGAAGAAAGCATATATGGTATGGAAAAGAAGGAGAAATGGTCGATTTGCAAGGTTTTAATCAGATTTTTGGAAACTGAACAAGTTTGGAGATGGTTTTTGAAAAGTTTTCGACAGTTTTGCTTTTGGAAGGTACTAAATTTGGCTATCAGGTTTAAATGTGCAGCAGTTTAAATGCACAACAACATAAGTCAGATGCACCAGTAGTTGGAGTTAATGCGCAATAAGTCGATTCAAATACGCAACACTGGCAAGGTTTTAAATGCGCCACAGCAACTGTTAAATGCACAAAAAGTTAGGTCAAATGCGCAAAATGGGCAAATGTGCCACAATAGGGTTCAGATGCGCTGAAAGTTGGATTGGATGCGCAATACTGGCAAATGCGCCACAACAAAGTTTAGATGCGCAAAAGGTTGAATCAGATGTGCCACAAGTCATGGCAAATGCGCAACTCTGGCTTTTGTCTTGTTTTCTTAGAAATTTTGTAGAACTTGGAATGTTTTCAAGATTTTTTAGTTTTGGTTTTGAAAAACTTAGTGTTTCTGATGATGTTGATGTTCAATTATGGCAAAAACACAGCAAACACATAGATGTTTTTCATGATTTTTATCTCTTTATATTTTTTTGCATTTTTTTGGACTATTTTGACTCAAAACAAGTACAACCTAGGCTGGATGTGACAATATTCATTGAATCCTCTAGTTGTGCCACTCAAAGCATGTAGCTCCAGAATCTGGTAGCACCGGCTCCCCTCCACGGCACTCACTTCTCACGCATACCAGATTCAGGTTTCCTTAGGCTCATACCCACACCGAACCTTAGGATTGTCCTTGCTACCTCTACTAAGAGTCACTTGAATCGAGGCCGCTTCAAGGGCTCTACCCTTTGCATCAACAAATAGGGGTTTTTGGCCTACTACACAGTTGGTTCTTAGTTAGGGCAACCGTTTGAGTGGTTACACGTGTGCCGGCACTACTCTCTGTTATGAAGTCTCCCAGCCTCAAAGGGTTACGCCTATGAGGGTTTTGGGGGAGGTTGGTCGTCGGTGTAACACATCAGCACTCATTGCTTGAGGTTTTCACCCTAAGCACAATTTATTTTAAGTGGCTTGGTAGGGCTTGGCTTTAGCTTGTTACCACTCAGGGTCGTTCCCACTTGGACAAGCGTGCATCCAAGGGTAGGCCCCCCTAAAGGTTTGGCAAAAAGAATGACAAGTCTGGCACTTTGATCACCTAGTTAAGGGGAAAGCATAAGCCTATTGTCATTCGCAAGCACATAAAACACTTGTTTATCCAACCTAGTTAAAAATAGAAAAACTAAATGAGTTAATCTACTTGTGCACTCACACGATTGTTAACTTGGAAGTGTTTAGATCATAGCATTGTTCATTCCCTATTTGTTAACTTTGAAAGTGATTAGGACATAGCATTGTTCATTTTCTGTTTGTAAAGATAGCAGTGGTTTAACTAGAAAATAAATCAACAATGCACCGATAGCAATAAGGTTCAGTTACTTCCTTCCTAGTTAGAGAACTATGTGAAGTTTGTATGAAATGCACTTGTTACTTTCACCCCTAGTTAGTCTAAGTGAACTTAGGCAAAATATCTAGATGACCTAATCTAGCCACTACTCCTATAAAACAGACGTTAGCTCAACATGCAAAAATCAGAAACCATAAAACAAATAGTAGAAGACAGATGCGCAACACTGCAACCTGAATGTGTAGAAATAGGGAGTGTATGCGGCTTTTGTACAAAAGTGCAAGAACATAAAGCAAATGTGCAAAAACATGATGTATATGGGCAATAACAACAGATGCACCGAAAAATGAAGTAAAAGCGCAACTATGACAGATGCACGATTAGACGAAGTATATGTGCAAGTAAAACTCAGATGCCGAAGCCAAGTTTGGATGCATAACTATGGAGGTTGGATGCATAACTGTGGAGGTCAGATGCGCCAAACTATCACATGCACTGATTTGCAAGGTAAATGCGTCACTTAGGAGGTCAAATGTGCCAGAAAACTAGATGCGCAAACTCGGAAGGTAAATGCGTCATTTGGGAGGTTGTATGCACAATATGACCCTATCAAAAAACTATTCGTCACCTGTATGGACCTGTCACTTGAAAACACTCAGTTTATCGATTAGTAAGAGGGGCAAGGAATTGTTACCCTACCAATCAGGGTGGGCCCCGTAGTGAAAGATGTAGCTTGTCAAGTCCTCGACATGGAACTAGTGTTAACATTCTTCTTGGGTGACCGTGGATCCACGCTTTGAAAGCAGTACCTTCCACATACCATCAATGTATCAAGTTCCCACATGAAGGTCAAGAGATCACCATTAAAGGTTACCCTAACCCCTTTCAGTACTGCAACTCTATTCAGCCAAAACTAGATGTTGTAATCCCCACCAACCGTGCTTTTGCCACCTCTTCATCTCGTATAGATCCAGCTACACTTGCTTCCTCTTTAGGAGCATCTCAACCTAAACTCCAACTCAAAGATAATGGCCTGGTTGAGTACACAGTCTCCCAATCCCTCTGTTTGGCATAACTACCTCTATCTCCTAGATCTTATGGGAGACCTATCTTAAAAACACCCACAGTAGAGAAGCCAACCAAAGGACCATTTGTGAAATAGGGAAGCCTAGAAGATGAAAGTAATGAAAAAGATATCCTACAGTGGCTATACAAGGATGAAGCTAGCTCCTCAATGCAACATGACCATCCCACTATACCAACAAAATAGTACGGTCAAGGCTTTCAAATGCTACAAAGAATGGGGTATGAAGGACACGGTCCACTTGGTTCAAGAAAGGATGGCATCATGGAACCCATCCAACCTCATACCTTAACAGCCCAAGACACTATAGGGCTAGGGTACACAGGAGCATCAAGAAACAACAAAACCAACAAGAACAAAGGCAAACAACCAGAAGCATCCACTAGTAATCTGGTTGAACAAATTTAGAGAATGCAAATGGGGAGCAAAACTGATTCTAACGAGTATGAATAGGATAGCATCTCTGAGATGTCTTGTGATGAAAAGGATATTGACGTTGTCCAAGAGTATGACCCAACCCATGCCAATGAGGGACAAGGTCCAAGGGATAGGCCATTAGAGTCTGACCCGCATAGCAACAATAGTGAAAATCATGAGGAAGGAATGTTTCCCCCCTTTACAGACCCACTAATAGAGAGTACCATCATAGACTTTGTCTGCTCCTTCAATAACTTTGTCCTAACCATCAATGCCATTGAACTAGACCAACCTAATGATCTCTTACCTTTGGTACACCCTAAACTTATCGATTGGGACCTAGAAGGTACCACCCCTGAACTAGACACCTTTGAAAATAATGACGCAATCATCAATTACCTTGAGCTTAGAGATCACATACCTGCAGGCGATCACAGAGCTGGCTATGCTATTGAACTCAACAAGAAGGCCTATTTTGGAGAGAGAGGCAAGCCTTTCAGTCATAAAAACATCAAAATAAAAGAATGATCTAATGGTGAAAACCACTCTGCAGTAGTGTTAGATCATCAAAATAGTAAAAATAAAGACTTATCCAATGGTGAAAACCTCTTTGAGGCACCGAAGGATGGAAGGCTTGACCCTCTCCCCAATCTTACACATCAGGAGAGATCGTCAATCTTGATAGAACTGGCAGAAGCAATCAATGTCAACATAGGTGATAATCCTAAAATGGTCCACATGGCAAAGGCTCTAACAGAACATGAAAAACCAGCATTTACAGATTTCTTCAAAAGAAAACAGATCAACTTTGAATGGACATACGCTGACATGCCAGGGCTAGATCCAAATCTTATCATGCATTATTTATCTCTAGCTCTGGGAGCTAAACCAGTCAAACAAAAACTTAGAAAGATGCATCCGCATGTGGCCCTCATGGTGAAAGAAGAGCTAAAGAAAGTCTTAGATGTTGGATTTATCAGGCCTATAGACTATCCTGAATGGGTTTCGAATATAGTACTGGTGGCTAAACTAGATGGTAGGGTCAGAATATGCAATGATTTTAGAGACTTGAACAAGGCTTGTCCCAAAGATGACTTCCCCTTGCCCAATATAGACATGATTGTCGATTTCACGGTAGGACACACTATGCTGTCACTCATGGACGGTTTCTCGGGATATAACCAAATAAAGATTACACCCGAGGACCAACACAAAACTGCCTTCACATGTCCTTGGGGCACTTACTGCTGGTGTGTTATGATGTTTGGTCTGAAAAATGTTGGGGCAACATATCAAAGAGCCATGACAACAATCTTCCATGATATGATGCATACTATAATGGAAGACTACGTTGATGACATTCTAGCAAAGTCTCTCACAAGAGAAGGGCATCTAGCAGTACTAGACAAGATCTTTAATAGACTAGAATAGTTCAATGTGCGACTTGATCTAAAGAAGTGTGTGTTTGGGGTTATGTCAGGAAAACTACTGGGATACATAGTGTCAGCAAATGGTATCGAAGTTGATCCCGCTAAGGTGAAGGCAATCATGGAAATGCCACCTCCTAAAACTTTGACTCAATTAAGATCCCTACAAGGCAAACTACAGTCTATTAGAAGGTTCATTTCCCAACTAGCAGACAAGTGCCACCCATTCTCTCATCTGCTACACAAAAATGTCCCTTTCAAATGGAATGAGTCATGTGAACAGGCATTCTAGCAACTAAAGGAATATCTCATGAAACCACTAGTATTAATGCCACCAATTTAGAGCAAGCCTCTATTACTGTATATCTCAGCTACACCAACAACTCTGGGAGCTCTTCTTGCACAACAGAACTATGATGGAAAAGAACAGGCTATCTACTACATTAGTCAAACACTCGTTGGATACGAGTTACAATACACACCAATAGAAAGAGCATGTCTAGATGTAGTCTTCGCTTCACAAAAATGGAGACATTACATGTTGTCACACTCTGTTAAACTGGTAGCAAAAATTGATCCACTAAAATACTTACTCAACAAGGCTGCCTTAACAGGTAGATTATCAAAATGGGTCATGCTCCTCAGCGAGTTCAAGATTGAATATGTGGATAGAAAAGTGATAAAAGGACAAGTGCTTGCAGATCAACTAGCATATGCACCTTTAACAGAAGACAACCCCCTGAGCTTTGAATTTCTAGATGAATCTATCTTCCACGTCAACACAAAAAATTGGAAAATGTACTTTGATGGCTCCTACACTCAACATGGATTAGGGGCAGGTATCTTATTAATCACACCTAATGGTGACACTATTCCAAAGTCATACAGATTAATGTTCCCTTGCACTAACAACGCAGCAGAATATGAGGCTCTGGTCATTGGTATCAAGCTAGCAGTTGAGTGGAACATCAAGGAACTTCAAGTCTATGGTGACTCATAGCTAGTCATCAATCAAGTGAATGACGACTACCAAACAAAGGATGAGAAACTGATTCCTTACAAACAAATGGTAGATGACTTCAAAGAATATTTTGTCAAGATATCTTTTGAACAGATACCAAGGATCGAGAACAAAGCTGTAGATGCAATGGCTACAATCGTATCTCTCCTTGACATTCCATGTCATCAAACATGATATGAGTTCTTAGTAGAGCCAGTGTCCTATCCTACTTATGACACCCCAGAATCCCATATCATATGCCACATCGTAGGAGCCAATTCCCTTCTCTATGGTAAAATATTTGCCTATCTAAAAGAGAATACCATCCCACCTGACCTCTCTAGTAACCAAAAAAGAACCTTCATCCGGTAGGCATCCCAGCATGCCATTGTCGCCAACACCCTATATCGCCGAGGTCTCGATGGTACTCTCCTTAGATGTCTTGATAGTGAGGAATATCAAACCACCCTGAGCGAAATACATGACGGTATATGCAGGACTCACTCTAGTGGCCCTACCCTAGCCAAGAAACTCATATGCATGGGGTACTACTGGCCAACATGGAACAAGATTCCTTCCACTTTGTTAAGAAGTGCAAACAATGCCAAATCTACGGGACCCTGATACATGCACCAGCGCAGGAGCTATAGCCATTAACGACTCCTTAACCTTTCTGTCAGTACGGACTCAACTTAGTGGGCAAGATCCACCCTCCTTCCTCAAGCGGCCATAAATTCATTATCACTGCCACAGAGTACTTCATGAAGTGGATTGAAGTCATGCCTTTAGCCAACATCACAGGCAAATAGATTGCCTCATTTATCCTGAACTATATCATTTGTCGTTATGGTGTCCCTTCGTCCATTATCACGGATAACGGACGACCCTTCAAAAACCAAGATGTCAGGGAACTATGCGACAAATTCCATATCTAGCACCACTTTTCAACCCCCTACTACCTACAAGGTAATGGCCAAGCTGAGGCATCAAATAAAACCATCCTGAAAATCCTAAAAAAGACTGTCAATGATGCTGGCCATGATTGGCATGTCCAACTAAATCCTGAGCTGTGGGCCTACCGCATAAGCATCCACACACCCACAGGTGGAACACCATACTCCCTAGTCTATGGATTTGAAGCTATCTTGCCCATTGAAGTTGAGATCCCATCCTTACGAGTCTCATTAAAAGGCCTCATATCAGATGAAGAGTATAGAGTAACCAGACTCCAAGAATTAGAGCTACTCGAAGAGTGAAGGCAATAGGCCTTTAACCACTTGAAAGCATATCAGCAACACATGTCTAAAAGCTACAATCACAAAGTAAAACCCTAGATATTCCAAGTCGGTGACCTAGTCCTAAGAGAAAATCCCAGAAATCAGCAAGACAGAGAAAAGAAAGGAAAGTTTGAACCTAACTGGCTGGGTCCCTATGTCATCATCACAGCTTATGGATCGGGGCCATATCAATTGGCTATGTCTGAAGGTGAACTATTCGATGATCCTATCAACAGCATGCACCTTCGCAAGTTCTATACCTGAAAACCCCAATGTAAGGGAGTCCTAAAAAAATCTAAAAAAATCTAAAAAGTGATAAAAAATGGAACAAAAAAATCAAAAAAATGAGAAAATAACAAAAAAATCGTCCTACGGTGAAAACCTAGCAAACAAGTGCCTAGGATAGGTACCATGGTGAAAACCTGGGAAACATGTGTCATGTGTACTTTTAGCTTCTCGTGCAAATAAAAGCAAGTGGTGAAAACCTGGTAAACAGGCGCTATCTGTGACAAACCACTTCCTCCATCTATTTCAACTTCATGTCTCTTGTGTCCTTCATATCATCCGTCTTGACCCAGTTCTTTGAACCATTGTCAAACTACATCGTTTCTGAGTTATCACGTAGGCAAGGCCATTCTCAATGCGCCTTTAAGGCTCCTCTCCACTCCACTGTCCTGTCCCTCCCATATCTAGTCCTTCTGTCAATCTGAGTTCGTGCTATTTCTGCACCACTTTGCAATCACCTAGGTCTTAGGTCCACTAGGGTTTACCTCAAACTATGTTGCCTCTACGTCATCATGTAGGCAAGGCCATTTAGCAATGAGCCCCCAGGCACTAGGTTAGTCCCTTAGGGTCCGTCTCTCCATGTCTGTCTGTCATCTCACTCATAATAAGTCGATCCTTGTTTAAACTGGGGGCAACTCCTCGACCTAGTTGCAGATTTGGATTCTTAAATGCCACTGTTCTAAGAGGATACCAATAAGGATTGTGATACCTTTCACTAGGCAAGCAAGCACAGCAAAAATAGGCTACCCAAAACCAAAGTCTTGACGCAAAACCTCAACCTGTCCAAAATGAAGCAAGGTATCAAAACACTAAAAATGATTTTGTATCAATTATGGAAAAAGACACATCTAAAGCAAAGAAGTTTTGTCAACAGGTTAATTTACAAGGTCTTGAATTTTTGTCATTATGTCTTCCTATGCTACTCAAGGATGCCAAAAGATAGAGATACTAGGATGGGGGCATAATTGTTTTCTTTGTCTGCTGCTTGTGGATTAAACTTTAGTAATGTGATGACTTTCGTCTAACGACATGATCAGTAAAAGATCATCAAGGACTCTGAGGTCTAAACATGAAAAGGGGGCAATCCTTGTCTGTTAAAATGCAAGAAGTACTCAGGTCATCTAGATTCAAGTTTGACTAGATGCTTGTATCAACTTGCTATATCAAAATCCATGTAAGACATAATCAGGTCATCTCGGTCTAATTGCCTAGATGCTTGTATTTTCTTACAACATTTCAAAAAGTGAAAAAAACCAAAAAGTGCCTGGTGATGAAAGCAAAAACCTTGCAAAAATCTCAAGATGACAATCCGTATCCATATCCATCTCATATCCAGCAAATCCATATCATCCATGCCATAAATCAATCCTGTAGTATATCAAATGAAAGTCAATATTTCTTCATCTCTTCTTCCTTCTATGTCATCACCTATGTCGATTAAGTACATTTGGACATATCAAAAACATAGCATAGATTGCATATCACATCACATGAGATAGTCATTTACATGATTAAATCATTTTGTATACATACATTAGGTTATCCACATACATTTGCATCAGTATATCAATAGCAACAAAATAAAAAACATAGACATTTCCATATCAAGCTGCATAATCATATCCATACACACTCACATATCAAATCATCATAACATCCATCTAGTATGCATCACATATACAAGTACATCACCAAATCAATTGCATCCATAGCATATAAACGTAAGAACACATGCATGTAGACCATGAACAACGGCACCATCATATAATCATCAAAAACATGTCCAAATGTACAAATCTCTATCTAATCCCTCATAGTCATATCATAAGTTTATACAAAACATAAAAAATGGTGATACATGTCTCGGGGCACAATAAGTACATATACCAGCTATCTCAGCCATCCATAAAAAATGGGTACAAATCTGATCACAAATGGAACAACTATCCGAGTGTGCCTAACCCTGCCGCTGGGGAACACTGCTCCCTGCATTGGCCTCTCCTTTGTCTCCCCCTGTCTACTATGGGCCCCTAACTGAGCCTATAGACTGAGACCCACCTGCCCTCTATAACACGTCTGACTGGCTCCTAAAGCTAGGGGCACAATGCTCTACTGACACAGCTCCATGATATAACCCTTTGTAGTACTGAGCCTGTGCTTGGGCTCTAGTAAGCTCACCCTGCACCTGGACCACCTGTGCCTGTGCCTGCTGCACCTGTGAAACCAAAAAATTGGATGTCCCATCTATGCCCATGGCCATCACGGCTGCATCTCTCTCTGCCCTCATAGCCCGCATGCTAGCTAAGGCTGCATCTCTCTCCCTCGTCAACTCTGATAATCGAGTCGCATCTGACTCTCTCTATGACTCTACTGCTCTCAGATGAACCCTCAGCTGCCTAATCTGACTCTGTAGTGAAATCATAACCTGCTGATGCACATCAGGTTGTGGAGCCTGCTCTGCCTGTGCCACCTGCTGCACTGGCCCCTGTCCCTGTCTCGGCTGTGCCACCTGTTGTGGTGGCGGCATCTGCCTCTGTGCTACCTCTGGCTAAATTGGCACCTGGACCTGTGCCTGTACAACTGCCTGTTGGCCCATAAGTCCCTCTCCAACTCTCTGCCTCTATCTCAGTCTCCCATCGTCTCCCTGATCTCACCTCCTCCTCCTCCATCCTCCCCTCCTCTTACCAGCCGTACCCTCACCATCTGAATCATCTTCATCTATACGAGGAGCTAACTCTCCTGGCCCTAAATATCTCAGGAATGGGTGTGCCACGAACCACTCCTCGTAGTCTAGCATCATGCCAGCATCCACTATCTCCCTCCGCATGGGCCAAGCTGCGTGAGGAATCTGTCGAAAGTCTATCAAGGCCTCCTCATATGATGCCATAAGACCCCATCTGTACCTCTCTATATGGGTCCTGACAAAGCATGCCTCCCCCTGTGGTCTGCCCTGGACTCAGCCAAATTGCCTCTGCACTCTACTGACAATCTGCCTCTCCAGAATGTACCTAGTCCTACCAATGAGCCACAGCATCTGGAAGCAATATAGAAGCTCATCTGCCTCATCATCCTATACCTCGCAGTCTATGTAGGGATGCCAAACAACTGCATCTAAGCCATCAAAAGCATGCCTCTAGTACTCCAACTTCCCTAGCATGTGCTGGGAAATCACACCTGCATAGCCGTAACTATAGGGCTCACCCCTCTACTTGTGAAAAACATATATCGATCATGTGATAGCAATGTGCTCCCACAACCAAAACTGCAACAGCGACGTACCCGCAGATAAACTAACTCCTCTGTGATAAACCACCTGGTGCATGTCTCTGTATAAGTGTGCAAGCACACACACCCCCCACGCATATTGGGTCCCGTCTGTGATCATACTCTCCAGCACCCTCCCCCAGCCGATCGGGAAGCCGTACGCTCTCCTATCGGGGCATATCACGCCATCGATCAGTCCAACCACTATGCCCAGAAAGTAGTCATAACAGTCATGCATGTCCTGCCACGAAATCTCCTCGCCCACCAACTTTGGGTCATCAAAAACGCGTCTGCACTCCTCTAAGCCGTCATCCCGCTGCAACTCGTACTCAACCAGCTCTCCCTGAATTGGGAGGTGCAGAATCTGGTACACATCCTTGAGAGTAACTGCCATCTCCCCCGTTGGTAGATGGAAGGTACCATCCTTGCTGTGGAATCGCTCCACCGTTGCCATTAGCATAGCCCGGTTCATGCGAACCTCAGGCATAAAGCAAACATAGTGCAGTCCCATAGCGCCTAAAGCCTCGTGATCTATCTCGGTCAACATATACCACTACAACAGCAACAACAGGAACAACTCTCGTGATGTCAGGACAATCTGAATATCCTCCTGCAACCATACAACACATAACATCAAAGAAGTCCATATCCAAGCATAGCATACCGTCAACGAAATCCATATCCAAGCAAGCCTACTCATAATAATCAAATTATCCTATCAATGACTTGACTTATCAAATTAATCAAAATAGCATATCATCTCTCAACCAGATTCCTGGCAATCTCAGAGTTTGCTTATCAATTGACGCATTGTTCAAGGTGCCAATTGGGTTAATTTCGTTAAGTCATTTGAGTTTTAGTGCAAATGCGCCAATCCAGGTGGCAGATGCGCCGATCCATATCACATGCGCCACTTCCCTATGAATGTGCCAATCCATAGCTTGTATGCGCTATTCTGGCACATGTGTAAATCCATAGGTTACATGTGCCATTTCCTGATAGATGTGCCAGTTCTCATGTCAAGCGCACAAATATAGCAAATGCGCCCATTCAGGACTCAAATGCGCAATTTCACAATGTATGTGCTAGTTCATAGCTCAAATGCACAATAATGACAAATGCGCCAATTTAAGGATCAAAAGCGCAACATTATCAAATGCGCCACTTTATAGCATAAATGTGCCACAACACGACAGATGCACCACTTCGGAGGTCATATGCGCAAAAAGGTTGTTTCGGCGCATCTGTCCTAGTTGGTCTTCCTAGCCATTAATACGCATAAAAATTGACTTGTGACAAGTTTTGAAGAACTACATATCGGGGGTCCTGCCTCTGCTGGCCGATCGAATCGTCAAATCCACTCAAACTAGTGCTCCTTGCACGGAATATCCAATTGTCTGGCTGCCATACTCTCCTAAGCTCTCTAGAGGACTAATCAACTATGGACAAGTGTACAAATGATTAGAATATGTGGATCCAGCTCCTTTATATAGCAAGTGACCCATATCTGACTGCATGACCCTATGGCTACTTCCCATGTCATTTTCTCTGAACTATCTCCCTTTTTTCTCCATCCTATCCCGTTTTCACCTTCTTCTTCGTGAGATTGTCCATCTCATGCCTTCTTCCTTCTTCCCGTCCAATCTCCCTAGGGGGCATCCTGTCATTAAACTTGTACCAGGGGCAAACTGGGGCATGTATCACTATCGAAAATCTTATTCTTTGAAACAACGTGATAAAACACATTGCATCAAAGAGAGGCAAAATGTATACACCTAAAATTGGCATGACTCTACTTAAATAAATATTTTAAATATTTATTTCACCTTCGCACTCCTCTATCAATAAATAAATACATTTATTTATTTATTTGATTCACTTCCTCTCATTTAATTAAATAAATTACCTTTTATTTAATTAATTAAATTCATCTACATCAACTTCATTCTTCTAAATAATTAAATAATTTCAATTATTTAATTAAAATCTTTTATTCTTCCAAATTTAAATAAAATCCAAATTTTATCTAAATAAAATCTGAATTCTCCACTAAATAAAATATATTTTTGATATTTTATTTTATTCTTCAAATATCTTCACAAAAATAAAATATATTTCTATATTTTATTTATTCCTCTCAATTATCTACAAAATAATTAAATAAATTCTTTTTATTTAATTATGCATTCTTATCTTCAAAAAATCATTCTTATCTTCTAAAAATACTTTCCTCTTGTCGCATAAAAGTAAAAGTTGAGTTACAAAAGCAAAAGCAGTTTTAAAGCATCTTTAAAGCATATCTTCTCTTAAATTAGAAAAATAAATTCTAATTTAAAATCTCATCGTCATCAAGAGAGGAATTAACTCAACAAAGCTGCTTTTCAAATGACATGTGTCCTTCTTCCATTTGTTGCATGTTCCTCAACAAGCATCCTCCGTTGATCTTTTCTTTTCTTCTCAAACCATTGATCTTCCCTCACCTTTTTCTATAAATACAACCTTCTTCTCTTCATTTCATATCTCTCATTTTGTGCAAACTTACGCTGCAGGAATACAAGCGCACCTTTGGCACCCCCACTTCCGTAAGCACTTCATAGCATCCATTTTAAGTGTATTGAAGCTCATCTTCATCCACACAAACTATCACATCCATTCTGTCTTTGTCATCTTCAACAAGCAAGGGAGCAATAGCTTCTGAGGGCTTCATCACCAAGATCAAAGAAAGATAGGCGAACTATGGAAGACGCAAGGTAAAGGTGTAAGTATTGTTGTTTATTTGTTTTAATCTCCTTTTATCTTCAGATTCTGTAGATGTTTAGGTTTTATAATATTTTGGATTAACCTATTTTCCCCCTCATAGATATTATACATCTCAACTACAACTTCAGCCCTCGGGGCTCTTCTAGCACAAAATAATGAATCAGGAAAAGAGCATGCAATTTATTATATCAGTCGAACCTTGGTGGGATATGAACTGAATTATTCACCTATGGAAAGAGCTTGTTTAGCAATAGTGTTTGCTTCCCAAAATTTGCGGCACTACATGCTAAACCAACACACTAATCTCATAGTAAAAATTGATCCATTGAAGTATCTACTGGCAAAAGTAGCGCTCACAGGAAAACTAGCTAAATGGGTCATGATACTTAGTGAGTTTGACATTGAGTATATGGATCATAAAGCAATCAAGGGACAAGCCCTAGTAGATCAACTAGTAGAAGCACCCATGACAGAAACACACCCTATGGTAGCAGAATTTCTGGATGAGAATCTCTTCACTCTTTCCAACTCCATAAAGTGGAAGTTGTATTTTGATGGTTCCTACACCCAGCATGGATTAGGGGCCAGCATCTTATTCATCACACCTCAAAATGACTATATTCCTAAGTCATATCGGCTTGCATTCCCTTGCACCAACAACATCGCCGAGTATGAAGCACTCCTCATAGGTCTCAATACAATAGTTCAATGGGACATCACAGAATTACAAGTATATGGAGACTCACAACTAGTCATTCGCCAAGTCACATATGAGTACCAAAAAAAAAGATGAAAAGTTGGTCCCCTACAAGCAACTAGTGGATGCCTACAAACCACATTTTTCTAGCATCACATTTGAGCAAATTCTAAGAGAGCATAACAAGGCTGCAGATTCTATGGCTTTTGTAGGGTCACTTATAGACATGCCTGCAAATACACAGAAATGTGAATTCTTGATCAAGCAATTGTTGACACCCGCCGTCGATGTTCCAGTTACTGAAATCATCTGTGAACTTGTTGGTCCCAATTCCCCATGGTACAATGATATCTATGAAGACCTTAAAAATAGTACCTTTCCCTCTGACCTTTCATCCACCCAACGCAAAACCTTTATCCAATGATCCTCCCGTTACACCATTCTAGGTGATACACTATATCGTCAGAGTCTCGATGGTATCCTCTTACGATGTCTTAATGCAGAAGAAGCCAAAGCTACCTTACAAGACATACACGAAGGTGTTTGTGGCGCACATTCTACCAGTCCTAATCTTGCTAAGAAGATACTCAGAATAGGTTATTACTGGCCTATAATAGAGCATGATGCTTTATAATTTTCTAAGAAGTGTCTACAATGCCAGCAGCATGGAGATTTGATTCACGCACCAGCTCATGAATTACAACCTATGACAACTCCATGTCCTTTTTCTCAATGGGGTCTCGACCTCGTAGGATAAATCCACCCATCCTCATCCAATGGCCATAAGTTCATCATTACTACCACTGAGTATTTCACAAAGTGGGTTGAAGCCATTCCCATGACCTATATCACTGGTAAGCAAATAGCCAAGTTTATTCTAAATTACCTCATTTGCCAATATGGTATCCCCCAAGCCATTGTCACTGATAATGGGAGACCATTCAAGAATCATGATGTTCGTGCCTTGTGCACACAATACAATATCTAGCATCGCTTTTCAACTCCCTACTATCCACAGAGTAATGGCCAAGTAGAGGCTTCCAATAAAACCATTCTCAAAATCCTCACGAAAATAGTCAATGAAGCTGGTCGTGATTGGCACTTGCAACTCAATCCCGCCCTATGGGCTTATCGCACTAGTATCAGAACACCAACCGGTGCCACACCATATGCCTTGGTCTATGGCTCTGAAGCCATCCTACCTATAGAGGTCGAGATCCCATCCCTTAGAGTATCCATGCAGAACCTGATTGACGGAGAAGAGTATCGCACTTCCAGATTAGCTGAGCTAGAACTACTAGATGAAAGACACCTTGCCACACTTAATCATCTCCATGTCTATCAAAACTACCTCCGGCGTAATTACAACAAAAAGATCAAAGAAAGATGATTTCAAGTTGGTGATCTTGTACTCAAAGAGAATTAGAGAAATCAAGCAGACTGAGAAAAGAAGGGAAAGTTTGAGCCTAACTGGTTAGGTCCCTTTATTGTCACAACAGCATATGGATCAGAAGCTTATAGTTTAGCTACACCTGACGGCATTCCTCTGGATGAGCCACTTAATAGTGTTCATCTTAAGAAGTTCTATGCCTGATCCTCAAAGTATTCCCCCCCACAAAAAAAAATCCATCCTCTAGTGAAAACCTGGTAAACAGGCGCCTTGGATAAGTACCATAGTGAAAACCTGGCAAACAAACGCTATGTGTAGAGTCAGCACCCATCATCTATTGAGTCTTGTTCATTTCTTGTTTTCACAATGCACTTCGTCTATCTGTAATAAAACCATTGACCTTATTTGCATTTCCATCTCCCTATCTAGTATAGCTTGGAAATTTGTCAGTGTCCATCATCATCATCCCACGTCTTGATTTGTGTTAGCAGTTTTCATTGTCTCACCCTAGGTCAAAGCTCTCTATGTCTTCTTCATCAGTCATCCATGCGAATTCCTCTACTAGAATGGGGGCAATTCCTTCCTTAACCTAGGTCTAAGAATGGATCCTTGTTCATGGTTCATAGCACGCTCTTCAATCTTTTCTCCTTTTCGCAGATAACACTCTTTAACAGACACATTGCTCCTATGATAAGGTTGTTATCTTCCCAACACTTTTCCTACATCATCACACCAACCAGAACTACATATTATCTCATCTCAATCTTAAGGTACCTTGATCCCATGGATATGGGTATGTAGGCAGCCTGGAATATGAAGGAAGAATCCAATACTTAGGTACATAAGATCTCCCCCTTTCATCTTGACCCATTCATCACTCTATCTAGAACTACATATTATCGTCTTTCATCTTTCCTCATAATGTGCCTTGATCCCGTGGATACAGGGTATGTAGGCAGTCTGGAATACGAAGGATGTATCCAGTACTCAGGCACATACAATTCATCATTCTCCACCCATCTCAGTCCATTAGCATGTTGCCTTTCTTGTCTTCCATTTATCAAAAAACCATTCACCTCAACTTGACTAACTCAAGCAGCAAAACAACAAGCTAGCACATCCTTTCCAAGCAAAAGTTCTTCGCAAACCTAAAGCAAAGCAGCTTACTTCTAGAGTCATCTATTGTCCTACTGTTTCGATTGCCAACATCAGCTAAGTCCAGCTTAACCAAAGCACCAGATCCATAGGCTTGTCTTCTATAGAATGTTCCATAGTCGAGACCAACACACGCGTCTCATACAACATGTAGCATTTCCTGCAGCAAGACATTTGTCTTTTTAGGTAGATAGCACCTTTTAATAGACACACCGCTCCTACGATAAGGTTGTTATCTTTCCTATCCAATCTATCATGAGCAACCTCTTTGGCAAGAGAATATGTTGGTTGTGTGTTTACTTTGTAAATCAGTCAATTTTCTTTTTGGGTTTATCTTTTGCTCCTTTTCCATTTACCCATTCAAGGCTACCTTGATTCATCTATAATCTTGGTATGTTGCGAGGTAGTATGGATTGGGGGCATGGTCATTTACTTTTGTGTGCTGTGTTTGAGAAATGATCTTTAGCATCTTTCTTAGTAGCATATTGATCTTGTGTGTGTTACGACCTAGCATCTTACATATTTAATACTCTTCTTACATTTACATGTATTGAAGTTTATTTTATGTTCAAGACTATGGCTCATTCACATGTACCAACAAGGTCATATTATGTCTAAGGGATCTAAGTTCAAACTGCTTGCTTGCAGAGTCAACGTCCACGTACTCGGATGTTACAGCACCTTGGTCTTTTATACCTTGGTGGTGAACTATCCATGTGCTATATCAAAAATAAGGATTGCTCTTTATATATAAATGTGAAACCAATGCAACAAGCTCATCATTCATCCATTCACACAACCCTTATATCATTTTCATTGCAATGATCGATCAACAGTCTATGTCTTCCATCTCCTCTTTTCTTCTCTCTAGTGCATATCTACAAAACCCACATGTTAGATATCACTAGTCATAGCATCTACATCATGTCATCACAAGTCATAGAATCTATATCATCATACATCTATCAGCATCATGTCATTATACATCATACATCTATAAGAATCATATAAGCAATATATGCCATCACATAAACCCATAATCATACATACATATCATCACATCCATGTCATCAAGAAGTGCATACACAAAGCATGAACATTAGTGAGCATAATCGGTCATCATATATATCATGTGAAGGTCATCAAAATACAAAATGTATGTGTCTACATCAATGGTCAATATGTATACATCAAATATACATCAATATAGTACATCAAGGCTATCAAGAGTCTGCAAAATATACATCAGGATGCACGCAGGCATCGATCAAAAATGGTACACAACGATACAATATATAAGTGTACGTGCTCTAGTGGGTAGAGCTACCCTCCTACTGTGGCCCCTGCCCTGCACCGGTGCTCGGTGTAGAACCCCCTGCTGGTCCTCCTCCCCCTAGTGGCATGAATGGTCCTCTAATTGAGGACAATGACTACCCTATCCTGTGGGACCCGGATGCTTCAGATCTGCTCCTATCTCTATAGCTTGGTGCCTACTGAGCCGCTGGCACTGCACCCACGTAGAGACCCCTGTAGTACTCAGCCTCTCTGCCAACTGACACTAGCTCTCCCTACACCCAGATGAGCTCTTTGTATAAGGTCCTCTGATCGACACCCAATGCACGATGTGCCTCATCTCTCTCCTGCCTCACTCTCTGTAGTGTGGCCTTTGCTATCAGCTGCAGTTGTGCCTTTGCATCTCTCTCTCTCGTCACTTGGGCTAGCTGCCTGTCATCCACTACTGGTGCAGCTGGTACCTATACCTAGACCTGTGCCTGGGCCTGTACTTGTGCTAGGGTTGCCTGTGCCGCTGTGGCTACCTATCTCTGCACCTGTGTGAGGGCCTCAGCCTGTCTCGTCTTTGCCCTCGATGCATCCCTGTCTCTCCTAACCTGCACCATCTGGAGCTCTAATCGAGTCCTCCGGGCTATGTCCTCCTGTAACAACCACTCTGCTAGCTATAAAGAGGTCTCTACGACTAGGTCCTCTACCTCCACCATCTCTACATCTACCTGTGACCCTCTAATCTCTCTACCTGCCTGCTGTCTAGCCTCCTGGGCCTGTCGCCTCATCCTCACCTCAACACCTGGAACTAGTACCTCCCCTACTGCTCCTGTAACACCTGGTGTCATCAGTTTCACTGGCCTGTGTGTCTGCCAGTACCTATCATACTCTGGCAGTGTCCCTAGATCTACCAGTCCTGAATCCCAATCCCATCTGACTAGTACAAGTCCCCGTACCTCGGCCAAAGCTGTCACCACTGGAATCTCTACATCCCACTCTCCAACCTCCCGCTGTGTCCACGCATGTGTGGCCTCTCCAGCTGGTAACCCCTGTGGTATCCCAAACTGTCTGAGTACCCACTCTAGTAGGTATCTCTCTATGGTATTTGTCTACCTCCCAAACAGATATCAAGCCTGGCAACAGTACATAAGCTACTCATGCTCATCCTCCCACTCCTCGCACAATAACCACGACCTCCAAACAAATAGGTCTAACTCATCGATCTGTCACCTCCAGTGGCTAACAGATTCCAGCCTCCTGTGGGTGATGACTCCCTCATATAGAAATGCATATGGCTCCCCCCTCTCTTAGTGGTGCTGTGTAAGGGGTCTGATCACTAGGATGTGCTCCCACGCCCACACTTGTAGAAGAGTAACCCCTGCTGAGAGACTTCAGCCTCTCCTGTAAACACAATCATGCATATCACGATACAACTATCCAAGCACACAAGGCCCCCATGCATACTGTGTCCCATGTGTAAACATCCCCGATAGCACCGTGCCCCATCCAACAGATAGTCCTCTCGATCACCTGTCTAGGCATAGGAAGCCACCAATCAGTGAAGACACTATCCATCTGATCCTATCGCAGAGTCTCGAGACATCTGCCCACCAAATCTCACCGTCGTCTAACCGTAGATCATCTGTACAGAATACCTCTACCAAGCCTGCCTCACCTCGCGTCGGGTCAAAGTCCTCTCTCTCTCCATCAATCTGAATCCACAGGATGTGATACACATCCTCCAGCGTGACTATCACCTCCCCTGTCAGAAAGTGAAACGAGCCTGTCTCACTGTGAAATCTCTCTACCACTGCTATCACTAGGGAGAGATTCACCCTGATGTGTGTCAAATGTGCCATGTGCCATAGTCCTGCGTGCTCTAGGAATGCGTCCTCCTCCCATGACAGATGTTCTACCTCATGTGCTATAGGGTGGTGTCACTCTCTCGACATCAACGATGGCATAATCCTCTGCATCCAAGCAACCACTTGTCAGTTCTTTTATACCATATCCTCTAAATCCTACCGACATCTATTCTATGTTGTGCAGCCTCAGACCAAACTCTCCCCTTTTGTAAACTAGGGTAGTCAACCCTTTGGTCAACCCTAACTCTCGTATTCTTCTACCTAACCAAAAATGCTTTGTTCTATACAAAGGCGTTGTAGTGTCTCACCAAAAGTGCCACACTATCTATCCTGATGCGCTGCGCTATCCTATACCAAGGGTGACTTGTTTTACAAGTGCACCTCGCTATACATCCAACTGTACCTCACTGTATTACCAGAGGCGACATGGTTTTCTCTTTCCCCTTCCAACCGTGCCTAGTTACCCAACTAACTGCGCTACACTGCTCTACCAAGAGCACTGTGCAACCCTACCAACCGCGCTACAATGTAATCGCCAAAAACTATATGCACTACGGCTTTGCCAAAAGCACTAAACTGCCCTACCAGACGCGCTGTGGCGTGCCACACGCACCTAACCTGACTGCCAGATGCGCTAAACTATCCTACAACACTTTTGGCTGACCTAAATGACCTCCCTAAACCTAGCCCTAAGCTGCCCTAAAACATCAAATTAAAATGAGGTTTTCAGACACTTACCACTGTTGGAGCTCCCACAGGCCTCCTGTACGTCCGTACTAGCTCCACCTAATGCCTGTGCGCTGGAATCGACATCTTTCCTTGCTGTCAGCTCCTTCTCCACTCAACTTTCATACCCTAAAGCTAGGAGGCTCTACACTCTAAATTTAGAAGCTCCTAGTGTGCAAATGAGGATTGTGGTCCCCATGGGACCTATTTATAGTGTCCCCCCCCCCCCCCCCCCCCCCGCATTTTTTCTTCCCACCCCATTCTACTTTTTCTTCTAACTTCTCACACAATCATCTAGTCAAGCGTCAACTCAGTCTTTCTGTCACTTCCCTGTCTTTCCGCTCGAGGGGGCATACGCTTGGGTAACTACCTACACTAGGGCATCAAAAATTGTATCATGTCTTCAACAATCATTTTCTTTGACGCAACACTATAAACTGTATTGCATCAAAGAGGGGCAAAATGTAGACACCCTAAAATGACCAAGTATTCGAATCACTTGCATTTCATCAAATCTGTCAAATCACCTGCATGTCAACATTAATTGAATAATCTAATTATTTAATTAATTTCTTTAAATTCTTCCAAACCTTCTAAAAATCAACATTGATTAAATAAATTCTATTATTTAATTAATTAAATTAAATTCCTCTATTATTCTCCCACAATTAAATAATTTTGATTATTTAATTAAATCATTATCCTCTTTCAAATTTCAAGTCTCCATTAATTAAATAATTCCAATTATTTAATTAATTCATCACAATTCTATCTTATCTACAATTAAATAATCTACATTATTTAATTAAATCAATTCTTCTTCTAAATTTAAATAAATCATGCAAATTTATTTAAATTGTCTCAATCCCCTAAAAATAAATAAAATCAAGTATTTTATTTATAATCTTTTATTCATCTATCATGCACAAACAATTAAATAAATTTATTTATTTAATTTTAGTTACCTTCCAATTCCTCTTAAAATATCTTGTTAACTCGTGCACAATCAGTCTTATATTTAGAACTCTAAAAAAGGCAAAATTATAAGTTGAGTTATCTATTCAATCAATCTTGTTTTCATCATATTTTAATAAAAATATCCTTATGGATTGACACATGTCATGTGCACATTCATCATGGTTATTTGATTTATCTCCTCCGTTGATTCTTCTGAATTATTTGGACCGTTGATCAATCTCTGTTGAAACCTATATAAACCCCCCTCATCTCCTTCACAAATTCTCTTCAATCACTTATTCTTAGGAATCCTTTACAGCACTTTGAGCATACATCGCATCGATTGAGCAACTTCACGATCTTTTGACATTGATCTTTAAGCACTTTGAGCTCTTTACTTGCTTGTTGCAAACATGGTTTCGCAGCACTATTGAGCAATCCACATTCATCCAAAGGGAACAATACAAATCTCGGTAAAAGATTTCATATTTCATTGATTTATTAGTAATGGCTTTTATTTAGATTAGTTCTCTTTATGTTATTGGTTTTTGATTTTGTTAGTTTATCATGGTTGATTTTCCTCATACATAGATGTCATCTCATGGAATGCAATGATTGTGGGATATGCACAAAATGGATTTTTTGAAAAGGCTTTAGAAACTTTCAAGCAAATGCAATTAGCAAGTGTAATTCCAAATTCAACAACCTTTGCCAGCATCCTCCCTGCCTATGCCAAAATGGGAGCTTTGGAACATGGTATGGACATCCATCATAACATAATGGAAGGAGGATTTTTGTCAGATATTATAGTTGGAAATTCTCTGGCAGACATGTATGCAAAATGTGGAAGTATAGATAAGGCTATTGGCAAGAGACACTATATGGATTCATGGTTGTTGTCATTGATGGCAACAAAGGTCATCCCACATATCCGCAAGTCATAATGTGTCTCTACCGGAAGTCAGAATAAAGATTGTTGTGGTCCGGTGAACAAGAATAGAGCATGTGGCAAGGTCCGACAGATTGATCCGGATCTCTCAGAGGAAGTGTCTTGGTGCAGTGCGGATTTGGGGAAGTCAAGAGGACTACCTTGAGTGGTATATTCCAAGGATTTAGCCTCCGGTGATGGACAAGGAGAAAGATATGAATAGTTGAGTACCGGATTCCTGAGAGACAGTGAAAACAGAGGAAGAACTGACTGACAAAGTATCAGACTACTTTCCGGATGTGTTACTATTGATGATAGAGGTTGTGAAGGCATGAATCATGTTTGACCGACATGATTAATGATATCTACAAGTATATGCTTGATCCGCATTGCTTGGTGAGGAAGGATTCAGCCGACAGAACAAGAGTTTGTAAGAAACTAGACTGTTCCGGATGCCGACTAGAAAGGTGATGAAATTACTTGTGCGTATATATATAGAGGATGGATTTAGTTGTGAAGGGAGCAGCAATGTGAAGATATATGCGAATAAGTCCAGAACAGAGCAGAAGTAGCAAAAAGGATCCGATATGTGAAAGATAGCAGAATAAAGAACAGAGGAAAGATGAAGTGCAGCAGATCAGTGTACTGAGCCTAACCGGAACTGAACTCCAGCATATGCAGATGCTTCCAATCAGTTCAAGACTGTGATTCTTATCACTTTGTAGACAGTGTGTCTTCTTGTAGGCAGTGGGCCTCTTGTGAGCAGTGTGCTCGGGCAGTGAGCCCTAATTGGCAAGTGCCATTTTTTGTAATCTCCTATTCTTCTAACAGAGAATAATTTTGGGTTAATCACCCCGTGGTTTTCTCCCTTAACAGGGTTTCCACGTCAAAAATACTGTGTTATGTGTTTCTTATTTCATGGTAATGTTTTTTTGTTTGATTCAATGCTGCATCAATTAATAAGAAAGTTCAATAAGGGAAATAATTAGGATAACTGATTCAGCCCCCCCCCCTCTCAGTTATCAACAAAGGCATGTGAACTGTTTGATGGAATGGCTCAAAGAGATGTCATCTCTTGGAATGCAATGACTACAAGATATGCACAAAATGGATTTGTTGAAAAGTCTTTAGAAATTTTAAAGAAAATGCAATTGGCTGGTGTAAAGCCAAATTCCACAACCTTTTCTAGCATCCTCCCTACCTGTATCAAAATGGGAGCTTTGGAATGTCAATGCTTCCACATTTTACATCACCCGCTCTCCCGCAGACACTTCAAGTCATGTTTGCGGTGCTGCGGGGAAAGCCCTGCATCACCATAGGCATGACTTGAAGTGCCTGCGAGAGAGCGAGTGATTCAAAATATGGAAGCATTGACAAGGCATGTGAACTATTTGCTAGAATGCCTCAAAGAGATGTCATTTCATAGAATGGAATGATCGCGGGATATGTACAAAATTGATTTTTTGAAAAGGCTTTAGAAACTTTCAAGCAAATGCAATTAGTAGGTGTAAATCCAAATTTGACAACCTTTGCCAGCATCCTCCTTGCCTGTGCCAAAATGGGAGCTTTGGAACAGGGTATGGACATCCATCATAACATAATGGAAGGGAGGTTTTTGTCAGATATTATAGTTGGAAATGCTATGGTAGACATGTATGCAAAATGTGGAAGTATAGATAAGGAAGGCAAACTGTTTGATGGAATGGCTCAAAGAAATTTCATCTCTTGGAATGCAATGATTGCAGGATATGCACAAAATGGATTTGTTGAAAAGGCTTTAGAAATTTTAAAGCAAATGTAATTGGCTAGGGTAAATCCAAATTCCACAACATTTGCCAGCATCCTCCCTCCCTGTGTCAAAATGGGAGCTTTAGAATAGGGTATGGACATCCAACAAAACATAAAGGATAGAGGAATTTTGTTAGATGTTGTAGTTGCAACTACCTTGTTAGACATGTATGTAAAATGTGGAAGCATAGACAAGGCACGTGAACTATTTGATAGAATGCCTCAAAGAAATGTGGTCTCATGGATTGCAATGATTACAGGATATGCACAAAATGGATTTGTTGAAAAGGCTTTAGAAATTTTAAAGAAAATGCAATTGGTTGGTGTAAATCCAAATTCCACGACCTTTGCCAGCATCCTCCTTGCCTGTGTTAAAATGGGAGCTTTGGAATAGGGTATGGACATCCATCAAAGCATAAAGGATAGAGGAATTTTGTTAGATGTTGTAGTTGCAACTACCCTATTAGACATGTATGCCAAATGTGGAAGCATAGACAAGGCACGTGAACTGTTTGACAAAATGCCTCAAAGAAATGTGGTCTTATGGACTGCAATGATTGCAGGATATGCACAAAATGGATTTTTTGAAAAGGCTATAGAAATTTTAAAGTAAATGCAATTAGGTGGTGTAAAGCCAAATTCTATAACCTTTTCCAGCATCGTCCCTGCCTGTGTCAAAATGGAAGCTTTGGAATACGGTATGGACATCCATCAAAACATAATGGAAGGGGGATTTTTTTCAGATATTATAGTTGGAAATGGTCTGGTAGACATGAATGCAAAATGTGGAAGCATAGAAAAGGCACAAGAACTGTTTGAATGGAGCGGCTCTGTTTGTAGTAAAGCTCCAGGCAAGGATGTAATTGTCTACAATACATGTTCCTATAGTTGTTGAGAAACCAACATAGATTTCTTCTTCAAGAATGTTAAATATAGACAATTTTTTCACATATATCAGTGGCTTTTCTAAGTGATATGAACCAACCTCTTCAATGGTGACATTGAGCTCCTTTTCAAAATGGCCATAATCAATCCAAGCTTGAATATTATGTCTATTGTTGAGACCCAAAAACTTGTAGTTTCCATAAATATGCTCTTTCTCCGTGTAATTATGAATGACTATATAGTTAAAACAAAGATATAACTGTACAAAGTGTGTAAGTTATCAACCATCTTTTTGACTTAAAGGTAGATAGATAAAAAATAATTTTCTCTATATTCAAATTAAGTGTCTCCAAATACTCTCTTACCATCTAGACAGATTAAATGGATATGAATATAAAACAAACTATTACAATAGAATTTCAAAAAAGAGAGAAAAATACTAGAAAACAATGAACTCCAACTATGCTGATGTTTTAGTCATAAAGCACTACAATATAGCACTTTGTGTGTATGGTTAGGAAACCATTACCTTGATGTACAGATGGAAGACAAAGGGTGAGTGTGAAGCCATCACAAGTCTAGTGAATACAAGAGCCTCAATCTTAAGATTTGAGTTTGATGAGTTGTCCTAATACAATACATTATTCAAAAAAGTGACAACATAATAGATAATGATAATGGAAAATCTCAAATAAAACATATGCTATGTATCTTACATTAAGTGCTTTCTCAATTCCAGGCACTAGGGAGCCAATATGATTAGCTAAGCAATTAGGTAGCACAACCATAAGGTCCTTCAATACTAAAAATGCTCCAACCTACATAAGCATTCTTAGATCAGGATAGTAATATTACAAAAACATCAAAATACAAGGAGAAAAAGAAGAAGAATCACAAGCCCTCTTTATATGCAAAAGATGCTTCAAACTAAAGAGTAATATGTATTGTAGAGAAACATCATTTTCAACATATAGATTTGACACTCACCTTAGTCTTTACTGATTTTTTCCTGAGCTTCCTGTTAAGAGACTTGACTATTTTTGGGACTTCTTTCTTCAACATCAATAATGGGCTGCCAAATCATTAAATGGTATAAGCCAAATTTGAAGATTATTATGTTAAAAGACATACTAAAGTTGTATTCACTTTTCTCATCAATTACTCTAAAATATTTAAACAAAAATAAATTACCCAGTCACTCTTAAATGTAGCTCATTTTGATTCCTCTTTTTTAGTGAAGTGTGGAAGATCCAAGACAACTTACCACATATTTCCTTTGAAAAGTCAACCAATGATGTTATTTCCCATCTCAAGTCTTGTCCTTTAGTCCACTCAACCATGTCAAGACATGATCGCATGGTAGTCTCATTACCTTGTTGATATAAAGTAAATTCATATAACATAATTGCATAAGCCTTATCTAGACTAAATCACCTTTGACAAGCCCCTTCAATTTCAAGAAACTAGCCTTTGAAACATTTCTTTAATTTTCAAATGAGATCAGGATGGTTTAATGTATCCATTATCTATGATACTACCTTTCACATACGATCTTGTTTTCAAGACAGACTATGATACAATTGTTGGCAAGAGACACTACTTCAATATGGATCTGTATGTTTTCATTGATGGAAAAAAGGTTTAGAGAACCTATGTCCATGACAAGAAGAGATATCTCTGGAAGAACAAGTTGGATCCCAGGTCCGGGTAACAAGAAATAGCTAAGTATGGAAGGTATTTTGAATGGAAGACAGTAAGTCAACTAGTATGCCTCCACAATTGAAGACTTGTAGATGCGGTTCAGGTATTATGTCAGTTGGTGTTTGTTAGTATTATGCATCAGATATTAAGTCCTGATACTCTTTGGAAGTCACCTTGAAGAATTGTCTAAGTTCAGGCAAGCAAAGGTATAGGAGGAACAGTGAACAGGGTCTAGTGTAGTGGTCTGCATTCCTCCTCAGACAAGTATTTAGTTATGTGGTTTTGAGGTGTTGTAAACACTTATATGAAGTGTCTTATTCCAAAGTTAGGAGATCTAAAGTTCACCGGAAGGATAGATACAACCTGCTAAGTACCGGAATAATATTTGACAGAGTTTGATAGAGACAGAGTCTGATTTCTAATGGTCCGCATTTCTCCGTAAGATGATATGATGCCTTGTGGTTCTGAAGGTAAGATTGGGAATGTGTAAAGAGTCCTTGAAAAAATTTTGGAAGTCCTTTAAGATCTTTAGTAAAAGTTGTAAGTCAGTAGATGAAGTTGTTAAGCATGCTCTTGAGGAACAGGACAACTAGTGAGATAAATCATAATGTGAAGAAAGGATTGTGTGTGAAAGATCTATGTAAGTAATTGAATGATTAGAATCGAGCTATATGAACATGTTTGAGAGAAGATTTGGGTCCGCACGACATATAGTACATTGGATCAAGCGACAAGGTACATCTTTTTATGTATAGGTTTCACTTCTTGGATGCCGACCTGATTATGGATTAAATCATGATGCAGACATATATGAGCGATGATCTTTAGTTGAGAGTATGTGGAAGAAGAGGTGAATGTGTGTGTGATGTGAGCATGTGAATAGAAGAGCAGAGTTAGAAGAGAAGTAGCAATGAAGACTTGGGATTCAAAATATAGTTGTTAAATGACTGCAGCCTGGCATAGTGGTAGATGCTCAAGCAGTACTCAGTTATTATGAGTGATTGGAAGTAAGCTTTTTTCATCAAGGTAGTAAGCTGGCAGTGAGCCTTCAATAGGGTTTAACAACCCTCATTGTAATCTTGCTAGGTTTAGGGTTGAGGTAGTGAGCTTGCTAAATCTAGTTGTACTTCATGGCTATAAGCCAGCATGTTCTAGGCCCGTGGAGTGACCAAGCCTAAACATCATTTCTATAAAGATTGCAATATATTTATGAGAGCTAATCCTCTCTGTGGTTTTTCCCTCTTTGGGTTTTCCACGTAAAAATCTTGGTGTTATGTGTCATTCTTTTGTGGATGTTGTTCAGTTGTATATTTTGCTTCTATTAGATTATTCTTTTGAAATGGTTAAAAGTAAAAGTACATGAAAAGATTTATAGAACACTGATTCACCCCCCCTCTTAGTGTTCCTAAAATTCAACAATTGGTATCAGAGAGAGGTTCCTTGGAAGAAGTTTAACAGCTTAAGGAAGATCTGGGATAGTGTAATGATGATAGAAAGAAGATATGGAAATTATGAGAGATACAACCAACTAGAAGCATCTCTAATGGATCTTGAAAATTCTAAAGCAGAGGTTAGAGATCTGAAGGAAAATCTGAAGCAAGATGATGAATACATCTTTAAGCTAAAGGAGCAAGTCAAGAAAATCAAAGACAGATACAAAGAAGTCAGTGACCAATTGCTATCATCAAATAAAGCCCTAAAGGATTTAAAAGCAAAAGTTATAGAAAGAACAAAAGTAGAAGATGATCTAAACTTGATTGTGAGAAACAGATCAGAAGATTGTACAAAACTTGAAAAAGAAATTATAAGTTTGAAAATAGATCTGGAAAAGGCCAGAAGTTTTGAAGAAAAATTCAGGATAAGTACTGCCAAGCTTGACGAAATGATTGCTAGTTAGAGGAATGTTGATGACAAACATGGTTTAGGATTTGAGAAAGGAGAAAGTTCAAACTCTGGACAAATAAGCACGGAGTCAAGGGAAAACAAGGGTTATCAACTTAGAAATCAAAGAAGAAGACCTAGAAGACCTCCGGTCAGACAACCAAATACTCAAAGGTACCCATCTTTCAATGGTTATTGTAATTCATGCAATACGTTTGGTCATAGGGCTACTCAGTGTAGGAGAAGAACAAATCAAAAGGCTCCACTATGTTTTAGTCAGTGTTTCAATTACAAGAAAATTGGCCATAGAGAAAAAGAATGTAGAAATCAGATCAGGAAAAATTTCAACTATGGGAAGAATGAACAATCATTCAAAGGTAAATGCTTCACTTGCCATAGAATTGGTCATAAAGTTGTATGTAGAAGTAAAGTAAGTCAGAACTCTGTTAGGTGCAATGCTTGCTATAAAATGGGACACAGAACAATTGAATGCAGAAGCTCTATAGGAACTAACTTTCAAAATACAAGGAACAAGCAACCATTAATTGGAAAATGTTTTGCATGCAATAAATTTGGACATATGGCAAATCAATGTAGATCAAATTCTGGAAGGAATCAAAGTCGAAAGAATGTGATGTGTTTCAATTGCAACAAGTTTGGACATGTTGAAAGATTTTGCAGAAGCAGAAGTGTGAAGAGAAATCACTATTTTGAAAAAAGGAAAACAAAACAGAGAAATGATAAAGGAAAGGAGAAAATTGATCCAGGTGAAACCAAGGAAGAAATGGACAAAATATGGATTGATAAGGAAGTAATTTTAATTGAGGATAGATCTGCACCAACATCCGATGTGGATACCCTCTTTGAAGAATGAGTTGCGGGCACTTGCTCAGGGGGAGCAGTATTGGAAATCCAAACTCCCCAGCTAGGTAGTTGGTGCTAGATTTCAGCACAGAGATTCTTATTAGAATTCGACAAGACAAATCCTCTAAAAGAAAAACCGAAAGAAAATAAGTTGATGTAGCATTTTGTGGAGCAATTCTAATTGACAAGGTCCATCAGAAATAAGTCAAGCAATTTTTTTTTTAAAATAGCATTTATGTCAATCAAGCTAAGTGCAGAAAATAAAAGGCAAATCTTATTATCTCAAATTCACCTTGCATTCAAAGTTTTTCAGATGCCAGAGAGAGATTGAAGCAAGAATTCAAAGTGCAAAAAAGATTCAAGCTTGGATTATTTCAGGTGAAGAAAACCCAATCTCAGCATCTCAAGGTATTTATCACGGAAACCCTCGTTGTAAATCTATTATGCCAACTCCCCAAATCATAGACATTACTGAACGTCCTTGACCTAAATTCAAGAAACATTCTCATAAAGCAACTGAAGTTGATCAAATGGGTGAATTCTCAAGTATTCCACACAGAGTTTTATATGTTGAAGATGTTAGGGCATACATTCATGTTGCCCTAGAGGAACTTGGAGGAACCTGTTTCATAGACCTATTTCGAAATCACCTGAGTAATGACTAGTTTAACCTGAAGGAAGAGTACATGATTCTGAAAGAAAAGAAATTCATCCAATACATTGAGTACCCCACATTTGCTGAAGATGAATGGGTGCTTTACGTGCTAAGTAGAATCCATGATGACTTTGTTGGATCTAGGGCATACAACTGAGAAGGGGGGGGGGTGAATCAGTTTGTATAAAACTTCTTCTTCTTTCAAACACTTGATTCTTTGTTGTTAGTTAGCAGCATATCAAATAATCATCCATGGAAGCATAATACATAAACACAAGAGCAGATAAGCATCAACACATTGAACACCAAGATTTTGACGTGGAAAACTCGGTTAAGGGAAAAACCACGGGGTGATTAACCCAAGAATTATTCTCTGTTAGAAGAATAAAGAAAAATGAATGGCACATGCCAATAAGGGCTCACTGCCCGAGCACACTGCTCACAAAGAGGCCCATTGCCTACAAGGAGACACACTATCTACAAAGTGATAAAAATCACAGTCTTGAACTAGAGAATGACATCTCTACCATGTCTGGATCAGTTCCAATTAAGCCCAAAAAATCTCTGCTCTGCCTTTCGCACGTTTCTTCGCTATGCCACACTCATCCACACACCACACTTTGAAATGAACTCACAAACCGTTATTTATACAAGACATCGACTTAGGAACAAACATCTAAGTCGGCAAACAACCATAGGAGTATCCGCAAGATGAATAACACATCCGGTCGGCCATCACAAGAACATTCGCAGGATGAACAACTCATCCGGTCGGCTAAACAGAGCAAGAACTTCATCCGGAAGAATAACTTCAATTCTGGGCTCTACCATCAATGCGGACCAACAACACAACCTAAACATGATCCAAGAACCTTCACAAGCCTGTCTGAATGTCCGGATACATCCGCACTTCCTCTACTTACTGGGATCTCTTGTCTTCCTCATCCGGAACTTCAAGAACACAGTCTGTCGCCACTGTCATAATGCAAGAGGTACTTCCGGACCTCCAAATCATACACAAATCAGGATGACACATCACAAGGACATCCCAAACACTCCGTCCAATCCGCAGATTAGGATAATACAATCCCGGACCTCACCGGACCTTTTTGTGATCCTCTGTCACCTCTGGATACTTGCCGGAACCGGTTCTATACCGACAGCCACAACTCCTTCAGATCTTCATGCGGACCTCTGAAATCTTAACTGAAGCATCTCAAGACTCATATCTACTAACCCTTTAATCCGCATCCTCCGGTTCTCATCCTATACAGTACATTTGCCTTCTTCTCATCACTGTTCTTCACTGTTCCTGACTGAGGCTAATTTTCTCAATATTCTCAGCACACAGCTCATCAAATCCTTCTTGTCAATGCAATATGAGTATGTTGACATCAATGACAACACTGGCTCACCTCATACTTGCAACAATCTCCCCCTTTGTCATTGATGGCAACATATGATGTGAAAAAACCATTAAGACAAGAACTTCAACTTTTCATATGTCTTCTCTTCCTTTACTGCTCCCCCTTTGATCATCAACCACTTGTTTTTCACATGTCTTATCTCCCCCTTTGACATCAATGGCAAAGGGCTCATACTTGCAATTCTCATACATCAGAATCATACCAGCTGCTCCCCCTTAGTTGCAGCTCCCCATTAGTCCGGATCACAAGATATGACTGTGATAGCCACCGGACTGATGCACATCAGTGCATCTTAGTTCATCACCGGAGGGGCCATGACCCCTAACTTCTCCTGGAGATATTCAAAAGAGTCTTTGGGAAGAGGTTTTGTAAAGATATCTGCAATCTGATCCTTGGAGGGAACATACTCCAATCTGACTTCTTCCTTGTTTACTTGTTCTCTCAAAAAGTGGAATTTAATAGATATGTGCTTAGTCTTAGAATGCAATACCGGATTCTTGGAGATATTAATTGCACTTGAATTATCACAGAAAATTGTGATAGGCTTCTCATATTCAACTTTGATGTCTCTTAGCATCTGCTTCATCCATAAGATTTGAGTGCAACTACCTGTTGCTGCAATGTATTCTGCTTCAGTTGTAGACAGAGATATTGCATCTTGTTTCTTGCTTAGCCAAGAAACCAATCTCTTCCCCAAAAAGAATGCTCCACCACTAGTGCTCTTCCGGTCATCCACATCTCCTGCCCAATCTGCATCTGTGTAAGCATGAAGAGAGAAGTCCGGATCTCTAGGGTACCATAGACCATACTCAACTGTTCCTTTCAAGTACCTAAAAATTCTTTTGATTTCCATAACATGAGATTCTCTAGGATCAGCCTGGAATCTTGCCACAAGACCAACAGCCTGCATTATATCTGGTCTAGTTTGAGTGAGATACAACAATCCACCAATCATTGATCTATACTTTGTCTGATCTGCCTTTGGAGAATCATCATCTTTGCTTAACTTACATCCGGTTGCCATAGGAATGTTCATTGGCTTTGAGTCTTCCATACCAAATTTCCTTAACAATTCTTTCACATATTTGGTCTGAGAAATGAAGATCCCTTCTTTTGTTTGAGTAATTTGCAGACCCAAGAAGAAATTCATTTCACCAAGCATAGACATTTCAAACTCACTTTTCATCTGATTTGCAAAAGTTTTGCACATACTATCTCTTCCTCCAAAAATGATATCATCCACAAACACTTCAACAATTAAAATATTTTCATGATCAATTTTGAAATATAAGTTACTGTCAGTAGTACCTTTGTTGAATCCAATCTGCACAAGATGCTTATCCAACCTTTCATACCATGCTCTTGGGGCTTGCTTCAATCCATACAAAGATTTCTTCAACTTGCAGACCATATCATCATTATCAGACAATTGAAAACCATCCGGTTGTTCAATGTAGACTTCTTCTTCCAGATCACCATTTAGGAAGGTAGACTTGACATCCATCTGATATACCTTGAAGTCTTTGAAGGCAGCAAATGCAAGAAGTAATCTGACTGCTTCAATTCTTGCCACCGGAGCAAAAGTCTCTTCAAAGTCAATTCCTTCTATTTGAGAGTAGCCTTTGCAGACCAATCTAGCTTTGTTTCTGATTACTTCACCAGCTTCATTTAGTTTGTTCCGGAAGACCCACTTGGTTCCAATTACATTCCTGTCTCTAGGTCTGGGAACAAGATCCCAAGTATGATTTTTCTCAATTTGCATCAATTCATCTTCCATTGCTTTGGTCCAGTTTTCATCATTGCAGGCTTCATTTATTGTTTTAGGTTCAATTTTTGAAATCAGACAGCATTCATCCTGATTTTGAGCAATATTCCTTCTAGTTTGTACGCCTTTGCTTCTGTCACCTATGATCTGATCTTCAGAGTGGTTCAGTCTTACATACCTTGGAATTTTGGGAGTATCCAGCACTGCTGTTTCTTGATCAGGCTCATTCAAACCTATCTCTTCTTCCTGATTTACCGGATCAAGCTGACTCTGTCTCACCGGAGAGGATTGAGTTCCTTGAACACTGTCTTGGTCATCTTCATCAAGCTCATAAAATCTTGAAGGTTTCTCAATTCCTTCATCAACTTTCACATTGGTGCTTTCTATCATCTTTCTCAATCTCTTATTGTAGCACCGGTATGCTTTGCTTTGAGTGGAGTAGCCCAAGAAAATTCCCTCATCACTTCTAGCATCAAACTTTCCTAGATCTTCATCTCTTTTAATATAACACTTGCTACCAAATACTCTGAAATATTTCACAGTAGGAGTGATGCCAAACCAAAGTTCATAGGGGGTCTTACCGATGTTGTTTCTGATTTGAACTCGATTTAGAGTGTAGACTGCGGTGCTGATAGCTTCTTTCCAAAACATTTGAGGAACATTTGCTTCCAACATCATTGTCCTAGCAGCTTCCTGGATGGTCCCGTTCTTTCTCTCAACTACTCCATTCTGCTGTGGAGTCTTAGGAGCAGACAACTGTCTCCTTATACCCTGTTTCTCACAAAAGTCAATGAATTCACCAGATGTAAATTCACCACCTCTATCAGACCTTAGACACTTTAGTTTCAATCCGGTTTGATTCTCCACCATAGCTTTGAAGATTTTGAACTTCTCAAAAGCTTCTGATTTTTCTTTTAGAAAGGTAACCCACATCATCCGGGAATGATCATCAATTAACAACATGAAATATCTATCACCTTGCAGACTTTTGATTCTTGTCGGACCACATAGATCAGTATGTACTAATTCCAACAATCCGGTAGAAGACTGATCTTTGCTTTTGAAAGAGACTCTGCTTTGTTTACCTAACTGACATTCTTTACACACACTATTTGTAGGTTTCATCAATTTTGGAAGATCTCTCACAGCCTGAGTATTGCTTATCTTGATGATGTTATCAAAATTTACATGACACATTCTTCTATGCCATAACCAACTCTGATCAATTTGAACAAACAAACAACTTTTATTTGAACCAACCAGATGAAAGATGTTACCTTTTGTCTGAGTACCGGATGCAATTTCAGTTCCGGAACTTGTAAAGATTCTGCATTTTCCATTCTTGAACCGGAGATCATAGCCTTTGTCCACTAACTGACCAACACTGAGAAGATTGTGCTTCAATCCTTCAACATACAGTACATTACCTGTTTTGCTCTTACCATCAAAGGAAATAGTTCCCCTACCTCTGATTCTGCCAGCAGAATTGTCACCAAACTTTACCATTCCTCCTTCATATCTTTCCAAGTCTAAGAACTTATTCTTGTCACCAGTCATATGGTGAGAACATCCACTGTCAATAACCCAATCATCCTTTTCTTCCACTTGAGCAGCCAAGGCTTTTTCAACAACTTTGTGATTGACAGATTCAGAGAGTATTGAATCTTCTTCCTTGATGGCTATAAACACCCACTCATTTCTGGATTTGCTTCCTAGTTCTGATTCATCATCTGTTACTCCTTCATTGTCATCTTCTTCATGAACATAATAGCAATTCTTTTGAAACCTTTGTCTGTGAGTATTAGATCTTGCAGATCTCTCCAGACATCTTGAGGCAAAATGACCAATCTTATTGCAGTTGAAACACTTAAAGGGTAGTTTTCCTTCATACTTACCGAATCCTCTTGGCAGTCTCTTTGCAATGAGGGCTTCAAGTTGAGCTGTTTCTGCTTCTTCTTCTTCCATGTCTCTTCTTGCTTGATCATACCATGACATTTTCCTTGATGAGTTTTCACCCGGATCAAATCTCTGTTTGCCTTTCACATAGGCACTGGCTTTGAAAGCAGATTCAGTCTTGGGAGGATCATCTCCAAACTCGGTCATTTCAAATGCAGCTAGTTTGCCAGCCAGTTGTTCTCTTGTGACAGTTGTGTGGGCTCTGAATTCATCAATGGCAGCAACTTTGATTTTGTAGGCAGTAGGAAGGGATCTTAGGATTTTGCAGACAATCTCATTTTCATCTAAAGTTCCGCCAGCATTTCTGATTCCACATACCAGCTCATTTACTCTTGGCATAAAGGTAGTGATGTTTTCATCATCTCTCATTTTCAATCTTTCAAATTTCCCTTTCAGACTTTGCAACCTTGCACTTTTGACAAACTCATCTCCTTCATACAGAAGTTCCAGTTTAGTTAGGATCTCATATGCAGTTGGTAGGTCAATGACATTCGAGAGATCTGAGTCATTCAATGCGCTTAGAAGAGCTTCCTTGGTCCGCAGATTATTTTCAGCTTCTGTGATTTCATTTAGAGTTGTCGGACCACCTTGTGGAGGTACATATGGTTTTGAAATCATAGCCAAGTATGCTTTTCCCATACATTCCAAGTGACACTTCATGCGACCTTTCTAGAGAGTGAAGTTGGTTCCATCGAACTTCGGACTATCCTTCTTGTATGACGACATCCTAGATCTCCTCAAGCGGTTAAGCTCCTATCAGAGGAACTTAGCTCTGATACCAATTGTTGGATCTAGGGCATACAACTGAGAAGGGGGGGGTGAATCAGTTTGTATAAAACTTCTTCTTCTTTCAAACACTTGATTCTTTGTTGTTAGTTAGCAGCATATCAAATAATCATCCATGGAAGCATAATACATAAACACAAGAGCAGATAAGCATCAACACATTGAACACCAAGATTTTGACGTGGAAAACCCGGTTAAGGGAAAAACCACGGGGTGATTAACCCAAGAATTATTCTCTGTTAGAAGAATAAAGAAAAATGAATGGCACATGCCAATAAGGGCTCACTGCCCGAGCACACTGCTCACAAAGAGGCCCACTGCCTACAAGGAGACACACTGTCTACAAAGTGATAAAAATCACAGTCTTGAACTAGAGAATGACATCTCTACCATGTCCGGATCAGTTCCAATTAAGCCCAAAAAATCTCTGCTCTGCCTTTCGCACGTTTCTTCGCTATGCCACACTCATCCACACACCACACTTTGAAATGAACTCACAAACCGTTATTTATACAAGACATCGACTTAGGAACAAACATCTAAGTCGGCAAACAACCATAGGAGTATCCGCAAGATGAATAACACATCCGATCGGCCATCACAAGAACATTCGTAGGATGAACAACTCATCCGATTGGCTAAACAGAGCAAGAACTTCATCCGGAAGAATAACTTCAATTCCGGGCTCTACCATCAATGCGGACCAACAACACAACCTAAACATGATCCAAGAACCTTCACAAGCCTGTCTGAATGTCCGGATACATCCGCACTTCCTCTACTTACTGGGATCTCTTGTCTTCCTCATCCGGAACTTCAAGAACACAGTCTGTCGCCACTGTCATAATGCAAGAGGTACTTCCGGACCTCCAAATCATACACAAATCAGGATGACACATCACAAGGACATCCCAAACACTCCATCCAATCCACAGATTAGGATAATACAATTCCGGACCTCACCGAACCTTTTTGTGATCCTCTGTCACCTCTAGATACTTGCCGGAACCAGTTCTATACCGACAGCCACAACTCCTTCAGATCTTCATGCGGACCTCTGAAATCTTAACTGAAGCATCTCAAGACTCATATCTACTAACCCTTTAATCCGCATCCTCCGGTTCTCATCCTATATAGTACATTTGCCTTCTTCTCATCACTGTTCTTCACTGTTCCTGACTGAGGCTAATTTTCTCAATATTCTCAGCACACAGCTCATCAAATCCTTCTTGTCAATGCAATATGAGTATGTTGACATCAATGACAACACTGGCTCACCTCATACTTGCAACAGACTTTATGTGGCTGGGAAGGGAGCAACCCTTCAAGATAACAAAAGATGCAATCCAAGTAGTTACCAGATTAAATTCTACTGGAGGTATGCCACTTCTAAAGATGGTTAAAAATCAAATAGTCACTGAAGCTACCGGAGCACAATTTGATAAAAGGGGAATGCCAATAAAAGATATCATCGATCCTATTGTGAAATTTGCTTCAATGGTCATAGGGTACTAGATCTATTTCTCTAGCAGAGAAAACTTTGTCTTAGGTACAGTAACATACACTGCATATCAGATTATCAAAGAAATTGTTGATTATGATTTGTGCAAACTATTAAGGGTTCAGTTGATGGATAATCTGAAGAAAATCAAAGAAAAAATCAACCAGTAGCTGCTCAAATAAGACAATGTCTTAGCAACTTAGGTGGTCAAAATGAACAAAAAGTAGTCCTATGGGGATTCTTCAAAACTTTTTAGAGCATGATGCAGTTTGGGGAAAGAATTCCAAATGGAATCATTGAGAAATACAAAGACATTATTTTTTTTATGGTTACCAAGGATCAATGTCTGATGGAGGCCATTGAGCCCAAAATAGTCTAGATCATGCCCATGGGGTATGAAGTAAGTCATAATATACTGGACAACTATGCCAAACATATGTTGAGTAAACCCAAGGATAAAAAAGAAGAAAGATTTGGTACATATGAAGAAATATATGTTAAACTGTATGTTGAACACATCAAATATGAATCTTCTAGAAGAGTGAGGAAAGAAGTAGAAGAGATTGCTGCAAGATATGGCATTACCAAGGTACAACTAAAAGAGGCAAGGGAAAAGGGAGAGAAACTGTTGATGTGGATGTTAGTCACACACAAACAAACTAAACAAAAGTCACACAACAACCCTTGTTTGTCCTGAAAAATACAATGAATTCAAAGAATTCATGATCCCAAGTCCTCATTGATTAGTTCATAATCTGCTGATGTTACTCAGTGGTTGATGTGTATTGTTGTTTTCCATTTTGGGGTCTTACGTAGATCAGTAGATTCTACTTCTGCAACAATGCTCTATAGGGAGGTTACTCTACACAACATATATCTCCAAATGATGTGTCTAAGTTGATATTTGCATGAGTTCTACCCCTATTTGTGATTTTCTGCACGATATTTTCAATAGTACATGCATCTAGCTCAAAAAACATGCTAATGATATTCAGTTATCTACAGGTTGTCAGCATATTTCTCTGTTCTGCTTAATATTCATCATGATGTGCAGTTATGGAAGGTGATTTCCATGAAATTAAAATGAGAAAAAGGGTTAGAGAGATGAGATTCCTAAGATTACTTGACTGAGATCATTGATCCACATACATGTTCCCATACAGCAATGAAGAGAAGAAAACTAAAATCATACTTCACTAGGACATTCCACAAATTAGCATGATCCCGTGCAAATCTTCATAGGTAAGGTTGACAATAACATGCAATGAAATGAAAGCGCTTCTATAGAACACAACATTCACCAGTACATATCTATGAGTCAACTTGAAGATTACTTAAGTTTTACAATTAGGATGTAATCTGAAGCTTCATCTCCATATAGTATGTTCATAAAACAAGTACATTTACAATGATCTGAGGAAAGGACCTTGATTATTTCAACAATCTAGTCCCCACTAGTCTCAGTAATCCGATCTCCTACATGAAATTGCTACAGGTCCAATTTTGTATGATTGACCTCCTTCCTCTCTCCTCTTTTCAGAGTGAAGGAGCTGAATATATGTCTTTGTTTCTCCTTCCCATATAGTGCCTAGGAAACCCTAGCAAATCAAAGGTCTTCATCATCAGATGTAGCATCTGATAGTGGAAAATGGATCTCACCAAGAATTCAAATCGTATCCAGGCAGGGCGCCGCTCCCTCAGTAATGTTTCCACCAGAATTCTCCTCCGCATTGAAAGCTTTGTCTCCTCCTGGTGTGTTTGCGAACTCTCAGGATCTGGTCTACCGCCTGGGATGTCCACCACCATTAAACCTCTGTCGTATCTCCACCTACATGCCATCAGGTTCCGGAATGGATTCAAAATCCACCTGCCTTGCCTTTCCCGCCCTTTTGTATCATGAACTGTACATCGTTCTGGTCAATGCACCTGCGGTCAACACACAGAAGTTAAGCATCATCACCAAAAGTAACCACCAGGAGGAAAAAACACTTACCAAATCATGCTCTGAATGTGTAAACATATATATATATAGGGTCATGAATCTACGAGAATCTGCATGCACACAAGTGTTTACTCTCTTTTGATAACTCTTCTGTCCCGCTACTTGCATGTAGATTCTAGGTATGCAATCAGGATATGATGATGACATCATCATCATAGACAGGCTCTGCTAAGGTGTGGAAGGGTGACGTCATGGCTGCATTGAAGGAAGTCGAGGTCCAAAATATGACCCCGAGGAAAGAACCTCGAAGAATATCAGCCTGAGGGAAGATTACATCATGGTCATGTCGAGCATTTGTATCAGGTCATGATTTTAAGCTCGAGGTGATATTCAAAACATGACCCCCGTGAGAAAATGACCCCCTCGAGAAAAGGTCCAGATGACGTCATCAGGTCATTGACTTGGTTTTATTGATGTAGTTACTTGACATCATCGTCATGTTAACGGATGGGGTGATCGTTTGAAATACACCAGCATGAGGTAAAAAGGATGATGATGTCATCGTCATGGGGGTGATATTCCACAAGGGGGTGATATTTGGAAGATTGGGTGATATTTGAAATATGACCCCCCTGCAGAATATATATATATATAAGGGTGCCCGACGGGTAGATACAGTTATCACATAAACTTGATGCCCAGACTTTGCGAACAAGGTGATCATCAGGTGATAAACTGATATCAGGGTGATCCTTGGAAGATCAAGGCGATCAAATGTAAGGTGACTGATATTTGAAATATGACCCCCCCCAGAATATCAGGTTTGACTAGAACTTTGACCCATCATAACTTTCTTACTTGGCTGAATTTTAGGGTGATGCAAAAGGCAAACTTGCTTAGAATTTTACACTCTTTCACATGGCAGGCCTCCTGAGGAAGGATTTAGAATCTAATTTTTTTTTTGGGCTCAAACCTAAGGATCACAAATGCACCTGACATGATGTTGCCTTTTACCATTACTGCCTAGAGCACAAAAACAAGGGAGCAAGCCACAACAGGGGTCCTCATTTTGCTAAGGAGTAAAATGGGGCATGTTGTGAACATCACAACAACTAGCAACCAAACAAAACAATCAAAACTAACACCATTGAACGAAACTTAATGAAATGAATTCATAACCTACAACTATCTCTCCTATAAATCATCATCTAACTTGAGACTTAATGTATTCAATAAGGTGCATGAATTTTCCTTTCAATTTAAGTGGGTGCATGTGATTAATTATCCTCATCTTGAAAATTGGTTAAACAAACCAGTGACTGATATTAGCCTATGTAGGTGAGGATGTTCCCTCATAGCCAACCAGATAGAGCCTTGCTGCCAGCAGGCATCCATAGCCCCAGCAAGGTTATCGTTACAATTCTCCTAAGTAGAGCCCCACTACCAGGGAGTGTCTATATCCCTAGTAGAGTTACTTAGATGGCTTAACCTAGATTTTCAAGAAAATCCATTTTATTGCTTTGTATTTTGTATTTGACAAAAACTTCATAATGTAAGGGTAAAATGGTGATCAATCAAATGAATTAAACAAGACCCAAACATCAACAGAATAGTGAAACAAGAAGGATTCAATAAACAAAGCAATGAACAAACACAGTGCAAACCTCTCCCGTTTCGAAACTTCTATTGTTCGCCTATCACAAATCGTCCTTTTGCAGATGAGATGAGCCCTCAGAGAGTGCAATCTTTTTAAGCTGTTTTAGGAAGTCGATGGTGAATGGCTATGGTGACATGCAATGAAGATGAGCTCCAATGCAAGTATGTGATCTCAAGCTTGTAGATGACAAAAGGGTGCCAAAGGCGCGCTGGTGATATTTCTGCAGAGTAACGATGTCAAAAGCCTGGATGATTAGAATGGAGGGATGAAGCTTCATTTATAGACTTGGAAGAATGGGAATCAATGGTTGAGAGGAGATATGAAGATCAACGGCTGAGGATGGTTGAGGAATGTGCAACCAGTGGAAATGTGACAAGTGTCCCAGCTCCATCATGAAAGGGGGGATGTGACAAAACTGATTGGAGAGTTAACTCCATTGACTGGTCTGTTAACAGACTTGATTGATTAGTTAGAAGAATAAATCATGGAACTGACTGAATTGATTGAGGATTTGACTCAATTGACAGGTTAGTTAACTTTTTTGATTGGTTTGTTAACTAATCTCTGATTTGAGAAGAAATAGGCCATGTGGGTGAGGGAAAATAAGATAATTAAATATTAAATATATTTAATTACATGTGCAACCTGATGAGGTGGACAAGGTGAGGTGGAAAAGATGAGGTGTAAAGGTGATGTGGAATTTTGGAATTTAGAACTTAGGATAGAGGAATTTGGATTAATTAAATAATTTATGATTATTTAATCATGTAGGACATTTAGAAGAATTTTAATTAAATAAATAGATTTTATTTAATTATGGAATAGTGAATCGATTAAATAAATTTGGAATATTTATTTAATTAATAGAAGAATGGAATAAATATTTAGAATATTTATTTAGGATGAATCGTGTCATTTTTAGGCGTATACATTTTACCCCTCTTTGATGCAATGCAGTTTACAGCATTGCTTCAAAGAATTCGATAGTTTGAATGATGATACATGCCCCAGTTTGCCCCTGGTATAGGTTCAATGACGATAGGATGCCCCCTCGGGAGATTGGACGGGAAAAGAGCGAAGAATTCAGAGACGGACAATCTCACGAAGACGAAGGGGTTAAGATAGGTTGGAGGAAAAAGGGACGTGGTCAGGGATGTGGGAAGAAAACAGGAAGAAAAATGGGCACGGGAAGTAGTCACAGTCATCACCTAGCCAGAATTAGGGTTTGGAGGCTATAAATAGGAGCTGGGTCCACAAGAATAGTCATTTGTACACTTGTTTACTCTGGATTGGATTGAGAGAGCTTAGAGCAACTAGGAGCAGCATGGCAGCCAGAGGAGCAGACATTCCATGCGAGGAGCACCGGTTCGAGCGAGTCCGTCGATTCAGGCGGCCAGCAGAGGCAGGACCCCCGGTATGTGCTTTGAAAAATTTCTCCTAGGGTCGATTTAGGATGTAATAAATGCACTTAGAAAATAGGCAAAGTGTATGCGCTGAAACTCAGAACGGCGCATATGCTTCGCGAAGCGGCGCTTTTGTCGTTGCGTGGCGCATATGCCGGTTTCAGCGGCGCATACATGAAAGCTACGCATATGTGCAATTTAGCTGTGCATTTGCAATTTGGTGGCGCATGTGTATTTAAGCTGCGCATATGTGGAAAGTAGCAGCGCATTTGCTGGATCAGCGCATATGTTGATTTTAGCGGCGCTTGCATAATATGCCGGTGCATATGCCTAATTTGGCGGCGCATCCGTGGGATCTGCGCATACGTGTAATTTGGCAGTGCATTTGTGTGAAGCGGCGCATACGCTGATTTTAGCGGCGCATGTACCAAAAAATGGTGCATTTACCACCTGTTGTGGCGCATTTGCTGTGAATAGAAAAGGACTTAGCCAAATTGACTCGATTAGCGTCCTGTTTGACGCGGTAATCGATGAGCTATCTCTGAGATTGCAGAAATCTAGTCAAGAGATGTAGTGTGCTGTTGTGATCAATTTGAAATGCTAAGTTTAGTTGATATAGTTCAGTAGGTATGTTGAGTATGGTATATGTCGCTTGAGACTGACGCTTTGCCTTGCTTGCTTGCAGGAGGAGATTCGGGACACACTGCAGTCGAGGGAGACGTTTCCGATGCCCTTATTGCAGAGGTATATGCTGACGGAGACTGACAGAGTGGCGCTTGGTGCCATGGGATTAGATTATGTATGTTTCATGCCCGAGGTGCGGGCGAACCGTGGATTGCTGACAGCTGCCGTGGAGAGATTCCACAGTGAGGACGGGACCTTCCACTTCCCGACGGGAGAGATGACGGTGACCCTGGAGGATGTCTACCGGATACTGCACTTGCCTGTGGTAGGCGAGCTAGTGGAGTATGATGCACAGCGGGACGTGGGACTCGCCGAGTGCCAGCGGGTATTTGACAACCCCGAGCTAGCTGGACAGGTTATCCCGTGGCAGGACATATATGACTATTATGACTACTTCCCTGGGATTGTGGCAGGACTGATCGGGGGCGTTGTATGCCCGGATAGGAGATCGCATGGGTTCCCCATTGGATGGGGCAGGATCATGGAGCGGATGCTGACTGAGGGCACCCGATATGCGTGGGGAGTCTGTGTACTGGCCCACTTATACCACGACATGCATCAGGTGGTATACCACCGCAGCACGAGTCTATCGGCTGGGGTGTTGCTGTTACAGTTCTAGTTGTGGGAGCACATAGCGGTGATGAGGCCGATATGTGTCTTCGCGAGGCAGTGAGGAGAGCCATATAGTTATGGCTACGCCGGAGTGATTTCCCAGCATAGGCTGGGGAAGCTAGAGTACTGTAGACACACCCTGGATGGAGTAGATGTGGTCGTTTGGTGACCATATCTGGACTGCGAGCCCTGGGATGATGAGGGAGACAAGATGCCATACTGCTTTCAGACTAGGTGGCTGATAGGCCGGACACGGCATATTTTGGAGAGACAGATGGTGGGCAGGGTGCAGCAACAGTTTGGGCGGAGACAGGGTATGCCACAGGGGTAGGCCATGTTCGCACGGACACACGCAGAGAGGGTCCGATGGGGGCCAATGGCTTCTTATGAGGAGGCTCTGGCAGAGTTTCAGCAGACGCCGTATGTGGCCTGGGACATGCAAAGAGAGATAGCAGATGCGGGGGTGACACAGGAGTATGAGGATTGGATTACTGCACATCCTTTCCTGAGATATTCAGGACCCGGCATGCTGGTGCCTCGTATTGATGAGGCAGACTCAGAGGAGGAGGGAGAGGCTGGCCTAGGGCGGAGGGCAGTTAGAGGAGGACGAGGAAGGCAGGGTGGCAGGGCCGGAGAGAGGCTGAGCTAGTGGAGGAGGATAGCTTAGGCTGAGCAGGCAGTGCTAGGGCAGGCAGGGGTACAGCAGCAGATACCGCAGCAGGCACAGATGCCACCACCCCAGCAAGTACCACAGCAACAGGTGCCCCAGCCACAGGGGCCAGGACAGGTAGAGGCCGCACATGGGCCGGTACAGGGAGAGGTTCATGAGAGGACCATAGCCAGCCTAAGGGGACAGGTGCAAGAGCTGCAGGCACAGCTAAGGAGAGTAGAGTGGAGGCGAGAGACAGACGCAACGGTGATCGCGGGTTTGACTCGCGAGAGAGACATGGCAGACGCACGAGTACGGATTATCCGTGTAGAGCGGGGTACTGCTATGGCCGCTATAGGGACAGATGTAGCGAGTTCATTCTTGGTTGGGCAGGTGCAGCAGGCACAGGCACAAGTTGGCCAGTTGCAGACGCAGTTGGCACAGGCACAGACAGATCTAGCCAAAGCCTAGTCCCAGGCGCAGTATTACCGAGGGTTGTACCATGGTGCCGTGGCATCGAGCCAGAGGGCAGGGAGTTTTAGGAGTCAGTCTGGGGCGACTCACAGAGCAGGTCCATCACAGTCAGGGGCCTCCATGATGGGTCCTTAGCAGTCAGGAGCTGGCAGTGGTGGCCCACAGCAGCAGGGATAGACAGAGACTGGATTGTGGACATTTTGGGACATGTATCACCATCCATTTTGGATGCATATTGTATATGACACTTTTACTCCAGAGATATATGACAATTTTGTACATTTGGACCTCTTTTGTATGATAGTATATACGATGATGCAGCTTTGTGTATCTATTGCATGTGCTATGTGATGAAGATGTACTTCTAGTATATGATGTGATGTATGTGCATAGTTAGATGGTCTATCTGATGCTATATGAGATGTTTTATGATATGCTGCTATATGATGTCTATGTGATTTAATGTTTTCAAATGAATGCAAAATGTAATATGATTTCTATGTGATGATGCAACTATGTTATGGGACGTCGATATGATCTAATGTAAATGTGTGCATATGTGCTATGATTTCTATGTGATGATGCAACTGTGTTATGGGACGTCTATATGATCTAATGCAAATGTATGTATATGTGTCATTATTTCTATGTGATTATCTATGCTTTGAGAAGTGATGTGATGCAAATGTATTGATGACCTAATGCATTAGATGATGAGTTCTATGAACCTAAGCATGTGCATGACTAGTCTTACGAATGATATGATATGCTTCTATATGCTTTGTTTTTGTGAAGTCCAAATGTACTTGATCGACACAAGAATGACATGATAGACAAATAAAAGAATGGTTGTGATAAGATGACTTAGAAACTTTACTTGACATCGTTACTCTGTATAGTTTGGAAAATGAGGATTGCATGGCTGTGTATGTGGATATAGGATGGATGCTTTGCTTTTTAGAGTGCTTTATTTCATCATTGGGCAATTTGTTTTTGGTACATTTTCTGAAATGTTGTAAGTGAATACAAGCATCTAGGTATAATTGAACTGAGATGACCTGAGTATCGCTTACATGGATTATGATGTAGCAAGTTAATACAAGCATCTAGTCAAAATTGAATCTAGATGACTTGAGTACCTCTTGCGTTTCAACAAGCAAGGATTGCCCCCGTTCATGTTAGACCTTTGATGTCCTCGATGATCTTTTGCTGATTATGTCTTTAGACAAGGCTTCACATTACTAAAGTTTAATCCACAAACAACAAACAAAGAAAGTAATCATGCCCCCATCATAGCATCTCTAGCTTTTGGCATCCTTGAGTAGCATAGGAAGGTATGATAGCAAAAATCAGGACTCAAACTGTTAACCATGTTTCTGATCTACAAAGCATATTTGCGTTGATATGTGTTTATTTCTTGCCTTAATTTGCATAAAGTCATTTAGAAGACCTTGGGTATTTGCTTTGCATTGGATAGGTTAAGATGCTCATTGTCAAGATTTCTACTTGAGGCGCGGGTTCTGCTTGCATTTGTTTGCTTGGTGAGAAGATTGCACAATCCTTATTGGGGAGACGGACCCTAAGGGACTGACCTAGTGCCTCGGGGGCTCATTGCTAAAAATGGCCTTGCCTACGTGACGACGCAGAGGCAACGTAGTTCGGGGTAAACCCTAATGGACCATGGATGGACTAGAAGAAAGACGACAAGAATGAAGACAAGAAAAGGGACGAATGGGAAGAAATGGAAGCCTCGGGGGCGCATTAGAATAATGGCCTTGCCTACGTGACGACGCAGAGGCAACGTAGTTCATGGACTCGGACCATGGACACCAACGAGAGACACTATACTAGGCTCACATTGAGGATACGGTATGGGACGAAACCTTGGTTGACAAGGCCACAAGGAGAGTATCAAGCCATGATAGGTAACTGTCAAGTGTTTATTTGTGGGATAGATATGGGTCAAATGGAAAATGAGTGAAGGAAGAATGGACTCAAGGTGATTGGATTCTCAAAGATGGAGAAGGCAGTTTATCACAAGTAACGCCTATTTACCAGGTTTTCATTACTTGCTTTTATTTGCACGAGAAGCTAGAAAGTAAACATGACGCCTGTTTGCCAGGTTTTCATCACAATACCTATCCAAGGCGCCTGTTTGCCAGGTTTTCACCAAAGGACAATTTTTTTTGTATGCTTTCTATTTTCTTTTTGATTTTTTCCTTTTCAACTTTTTTTTTGTATTTTCGCTTTTCAGCTTTTTTGATTTTTTTGACTTTTTTGATTTTATTGCGCCCCCTTGCATTGGGATTCTCCTAGGTATAGAACTGGCGAAGATGCATGCTGTTGATTGGATCATCTAACAACTCACCCTCTGATGTGGCCAACTGATATGCCCCCGATCCGTAAGCAGCTATAATCACATAGGGCCCAAGCCAGTTAGGCTCGAACTTACCTTTCTTTTCTCTGTCCTGCTGGTTGCGAGGGTTCTCTTTTAGAACGAGGTCCCCAACCTTGAAGCATCTTGGTCTAACCTTGTGGTTGTAGCTTCTTGACATCATCTGTTGATAGGCTTTGAGATGGTCAAAAGCTTTCTGGCATTTTTCTTCTAGCAGCTCTAGTTCTTATAGCCTGGAGACTCTGTATTCTTTATCTGATATGAGGCCTTTCAACGACACCCTGAGGGATGGGAGTTCGACCTCAATGGGAAGGATGGCTTCGGAGCCATAGACAAGGGCGTAGGGTGTAGCACCTGTGGGAGTGCGTATGCTGGTTCTGTAGGCCCATAGAGCGGGATTGAGTTGGACGTGCCAATCGCGACCAGCTTCATTGACAGTTTTCTTTAAGATTTTCATAATGGTTTTATTCGATGCCTCAGCTTGGCCGTTACCTTGGGGGTAGTATGGAGTGGAGAAATGATGTTGGATTTTGAAACGCTCACAAAGCTCCTGGACATCCTGATTTTTGAATGGTCTCTCATTATCCGTTATGATGGATGAAGGGATGCCATATCGGCAGATGATGTAATTCAGAATGAACGAGGAAATTTGCTTTCCTGTGACGGTGGTTAGGGGAACGGCTTCAATCCACTTGGTGAAGTACTCAGTGGCGGTTATGATAAATTTATGGCCGTTGGAAGAAGGTGGATGAATCTTTCCCATAAGGTCAAGTCCCCACTGGCAGAAGGGCCAGGGTGTCGTTAAAGGTCTCAACACTTGAGCAGGTGCATGAATCAGGTTCCCGTGGATCTAGCACTGTTTGCACTTTATGACAAACTGACAGGAATCCATTTCCATATTGGGCCAGTAATAACCCAAACGCATGAGTTTCTTAGCTAAGGAAGGACCGCTGGAGTGTGTTCCACAGATCCCTTCATGTACGTCTCGCAAGGCGGTTACGGATTCTTCTTGTTCTAGACAACAGAGTAAAGTACCATCCAGACCATGTCGGTAAAGGGTATTAGCTATGATGGTGTAACGGGAGGCTTGTCGGATGAAAGTTCGCTTTTGGTTGGAAGAGAGGTCCGGTGGAAGAATATTGTCCTTGAGGTAAGTGTAGGTCTTACCGTACCAAGGTGAATCAGATCCTACTAGGAGGCAAATGGAGTGGGTTTCGAGGAGATCATAAGCCGGTTGCCGAATGGTTTCTACTAAGAACTCATACCATGACTCGTATTCAGGTATTTCAAGAAGAGAGGCTATGGTAGCCATTGCATCTGCTGCTTTGTTCTCGATCCTAGGTATTTGTTCAAAGGAGATGGTCCCAAAGTGTTCCTTGAGGTTGTTGACCATCCGTTTGTATGGGATTAGCTTCTCATCTTTGGTTTGATATTCATCGTTAACCTGATTTATGATAAGCTGAGAATCACCGTAGACACATAGTGCTTGGATTTTCCACTCAGTGGCCATCTTGAGACCAATTACCAATGCTTCATATTCCGCTATATTGTTAGTGCATGGAAATAACAACCTGTAGGACTTTGGAATTGTGTCACCTTGGGTAGTGATAAATAGGATACCTGCCCCTGACCCATGGTTGGTGTAAGACCCGTCGAAGTAGAGTTTCCAAGGAGATTTTGACAGGGTGAATAAAGACTCATCGGGAAACTCAAATTGCATTGGTGAAGTGTCCTGTAATGGTGCCTCGGCCAGTTGGTCAGCTATGATTTGCCCTTTGATGGCTTTTCTGTCCACATATTCTATATCATATTCACTAAGAAGCATAACCCACTTTGCTAGTCGACCTGTGAGAGCTGCTTTGCTGAGAAGATACTTTAGTGGGTCGATTTTGGCAATGAGTTTGACAGGATGCGCCAACATGTAGTGTCAGATTTTTTGTGAAGCAAAAACTACCGCAAGGCATGATCGTTCAACCTGTGAGTATTGTAACTCGTAGCCCACTAAGGTTCAACTGATGTAGTATATAGCTCTTTCCTTGTTCTCATAGTCTTGCTGCGCTAGGAGAGCCCCAAGAGCAGTAGGTGTAGCAGAAATATAGAGAATCAAAGGTTTTCCTTGGATCGGAGGCATGAGTATAGGAGGGTTCATAATGTACTCCTTTAGATTGTTAAATGCCTCTTCACACCGCTCATCCCATTTAAAAGGAATATTCTTATGTAGGAGGTGACTGAAAGGTTGGCACTTGTCTGCCAACTGTGAGATGAACCTTCGGATGGCCTGCAGCTTGCCCTGTAAGGATCTTAACTGTGTTAGAGTCTTCAACGGTGGCATGTCCATTATTGCTTTGACCTTGGCCGAGTCGACCTCTATGCCGTTTGCTGACACGATGAAGCCTAGCAGCTTGCCTGATGTTACCCCAAACACACATTTCTTTGGGTTCAATTTAACTTGGAATTGGTCCAACCGTTGGAAGACTTTCTTTAGGATATCCAGGTTTGAGTCCCTCGTGAGAGATTTTGCTAAGATATCGTCCACATAATCCTCCATGGTCACATGCATCATGTCGTGGAATATGGTTGTCATGGCCCGGTGATATGTAGCACCTGCATTTTTCAGCCCAAATGGCATGACATTCCAGCAAAAGGTACCCCATGGACAAGTGAAAGCAGTTTTGTGCTGATCCTCTGGTGCTATTTTGATCTGGTTGTACCCTAAGAATCCATCCATGAGTGACAACATTGTATGTCCTGCCGTGAGGTCGACTATGATATCGATGTTAGGCAAGGGAAAGTCATCCTTGTGGCATGCTTTGTTTAAGTCTCTAAAATCGTTGCATAGTCAAACCCTGCCATCTGGTTTAGACATCGACACGATGTTTGATATCCATTCGGGGTAATCTATGGCCCTGATGAACCCCATGTCTAGCAATTTCTTGAGTTCTTCCTTGACCAGAAGGGCTATATGGGGATGCATCTTCCTCAGTTTCTGCTTTACGGGCTTCACCCCTGGATCCAATGGCAGATGATGCAGAATCAGGTTAGGGTCTAGACCTGGCATGTCAGCATATGACCAAGCAAAGCTGCCTCTCTTCTTCTTAAAGAATGGTACGAACCTGGTTTTCTCTGGTGGTGTGAGAGATTTTGCGAAGTGGATAATCTTGGGCTGCTCTTCGGTGCCGATATTCACTGGCTCTGTTGGTTCCACCACAATCTGTGACCACTCCTGGTACATATCATTGGGGAGGGTGTCAAGCATTCCATCGTCAGGTGCCACAGTTGGGTTTTCACCTTCGTATACGTCCTTTCTTTTTACTGTTTTATGACCTGACACTGCCGCACAGCGGTTTTCACCATCAGATCCATTTCTGATTTTAATATTTTTGTGACTAGAAGGCTTGGCACCCTCCCTGAAGTAAGCCACAGTATTGAGTTCGATTGCAAAACCAGCTTTATGATCTCCTCTTGGTAGTGATCCCTAAGTTCCATATAGTCAATGTAAGCATCATCATTCTGGAACATATCTAATTGAGGGGTTCCTTACAGATCCCAGTTGATAAGCTCAGGGTGTAAGAGGGGAAGGGAGTCAGATGAGAGATCTGATTCGTTAATGTTGTGAATGGAAATATTATGGGCACTGGCGGGGATAGTGTTCTGGGTGGTACTCTCCTCCAGGTTGTTTATTGCAATGGAATCGAAACTTTCCTCGAAAGCCATAACCTCAGGGAGGGGCAAATCAGACTCCAGTGGTCTGTCCCGTTGCGTCTGTCCCTCATGGTAGGGGCTGAGAGTTTGGATGGTGTCAATCTCCTTGTCATCGTAGGAGTGCTCTGTTAGCTCATCCCACTCATACTCATTCGACTCATCTGAATCTACGTCACTATCCACTTGGAGTGTTTGGATTGTCTCCACTAGGCAGGCATTTTCTTTGGCTTTACCTTTACCTTTGTACCCTAGGCCAGTTGTGTTTCTAGCCGAAGAGGATGAAGAAGGTTGGATAGGTTCAATGATTCCTTCTTTTCTGAGGCCTATGGGGCCTTGTCCTTCGTATCCCATCCTATGCAAGATAGTTTCACCCCGTCCATAGAGTTCTGTAGGGAGTCTAGGCAGCTCTTGGGATGTGTTTTCCTCTTCAGTGTAAAGCCAGTGCAGGAGATCTCGCTCCTCTGTCTCATCAGATAAGGTCCCCCATTTTACAAAGGGATTTGCGGGAGTTGTAGGAGGAGCAGATGGCTTTGGAAAATGCCTAGGTTGATGCGTGGGTTTGCCAAAGGAGCGAGGAGACAAAGGCATGGTGGCAAGGTTGAGGCTATGCTCAATGGAGTACTCCCCCACGCCATTTTCTTTTATGGTAAGTTTCAGCGGTTTGGGCCTCGAGGAGGAAGCCTCGGTAGTATGGTCTTGTGGCAGAGTAGGGGAAATGTAGGCTCGGTTATTGGGAATGACGCATTCAGATTTTGCTTGGAATGAATTGCAATGTTGGTAGGGGTCGGGGACGCCTTGTATGGTGACCTGCTTGCCATCATGTGGGAACTTTATGCATTGATGGTAGGTGGAGGGGACAGCCTTCATGGCGTGGATCCATGGTCTCCCTAGTAGAATATTGTAAGCAAGCTCCCGATCAAGGACTTGGCACACCACATCTTTAATTACCGGTCCCACTTGAATGGGTAGGACAACTGTGCCCTTTGTGGTTCATTCTTCCTCATCATAGGCTTTGATAGTAATTTTCCGTCTTGGATCTACTGCCTGTTCGGAGAACCCCAGTGCAAGGACTAACTTCAACGTGCAAATATTTAGACCGGCGCCCCCATCAATGAGAACCCTCTTGATGCGGTGCTTGTGCACGAATGCGACAATGTGTAGAGGAGTGTTGTGGGGTTGAGATATGGAAAGGTCATCTTGCTCTGTAAACGAGATGGAAGTGGAGGACGTCAAATTACCCACCATGGTTTGAAACTTTTCTTGGGCTAGGTTAGTGGGGATAGTAGTTTCCACTAAGGCTTTCTCAAGAATCTCCTTATGAGAAGGAGATAGACGCAAGAGCTCCAATATAGAAATGTGAGCCAGAGTTTTTTGCAATTGGTCGATGACATTATATGGGCGGGAGTTGGACGAAGATGGTGACGACCTTGGAGGAGTGGTGTTGATCGTGACCTTACCACTACGGGTAATTATACTACAACCAGTTCTATTAGGTCCTAGTTGTTGGTTGGGGGATATGACGTTGACTTGCGGAATATGCTTAGAAATGTAGTTAATGGTGTACTCAAAGGGAACGCTTGCATAGTTAGCATTACTCGACCCACTGTTTTGGTTTGGCCTATTGTGATTGTTGTCATTATTGTTATGGCCATTGGAGTTGTTGCTGTTGTGACCATCGTTGCTGTTGTGGCCATTGTTGCGATTATTGTTATACGGCCGGTTGTGGTTTAGAAGAGGATCTCGGTAGGCCACATGAGATTCATTGGAGGTATGCTGTTGTGTCCCTCCCTGATTCTGATCCAGTATATCCTGTATGACATTCTTGAGGTAGATGCAATTGTTAGTCGTGTGCCCCCATCCTCGATGATACAATAATCTGTGTCCTTCCAATAGGGAGGTTTGACGATAGGCTCATAGTCACTTGTTGGTGGTAGAGAAATTTCATTGTTAGCCAACAACTTCCTGAGAGCAGACTCTTGAGATTCCCCCAACGGCGTGAATTTTCTCCTTAGATTTGAATTGAACCAAGGTCTAGGTTCCCGAGGGGGTGGCTTGTTGAGCGCACTAGTATTTGCTTCTCCCTTGAGAGTGAATATAGGTTGTTGCTTAGGGGCTGCCGCCTTGGCATCCACTACTCCATCATTGACCACATTCTTGTTCTTGGTCCAAAACTTTGATTTATCTGTTGTATAATTGGAAGGAGGTGTGTCCTTGTAGAGCTTGAGAGTTCCTTTAGTGATCATAGCTTTTTCAATGAAGAGGCCCATTTCAATGACTTTGGCGAACGAGGTAGGGCATTGTATCTGAATCTGATAGCTAAGATCAGTGTTTAGGTTGTGGACAAACATTTCCAATAGCTGCTTCTCAGGCATGTCGTAAGAACACTTACTAGCTAGCTGTCTCCATCGTTGTAGGAAGGCGGCGAATGACTCACCACCCTTCTGTTTGGTGTTGCATAGATCTAGCATAGATACCTCGTGTTCTATGTTGTAAGAGAAGTGCGTTATAAATTTATTGACAAGTTCATCAAAAGTTTTGATTCCTGGTGGGAGACGCGAGAACCACTCCATAGCTTGACCACCTAAAGATCACAGGAATAGTCTCATTAAGTAGGTCTCGTTGTGAGCTACTTCTAAACATGCTGCAGTGAATTCCCTGATATGATCTCTAGGGTCCCCCTTCCCTTTATATTTGTCAAATTTCAGAACTCCGAACTGATAGGGGAATGGTTTCATGATCAAATTTCTGTCAAAGGGGTACGGTGCTATATCCTCCAAAGAGTAGTTCTTAGAACTTGTACCAGTCTTAAGGTTGGATATCTCAAGCTTTAGACTTTCAATTTGTTTTCTTATGTCTACCATAGGAGAAGTTGGCTCTACGGGTTGCTTTCCTCTCTCAGTTGTATGAGGAACCGTGTCATTTGTACCTCTCTCATGCACATGTGGGACTGTGTCATTTGTGCCCCTCTCATGATCATTGTCTGCATTTTCCATGATGGAGCTAATGTCAAAGTCTGCGGGGAGTTTGATTCCGAGACTAGCAAGATGATGGAAATACTTATGGGGATCTTCAAGGATCATCTTCTCTACGACGCGTTCGAATTTTCTATCTTGCATGTGCGCCACTAATTCTTCATGAGAAATCTCTTCTTCACCATCACGTGGTGGGAGAAGGTGATTAGATGAGTCGGCCATTTCGATTTGTTTGTTGTACTGTGATCGAGTAAGAACCATGCAAGGTGACGCGGGATGGAGGGGGTGAGGACTAGAAATTTTGGCAAGGTGCTGACTGAGACTATTATGAATGGGATGCCTAGGATAAGACTTGGACAAGGAATTCTCTCGCTCAATGACTTCAAGTAAGACAGTTGACACAAGACTCTAGCCACTAGCAAGGGTAGTCGATACCAGTCTTACTGTGTAGGGCCTAGTCGTTCAACAAGACTACTAGCAAAGGTATTGTGACCTACTAGGCTTACGTGAATTCACTAATGAAACGAAAAAGAACTTATGCCGAATTGATACGGGATAGGCTGACTTTGGGACAAGAGTGATTTGGACAGAAAGTGAGTGCGACAATGGACGAAAGAGAAAGAGTTGGGTGAAACGGATGGAGAATGACTGCAAGGTTGATTTTGATCTCAGAAAGTGAAACTAGGCTGAAATGGGTGCTCTGATCAGGTGAAAATTTCTCCTCAAAAATAGGGCAAGTGCTCCCTGTCGCAGATGCGCAGCAGAAAAGGACAAATGTGCAGCAAGTCGCAGTAAATGCGCCGGTCTGGTGAACTATATATGCGCAGGAACAATGCACATATGCGCAGCAAAAAGGTATATGCACCGTAAGTTGCTACAAAAGCGCAGTAAGTCGCTGTGTATGCGCAGCAGAAATGTGTAAATGCGCAGCTCTGAAGTTTTTTGCAAAATTTTTAGTTTTTCTTCTGTTTTTGGTATTTTTTGGCTAGAAAAGGTCTTCCTGATTTGATATTATGAATTTAATAGCAAGAAAACACAGCAAGCACAAAGAATATTTTGTAGTTTTTCATTGTTTTTGTAAATTTTCTGACTCTATTTTGGACAAAAGCAAGCACAAAATCTTAGGCGAGAAATGGATTATAAGGGATTTGGGCCACTAAAACAAGAGGTATTTAATTCAGGCAACCATTCAAGTGGTTACACGTGCGGCGGCGCTACTCTCCGTTATGGAGTCTCCCAGCCTCACAGGGTTGCGCCTGAGAGGGTTTTGGGGGAGGTTGGCCGTCGGTGTAACATAACAGCACTTGTTGCAGGAAGTTTTCACCTCAAGCACAATTTATTTTAAGTGGCTTGGTAGGGCTTGGCGTTAGCCTGTTACCACTCAGGGTCATTCCCACTTGGACAAGCGTGCATCCAAGGGCAGGCCCCTCCTAAAGGTTAAACAGATAGAATGACAAGTCTGGCACTCTGATCACCTAAAAGAGGGGAGAGCATAAGCCTATTGTCATTCGCAAGCATAGAATACACTGATTAATCCACCCTAGTTAAAAGTGAAAAACTAAATGGGTTAATCTACCCAAACAGAACTTTGAAGTGATTCAGCAATATAGCAGTGGTTCCGTTTTAAATCCCAGAAAGTAGTAGTGAGTTCAATTCTTAAACCACGTAGCACGAGTTTGTTAACTTTGAAATTCAGGTCTCACGATATAGCAATGGTTCATTTTAACTTCAGAAAGCAGTAGTGAGTTCAATTCTTAAACCGCGTACCATGAGTTTGTTAACTTTGAAATTCAGGTCTCACGATATAGCAATGGTTCATTTTAACTTCAAAATCATTGATGAGTTCAATTTTAACCTTTAGATAGCAATAACTTGGAAGGTGTTTGTAATGCAAGCAAGAAATAAATCCAGTTACTTCCTCCCTAATTAGAACTAGATGAAGATTTGAATGAACAATAATTTTTACTTTCCCTTTGAAAATGAAATGTGACCTAATTAGATGCAACTACATGGAACTAAACCTGCACCTATCCTGCAAAAACGCTCCAGCAAACACCTACGGAAAGGTTAGCGTTAGCAACTTCACCTAGAAAAGTACTAAAACTTCAGCCAGTTACAAATGCGCAGCTTCAGTGATCAGATGCGCATAAATGATCAACAGAAGCGCAGCTTTAATGAATGCGCTGCAATATTGCACGTATGCGCTGTTAAAAGGAATGGATGCGCAGTATAAATGCATGCGCAGTAACAGTCTTTAAAAGCGCAGCAGGAATGAACGGATGCGCAGGAAAAATAAAAGCACCGTAACAGTACACAGAAGCGCAGGGAAAATTCACATATGCGCAGGAAAATCAAAAGCGCTGTAACAGTCTTTATATGCGCAGCAGAAATACACAGATGCGCTGAAATAACAAAAGAACCGCAACAGTGTTTATATGCGCCGTGGAAATGAACAAATGCACCGAAGTACTCTGTGCGTGACTCTGCGTGACCTGTACGGAACCTGCCTTCAAAAAAGCTCAGAAACGGTAAAATAAAGGGGCAAACGGCCCCACGGTGGGTGCCAAAAATGTAAGGGTAAAATGGTGATCAATCAAATGAATTAAACAAGACCCAAACATCAACAGAATAGTGAAACAAGAAGGATTCAATAAACAAAGCAATGAACAAACACAGTGCAAACCTCTCCTGTTTCGAAACTTCTGTTGTTCGCCTATCACAAATCGTCCTTTTGCAGATGAGATGAGCCCTCAGAGAGTGCAATCTTTTTAAGTTGTTTTAGGAAGTCGATGGTGAACGGCTATGGTGACATGCAATGAAGATGAGCTCCAATGCAAGTATGTGATCTCAAGCTTGTAGATGACAAAAGGGTGCCAAAGGTGCGCTGGTGATATTTCTGCAGAGTAACGATGTCAAAAGCCTGGATGATTAGAATGGAGGGATGAAGCTTCATTTATAGACTTGGAAGAATGGGAATCAACGGTTGAGAGGAGATATGAAGATCAACAGTTGAGGATGGTTGAGGAATGTGCAACCAGTGGAAATGTGACAAGTGTCCCAGCTCCATCATGAAAGGGGGGATGTGACAAAACTGATTGGAGAGTTAACTCCATTGACTGGTCTGTTAACAGACTTGATTGATCAGTTAGAAGAATAAATTGTGGAACTGACTGAATTGATTAAGGATTTGACTCAATTGACAGGTTAGTTAACTTTTTTGATTGGTTTGTTAACTAATCTCTGATTTGAGAAGAAATAGGCCATGTGGGTGAGGGAAAATAAGATAATTAAATATTAAATATATTTAATTACATGTGCAACCTGATGAGGTGGACAAGGTGAGGTGGAAAAGATGAGGTGTAAAGGTGATGTGGAATTTTGGAATTTAGAACTTAGGATAGAGGAATTTGGATTAATTAAATAATTTATGATTATTTAATCATGTAGGTCATTTAGAAGAATTTTAATTAAATAAATAGATTTTATTTAATTATGGAATAGTGAATCGATTAAATAAATTTGGAATATTTATTTAATTAATAGAAGAATGGAATAAATATTTAGAATATTTATTTAGGATGAATCGTGTCATTTTTAGGCATATACACATAAGATATTGCATTTGTAACTTCATGATGCAGGGAGTGGTCACATGCTGAAATTAAGCTAAGAATTGTAATGGTACCAAGGGTGACCTCTGATTTTTCACCTAATATCTACAGTGGTAAGTTCAACCAACCCAAGGATTTTAGGTGTGTCATTGTGAGAAACATTCCTTGAATACTCAACCCATTCTTATTGAATACAAAATTTCACAAGTCAAACAACTCTCTACATTCATGATAGTCACAACAAGTTATGCATAGATTTCAAACACTTAACCTGAATGATCTGAATTTTCCATTGTTTTCAGTGGTTGTTAATCTACTCCTTCATACTCTAAATCAAAAGAAAGATCCTTGCTGAGGAAACAAAGCAACCAAACAAAACAACAAAATAAAACCACTGTACAAACAACTATACAACAAAAGTACACTATGATACACATGATTGTCATAATGCTACTTCAAGCCTGAAAATAGTGCTTGAGGAACTGTCCATTAACTAGTAATGGAACATCCTCACCGGTTAAGGACTTGAGCCTGTAGGTGTTGTCTCCTAAAATTTTAGAAATTTGAAAGGGGCTTATGCAGAGTTTGTCAAACTTACCATGATCACCCTTCCTTTCATGTGCTTTGTCCCACATTAGGACTAGATCTGAGATCCTGAAAGCTTTGATTCTGGCTCTTTTGTCAAACTAGCACTTGACAACAGCCTGATGTTTAGCAAATTGGTTAATTGCTACACTTCTTTTTTCCTCTAGGTGCATCAGTTGTAGCAACCTAACTTCTTGTTTATGATCTATGCCCAGGTCCTCTTGTGCAAATTGCAGTGTAGGAATCTTTAAGTTAACAAGGAGGATGGGATCCACCCCATATACTAGGTGAAAAGGTGAATTTCCTAATGTAGCCTTATTCCTGGTTCTATCTACCCACAAGGCATATTTCAATAGAGTGTTCCATTCCCTTGGGTTCTTATCTATCATCTTTTTTATGATGTTTAATAGGTTCTTGTTTGTGGATTCTGCTAATCCATTCCTTTGGGGATGGTAATTTGAGGAGAATTTTAAGATGACTCCATGATCAAAAGCCCAACCTGATAGTTTCATTGAAGCGAAAGCAGATCTATTATCACATACTAAAGCATATGGAACTCCATACCTAGTCACTATATTACTTTCCAAAAACTTAATGACATGCTCAGCATTACATGTCTTACTGCTAACAGCTTCAGTCCACTTGGTACAGTAATCAGTGATAGTTAAAACATACCTATGGCCTGAAGATGACGAAGGATTGATAGGTCCTATGAAGTCCATCCCCCATTGAGCAAATGGGCGCATCTCCATCACTGGCTACAAAGGTTGAGCAGCATATTTTTCTCTACTTGCAACAACTTGACACATATGACAACATTTGGTGTGTTCAATAGTGTCTCTAAAAATTATGGGCCAATAATACGCTGCCCTGAGGATAGCATGAGTGGTGGCTAAGGATGATCCATGTGTAGTCCCAAATTTATCGTGCAACTCTGCTAGCACCTTATCTGCTTCTGATCTTTCCAGGCACCTTAGGTATATTCCCTCATAACTTTTCTTGAAAAGAACTCCTCCTTTCATCATATATTTCAGTGACCTCATCTTCAGGGCTCTCCTCTATGAGGCCTACAGTCTTGAGGGACATCTTCCAGTGACTAGGATGTGTCTACCATTTGAGTACCATTCTCCATCTTCCTTTGTATTCACAACATACTGTTGGCTCAGGATATTAGGATCAGTCTCTGACATCATCTGGCTTAATGCCTGTCCTCTTACTAACTTCATGGGGGTAATGTCCATATCATACTCCTGGAGGAGAGTGATCCATCTAGCCCTTTTCTGACCTGGTTCACTTTGCATTAACAACATTTTCACTAGTGCATCAAGTACTACAACAATCACCCTACTTCTCAGGATGTAATGCCTAAATTTCTTGACTGCTCGAACCATAGAAAGTGCCTGTCTTTCAACATCCATGTACCTGAGCTTTGCATCTCTGAAAGGGCATCTCATGAAGGCTATATGCTTCTCCTCCTTTTCTTCATTTCTCTATGTCAGCAATGCTGCAGAGGTATGTTTTGAAGCAAATGAGTAGATGTAGAATTCCTTGGTGTAATCTGGACTGATCAGAACTGGAGCATTTGATATGGCCTTCTTAATGTCTTCAAAAACTGCTCTAGCTTCCGGTGTCCATTCAATTTTAGCGTCCTTCTTGAGCATGGTGTTTAAGGGCCTGATAATCCCTGTGAAGCCAGTGATAAATTTCCTAACAAAATTAATCTTATTAAAGTAAGATTTGAGCTCTGTCTTGCTTCCAGGCAGTTGTATCTTCATGATGGATTCTATTATGTTAGGATCAATGATGATCCCATTCTTAGTTATCAGGTGGCCTAGCAATTTCCCTGTGGTCATCCCAAATATGCACTTCTTGGGATTCAAGGATATCCCGTATTGGTCGCACTTCTTCAACACCTTTCTTAGGTACTCCACATGGTTTCCTCTATCTTTGGAGAACACCGTTAAGTCATCCATCTATATTACTATGCACTTACCAATCAGGCCTCTAAAGGTTATGTCCATTGCTCGCTGAAATGTAGCTCCAGCGTTTATCAACCCAAACGGCATGCGCCTATAGGTGAAGACCCCCCACTTTGTGGTGAACGTAGTTTTCAATCTATCAATTCTGTCCACCATCACCCAGTTGTAACCAGAGAAATTGTCTAAGAAGGACATCATCTTGGCACCATTCATAATCTGTAGGACTCCATCTAGAGAAGGCAAAGGATAATTATCCTTTTTAGAAGCTCTATTCAAGTTCCTGAAGTCTACGCACAGTCTGATGTCACCATTATTCTTCCTTAATAGGACCAGATTCATCACCCACATGGAGTGCCTCATAGGAAATATGATCCTGGCATCAAATAGCTTTTTAACTTCTTCAAAGATGATGGGCTCCAGTAAGGCATTGACAAGTCTTTGCTTCTGTCGAAAGGGCTTGGCATCTGGCTTCAAAGGGATTGTGTGGGTGATGACTGATGTGTCATAAGTTTTCAGCTCATCATATATCCAGGCAATGACATGGATGTAATCTTTGAGGGCCTGGGTTATCCCTTTCAATTCCTCTTCTATACAGACCTTCCCAATCAGAACATTTCTTTTTTTATCACCCTGCCTAATGTCAACTTGTGAGTACTGTCCCTCATCAGCCTTTGGAAGATCCTTCTGTTTCAGCATGTTGTCCAGATCAAATTCTCTTTCTAGCTCTATCATTCCCTTAGGGATCCTATTACTAGGCAACTCTAGGATTTCTTCTTCTTCCCAGACATGATCCTCCATATTTATTTCATCTATGATCTGTGCTTCAAAAACATCTCTACTGGAAATAAAATCCAATATATACTGATCATCATCAAATACTTGAAGAGTGGTTACATTATTAGGTACTGAAGGCACTGATACTAGTTCAACTGAGAATCTTTTTAGACCTGATATGGACAAAGGTTCTAAAGTATTGGTAGCCTGGGCCAAAGCATCTACTTTGTGGTTTTGTTCCCTGGGTACATGGGTGATATTGAATGCATCAAAATCTTCTATTAAGTCCCACACCCTATGTCTGTAATTGGACAACCTTCTGTATTTGCAAGAATATATACCTCTTACCTATCTAACAACTAATTCTGAGTCCCCATAGACATGCATAATTCTCACCTTTTTTCTAAGTGTAAATAGTATCCCATGGATTAGAGCTTCATACTCTGCCACATTGTTCGTACATGGGAACTGCAACCTGTATGCTGCCAAGTAGGATTTTCCAGATGGGTCAATGAGGTATATTCCTACTCTAGCTCCTTGTTTTGACTTGGATCCATCAAACCTAAGGATCCATGGCCTATATTCATCTAAAAGCTTGTCTAGACCTTCTTTTTTTCTTTTGGCTCTGGTAGCTGCACCACTGGATATCCATTTTAACTTTGGTATCTCAGCTTTACCAGACACCACCTTATCGGCCTTATGGGAAGCTGATATTTCTTCTTTTCTCTTATCATCAGGAGGAACATCCTCTAGACTAGGTAGCGTCTACCTTCTAAAAATATGTAGGCATAATGAACAAGACGTTTCTGAATGAGGTGCCTCATGTAACCTGCACCAACTTTCAATCAAGACGTCTTGAGGAGCCCTTTGCTGCTGTGTCATCTTTTGAATCTCTTTTGACAGAAACTCTTCGAATTTGGATAGATTACTACCCCTATCCTCATCAGATAACTCATAATTTGACTCCACTAAACAGTCACTCCCTGGGGTGATCTTCTTCTTGTTCATAGCATTACTCCTATTGCATATCAGTATCTCTGCTAGCATCTGAATAGAACTTTCATCTTGTTGTGCGTAGTCCCCTATTCCTACAGAAGACAGACATAAATCAGTATCATTATCATTACCTGCAGCACTCACCATCTATGATGATGAAGACACCTCATTGTATGCTTGTTCCAGCTCCAACATGTCTAGGTAGGCTTCACAAGTCTTTTCAGAATGAGCTTCATCATGCAACCTGCACCATCCACTAATTAGAATATCATGAACATGAATTTTTAATAATTGACATCATTTCACCTGTTTAAATAAATGCATCTCAAATTTCTTGAAATGATCCAGTTCTATTTTATTTCCAAGATTACAATCAGGTTCTAAATTTATTTCATCACCCCGAGGGTCATCATCATGATCATGTATGTCAAGCATCATGATCTCCTCTATTCTGGCGATTTGAGGTCTGATGGAGTAAACTCTAGGTTCCACATCCACATACATGATCTCATTAGTTTTGTATATTCAGTGATTATGTGTTTCATGCAAGGTTTAGCTTCGATCTTTATCTAATTTGGTATACCCTTCCAAGGTAGCCACATATGACTAAAATCAGTAGACATGTACCCATTGAGGGTTTTTGACCAGTCTCTGCTGAGTAACATTCCATATGTATTAGGTATATCAACCACCTGAATATCAATATAGTGCTGGATTCTAGGATCCGATACTAGCTGCATATGAATGTGAGTCAACTCCCCTACCACACTTACTTCTATTTTGTCCAATTGTGTTACTTTCTTTAATGATTTAGTTGGATGTAACCCTAAAGTGTTGCAGATGGATAGGGGCATTACATTGGTAGATGCTCTTGAGTCCACTAAGCAATTGTGCAAATTTTTACCAAACATCCTTATGGTAAGGAGGAAGGGAGGTGACTCACTCTTGTCTTTGTATAGGGTCATGTGGGAGGTATCTACAACTTGAACAGTAGCTAAGGTTTTAGGTTTGATGTTAACATCCCTAGTAGCATGATCTTTATTTCCAAACTAGCCTGGGGTATGGCTATCTTCTTTTTGAGCAGAACCATCCAATGATTTCATGAAAGCATTCTTGATAGCAGGGGTCCTAAGCAGTTCTGATGATGGCAAGCTAATCTTTACCTTTTTCATTTCATCAGTCAGATATGAAACTAACTTGTTAGATCCAAGGGGTAGATTTGTAGCTTTTGGTGCTATGTTATGTGGTGCCAAATACTGAGCATTGACCTTGGGAAGTCCAGGGTTATTACTTGCTTGGGGATCAGGTGGAGTATTGAAGTTGCTTGGAGGCAATGAGGTGGTCAAAGGATCAGTAGATCTGTTTGAGTTATTCCTCAAGTTGTGGTTATGTCTACCCTGAGGTTGCTGTTGATAAGCATTGACTTCCTCATGCTCAGTTGATGGCTCATTCTCATCCTCAAAGGAGAAAACATAGTTGGACTCAAAAGCCATGGCTGATTCCTCACATGCTAAGGTGTAATCCTGATGTGATGAGATTGTCTGCTGATAAGGATGATGCATGAAGCTTTACAGTACTAAGGCAGAATCATACTCATAGGGGACAGTTTCATTTCCCTCTACATAAGGTGGATTTCTTGAAGTATTGGACACTTCAACTTGGAAAATGCTGGCAGCAACCCTGAATTGAGGACAGTCAAGCTCTGCATGAGCATTGATGTTATGTATCCTGCACCAGTTTGTAAGTGCTATCTCTGCAAGGTTTACTCTAGTTGTCTGTTTAGGTTCACTAGGAGGCTGATTGTCTAGGGGTGATGGCAAGGAACCATTGTTTGGCCTAGTGTTCCACACTCTAGGCTGTCTAGGAGGATTGTTGTTGTCATTATTGTTATTGTAACTATTATTGTACCCCCTGTCAGGATAATTAGGTCTGTCATTGGCATAACCTCTGTTTTGATTAGGCTGAGAATAGAAGTTCTGATTTCTCAAATGAGTGACCTTAGTGGTAAGATTCCTTAACTGGACTGATATTTCTTTGATTTCTTCTTTCTCATCCTAGACCTTGGCCACTACATTCTCTATCTGGGGCTTGAAAAAGGAAGACCCATTGTTATTGTTGGATTGTTCTATAGCTTGAGGCACTTGTGTTTGATATGGTAACATCTGGTTATTCCCACTTGGTGGTGGCATGCCACTGAGTGGAGGTATCTGCAAAGGGGATGGCATCATAGTTGAAGGTATCATGGCTCCATTGGTCTGTTGGTGGATAGGATATGTTGGATAACCTAGAAGTGTAGGGAAGGTAACATTTGGTTTGGGAGTAGGAGCTAATTGCTGGTTGACCTTGATAGCTTCCCCAAAAGCTTCTGCTAAAGTTGTTACCCCAGGATGTGCTCTCCTAATAAACATGGAATTCAAGGGATCTAAGGCTGAGTAATAAATGCTCCTAGAAGCCTTATCTGTTACAACATAGGGAGTAACTAGCTTAGATAGCATCCTCTGGAATCTAGCGTTGAAGTTTGTAATAGGTTCTCCTTCACATCTCTTAATGGTGGCAAATAGATGATAGTTCATTGAAGGATCTATAGGCACCTTAAACCTATCCTTGAAAGCTTTCTCCAAGGAATCCCATGAATTGACTGAACCCTGACCTAGACTGATATACCAGTTATAGGCCTCTTCCCCTAAGGAGAATGGAAACAACCTGCATACCACATCTTCATACTCAATTCTAGCCCTACAATAGGCTTCCTTGAAGGTTTTGACATGATCATCAGCATCCTGATACGGATGATACCTAGGACAAATTTTATCTAGATTTTTAGGCAAAGCATGGTATGCATTGAAGGTCAAAGGTGACTCTACCATGAAAAATGACATTGCAACTGGTGGAGGTTGGATCTGGGGTGTGACAGGTGATCCTGTAGGTATTTGTAAGACAATAGGAGTGACAGGAGCATGTCCTGGTGAAGCTCCGGATGCACTGGGATCAGGGGAGTGATGAAAGTCCATGGTTCTAGGTCTAAATCCCCTGATAGGTAGTTCTTCAAAGAGTCCACTAGATTTGGACATGGTATTTGGCCTGAAAGCTAGGATTTCTAAAGTTTTCAAGGCAGAATGGCTGGTTTATGGTCAGATTTTGAAATTGACAGGATATTCAAGCAATGTTCACAGGAATCTAAAGTTTCCTTTGTTCAAGCCCTCCTTCTAGTGCCAGTAAATGTGTTGATGTGGATGTTAGTCACACAACAACCCTTGTTTGTCCTAAAAGATATAATGAATTCAAAGAATTCATGATCCCAAGTCCTTGTTGATTAGTTCATAATCTACTGATGTTACTCAGTGGTTGATGTGTATTGTTGTTTTCCATTTTGGGGTCTTACGTAGATTAGTAGATTCTGCTTCTACAACAATGCTCTACAGGGAGGTTACTCTACACAACATATATCTCCAAATGATGTGTCTAAGTTGATATTTGCATGAGTTCTAACCCTATTTGTGATTTTTTGCATCATATTTTCAACAGTACATGCATCTAGCTCAAAAAACATGCTAATGATATTCAGTTATCTATGGGGTGTTAGCATACTTCTATGTTCTGCTTAATATTCATCATGATGTGTAGTTATGGAAGGTGATTTCTATGAAATTAAAATGAGAAAAAGGGTTAGAGAGATGAGATTCCTAAGATTACTTGACTGAGATCATTGATCCACATACATGTTCCCATACAACAATGAAGAGAAGAAAACTAAAATCATACTTCACCAGGACATTCCACAAATCAGTATGATCCAGTGCAAATCTTCAGAGGTAAGGTTGACAACAACATGCAATGAAATGAAAGTGCTTCTATAGAACACAGCATTCACCAGTACATATCCAGGAGTCAACTTGAAGATTACTTAAGTTTTACAATTAGGATGTAATCTGAAGCTTCATCTCCATACAGTATGTTCATAAAACAAGTACATTTACAATGATCTGAGGAAAGGACCTTGATTATTTCAACAATCTAGTCCCCACTAGTCTCAGTAATCCGATCTCCTACATGAAATTGCTACAGGTCTGATTTTGTATGATTGACCTCCTTCCTCTCTCCTCTTTTCAGAGTGAAGGAGTTGAATATATGTCTCTGTTTCTCCTTCCCATACAGTGCCTAGGAAACCCTAGTAAATCAATGGTCTTCATCATCAGATGCAGCATCTGACGGTGGAAAATGGATCTCGCCAAGAATTCGAACCGCGTTCAGGTAGGGCGCCGCTCCCTCAATAATGTTTCCACCAACATTCTCCTCCACATTGAAAGCTTTGTCTCCTCCTGGTGTGTTTGCGACCTCTCAGGATCCAGTCCGCCACCTGGGATGTCCCCCACCATTAAAACTCTATCGTATCTCCACCTGCATGCCATCGGGTTTCGGAATGGATTCAAAATCAACCTGCCCTGCCTTTCCCGCCCTTTTGTATCGTGAATTGTACATCACTCTGGTCAATGCACCTGTGGTCAACACATAGAAGTTAAGCATCATCACCAAAAGTAACCTCCAGGAGGGAAAAACACTTACCAAATCATGCTTTGAATGTGCAAACATATATATAGGGTCATGAATCTGTGAGAATCTGCATGCACACGAGTGTTTAATCTCTTTTGATAACTCTTCTGTCCCGCTACCTGTATGTAGATTCTGGGTATGCAGATTAATCAGGATATGATGATGATGTCATCATCATAGATGGGCTCTACTAAGGTGTGGAAGGGTGATGTCACAGTCGCATTGAAGGAAATTGGGGTCTAAAATATAACCCCGACGAAAGAACCTCGAAGAATATCAGCCTGAGGGAAGATGACGTCATGGTCATGTCGAGCATTTGTATCGGGTCATGATTTTAAAATCAAGGTGATATTCGAAACATGACCCCTGCAAGAAAATGACCGCCCTCGAAAAAAGGTCCAGATGACGTCATCAAGTCGATGACTTGGTTTTATCGTTGTAGTTACTATGACGTCATCGTCATGTTATCGGATGGGGTGATCATTTGAAATACACCAGTGTGAGGTAAAAAGGATGATGATGTCATCATCATGGGGGTGATATTCTGTGAGGGGGTGATCTTTGGAAGATTAGGTGATATTGGAAATATGACCCCCCCGCAGAATATATATATAAGGGTGCCCGACAGGTAGATACAGTTATCACATAAACTTGACGCCCAGACTTTGTGAACAAGGTGATCATCAAGTGATAAACTGATATCAGGGTGATCAACTGTAAGGTGACTGATATTTGAAATATGACCCCCCCTAGAATATCAGGTTTGACCAGAACTTTGACCCGTCATAACTTTATTACTTGGCCGAATTTTGGGGTGATGCAAAAGGCAAAATTGCTTAGAATTTTACACTCTTTCACATGGCAGGCCTCTTAAGGAAGGATTCAGACTTTGATTTTTTTTTTTTTGGGCTTAGACCTGAGGATCACAAATGCACCTGACATGATGCTGCTTTTTACCATTACCGCCCAGAGCACAAAAACAAGGGAGCAAGCCACAACAGGGGTCCTCATTTTACTAAGGAGTAAAATGGGGTGTGTTGTGAACATCACAACAAAAAGCAGCAGAAGAGAAGATAAAGGATGAACTAGTACAGATTTTGGAGGAATCTCAATTAAAGCAGAACAAACCAGAAAGGACTCAGAGGACCAAGAGAAGCTCTACCACTCCATTTGGTGCTACATCATCAGCAAACCTAGAGAAATCATCAAAGGAGTTTGCTACCAAATAAATGAAGAGGTAAAAAGTGAAAGGAAAAAGGTTATATGTTAGTATTGGTGAAAAAGATGAAGAAGAGATTGAGTTAGATGAAGAAGTAAAGAAGATGAAAGCTGAGGCTGTTAAAGCCTCCAGAAGTAGTAAAAGGAATGATGAAAGTAGATTGTCATTGATGTCAAAAAGGTGTTGGTATTGATAGGAGTTGTTCATATACTTCAGGTTGATATGTTGCTTCATGGCTAAGTTAGGAAATGCTAACTTGTTTAAATGGGCACGAATATCTCATGCCATGTTTAAATGATGGTGAGCAAAGGCATGTTTTAAATATTCATTCAAAGGACTTTGTTTTATGAAGAACCTTATTTAATGGGAGCTCCATTTATTAAAAAGCATCCAAATATATTTGAAGATCAATATTTAATGGGAGCAAATTGGAAGGAGAGCTCAAATTGCTTTATTTAAATAAAGTGGACTTTATATGCTTAAAAAGTGGGGAGCAAAAGCATTGAATATTTAAATATATAAAGTTTGATTTTTATCCTATTTTGTTGATCCCCTTTAAATGCCATATTTTATGACATAAATAAAAATGTGAAGTTACAAAGCTACTTTTAAGGAGATTTTCAAAGCTATTTTTAAGGAGATTTTTGTGGGAGATTTTGTGGGAGTTTTTATGAAGATTTTTTTCTTCTTTCTATTTTTTAAACTGTCCTTCATGGCAAGAAGAATATTAAGGAGTAGTTTTTTAAAAAAAAAAGAAGGGAAGTTATTTTGAGAGATATTTCTTATTTTGATGAGAAGGTTAAAAGTTTTTTTTTGTGGAGAATATTTTTATTTTGCAGATGGTTTTTTTTTTTGGAAGAAGAAAATGAAGAGAAGTATGGAAGTTTTTTCTTGAAGATATTTTATTTTGCAGATTGAAGATTTTTTGAAATAAAATTGCAGAGAAGATAAAAAGGCAGATTGGTTTATTTTTGAAGATATTTGCAGAGAAGGGTCATTTAATGAATATTTTTGATGAAAGTTTTTTTCCAGGATTTGAAGTATTTTTTTGTGAAGCTTTTTAATGTGTAGATTGAGGAAGATTGACAATATTTCATTGAAATTTTTTTATTATAGAAAATCAAAGGTTATTTGTAGATGAACATAAAGTTTTGACAAAGATTTTTTTATGAAGACTTTATACAAGGCAAAATGAGTTTTGAAGTCTTGTTGAAAAGAAAATGAAAAATGTGAAGGAGAAGATGAAGGGTTTGAGAAGATGAAAGTTCTTAGAGATTTTTTATTTGCAAAGGGAAATTGAAAAGTCTTTGAATTAAATATGCATAGATAAATATGAAGATTTATATTCTTGCAGGAAAATGGTTTTTGCAGGTGAAGATGAATGGATCAGAGAAAAAGGAAATTGAAGATGAAATAAATTATTTCATATCAATCTGATTTAATTCTAAAAGATATTATTATTGTAATTTATGAAGAAGAAATTGCAAGAGTCTTTGAAATGCAGAGAAAATATGAAGTGTTTTTGAAGATATATTTTGAAAAATAGAGATTCCGACAGGGAATTGAATGGGTGCATTAAATGGAAGACATTTATAGATATAAGGGCAAAAATAAGATATTGAAATCATTGAATTTGTTTTTCAGAATATGAAAGGTTTTATGCTCACTAAAATAGATTTGCAGGACAGAGAATTTGAAGAGACCATATTTGGAAATGCAAGAATATCATCTTGTATATATTGGCTTGGCAGATGGATTAATGCAGTGTTGTTGAGTATATTCGGATGTAGGATTGATTTTGAATAGAATGGACATTTGACAGACACATGAGAGAGAAGAAATGTTTTGTATTGAAACAGAGAAACCCTCTGAATTCTTGTTTTCAGTTTGTTCTGTAGTAGGGGTTGGTGCTCCTTGAAGCTAGTGCTTCTAAACAGTATGCCAGTGAGGCTTGCAGGTCAGTGAGACCTTAATATTTGTCAATGAGACACATATTATAGCCAGTGAGGTAGTTCTGGAGTGGTTTTTCTACTCCTGGAGGGTTTTCCACTCGTGCAATTCTTGTGTCTTGATTCATATTGATTATCTCTCTATGGTTGTATGTTTTACTCATGAGTTTTTGTTTTCATTCTCAGTTATGTGCATATGTGTTTGACAAAGTTATGTGCATATGTGTTTGACAATTCAATGATAACTTTCTCTCCTTGTGCTCTCCAAGTTAAAGTTTTTAAAAAGATTAGAAAATTCACACAACACTGATTCACCCCCCCTCTCAGTGTTGTCCTTAACTCCTACAATTGGTATCAGAGCCAAGTTCCCTTTTTGAAGTCTAATAGGCTCGGGTAGGTCTTGGTAGTGGAGTATAATGGGTAAGAAGAATAGAATTAAGATGTCAAATAAAGATGTTGATCAAAAGATGGTAAAGCAAGCCTCAGTTGTGCCCAGCAATGATTTGTTGCATTTGTCACCCTTGATAATTGATACAAAGAATGGTCATGTAGTTGAGAATTTTGATAAATTTAATGAAAGAAAAGATATCTTTGCTATTGAGACTAATAATGAAGATGAACAGGAATTTAATGAAGATATTTGTGAGGTTGATTTTGAAGGAGAGCTTCTATGTGCCCTAGATACAATTAAGCAACTTAGTAAAGAAAACAGGAGATTAAAAGATCAGCTTATACAAGAGAAAGAATTCAAGGACAAAGTTGTTTTAGATCTTGAAGAGGCAAGAAACCTGATTGTAGACTTGAAGAATCAAGTAGGTGAATTAAACAAATTGATTGTCAGTTTGAAGACAGAGGTTGAGAAAGCTAAGAAGATAACCAATGAAACAAAATCTGAGTTGGAAGCTAAAAAGGTTGAATGTCAAAAGCTAGAAAAAGAAATAATTTCTTTAAGTAAAGAAATTGAGGATGTTAAGAAGCAATTAGAAAAGAATCTAAAATTTGAAGAGAGCACAAACATGTTAAACGAGATGTTGGGAAAACAAAAACAACATGGGGATACTTTTGGACTTGGTTATGAAGAAGGAGAGTCTTCTAAAGCTAGAGATACTCCTAGAAGAAAAATTGATCAGCCTGATGCTCCTGAAAGAAAAGTGAACAATCAAAGAAGAAGTATTGCACCTATAAGACAAGCTTACATGTACAGGTATAACTATTCATTTAATGGTTACTGTTATACTTGTAATCATTTTGAGCATAAAGCAGTTGATTGTAGAAGGAATACTAACCTTGTATGTTACAAGTGCAATAATGTTGGACACATACAAAGAAATTGTAAAGTGCATAGAAGGTATAATCCTACATGGAAGCTTAATATGAATGATCAAAGGCACTATCAGTTATTTGATTATGATTGCAATATAGTCTGTTATAATTGCAATACTCTTGGTCATAAAGCACACAGTTGCAGGAAAGTTTCACCTAATTTGAAAAAGTGGAAAAGAAAAGAAGATGAAAAAGTCTGGAAGAAGAAAGAACCTATAATGGTTTGGAGACTGAAGCAAAAACAAAGTGAAAAGAAGGTAAATCCCAAACTTGTGCATCCAGCACAAGTTAAATCATCAGTTGCATAACAGATAGCATGAAGTAAGGGGGAGTTGTTCATGTCCTATCAATTGACCCCAAGAAGTTTCAGGAAGGAGATCATTTGAATGGTGATCTTGTCTTGTTTATCATATTTGCCAATCTTGTGAGATAGTTGTTGAAGATGTTGCTAACTAAGTTGATTTTAGTGTATATCAGTGATGCAGGAGGAGCTTGTTAATGCAGTTGGTATGCAAAATTGATGGACTAGATGCTCATATGGAAGTGTTCTTGATGTGATAATCTCACATGTTTCTTTGATATTTTTCATCAGTAATATGTTTTAGGGGTAGTATGTACAAATTGTGTGATTCTAGTGGTATCATGTGTTAATGATCAATTACATGTTTAGTGAATGCAATGTGTTGATAAGTAGTTAAAAGATTTATTACTTAAAGAGATTGATGATGTTGAATATCTTGTTCTATTCATATCATGTTGGTGCTCACAAAGGATCTTGGATAGATGTTTTTCTTATGTTGCCTAAGGAGGTTGAAAAATGGAAGAAGTTAAATTCTTGTCTCTTCATTTGGTTTTACAAAGTGTTGTTGCAGGAAGAACTTGGTGTGCAATCTTGATGGGCTGATTTGAATGATAAAGTCAAGAGGAAGGAGTTCGTTCTTGTTGATTACAGATGTGGTTATGTATATATCAGGTTTGACAGTGTGTTGTAAAAGGTATTTTGTACAGAAGGATGATCTTTATTCTTGATTGCAGAATGAATGTTCATTTAGAAGTGATCATTGGTGTAATAATTTTTGCTGAGAGCTTGTTGTCCTTACATTGATACAAGAAAAGTTGATTGTGATGTCAAAAGGTGTTTGATGGTGACATGATTTTTCTTAGCATGGATGGTTTGATGTCAGTAATTGGATGGTTTACTTCAGGGCTAAGTCAAGAAGTGTATTAGTGTTTTAGGAGTTTGTTAAAGGAAGTAATCATAGGATCTCATTGATCTCAGTATTTCATCTTCATCTACAAATTTGTGTTGTGATTAGAAGTGGTATAGTGCAGTCTATGGGCAGCTTGTAACAGTGGTTTGGTGCTTGGTTTGATATGCCTTACATGATTGTTTGATGTCTTGTTGCTCTTAAGTTTTTATCGTTGTTCAATATGCAGATGAACATGGAAAGAGCTCAGAGCTATCAGGAAACATTTTGGACAGCAAATTGAAAAATAATCAGTGTCTTAAGTGGTATTTCAATTCTTGGTTGGTATGAAGGATGATAAAGGGAAGATAATAGCCTTTGTCATCAGATGTCAAAAAGGGGGAGAAAGAAAAATGTATCGGGTAGTTTTGCCATCAATGACAAAGGGGGAGATTGATGAAAGTAGATTGTCATTGATGTCAAAAAGGTGTTGGTATTGATAGGAGTTGTTCATATACTTCAGGTTGATATGTTGCTTCATGGCTAAGTTAGGAAATGCTAACTTGTTTAAATGGGCACGAATATCTCATGTCATGTTTAAATGATGGTGAGCAAAGGCATGTTTTAAATATTCATTCAAAGGACTTTGTTTTATGAAGAACCTTATTTAATGGGAGCTCCATTTATTAAAAAGCATCCAAATATATTTGAAGATCAATATTTAATGGGAGCAAATTGGAAGGAGAGCTCAAATTGCTTTATTTAAATAAAGTGCACTTTATATGCTTAAAAAGTGGGAAGCAAAAGCATTGAATATTTAAATATATAAAGTTTGATTTTTATCCTATTTTGTTGATCCCCTTTAAATGCCATATTTTATGACATAAATAAAAATGTGAAGTTACAAAGCTACTTTTAAGGAGATTTTCAAAGCTATTTTTAAGGAGATTTTTGTGGGAGATTTTGTGGGAGTTTTTATGAAGATTTTTTTCTTCTTTCTATTTTTTAAACTGTCCTTCATGGCAAGAAGAATATTAAGGAGTAGTTTTTTTTAAAAAAAAAGAAGGGAAGTTATTTTGAGAGATATTTCTTATTTTGATGAGAAGGTTAAAAGTTTTTTTTTGTGGAGAATATTTTTATTTTGCAGATGGTTTTTTTTTTTGGAAGAAGAAAATGAAGAGAAGTATGGAAGGTTTTTCTTGAAGATATTTTATTTTGCAGATTGAAGATTTTTTGAAATAAAATTGCAAAGAAGATAAAAAGGTAGATTGGTTTATTTTTGAAGATATTTGCAGAGAAGGGTCATTTAATGAATATTTTTGATGAAAGTTTTTTTCCAGGATTTGAAGTATTTTTTGTGAAGCTTTTTAATGTGTAGATTGAGGAAGATTGACAATATTTCATTGAAATTTTTTTATTATAGAAAATCAAAGGTTATTTGTAGATGAACATAAAGTTTTGACAGAGATTTTTTTATGAAGACTTTATACAAGGCAAAATGATTTTTGAAGTCTTGTTGAAAAGAAAATGAAAAATGTGAAGGAGAAGATGAAGGGTTTGAGAAGATGAAAGTTCTCAAAGATTTTTTATTTGTAGAGGGAAATTGAAAAGTCTTTGAATTAAATATGCATAGATAAATATGAAGATTTATATTCTTGCAGGAAAATGGTTTTTGCAGGTGAAGATGAATGGATCAGAGAAAAAGGAAATTTGAAGATGAAATAAATTATTTCATATCAATCTGATTTAATTCTAAAATATATTATTATTGTAATTTATGAAGAAGAAATTGCAAGAGTCTTTGAAGTGCAGAGAAAATATGAAGTGTTTTTGAAGATATATTTTGAAAAATAGAGATTCCGACAGGGAATTGAATGGGTGCATTAAATGGAAGACATTTACAGATATAAGGGCAAAAATAAGATATTGAAATCATTGAATTTGTTTTTCAGAATATGAAAGGTTTTATGCTCACTAAAATAGATTTACAGGACAGAGAATTTGAAGAGACCATATTTGGAAATGCAAGAATATCATCTTGTATATATTGGCTTGGCAGATGGATTAATGCAGTGTTGTTGAGTATATTTGGATGTAGGATTGATTTTGAATAGAATGGACATTTGACAGACACATGAGAGAGAACAAATGTTTTGTATTGAAACAGAGAAACCCTCTGAATTCTTGTTTTTAGTTTGTTCTGTAGTAGGGGTTGGTGCTCCTTAAAGCTGGTGCTTCTAAACAGTATGCCAGTGAGGCTTGCAGGTCAGTGAGACCTTAACAATTGTCAGTGAGACACATATTGTAGCCAGTGAGGCTTCTTTGTAGCCAGTGAGGCATGTTTTATCAGTTAAGCCAGTGAGGCAGTTCTGGAGTGGTTTTTCTACCCCTGGAGGGTTTTCCACTCGTGCAATTCTTGTGTCTTGATTCATATTGATTATCTCTCTATGGTTGTATGTTGTACTCATGACTTTTTGTTTTCATTCTCAGTTATGTGCATATGTGTTTGACAAAGTTATGTGCATATGTGTTTGACAATTCAATGATAACTTTCTCTCCTTGTGCTCTCCAAGTTAAAGTTTTTAAAAAGATTAGAAAATTCACACAACACTGATTCACCCCCCCTCTCAGTGTTGTCCTTAACTCCTACAAGGAAAACTCTTTGGAGAAGAGAAGTCCAGCAAGAGATAGATAATACTCCCATCACTTGCATATATAGTAAAGGTTGTCACTATAGATGGGAATCTAAAACCCATGATTAAGCACTTTGATGAATATGGTAAAGAAGACAAAAGGAGTTTGGAGGAAGCCAGTATAAAATTTCTCAACACCTTTAGCAAAGCCCTCATTGAGATCAACTCTGATCTCCCAAAAAGTCTAGCAAATATTTTAAGCATTAGAAAGGAGAATGCCAGGGCTAAAGACATTGAGCTAAGAAAACATGTGTTGACTAGACTATATCCAAAAATCACTGCAGAGGAAGAAAATCTAATCTTCAAGGAGACCAAGGATCAGTTTAAAACTAAAACAAGGATGGATTTCTTAATGATAGGTGAAACTAACAAAGGAGTGAAAGAAACAGAAGGGATTATCTTGAAAGCCTTGAAGCAATGCAATCTTCCCACTACAAGTGTTGATGAAGAAACTGATGTTCTTGTCAATTCATCTGCTCCAGAAATAAATTTGGATAAAGTAACTAATATAGATGGGAGAATTCCTAAGGAGGAAGAGGAACCCATAGATGACTCTGAAGTGAGAACTTCACTGGCACAACAAACTGAGGAAGAACTGGTAAATCTTCCACTTGAACAAGTAGAGGAAAGCAATAAGAATATGGAATTAGTGTTACAAGTATGAGGTTAACCAGTGTTATCATTGATGTCAACATACTCATATTGCATTGATAAGAATGATTGGATGAGCTATGTGCTGAGGATATTGAGAAAATTAGTCTCCATCAGGAACAGTGAAGAACAGTGATGAGAAGAAGGCAAAAGTACTCAATAGGTTGAGGATCAGAGGATGCAGTTTAAAGGGTTTGTAGATATGAGTCTTGAGATGTTCTAGTTAAGATTTTAGAGGTTTGTATAAAGATTTGAAGAAGTCATGGCTATTTGTGTAGAACCGGTTGTGGCAGGTGTTCAGTGGTGACAGAGTGTCACAGTTTGGTCCGGTGAGTTCCAGAATTACACTCTCTCATTCTACAGATTGGAGAGAGTGTTGAAGAAGTCAGTGTGAAGTGACAACTTGATTTGTTCATTGTTTGGAGGTCTGGAAGAACCTTTTGCATTATGATAGTGGCGACAAACTGTGTTCTTGAAGTTTTGGATGAAGAAGAGAAGAATTCCAGTAAGCTGATAAAGTGCAGATATTCCTGATGACTCAGGAAAGGTTTCGGTGATCCTTGGATCGTGTACAATTCTTATTGGTGGTCTGTATTGAAGTTAGAGTTTGGATTTGATGTAAAGACCACCAGTTGTTGGTGTTCTTCCTAAGACAGGCCGACTGGATGTATTACACGTTTTGCGAATGATCTTGTAGGTGTTTACCGACTTAGATGATTGTTCCTAAGTCGATGCCTTGTATAAATAAGGGTTTGTAAATTCATTTAGTAGTGTGTCTTGTGGTGATGAGAGTGATATAGCGAAGAGAAGTGTGAAAGGCAGAGCAAGAGTTTTTGGGCTTAAATGGAACTGATCCAGGCATGGTAAAGATGTCAATCTCCAGTTCAAGTTTGTAATACTTGTTATCTTGTAGGCAGTGTGTCTCTTATAGGTAGTGTGCCTCCTTGTGAGTAGTGTGCTCGAGCAGTGAGCCCTAATTGGCATGTGCCATCTATTTTTCTTATTCTTCTAACAGAGAATAATCCTTGGGTTAATCACCCCATGGTTTTTCCCTTAACCAGGTTTTCCACATCAAAATCTTGGTGTTTCATGTGTTGATGTGTATCTGCTCTGGTGTTTATGTCTTATGCTTTCATGAATGATTAATTGATATGCTATTGATTAACAAAGTGGATTTAAGTGTTTGAACTGAAAGTGAATTGAGGATAACTGATTCACCCCCCCTCTTAGTTATCAACAATTGGTATCAGAGCCAATTTCCTCTAAAAGGAGCTTAACCACTTGAGGAGATCCAAGATGTCGCCATACAAGGACAGTCCAAAGTTTGATGGAACCAACTTCACTCTTTGGAAAGGCTGCATGAAATGTCACTTGGAGTGTATGGGAAAGGCATACTTGTCCATGGTCACAAAAGCTTATACACCTCCACAGGGTGGTCTGACAACTCTAAATGAAATCACAGATGATAAAAACAATCTATAGACTAAAGAGGCTCTTCTAAGTGCATTAACCGACTCAGAGCTCTCAAATGTTATTGACCTACCAACTGCCTATGAGTTGGATTAAACTGGAACTTCTGCATGAAGGAGATGAGTTTGTTAAGAGTGCAAGGTTGCAGAGTCTCAAAGGGAAATTTGAAAGATTGAAGATGACAGATGATGAAAATATCACTACCTTTATACCAAGAGTAAATGAGCTGGTGTGTGGAATTAGGAATGCTGGTGGAGTTTTGGATGAAAATGAGATTGTTTGCAAAATTCTTAGATCCCTTCCTGCTGCCTACAAAATCAAGGTTGCTGCCATTGATGAATTTAGAGCCCATACAACTATCACAAGAGACCAATTGGCTGGCAAATTGGCTGCATTTGAAATGACTAAGTTTGGAGATGATCCCCCCAAGACTGAATTTGCATTCAAAGCCAGTGCCTATGTGAACGGCAAACAAAGATTTGATCCAGGAGAAAACTCTTCAAGGAAGCTGTCATGGTATGATCAAGCAAGAAAAGACATGGAAGAGGAAGAAGTAGAAACAACTCAACTTGAAGCCCTCATTGCAAAAAGACTGCCAAGGGGATCCGGTTAGTATGAAGGAAAATTACCCTTTAAATGCTTCAACTACAATAAGATTGGTCACTTTGCTTCAAGATGTCTGGAAAGATCCATGAGATCAAATTCTAACAGACAAAGGCTCCAAAAGAATTGTTATTATGTTCATGAAGAAGCTGATAATGAAGGAGTAACAGATGATGAATCAGAGATAGGAGAAAAATCTAGAAATGAATGGGTGTTCATTGCCATCAAGGAAGAAGATCCAATATTTCCTGAATCTATCAATCATAAGGTTATAGAAAGAGCTTTGGCTGCCCAAGTTGAAGAAATGGATGATTGGGTTATTGACAGTGGATGCTCTCACCATATGACAGGTGACAAGAACAAGTTCTTAGATTTGGAAAAGTATGAAGGAGGAATGGTAAAGTTTGGTGACAATTCAGCTAGTAGAATCAGAGGTAGGGGAACTATCTCTTTTGATGGAAAGAACAAAACCAGTAATGTACTGTATGTTGAAGGATTGAAGCACAATCTTCTCAGTGTTGGTCAGTTGGTGGACAAAGGCTATGATCTCTGGTTCAAGAATGGAAGATGTAGGATCTTTGAAAGCTCTGGAACTGAGATTGCATCCGGTACTCAAACAAAAGGTAATATCTTCCATCTAGTTGGTACTAATAAAAGTTGTCTGTTTGTTCAAGTTGATCAAAGTTGGTTATGGCATAGAAGAATGTGTCATGTAAATTTTGATAACATCATCAAGATAAGCAATACTCAGGCTGTAAGAGATCTTCCAAAGTTAGTAAAACCTACAAATAGTATGTGCAAAGAATGTTAGCTAGGTAAACAGAGCAGAGTTTCATTCAAAAGCAAGGATCAATCCTCTACCAGATTATTGGAGTTAGTTCATACTGATCTATGTGGTCCAACAAGAATCAAGAGTATGCAAGGTGATAGATATTTCATGTTACTGATTGATGACCATTCCCGGATGATGTGGGTTACCTTTCTGAAAGAGAAATTAGAAGCTTTTGAGAAGTTCAAAATCTTCAAGGCTATGGTAGAGAATCAAACCGGATTGAAACTGAAATGTCTAAGGTCTAATAGAGGTGGTGAATTCACATCCGGTGAATTCATAGACTTTTGTGAGAAGCATGGTATAAAAAGATAGTTGTCTGCTCCTAGGACTCCATAGCAGAATGGAGTAGTTGAGAGAAAGAACCGGACCATCCAGGAAGCATCCAGGACAATGATGATGGAAGCAAATGTTCCCTAGATGTTTTGGAAAGAAGCTGTCAGCATTGCAGTCTACACTCTCAATCAAGTTCAAATCAGAAGCAATATCGGTAAGACTCCTTATGAACTGTGGTTTGGCAACCCTCCTACTGTGAGATATTTTAGAGTATTTGGTAGAAAGTGTTACATTAAAAGAGATGAAGATCTAGGAAAGTTTGATGCTAGAAGTGATGAAGGAATTTTCTTGGGTTACTCCACTCAAAGCAAAGCATACCGGTGTTACAATAAGAGACTAAGAAAGATGATAGAAAGTACAAATATGAAGGTTGATGAAGGTATTGAGAAGCCCTCAAGATTTTATGAGTATGATGAAGATGATCAGAATGATGTTCTGGTTCAAGGTGCTCCATCCTCTCCTGAAAGTCAGATTCAGACTGATCTGGTAAATCAGGAAGAAGAGACAAGTCTGAATGAGCGTGATCAAGAAGTAGAAGTGCAAGAAACTCCCAAAGTTCCAAGGTATGTAAGACGGAACCACTCTGAAGATTAGATCATAGGTGACAAAAGCAAAGGTGTGCAAACTAGAAGGAATGTTGCTCAAAATTTAGATGAATGTTGTCTGATTTCAAAGATTGAACCTAAGACAATAAATGAAGCATGCAATGATAAAAATTGGACAAAAGCAATGGAAGAAGAATTAATGCAAATTGAGAAAAATAACACTTGGGATCTTGTTTCTAGACCTAGAAACAAGAATGTGATTGGAACCAAATGGGTCTTCCAGAACAAACTAAATGAAGTTGGTGAAGTAATCAGAAATAAGGCCAGATTAGTCTGCAAAGGCTACTCTCAAATAGAAGGGATTGATTTTGAGGAAACCTTTGCTCCAGTGGCAAGAATTGAAGCAGTCAGACTATTTCTTGCATTTGCTGCCTTCAAAGATTTCAAAGTGTATCAGATGGATGTCAAATCTGCCTTCCTGAATGGTGACCTAGAAGAAGAGGTGTACATTGAACAATCGGATGGATTTCAATTATCTGAGCATGGTGATATGGTCTGCAAATTAAAGAAGGCACTGTATGGTCTAAAGCAAGCCCCAAGAGCATGGTATGAGATGCTGGACAAACATCTTTTGAAGATTGGTTTCAACAAAGGTACTGCTGATAGTAACCTATATTTCCAAATTGATCATGAAAACATCTTGATTGTTGAAGTATTTGTTGATGATATTATCTTTGGAGGAAGAGACAGTATGTTTCAAATCTTTGCAAACCAAATGAAAAGTGAGTTTGAAATGTCAATGCTCGGTGAAATGAATTTCTTCTTGGGTCTGCAAATCACTCAGACAGAGAAAGGAATCTTTATCTCTCAGACCAAATATGTGAAAGAACTATTGAAGAAATTTGGAATGGAAGATTCAAAGCCAATGAACACTCCCATGGCTACCGGATGTAAGTTGAGCAAAGATGATGACTCTCCTAAGATAGATCAGACAAAGTACAGATCAATGATTGGTGGATTACTGTATCTCACTCAGACTAGACCGGATATAATGTAGGTTGTTGGTCTTGTGGCGAGATTCCAGGCTGATCCCAAAGAATCTCATGTCATGGCAATCAAAAGAATTTTTAGGTACTTGAAAGGAACAGTTGAGTATGGCCTATGGTATCCCAGAGATCATGACTTTTCTCTTTATGCATATACAGATGCAGATTGGGCAGGAGATGTGGATGATAGGAAGAGTACAAGTGGAGGAGCATTCTTTTTGGGAAAAAGGTTGGTTTCTTGGCTAAGCAAGAAACAAGAAGCAATATCCTTGTCTACAACAGAAGCAGAATACATTGCAGCAGCAGGTAGTTGCACTCAACTTTTGTGGATGAAGCAAATGCTAAGAGATATTCAAGTAGAATATGAGGAGCCTATCACAATTTTCTATGATAATTCAAGTGCAATAAATATTTCTAAGAATCTGGTATTGCATTCTAAGACCAAGCATATATCTATCAAATTTCACTTTTTGAGAGAACAAGTGAACAAGGGTGAAGTCAGATTGGAGTATATGCCCTCCAAGGATCAGCTTGCAGATATTTTTACTAAACCTCTTCCCAAGGACTCTTTTGAGTATCTCAGGGAGAAGTTAGGGGTCATGGCCCCTCTGGTGATGAACTAGGATGCACTGATGTGCATCAGTCCAGGGGATATCACAATCATATCTTGTGATCCGGATTGATGATGGGGAGCTGCTACTAAGGGGGAGCAGCTGGTATGATTCTGATGTGTTAGAATTGCAAGTATGAGCCCTTTGCCATTGATATCAAAGGGGGAGAGAAGACATGTGAAAAACAAGTGGTTGATGATCAATGGGGGAGTAGCAAAGGAAGAGAAGACATGTGAAGAGTTGTTTGCTGATAGGGGGAGCTGTGATAGAAAGGAGAAGTTTTTGTCTTGATGGTTTTTCACACCATATGTTGCCATCAATGATAAAGAGGGAGATTGTTACAAGTATGAGGTTAACCAGTGTTGTCATTGATGTCAACATACTCACATTACATTGATAAGAAGGATTGGATGAGCTGTGTGCTGAGGATATTGAGAAAATTAGTCTCCATCAGGAACAGTGAAGAACAGTGATGAGAAGAAGGTAAAAGTACTCAATAGGTTGAGGATTAGAGGATGCAGTTTAAAGGGTTTGTAGATATGAGTCTTGAGATGTTTTAGTTAAGATTTCAGAGGTCCGCATAAAGATCTGAAGAAGTTATGTCTGCTTGTGTAGAACTGGCTCCGGCAGGTGTTCAATGGTGACAGAGTGTCACAGTTTGGTCCGGTGAGTTCCAGAATTACACTCTCTCATTCTACAAATTGGAGGGAGTGTTGAAGAAGTCAGTGTGAAGTGACAACTTGATTTGTGCATTGTTTGGAGGTCTGGAAGAACCTTTTGCATTATGATAGTGGCGGCAGACTGTGTTCTTGAAGTTTCAGATGAAGAAGAGAAGAATTCGAGTAAGCTGATAAAGTGCGGATGTTCTTGATGACTCAAGAAAGGTTTCAGTGATCCTTGGATCATGTACAATTCTTATTGGTGGTTTGCATTGAAGTTAGAGTTTGGATTTGATGTAAAGACCACCGATTGTTGGTGTTCTTCCTAAGACAGGCCGACCAGATGTATTACACTTCTTGCGATTGATCTTGTAGGCGTTTGCCGACTTAGATGATTGTTCCCAAGTCGATGCCTTGTATAAATAAGGGTTTGTGAATTCATTTAGTAGTGTGTCTTGTGGTGATGAGAGTGATATAGCGAAGAGAAGTGTGAAAGGTAGAGTAGGAGTTTTTGGGCTTAAATGGAACTGATCTAGGCATGGTAAAGATGTCAATCTCCAGTTCAAGTTTGTAATACTTGTTATCTTGTAGACAGTGTGTCTCTTGTAGGCAGTGTGCCTCCTTGTGAGTAGTGTGCTCAGGTAGTGAGCCCTAATTGGCATGTGTCATCTATTTTTCTTATTCTTCTAACAGAGAATAATCCTTGGGTTAATCACCTCGTGGTTTTTCCCTTAACCAGTTTTTCCACGTCAAAATCTTGGTGTTTCATGTGTTGATGTGTATCTGCTCTGGTGTTTATGTCTTATGCTTTCATGAATGATTAATTGCTATGCTATTGATTAACAAAGTGGATTTAAGTGTTTGAACTAAAAGCAAATTAAGGATAACTGATTCACCCCCCTCTCAGTTATCAACAATTAGATGATCTAGAACAAAATCAGAAAGAAGATGTGCCTACTATGTCAAGAGACACTACTGCATTGGAGAAAGAAGTGCTAGAGAAAGAGAAACAAGATGTAGATGAACCAGATTTTCTACATGGCCCAATAAATTTGAATACAATATCTCTGACACAAAAGTTTAAGTGGATTTCAATTGTTTAAACAAAGGCTCAAGAAGAGATGCTAAAATCACATATTGAGGATAATGAACTGATTGATGAAGCATCAAGAATTTTAGAAAAGCTGCTACCCACTTTCAAAAAGGATTCATCCATGCCCTCATCAAGTCATCTAAAGGGACTGATAAATTTGGTAAGTAAACAATTTGAATCTTTTGAGAAATATGTAGAATCAAAGGTAAGGCAAGAATTTGATGAGAAAAGATTAGAAGAATTGAAAATAATGACAGCAAAGGACAAAATCACATTAAACAATACAATAGCTAGCATTCAAAAAGTTGTGAAAGATGCTGGAGATATGTACAAGTTTTGTTTGTCTTGGCCTAAAACTGCTCAGAAGATTGAAGAAAAGATCAAAGACATGAAACAAAAATTATTGGATATCTCTGAGAAATTTGATCCGAAAGTAGAGTCGGTCATAAGGATAGAAACAAAAGTCATTAATATTCACAATGACTTGACTGACTTAACAAATCAAAAGCACCAAATAAAAAGTAGGATGGGATATCTCAAAAGGTTAGTTTGTCCAAAGCTAGACTCAATGACAAATCTTATTATAGAGGCCATTAGTTGTCCAAGCAGACACAACTTCTAATCTTAAAAAGGTAGAAGCCTTAGTTTTTCTTCTCAGCGGTCAAATTTAGATTTTGGAAAAATGCAAAGAACAGCTGGGATGCTAAGTGGACACTGATCAAAAACATATTTAATGATATTCTTAAACACATGTATATTAAAATGAAGATTGCACTTGTAAATATGTAGCAGAATATATAAAATTTTGAAATTTTGACAAACTTTTGGCTCCAGATCACACCCTTTGCCATTGATGTTAAAGGGGGAGAAGAATATTAGTGAAAAATGGATAATCATCTCAAGGGGAGCAAGAAAGTACAATGTATATAGTAAGGGGGAGCAGTCAAGCATTTTTCACTAAGTGTTGCCATCAATGCCAAAGGGGGAGATTGTTGGCAAGAGATACTGCTCTAGTATGGATCTGTATGTTGTCATTGATGGTAACAAGGTTTAAATAACCTATCTCCATGACAAGAAGAGATATCTCTGGAAGAACAAGTTGGATCCTAGGTCCAGGTGACATAAAATGGCTAAGTATGGAAGGTATTCTGAATGGAAGACAGTAAGTCAGCTAGTATGCCCCCGCAATTGAAGACTTGTAGATATAGTTTAGGTATGATGTCAGTTGGTGTTTGTTAGTATTATGCCTTAGTGATTAAGTCCTGATACTCTCCAAAAGTCAACTTGAAGAATTGTCTAAGTCTAGGTAAGTAAAGGTATAGCAGGAATAGTAAATAGGGTCTAGTGTAGTGGTCCGCATTCCTCCGCAGACAATTATTTCATTATGCAGTTTTGAGGTGTTGTAAACACCTATATAAAGTGTCTTATTCCAAAGTTAGGAGATTTGAAGTTCACCAGAAGGATTGATACAAGCTGCTAAGTATCGGAATAGTATTTGACAGAGTTTGACAAAGATAGAGTCTGAGTTCTGATGGTCCGCATTTCTCCACAAGATGATATGGTGCCTTGCGGTTCTGAAGGTAAGATTGGGAATGTGTAAAGAGTCCTTGATATAATTTTGGAAGTGCTTTGAGATCCTCAGTAAAATTTGTAATTCAACAGATGAAGTTAAGCATGCTCTTGAGGAACATGCTGACTAGTGAGATAAATCATAATGAAAAGAAAGGATTGTGTGTTAAAGATCTATGTAAGTAATTGAATGATTAGAGCTAAGCTATATGAACACATTTGAGAGAAGATTTGGGTTCATGCGACACATAGTGCATTGGATCAAGCGACGAGGTACATCTTTTTATGTATATGTTTCACTTCTTGGATGCTGACCTGATTATGGATTAAATCATGATGTGAATATATATATATGAGTGATGATCTTCAGTTGAGAGTATGTAGAAGAAGAGGTGAATGTGCGTGTGATGCAAGCATGTGAATAAAAGAGCAGGGTTAGAAGAGAAGCAGTGATGAAGACTTGGGATTCAGAATATAGTTGTTAAATGACTGCACCCTGGCATAGTGGTAGATGCTTAAGTAGTACCCAATTATTATGTGTGATTGGAAGCAAGATTTTGTCATCAAGGTAGTAATCTGGTAGTAAGTCTTTAATAGGGTTTAACAACCCTCATTGTAATCTTGCTAGGTTTAGGGTTGAGGTAGTGAGCCTGCTAAATCTAGTTGTACTTCATGGTTGTAAGCCAGCATGTTCTAGGCCCATGGAGTGACCAAGCCTAAACATCATTTTTGTAAAGATTGTAATATATTTATGAGAGCTAATCCTCTCCATGGTTTTTCCCTTTTTTGGTTTTCCACGTAAAAATCTTGGTGTTATGTGTCATGCTTTTGTGGATGCTATTCAGTTCTATATTTTGCTTCTATTGGATTATTCTTTTGAAATGGTTAAAATTAAAGTACATGAAAAGATTTATAGAACGCTGATTCACCCCCCTCTCAGTGTTCCTAACATTCAACAACAATAACAATTTTGAGAAAGCCTATGATAATGAGCATCATTACCTCTTCTATCCAACCTATCTCGCCAGATTAGAATTTGAATCAATTTGCAAGAAGCACTAAATTTCATGGAGATTGTAATAGCCCTTCTAGATGAAGCCCTCTTGCCCTAGATAGCAAACTAGATACATGGGCTCAAAAAGATACATTGACATTGTACCTCTAAAGACTGCCCAAAAGGTCCCTATTAGATCCATCTATTATCCTTACAAGTTGCAACAATCTCTGATATACTTTTGGATAACAAGCAATGATTATTGATGCAAATGATTATTTTGACATCAGTAAAGACAACTTTCCTTCTTTTTAGCCCTTTCACATATAATTCTGGTAGCCTGATTGACTTCTTCCTTCTTAGAGCATTTTAAAGGGTACCCATTTTATTCTTCTAGACATTTTACAAAAGGACTTGGTATTCTTCTTCTTTTCTTTATATGGCTACAAAATTTAGATAACAGTTGACTGTCTAAATTATGCAAGGATGAGAATCTGAAAGAGGAAGGTGTCCATATTTTCATGAGTATGTGCTAAAGCCTAAGATAAATATAGTTATTGAATACCAAGCAATAATCATTGATGCAAATGGTTATTTTGATCATAAATACAGAGGGGTTTCCTTCTATCCCTTTTGTTTATAAGGTTTCTATTTTATGGTACCCAATTATTGGTTATGATTGTTAGTCACAACACAAATAAAAGTTTACACAACAAACCTTTATTGTCTTGAAAGTATGATCAATTTAGGATAAATTGATGACTCCAAGTCTCCATTGATCAGGTCATGATCGTCTAACATTACTCAGAGGTTGATGTGATATGTTGTTTTCATTCAAGCGGCCTTACATCACTTTGTTACCAAGAACTGATGTCTAAACATCTGATTTTATGCCTACTTTCTATAAATTCTTTCACAAACAATGTTAATTCTACTGTATTTAATAAATGATGATGATATTTTCTTAGTTTGATCAATTCTTCTGAACATCAACTGTCATGAATCAATCTTCACTTCTACACTGTGAATTTATCTAAGGTTCGTTCAAGCTGATATTTGCATGATTATTATTGCTATTACCATGTATTTACATGAGATTTTCAATTATACATGCAGATTAACTCAAATATGCTATGAATATTCAATTACTTTTAGGATATCTATATATTTATTTGAATTTGCTTGAGATTATCTTTATATTTGCAATTGTGATGGTGATTGTAATGAAATTAAACAAATTACACTGAATACCTTCTAATTTTAACTAAATTGAATGAATCTTCAACTATTGGTTCACATACACTCTAGATACTGTCATGAAAGGAAGAGAATCAAACCATAAGTTCACCAGGGTGTTCCACAGCTAAGTATGGTTGATGCAAACTTTGATGGAAAAGAGATGAAGATAACATGTACAACATGAATTGCACTCCAAGGGACATAGAAAATCAAAGCACAATCCAAGAATTCATCTATAGATTACTTAAAGTATATGATGGAATGTAATCTAGATCTTTGTTTTCATTAAGTATGCAAAAGATATGTATATTTACAATCAGCTTTGAAATTAGTCCTGAAAGGCCTCAACAATCCAACTTTAATTAAGTTTAGAATAATGGTACAATGTGCACTCCATCTCCTTTTATAGGACAAAGAGAGGAGGCAATTACAAAGGATCAATGATCAGGATTTGTCTATCTAAATCAACGGTCCATATCTTCATTGACTTGGTCAATAGATATCAAAACCTGGCATAGGTTGCCAGCTGGCAACCATCTGGTGGGATTCGGTCATGTCTTTGCATTACTATGCATATGACCCTGTCACCATACATCCTTACTTACTCTTCTTCTTCTTTTTCATCTTGATCATCTTCATCATCTTATGTATGAGGGTCATCTCCTACATGTATGATGATAGTCTCCCTGATGGGTTCATATGCCTGCATTATTCTTTCAATTTCTCCTCCATCTTGGACTCTAGTTTTTACTACAGCATGCTCTTGGGAATGGAATTGCGTCTGTAGTGTAGACCATTTACCTTTTCTGCTATTTAGGGTCTCATTATATGCTTCCACCTTAGCCTTCATCCTCATAGCCTTGTTGGCTACATCCTCTGTCAAATGGTAAAGAGGGTCATCTATTGCCTACTTAAAATTACTATGGAAGGCTTCAACTACAAAATCAACATCTTGATTTTCTATTTTCCCTTCTACATTGTTTTCTAGAGCTTCTAAGATACTTATCTCCTCAGCCATCAGATTATGCAATTTAACACTGATATCCTTAAGCTTGGTGTTACATCTCTTCGGGACATCACTCTCGAACCTGATATCTTCATACCATATGCCTAATAACTGTGTAGTATTGTTGACTAATACTTTATTAAATATGAGCAAATTCATGTCTATGCACCTCATCTCAACCAAAGCATCCAAATGTTTCTCTACTTTGATGGATCTCAGTCCAACCTTCTTTTGAATTTTATCTACTTTTCTCCTTAATGTGTTGAGCAAGTTCCAATTGGAAAGCGAGGTCTTTATCACCTTTTCTACTTCAGAATTGAAAAGAATAAACCAATTGTCTACCACATGAGCCTTATGCTTCATGATGTCCATTCCTGTTACCTCTTCTTGAGATATGATGGTCAACGGGGTGGCTGCATTGACAATCATGTGATTAGGGTCAATTAACCCTTTTATAAATGTATGCAGCTGGGCAATGTGCTCCTTGTGCATTTTATTCTTGTCCTTCTCCCTTTTTAAACTTTTCATTAGGGAATCTATAATATCTTTGGCCTCTTGGCCCTCCTGCTCCTTAGTAGAAAAGCTGAGATCAACATTAGTTATCTAAAATTCATTAATATTTATTTCTCCTTTTGCCTTATCTGCCATTGGCAAAGGTACTTGAGCTGTTCTCCTGCTAGTGGTAGGATCTCTCTTGATTGTAGATGTAGGCCTTACCTTTCTCTTAGGCTTAATCATATCTACCGAGAATAATGCAAAAACATCAAACTCTGGCACATCAGTGACTTGTGGTGGGATTATCTCCTGCTGCAACCAATATGGTATGTCACTGGTAGACCCTTGTTAGTCAGTTTGCTCAATATGAGCATCATGAGACTGTACATTCTGCTCTACCCTAGGTGGAGAAGCTTCTTTTCTTTGTCCATCTTCCTAAATTTTCTCATGAGGGATCTCCTGTTGTGCAGGGGCTTCTTGTGATGCCTTCACATTTTGATCGCGTATATTTTGCTGTGTTTGATCCTCATGGGAAGATTGAACATTATGATCTAATTTATCCGGGTGATCACCTTGATCACTCTTGTTTACATTTTTTGCTTCCTTTTGCTGATCATCACCTTGTGGAAGACTCTATTCTCCATCTTTTGATGTGTCTATTTCTCTAAGGATTTGCACTTTATCCATTTCCTTTTCATTTGTTCATTCTTCTAGTATAGGTGTATTATCCTGATCATTACTCTGATCAGGCATCTCCACATCTTTCTCCATATGTACATGGACTTCTACCTTTTCTTGTTCCGGAGGCAAATCTTTGTCTCTACCTTGACCCTCGTAACCCTGATAAGTCAAGTCTATTGCTGCAGGGTTGGTGACCTGATTGACTAAGTTGGTCAATCCAATTAGTTAGGCTACCACTTCAGGGTTATCTTCTTCAATTTCCTCCATTTCAACCTCCTCTTGATGGACTTCCTTTTGAACTATGGGGGTGCCATGAGGGGTCATCTTTGTATTTTCCACCAAGGTCTCCATAGAATGAGCAGAAACCTCATTAACTACATCATCATCAAATAAATCTATTGTATCATCTAGTGGAAAAGGTGGCTCTTTCCTTGCACCATGCATCTCTATTCTTTGTTCCTCACCTTTCTTAGTCTTGAATTGCACAATATCAGGGATGGGAACTTCATGTTGTAGGTTCTTCAAAATACCTTCACCACCCACTCCTCTCAACAAAATGGGACTTATATCCACAGTTCCCCTCATAACAGATTTTTGTTTCTTTTGAGGTGGGGACTAGACCTTCTTTTTCTTCTTAATCAATATATCATCATCTAATGGTTCTTCCTCCTCTTCTACAATTACAGGGGCAGGCTTTGCAACAGCCTTCTATTTTGCAGGTGCGGGAGGTGATGCTACAGCTGATGTGGAAGCTACATTTTCTTTTGGTTGTGGTAGTTAGATGAACATCACCCTAGCTGCTTGGCTTCCTTTCTTATTTTTAGTTGGCTGCAGTTCTCCATTTGATTGTCACTTTTCTCAGAGGAAATCATCATATTGCTCATCTAATAGTTCTTGCCTCTTCCTCTTATTATCCACAGTGAGGGAAACTCCCTTATTCTTCAGCTGGGTGATCTCATTTTCTACCCATTCCTTATCCAATTGCATGACCTTTTGAGTGATCTAGTCCAAGGAAGTTTCTTCTGGCTGACTCCACTTGGGAACTGATATGGTATCATTGTATACCTTTTGTCCTCATATTCTTGGGACATGATCTTACCATCATCCTCATGTAACTAAACAAGCACTGGCATATAGTCCAAGGTGCATATCTGATTTAAGGTGAGCCTCTGGCAACCACTCCTTCTAACTTCTGCTTCATCATCACAATCAGCCCAGAAATCCTCAAGGTGCTTTTGATGCATGGGCTTCTTATGCAATGCCAACATTCTACCATAAGGGTCATATGACCTGGCCAGGGAGAAGGGCTGTAAGTGCATCAAATTCAATCCTCCAATTACATCTTTGACATTCTCCCTATCAAGCCACATATACCAGCCGATCATGACTGGAAACAATACATTTGGTATCCTTCTCTTTTAAATATAAGCCTCTACTAAAGGAAATATCTGTCTAGCAAACTCCATTAGAATGACCTTGTCATTTGAATATCTTGGCAACATGAGAGGTTGCCCAGTGAAACCTTCCATTCTTATATATGAAAATGTGGGGAATTAGATGAACCAAGCCCCATGTTTGTATATAGTAGCCTGAGCTTCCACACTCAATCTCTTTTCTCTGTCCTCTTCCATGGTCCTGACAAGATGCATAGAAAATGAATCATTCACTCTCCTATAATATTGGAGAGACTCTCTTCTTTTTAATTTGGGATAATGTTCCCAGATGTTCACATCTTCAGGGTTACTCCCAAACCTACATATTGTTTGCAATCCATTAAATGTGCCTCTAAATGCACATGCATATACTACATAGGAGGTCATATGAAACATGTTGATTTTCCCTCCTAGCCTCCTCATACCCTCATCTAGGTTGTCACTTATGATCTTCACCCATAGGGGTTTGTCATCTAAACATTCCACTATCTGGATGATACCATACATCCAATTCTCAAAGGCTCTGGCATTTGGTCTCCCTGTCATCTGGCTAAGCATAACCATCATGTACTGATACTTTGGGGCAAAATCAAACTTGAAGAGGTATATAGGTAATTTGACAGAGGCCTTATATGTGCTATTCTTGGCCCTCCATTGATACATGATCCTTATGGCCTCTTTCTGCTTGCTATTGTACTCCTTTTCTAACCTTCCCAGGTTTAGTCAAATCACATTAGGTTTGGTAGGCAGATTGAAAGCTGCAGTGATGCCTATAGTTAAAAAATTTGCATAAATTCTCCCATGCTTCTCCACCCTTCTGGTATCCACATTGTAATTCCGGGCACATTCTACCACTGGCTTAGTGGCTTCCATTGTATATGGAAATCCACTTGCATTCCACATTCCTGAACTATATATACTCATGAGCATGGGATTCCCACTTCCTTTGTCTAGTTTTCTTTTCCATACATCAAGATCAGTATTTCCTTGATGTGTATCATTAATTTGCCCATATCTGAATATTGTTCCCTCTGGCTACATGAACATAGGCTTCAAAAACTCAGTGTCTGATCTATTCTTTTGAATTGCCATTAGATTCTGCAATAAAACATGCATATCTTACCCTAACGTGTCATGTGCAACAATGGTTTAGTGATCACATGCATTCCATGGTGATAATCCTATCATTCTAGTTTATTACATGCATCATCACATCAATTTACTTTGTTAAAACTATTTTTACCTCTTTATTCCCCATAAACGACAAAAGAGGATTTTAGTGATACATACTTGTTAATCGCTTCCCTTTTACTATGTGGGGATATCTGGATGAGCACAGTCACTCTGCAATTACTGTTTACTGTTCTATTTAAATGTGTCTCCTATTCCATTTGCAAGTTGCAGTGATCTGCTAATTTCATCAAAACTCTGTAATTTCTTCGTTTAAACATATGGTAATTCAAAATGGACCCACATCCTCACTTTTAACCAATTAACATAGCAAATTAGGGTGCACTTAGTGTCCTTTGTTATGGTCCATTGATCAACACATGAGGATTATAGATGTTGACAAGTGGCAAGCGTGTATTTGAAAATTTGAAGGACTAACCTAATATTGGACTTGCATTTAATGTGGAGGGTGATATACGTGGAGGTCAGGGATATTTGAAAATATGACTAATATTCAGATGAGGAGGGTGATGTCATCACAAGGATGGTTAACTGTTGACCAATGACCAAAGTTAGGTCATTATACGTTCGTTAATAATCATGATAACACACTGTATCAACATGATCAGGTGGATATACCACATGGCCTCATTTAATTGGTCACTAGGAATCTATGCATCTTGGGTATCAAGGGTCAATATGAGGGATATTAGGGAATATCCAGGTATTTAACACTATGAAATATCACCGTATTTGAGAATGTGAGGATGACGTCATTGTTTTCATAAGGCTTTCAAATTGTTCGAGGGAATGATGTCATCGTCACATTAGTTAAGATTAGGGATGTTTTGAAATATGACCCTCTTTTGAGTCTAGGTCATGATGACATCATCGTTAGATCATGCTCTCTTTGTATTGGGTTAAAGTGACATCATCGTCATATTGAGAATATGACAGATATTTAGAAATATGACCATGTAGGCATTGACCATACTAATGACATCATCATCATATCAAGTTCTTTTGTAAATCAGAATAGGATGATGTCACAGTCATATTTGTGAAGGGTGATATTACAAAATATGACAGACATTCATAAATGTGACCCTATGGAAATATACATGCGCATTTGATGGGTAGGCATCCCTTCGCACTTAACCTTAACATTTGAATATTGAAGTATTATGCGGATATCGGGTGATCTTCATATGTCAGGGTCATTTAGCGAATATGACTGATATTAACAAATGTGACCCTGTGGAAATATTTAGTTTGACCAGACTTTGACCAAGCGTAACTTTTTATCCTTAAGGAATAACAGGGTGATACAAAAGGCAAAACTGCTTAGAATTTGGTGTTCTTTTAGTCTATGAGGTTCATGATGGCAAATTTTGACTTTGACACTTGACCTTTTCTTGTGAGGCATATGCATGTACAAGGGGGTGATATTCTTAACCGACTTTTACCAAACTGCCCAAAGCAAGAAAACAGAGAGCAAGAAGAAGCAAAAAGTTGGGTCCCTATTTTGCTAAGGCAAAATGGGGTGTGTTGTGCAACCACACAATACCAATATGTCAACTTCATCTAGATTTCACAAAGATAAATGATTTCATTTATTATTGATCATTTCGTCCAAAGTACTCATCAACAAATTACAAAGGCCTCAATAACTAACAACAAAAAATTGGAAACAAAACCAACAGACTTAGTAAAAAGTATGTTTGTCCTTAAAATAACACACTTGGAAGTCAAAAAACCATGCTCAATGTAGCCAACAAACCTCTAGTAGATACTATTCTGAGAAAAATTTGCAAAATTACAAGTAATATCAACTCTTCATATTTCATTAAACACTTGCCTTGAATGTCAAGCATCCCCTAATCCTTTAGTCACATTCCTAGTCTAGTGTAACAACTCAATAAAGGCATTAAATAGATCTATCTTCAATAGAATTAACAAGTTGAAATAATAAAATACAAGAAAATGGCATCATTCATCTCAAACTTAAATATAAGCAAAATATTAATACTTTAACATTTTCCTCTCACTCTTTGAACCTTTCTATCAGCCTTGGACAAGCCTAAAAATTAGATTCCATGTAAACTTAGAGCTCAAATGACAAGAATAAATTGTGATTCCAATGAAATATTTCACTTATCAAATAAGAATATTAAACTCTAGGAGTAACTAATGAATGAAAATGATACTATCTTAAAATTGTGATCATACTCACCAAGGTATTTACACAATTGTTGTGTCTAGTAATTAAATTAATTAAATAAGATAAAAAAAATTGTTGATCTAAAGATGATTGTCTTAACTGCACAAAGAAAGATGTGAAAATTCAAAAGCTCAAAGCACCGTGTAGGTTATACTTGATAGTAGCATAAGTGAATCAATCTTTTGTTCATAGAATATGTTGTAGACAATATAATCTTATTATTTTTACAAAATCAATACACAAATGAAGCTCATGACCTCAACTTGCATGTGTTAATACGTGGACTTTCTATAGGGAACATATTATTGTCTTGAGAACTATTGTCATGTGTTGCCAAACCCTCTTCCATTCTACTAATTGCCCAACTATTATGTTGCCCTCTCACCCTTCCACTTATTGTTATCTAATCTTTTATTTCTTTGAAGGACTATCATTCCTTTGATAGTCATAACATGGCTTCCTTTGCATGTGGATTGTCCCTTTATTCCATGAGAACTCTATACTTTTATTTGTTCTATCATACTTCATGGCACCAAATGATAACAAAGACTCTTGAGAAATGGTTTAAAATACTCAGTTAGGACTATTATATGACTATCCCTAGCTCAATATCATTGAAAATGCTCATAATGTCATTTGATGTGGACTATGAAATGAATTAGTATAACCTTGGTACCCTCCTTAAGGACTGTGAAATGGTGTGATGAGCCACACAATGGGATACCTAAAACAACTTCATGCTCTGGTGATGCAAAGGGGGCAGCGGATCATGGAAAACTGTTTAGCAGTTAGCAGTTAACCAGCCACTAACATACATTTTCTACATATGTTTTTCCATCGACAACATCCATTCCATCGGCCAGACTAAAACTCCTCACACCGATATGAGTATTTTGCTTTGGGTGAACCTCTGAGCCAACTATACCATTGGACCAGTACTATTGATTTAATTACTTAGTTTAAATGGCTATTGGTAATCCACAGTTGTACTGTTGAACCACAGGAACCCATTGGCTTCACTGAACTATTGAACTGTTGGTCTGTTGAACCATTGAACCATCAGTCCGTTGAACTATTGAACCAGTTCAATGAATGGTTCAACTGTCACTAGCTCTTTAGCACTGTCTCTGTCGCCGACCGGTTGAACCAAATGGTCGGTTGAACCGTTGAACCCTTTGAACTGTTGAACCAGTTCAAAGGTTCAATTAAACACTTAAATAATTCAAAAACTCCTTCGAATCTTTATTTAACTTCTTACAAGCATTTATCGAGCCAAAATGAACCCGATTTACTTGTGAACCATTGAACCTTTCACCAAAGGTTCAAGAAAAGACTTTTTCGCCTGACTTCAATCAGCTGCGGAAATCGATGTACTGTCTGTTATCGCTGTGGAACTAAAATTTGTTGGACCATTGGAATTGGTTCAAACACCAGGTTTCAACTATCTGTATGTCAAAAAACCCATGCGACATTGCCAAACTACTCCTTCCACAAACATACAGATTTTTCTAACTTTAACAACCTAGCACATGAGGATGCTAGGGTTCATCTCAGCATGCTATAAATCAATCCTGCAATCATACAAAATGAATAGAAACAAAATAGAAAATCTAATCTAATATATACAACCATCCCACCAATTACGAAGTAATCAACTGACAGAATGGATTAAAGAAGCCATCTTGGCTGCAACCCAGAAAATTGACTACACAAGGAAATTGAACACCAGAAAACAACACAAACATGATCTTTCTTTTATTGCTTCCAAAAATTTGATACTGATATCTGATTTCAAAACTTTAGAACTTCGTCGTCTCTTACAGAAATCTCAATCGATCTTAATCTATCTCCCTCCAAACGATCTGAGCTAAGCTATTTAACTACTTTCCAATAGTAGTACAGACTTGATTTCCAGCTGCTGGGAGATAATTCCAAGTGGTTGGGAGAGATAACCAACTAACAAAATCTTAACAAACTAACAACCTTATCATGACAGCTTGATAAGGGTCCTAGGGAATTACAAACAAAAACTGAATTACAAACACCAATGATAAGTCTAGTCAAACAGACCTTATTACATTAAATATAGAAAATGCATAAGACTCTAGTCTTCTTGGGGTGCTCCTGCACCATACTCCCCGAGAAAAGAAATCTCAAGTCCACTTGAGATGAGAGTTTGAAGATCTGTACCCTGGTTGATGATCTGCTCATCAATAATCCAAACTACCTCTAAATCAAGTGTCCCTTGCCAAGCCACCAAGTATTCCATATACTCTTTGTTCCTAGTCTTCTTTACCACTCTTGAGTCTAAAATCTTCTTCAATTTTGGTGGATCATGTTTAGGAATATCATCTTCTATTGTACCTTGCAATGGTTCATGTTCTATATCTACATTATGTTTGTATGGAGTCAAATCACATACATTGAAAATAGGTGACAATCCAAGATCAGAAGGAAGTTGGATTTCATAAGCATTCTATCCACATTTCTTCAAAATTTGACATGGTCCAATCTTCCTCTGCATGAGTTTGGTATGTTTTCCTTTGGGAAGTCTTTCCTTTTTTAGATTAACCCATACCAAATCTCCAACATCAAACTGTACATCTCTCTTCTTTTTATCAGCATATGCTTTGTACTTCAAAGTAGTTTGCTAGAGTTGGGTCTTGACTTGTTCATGCACCTCTTTTATTGCTAATGCAAAAGCTTCTCCATCTGCACTAATAAACTCTCCTGCAGGTATATCTCATAACTCTAAAATTCCTCTGGGATGAATGCCATATACTACCTAAAAAGGTGATTTTCCTGTACTTCTATTGATGGTGTCATTATAAGAAAATTCTTCCTGTGACAGGATGTTATCCCATTTCTCTCCATGTTGTCTTGTTAAACATCTGAGCAGATTTCCTAATGATCAATTGACCACTTTAGTCTATCCATCTATTTGAGGGTGATAAGCTGATGAGAAAGACAAATTGGTTCCAAGCTTCTTCCAAAGAGTCCTCCAAAAATGACCAATAAACTTCACATCTCTATCTGACACTATGCTCAATACCAATCCATGTATTTTCACTATTTCCTTGAAAAACAAATCTGCAACATATGAAGCATCACAAGTGGTTTTGGATGGCAAGAAATGTGCCATTTTACTGAATCTATCAACTACAACAAAGACACTATCATACCCCTTCCTTGTTCTAGGTAAACCCAACACAAAATCCATGCTTGTGCTTTCCCATGGTCTAGAAGGAATGGGCAATGGCTGATATAAACTTGCATTAGTGGATCTTCCTTTTGCCTTCTAACAGATCACACATGTCTCCACAAATTTTCTGACATCTGACTGTAGCTTTGGCCAAAAGTAATGCCTCTTCACCAAATCAAGAGTCTTACCCAGACCAAAATGTCCTGCCATGGCTCCACTATGCTTCTCCCTAATGATATTTAGTCTCATAGAACACCGTGGAATGCACAACTGTCCACCTTTGAACAGTAATCCATCTTGGATCATAAATTCAGAGTATTCAACATGATATCTGTCTCCAAAAGAAGTGCATACTTTGTAGATCTCTCCAAAATCTTCATCAGCATTATACATAGTCTTTAAGGAATCAATACCAACACTTTCCAATTGAATCTGATTTATGGTTAGAACCCTCCTACTTAAAGCATCTGCTACCTTGTTCTTGACTCCTTTCTTGTGCTTGAGTGTGAAGGTGAAAGCTTGCAAAGTTTCCACCCACTTCATGTGTCTATGGTTCAGCTTTTCTTGGCTATTTATGAAACTAAGGGCCTGATTATTTGTGAACACTATGAATTCTTTTGGCATCAAGTAATGCCTCTGCTTTTTGAGTGGCTGGACCAGAGCATACATCTCCAAATCATAGGATGAATATCTTTTCTTAGCATCATTTAATTTCTCATTGAAAAATGCAATAGGCCTTCCTCCTTGACTGAGTATTGCTCCAATTGCCTTGTGAATTGCATCACATTCAACCTGAAAAATCTTGTTAAAATCAGGAAGTGCAAGGACTAGATACTGTGCCACTTTCTTCTTCAATGTTTCAAATGAATCATCTGCTTCCTTTGTCCAAGTAAATCTACACTTCTGTCCTCCTTTTATGGTGTCAAGGATGGGTGCACAGACATGACTAAACCCTCTTATAAACTTCCTATAGAAGGTTGCTAACCCATGGAAACTCCTGACATCATTCATGGTTCGAGGAGTTGGCCAAGACAATATTGCACTTACCTTCTCTTGATCCATTTGCAATTTGCCATGTGAGATGACAAAACCCAAGTAGATGATCTCCTCCTGCATAAACAAACACTTCTCTAAGTTTATCATGAGTTGCTCTTCATGTAACCTTTTGAGAACCAGGTCTATATGTTTGAGATGCTCTTCCCTTGTATTACTGAAAATCAGAATGTCATCTAGATATACTATGACAAATTTGCCTATAAATTCTCTCAAGACCTCATTCATTAATCTCATAAATGTACTAGGAGCATTGGATAAAGCAAAAGGCATGACCTTCCACTCATACAACCCTTCATTGGTCTTAAATGCAGTTTTCCATTCATCTCCTGGCCTAATCCTAATCTGATGATAGCCACTTTTCAAATCTATTTTTGTGAAATATTTGTCACCTCCCAAACAATCAAGCAAATCCTCTATCCTAGGTATTGGGAACCTATACCTGATTGTGATCTTGTTAATAGCCCTTGAATCAGTGAAAAGCCTCCAAGTGCCTTCTTTCTTTGGTGCTAGTACAGCTAGTACTGCACATGGACTTAAACTTTGACCAATTAGGCTTGTGTCTAGCAATTCCTCAATCTATCTTGCTACCTCTACATTCTATTCTAGGGTGAGCTTGTATGCTGCTTTGTTTGGCAGTGTAGATCCTGGAATCAAATCTATGCAATGGCTGATATTTCTTATAGGTGGTAGAGACCTTGGCATTCCATCAGAGATGATACCTTTGTATTTGTCCAATAGCTCTTGGACAATTGGATCTATAAACCTTTGTCTTTTCTCTCCCTTGACTTCTTGCTACTATTCCTCATTCACTTTTAGGCATGGAATTAGAGCATATGTAATTGTTCCTTCTTCTGCTATTTCTGTCATGAACTGTTTGCTTTCTACCAGCATTACCTTGACTTCTTTTCCTTTTGATTCTACCTCCTTCTCCATCAATGGTAGTAATTCTATCACCTTACCATCCTTGGTGATTGAATAAGTATTTCTAACTCCATCATGTTGTGCTCTCAAATCATATTGCCATGGTTTTCCAAATAAGAGATGGCAAGCATCCATCTGAGCTATGTCAAACATTAACTTGTCCTTATATGGTCCAATTTGAAACTCCACCCAAGCCTGTTCTTCTACAACTATTTGCTGACCTTGAGTGAGCCATGAAATCTTGTATGGGCAAGGATGTGGCAGCCTCCTAAGCTTAAGCTTTTCTACCATTTCAATAGACACAAAATTCTCAGTAGATCCAGAGTCAATCAGAACTTTACATACCTTACCTCCAGCCTTGCAAGTAGTTTTAAAAAGAGACTTTCTCTATGGGGGTTCTCTATCAGGCACCTTCATGGTGGTCATTGCTCTTCTAATCATCAAAGATTCTCCTTTTTTAGGATACCCATAACCATTAGGAGCATTCACACTTTGATAAGTGTTTGAGCTTGTCATACTTTGACAATCAACTTCTTGGATCAGATTTGTCCTCCTGTCTCCCATTAAAATTGTTGCTTTCTCTGGACATCTCTAGCTATGTGGCCTTCTTGATTACAATTGTAACATCTAAGAGGTCCTCTGCCCTGAGATCTCCCTCTAAATGGTGGTCTTCTGCCCCTAAAATTTCCTTTTTGATTTTGATTGTTGTCTCCTTTGTTGCTTTCTTGATTTGATTCACCTTGGTGTCCAAATCCATTTCCTCTGCCTCTGAAAGGACTTCTTCCCCCTCTTTGTTGTCTTCCTCTTCCTCTATTGTTCTTCTCTTGTCTTCTCTTTAATTTCTCTTCCACTTTAAGTGCCAATTGATAGCACTTCTGAACTGTATTTGGACTATGTAGATTTAAATCTTCTTGGATGGCAAATCTCAACCCATTTAGATACCTTGCTACCCTCTCTTCCTCATTCTCCTTGACCTTTGTCTTGACACAAAGTTTCATGAACTCTTCAGTGTATGAACTAACATCTAATTCCTTCTACTTCAAATTTTGCCTCCTCTTATGTAGTTGGATGTTGTAATCCAATGGAACATAGGCTTCCTTCACTAAAGCCATCATCTTCTTCCAAGTAGCAACTTTGTTATTTCCTTCTTTCACGCTATCATCCTAGATGAAATTCCACCAAGTTAGTGCAGCCTCTTTCATCTTGGATTGGGCCATCTTTACCCTTTGATGTTCTGGTATTTCCTCTATTTCAAAGAAATTATTCAAGGAGTCTATCCACTCCATCACTGAATCAGGATCCATCTTGCCTATAAATACTGGCAGGTCTATTTTCATGTCCATGGTCCTTCACTCCATGGATTTGAGGGCATTTAGTAAGGGTCTCTAGTTTGCAGGAACCTCTATCTCTTCCCACCTAGGGATCTCCTCTTCATCCCTATCATCTTTACCAAAACCTACTTTGTCCCTCAATTTCTCCAACTCATCTTTCAAGGCCTGATTTTGAGCTTTCACTGCTTTGCTCTTTGTAATCTGCTTCTTTACTAGGATAGCCAACTCAGCGTTGGTCATCCTTGCTGGGAGCTCTGATGATCCCTCTTCATCTGACATTCTATCTTCTTATCTTCCCAGAAGATACTTCTTTTCTCTGATACCACTATGATGCAGAGCGGGCAGCGGATCATGGAAAACTGTTTAGCAGTCAGTAGTTAACTAGCCGCTAGCATACATTTTCTGCATATGTTTTTCCATCGACAACATCCATTCCATCAGCTAGACTAAAATTCCTCACGTTGATATGAGTATTTTGCTTTGGGTGAACCTCTGAGCCAACCATACCATTGGACTAGTACTATCGATTTAATTACTTAGTTTAAACAGTTATTGGTAATCCACAGTTGCACTGTTGAACCACAGGAACCCATTGGCTTCACTGAACCGTTGAACTGCCGACCCGTTGAACTGGTTCAACAAATGGTTCAACTGTCACTAGCTCTTCAGCACTGTCTCCGTCGCCGACCGGTTGAACCGTTGAACCCTTTGAACTATTGAACCGGTTCAAAGGTTCAATCAAACACTTAACTGATTCAAAAAATCCTTCAAAGCTTTATTTAACTTCTTACAATCATTCGTCAAGCCAAAATGAACCCGATTTACTTGTGAACCATTGAACCTTTCACCAAAGGTTCAAGCAAAGACTTTTCCACCCAACTTCAATCAACTACAAAACTTGATGTACTGTCTGTTATCACCGTGGAACCAAAATTCATTGGACCATTAGAATTGGTTCAAACACCAAGTTTCAACTATCTGTACATCGAAAAACCTGCGTGACATTGCCAAACTACTTCCACAAACATACGGATTTTTCTAACTTTAACAACCTAGTACATGAGGATGCTAGGGTTCATCTCAACATGCTACAAATCAATCCTGTGATCATACAAAATGAACAGAAACAAAACAAAAAACCTAATATAATATATACAACTATTCCACCGATTATGAAGTAATCAACCGACAGAATGGATTAAAGAACCCATCTCAGCTGCAAACCAGAAAATTGACTACATAAGGAAATCAAACACCAGAAAATAACACAAACATGATCTTTCTTTTATTGCTTCCAGAAATTTGATACAGATATCTGATTTCACAACTTTAGAACTTCACCGTCTCTTATAGAAATCTCAATCGATCTTAATCTATCTCCCTCCAAACAATCTGAATTGAGCTATTTAACTACTTTCCAACAGTAGTACAGACTTGATTTCTAGTGGCTGGGAGAGATAACCAACTAACAAACTCTTAACAAACTAACAACCTTATCATGATAGCTCGATAAGGGTCCTAGGGAATTACAAATAAAAATTGAATTACAAACACCAATGACAAGTCTGGTCAAACAAACCTTATTACATTAAATATAGAAAATGCATAAGACTCTAGTCTTCTTGGGGTGCTCCTGCACCATCTGGGTAATAGGGGTCCAAGAGTGTGATGATGTTTATCTACTTAAACAACCATTATAAAATTTCTAAGTTAAAATCTTATAAACTAACATTCTATAATTATAAAAGATTTTAACTTAGTAATTTTGTAATTTTAAGAGATTTTAAAGTTATGGAATAAAATATTAAGAACATACAGAGAAGATCCACGCCCAGCAGGTGTAAAAGGATTATGGTATAATACCATTGACATGCAGAGGAATTAAAAGTATGGATTTGAAGCCATTGTCATATAGAGGCAAATTAATGAGTGGATGGTAAAGAGATTTGATTCTATGCAAAGTAGCTCCCAGAATAATACCATAAATAAATTCTTAACTAGAGATATGATATATCCAAAGAACCATTGGAAACATTACCATCTAAAAATTATACAATACCAAGAAATTTAGATTAAATTCACTTACCTGAGTCTCCAGTCATTCCTCATGATTCCTTCAACCTGGATACCTGGCTACCTACCACTGTTATCACCATCTAATCCTCCCATGAAAGTATTCATATTCACAAGAAGAAGAAGAGAGAAAATTAGAGCAAAATGAATGAATGGAATCGAAACCCCTTCCTTCTCAAATCTTTTAGGCATTTCTATTTCTGAAAATCAATCCCCTAGTAGAGAAAAAAGAAAAGTCCAACCAACTTCATGCTCTGGGTAACAGGGGTCTAGGAGTGTGTGAACATAACTTTTCTTTGTGAATCGACAAGCAAATTATTGGAGAAATCATCGTCATAATGGTTGTGAATCGACAAGCTGCATAGGAACCTATCAATGCAAACCATTTTTAGTTCTTTACACACATTGGAAGTGCCCTAGAAAACAACAGAATATGCAAAATGGAGAATGTACAATAAAAAATATAGTGATGAATAAAGGGCACACGCACTAATGAAATAATATTTTAAACCAATACCTATTCAAATATGTGACATGATGCTTGGATAGACTGGGATCTATAGGAAATAATGTCAATGCCATTTGAAAATAATTTATTTAAACCCTCTTCTTTGTCCTGGTAGCCATTTCACTCTATTCTAATACATCCATGAAGAAAAATATTCATCACATATGTATCCCAACATGCAAAACACACATTCTTGTCTGTAAAAAACAACAAAATAGGAATTTAGGTTTTTCCCATATTCCGTCCATGAAAAATGCAAGGGAAATCAAAAGCTTACATTTTGTCCATTTTCCCTCCACGAAAAATGCCTCAAAAATCAAAACTTACCCACTTTAATATCATATTGTGACTAATTATTTAGTCATTTTTATTTGTGTGACTAAATAATTTATTTAGTCATTTATTTGTGTGACTAAATTTATTTATGTGGTAATCAAATTAGTCATTTATAGTTGTGTTAGAAAAATTAGTAGAATGTAGTCATTTTTAGTTGTCGTGACTAAACGTTTTAGTCATGTAGTCATTTATTTGCCAAAATTCTACTAACGATCATATAGGACCCTAATCTTCATCAAGTTATCCTAATCCTATCAAGGTCCTAACCCTAATCCATTCTATCCACCTAATCCATTTCCAAACCTTAGCCCATAATTCTTCATCCATTATCACATATAATCCATATCATAATCCACTACCCTAATCCACTAATCTAATCCATTTATCCTGACCCCCAAAATCAATCATCCATTATCTATCTATCCATTTTAATCAAATATCCAAACCCTATCCTTAATCAAACATCATCCTTTGAAACATCACTATGTTAGACTTAGGGCACACAACTGAGAGGGGGGGTGAATCAGTTGTGCAAAACTTTCTCCAATTTATACACTTGAATCCTCTTAGTGATTAGCAGTATATTAAACATAAAACATAATGCATTCAAATCAAAAGCAGAAACTCATCAACCCATAAGACACCAAGATTTTGACGTGGAAAACCTGGTTAAGGGAAAAACCACGAGGTGATTAACCCAAGAATGTATTCTCTGTTAGAAGAATAGAAAGAACAAAATGGCACTTGCTAATTAGGGCTCACTGCTTGAGCACACTGCTCACAAGAGGCTCACTGCCTATAAGAGACACACTGTCTACAAAGAGATAAGTATCACCTTCATGAACTAGAGAATAGCATCTTCACCATGCTTGAATCAGTTCCATTTAAGCCTAATACTTCTGCTCTACCTTTCGCACACCTCCTCTCTACCACACACTCATCACCGCAAGACACACTTTGAAATGACTTCACAATCCCTTACTTATACAAGGCATCGACTTAGGAACAATCATCTAAGTCGGCAAACACCTACAAGAACATCCGCAAGATGTGTAATACATCCGGTCAGCCAGTCTCAGGAAGAACACTATCATCTAGTGATTATTCTTCAAATGCGCACTCTAACTTCAATGCAGACCACCAACATGAACTGAAAATGATCCATAGATCACCACAAGCTTTCCTGAATCACCAAGAACATCTGCACTTCATCTGCTTAGTGGAATCCTTCTCTCATTCATCCAGAACCTCAAGATCATAGTCTGTCCTCACTGTCACAAAGGAATAGGTTCTTCCAGACCTTCAAACCATGAACCAATCGACATGACACTTCACAAGGACATTCTCAACACTTCCTCAAATCCACAAAATGGGATAATGCATTTCTGGATCTCACCAGACCTATCTGTGTCACTTTGTCACCTCTAAACACCTGCCAGAACTGGTTCTACTTGAGCAACCATAACTTATTCCAATCTTCATAGGGACCTCTGAAAAATTGCCTGGAGCATCTGAAGACTTATATCTACAAACCCTTTAAATCACATCCTCTGATCCTCAACCTATCTTGGACTTTTACCTTGTTGTCATCACTGTTCTTCACTGTTCCTGCTTGAGACTAATTTTCTCAATATCCTCAGCACACAGCTCATCCAATCCTTCTCATTAATGCAACATGAGTATGTTGACATCAATGACAACACCAGTTAGGCCCATACTTGCAACAATATCCCGCTTTGTCATTAATGGCAACATATGATGTGAAAAACCATTAAGACAAGAACTTCTCCTTACTGTCACAACTCCCCCTATCAACAACAACCATTCACATGTCTTCTCTCCCTTTACTACTCCCCCTTTGATCAACAACCACTTGTTTTTCACATGTCTTCTCTACCCCTTTGACATCAATGGCAAAGGACACATACTTGCAATTTCACCACTTCAGACTCATACCTGTTGCTCCCCCTGAGTAGCAGCTCCCCACCATCAATCTGGATCACAAGATGTGACTGTGATACCCACCGGACTGATACACATTAGTGCACCTTAGTTCATCACCGGAGGGGCAATAACCCCTAACTTCTCCCTGAGGTACTCAAAAGAGTCCTTAGGTAGAGGTTTAGTAAAGATATCTGCAATCTGATCCTTGGATGACACAAACTCCAATTTGACTTCATTCTTATTCACTTGCTCTCTCAAAAAGTGAAACTTGATAGATATATGCTTTATCTTTGAATGCAACACCAGATTCTTGGATATACTTATAGCACTTGAATTATCATAGAGGATTGTGATAGGCTCCTCATACTCTACTTTAATATCTCTTAGCATCTGCTTCATCCACAAAACTTGAGTGCAACAACCTGCTGCTGCTATGTATTCTGCTTCAGTTGTAGACAAGGATATTGCCTCTTGTTTCTTGCTTAGCCAAGAAACTAATCTCTTTCCCAAAAGGAAAGCTCCACCACTGGTACTCTTCTGGTCATCCACACCTCCTGCCCAATTAGCATCTGTATATGCATGAAGAGAGAAATCATGATCTCAAGGATACTACAAACCATACTCAACTATTCCTTTTAGATATCTAAAAATCCTTTTGATTGCCATGACATGAGATTCTCTGGGATCAGCCTGGAATCTCGTAACAAGATGAACAACCTGTATTATATTTGGTCTAGTTTGAGTGAGATACAATAATCGTCCAATCATTGATCTATACTTTGTTTGGTCTGCCTTAGGAGAGTCATCATCTTTGCTCAACTTACATCCGGTTGCCATGGGAGTATTCATTGGCTTTGAATCTTCCATTCCAAATTTTCTCAACAATTCTTTCACATATTTGGTCTGAGAAATAAAGATTCCTTTCTTTGTTTGAGTAATTTGCAGACCCAAGAAGAAATTCATTTCACCAAGCATTGACATCTCAAACTCACTTTTCATTTGATTTGCAAAAGATTTACACATACTGTCTCTTCCTCCAAAGATGATATCATCAACAAATACTTCAACAATCAAGATGTTTTCATGATCAATTTTGAAATATAAGTTACTGTCAGCAGTACCTTTGTTGAAACCAATCTTCAAAAGATGTTTGTCCAATCTTTCATACCAGGCTCTTGGGGCTTGCTTTAGTCCATACAATTCCTTCTTCAACTTGCAGACCATATCACCATGCTCAGATAATTGAAATCCATCCAGTTGTTCAATGTACACTTCTTCTTCAAGTCACCATTCAAGAAAGTAGACTTGACATCCATCTGATACTCCTTGAAGGCAGTAAATGCAAGAAATAATCTAACTACTTCAATTCTTTCCACCGAAGCAAAAGTTTCTTCAAAATTAATTCCTTCTATTTGAGAGTAGCCCTTGTAGACCAATCTGGCTTTACTTCTGATTACTTCACCAACTTCATTTAGTTTGTTCTAGAAGACCCATTTGGTTCCAATCACATTCTTGTTTCTAGGTCTAGGAACAAGATCCCAAGTGTGATTTTTTTCAATTTGTATCAACTCTTCCTCCATTACTTTGGTCCAGTTTTCATCATTGCAGGCTTCATTTATTGTCTTAGGTTCAATCTTTGAAATCAGACAAAATTCATCTAAAATTTGAGCAATTTTCCTTCTAGTTTGCACACCTTTGCTTTTGTCACCCATGATCTGATCTTTAGAGTCGTTCAGTCTTACATACCTTGGAACTTTGGGAGTTTCTTGCACTTTTGCTTCTTGATCAGGCTCATTTAGACCTATCTCTTCTTCCTGATTTACCGGATCAGTTTGAATCTAACTTTCAGAAAAGGACTGAACTCCTTGAACCAGAACACCATTCTGATCATTTTCATCATATTCATAAAACCTTGAGGGTTTCTCTATTCCCTCATCAACTTTCACATTTGTACTTTCTATCATCTTTCTCAGTATCTTGTTATAACATTGGTATGCTTTGCTTTGAGTAGAGTAACCCAAGAATATTCCTTCATCACTTCTAGCATCAAACTTGCCTAGATCTTCATCTCTTTTGATGTAACATTTTCTGCCAAAGACTCTAAAATATCTTACAGTAGGAGTAATGCCAAACTAGAGTTCATAAGGGGTCTTATCGGTATTGCTTCTGATTTGAACTCAATTGAGAGTATAGACTGCAGTGCTGACAGCTTCTCTCCAATAGATCTGAGGAACATTTACTTCCATCATCATGGTCCTAGATGCTTCCTGGATGGTCTGGTTCTTTTTCTCCACTACTCCATTTTGCTGTGGAGTCCTAGGAGCAGACAACTATCTCTTAATTCCATGTTTCTCACAGAAGTCTATGAACTCACCGGATGTGAATTCTCCACCTCTATTAGACCTCAGACATTTCAACTTTAATTCTGTTTCATTCTCTACCATAGCCTTGAATATTTTGAATTTTTCAAGAGCTTCTAATTTCTCCTTTAGAAAGGTTACCCACATCATCTAGGAATAGTCATCAATTAGCAGCATGAAGTATCTATCACCTTGAATACTCCTGGTTCTTGTCAGACCACAAAGATCAGTGTGAACTAAGTCCAATAATCTAGTAGAAGACAGTTCCTTGCTTTTGAATGTGACTCTGCTCAGCTTACCCAACTAACATTCCTTGCACAAGCTGTTAGTAGGTTTCACCAATTTTGGAAGATCTCTTATAGCCTGAGTATTGCTTATCTTGATGATATTATCAAAATTCACATGACACATCATTCTATACCATAACAAACTCTGATCAACTTGAACAAATAAGTAGCTTTTACCAGTACCAACCAAATGGAAGATATTACCTTTAGTTTGAGTACCGAATGCAATCTCTATTCCAGAACTTTCAAAGATTTTGCATTTTCCATCCTTGAATCAGAGATCATAGCCTTTGTCCACCAACTGTCCAACACTGAGAAGATTGTACTTCAAACCTTCAACATACAGTACATTACCAGTTTTGTTTCTTCCATCAAAATAAATAGTTCCTCTTCCTCTGATTCTACCAGCTGAATTGTCACCAAACTTTACCACTCCTCCTTCATACCTTTCCAAATCTACAAACTTATTTTTGTCACCTATCATATGGTGAGAGCATCCACTATCAATGACCCAATCATCCTTCTCTTCAATTTGGGCAGCTAGAGCTCTTTCCACAGTCTTAAGATTGATAGATGCAAAGGACATTGGATCTTCTTCCTTGATGGCAATGAACACCCATTCATTTCCAGATTTGTTTCCTATCTCTAAATCATCATCTGTTACTCCTTCATTATCATCATCTTCATGTACATAGTAGCAGTTCTTTTGGAACCTTGGCTTGTTAGGATTTTGCCTTGAAAATCTTTCTGGACACCTTGAGGCAAAATGACCAATCTTATTGTAGTTAAAACACTTAAAAGGTAATTTTCCTTCATACTTACCAGATCCTCTTGGCAACCTCTTTGCAATAAGGGCTTCAAGTTGAGCAGTTTCTACTTCTTCTTCCAAATCTTTTCTTGCTTTTTCATACCATGACAATTTCCTTGAAGAATTCTCTCCTGGATCAAACCTTTGTTTACCTTTAACAGAGGCACTGGCTTTGAATGCAAATTCAGTCTTGGGGGGGTCATCTCCAAACTCTGTCATTTCAAATGCAGCCAATTTCCCAGCCAATTGATCTCTTGTGACAGTTGTATGGGCTCTGAATTCTTCAATGGCAAGAGCCTTGATTTTGTAAGAAGTAGGAAGGGATCTAAGAATTTTGCCAACAATCTCATTTTCATCCAAGACTCCATCAGCATTTCTAATTCCACAAACTAGCTCATTCACTCTTGGCATAAAAGTGGTAATATTTTCATCATCTCTCATCTTTAGTTTTTCAAATTTCCCTTTTAGACTCTGTAACCTTGCACATTTAACATACTGGTCTCCTTCATGCAAAAGTTCCAGTTTGTTCCAAATCTGAAAGGCAGTTGGTAGGTCAATAACATTTGAGAGCTCTAAGTCAAATAATGCACTTAGAAGAGCCTCTTTGGTTCATAGATTGTTTTTAGCACCTGTGATTTCATTTAGGGTTGTCGAACCACCCTGTGGAGGTACATAGGCTTTTGTAACCATGGACCAGTATGCCATTCCCATACACTACAAGTGACATTTCATGTGACCTTTCCAAAGAGCAAAGTTGGTTCCATCAAACTTGAGACTATCCTTCTTGTATGACGACATCTTGGATCTCCTCAAGTGGTTAAGCTCCTTTTAAAGGAACTTGGCTCTGATACCAATTGTTAGACTTAGGGCACACAACTGAGAGGGGGGGTGAATCAGTTGTACAAAACTTTCTCCAATTTACACACTTGAATCCTCTTAGTGATTAGCAGTATATTAAACATAAAACATAATGCATTCAAATCAAAAGTAGAAACTCATCAACACATAAGACACCAAGATTTTGACGTGGAAAACCTAGTTAAGGCAAAAACCATGGGGTGATTAACCCAAGAATGTATTCTCTGTTAGAAGAATAGAAAGAATAAAATGGCACTTGGCAATTAGGGCTCACTGCCCAAGCATACTGCTCACAAGAGGCTCACTGCCTAGAAGATACACACTATCTACAAAGAGATAAGTATCACCTTCATGAATTAGAGAATAGCATCTTCGCCATGCTTGAATCAGTTCCATTTAAGCCCAATACTTCTACTCTACCACACACTCATCACCGCAAGACACACTTTGAAATGACTTCACAATCCCTTACTTGTACAAGGCATTGACTTAGGAACTATCATCTAAGTTGGCAAACACCTACAAGAACATCCGCAAGACGTGTAATACATCTGGTCAGCCATTCTCAGGAAGAACACCATCATCCAGTGATTATTCTTCAAATGCACACTCTAACTTCAATGTGGACCACCAACATGAACTAGAAACGATCCACAGATCACCACAAGCTTTCCTGAATCACCAAGAACATTCGTACTTCATCTGCTTACTGGAATCCTTCTCTCCATCTGGAACCTCAAGAACACAGTATGTCATCACTGTCACAAAGGAATAGGTTCTTCTGAACCTTCAAACCATGAACCAATTGACGTGACACTTCACAAGGACATTCTCAACACTTCCTCAAATCTACAAAATGGGATAATGCATTTCTAGATCTCACTGGACCTATCTGTGTCACTCTGTCACCTCTAAACACCTGCCGGAACTGGTTCTACTTGAGCAACCATAACTTCTTCCGATCTTCATGCGGACCTCTAAAAAATTTCCTGGAGCATCTCAAGACTTATATCTACAAACCCTTTAAACTACATCCTCTGATCCTCAACCTATCTTGGACTTTTACCTTGTTATCATCATTGTTCCTCACTATTCCTGCTTGAGACTAATTTTCTCAATATCCTCAGCACATAGCTCATCCAATCCTTCTCATTAATGCAACATGAGTATGTTGACATCAATGACAACACCGATTAGGCCCATACTTGCAACACACTAGTCTATCCATAATCAAACCTATGCTTCAACGAGTCAAACATTAGTCGCATCATCCAGAATCCTCATCAAAATAGTCCTGATAGTCAACAATCCTAGGTTTAAACCCCCTCTATCTTTAATTCAACCAATATCCCCATCATACCTAGATGATACAAAAATAGAGGAACTTAAATGCCTATATGGATCACATCCCCAAGCTATCTCTTCAATCCAACACACATCACTATCATACCAACCTCCATCATACACATCTCCTAATACTCTTGAGACATGGATACAAAAACTTAAACATGACTATGAGAGATTGGATCCCATCAGCACTAAAAATTTAAAGAGTTTCAACTGCCTTTAGCACATCTCATCACTATAGATCCTCCTAATGCTATCACATCCACATCATCATCTTACATGTCCATGCAAACACCAAGTCATCAAATCATGAATCCATACTTGGATATACAAACTACTTACAATTCAACATTGGCTAGCACAAGTTACAACCCTATACCTAATTGTATATCATATGACAAGGGACATCAAGGTCATCCATACCATCCTCTATCTACATATTCACATCCATCCATTTCCCAAGAACCATTTTCCTATGCTATTCCTCCACCTCCTAATCTTAATCCATTTTTTCACATACCATATAATCCACCAACTAGTCCACTACCTAATACACCATCAAATCCTCTTATCTATCCACCACCTAATCCATCGCCTGATCCTAATCCTAACCCCACAATATCTACCACCATGAAGGCTATGACCCAATAAATCCTAGAAAGGACGCAAAAACTATTGTGCACTCAAATGTCTATCCTTGACCTTAACAAAGAACCTCCTAATAGCATGTCTACTACTCCAACACCATCATCCACTCCTATGCATATTTATCTTATTGAATAGTCCCCTTCCATGAATGCAAATCAAGACCCATCATGTATCCATGTTGTCAACCATATCGAGCCTCTTAAGTCCATCCAAGAACCTTCCCCTTCCATCCAAACCCAAGATCTATGTCAAGAGTTAAATCCAAAGAATGACCCACATTGATCCTTAGCAACTCAAGATCCTATCCATGATCAAGCTCCCATTTATGATCAAGCTCCTCTCTATGATCAAGATCTTATCTATGATCACAAAAGCCATGATGATCCTCTTAGCCCACTTTATGCATTACATGTACTAGATATTATCACTTTACCCATCTATAATCCCTTAGCCATCCATGAGCAAGCTATCCAAATTACTCCTATCCACCCATCCACAAAACCCTCGTCTAAAGATGAAATACTTGATCCCCAAGAAAGCATTGATAATCAAACAAGTAACTTAGATCCTATTACTTCCCATCCCACTAAGCATAATCAAGATCCAAGCATCCCACATCATCCATTGCATGATCCCACATTATCTCTATTGATCCTCCAACCCCTATTGATCCTCCACTGTCTCCTATCAACCCAAATCCATTATCCTATCCAATTGGTCTTGCTACCTTCATCCATGGTGGTTCTCTTGTTGAAGAGAAAAAACTTCTTCCACCACCCCACCTTCTCCATCTAATAATGGACTAATGTCTTGTTTAAAAAATAACAAACATCCCATTGCATCGTATGTTCCAAAACATGAAATATCAAGGAAAAGGTTTAGGCATTCATGAACAAGGTATCTTAGAGCCTATCCCTATCACAATCCATCCTTGAGCACATGGCCTTGGTTTTCCATCCCAAGAAAAATAATCAAAATATTTTGTACCACCTCCACACCTCCTCCAACTACTTCTTCCACTATATATCCCGGTGCTCCTTATCACACCTCCGACTCATATATCATCATCCCTCCTCCATCATCATACCATTCGTAAAAGCATGTTACCATACATCTCCCTCCATCCACTCTTCCTCCACTCCTTCCAAGTCCTAATATTTCTATCCTTCTATCCCCTAATCGCTTCATCTATCAGTACACTCATCCCTCCATCCATACATCCCACTCTCTTATACCCACTATCACTCCTAATCATGGCAAACAAATGCACACTTCAACCTCATATGAAGCTATCCCCAACTCAATCAGATTCAAAAATAAAAATTTGGATGCTCCCACACATAGAAAAATATCCACACTAGAATATTCCCACACACCTAAAAGCAAAAATGAAAATGGTGTGGGTCCCCAAGAAACAAAAAATAAATCCAAACGAAGCATCCACATCTCAATCTATCCTAAAATTCTAAAAATCTTGTTCCCCATTAAACAATCCGGCAAATCCTAAGTCAATTTAGTTTCCTAAATCCCTAAATTGGCAATTCCTCAATCTCCTATCCTAATTCCAATTACTCCCCACTCCCCATCAAAGTCAAGGGCTTCCAAATCTATCATTATGTGTGCAACTGTTGGTCTTGGTTCCCCACAATTCCATTCCATTTCCACATACTTCCATCCTATCACTTTATATCCCTTATCAAACATAATTCCCCCATCATTCCTCTATTGTCCATACTTTTTCTCCATCGCCCATTTATCCATCCATCTCCATCCATCATCCACATCATAATCTGCCATCCATTCCATTTCCATATTCCCACATCTACCAAAATCCATGCAATAATGCTACCTGATATAGTCCATCTGCTCACATGCATCAAAATCCTAACATACTACCTTGCTATTAGAAATAGATACTTGACTCCTCATCCTCCATCCCATCCAAATAGTAACCAGAAAAAAGAATAAAATTGAAAAACAAAGTAAGGAGAAAGCATTTGTCCAATGGTGAGAACTTGTCAAACAGGTGTCTTGGACAAGTACCATGATGAAAACCTAGTAAACAGGCGTCATGTGTAGATTGATTGTCTATACACCTTACACTTGTGGGCATGTTGTCTCATCTCATCCTATCATTTACCATCCTATCTTCCCTATCCATTATATTCGCATAATTATCCTCTTGATCCAATCCATCCTCCTTTCCTCCTTTTGATCTTGATAAAGATAGGGGAAAATTGTTGAAAAATGCTTTGGGCAACTCTTGATGTATCTCATACTTCCCACCATATCTTATCAATCCTATCATTGCAAGCATTGTCACACCATATCCTCACTCTAATATCTTGAATAAGATGTGTTATTTCGATGCAACATAGTCCTTGGAGATCATATCTTGAATCTTTTTCCCTATCCATCCATTCTACACTTCCTATCCATCTATTTTCTACCATCGTCCATCCATCTACCTATCCATGATGTTCCCTTGTCATTGGTATCTAGCACTAAGGCTATCCAACTGCAATGCACTAAAAAAATCAAAACATCCAAAAATCCAAAAAAATCACAACATTCAAAAATCTAAAAAAATCAAAACATCTAACAAATCCAAAAAAAAAATCAAAACATCTAGAAAATCCAAAAAAATCAAAACATCCAAAAGATCCCTAAAAAAATTACAACATTCCAAAAATCCATGCAATAAATCCACATGCAAGTGATCCTTACTCCATACCACTCTGGTTGAGTAATCTATCTAATCACCTAATCACATCCTTGCTTTTGTTCCAACCTTGTGTCAAACCAATCAATCAATCATTTATCCAATCATCATCAACAGGGGGGGTGCTACCACAATAACGGGTTACACTTTCTAGGACATCCTGATTTTTGCTGAAATCACATATTTTTAGAAAATACAATGATTTAAGCCTTGAAAGCTTCGATTTAAAGGATTTTAATTAAAGAGGGTTCAATCAAACCCCCTTAGATTCAAACCCCCTTGGATAGAACCCCGATAGTTTTAAACCATACCTATAATGGAATATCCTCTACACCTATCAAAATGTTGATAAAAAACCAATTTTGATTTACCTTTTGGGGGATCAAATGAATTCATTTAAAATTTATGTTTTGTAAGTATGTAGTCCTTATTATAAGATTCCCAAAAAGGATAATTTTAAATATATTTAATTTGATTATTATATTTATTTTTTATTTCTTGTGAATGTAGGTTTTTCAATGAACATCAAGGTCTTTGTTTCACACATACAAAAAAATAGGAAAATAGAGAAAAAAAATTCTAAAAAATACATTTCCTCTAGGCATTGATGTCCTTATTCCAACAAAAAAAATTTGAATTCTAATACATACAAAAAAAGTTATTTTATAGAGAAGCAAACCATTTGGCAGATGCTTTAGCCAATTTAGCTTTTGATTTGGAGGAGGATCTTTTGATTTTGGATAGTGGAAACATTGGAGGTTTTCCCAATATCCAAAGCATAGTGGGGAATGAATCGAACACAAGTGTGGCTTAAATGCCTCACTCTATTTTTTCTATCCTTACTTTGTTTTATGCAGGTTATGCGTATGTATTAAGTGTTTAATGATGATATCTACTTTGTGATCTCCTTCTTTAGCAGGGAAATCTGCACTTAATCCTATCTCTCTGTACTTCCTATTAGTTTACGGTGGTTTCCCATAACGTGACATCACTTAAGTGATCTGGAAATGATACTGAGCCATTATTATTTGATTCCTTCAGGATTATTTAACCATAGCCTTCCCATGTTTCATTCATTCATTCTTAAAGAGTACAAGATGGAGATTCAGTTGAATCGTAGACTTCTCTTCCCTATGTAGAAATGGGAGATAGCCTTCTTCGGGAATTTGAATACAGAAGGTTTAGCCTCTGTGTTTGTAATTGATAACCAAGACATTGAAGAAGTTGTTTGTGAGGTGGTGGGGAAAGACTTGTTGGACTCCCATGTGAGATCTCTCTACCCATCTCAGATTTTGTCAATGTTTGCATCCAATGTGATGGACTTGGTTCAGGACTCTTCATTGGTAAGGCAGTTAATTACCAAGTTTGTTTATCATTTTCTATATTCAGAGGAATTGTTGCTTGAAGCTTTTCAGAATTATGACTTGTTTAAGTCTGGTACATTAATCAGGGGATTGTTCACTAAATGTAATATTCTCCATTCTCCTGCTCATAATTGTACTTACAATGCCTTTGGCTCGGCCATTCGTCTCGAAAATGAGGATCTTCTACACATCTCTCTCCATGCTCATAGGAATGAGTTGGAGGAGTCACTGGTGAATCAGGTGGAAGAGAAATTTCATGCTTTATTGTTCCTAGTTCAGTTCCACCCTCAGATTTCTCCTCCTCGCGCAGTTGATCCAGATGCAGTCTAGGGTAATTTTATGTTGCAAGATTTGAACAATGTTACTGATGGTTAAAGTGTTTGCATGACTTCTTTATTATTATCCAGCTTATATTATCACATTTTGTAGGCCTGTTAATGTAAGGGCCTGTATAGACTAGTGGCGCATCATCAAAGAAGATAATGGACTTTAAATTGCTTCAAGATAGCTGGTATCTAGTTGGCAGGTTCTCCATTTCCTTCTTTTTTGGAATGCGAAAGAGGGAGCTGGTTTTCTTTGTTCTAGTGGTTTCGACTGGGTTGTAATTCCTTTTTGTATTAGTGTAGTTTCTCCCAATTTTGATATTGTAAATCCTTTATTTGGAAAAATGTAATTATCGAGCTATAACTGGAGGTTTTCTTCCTGGTTCTTTCCTGCCAGTATGCTCTTTGAACCAGGATTTTGTAACTTTTTATTTATAATTAATATATATTATAGTGGTTCACCATTTTTGTTAAAAAAAAAGTTATGTTGGACAGAATACACCTATGTCTAAATTATAATTGGTTTGACTTCAAATTTTAATGATTAAAAAAATATTCAACAAAACATTATGAAACCAAATGCATCCTCTAGATATCAGTGTTACCAATAGAAATTCAAAAGAATCAAAATTTTATCCTTTGTAGTAAAAAAGTTTTGTGCGACAGAATACACACCACTTTAAAAAAATGTTGTTTATTATTAAAAACTAGTTATCAAAGGAGACACAAAAAATTTTACAATTTAACTCTGATTTTTTTTTTAAATATATATTTAGAATCTACAGACAAAATCTCACAAATCACTAGTTTGCATCATCTTCAAATTCCTAATGGTTTAGCGGCTATAGGTGTTAGAAAGTGAAGATTTAGTTCAAAATGTTGATTTCATTCCTACATCCTTGTGTTGTTCTAGGGATATATCGTTCCCCACTATGAAAACACTATCCTCAATCAATCCAATCAATCCTTGATGACTTAATAATCAGTTTTCAAATTGGCAAGGGAAATAACCTTGTTTGTTTTTGAATCATTTGTGCATGCTTGCTTGCTTGTTTGTGTGTGTTATCTTTTATCTTGTATTGTTCATCAACATTATTTTTTATCTTACATCTTTTATCTTGTATCTTTTATCTTTCATCTTTTTTCTTGCATCTACATTGGTCCTTGTAGCCTACCTACCATAATGGAATCATGGTCTTCAATAATATGGTGCTATTCAGTATAGAGTTGCTTATGTCCTTTATCTTTTTGTGTGTCTATCTTATGCATTGAATACATCGTCACCTTGGTCTTCTATACCCTGGCACATAATATCCATATGCTATATCAAAATAAGGATTGCTCTTTACATTTTATAAAGCATAACCAAAGAAACATCACCCCATCAATCTCACCCATACATCTTAATCACTATTTATAGCTTTCATGGTTTGATCAACTCTTCTATCCTTCTACATCCTACGTAGTTTCTTCTTCCATCTTTCATTTGACCTTTTCATCTTCATCCACATCTCTCTACCTACTAACAATTTCCTCTCCTTTCATTTTGAGAGAACACGAGTGTTCTTTGAACCCACCTATCCTCTCGAGGGGGCATCATCATCATTCATCTTATTCATTAACTTACCATTATCTTTCCTTGTCACCTGCGCTTTGAGTGACAGAGCATCACCATTTCTAATCCAATCATTTTCTTCCAACCATGATCTTCTAAATCAATCTTCTTCCATCCAAATCAAACACTATGTTTTAAACTTCTTTGAAATGTTGTTACTTCATAACACCATCTCAAAGAGGGGCAAAATGTAGACACCTATAAATGACTAACACATTCTCATATTACTATTCACACCATATTCATCATCAATTCTTCTAATTAAACATTAATTAAATAATTCCTAATTATTTAGTTAAATTTATCATGTCATCAATTTAATTCTTCTAATTCAACATTAATTAGATAATTCCTAATTATTTAATTACATCTATCATATCATCAATTTAATTCCCCTTCCAACATTAATTAAATAATTTTTAATTATTTGATTAAATCTAATATTTTATCAATTTTATTCTTCTAATCCACTTTAATTAAATAATTTTAATTACTTCCATTTCAATTATCAATTTCATATTAATTAAATAAATCAATTATTTAATTAATTCAACATCTTAATTCCTCTTATCCACAAACAATTAAATAATTTTAATTATTTAGTTGGCTAATTATTCTTCCAAAATTAAATAAATTATTCTAATTTATTTAAGTTGACTTTCTTATCTCCTAAATAAATAAAATCAAATATTTTATTTATTTCCTATTTTTTCTTCCATCATGCACAACAAATTACATAAATTTATTTAATTAATTTCTAATTTATCCTCTAATCTCCTAAATTTATCTTTTTCCTCTAAATATCTTCCATGCAAATAAATAAAATCAAATATTTTATTTATTTCCTATTTTTCTTCCATCATGCACAATAAATTAAGTAAATTTATTTATTTAATTTCTAATTTATCTTTTTCTTCTAAATATATTCCATACAAATAAATAAAATCAAATATTTTATTTATTTCCTATTTTTCTTCTATCATGCACAACAAATTAAATAAATTTATTTATTTAATTTTCTAATTATCCTCTCATCTTCTAAATTTACCTTTTTCTTCTAAAAATCTTCCATGCACACAAATTAAATAATTTATTATCTAATTTTAATCTTTTGCATGTCAAAAAGCAAATCAAAAGTTGAGTTCCCCTGGCTTTAAATCTTTGTTTTTCTTAGTCAATTCATAAAATAGAAAAAAGCATTATATTTCTATAAAAATCAATCCTATATTTAGTCAACAAAGTAATTAACTCAATACAATAACTTTTTTCATGTACACTTGTCATGTGCACATTCACTCATGATTCCTGAATTTATCTCCTCCATCAATTTCATCTAAATTCCTCCACCGTTGATCGATCCTTCTTGAGAGCTATAAATACACCCATTCACCTCTTCACAAACCCTTTATGATTTTGAGCATTCGGCATCCATATCTCCCAATACTTTTTAGCATTCATTGAAGCAATCATGCATCCTTCCATCCATCAAGCTTATCATGGTTATGCTTTTTTTAATTTGAGCAATCCACACTCACAAATACACCAAGGAATTACACTCAATGGGTAACATTTAGTATTTTATGCTTTTATCCTATCTTTGTTATATCATTATTAGTTTCTTGAAGGTTATGGTGGATTTTGGTAACTAATCTTTATTGTATTGATATTCCTAAGTATTCCATATTTCCCCATACACAGATGAGATTCTAGGGCAACTTTAAATGAAATGCATGTACATTATAATAATGTGCATGCATTATAAATTTAGAAAGGAGAGTGTTTCTTTGTTTTTAATGTAAATATAATGTGAGTGCATTATGACACACTCTCATTATGGTGCAGGATTTCTGAGCCATCCTGAGACATAATGCTAGTGTGCCATAATTCAAGGTACTACTTTTCTTCAAAATGGGTTTTGACCACTTTTTTCCCCATCTTGGTGTACATACCCATATGGTGAGGATAAAGCTACTCAAAATGAAACATACAAGGTTAGGTTTAATTTATTCCCAAAATAAGACATGTTAATGAAAGGAAACTATACAATTGTTGGCAAGAGACACTATATGGATTCATGAATGTTGTCATTGATGGCAAAAAAGGTTATCCCACACATCCGCAATGCATGGTATGTCTATACCGGAAGTCAGAGTGAAGAATGTTGTGGTCCGGTAAACAAGAATAGAGCAGTCAGTAAGGTCCGACAGATAGGTCCGGATCTCTCAGCAGAAGTATCTCAGTGAAGTGTGGATTTGGGGAAGTCAAGAGGAGTATCTTGACTGATAGATTCCAAGATTTGAGCCTCTGGTGTGGAAAGGATAAAGAGATATGAATGCTTGAGTGTCGGGTTCCCAAGTGATAGTGTAAACAGAGGAAGAACTGACTGGCAGAACATCAAACATTATTCTGGATGTGTTACTAATGTTGGTAAAGGTTATGAAGACATGAATTATGTTTGGCTGACATGATTAATGATTTCCACAAGTATATCCTTGATTCGCATTACTTGGTGTGCAAGGATTCAGCCGACAAATCAGAGTTTGTGAAAAGATTGACTATTCCAGGTGCCGACTAGAAAGGTGATGAAATCACTTGTGTGGATATATTAAAGGAATTGTTACCCTCCCAATCAGGGTGGGCCCCATAGTGAAAGATATAGCTTGTCAAGTCCTTGACATGGAGCTAGCATACAACATTCTTCTTGGGTGACCATGGATCCATGCTTTGAAAGCAGTACCTTCCACATACCATCAATGTATCAAGTTCCCACATGAAGGTCAAGAGATCACCATCCAAGGTGACCCTAACCCCTTTCAATACTGCAACTCTATTCAGCCCAAACTAGAAGTTGTGATCACCACCAACTGTACTTCTGCCACCTCTTCATCTCGTATAGATCCAGCTACACTTGCTTCCTCTTCAGGAGCGTCTCAACCTAAACTCCAACTCAAAGATAAAGGCCTGGGTGAGTACACGGTCTCCGAATCCCTCTGTTTGGCACAACTACCTCTATCTCCTAGATCCTATGGGAGACCCATCCTAAGGACACCCAAAGCAGAGAGAACCACCAAAGGACCATTTGTGAAATGGGGAAGCCTAGAAGATGAAAGTGATGAAAAAGATGTCCTACAGTGGCTATACAAAGATGAAGGTAGTTTCTCAACACAACATAACTATCCCATTATACAAATGACACAATATGGCCAAGGCTTTCAAATGCTACAGAGAATGGGGTATGAAGGACACGGTCCACTTGGTTCAAGAGAGGATGGCATCACTGAACCCGTCCAGCCTCATACCTTAATAGCCTGAGACACTACAGGGCTAGGGTACACTAGAGCATCAAGAAACAACAGAACCAACAAGAACAAAGGCAAACAACTAGAAGCATCCACTAGCAATCTGGTTGAACAAATTCAGAGAATGCAAATGGGGAGCAAAACTGATTCTAACAAGTATGAGTGGGACAGCCTCTCTGAGATGTCTTGTGACGAAAAGGATATTGACGTTGTCCATGAGTATGACCCGATCCATGCCAACGAGAGACAAGGTCCAAGGGCTAGACCGCTAGAGTCCGACCCGCATACCAACAATAGTGAAAATCATGAGGAAGGAATGATATCCCCCATGACGAATCCACTAATAGAGGGTACCATCCTAGACTTTGTTTGTGCCTTTAATAATTCTGTCCTAACCATCAATGCCATTGAACTAGACCAACCTAATGACCCCTTACCTTTGGTACACCCTGAACTAATCGACTGGGACCTAGAAAGTACCACCCCTGAACTAGACACCTTCGAAAATGATGACGCCATCATCGATTACCTTGAGCTGAGAGATCACATACCTACAGGAGACCACAGGGCTGGCTATGCTATTGAACTCAATGAGAAGACCTATTTTGGAGAGAGTGCCAAGCCTTTCAGTCATAAAAATATCAAGATAAAAGAATGATCTAATAGTGAAAACTGCTCTGCGGCAGTGTTAGATCATCAAAATAGTAAAAATAAAGATGTATCCAATGGTGAAAACCTCTCTGAGGCACCGAAGGATGGAAGGCTTGACCCTCTCCCCAATCTTACACATCAGGAGAGATCATCGATCTTGATAGAACCAGCAGAACCAATCAATGTCAGCACAGGAGATGAGCCCAGAATGATCCACATGGTAAAAGCTCTCACAGAACATGAAAAACTAGCATTTAAAGATTTCTTCAAGAGAAAACAAATCAACTTCACATGCACATACACTGACATGCCAGGGCCAGATCTGAATCTTATCATGCATCATCTATCTCTAGCTCCAAGAGCTAAATCAGTCAAACAAAAACTCAGAAAGATGCATCTGCATGTGGCCCTCATGGTGAAAGAAGAGCTAAAGAAACTCTTAGATGTCAGATTTATCAGGCCTATAGACTATCCTAAATGGGTTTCGAATATAGTACCGGTGGCTAAACCAGATGGTAGGGTCAGAATATGCAATGATTTCAGGGACCTGAACAAAGCTTGTCCCAAAGATGACTTCCCCCTACCCAACATAGACATGATTATAGATCTTACAGTAGGGCACACTATGTTGTCACTCATGGATGGTTTTTTTGGATATAACCAAATAAAGATTGCACCTGAAGATTAGCACAAGACAACATTTACATGTCCTTGGGGCACCTACTGTTAGTGTGTCATGCCATTTGGTCTAAAAAATGCTGGTGCAACATATCAGAGAGCCATGACTACGATCTTCCACGACATGATGCACACCATAATGGAAGACTACGTCGATGACATTCTAGCAAAATCACTTACTAGAGAAGGACACCTAGCAGTTTTAGACAAAATCTTCAACAGGTTGGAACAGTTCAATGTGCGCCTTAATCCAAAGAAGTGTGTGTTCGGGGTTACATCAGGTAAATTACTAGGCTACATAGTTTCTGCAAATGGTATCAAAGTTGATCCAGTTAAGGTGAAGGTCATAATGGAGATGCCACGTCCTAAGAACCTGACTCAGCTAAGATCCCTTCAAGGCAAACTACAGTCTATTAGAAGGTTCATTTCCCAACTGGCAGACAAGTGCCACCCATTCTCTCACTGCTACACAAAAATGTCCCCTTCAAATGGAACGAGTCATGTGAATAGGCATTCCAGCAACTAAAGGAATATCTCATTAAACCACCAGTATTAATGCCACCAATTCAGGGCAAACCTCTCATACTGTATATCTCAACTACACCCACAGCTCTGGGAGCTCTCCTTGCACAACAGAACTATGATGGGAAAGAACAGGCTATCTACTACATTAGTCAAACACTCGTCGAGTATGAATTACAATACACACCTATTGAAAGAGCATGTCTAGTGGTGGTCTTCGCCTCACAAAAATGGAGACATTACATGTTGTCACATTCTGTCAAACTAGTGGTGAAGATCGATCCACTCAAATACCTGCTCAACAAGGCAGCTTTAACAAGTAGATTATCCAAATGGGGCATGCTTCTCAGCAAGTTTGATATCGAATACGTAGACAGGAAAGCAATAAAGGGACAAGTACTAGCAGATGTACCTCTAATGGATGACAGCCCTCTGAGCTTTGAGTTTCTAGATGAATCTATATTCCACATAAATACAGCAACTTGGAAAATGTATTTTGATGGCTCATACACTCAGCATGGATCGGGGGCAAGTATCTTATTGATCACACCTAATGGTGATACGAGCCCTAAATCATACAGATTAATGTTTCCCTGCACTAACAACATGGCAAAGTATGAAGCCTTGGTCATTGGTATCAAGCTAGCAGTTGAATGGAACATCAAAGAGCTTCAAGTGTATGGTGATTCACAGCTAGTCATTAATCAAGTGAATGACAACTACCAAACAAAAGATGAGAAATTGATCCCTTACAAGAGAATGGTAGATGAATTCAAAGAATACTTCGTCAAGATCTCTTTTGAGCAGATACCAAGGATTGAAAACAAAGCTACAGATGCTATGGCCACGACCGCCTCTCTCCTCAACATTCCAGACAATCAATCATGCTATGAGTTCTTGGTAGAGCCAGTATCCTGTCCTACATACGATACCCCAGAATCCCATGTCATATGCCACATCGTAGGAGCCGGTTCCCCTCTCTATGGAAAGATATTTACCTATCTTAAAGAGAATACCCTCCCACCTGATCTCTCCAATAATAAAAATGAACCTTTATTTGGCAGGCATCCCAGTATGCCATTGTTGCCAATACCTTATATCTCTGCAGTCTCGATGGTACTCTCCTTAGGTGTCTTGATAGTGAGGAATATCAAACCGCCCTGAGTGAAATACATGATGGTATATGCAGGACACACTCTAGCGGCCCTACCCTAGCCAAGAAACTCATATGCATGGGGTACTACTGGCCAACTATGGAACAATATTCCTATCATTTTGTAAGGAAGTGCAAGAAGTGCCAAATTCATGGGAACCTGATACATGCACCAGCACAGGAGCTGCAGCCATTAATGACTCCTTGGCCTTTCTGTCAGTGGGGACTCGACTTAGTGGGCAAGATTCATCCTCCCTCCTCAAGCAGCCATAAATTCATTATCACTGCCACAGGGTACTTCACGAAGTGGATTGAAGCTGTGCCCTTAGCCAACATCACAGGCAAGTAGATTGCCTCTTTTATCCTAAACTATATCATTTGTTGTTATGGTGTCCCTTCGTCCCTTATCACAGATAACAGATGACCCTTCAAAAACCAAGATGTTAGGGAACTATGTGACAAATTCCATATCCAGCACCGCTTTTCAACCCCCTATTACCCACAAGGCAACGGCCAGGCTGAGGCATCAAATAAAACCATTCTAAAAATACTAAAGAAGACTGTTAATGATGCTGGTTGTCATTCGCATGTCCAACTAAATCCCGCACTATTGGCCTACCATACAAGCATCCACACACCCACAGGTGCAACACCATACTCCCTAGTTTATGGCTCTGAAGCTATCTTGCCCATTGAAGTTGAGATCCCATCCTTGCGAGTTTCACTAAAAGGCCTCACATCAGATGAAGAATATAGAGTGACCAGACTCCAAGAGTTAGAGCTGCTCGAAGAGAGAAGACAACAGGCCTTTAATCACCTGAAAGCATATCAGAAACGCATGTCCAAAAGCTACAATCACAAAGTAAAGCCCTGAATCTTCCAAGTTGGTGACCTAGTCCTAAGAGAAAATCCCAGAAATTAGCAAGACAGAGAAAAGAAAGGAAAGTTTGAACCTAACTAGCTAGGTCCCTATGTCATCATCACAGCTTATGGATCGGGGGCATATCAATTGGCTACGTCTGAAGGTGAATTATTCGATGATCCTATCAATAGCATGTACCTTCACAAGTTCTATACCTAAAAACCCCAATGTAAGGAAGTCCTGAAAAAATCCAAAAAAATCTAAAAAGTAATAAAAAAATGGAAAAAAAAATTTTTAAAAATGAGAAAGTAACAAAAAAATCATCCTATGGTGAAAACCTGGCAAACAGATGCCTTGGATAGGTACCTTGATGAAAACTTGGCAAACAGGTGTCATGTGTACTCTTGGCTTCCGTGCAAATAAAAAGCAAGTGGTGAAAATCTTGGTAAATAGGCACTATCTGCGACAAACCACTTCCTCCATCTGTTCTATCCTCATGTCTCTTGTGTCCATCATGTCATTCATCTTGAACCAGTCCTTTGAAGCATTGTCAAACTACGTCGCCTCTGAGTTATCACGTAGGCAAGGCCATTCTCAATGTGCCCCCGAGGCTCCTCTCCACTCCACTATCCAGTCCATCCCATATCTAGTCGTTCTGTCAATCCGAGTCCATGCTATTTCTGCACCACTTTGCCATCGCCTAGGTCTTAGGTCTGCTAGGGTTTACCCTAAACTACGTTGCCTCTGTGTCATCATGTAGGCAAGGCCATTTAGCAATAAGCCCCCGAGGCACTACATCAGTCCCTTAGGGTCCGTCTCTCCATGTCTGTCTATCATCTCACTCATAATAAGTTGATCCTTGTCTAAACTGGGGGCAACTCCTCGACCTAGTTGCGGATTTGGATTCTTGAATGCCACTGTTCTAAGAGGATACCAATAAAGGATAGTGATACCTTTCACTAGACAAGCAAGCACAACAACATTAGAGCTTTCCTAAACAACAAGATTCTTGACACACAAACACCAACCTATCCAAAAATAGAGCACCATACCAAAAACACTAAAACTGATTCTATATCAATTATGGCAAAAGACACATCTAATGTAAGAATGTTTTGTGAATCAGGTTAACTTACAAAGTCTTGGATTTTTGTCATTATGTCTTCCTATGCTACTTGTGGATTAAAACTTTCATACAAACTATGATTTGATCAACATACATATAGAGCTGCATAAATCATATCCATAACATATCACATTTGCATTTTACATATCAAATCATACAAAATCCATCTAGTATGCATCACATAGGCACAACATCATAAGATAGATTGCATCCATAGCATATCAACATAGAACATAGGAGCATATAGAGTATAAATCACTACATCATCGTATAAAACATCCAAATATGTCCAAATGTACAACATATCAGAAATATATGTCCATATCTCATAGTCATGTCATAAAATGTATACAAGGTACAACAAAAATGGTGATACATGTCTCCGGGCAAAAATAATACATATACAGGCTATCTCAGCCATCCAAATGTGTACATCCAATGGTACAAGTATCCAGGTTTGTCTAACCCTACTGTCGTGGCATACTGCTCCCTACATTGCCCTCTCCTCTACCTCCCCCTGATTGTTGGGGACCCCTCACTGAGCCTACAAACCGAGAGCCACCTGCCCGCTGGAATGCCTCTGACTGGCTCCTAAAGCTAGGGGCATGCTGATCCCCTGCCACTGCCCCATGATACAATCCTCTATAGTATTGAGCCTGTGCCTGAGCTCTAGTAAGCTCACTCTGCACCTGGACCACCTGTGCCTGTGCCTGTTGCACCTGTGAAACCAAAAAATTGGATGTCCCATCTGTGCCCATTGCCATCACGGCTACATCTCTCTCTGCTCTCATAGCCTACATGCTGGCTAAGGCTGCATCTCTCTCTAGTCAACTCTGATAATCGAGTCACATCTGACTCTCTTTGTGACTCTGCTGCTCTCAGATGAGCCCTCAGCTACCTAACCTAGCTCTGTAGTGCAACCAGAACCTACTGCTACACATCAGGCTGTGGAGCCTGCTCTACCTGTGCCACTTGCTGCGTTGGCACCTGTCCCGGTATCGGCTGTGCCACCTACTGTGGCAGCAACATCTATCTTTGTGCTACCTCTGGCTGAACTGGCACCTGGATCTGTGCCTATCCAACTGCCTGCTAGCCCACAAGTCCCTCTTTGACCCTCTGCCTCTGTCTCAGTCTCCCATCATCTCCCTGATCTCTCCTCGTCCTCTGTCCTCCCCTCCTCCTGCCAGCTGCACCCTCACTGTCTAAATTGTCCTCGTCTATACGAGGAGCTAACTCTCCTGGCCCTAAATATCTTAGGAATGGGTGTGCCGTGAACCACTCCTCATAGTCTGGCATCATGCCGGTGTCCACTATCTCCCTCTGCATGGGCCAAGCTGCATAAGGAATCTGCAGAAAGTCTGTCAAGGCCTCCTCATATGATGCCATAGGACCCCACCTATACCCCTCTGCATGAGTCCTGGTAAAGCGTGCCTCCCCCTATGGTCTGCCCTGGACTTGGTCAAACTATTGCAGCACTTTGCTCACAATCTGCCTCTCCAGAATGTACCTAGTCCTACCAATAAGCCACCGCATTTGGAAGCAATATGGAAGCTCATCTACCTCATCATCCCATACCTCATAGTCTATATAAGGGCGTCAGATCACTACATCCACGCCATCAAAAGCATGTCTCCAATACTTTAATTTCCCTAGCCTGTGCTGGGAAATCACACCTGCATAGCCATAACTATAGGGCTCACCCCTCTGCCTATGAAATACGCATATCGGCCGTGTGATAGCAATGTGCTCCCACAACCAAAACTGCAATGGCGACACACCTGCAGACAAACTCACCCCTCTGTGATAAACCACCTAGTGCATGTCTCTATATAAATGTGCAAGCACACACACACCCCACGCATACCGGGTCCCATCTGTGATCATGCTCTCCAGCACCCTCCCCCAGCCGATCGGGAAGCCATGTGACCTCTTATCAGGGCATATCACACCACCGATTAGCCCAGCCACTACGCCTAGAAAGTAGTCATAGTAGTCATGCATGTCCTGCTATGAAATCTCCTCCCCCACCAACTCTGGGTCATCAAATATACGTCTACACTCCAAGCCATCGTCCCGCTGTGACTCATACTCAACCAGCTCTCCCTGAATCAGGAGGGGCAGAATCTGGTACACATCCTTGAGAGTAACCGCCATCTCCCCCATTGGTAGATGGAATATACCATCCTCGCTGTAGAATCACTCCACCACTGCCATCAACATAGCCTGGTTCGCGCGAACCTCGGGCATAAAGCAAACATAGTGCAGACCCATAGCGCCTAAAACCTCGTGATCTATCTCAGTCAACATATACCGCTGCAACAACGGCAACGGGAACTACTCTCATGACGTAAGGACATTCTGAATATCCTCCTGCAAACCAAGCAAAGCATACCGTCAACAAAATCTATATCCAAGCAAGCCTACTCATAACAATCAAACTATCCTATCAATGACTTGACATATCAAATTAATCAAAACAACATATCATCTCTTGACCAGATTCTTGGCAATCTCAGAGATCACTTATCAATTGATGCATCGATCAAGGTGCCAATTTGGTTAATTTCGTTAAGTCATTTGAATCTTTAGTGCAAATGCATCAATCCAAGTAGCAGATGCACCAATCCATATCAAATGCGCCACTTCCCCATGAATGTGCCAATCCATCACTTGTATGCTCCGTTCTAGAACATGCGCCAATCCTTAGGTCACATGCGCCCTTTCTCGATAAATACGCCAATTCATGACTCAAATGTACCATAACGCAACAGATGTGCCACTTCGGAGGTCATATGCGCCAAAAGAGTGTTTCGGCGCATCTGTCCTAGTTGGTTTTCCTAGCCATTAATACGCATAAAAATTGACTTTTGACAAGTTTTGAAGAACTACATACCGGGGGTCCTGCCTCCGTTGGCTGATTGTACCGTCAAATCCTCTCAAATCGGTGCTCCTCACACGGAATATCCATCTGTCTGGCTGCCATGCTCTCCTAAGCTCTCCAGAGGAGTAATCAACTATGGACAAGTGTATAAATGAATAGAACTTGTGGACCCAGCTCCTATATATAGCAAGTGAACCATATCAGACTGTATGACAACTGTGGCTACTTCCCATACTTGTTTCTCTTGAAACGTATCCTAACCTATTTTTCTACATCCTAACCCGTTTTTCACCTTCTTCTTCATGAGATTGTCCATCTCATGTCTTTTGCCTTCTTCCCGTCCAATCTCCCGAGGGGGCATCCTGTCATTAAACTTGTACCAGGGGCAAACTGGGGCATGTATCACCGTCAAAATTTCTTTTTCTTTGAAACAACATGATAAAACACATTGTATCAAAGAGGGGAAAAATGTATACACCTAAAATTGGCATGACTCTACTTAAATAAATATTTTAAATATTTATTTCATCATTCACATTCTTCTATTAGTAAATAAATAAATTCATTTATTTATCTGATTCATTTCCTCTCATTTAATTAAATAAACACATTTATTTAATTAATTAAATTCATATACATCACCTTCATTCTGCTAAATAATTAAATAATTTTAATTATTTAATTAAAACCTTTATTCTTCCAGATTTAAATAAAATGTAAATTTTATTTAAATAAAAATCTAAATTATCAACTAGCAGATGCACCAATCCATATCAAATGCGCCACTTCCCCATGAATGTGCCAATCTATCACTTGTATGCTCCGTTCTGGAACATGCGCCAATCCTTAGGTCACATGCGCCCTTTCTCGATAAATACGCCAATTCATGACTCAAATGTACCATAACGCAACAGATGTGCCACTTCGGAGGTCATATGCGCCAAAAGAGTGTTTCGGCGCATCTGTCCTAGTTGGTTTTCCTAGCCATTAATACGCATAAAAATTGACTTTTGACAAGTTTTGAAGAACTACATACCGGGGGTCCTGCCTCCGTTGGCTGATTGTACCGTCAAATCCTCTCAAATCGGTGCTCCTCACACGGAATATCCATCTGTCTGGCTGCCATGCTCTCCTAAGCTCTCCAGAGGAGTAATCAACTATGGACAAGTGTATAAATGAATAGAACTTGTGGACCCAGCTCCTATATATAGCAAGTGAACCATATCAGACTGTATGACAACTGTGGCTACTTCCCATACTTGTTTCTCTTGAAACGTATCCTAACCTATTTTTCTACATCCTAACCCGTTTTTCACCTTCTTCTTCATGAGATTGTCCATCTCATGTCTTTTGCCTTCTTCCCGTCCAATCTCCCGAGGGGGCATCCTGTCATTAAACTTGTACCAGGGGCAAACTGGGGCATGTATCACCGTCAAAATTTCTTTTTCTTTGAAACAACATGATAAAACACATTGTATCAAAGAGGGGAAAAATGTATACACCTAAAATTGGCATGACTCTACTTAAATAAATATTTTAAATATTTATTTCATCATTCACATTCTTCTATTAGTAAATAAATAAATTCATTTATTTATCTGATTCATTTCCTCTCATTTAATTAAATAAACACATTTATTTAATTAATTAAATTCATATACATCACCTTCATTCTGCTAAATAATTAAATAATTTTAATTATTTAATTAAAACCTTTATTCTTCCAGATTTAAATAAAATGTAAATTTTATTTAAATAAAAATCTAAATTATCAACTAAATAAAATATACTTTTATATTTTATTTTATTCTTCAAAAATATCCATGAAATAAAATATATTTCTATATTTTATTTATTCCTCTCAATTATCTACAAAATAATTAAGTAAAATATTTTTATTTAATTATGCATTCTTATCTTCTAAAAAAATACTTTCCTCTTGTCATACAAAGGCAAAAGCAGTTTTAAAGCATCTTTAAAGCAAACTTTCTCTTAAATTAGAAAAATAAATTCTAAATTAAGAAAATCAAATCTCATCCTCATCAAGAGAGGAGTTAACTTCACAAAGCTGCTTTTCAAATGACACATGTCTTTCTTCCATTTGTTGTACGTTCCTCAACAACCCTCCTCCGTTGATCTTTCCTTTTCTTCTAAACCATTGATCTTCTTCTACACATCTCTATAAATACAACACTATTCTTCTTCATTTCATATCGATCATTTGTGCAAACTTATGCTGCAGAGATACCGGCGCACCTTTGGCACCCCCACTTCCATAAGCATTTCATATCCATTTGTTAGTGTGTTTGAAGCTCATCTTCAACCACACAAATATCTTAGCCATTCCATTCTTGTCACCTTCAACAAGCAAGAGAGCAATAGCTTCTGAGGGCTTCATCAACATCAAGGTCAAGGAAGGATAGGCAAACTATGGAAGACGCAAGGTGAAAGAGGTTGTAAGTGTTGTTCTTGTTTATTACTTTAAATCTCCTTTTTTTATCTTCAGATTTCATAGATGTTTGGGTTCTTATTATCATTGATTTGATTAACCTATTTTCCCCTTCATAGACATATGTCCCCTAATACCATGATCTTTAAAAAACTTATCAAATTCTTTTGAAGTAAACTCACCTCCTCTATCAGACCTTAAACATTTGATCTTAGTATCCATTTCATTCTCAACCATAGCTTTGAAAACCTTAAACTTATCAAAGGCATTTGATTTTTTTTCCTTAAGAATGTAACCAAAGCCATTCTAGAATAATCATCAATAAGTAACATGAAATACCTTTCACCTTGTTGACTCTTTACTCTTGTAGTGCCACATAGGTCAGTATGGACCAGATCCAATGGCATTGAAGAAAAGTACTACTTGCTCTTGAAACTTGTCTTTGTCTACTTTCCCATTTGACATTCCTTGCATAATGTGTTTGTAGGCTTAGTTATCTTGGGCATATCTCTCATCGCATGAATAGAGCTGATCTTTACCATATTGACAAAGTTAGTGTGTCCCATTCACTTCTGCCATAGACAACACTTACTAGATTAAACCAATAAGCATGTTCTTCAATTTACCTCCTTCAGATGATAGATATCACCATAAGACTTGATGCCTTTTGCAACTAGTTTTCTTGACATTGCCTTCCTGATTTGACAACCTTTGGCATGAAAGGTAAGATTCTATCCTTTACTGCACATCTAAATAACACTGAGAAGATTATACTTTAGTCCTTTGACATAGAGAACATCCTCTATCCTGTTCTTCCCATCAATAATTATAGCACCCTTTCCACAGATTTGTGTTGACTCATCACCACCAAACCTAATAGATCCACCATTCCACTTCTCAAGGCTGATAAACTTCTCCTTATCACCAGTTATATGATTAGAACAACCACTATCAATTACCCAAGCTTTGGCTTCTTCTCTTTCATGAAAAGTAGTCCATACCACCATTGATCTATCATTGTTTTGGTCAACTTGCAAGGTATCAGTCTCTTCACAGTTTTTAGTATCATCCTTTTTGTTACCAACCTTCAAGACCATAAAAAGTGTTTCATCATTTGAATCATCATGATCCTCATCTTTTGAAGAACAATTGGTCTCTATGGAATACATGCTTCTTTTAAACTTGTCTCTCTTTGTACTACCCCTTGATTTTTTAAAAGGACATTTAGAAGCAAAATGGCCAATCTTTCCACAATTGAAACATTTAAAAGATAACTTACCTCTATATTTTCCCATGCCTTTCTTCAAAATACAAAGTTTGCTTCTACCTCATCAAAGTCATCATTTTGATTAGTTGCTTCATCTTCTATCTTCTTACTTTCTTTCAATGTTGCTTCCCTTTTTGGAGCACCTTTGTCAAATTCTCTCATTTCAAAGGCTATGAGAGAGCCAAACAATTGATCTATTATGCATTTATCCAAATCCTAAGATTCCTCAATGGCAGACACCTTATGACTATAAGATTTAGGAAGAGTTCTCAAAACCTTCTTCACAATCTCATCTTCTTTCACTTCCCCACCAAGATCTTTGATGCCATTGACTATTTCATCCAACCACAACATGTAACCAACAATGTCTTCATCTTATGTCAATCTCAAGGTTTCAAATTTGATCTTGAAGATTTGAATCTTGGCTTGCTTTACTTTACTATCTCCTTCTATTGCCTAAAAACTGACATTAAAAAACACACCTTTGATGATTGCAATTCTGAGTCTTCTAAAGTTTGGATCAATTAGCCACTCTTTACTTTCCTCATGTCACAAAAATGTCTTCAATATGAATTAGGACAACCTCTACTATTTATGCTCTTTCTCCTTTAGTCGCACATCACAATGCATATGACATTCATACTCTGCTCTTCACTCTTTCATTATTTCATCTTTGTAATCATGCCTTACCTAGGCCAGCAAGGTTTACAATATATAGATGACATTACATTGCTTTTAATTACAATTCGGCCAATACAACAAGAATATTAAATTTTACAAGTTGGCCAAAGTTTACAACATGAAACATGCATAGAGCAAGCCCTATCATGAACAACACGCTACTCTAGAAGGAACCCCATGCTTTGCAGATCCCAATTCATGCTTAGTCTAGTCCTAAACATCCTTCACATTTCCATTCTTCAAGGAATCACGTCTGCACACATCGGTTATTTGAAATAGGATGACCTTAAGTAGGAAGACATGAAATTTGAAGTATAACAGTCACAACCACTTGAAAACCTTGTGTAGTATTGGAAACATGAATGATCTTCATGAAATTCTTCTAGATGAGTCTTCATGACTCATACAACACCTTCAAATACTCCTCTAACTCTGCACAACAAATACATTGTGCTGCATACCCTAAGACATGCACACTAAGATCAAACAACCATTGTAACACAATGTCAATGAGAAACTAACCTTGTGGAGCACCAAAACACCTCAAACTTCAAGGATGCATGTAATACACTATTGCAAGTATGTGCATAATCAGTATTGTCATTGATGTCAACATATCTTTGTTTTCATTGGTGTCAACTGTATCCTATTTTTCTATTTGTTTAGAAGCTCTATATGTTGAGGATATTGAGAAAATTAGCCCTTCCAAAAGAATTAGAAAGTAAAAATGAATCAAAGTGAAGATAGTGAGTTGCATACTGAAGAACAATCCAGAAGATTGCTCTGCATTTCTTGCTGACTAAAGATCTTGGTTTGTGGATTGGAAGTTATTTAGAAGCATGGTTGAAAATGCTAAATCCTGAGTTTGAGCCTCCGGTATGAAGATTTGAGTGAGTTACATTCACTAGAGTAAAACCTACTTTTTCTAATTATTCATTGGTTCCTAAGAGAAAGTTTTTTGCTCCACATTCCTCCACATTAAAGTGTTTTGCTCTTTGGTTCTAGAGGGAAGTCAGGGATGATGATAAGTGCCTACAATTGCAATGGATAATGTTTTGGTGGTCTGCAAGCTATCTTTCTTTTATGACAGTTGAAGATAGTGAAGTTCATGTGCTCCAGTGTGAAGAATCTAATGGATAAAGCGGTTTGAGTTTGTGTAGTTGCTCCTAGTGATTTAAACGTGCTTGTGGATACCTCCTGATCATGTTCCTACCTTTACATTGGTCTGAGGTAGGGAATTGAGATCGTGTTTAAAGATTATTCCCAGATAACGTAACATGTAACCATTCTTAGCCGACTTGGTTAATTCCAGTGATTGTGGAGATCCCTTGAAGATTATGGAAGCATGTTGTGGTGTGGAAGATCATGTTTGAGTCCCAGCTAAGTCATGGCATGATCCACATACATCTATACTATAATTCCTTAGCATAATTTTGTATTAGGTCAAGACCTATTTTGTAAATGTTTATAATGTCAATCTTGATGATTGTAGTGTCAACCTTGATGATTGTAGTGTTGACCTTGATGATCATTCCAAGGTTGAAGTGTATAAATACTTGTAATTGAGTCATGGAAAAGATGTCCCAGTGTGAAGATGTATAGATAAGGAAAGAGGTGGAAAGGTAGAGCAAAGTAGAGGACCTATTGTACTTCAATGTATTAATCTAAGACATGAAGAAGATGTTGATCTTGGCAGTGAGCCACCAGTAGGGTTTAATAGCCCTCATGGTTTAACAACCCTCATTGTAATCTTTCTAGGTTTAGGGTTGAGGCAGTGAGCTCGCTAGACCTAGCTATACTTCATGGCAGTGAGCCAATATGTTCTAGGCCTGCGGAGTGGCTAAGATTGAACTTCATTTTTCAAATATTGTAATATATTTTGAGAGCTAATCCTCTCCATGGTTTTTCTCCACCTTGGGGTTTTCCATGTAAAAATCTAGTGTCTCTTGTGTTTAATGTTGCATCTGTGTTTAATATTTTGATTTCTTGCATTCATTGTTTAATCATAATAATTGTGGACAAGTGATTAATGTTTAAGTGCATAAGTGTTTGAGTTTTTGGGACAACTAATTCACCCCCCTCTGAGTTGTCCAATGCATTTCAACAATTGGTATCAAAGCGAGGTTCCTCTGAAGAAAGTCTAACATCTTGAGGAAGATCCAAAATGTCTTATAAGAAGGAAGCACCACATTTTGATGGGATGAACTATGCTCTTTAGAAGGCACGAATGAAAAGCCATCTTCTTTGTCTTGGTTACAAAGTATGGAAAGCTACAAAAACAAAATACACCATGCTTCAAAATGGTTTGACAACTAAAGATGAAATCAAAGAATATGAGGTGGATATCAAGGCAAAAGATGCTCTGTTAAGTTTGTTAAATGACTCAGTATTGAGAAAAGTTGTGGATCTTGAAACTGCAAATGAAGTATGGGAGAAGCTAAAAAATCTATATGAAGTAGATGATTCTGTGAAAGAGGCCAAGCTACAAAGTCTGGAAGTGAAATATGAGAGTTTGAAGATGAATGAATATGAAAACATAATAGCCTTTATGCAAAGAGTTGATGAACTTGTCACCGAAATAAAATGTACGGGGGGAACTCTTGGTGATAAGGAAGTTGTGATGAAAATTCTCAGAAAACTAACAAAGTCCTATATTCACAAGGTAGTTGCAATTGAAGAATTTATGCAAGTAAAAACTATTTATAGAGATCAGTTACTTGGTAAGATTACTGCCTTTGAAATGAGTGAGTTTGGTGATGCCCTACCAAAAGTTGAGACTACTTTCAAAGTTAGTACTTTTGGGAAAACCTCTAGATCAGAAAAGTTCAAGGTGGAATCTGATGATGAGTTTGATGAAATTGAAGCCAACTTTTTAGCTAGACTATTGAAATTAGGGCAGAAAACTGAGAGGGATGGGTGAATCAGTTGTCACCAAAACTTTTATCCTTTTCTATAATTAAACTTCTTTACCACTTAATAACAGATGAATGATGTAACCATGAAGAATGAATTAACAACACATGAGTAGAAACAAAATCAACACACATAACACCATGATTTTTACGTGGAAACCCGGTTAAGGGAAAAACCATGGTGGGGGTTAACCCACAAGATTTATTCTCTATTAAAATAATAGAAAATGGGGAAGGCACATGCCTTTAGGGTGCACTACCCAGAGGTCACTGCTCCAAGAGGCTCGCTACCTACAGAAATATTTATAAGTTTATCATAAAAAGATTGAACGAGAAAACATCTTCTTCATGCAAGGTTCAATTCCATTGAAGCACACTATACTTCTACTCTGCCCCCAAACACTTCTTCACTATTTCCTCATACTTTATTGCTCTTCCTCTTTTTCTCTTCTTCTATGCTTTGCCTTTCCTCCTTTCTTAGGATCTTGTCATTTTTGCACAAGGACACATTTCCACAACTCAACTACACATATTTATATGCTTCATCAACCTTGGAATAAACATCAAGGTCGGCACTACAAACATCTAACTTAATGCAAATCACTATACTATTGGCCAAACATAGCTGGGATCCAAATCTTCCTTAAACACCACACCACACTTCATAGAACCTCTCTTAGATCATCCACAACATGCACAAAGCATCTGGTCAGCCAAGACTAGAAATAACAACAATACCCAAGGAGAAATCTTCATCCACAAGCTCAATCCTCAATGTGGACTACTAAACCATGAACCACTTGAGTTGAGGATACACACTAACATCCCAAACACACCTACAGATCTACAGATCATAATATTCCAATGCAGATCAATTTGGACCATACTCCTGTCACTTTGTCACCTCTGAACACTACAAAAACCTAGTTCTACTCAGATGGCCATAACTTCACCAATTCTCCATGCAGACCTCTCAAATCTTGACTCAAGAAACTTCAAACAATTCTCTATAAACCCTTTAATCTACAGACTCTGATCTTCATCTTACTGGGAATGTGGAGCAATCTACTTCACTGAACTGCACTATCTTCACTATCTTTTACAAAGAGATATGTAACGCACTTGTCTATTCTCGAGAGGCTAATTTTCTCAATATCCTCAACATATAGGTCTTCTAAATAGGTATAGTTGACACCAATGACAACAAGGATATGTTGACATCAATGACAACAATGATTAGGCACATATTTTCAACAATCTCCCCCTTTGTCATTGATGTCAACATATGATGTGAAAAACTAATTCCACCATCAAGACAAGACCTTCTCCCCCTTTCTCTTATCACACTTGAAACTACTTTCTTCACTTCTCCCCCTTTCACTAGCAACTACTCACTTCCAAGTTTTTCACATGACTTCTATCCCCCTTTGACATTAATGGCAAAGGGCACATATTTGCAATCATCTTTCCTCCTTTTGTTTCCAAGATGAACTCTAGAAATAACATATTGACTACTCCCCTTGAGTAGTATCCCCTAAACACCAATCCAGATCACAAGATATGACTGTGAATTCCATCGGACTGATGCACCTTAGTTCTGAACAGGAGGGGTAATAACCCCTAACATCACTCTGAGATACTCAAAAGTATCCTTAGGTAGAGGCTTAGTGAAGATATCCGCAATCTGATCCTTTGAAGAGACAAACTCCAATCTGACTTCATTCTCATTTACCTTCTCTCTCAAAAAGTGAAACTTGATGGATATATGCTTTGTCTTTGAATGCAACACCAGATTCTTTGAAATGTTTATTGCACTTGAATTATCATAGAATATTGTAATAGGCCCTTCAAACACAACTCTGATGTCCTTTAATATTTGCTTCATCCACAAAACTTGAGTATAATTACTTGGTGCTGCTATATACTCTGTCTCTGCAGTAGACAAAGAGATTGCCTCTTATTTTTTGCTTAGCAAAGAAAACAATCTCTTTCCCAAAAAAAATGCACCTCCACTAGTACTCTTTCTGTCATCCACATCTCCTACCCAATCAACATCTATATATGCATGAAGAGTGAAATCATCACCCTTAGGATACCATAAGCCATAATCAGATGTTCCCTTCAGATATCTAAAAATTCTTTTGACTACTACAACATGAGATTCTCTAGGATCAGCTTGAAATCTAGCAATAAGGCCAAATGCATTCATAATATCAGGTTTGGTATGAGTTAGATAAAGTAGTCCTCCAATCATTGATTTGTACCTTTTTTGATCTGCCTTAGGAGAATCATCATCTTTACTCAACTTGCATCTGGTTACCATAGGAGTACTCACTAGTTTTGAATCTTCCACTCCAAATTTTTTCAACAATCCTTTCACATACTTAGACTAAGCTATGAAGATACCTTTTTATGACTGAATGATTTGCAAACCTAAGAAAAAGTTCATTTCACCAAGCATGGACATCTCAAATTCACTTTTCATCTAATCAACAAAATTTTTACACATGCTCTCATTTCCACCAAAGATGATATCATCAATAAATACCTCAACAATCAAGATGTGTTCATGATTAATTTTGAAATAAAGATTACTATCAGCAGTGCCTTTGCTAAAGCCTAACTTTAGTAGATACTTATCTAATCTTGCATACTAGTCTCTTGGGGCTTGTTTAAGTCCATACAATGCTTTCTTCAATCTGCAGACCTTATCTCCTTGATCAGACAACTGGAACCCTTCTGGTTGCTCAATGTAGACCTCTTCTTCCAACTCTCCATTTAGGAATGTTGACTTGACATCCATCTAGTAAACTTTGAAATCTCTTAAAGCAACAAAGGCAAGAAATAATCTGATTACTTCAATTCTTTCCACTGGAGAAAAAGTTTCTTCAAAATTAATTCCCTCTACCTGAGAATATCCTTTGCACACCAATCTTTCTTTATTTCTTACAACTTCACCATCTTCATTAAATTTATTCCAGAAGACCCATTTAGTTCCAATTACATTTTGTTTTTAGGTCTTGGAACAAGATCCCAAGTATGATTCTTTTCAATTTGTATTAATTCTTCTTCCATTGCTTTTACCCAACTTTCAACATTACAAGCTTCATTCACTGATTTTGGTTCAATCTTTGAAATCAGACAATACTCCTCTTTTTCTTCAGCAATTCTTTTTCTAGTTTGAACGCTTTTATTTTTATCTCCTATGATCTGATTTTTAGAATGATTCAATCTTACATACCTGAGAGTTTTGGGATTTTTTTCAAATTCTGATTCTTTAACTTGTTCCTCAACATCTGCATTAACTTCTTGAGTTAATGGATTCTCTAGAGCAAACTGAATTTGCTCTCCTTCATTTTGTTCATCTGATTCATATCCACAAAGCCTTGAAGGTCTTTCCTTGCTTTCATCAACCTTGACATTAGCACTTTCAACAATCTTTTTCAATCTCTTGTTAAAGCACCGATATGCCTTGGTTTGATTAGAATAACCCAAAAATATTCCTTCATCACATCTTGCATCAAACTTGCATAGATCTTCATCTCCTTTAATATAACATTTACTACCAAAAACTCTAAAATATTTTACAGAAGGAGCATTACCAAACCACAATTCATAAGGTGTTTTACCAGAATTACCTTTGATCCTCACCTAGTTAAGAGTGTAGACAACAGTACTTACAGCCTCTCTCCAATATACATGTGGAACATTTCCTTCCATCATCATGGTTCTAGTAGCCTCTTGAATAGTCTAGGTTCTTCATTTCCACAACTCCATTCTACCGAGGAGTCCTAGGAGCAGACAATTGCCTTCTTATTCCATGCTTTTCACAAAATGCATTAAACTCACTGGGGGTAAATTATCCACCTCTATTAGATCTCAGGCACTTTATCTTCACACCAATCTCATTCTCCACCTTAGCCTTGAACACTTTGAATTTGTCAAGAGCCTCTAATTTCTCTCTCAAGAAAGTGACCCACATCATTCGGGAGTGATCATCAATTAGCAACATAAAGTATCTATCTCCTTGCAAACTCCTAACCCTGGCAGGACCACACAAATCAGTGTGCACAAGTTTCAAAAATCCACTTGAAGATTGTTCTTTACTCTTGAATGTAGTTCTACTCTATTTTCCCAACTGACATTCCTTACACATGCTATTAGTAAGTTTCACAAGCTTTGGAATATCTCTCACAGCTTGAATAGTACTTATCTTGACAATGTTGTTAAAGTTTACATGACACATTATCCTATGCCATAGCCAACTCTGATCAATCTAAGAAATCAAGCAACTTTTACCAGTACCACTTAAATGAAAGATGTTACCTCTAGTCCATGCACTAGATGCAATCTCAGTTTTAGAGCTTTCCAAAATTTTGCATTTTCCATCCTTGAATTAGAGATCATATCCCTTATCAACCATCTAACACCGAGAAGATTATGCTTCAGTCCTTCTACATACAAAACATCATTAGTGTTATTCTTACTATCAAGAGAGATGGATCCTCTACCACAGATTCTACCAGCCGAATTGTCTCCAAACTTCACAATTCTACCTTCACACTTTTCCATACTTACAAACTTACTCTTATCACCTGTCATATGATGAGAGCATCCACTGTCAATTACTCATTCATCCTTTTCTTCAACCTGAGTAGCAGAGGCTCTTTCCACATCCACACAGCTAGTAGATTCAATAGGCACCGGATCTTCTTCTTTGATGGCAATAAACACCCATTCATTTCCTGAGGTACTTCCCTTATTAGATTCATCATCAATGACTCCTTCTTCAGCAGCTTCTTGGACATAGTAGCATTTCTTCTAAACCATAGGTCTGTTAGGGTTTGGCTTTGAAACCCTCTCTGGACATCTTGAGGCAAAATGACCAATCTTATTACAAGCAAAACATTTGAAAGGCAATTTTCCTTCATACTTATCGGATCCTCTTGGTAATCTTTTGGCAAACAGGCTTTCAAGTTCTTCAAACTCTGATTCATTTTGTTCAAGATCCTTCCTTGCCTTCTCATATCTAGTTAATCTTCTTGAAGAGATTTCACCTGGATCAAATCTTTGCTTTCCAGAAATACTAGCCTTAAATGTAGATTCAAATTTAGGAAGAGAATCACCAAACTTACTCATTTCAAATGCTGAGAGCTTTCCAACCAACTGATCTCTTGTAACAGTTGTCACGGTCCTGATTTCCTCAATAGCAACAATTCTATGCTTGTATGAAGCAGGTAAGGATTTGACCACCTTGCCAACAATCTCTGATTCTTCCAGTTTTCCACCAGCACACCGAATACAACACAAGTTCATTCACCTTCTGCATGTAGGAAGTAATGTTTTCATCTTCACTCATCCTCAAATTTTCATATCTACCCTTTAGGCTCTGCAACTTAGCACATTTGACATGTTCATCACCTTCATATAGAGTTTCCAAATTCTTCTAGATTTCATGAGCAATTTTCAATTCTAGGACATTTGGCATTTCTGTATCAATCAGGACACTCAGCAAATCTTCTTTAGCTTGAATGTTTTTTTCAACATCTTTGAGTTCATCTGGAGTTGAAGGACCTTTATCCAGAGGCTCATACTTATCGTTTGTTATCAACCAATAGGCATCACCCATGCATTGCAAATGGCACTCTATGTGACTCTTCCAAAGAGAGTAATTTGTTCCATCAAATCTCAGACTATCCTTCTTGTAAGTTGACATCCTAGATCTCCTCAAGTGGTCAAGCTTCTTTTAGAGGAACTGGCTCTAATACCAATTGTTTAAATTAGGGAAGACAACTGAGAGGGGGGTGAATTAGTTGTCACCAAAACTTTTATCCTTTGCTATAATTAAGCTTCTTTACCACTTAATAACATATGAATGATGTAACCATGAAATCATGAATTAACAACACATGAGCAGAAACAAAATCAACACACATAACACCAAGATTTTTACGTGGAAACCTGGTTAAGGGAAAAACCATGGTGGGGGTTAACCCACAAGATTTATTCTCTATTAAAAGAATAGAAAATGGGGAAGGCAAATGCCTTCAGGGTGCACTTCCCAAAGGTCACTGCTCTAAGAGGCTCACTACCTACATAAATATTTATAAGTTTATCACAGAAAGATTGAACTAGAAAACAGCTTCTTCATGCAAGGTTCAGTTCCATTGAAGCACACTATACTTCTTCTCTACCCCCAAACACTTCTTCGCTATCTCCTCATACTTTACTACTCTTCCTCTTCTTCTCTTCTTCTTCTCTACTCTGCCTTTCCTCCTTTCTTAGGATCTTGTCATTTTCACACAAGGATACATTTCCACAACTCAACTACACATATTTATATGCTTCATCAACCTTGGAATAAACATCAAGGTCGGCACTACAAACAGCTAACTTAATGCGAATCACTATACTATCAGTCAAACATAGCTGGGATCCAAATCTTCCTCGAACACCATGCCACACTTCATAGAACCTCTCTTAGATCATCCACAACATGCACAAAGCATCTGGTCAGCCAAGACTAGAAAGAACAACACCCAAGGAGAAATCTTCATCCACAAGCTCCATCCTCAATGTGGACCACCAAACCATGAACCACTTGAGTTAAGGATACACACTCACATCCCAAATAGACCTCCAGATCTCTAAATCATAATATTCCAATGCTGATCAATCTAGACAATACTCCTGTCGCTCTGTCACCTCTGAACAATGTAAAAACCTGGTTCTACTTAGATGGCCATAACTTCACCAATTCTACATACAGACCTCTCAAATCTTGACTAGAGCAACTTCAGACAATCCTCTATAAACCCTTTAACCCATAGACTCTGATCTTTATCTTATTGGGAATGCGGTGCAATCTACTTCACTGAACTGCGCTATCTTCACTGTCTTTTACAAAGATATATGTAACTCACTTGTCTCTTCTAGAGAGGCTAATTTTCTCAATATCCTCAACATATGGGTCTTCTTAACATGTACAATTAACACCAATGACAACAAGGTTATGTTGACATCAATGACAACACCGATTAGGCACATATTTGCAACATAGATAGCAAAGAGGATCCGGTAAGTTTAAATGTAAATTAGCTTTCAAATATTTTTCCTATGGTAAAGTAGGCCACTTTGCTTCCAGATGTCCTGAAAGAATTGAAAGAAATAGAAAAAGATATGAGAACAGGCCTAGGATCCAAAAGAAATGTTATTATGTTGAAGATTTTGATGATGATGGAGTATTAGATAATGTCGAACCAGAAAATGCTAGTACTTCGAGTAATGAATTCTAGTTTATTGCTATTAAGGAAGAACCTATTTCTACTAATCCTGCTAGTCGTGTGAAGGAAGGAAAACCAATGGAAAGTGCTTTGGCTGCTTAGGTTGTTGAAGACAAAGATGAATGGGTTATTGATAGTGGTTTCTCTCACCACATGACTAGTGACAAAAGTAAGTTTGCGAGTTTGAAAAGATATGATGGTAGATTGGTTAGGTTTGGAGATGATACAAATGGTAAGATTTGTGGAAAAGGATCTATTTCTTTTGATTGCAAGCATAATACTGAAGATGTCTTGTTTATGAAAGGATTAAAGCACAATTTTTTGTGTGTGGGTCAGATGTGTGACAAAGGTTATGATTTAAGCTTCAAGGACAATGGATGCAAGATCATGGAAATCTCCATAACAACTGGTAAGAAGACTAGAGATAATATCTATCACTTGAAAGGAAATAATAACTATTGTTTGTTGGCTTAGACTGATGAAAGTTGGCTATGGCATAGAAGGTTGTGTCACATCAATTTTGATAACATTATGAAGATTAGTACTACACAGGTTGTTAGAGATTTCCCTAAGCTTGTGAAGCCTGCTAATTCTATTTGCAAGGAGTGTCAATTTGGGAAACAAACAAGAACAAGTTTCAAAAGCAAGGACCAATTAGTTGATGGACTATTGGAACTAGTGCATACAGATTTATGTGGACCTACCAGAGTAAGAAGTTTTCAAGGAGATGGGTATTTCATGTTGCTCATTGATGATTATTCTAGAATGACTTGGGTTACCTTTTTGAAAGAAAAAGAAGAAGATCTAGATAAGTTCAAGGCATTTAAGGCAATGGTTAAAAATGAGATGTATTTAAAGATCAAATGTTTAAGGTCTGATAGAGGAGGAGAGTTTACATCAAATGAATTTAATTTCTTTTGAGAAAAACATGGGATAAAGAGACAGTTATTGGCACCTAGAACTCCACAACAAAATGGAGTTGTTGAAAGGAAAAACAAAACAGTTCAAGAAACTGCTAGAACCATGATGAAGGAAGCTAATCTTCTGAAAGTATATTGGAGAGAGACAATTCACACTGTTGTATATATATTAAATAGGGTGCAAGTCAAAGGTAACAATTCTAAGACTCCTTATGAATTATGGTATGGTAAAGTTCCTACTATGTAATATCTCAAAGTTTTTGGTAACAAATTTTCTATCAAAAGAGAAGAAGATCTAGGCAAGTTTGATGCTAGGTGTGATAAAGGAATCTTCCTTGGTTATTCCACCAAGAACAAGGCCTACCAGTGCTATAATAAGAGGCTGAATATGATCATTGAGAGTGAAAATGTCAAAGTTGATGAAAGCAAGGAGAGGTCTCCAAAATCAAGTGGATATGAATCAGATAAACCTAATGCTTCAAAAGTGGTACAGCACGAAGACAACTCAGATGAAGAGGAACAAGCTCTAGAAAGTGCTACTAAGGCACCAAGGTATGTAAAACTTAATCATTCTGAAGATGAATTCATAGGAGATAAGAGCAAACAAATCCTAACCAAAAGATTGTGTACAGAAGAATAAGGAAATTTCTGTCTGATTTCCAAGATTGAACCTAAGACTGTGAATGAATCTTGCAATGATGAGAGTTGGGTAAAAGCTATGAAAGAAGAATTGATGTAGATAGAGAAGAATCAGACTTGGGATCTTGTTCCTAGACCGGCAGATAAAAATGTAATTGGCACCAAGTGGGTTTTTAGAAACAAGATGAATGAGAATGGTGAAGTGGTAAGAAACAAAGCAAGGTTGGTATACAAAGGATACTCTCAAGTTGAAGGATTAGATTTTGAGGAAACATTTACACCAGTGGCAAGGATTTAATCTATAAGAATGTTTTTGGCATTTGTAGCCTACAAAGATTTTAGGGTATATCATATGGATGTAAAGTCTGCATTCTTGAATGGAGAGTTGGAAGAAGAAGTCTATATTGAACAACCAGAAGGATTCCAGTCATCACATCAGGGTGACATGGTATACAAATTGAAGAAGGCATTGTATGGATTAAAAGAAGCCCCCAGGGCCTGGTATGCTAGGTTGGATAAATATCTGATACAGTTAGGATTCAACAAGGGTACTGCCGACAACAATCTCTATTTCAAGATCAATAATGAACAAATCCTAATTGTTGCAGTCTTTGTTGATGACATTATCTTTGGAGGCAATGAATGTAGTGCATAGTTTTTGCTAGAGAAATACAAAGTGAATTTGAAATGTCCATGTTTGATGAGATCAATTTCTTTTTAGGTCTGCAAATAAATCAATTAGATAAAGGTATCTTCATTTCTCAGTCTAAGTATGTGAAAGAGTTGTTAAAGAAGTTTGGGATGGAAGACTCTAAACCGGTAAATACTCCCATGATAATCAGTTGTAAGTAGACAAAAAATGATGATTCACCTATGGCAGATTAGAAAAGTTACATATCTATGATTGGAGGATTACTTTATCTAACTCAAACCAGACCTAACATAATGCATGCAGTTTGTCTTGTGGGAAGATTTTAAGAAAAACCTAAGAGTCACATGTGATGGTAGTCAAGAGAATTCTGAGATACTTGAAAGGCACAATATATTATGGTTTGTGGTAACAAAAGGACAATGATTTCACTCTCACTACATACATTGATGTAGATTGGGCCAGAGACATAGATGACAGAAAAAGTACAAGTGGAGGTGCATTCTTTTTGTGAAAAAGGATGGTATCTTGGATAACCAAGAATCAAGATTCAATATCTCTGTCCACTACAGAAGCAAAATATATTATAGTAGCATGTAGTTGTACTCAAGTGTTGTGGATGAAGCAGACATTGAAGGACATCAAAGTTGTGAATGAAGATCCAATTGCACTTTTTTGTGACAATACAAGTGCCATAAACATATCAAAGAATCTAGTAATGCATTCAAGGACAAAGCACATATCCATAAGATATCAGTTTCTGAGGGAAAAAGTGATAGAGAACAAAGTCAAGTTGTAATATGTATCTACAAAATACTAGATTACAAACATTTTCACCAAACCTCTACCTAAGGATACTTTTGAGTATCTCAGAGAAAAGTTAGGGGTTACCCCTCCTACTCTAAACTAAGATGCACAATAGTGCATTAGTTTGGTAGTTCTTAGAGTCCCTTCTCCAGATCCAGATTGATGCTTTTAGGGCTACTTCTTAGGGGGAGTAGTCAGAGAGTTCAGAAGAGAGATTGGATCAAAGGAGAAGAGTGTAAGTATGTGCCCTTTGCCATTGATGTCAAAGGGGGAGATAAGTCATGTGAAAAACTCAGAGGGAAAAAATGCGAATGTGTAAAGAGATAGGGGGAGAATCTTGTCTTGATGACTGTTGCATTTTTTCACATCATATGTTGCCATCAATGACAAAGGGGGAGATTGTTGCAAGTATGTACCTAATCGGTGTTGTCATTGGTGTCAACTGTATCCTATTTTGTTATTTGTTTAGAAGCTTTATATGTTGAGAATATTGAGAAAATTAGCCCTTCCGGAAGAATCAGAAAGTAAATAGTGAATCACAGTGAAGACAATGAGTTGCATACTGAAGAGCAGTCCAGAAGATTGCTTCACATTTCTTGTTGACTAAAGATCTTGGTCTGTAGATTGGAAGTTATTTAGAAGCATGGCTGAAGATGCTAAATCTTGAGTTTGAGCCTCCGGTATGAATATTTGACTAAGTTACATTCACCAGAGTAAACCCTACTTTTTCTAATTATTCACTGGTGCCTGAGAGAAAGTTTTTTTCTCCACATTCCTCCACATTAAAGTGTTTTTCTCTATAGTTCTAGAGGGAATTCTAGGATGATGATAAGTGCCTACAATTGTAATGGTTCATGTTTTGGTGGTCCGCAAGTTATCTTTCTTTTATGACAGTTGAAGACAGTGAAGTTCATGTGCTCCTATGTGAAGAATCTCATCGATAAAGTGGTTTGAGTTTGTACGGTTGCTCCTGGTGATTTCAACATGCTTGTGGATACCTCCTAATCATGTTCCTACCTTTACATTAGTCCGTGTTAAGGAATTAAGATCATTTTTGAAGATTATTCCCAGATAATGTAGCGTGTAACCAGTCTTAGCCAATTCAGTTAATTCCAGTGATTGTGGAGATCCCTTGAAGATTATGGAAGCATGTTGTGGCATGGAAGATCATGTTTGAGTCCTAGCTAGGGTGTGGTATGATACGCATACATCTATACTGCAATTCCTTAACATAATTTTATATTAGGTCAAGACCTATTTTGTAAATGTTTGTAATGCCAACCTTGGAGATTGTTCCAATGGCTGATGATTGTAGTGCTGACCTTGATGATCATTTCAAGGTTGATGAAGTGTATAAATACTTGTAATTGTGTCATGGAAAATATGTCCTTGTGCGAAGATGGGCAGATAAGGAAAGAGGTGCAAAGGTAGAGTAGAGAAAAGGACTTATTGTACTTCAATGTATTAATCTCAAACATGAAGAAGATGTTGATCTTAACAGTGAGCCTGGAAGTGAGCTGCCAGTAGGGTTTAACAACTCTCATTGTAATCTTTCTATGTTTAGGGTTGAGGCAGTGAGCCTGCTAGACCTAACTGTACTTCATGGTAGTGACCCAGTATGTTCTAGGCACATGGAGTGACCAAGCCTAAACATCATTTTTCAAAGATTGCAATATAATTTGAGAGCTAATCCTCTCCATGGTTTTTCCCCACCTTGGGGTTTTCCATGTAAAAATTTGGTGTCTCTTGTGTTTAATGTTGCATTTGTCTTTAAGTTTCTAATTTCTTGCATTCATTATTTAATCATAATAACTATGGACAAGTGATTAATTTTTAAGTGCAGAAGTATTTGAGTTTTTGGGATAACTAATTCACCCCCCTCTCAGTTGTCTGGTGCATTTCAACATACACATCCCTAAACATGTCCACCAAACCACACAGGAAATTTTTCTCTTCCAGAGGAATGTGAAACATTTCAACAAGCCTTCAACATTACTTTTCTCAGACAGAATACAGAACAGAACTCCACCACTTGTAACTTTCACTGTTGAGGGTGTAGAGACCTAAACCTTTAGAAATAAAACCTCCATTAGACATTGAACTTAACTTCTCAACCATAAGACCTTATATTCAAACATGGATAAATGTGGAGCCAAATATTGTAGTACTGTGAATACCTTCTTTAGGAACAACACTATCTCCAAACTATCAACTATAAAACACTCTTCCGGTAGTCCAAACAATATGAAACTTGGAACATACATGCTTTGACACTATATGAGGCTATCTTCCACTCCAAAGAGATACAACAACAAAAGCATTAAAATGTGGAGCAATCTACTAAACAGTCTTCAAAACAGCCTTTCTATAGCAGAAACTTTCACCAGCATCTGAATGCCAAACCTTCTTTGTATCAACACATACATTCTTAGGAACAACAAGAGAGAGCATACAATATTGTTTAGAGCATTAGTAACATATCCTCAACATTAGCAACACATCTAATTATATTAGTGCTTATAAGTCCCATATTAATATGTCTTCTTTGTTGTCAACAAACATACTCAATGAATACCGTCTTTGCTGACTAAGAATTTTAGGAACATGACACCCAACCATGAACTTCTAATTCCCATATTAATATATCTTATCTGTTGTCACTGGATAAGACATGACATCCAACCATGAACTTCTAATTTCCATCTTAATATATCTTCTCTACTGTAACTGGATAAGACATGACATCCAACCATGAACACCATCACACATCCATGACAATGTTTACATCAATGACAACCCTAGGAACCATATTTGTAACAATACTTTTGTACATTTGGGGGAATGGAGAGGATTTGATGAAGATTAGATTAGGATTTAGGTTGTGAAAGTGAGGGATTAGGTTAGTTAATTAGATTTTGGAAAATCTAATCAAAAGTATAGAAAATAGGAGTTAAATAAATACAAATATTTATTTAATTCATAGGATGGGGTAAGGGGATATTAGAAAAATTAAATTTATCTAATGTTTGGACTATAGAGGAGGGGGATAAATGATCAGTAAATCATTTTGGCTAGGGATAAGTACCAATGCAGTTACTGAGATGGGTACAAATGAATAGTGAATAGTGATTTCGATAATAAAATATTTTAAAATCACATATTGGAGGGAATTTGATCAATTAACCATATAAACATGTGTTTATTTAGTTAATTGTGGAGAAAATGTAGTTTAATGATGTCTAGAGATGATTAGTGATGGTTTAGGGATGAATAGGGATGAATTAGGGATGAATATGGATGAATTAGAGATGTTTAGGGATCACATGAAGAGTGGACAATTTTAGGTGTCATTTGAGATAGTGTTGTGAAGCAGCATCATTTCAAAGAAAGATAAAACATAGTACTAGATAAGATTAGAAGAAGGTGGTAGGATTAGGGATAAGGACGCCCCAGCCACTCGAAGTGAGAGTGATAGGGTGTTAGATAAAAAAGTGATGCCTAATCAATTATGAACTAACTAGGTCAAGCTCTTTTCAATCAAAAATTAAGACAAGAGCCACCAATGTCTCGGTACAAAGTTGGCATCCCTTAGGAAGAGCCTTGTTGGGTTGGTGGGGACTTTGCACTTTTTTTAATTGAAAAGGTTAAGGCTAGTAGGATAGATCTGGGGTTTTAATGATGAAATATGCCAAAAAAACAAGTAAAAGACTTATAGAACAAAAAACCTAGAAAATAGGATCTAAAAGGAGCAAAGTAGAGCTATCAAATATCACTACCAAAAGAAGAGGCCAAATTTGGAGTACTAGGGCATTGGGTGCCCTGGTCCTAGGGTTTTGGGGCAGATGAAATCTGTGTGTGAAGGGTTTGGCTACTTCTATCTTCCTATCATCTGTCAAGTGTCTGAAACTCCTGATGAGACCTATACACCAAAAAGAGGGAAAAATGTTTGTGTTGTATAGAGGATTAGCTCAATCAAATCTCATGTAAGTGTTCCCACTTCCACAACAATAGAGATAAGTGTGATAGAGAGTGTGTTCCCTAAGTAAGCAAAGGAAAAACATATAATAAAGAGTGTTGTAATCAACTAAAATGACAAGAGTTACCATGAGCATGAAACCCTAGGTGGATGTGTGTCACAACATGGATCTTCCACAAGGTGTCAATGAAGGAAGAAGGCTTCCTTAAAAACTTGCAACAAGGGTTAATGTTTGCAACATTAATCTATAGAAATAGATCTTGTAGACAGAGCTTGTTATAGAGTATTCACATAAAGAGCATCTAGAATCATAAGAGTGTCATTAGTTTCTAGGAGGGTTGTGAGTGGTCAAGTCTTGTTTATATATGATTCCCAATTACTTTTTGAGGGCCTAATAGAGTCAAGGCTGACAAGGTACTTCACTTAAGCCATAATACTGACAATAGAATATAAGTTGTTGAGGCCAAATTGCCAGTACCCAAGTGTTGGGCACCCTAGTCCAGGAGATTTGGGCCATCAAAATGCTAGATGTCAAAGGATTTAACCTTGATTCTCAAAGAAGTGCTAGAAATTGCATATTGTAAACAAAGGTGAACATTCAAGTCAAAATAGGTGCCAAATCTAATGTGAAATTGTAAGAGGTATTAATTTTCAACACTACATTTAGCCCCACTTTAGTGAGGGTATGAACTTACACTCATACACTCACTAAAGTATAGAGAAGACAAAACATCTTTGCCAAGATATTGAAGCCATAGAATTTCACTAAGTTGAGTGTTGTGCTAGCCCCCAATCTTAAGATTTTACAAATATACAACACCTAGATAAAGAGGTTATACATAGACAAAACACATAGCATATATCATACATAAAACACACAAAACATAAACAAGGTATACAAATTATACACATGGAAAACACAAGGCAAACACATGGAAAACATGAAGAAAAAATGGAATACATGAATCAAACATGAAATACACTAAGCATACATGGAATACATGAAAAAAAAAATGAAGTGAACATAGACAATACATGGAGCATACACATAAGAAAATGTAAAAGAAACTTTAAGTCAGCAATGGTAAAGAGACCTAGTGTAAAAGGATGTCTCAATAATTTGTATCATCCCCAAAAGAAAACTAAAAGTGGAGGAATTCTAAAAAGGAGATAGAAGAATGATCTGGTTCATTTCTACAAGGAGAGAAGAAAAAAATAGACAAGGAGCAATAAAATGAAGAGGAGTACATGACTATGGCACTAGCTTGCTCTATCACTAGGGTCATGTAAATCAATATACCTCATGGATCACAGGATAGCAAGTTGCATTATGCTAGGTGACCATGAGTTAAGGTCATATGAAGCACATAGGCTAGCAATTTGTGTTATGCTAGGTGGTTCATAGATTATATGGATCACAAGCTAGCAAGTTGTGTTATGCTAGGTGATCGTATGCTACCAATGCCCTAGGGAGCATGAATAATTAACTCCTCATGGAGTACAAAAAATAAACACCTTAGGGAGCAAATTGATAAGAATGCCTCAGGAGTTGCCATGAAAAATACCACCACAGGGGGTACATCAATAGGCTAAAGCTCAAGAGGAATGAATAAGGGTGCATGTATGGATGCACAAGTGAACATGGAATATATGCCCCCTTAAAATGTTTGCATGTATAATATGCAAATATTTTAAGGTAAATAAGAGGGGAAAGTATAGGAAGAGGGGAGATCCTTTCGAAAGAATGCCCACCCCTTTAAAATCTTGTCCCTCTGCCCCCTAGAGTAAAAGTGAGAACAACCATGACAAAGAGAAATCATGTTATGAGAAGGAAAGAAGTGAGATTGCATCACCATGTATAGAAATGAGTTAATAAGAAAAAGCTACAATTGCTATGTCAATAGTGATTAATGAAATCTACATCACAAGGAGCAGAAGAGAGATCTCCAAGGGTAGAGCATGAAGCATTAGTGAAGATAAAAGTTATAGTAGGGTCACCATCAATGGATTGAAACAATTTCTTACCACCAAAAGGGGAGAAGTCTAGCATCACAATTGAGGTAACTAATGTGAAGTGTGAAATAAGTATGAAAGGCAAAGGTACATCTCAATGTTCATTCAAAGTGCACCTAGCTAGGAGGAGTAGATAGAAGATTTTGTGAAGATGATCATTTGCCTTTATTAAGTGTTTTAGATAGAGGAGGAACATAAACTATGGTTAGAAACATCAATACCCTAGAAAAGGTACCTCTTGATTTATTTTTAGAATATTTTTTGTAAGTAGGAGGAAGAGAAGTGAGAGTTGGTGAATGTTTTCTTTGATTATTGTTTTTATATGTGTGAGAAATCACATGATAATGAGGTTGTTTTTTATAAATCCTGTTATTTTACATAGTTGAGAATGTAGCTAAGAGGTCAAGGTGAGTTTGGAATAGGAGTAGATGGTTGTTGCAGGACATTAGGATGAAGATGCACAACAATTTTAGGTTTTGCAGGTTCTTGTTGGGAATCGAAAACATAAATTGTGTTGATTTCATTGTTGAGATTAAGTATTCGTGTAGAAGCCAATGTGAGATTTTATTCTTCCTTTATGAAAGTTTCATTGATATAATGAAGAACATCAGAATGAAGATTAGGCAAGGAGATGTTGAGAAAGGTATCTATGATTGAATTATGAATGTCATACAAGGGAAAAAATGCGACCAAAGGAGAAGGAAAATAATTCTTCACATCCTTTGTGATACCCAAGGAACTTGAACATGCAACTGAAGGAGGTGGATAAGAGGTCTTCACATCCTTTGTGATTCCCAAGGACCTTGAACATGTGACCGAAGGAGGAGGAGAAGAGATCTTCACATCCTTTGAGATGCCCAAGGAACCTGAACATGTGATTAAAGGAGGAGGAGGAGAAGAGGTCTTCACATCCTTCATGATGCCTAAGGAACTTGAACATGCGACTAAAGGGGGAGGAGAATAGTATCTTACCTCATTTTTGATACCCAAGGACCTTGGATATGTTATTAAAGGAGAAAGAGAAGAATATTTTATATACTTTGTGATACCCAAGGGGCTTGGATATGTAACCAAAGGAGGAAAGGGAGAATTCTTCACATCCTTTGTGATACCCAAGGAACCTGGAAATTCAACCAAAGGAGGAAGAGAAGATGATCTTACCTCCTTTGTGATACCCAAGGAGCATGGATATGTCAGCAAAGGAGGAAGATTATCATGAATTAAGGAAGATGTGGTAGAAGTAGAAGTGATATTAGGAGAGAGGTTGTCCACAATAAGAGTGTTGCAAGTATGTGCCTAATTGGTGTTGTCATTGATGTCAACATATCTTTGTTGTCATTGGTGTCAATTGTATCCTATTTTTTTATTTGTTTAGAAGCTTTATATGTTAAGGATATTGAGAAAATTAGCCCCTTCGAAAGAATTAGGAAGTAAATAGTGAATGATAGTGAAGCTAGTGAGTTGCATACTGAAGAACAGTCCAGAAGATTGCTTTGCATTTCTTGCTAACTGAAGATCTTGGTCTGCAGATTAGAATTTATTTAGAGGCATGCCTAAAGATGCTAAATCATGAGTTTGAGCCTCCGATATGAAGATTTGAGTGAGTTACATTCACGAGAGTAAAACCTACTTTTTTTGATTACTCACTGGGGCCTGGGAGAAAGTATTTTTCTCCGTATTCCTCCGCATTAAAGTGTTTTGCTTTGTGGTTCTAGAGGGAAGTATGGGATGATGATAAGTGCCTACAATTACAATGGTTCATGTTTTGGTGGTCCACAAGCTATCTTTATTTTATGACAGTTGAAGACAGTGAAGTTCATGTGCTTTAGTGTGAAGAATCTCATGGATAAAGTGGTTTGAGTTTGTGCGGTTGCTCTTGGTGATTTTAATGTGCTTGTGGATACCTCGTAATCATGTTCCTACCTTTACATTGGTCCACGTTAAGGAATTGAGATTGTGTTTAAAGATTATTCCCAGATAACGTAGCATGTAACTAGTCTTAGCTGACTTGGTTAACTCCAGTGATTGTGAAGATTTATTGAAAATTATAGAAGTGTATTGTGGCATGGAAGATCATGTTTGAGTCATAGCTAAGGCATGGCATGGTCTGCACACATCTATACTACATTTCCTTTGCGTAATTTTGAATTAGGTCAAGACCTATTTTGTAAATGTTTGTAATGTTGACCTTTGAGATTGTTCCAATGGTTGATGATTGTAATTCTGACCTTTATCATTCCAAGGTTGATGAAGTGTATAAATACTTGTAATTGAGTCATGGAAAAGATGTCCTTATGCGAAGATGGGAAGATAAGGAAAGAGGTGGAAAGGCAGAGCAGAGTAGAGGAACTATTATAGTTCAATGTATTAATCTTAGACATGAAGAAGATTTTGATCTTGGCAGTGAGTCTGGCAGTGAGCCACTAGGGTTTAACAGCCCTTAGGGTTTAACAACCCTCATTGTAATCTTTCTAGGTTTAGGGTTGAGGCAGTGAGCCTACTAGACCAAGTTGTACTTCATGGCAGTGAGCTAGCATGTTCTAGGCTTGTGGAGTGACCAAGCTTGAACATCATTTCTCAAAGATTGCAATATATTTTGATAGCTAATCCTCTCCATGGTTTTTCCCCACCTTGGGGTTTTCCATGTTAAAATCTAGTGTCTCTTGTGTTTAATGTTGCATATGTGTTTAAGTTTCTAATTTCATGCATTCATTGTTTAATCATAATAACTGTGGACAAGTGATTAATGTTTAAGTGTAGAAGTTGTTAGTTTTTGGGACAATTGATTCACCCCCCCTCTTAGTTGTCCAGTGCATTTCAACAATTGGTCTCAGAGACACGTCCCTTTGGAAAGAGTCTAATAGCTCAAGGGAGATCCTAAGTGGAGCCTCAAGAAAAATAGCTACTCACTGATGCACCTGAATGATCATCAAGAGATAATAAAGCTAGTTTGTCTAAGGAAGCATTTTATCAAGATAAGAGTGTCAACAATCTAAGGTGTTCTGATTTAGAGGTATGCATGAGTAATGAAGCTATGTTTCAAGGTGAGAACTATTAGGTGATTGATAGTAGTTGTTCAAATCACATGATTGGTGACAAAAGTAAGTTTGTAAGTCTAGAAAGATATGATGGATGGCTAGGTAGGTTTGGAGATGATTGCATTGTTGAAATATGTGGAAAAGGATCAATCAATCTTGGCAATAGACAAATTATTGATGATGTTTTTTATGTTAAAAATCTAAAGAAAAGTCTCTTAAAGCATTGGACAATTATGTAAAAAGGGATTTAGTCTTGTATTTGAGAATGATACTTTTGAAATCAAAGAGAATTTTGGAGCTATAATGGCCATTGGAAAAAGGACAGAAGAAAATCTTTATCATCTTAGGAAATGTGACATTCTTGGGCTCAAAATTCAAACCAATGAAAGATGGGTTTGGCATAGAAGACTGTGTCATGCAAATCTTGATGATTTAGTAAAGACAGGCTCAGTTCAAAATGTAAAAGATCTGCCAGAAGTTGATTTCTCAAATAACATCATTTACAGGAAATGTGAAGATAAAAGGCTATCAAGAAGAGTACTACAAAAATCTTCCACTCAATGACTGGAAATGGTCCATGCAAGCCTTTATGGTCCTACAAGAATACAAAGTCTTCATGATGACAGGTACTTTATGTTTTTCATTGATGATTATTCTAGAATGACTTGGGTTAGCTTTTTCAAAGATAAATTTGAAACTCTAGATGCACTCAAAGCTTTTAAAGAAATGGTTGAAAATGAGATAAGCATGAAAATCAAGTGTTTGAGGATTGGTAAAGAAGAAGAGTTTGCCTCCAACAATTTCAATATGTACTGTGAAACCCATAGAATAGAGAAACAACTCTCTGCGAAGAATAAGATAATGGAAAAAGCAAGCAGGACTATTTAGGAAACTGCAAAATTAATGATAGAAGAGGTAAATTTGTCAAAATATTTTTGGAAGGAGTTAATTCAAACTACTATCTACACACTAAATAGAGTTCAGGTAAAAGCCAAAAATGAAAAGACTCCTTTTCAATTATGGTATGGAACAATACCCAGTATGAAATACTTCAAAATCTTTGGAAGTAAATGCCTTATCAAAATAGAAAAGGATGATGGTAAGTTTGAGGAGGGCATCTTTCTCAAAAATTCATCTTGGAACAAAGCCTACCACTGCTACAACAATAGATTGGGAAAAATTATTGAAAGTACCAATGTCAAAGTTAATGAGAACACTCAAAAGTACTCAGATTCAATGAATAAGGAATTGTAGAATGAAGCACAAGAAGGTTCCTAGACCATCAGTAATAAAACAAAATGTGATGTATTCTTGATTGCCATTGTTGAATCTAAAGCAATTGTTATTGGTAGAAAAGGGCACCAAATTGCTTCAGAAGACATTAAGAAGTCTGAGGAAGAAAACTTGGACTCAAAAGAAAATATGGTAGAAGTAAATAGTTGCATCCAAGAGCTAAATAAGGAAATCAAGGAACTCCAACAAAGTCTTAAAAGGAAAAGTGAAGAATTGAGTCTGGAAAATGAAGATAACACAAGAATAGATGATTATCTGAGCCAACTTGTTAAAGAAAAGTGAGAAAAATGTGAGAAATTGGTAGAAGAAATTGAACTTTTAAAGTTTGGTCTAGAGGTAGCCAACAGCTACAGAGAAAAATTCAAAATAAGCTCTGCAAAACTTGATGAGTTGCCAGCTAGTCAAAAGTATCCAGATGATAGGAAAGGCTTGGGATTTGAAAAAGGAGAAAGCTCAAATTCAGAACAAGTCAGATCTAGAGAAGGAAAAGGCAGAAACCATCTGGTGAGGAACCAAAGAAGAGGATCTAAAAGATCTTCGATCAGGAAACCAAATGCTCACCCATCTTTCAATGGTTACTGTTTTAAATGCAATAAGTATGGCCATAGGGCTACTCCGTGTAGAAGCAAAATAAATCAAAATGTTCCATCTTTCTCTGGTCAATGTTTCAACTACAAGAAAATTGGTCATAAAGCAAATGAGTACAGATGTGTGTCAACAAATCAATCAAATCAATCCAAGGAATGCTAACTTATTCAATGGAAAGTGTTTTACATGCAATAGATATGGGCATATGGCTAATCAGTGCAGATCAAGGCCAAATTCAAATAACAGGAGAAATCAAGGTCAGAGAGATATTGTTTGTCTAAATTGTGACAAGCTCGAACAATCTACTAGATTTTGCAGAAGAAAAAATATAAAAAGAGACTACCTCACAGTGAAAAGGAAAATAGAGTAGAGAGTAGACAAAGGTAAAAAGAAGATTGATCAAGTAGAAACCAAGAAAGAGATGAATTGGATCTGGATCAAGAAGGATGTTACCAAGATCAAGGATGGATCTACAGTAGTCTCTAGTATAGATACTTTCTCTCAGAAGTAAATTGAGAGTTCTAGCTCAGGGGGAGCAGTGTCAAAAATCTAAATCCCCTAGCCAGAAAGATGGTGTTGGAATCCAACATGAAGATATACGGTTGAATTCGACAAGATAAATTATGTGAAAGAGAAACCAGAAGAGGATAAGCTAATGTAAAAAATTGCAGAGAAATTTCAATCAATTGTATCTATGAAGGAGGGTAGTCAGAAGAAACTAGATAAGGACAGGGAGTCATCCTTTTCTGATGTAAAGAAGGATGATGATAATGATTATGATGATGACATTATTTTCTCTAGAAAGAAGGCTAGAGGTAAGAAAAATGTAGAAGATGGGGAAGGAGGTAAATTAGTGGATAATTCTACATCAGAGGAAAAACATGAGGACAACAAAGTAGATGATGTGATTCAATTTATAGGGAAAAAGAAGGTGAAGAAAGGAAAAAATAAGGTAGTAGAAGGCAATGCCAATGTTAATGCAAATAATGATGTGTTCATGATTGATGAGGGTCAAAAGCAAGGAGGAACTACAATTCAACTTCATCTAAGAAGCAAAATCCCAAGAAGAAAAACCCAAGGAGGTTAAAGGAAAGGCTCTGGTCAAAAAGGAAAGGCATGAAAGGTTGGCAAGATTAAAAGATTAAAAAAAAGAGAGCTAAAAGCTTCAAAAGAAGAAGGTAGAGGGCAAATTACTAATGAAAGAGTAGTTGCCTACCTAAAGTTAGGGGTTATCACCCCTCCTGCTCTAAACTAAGATGCACAAGAGTGCATCAATCCAGTGGTGCTTAGAGTCCCTTCTCTAGATCCAGATTGATGTTTTTAGGGCTACTTCTTAGGGGGAGTAGTCAGAAGAGTTCATAAGAGAGATTGGATTATTGTAGTAGAATGCAAGTATGTACCCTTTGCCATTGATGTCAAAAGGAAAAAGAAATCATTTGAAAAACTCAGAGAGAAGGAGTGCAGATGTGTAAAGAGATAGGGGGAGAATCTTTTCTTCATGGCTGTTGTAGTTTTTCACATCATATGTTGCCATCAATGACAAAGGGGGAGATTATTGCAAGTATTTGCCTAATCGGTGTTGTCATTGGTGTCAACTGTATCCTATTTTTTTATTTTTTTAGAAGGTTTATATGTTGAGGATATTAAGAAAATTAGCCCCTCCAGAAGAATTAGGAAGTAAATAGTGAATCATAGTGAAGACAGTGAGTTGCATACTGAAGAACAGTCCAGAAGATTGCTCTGCATTTCTTGTTGACTGGTGATCTTGGTTGTAGATTGGAAGTTATTTAGAGGCATGTCTGAAGACGCTAAATCCTGAGTTTGATCCTCTGGTATGAATATTTGAGTGAGTTACATTCACTAGAGTAAAACCTACTTTTTCTGATTACTCATTGGTGCCTGAGAGAAAGTATTTTACTCCACATTCCTCTGCATTAAAGTATTTTTCTCTGTGGTTCTAGAGGGAAGTCTAGGATGATGATAAGTTCCTATAATTGCAATGGTTCATGTTTTAGTGGTTTGCAAGCTATCTTTCTTTTATGATAGTTGAAGACAATGAAGTTCATGTGCTTCGATGTGAAATGGATAAAGTGGTCTGATTTTGTGTGGTTGCTCCTAGTGATTTCAATGTGCTTGCGGATACCTCGTGATCATGTTCCTACCTTTACATTGGTCTATGTTAAGGAATTAAGATCATGTTTGAAGATTATTCCTAGATAACGTAGCGTGTAAGTAGTCTTAGCCGACTTGGTTAACTCCAGTGATTGCAGAGTTTTCTTGAAGATTATAGAAGCATATTGTGGTGTGGAAGGTTGTGTTTGAGTCCCAGCTAAGGCATGGCATGATCCACACACATCTATACTATATTTCCTTTGTGTAATTTTGAATCAGGTCAAGACCTATTTTGTAAATGTTTGTAATTCTGACCTTGGAGATTGTTCCAATGGTTGATGATTGTTATGCCGACCTTGATAATCATTCCAATGTTGATGAAGTGTATAAATACTTGTAATTGAGTCATGGAAAAGATGTCCTTGTGTGAAGATGGGAAGATAAGGAAAGAGGTGGAAAGGTAGAGTAGAGTAGAGGAACTATTGTACTTCAATGTATTAATCTCAAACATGAAGAAGATGTTGATCTTGGTAGTGAGCCTAGTAGTGAGCTGCCAATAGGGTTTAACAGCCCTTAGGGTTTAACAACCCTCATTGTAATATTTCTAGGTTTAGGGTTGAGGTAGTGAACCTGGTATACCTAGTTGTACTTCATGGCAGTGAGCCAGCATGTTCTAGGCTCATGGAGTGACCAAGCCTAAACATCATTTTTCAAAGATTGCAATATACTCTGAGAGCTAATCATCTTCATGGTTTTTCCCCACCTTGGCATTTTCCACATAAAAATCTAGTGTCTCTTGTGTTTAATGTTGCATATGTGTTTAAGTTTCTAATTTCATGCATTCATTGTTTAATCATAATAACTGTGGACAAGTGATTAGTGTTTAAGTGTAGAAGTGGTTGAGTTTTTGGGACAACTGATTCACCCCCCTTCCCCCCTCTTAGTTGTCCGATGCATTTCAACAAATAAATGGTAAAGTAATATCTTCATTCAATGTGCATTGAGACTCTTCATCCACTAATACTTCATCTTTTAAAAGGAGAGCACTGGAATGAAGGGAAGGTAGAGATGTATCAAGAACTGTATTAATGATTTCATCCTCTGGTGCCAAGATGTCCTTACTGTTAGGAGGAATTTTAGGAGAGAGATAAAAAGAATACAAAGGCATGGGAAACTCTATATTTTTACCATATGTAATGAATGGAACATCAAATTCACAAATGTTTTAGGTAAAGTTGGAAAGTGATGTAAGAAAAGAAGAAGACATGTTTGTATTTAGAGAGTTTTGTTTACGTTTTTTCTTTTAGATTTCAAGGGAAAGATAAATATATGAATATTATTTCTTTCTAAATTAAACACAAATGACAAGTATGATATGCTAGAACAATTTGAAATCAGATTTAGCAACTAATCAACATAGCAAAGACTGAAATAAGATTGCAATCATCACTACTAAATGCAAGACTAGCGGTATTTACCAAAAAGGTGAGGTTTTTGGTAATTACCACAATGAAGAAGTATAAATGCAAGATATGTTAATAGAAAATGCTTAATCAAATCAATACTAATCATTTCTGATATAGAAAATCAGAAAATTATAAATGTAAGAAGCATTGGACTCACCAAAATGTAAGATTTTGGTAATCACAACAATAAAGATCTACAAGTGTGTTTCTTTGTAAGTATATGAGATAAAAGAAGCTATGTAACCTAGATGTTTAATCAGCTTTATCACCTGTTTAAACACTAGTAGAGATATGAATAATGAAATTAGAGAGTGCAAGTGTAGGACATGTTGGGTCCACCAAAATGTTAAATGTAAAAGAGAGGCCTAGTCAATTATGAACTAACTAGGTCAAGTTCTTTTCAATCAAACATTAGGACACGAGCCACCAATAGCTCGATACAAGTCTATTGTCCCTTATGAAGAGCCTTGTTGGGTTTGTGGGGACTCTATTCCTTTTTATAGTTGAAAAGGTTGAGTCTAGTAGGCTATATCTAGGGTTTTAATGATGAAATATGCCAAAATAGAAGTTATAGACCTGACAGAATAGAAAACCTAGAAAATAGGATCTAAAATGAGTAGAGTAGAGATGTTAGATATCACTACTAGAAGAAGAGGCTAGATCTAGAAGACTAGGGTGCTGGGCACTTTGGTCCCAAGGTTTTGGGGTAAATGAAATATGTGTGCGAAGGGTTCTTCTACCTCTGTCTTCCTATCATCCGTCAAGTGTCTAAAACTCACAATTTGAACTATAAACACAAAAGAGGGAAAAATGTTTGTGTTCTATATAGGTTTGCCTCAGTCAAACCTTATGTAAGTGTTCCCACTTCTACAACAACAAAGATAAGTGTCATAGAGAGTGTGTGCCCTAGGTAGGTAGAGGAAAAACATGTAATAAAGAGTGATATAATCAAAAGAAATGACAAGATTTACCATGAGCATGAAACCCTAGGTGGATGTGTTCTGCAAGATTGATCATCAACAAGGTGTTGATGAAGGAAGAAGGCTTCCTTAAAAACATGCAACAAGGGTCAATGCCTACAATAGTAATCTATAGAAATAGATCTTGTAGACAAAGCTTGTTATAGAGTATTCACATAAAGAGCATCTAGAATCATAAGAGTGTCATTAGTTTCTAGGAGGGTTATGAGTGTTCAAGACTTGTTTATATATGATCCCCAATTACTTTTTGAGGGGCAAATAGAGTTGAGGATGACAATGTTCATCACTTAAGTTATAAGGATGATAATAGAGTATAAGTTGTTGGGGCCAAATTTCCATGAACCAAGCATTGGACACCCTAGTCTTCTTGATTTGGGTCATCCAAATGCTAGAACTTAGAGGATTTAACCTTGATTCTCACAGAAGTGTTGGAAATTACATATTGTAAATAGAGGTAAACATTCAAGTCAAAATGGGTGCCAAATCTAGTGTGAAATTATAAGACATATCAATTTTGGACACTACACAAGGAGGGATAATTGTAAGGATGATGCCCCCTTGAGAGGGTAGGCATGTTTAGAGAATATGGGTGCACTCTCAAAAGGATGAAGATGATTGGATTAGAAAGAGGAGAGTGGAATTTGAAAGAGCACATGGATGGGGGGATAAGATAGGTTGGATGTAAGGGATTCGAGAAAGGGAACAATGGGGGATAAATGATAGGATAAATGATGAGATAGAAGGATGGGATGAAAGGATGGAAGGGAGGAAAAATGGATGGATGCAATATGGGGAAGTTCAGTCCAAACCTTCCAGAAAAAATGTTAGTTCAAATGAGGTATGTAGCGTGTCAATCCAAACTCTCTTGGAAATAGCCTACATAGAAACTTTCTAGAGAAGCTCAAGATTGTGATGAAGTAGAAATGGATGAAAGGGATGGATGCAAGTTGATTTCTTAACTCCATGAATGATTCATTATGCTGAACTAATAAATGAGAGCCATCTTTATTTGATATTGCATGAGACATTATGCACCAAGGGATACCGAACTAGGGTGATGATGTGTCCCATGCATAAAAGCCAATCGATTAGGTTACATGAAACCCTGTATGGTATAGCAGCATGAAATGGAAGACCATGATATCTCTATGGTAGGTAGGTTATAGGGACGCGTACTAATGCAAGATAAAAGATAATGCACACAAACATGCAATCACGCATGCATAAAAAAGATTCAAAGAGAAACATGATGTTGTCCCTAGTCAAGCTAAAGAGACAAAGATTGATGGATTGATGATGTTGGATTGTGTTGTTGATGATAAGAACAACATGAGGATTGGGAATGATATATCCCAATGATGATGAATTTTTTGGATAAAAGGGTTGTAGCAAGGCTAAGAACAAGACCATGGATGCAATTGGATGATTTTGATTATGATGCTAGATTGAGATCTGTAGTGATAAGAAGGATCGTACGATTTTGGATATTGGGGGATTGGATTGTTGGGAGCATAATGCCTTGGGTTGCATTTAGGTAGCCTTTATCTAGATACCAATGACAAGGGAAATCCAAGTCTATCAATGAGGCATGATGGGATGATGAGGATGAAATGATAAGGGGATAATGGATAGATGATAGTGGATAGTGGATAGGGAGTAAAAGGAAAGGATGTGGGGATGAAAGCATATGGATGATGTGGATAGAGTAATGAAGTGATGGGGTGATAGAATGTGGGGAATAGAGTGCTTAGACTAGATTCAAGGTATCAAAATCAAGGTTAGGGGGAGGATAAGATTGGGATGTGGGGATAGGGGGATGATGGATTAGGAAGAAAGGATAGGGTATGAGGGAGGATAGATAGGTAATAGAGGATGATAGATGTAGTATGGATGGATGGATGTAATAAGGTGACCAGTTGGGTAACTTTTTGGTGGTGTGAAGACGTGATGTTATAAAACCACCAAATGGAGTAGGGGATGAGATATGGGAGGGGGGATTGTGTATAGAGGATAGAGGAGAGGTGGATACATGGAGTGTGGAGATTATTTCTAAGGACTACGTTGCATATAAAGAAAAGGTCCCACTCAAAATGTGTCATGCACGACTAGGTGTTATGATGGTGGGGATGGATGGAAATTATAGGATATGCTTGGAAGGAAGGCATGTCAAGGTGTGTCCAATACATATCTTAAATATATTTACCCTATCCTTAGGAGGTTCACAAGTGGGGAAGGAGGATGAAAGGATGACGATAGGATAGGATGGGATGGCAATATGATAAGGAGGAAGATGTAATAGATGGGATCAGCGAAGGATAATGGGATAGGTGGATAAAGACAAAGGAGGGTATTAATGAATAGGTAGATGGAAATGAATAGGATGATAGAATAAGGATATGTGATGGATGGGGAAATGACAAACTAATGGAGATTTTCCCCCAAGTGTAGGGTGAAAATGGAGGAGGGATTACGCATGATGCCCACAAGGGGTTTTCATCATGGTAATTTCCAAAGGCACCATCAGAAGTGGTTTTCACCATTGGATGAATTATTTCTATTTACTCTTTTTTATTTTTTGGATTTTTTGAATGTTTGAATATGATATATGGAATTGGATAGAGGAAGAGGAGGATATGTAGGATGGGGGGAACTCAAGTGTTGGTTTCTATACAAGGTGGAAGTGTCCCATGTTGGATGGATGTTGCATGTGGACCATGTCAAATGTTATTTATGTGCATGTATGTTGGTAGATGGAGGATAGTGGATTATGATGTGGATTATGAATGGATTGCAATAGTGGATGGATGGATGATGGTGAAATGGGGAATTATGCAAAAGCATGGACCATAGGGATGTGATTAGGGAGATATGAGAGATAAGGGATATATGATGGGAGGTGAAGGTATGTGGAAATGTTGTGATAGGAATCGAGACCAATGGTTTCACACCATAATGGATTTTGGAGCTTATATTTGGGATGGGGAGTTGGGAGTAATGGGGATTTGGGATTCATGATGGATTTGTGGGATTGAGATGGGGGATTTTGGGATTGCCAATTTGGGAATTTAGGGACCCAAACAAACTTAGGATTTTGAGGATTTTTTGATGGGGAGAAGGATTTTTGTGATTTGGGGATGGAATGGGATGTGGATGCTTAACTTAGATTTGTCATGTTTTATTTAGGGACCCACACTATCTTTTTTTTTACTTTTGAGGGTGTGGGCATATGTATCCTTTTAGATGGAGTTTTCTTGGTTGTTGTGTGTTGATGCCCTATGACATGATACTTTTTAGGATTTTGTAGATTTTGTGCTTTATGTGGGTAAGCATCCAACTAATTACTTTTGAATCCCATGGATTTTGTGGAAGCTTCATGCTTCGATGGTGTGTGTTTTGGTTGATCTTGATTAGAAATTTTGGGGGATTGGGATTTATGGATGGGGATATTAAGCATGTCAGGATAAGGTGATTTAAGGATGGGGATATTAGGAGTTGGGAGGAGTCAAGGAAGTGTGGATTTAGGAAGATGTGTGGTCACATGCAATTTGGATTGATGGATGAAATAAGATGGAGGAGGAGGGATGGAAACATATGTTTTAGGGGTGCGATGAGATGCACTAGGTTTGGGATTGGATGAAGTAGATTTGGGAGGTGCATGGTTGGTACCAACATGTTTGGATTGTTTTCCTTGGGATGTATAGCCAAGTGTTGTGACCTATTCCCAACATGCCCTATTCGTTGGCTAATCCAAAGATGGGGTCCCCATTTTTCTAATTTTTTTTGTGGTTTGGGCTTGTTCTTTCTCTGTGATGTATTAATCCTTATCAAATTTTTAGGGTTTGTCATTCTGGTACAACAATAGAATCACCCCTAACAACCTAATCTTCCACTACATGCACTTTTTAGTCTAGTGGGGTTGGTCATATTTGCATGATTGTAGAAGCATCCCTGACATCTTGATGCTGAGGACTATAGCGTGGAGTGGAGTATCACCCTTGTCAGACTTTTAATAGCTAGCCTTCTGACATGTCCAAGAGGCAAGCTCTGATGGAATAGGATATGGCCCAACCCTACCTAGACTCGTCTTTGCATTAAATGTAGTTCTTTTGCACATGTGTGGGATATATTTTAATTGTGTTTTAGGTTTGTTCTTCTCATCATTTTCATTTCAAATGATTTTGTCTTGGATCCCTAAGATTCAAACCCTTGTTTCTTGTGTGCATGCTTGATTGTGGTGATTGGTGACTATGATCATGGAATTTGCGTCTTTAACTACTCACTAGTTGCCATCACTTTTATACCAGGTGGGTCCCACTCTTTCTATTGCAAATTGTTTTCTTGCCATTTGTTTTCTGTCTAGTTCTGTAATGCCATGTGGTGCAACCTTTGAATCTTCTCATTTTGTGTTGTACGCCTCTTATTTTTCCTTGGGTTTGTTCATTTTGAGGGAGTTTTTATCATTTCTTTTCTTTTTTCCTTTTTCCCTCATTTTGTTGTTTGATGATATTTTTGGGAATGGTGCACCTTCTAATTCTATTTGTATGATGCAATTCTCACCCTTTGTGTTTGTGAAGTAATGGGGGAATCGTACCAGTTCCACAATCCTTATACTTAGGGCCCTTGTGTTTTTGAAGTCTTGGCATCATATCTTTGAGCTTGAGCCTTCCAAATTTGCAAACATCAGAAGTCTTCCCTGACTCCCAGTGCCTAAGATTATCCAAAGACATTTTATCAGAACTTAATTATTGCAACTTCCATCTTTGTCCTATTTTGGAAGAAGTTAAGATTTTGCCCCGACCCTCGACTCTTGTTATGCTTTCCTTGGAAAACCTTTGGAGTTCTGATAGTAAGACTTCCAACCTTATCCTTCCATTCTAGAAGGAGTTACAAGTTCATCCTAAACCCCAAGTCCTATTATGATTTCCTTACACAACCTTTAGAGTTTCAGTGTCAGGACTTCTAACCTTATCCTTCCATTCTAGGAGTTACAAATTTGTCCTGACCCTCAACTCCCATTATGCTTTCCTTGGGTAATCTTTAGAGTTTTAGTGTCAGGACTTCAAACTTTATCCTTCTATTTGGAAAGTAATTAAGCATCTAACTTGAACTCTGACCTCTCATAGTCTACCAAGGAGTACACTTTATCTTGTTATTATAGGTTTCAAATCAAGATTTCTTTGGTTAAGTTATGCAAGTAATATAGTGTCCTAGCTAGAAATAAGTTTTAATGCATGTCATGGTTTGTCTTGTAGAGATGGAGGAAGTAGGACCTACAAAGGATGCTAAGAATGAACTCAAAGGGTACCTTCCACCATCAAAGATATCTTACATCCTAAAATTAAGGATATAGATTTGGGCCAACCAGATGCATGGGGATATTTATAGCAACTCTGTAGAGAGGATGAGAAGTCATTCAAAACTCAATGCATGGGGAATGTGGGGTTGTTTTAGGATGCAACATTTCCTATCTCCTTGCAATGCCCAGAGCTAGTGCTTGCATGTGCATAGAGGTATAAACAAGGGAGCAAAAAGATCATTGGGCTAAGAGGGCAGGTGGTGTTGGACATTTCTTTAGAAATGATTGGGAAGGTCTTTAGCCTTGCTACCTATGTTGAGTATGAAAAGATAATGGAGAACACAACCCTGCCATTCTACAACACTAGAACGGTAATGGCCACTAGTTACATGAACCAACATCTACTAGTAACTCAAAGGAACCATGCCTTGAAAATGACACCCTTTCAACTAACAGGGGAATTCAAAGAGGATGGAAAAAGGTTTATTACTCTTCTTGGCAAAGTATTCGACCTACCTTCAGCTGAGAGATGGCACCCATGGATGTGTCACTAATGCATAATAATTCTAGATGGAAAGATGATCGATTGAAGTACTATAATTAGTGACTAGTTGGTTGACCAACTCTCTAATGTAATAGAGACCAAAGAGTTATACATGACATCATACTTGGCTTGTCTCTTGTCTTACCAAGCCATATTCCCAGAGCTTCAATAGGTAGGCTCCCTCCAATAAGGGGAACCTTGGTCTATCACCACTTCCCACAATTGGAGTTGAAGGGGAGTTTGAAGCATTTCTACATTGTCAAAGATACATTTGTCTTTGCAGTTATCAGAGTTTTGGAGAATGATTACTCTTAGAGGATATTAGTAGAAGTTGTAGATGAACTAGTCTAATGAGGCTATTGGTACATTAAGTTTAAGACCTTCACTTACATTATGATAATGGGCTTCCACAACACACCATATAGACTACCCAAGTACCCCAGTGATTTTGTCATATTATTGGAGATCTACAGGAAGGCTACAGAAGTATACAAATTGATACCAACCAAGCACAAATCAATCTTTCAATTCCCCATAAAGGTGAGAGAATACTCTTACCAAAACATAATCAATGCAAGGAAGGCAGAGGTAGAGATGGTTACCTACTCCATAAGCCTCTATGATAACATAAGGGGAAGATTTGACCTCATTGGATGGTTTAGCCCACTGATTGGGAGTTGGTATCAACATGAGCTAGCATTGGAGGACCATTGGACCAATTGCTTGGATGACCATGAAGCATGGCTAAGGGATTATTACAAATGGGATTAATGCATGGTCAAGAAGTTGAACATCCTTGCCATACCCAAGGTATCGAAGGGTATGAAGGAGGATGGCAAGGTATTAGACCCCTCCTATGGGAATAATAAGGTGTATAACCAACCTTTGGACATCATAAGATGGTATGTAGTAGAGAATACATCCATGAAAAAGAGGTCTAAGGTTGTGCTCAAGAGAACTAAGGATTGGCTTAAAAGGCCCTACCCCATGGTTGACCCATATCCTTCTAAAGAGATTGAAGGCCCCAAGGAGAAGAAGAAGAATAAAATAGAGAAAGGGGGATCCTCTACTACCCAAAAAGCCAAAGCCACTAAAGGATCCTCAATACAAGAGGAACAACAGTAAACCGGGGCCACCGCTACTGCTAGAGAGAATTAAAATGCTAGGGTGGAAGAGATTGAGTTGAGTGAGGAGGGGGAGGATATAATGCCTCTAATTTGAAATATCAGGGAAAGAGATCCTATATCTAGTGCACCTAGTGTAGGGGGTGTAAACGTGGTTTCTTCTCTTGCCCCCACTATTTCCATTCCTACACTACCACAATCCTCACCGATCTTCATTTTTACTCCATCTGCTATTGAATTGGATACCACTTCTTCCCATACTTCATCAATGCCACCACTACAAGCCTCTATCACATCAGATCCACCTTCACCTCTTCTATGGAAAACTTCTCTTCCACATCCATCAGTTTCCCAATAGGCTTATGTTCCATCATAGCCTTATCCAACTATCCTTACCCCACCTGCCTCATCTCCCTCACATCAATCACCCCTTCATCCTATAGCCCCTAGAACAAATGTACCTCTTGTGTATAGGTAAAATTGAGCTTAGGATAAATCCAAACAATGATAATAAACTCAATCCTATAACATCAAAAGATTGATCTAGGAGATAATCAAAAGCTATCACCTAGATTGTATTGATCTCATAGATTTATGTGGATTGCTCAATACATCGGGTACCCATGATTGCAACAAGTGGATGTAGATATATGATAATATGTGTGCTCAAAGTGCTCAATGATGTGATGTATACTCAAGTGCTATAGGAATGCCTGAGAATAAATGATCGAAGAGGATTTTTGAAGGAGTGAAGGGGGTATATATAGGTTTCAAGGTATGATAGATCAACAGTTGAGATAAATCAATGAAATGGATGATCAAGATGAGTTGAGAAGACATGATGAATGTGCACATGACGTGTCATTCTTTAAAGCTATTTTTATTGAATTAATTGTTTTTTGGCTAAAGATAGATTTGATTTCATAAATTTAGAATGTTTTTTTCTAATTTATGAGTTGATGATAAAAACAATAATGATTAAAGTCAATTAACTCAACTTTATATTTGCTTTTTGAAGTTCTAAATATAAGATTGATTGTGCACAGAAGAAAATGATATTTTTAGAAGAATTGGAAGATAATTGAGAATTAAATAAATAAATTTATTTAATTAATTGTGCATGGTTGAAGAATAGATAAGATATAAATAAAATATTGCTTTTATTTATTTTTAGAAGATAATGTCAACTTAAATAAATTTAAATAATTTATTTAAATTTAGAGGAATGATTGGATAATTAAATAATTAAAAATTATTTTATTATGGATAAGAGGAAATTAGGTGATGAATTAATTAAATAATTAGTTTATTTAATTAATGTGGATTTGAAGAATTTGAAAGGGGATAATGATTTAATTTATTTAATTTAGAAGAATAAAGAGGAAATTAATTAAATTAATTAAACTAGTATATTTATATTTAAAAAAATATATCTATAGTACGCCGAGAGATATCTTCCAATTTGTTGGCATTTATAAATTACTTGCATTAGAATATTTGATATGCTCACATGAGTTAATTTAAAGAGATGAGACTTTTCATATTCTTCAAACGTAATAAAGATTTCACTCCATAACTGCCAAGTTTTTCTATTTTTCTATCCATTTGGCTTCCACAAATTTGTTTTTTTTTGTTTAACGTGATAAAGTTTTCTTATTTGTCTATCCATTTGACTTCCATGAATTTATTTATCTACACATTTTATAAATATTGTTTACTTGGGAATCTGAATCTTAATTGTTTACAGGAATCTAAATCTTTCAGCCCTTGCTGTGAGAGTAGAACACCTCTCAGCGTAATAAATAATAAGTAATTATAATAACTAGTATATTTATATTTAAAAAAATATATCTAAAGTACACCAAGAGATATCTTCCAATTTGTTGGCATTCATAAATTACTTGCAGTTAGAATATTTGATATTCTCACATGAGTTAATTTAAAGAGACTATGCTGCAAGACTTTTCATATTCTTCGTAGTAAAGATTTCATTTCATAACTGCCCAAGTTTTTCTATTTTTCTATCCATTTGGCTTCCACGAATTTGGTTTTTTTTTTGTTTAATGTGATAAAGATTTCACTCTATAATTGCCCAAGTTTTTCTATTTTTCTGTCCATTTGGCTTCCACTAATTTATTTATTTACACATTTTATGAATTTTGTTTACATGAGAATCTGAATCTTTTAGCCCTTGTTATGAGTGTAGAATGTTTCTCGGTGTAATAAATAGAATTTATTAATTAATGTTGGAATTAGGGGAAATTAGAAGAAATACAGGAATTTGATTAAATTAATTAAATAATTAGATTATTCAATTAATGTTGATGCAAGCAATCTGGGAAGGGTCATTTTTAGGTGTCTACATTTTGCCCCTCTTTGAGATGGTGTTGCAAAGTAACATCATTTCAAAGAAATTTAAAACCTAGTGCTTGATTTGGTAGAAGAAGATTGATTCATAAGAAATTGATTGGATTAGAGATGTTGATTCCCCAGCCACTCAAAGCAAGGGTGACAAGGAAAGATAATGGTAAGTTAATGAATACGATGAATGATGATGATGATGATGATGATGATTATGATGATTCCAAGAACAAACAAGGTATTGCCCCTGTCAAGTTGTAAACTAATGATTAATTGCTAATGATTGATAAGGATAGTAGTGTCTAGTTTCAAAAATGAAACACCTCGTATAAGATGCCTAGTCTAGTTTCAAGAGTGTGACAATCTATATAAGACAATTGATATGATTAATTTATTGATGATAATGTCTAGTTTACAAAAAGATTAGGATCAAGACCAAAGAATGTGATGAATAATGTGGATAGATTGATTAGCTAGATTGGTATAGAAAGGATGAGATATATCGATAAGATGAATGATGATGAAGATGCCCCCTCGAGAGGACAATTGGGTTTAAAGAACACAAGTGTGCTCTCGAAATGAAACGAGAGAAAAGGGTGAGTAGATAGAGAGATGTAGATGAAGATGAAAAGATTAGATAAAAGATGGAAGATAAATGGAAAAAGAATAGAAGAAGTGATATCAGATTGATCGATATTCATGAAAGAAATAGATTTTATTAGGATGTATGGATGGGTGGATGGGGTGAAGTGTTTTGAGGATGTTTAGGTACAATCATGATATCTTATGTACCTAAGTACTAGATACTTCCTTCATATTTCAGGCTACCTACATACCCATATCCATGAGATCAAGGTACCTTAAGATTGAAATGAGATGATATGTAGTTCTAGAAGTGTGACGAGATGGGGTGATGTTGCAACGGTTACATGAATATTGATAAAGAGCAATCCTTATTTTGATATAGCATGTGGATGTTATCCACCAGGGTATAGAAGACCAAGGTGATGATGTATCCAATGTATAGGACATTGACTCTGCAAACAAATGGTTTGAACTTATATCTACTAGACATAATAGAACCTTGTTGGATATGTGAATGAGCCATAGTCTTAAACATAAAATAATCTTAATACATAAATGCAAAAGACTATTAATATGTAAGATGCTAGGTTGTAACACACACAAGATAAATATTATTCTTAATAGGATAATAATCTCATCCCACAAACACAACATACAAAAGCAATGACCATGCCCCAATCCATATTGCATCTTAACATACCTTGAGATATAGAAAATCAAGGCAGTCTTGACTAGGTATTAGAAAGGAACAAAAGATAAACCAAAAATAAAAAGACTGACTGATATAGTAAACATATAGTGAATATATTCTCTTGCCAAAGAGGATGGTCAGGGTAGATTGGTAGATAAAGCCTTATTGTAGGAAAGATATATTCATTGAAGGTTGTTGATCTAATCTAGGATATATTGATTGATGTAGTAGATGTGGCAAGTGGTATGTGGGACAACATATGGCTTCATGAGTAGTCATTTTGTTTCAGGTTTGGATAAGTACTTGAGCTTTCAAAGGATGCATAGTTCATTTTCTTCTTGAGTTAGTCAAGTCAAGGTGATAGGATGGATTGTGATAGATGGAAGAAGAGATAGATGAATGATGGATTGGGATGGAGATGATGATTTATGATTGTTTTTGGGAATTTTGTAGATTTTTTGTAATGTTTTTTGGTATTTTCTAGATTTTTGAATGTTTTTGGAATTTTCTAGATTTTGAAATGTTTTGGTTGACATGGGATTGCATTTGGATAGCCTTAGTATTAGATACCAATGACAAGGGAAAACCAAGTCTAGATGCAAGGAGAAAGATGGGATTAGAGAAGTGAACAAAAGGATGGGTGATAGTGGATGGAATGGATGATGTGCTTAGGATGTGATCACAAAAGACTATGTTGCATAGGAATAACATGCCCCAATCTAGGTATAATGCTTTAGGATTTTACACGACAAAGCTTATGATGATAGGATTGATTGGATTGGCTGGAAATGATGAGGTATATCAAGAGATTTTCAAAGACTGTTTCAACATTTTTCCTCTATCTTTATCAAGATCAAAAAGGAGGAAAAAGGAAGATGAATTGGATCAAGGGGATAATTATGTGGATATAATGGATAAGGAAGACATGACAGGAAGGAAAGGTAGAAGGAATGATAGGATGGGTAGATGAGACAACATGCCCCCAAGTGTAAGGTGCATAGACAATCAACCTACATACGATGCTTGTTTGCCAGGTTTTCATCATGGTACTTATCCAAGGCGCTTGTTTGCCAATTTTTCACAATTGGAAAAAGGGATTTCTCTTTACTATTTTTTTTTTGGAATACTTGGATGGGATGGAGGTTAAAGACTTAAGCATCTATTTCTAATAGCAAGGTAGTATGTTAGCACTTTAATGCATGTTTGCACATGGACTATATCAGGTAGCATTATGTGCATAGATGTTGGTCTATGTGGGAATATGGAAATGGAAAGGATGGTGGGTTATGATATAGATGAGGTATGGAGATGGAGGGATAAATGGATGGTGGAGAAAAAGCATGGACCATAGGGTTGTGATGGGGGAAATATGTTGGATAATGGATATAAGATGGGAAGATGGAGGTATGTGGAAATGGTGTGGAATGGAAAGGAACCAAGACCAACAATTGCACACATTGTGATAGATTTTGAATCTTTTGACTAGGATGGGGAGTAGGGAGTAATGGGAATTGAGATAGGGTATTTGGAAATTGTTGATTTAGGGATTTAGGAACCCAAATGGACTTAGGATTTGCAAGATTTTTTAATGGGGAACAAGAATTTGGAATTTGGGGATAGATTGAGACATGGATGCTTTATTTGACTTAATAGATTGTTGCTTGGGGACCCACACCATTTTCATTTTTGCTTTGAGGTGTGTGGGCGTATGCAGCATGGGATTTGTTAATGGGGAATGAGACTTTTGGAATTTGGGGATAGCTTGAGATATGGATGCTTCCTTTTGGGTAATTTCTTGTTTCTTAGGGACCCACGCCATTTACATTTTTGCTTTGAGGTGTGTGGGTGCATGTAGCTTTTGAGATGGATTTGGCTTTGCATTTGTGTGTTGATGCCCTATGACATGATATTCTAGAGGCTTTTGTGGATATTCTTCTATATATGTGGAAGCATCCAAATCTTTATTTTTGAATATCATGGATTGGGAAGAAGCTTCATATGTGGCCGATGTGTACATTTGTTAGCCTTGATTAGGAATGATAGGGGATATAATGGGATGGGATGTGTAGATGGAGGAATGAGTGTATTGAAGGATGAATAGATCAGGGGATGGAAGGATGGGAATATTAGGAGTTGGAAGGAGTGGAGGAAGATTGGATGGAGGAAGATGTATGGTTGAACAAACTTTTGCAAATAGTATGACGATGGATGAGGGATGGAGACATAGGAGTGAGAGTTGCAATAAGGTGCATTGGGATATGGAGTGGAAGAAGTAGCTCAAGGAGGCGTGGAGGTGGTACCAACATCTTTGGATTATTTTTCTTGAGATGAAAAACCCAGGCCATGTGCTCAAGGATGGATTGTGACATGGATGGGCTCTAAGATACCTTGTTCATGAAGGCCTAAAGCTTTGCCTTGATAGTTCATGTTTTGGAACATATGATATGCAATAGGATGTTCATTTTTGAAACAAGATGTGAGTCCATTTTGTGATGGGGATAGTGAAGTGGTTGTAATGGTGGTTGCTCTCCTAAGGAAGAACATTCATGGATGAAGGTGGTAAGACCAAGATGATAGGATAATGGATTTGGAATGGGATCTATGGGAGATGGTGGAGGATCAACATGAGATAATGGAGGATCCACAAGAAAAAATGTGGTATCATGCAATGGATGACTTGGGATGCTTGGATCTTGACTAACATTATGCTTAGTATGAGGTGAATCAATAGGATCCAAGCTATCTTTTTTATTATCTATGTTGTCTTGGGGACCAAGTATCTCATCAAGGGAATTGGATGTTGTTAGATCATGGATAGGGATAGGTGGAGGATGGATTGGAGTAGTGTGGATAGCTTGTTCATGAATAGATGTGTGATTATAGATAGGTAGTGTGATAATCTCTTGATGCATTCAAGGTAGGAGGGTCCAATGAGGTGATGTCCAACCTTTCAAAGTTAATCAACTAACAACATAATCAATTAGAGATGTAACATAAGTAGTTATTTAACAATAGAAAGGAAAGAGACATTTATACATGAATGACACAAGATTTATCCCAAGAAAACCCTAAAAGGGAAAAACCCAGTCTTCAAAGCTCATTCCTCTTATATTATGATCTCAAAACACATTACATAATCCCCTAGGGCTTAACAAATGCTAGGTCATAGCCTAGAGTTACAAAAGATTCATATAAAAATACTATTTCATGATTTCTTCCTTCTGCTTATCAATTCTCTACTCTACAACTCACCACTCTACTCTCTGCTTCACTTATGCTTCTTCTTTAGATAAAAACACTTATGATCTTGCTTCATATCTTTGCATACTTGTTCATTGTTCATTCACTGCCTTGAAACAAACATGTATCCTTCATTTATATCCTCCACAGGCCTTCATAACATTATCAAGTTGGCCAAGAGTTAACTGTCCTCATGAAATGTGTAGACACGGATAGGTCAGACCTAAACATAAGGTGTTGCTCTACTGGTGCATAGAACTTTGTACAGATCTCCATGAAGGTCAGCCATGTCCTATATTACCTTGAATAATGTTCCTTTTAGCTCTACAACTCATGGAAATGATCCTCAAGCCAATTAGACTCCATTGAACACTGTTGACTCTGCTCTATGAAAATAAGTAAAAACAAGTAATCTTCTGATATCGATATCTCTCTGGAATCAAACCCAAATGATCTAAATTTTTGATATGTTTTAGATGACTATGTCTAGATGTTAAGTCCATCTCCATAGCCTCTAGTATGTAAATGTGGTAAAATACGGTATTCTCCAAGGTCACTCTCTCAGCACTCTGCAAATTCATTGTTAATTGTCCCAATTGTTTGAATGCTTCTAGATGGTCCTACATCAGACTCCCAGGGTTAATTGAAAAGTGAGCCTCTTCACTTTGGTTTGTATTGTGTCAAAATTAATGTTGTTTCTTCAAATAGTTTTGGTGGTCTATTCACAAGTACTTGCAACTGCCTCAAGGTCGGTAGTCTGTTCAAGTCCACCTTGCTAAACTACCTCAAGTTTAATCTGGGTTCAACGTTCTACCTACAAGCCTTGCACTGCCTCAATGATCAATAGTTTGAGCAAGTCTTCTCTACAAGCTACCTCAAGTTCTTCATCTTCTGGTGTGCTAGGTTTAGTGGTCTACTTGCAAGCCTTGCACTGCTTCAATGATTGGCAATCTGAGCAAGTCTTCTCCGCAAGCTACCTCAAGATCAATGTCTGCTTCAATCAATTAAGATTTAATCAATACATACTTGCATCCTCCGGAACAATCATGTTACTTCCATTGATATAGTCAATACATTCCTAAATTTTCTCTGCAACACTTTCTAATCTCTGTTTTAGATACAATTTCTCTCACACACTTCAGAATCTTACAATTTCTGCTCTACATATACTTCTATATTGTTCTTTGTTTATTTATCCATGTTTCCTTTACTCCGATACACAAACTTTCTCCTCCAATAGAATATCTTGTCATTTGTCCTTTCTCTACAATATGAATTTCCTTTTCCATCTATGTTACACACTTGTTCACACAAACTATCCCTTGCATTGTTTCTCAGATGATTTTACACAAACTTTCTCTTGCACTATTTTAGATGATTAGTCTATAACATAACTCTTCTTAAGACCAATGCTTCTCTTATAGACACCCAAAATTGACCTAATTATCATTAGTATCAAATATTACATTATTTATCATCTGCAATTGTCTAACACACTTAAGCAATTTCTCTATTTATCAAAATCACTTGTTTCTTCTATTTTCTCTAAGCTATGATTAAATAATCTTTAATTGTTTAATTATTTTTATTTCTATCTATTTTAATTAAATAAATTCTATTTATTTAATTAAAATTCCCTTCATAAACCCACTTTCCAATTAATTAAATAAATTTTATTTATTTAATTAATTTCTCTTATCATTTATCTTAATGAGCCGACATGTGTGCCTCTTTTATTTAAAAACATGTGTAGTACTACATCTTTTATTTAATATCTTTCACATGTAGTACTTTTTATGTACACAATCACACATAATCCTTATCTTCCCTCCACTTGTCATTTACACATTCACCTATGACTATCATTTCATCCCATTCGTTCACATAGCCACCAAATCTCCACCGTTGATTGATTTTGGTTGAGTTCTATATAAATACCCTCTCATTCCCTACTACATCTATCTAGAATTCATATAGCATCTACATTATCATCTTGAGCATATTGAGCACTTTAGCATCCATCTAGCTTATTATTATTATTATCCATCCATCATGGCAGCTTTGATTTTCATAATTGTTCATTGTTGAAGAAGCAATCCACACCACAAACAAGGAATCATACAATCTAGGTGATCTTGTTCTTGAATTGCATGCTTTTGATTTCACTTGGATTCGATTCTTTGATGGTGGTAGGATTAGGTTTTCATTTGTGTTGCTTGATCTTATTAACCTGATTTTTACCTATCACATTTTAGAATGCTTGGTGGGACTCACATCCTTGATTAACTTTGTTGTTTGAAGTTGTTTTCTGTGAAGATCAGATTTTCTGAGCACTTATAGAAAGTTTTAGTCACTTCTAAGAAAAAACAAGTCACTTTCAGAACATACACATCGCTTTTAAGCTAAAATCTGCTGCTTTTAGCATTTTCTGGATCACTTTCAAGTCAACAGTGGTCACATCTATCATAATTTGTGTCACTTTTAAGCCAAAATTGATCGCTTCTAACCATCTAGATCACTTCCTGCAGATTAGGGTTTTTTTGTTTACATCTAACTTTTTGTAGGGATTCTTACGCATTTAGCATATTTGGGTTGCTTACGAGCCTTAACAATTCACACCTTGATTTTTTGCATCACTTTTGAGTCTTAGCAGGTTACATCTTGGTCAGTCTGTGTCACTTTTGATCAGTAACATTTTGCCTTTAGTTGAATATAGATCACTTTTGATCAATAGTTGATCACCTCTGGTAACTGTCTCTTTCAGTTTTATCATTTACAGATCAGTTTTCTTGGATACTAATCAGTTATTTATGCAACATTTTATCAATTGTCCAAGAAAAGGAGGTTATGAAACTACTAACATATCTGTTGCAGCTCCAATCAATCTGAGACATTGTTTTTATCACTAGTTTAGGAACATTTGGTCTTGGTGCTTAAAAAGAATCATTGTTTTCTCCATGCTTGTTTTATCTTTTTTTATTGCTTGATTGTGCATGTTTGTAACCCAAATTTAATAGCCAAAGTATCCTCTCCCCTTGCCTATCAAATGGATGTTGGGTGTATGAGAACTTGTTATTATCTTTAGAGGGCCTACCTTCTTTGTGTGAGAAGGGGTATGACCCAAGCAGTAACAAGCTAAAGCCAAGTCCTTTTGAACTGCTATATAAGGATAGTGTTTGTGTTGAAAGCCACAAACAATGGGTGTTGTGTTACACTGACAACCAATCTCCCCCAAAATCCTCCAAGGCATAACCCTTGAAGGCTAGGAGACTCCATAATGGAGAGTAGCGCTGCCACACATATAGCCACCTAAATAGATGCCCTTACTAGCAACCTTGTGTAGTAGCCAAAAACCCTCTATTTGTTGATGCAAAAGGTGGGACCTTTGAAGCCACCCCGATTCTCGTGGTTCTTAGTAGAGATAGTAGGGACAATCCTAAGGTTTGGTAGGGGGACAAGCCTTGGGAAACCTAGATCTTTGTATGCGTGAGAAGTGAGTGCTATGGAGGGGAGCCGGTGCTACCAAGATCCTGAAGCTATCCACTTTGAATAGGCATGGCAAGGGGACTCAACAAATACAGTCCTTTCCTAGCCTAGGTTGTACAAGCTTGTGTATGTTGTGAGTGTGAGTGACTGAAATCACTATTTTCTTGTCAAAAATATCATTCAAACATATCCTCTGTCAAACAAAGATCACCTTTGAAACTTGACTACTCACCTTTAGACATCCAGATCACTTTTAAATAGTGGTTGTTCACTTTTTGCAAAAACTAAATTGCTTTTAATCAATAGTTGCTCACTTCTGCTAGATTATTCAATTAATGTTGATGCAAGTGATCTGTGAAGGGTCATTTTTAGGTGTCTACACCTCCTTAGCAAGGCCTTTCATTGGAAGATAAAGATAAGAAAGGTGACATGATACAGGCTAAGGGGGGATTGGATAAGAAGCAATTTGTAGGAGAAGGGTTTCAAATAGAGGATGTGGAGGAGGAAGAACAACAAGGAGAAAATATGGACAATATTGTTGGTATGATCTCCTCTCCTTAAGAAGAATAGGTGAGGGGTCTATAGATTTAGGGAAGACAGTTGTATTATTCCCCTCACCCATAGGGTCTCCTTCTGCAAGACATGACCCTCCGTCTTCTTCTCCTCCCAAGGATGAAATGATAGTCTAGTATCTTGATTTGGCTCAGCAAGACAATGGAGATAAGAAAGAGAACATATGTAGAGGAGGAGGGTGACTTCACTACAGTCTTAGAGGTGTTGAGAGCTCAACCAAAGAAGAAGAGAGCTAAGACCCTCTCTCACATAACCACAGATGCACAAGGGGTCAGGGTTGCTCAAATAACAAGCCCCCTTGTTGATAAAGAAGAAGCCACCATGGACTTAGAATATTATAGCATACAATAGGTTGTGTTAGGTCACCACACCAGGGAGGTAGACAAACAAGTGTTAACTAAGTCAATTTTTTCCATTCTTGAGAGAATGAAGAAGGATGAGATTATTAAGGATAAACTCAAGAAGCAAGTGACTCAGTTGACTTTTTTCATGACACACCTAGTGGGGCCCATTTAGTGTCCCTATGCCATCCTTGATAGAAGTCGTAGGCAAGGAGAGCTAACCCACAAATCCCTTAGGCACACTCCCTCCAGTGACTTCTTGGAAAGATTCACTAGAGATCCTTGGGAGTGACACCATTAGAGAGGCCTTAAGGGCTTATCATATCATTGACAAAGAGCTATAGGTTTTTGAGGTTTTGAAGGGCACAATTGAGGTTGAGACGATAGTTTGGAAGGAGTGGCTATCAGTTTTACAAAAGATGGATGCTACCTCTTCAAGTGAACTCTTCAAATCAGGAATTCTTGACCAAGATGATCAGTGCATTATCATGGAATGGTTGTAGGCAAGTAAGCTCAGAGACAAATTGTTGCAGAAGTGCAAAGAAAAGCTAGAGTTGAGGATTGATGCTAGCAGTCAAGGATAAAACAAGCTAGAGACCTTCATTGGCTCTATTCCTTGTATTTTCAAGGATGATTCTTCTATAGTCCTCCCTACAACCCGAATGGTCAAGGAATTCATTGTCCCTTTTTAGTAGCAACTATATGAACAAGGTATAGACAATTTGATGAGGCTGAAGGGTTTGTTCATAGAGTTCTAACAACAACTAGTTGATTTGGCAGGCTTGCAGGCCAAGCTCAAGAAATCAATTTATTCAAAGCAAGTCAAGGTGAAGTACCAGAGTGGGCCTAGTATAAATCATATTAGGGAGGCCATTTTAAAATTCTAAGGTCAGTTTCCCAAGGGGGCATAATATTCTTGTCATTCACTCTTTCTGATTCTTTGGTGTCAATTAATATGAAATCATAATTTCTTATCATGTTCCTTTCAATCAGTGATAATGTGTTTGCATTTTTTCATTTGCATTTGATGAGTTTGTTGAGATCTAATGGTATAATTTTTATATCTTAATTTAGAGATTGATGGATAAATTTTGATTACTACACATGTTATATGGTGTTTTCATTCTTGTTATTCTTATATCTCAATTTCTTCCTTAGAATCTTGCACTTGTAATGTGTATGATTATGTGAAAGGTTGGTCATTACTTTGCAGGTTAATTTGATATTTTCCTCATTGGATGACTTGATATTCAGAGACAGAAGTTGTCCATATTTTAGCAAAATAGGAATCCCCTTTCAAACCTTTACTCCTTTTGCATTTTTGTTTAACTTATAGTAGTTAGGATTTAAGTTTAGGATTAACCCAAAATAGTTTAATCTTAGGATTAACCCATAATAGTTTAAGTTTAGGATTAACCTAGAATAGTTTAGGTTTAGGATTAACCCAGGGTAATTTAGGTTTAACAAAGAATAATTAGGCTTAAGTTTAGGATTAGCATATGATAGTCTTAGGTTTAAAGCTTTAGGTACATTAAATTCCTATTTTTAGATCCAGAAATGATCATAACCAACACAAGCCCCTGGAAAAAATAGACATATTGACCACTCAGCTACTCCAACACAACTGCGACCTAGCTAAATAGGGACATTGGGATAATTGGAAATTACACAAGTAACCTTTTAGGAGAAGTAGAGTGATCTTCATTCTACTTAAGACAACCATAAACACCAAGGCCATGTGCACGTGGATAGATTTTAACATGGATGGGCCCTAAAATGCCATTTTCATGAAGGCCTAGTCCTTTACCATGATAGTTCATGATTTAGAGCATACATTATGCGATAGAATAGGTGTTGTTTTGGAAATAAGACATGTGTCTATTATTAGATGGAGGGGGATGAGTGGTGGAATAAAGTTGCTCCTCTCCTACGAGGGAACCACCATAGAGGAAGGTAGCGGGACCAAGAGGATCGTATGATGGATCTGGGATGGGGTTGATAGATGATGGTAAAGGGTTGATGGGAGATGGTAAAGGATTAATGGGGGATGATGGAAGACAATAGGAGATGGTTCAAGATCGAGAATAGGAGTAGATGGGATGTTTGGATTGTGATTAAGAACGAGGTTGGATGTTTTTACATGCTTTGGAAAAGGCTCTTTACATAGTTGAATTTGCATGGATGGTGTGATGGGGGAGGAGCATGTAGTTTCAAATATTTGAATAGGCTCATTGTATGGGGTGGATGGAGGAGAGGGAAATACTTTGAATGAGACTTTGTATAAAATGGAGGGGCATGGTGATGTGGTTTGGATGGGGGTGAGGTTAGTGACAAGGTCATCAATGACACATGTAGGTGATCAGGGCGAAGTGTGATGGCATGACTCTGCAAGTTCGTTTGCATGATTTTTCTCTATACTCTTAGTGAGGAGTCCTTGGAGAAAGGATGATTTAGATTTAGTAGGAGAATTAGATAGTGGGGTAGATGGTGTATTGAATGATAAAGTAAATAGTGGGGTTGGTGGATAAGGAGATGGTGGATAGGGATATGATGGATTATGATAAGGCGAGGATGGATTTGGATAAGGAGAGATTGGATTTGGATAAGAGGAATAATGATAAGAAGGGTGTGGATAAGAGGTGGAGGTGACAAGGATTTCATACAAGAATGGATCTTGGGATGTGGATAGGGTATATAATCAATTTCCCTTGTCAAGGGTAGCATAAGGATGACCATAGGATATGCAATGAGGTGCGGGGGTGTAGCTTATATCAGAAAATGCATGGTCATAAGGTGCTTGCATGTTTATGGATGGGTGAGAGTGATTTATGGAAAGCTTACATACAATGATTTCATCAAGGATTTAAAGTTTAACTTCATCAATAACATCATCATCAAAAGAATATTAAGTCATGATTGGATTTGGATTTAGGATGATGTGATGTAAGATAACTGGATGAATTTATTTGGATTGATTGGGATTGGATTATTTTGGATTGCTTTTGGATTTGGATTGATTAAGGTCAATGATATATGACACTTGATGCTAGGATAGATTTGATTTGATTTGATTAGTCAAGGCCAAATATATATGACACTTGACTAGATTTGGATTGATTGGGGATGATTTTAGATTAATCCAAGGCCCTTTGATGATTGGATTGGCCTCGATTTCATTAAGGATTAGGGTAAGAGCCCTTTAGATAGTGATTTGGATGATGATTTGGAGGGAAATGATTAAGATTTGGAGAATGAGGTATAATAAAATGAGCTATAATGAGTTATAAGAAACAAGTTAAACAATAATCTATTATGTACTCAAATCCTAACCTACCTCAGATTAAACAAATAAGGCTTGCAAATAAGAAAGGAAACTTAAAAAACTTAGATACCATGAAAACCTTCTATGTTGGATGTGCGCCTTTGATGTTGGATGTGTGATGGCTTCTTAGATGGATTATATAACCTTGCAATTCATGGATTCCTTGGAGAAAAAGAGGTAGCATTTAGTTGAATGAAGAAGTGATGATTTGTGAAGGGGTGAGCTCCAATCTATATATTTTTGAAAACTCAATTGGATGGTAAGGATTTGATTGAAAGATCAATGGTGGAGGATGCTTGAGATCTCTCAAGCAAGGAGAGATTGCCAAGTGTCACAATGAGATTGGATGAGATGAGATATCCTTGGATCAAGGAGGAATGAAGGGTTGAGATTTGACCTTGGGAAGATGGATGGATGAGATTGACTTGGTAAATGGAAAGTATGGGTTGGATTTGATTTAAATTTTAAATTGGAGGCATTGGTACATGCCCAATATAAAATTGGAGGAAAAGGGATGTGTTGGATTTGATTTGAATTTTAAATTAGAAGCATGGGTACATGCCCAATTTAAAATTGGAGGAATAGGGGATGGAGGACAAAAGGACCTTTGTACATGGGTCCTTGACCATGCCTTTTGTAAGAAGCCCATTTGGACATGTATAAGTGGTCATGCCTTTGTACATTTGGGGGAATGGAGAGGATTTTACCAAGATTAGATTAGGATTTAGGTTGTGCAAGTGGGGGATTAGGTTTAGGAAATAGGATGGGGTAAGGGGATATTAGATTAATTAAATTTATCTAATGTTTGGACTATAGAAGAGAGGGATAAATGATCAATAAATTATTTTGGCTAGGGATAAGTATCGATGTAGGTACTAATATGGGTATAGATGAATAGTGAATAGTACATGAATAGTGATTTTGATAATAAAATATTGTATTAGCAGTCTAAGCATGTGTTTGTTCAATTAATTGTGGAGAAAATGTCGTTTAGGGGTGTCTACAGATGATTAGTGATGGTTTAAGGCTAAATAGGGATGAATATGGATGAATTAGGGATTAATAGAGATAAATTAGGGATGTTTAGGGATGACATGAAGAGTGGACAATTTTAGGTGTCTAATGAAATATATATGGGATGATGGATTTTGGCCTTGTGAAGGCTACAACATCCATATTGGGGAGCCTCATGGCTCCCCATAGCCTTGATTGTGGGGATTCATGGGGCTTTCCAAGGCCTCCCATGGCCATTACATTATAGCTGATAAATGCATGGTTTGATGGTCAAGTCACATGGTTATTGTGGCAGCCACAAAGGTTCAAACCCCCACTAGGCCAAAGAACTCACAGGCCTTGTGCCTTTGCTGGGTTGACATGCTCGTAAAATGTGTGCCTTCATTGGGTTATCATGCTTGTAGGCTATGGGCCTTCACTGGGCCAACGAGATCGTAGGTTTGAACTTGGCAATAATGCCTTGGGGACTGAAACTCCCCAATAGTGGTCTTGAAGATAAATCCACGGGAATAGATCCCCCATAAGGGTCTCTCTGGCTTGGACCAGGCTAAAAATCTGAGTAACTCCAACAATATATATATATATATATATATATATATATATTCTACACAATTATATAGTTTTTTTGTATGAAAAGGGGGATGTGATGAATGTGGATGATTTGTTTTAGATCCTCCCTTCTCATCAAACATTCAAGGGCATATCAACCGAGTTGAAGCTCTACTAAGCGAGAGCATTCGCCTAATAGGTTGGGTTGCCACTTGTAACAATATGGAAGCTCAGAAGTTATCAAATAATATCTGAATTTAATGCTTAAATTCTCTTAAAACTCTAAATAAGAAAAATAGTAAGCAAAATAATGAATTACCACAAATCCTTTCAAACTAAAGTGAACGACAAAGATCATTAACGCACTATTTTTCAAAGTTTGGAATATGGAATAGTCGGGGACACTGACACTAACGCCCTTGTCCAAGATATTATTTTCTGTACAGAATCTGGATCTCCTTCTGACACTGATTTGCACTGTATCTTCCATTTCTTCCCCTAAAAAGTGGACACTGGCACTAGTGCCCGTGTCCCGAAATGTTGAACTTTGTCTGCTTTCTTTCAAATCATGAATCCTTGTCATCTTCAACCTCCTTCTGCAACTCCACTCTGTGAAACTTGGTACCTATAACCTGTAATCACAAATGATTGTGGGAGGTGGTTGTGGTGTTTAGAGGCTTGCCTCAGTCCAGGCCCAAAGAGACATTCAAGTCTTCTGAACACCATTGTTAGATGAGAGTGCATATCCCTGCGAGATAGAGGCAAAATCCAAATGATAAATGATAAAAAAACACATGGAAGGAATAATCTCTTTCATGCCATGAGGAGATGGAGTCAAATCTACAACAAACAAACACAATAAAAAAATACTGCTCTACAACACAGTGAATGCCTTGAATTACTTTTTCATAAAGTCACAAGTTCACAATGTCCATCTAGTTTGCAAATGAAAACCTAAACATGCTTATATATGCAACTACAAACATTCCCAATAAGAATTTCATACTTCAAACTTGAGATGTCGGCATAGGATCTAAATAATGGTCATAAAAATGACATTTAAATTTAGGGTAGACCCAAGATAGGGAAGGACTAGGGCTCTAGTGTCCAATCCACCCTCCCATTTTTGTTCGGGGATCATTAAAATAGCACCTCTAGGTCCTATTTGTCATAAGACTTCGAGGTTTTCTCATTAGGATTCAAAATCAACATAGAAGATGCTCTAAATGCATTGTAAGGACCTGGGAGGTAAACCTTAAGAGGGAAAAGCCTCCAAGGGGACATTTTCTGACATAACATTTAGCCCCCACTTTAATGTATGCATGAATGCAAGGACCATACATGCATTAAAGTATGGTCACCAAACTTAGAAAAATATGCCAAGCACGGTGAAAACACACCAAACACACTGAAGAGAGTAACAAGCATGCAAAACACGGAGAAGACAGTTACAGTCACGTAAAACATGAAGAAGACAACATTGAAGACACATAGACCACAATGAATATAGCGAATGTAGTGATTATTTCTTTTTTCATTTTCTCATATACGACATGCAAATGCAAGTACAAGGAAAGTAAACACACAACCCAAATCTAGGAGGAGCTCATCACCACTAGTCTTGAAACTACATAAGGGGCAATAGACATGCCAAACAAATCTCAAAATTTACGAGGAGCTCATCACCACCAGTATTGAAAGTACACTTGAGAACAAACATGCCATACAAATCTTGAAGCATAGGAGGAGCTCATCACCACCGGTCTTGAAACTATGCTTGGAACAACATGCCATACACACACACATGGAAGACATGGAGAAAACATGACAAACAAGCAATGGAAGAAACCTATTTCTAGGTTCGTAGCTATCTCAAGCATATTACAAGTACACACCGATGATTGTGATTCACCATAACAATTGCCGAAGACATGCTTAAGGGTTAGGATAGTCTCAGATCCACCCTGCCTGCTCATGGGACTTTTTAGAAAATGATAGGTTGTGCAATCTCCTTGAGAAATACACCATCCCCGCCTCTGTAGATGGCTGAAAATAAAAGGATATGCATGATATCCTGCCTTTGCAGAGGGCTTAATGATTGCAATATAAAAGAAAGATGTGCACTCACTCAGAGATACAACATCCCGCCTTCGCAGAGGACTTCAAACATACTTCATTAGTACCAAAATCATCAGACAACTTACCTTATATATTCCCCCACCTTAAGGTGGTTGATATCGTGTACCAATATCAAACACGTTAAGGTAGAGAGAAAATACACAAGGGAACATGAGCTCTCACAAAGCCCATGCCCCCAAAGGTGACATGTATTTTATGAGATAAACAAACACACAATTTCCTACAAGAAAAGGTGTTAGCATCCATATAATCAATATAAACAACAATGCATGTAATCATTCACATAAAGAGCTAAGCAAGGCAAGATCCAAGATAATCAAAGTGCACGGAGCAACAGTATTGTTATGTTTTGCAAGTGCAATAAGATAACATCAAAATATCATAATGAGTGATTCTACTAGCCAAGCATTGGATAATATATATCAACCCCCTCCTCATCCTCATGTATGGACTAGGTCCATTTTTTGATTTCTCGCTGAAGGGACACTAGGTCTGTATCAGTATAATATGTTTTTTCGTCATCCGCCAGCTAGATAGAACCACTAGAGGAAGGTAAACAATAAGTCAAGAGAGGAGAAACAAGTATCCTAGGGTCGTCACGTAGGTGCCCCCAGGTCACCAACTGCAATGCTATGCCCCTAAGACACAACACAACAATGAAAATAGAGGAGAAGCAATATAGAAGAATGATTATACAAATAGAAGAAGGGTCACAACAGAGGCAATCTCCCGATATCCTTGACCTTACAAGAGAATCAAGGATCATCCTAGGAGGCCTAAACAACACAACACATCATAAGGGAAACACAACATGGAGGTAAAGGGTTAGAAATACTTACCTGATTCATCCCAATGTTAAGAACATACATATCTAGGAAGAGGCCACCCTTGAGAGAAACTATGATAGCTACTACAATGAGTGTGGCTTAGAGAAGGAGAAATACTTGCATGTTGTTTCAATCTTGTTGATATTGTATTAGCATTAAGTTTAGGATGATGAGAGATTTTCTTTTCTTTAAAAGGATTATATCCAATGCTGCTTGAGTAATGTCTTGAAGCAGATTCTATAGGTAATCAAATCCCTTGTTGATTTACACCACATCCATTACCTATATAGTCATAGTTGTTATAAAGGATTTTAAATCCTCAACCATAGAGGGATGTCATTTCTTTAGAAGATGGTGAAGCCTCATAGGTCTCATAATTTGTAGTATAAGTAAGAGTATTGTCTTTGTATTCTATCAAGGGAGCTTTGGTTTTCTTAGGTGTTTCAAAATCTTGCTTGGATGAGATTGATACAACTTTTTATGTGTTAGGGTTATTAAGTTTATATTCCCATATATTGCAAGGATTAAAATCTAATGAACCCCAATCATCACCAAAAAGTGCATTTGATGGTGCAGAGTCTTGCACAACATTATTCGTGGCAAGAGACACTGATGAATAAGCTCATAAATTGTTTAAGCTCATGTGATTGTAAACTTGTTTTTGCATTTCAATATGTAAACAATTATTTGGTTCAAGATCAACATGTATGGTGTGGACCTTGTCTTGATACAAAAAACTTTATTGATCTATGAAGGGTAGACAGAACTGCCCCATGGCATGGATCCACATTCTACTGAGAATCATATTATATGAAAGTGAACCAGGTATGACATGAAAAAGGGTAGGTAAAGTCACAGGACCCACCTTTATAGGTAAGGTTATAGTACCTATGAATTTTCTACTATGATTATCAAAGCCACAAATGCTAAGTGTATCCGGTTTGATTTTTGATGCGTTGGCCTTTATTTTGTGTAGTAAGTCCATGCCACAAACATTGAGAGCCGATCCATTGTCTATCATAACTCACTTTACCAACTTTGTATCTATCATGACAAATATTATAAGTGGATCATATTGGTTTTGAACTTCAATTGACAGTAATTTATATGGTTGAAAGAGAATATCTATTTTTGTTGCATGCATACTATCTAATACAGCTTCTACATCATTACGCTTAGCAGTAGGTGGGACAATCTTTTGTAAATCTTCTTAGAGCATTCCATGGTATGTAGGTGATGTTTGTATTAAATCTCAAAGAGAGATCTTAGCCAGGGTAGCGTGAAGCTGCTCGACAAGATCATATTCTTGACCACTTTATGAGTAAGATGAGATGGTGGAGGGAGCATATGTTGAGAACATGGAAGAGAGACGGGCACATGAGGTGCTTGCCTACTTTGCTTGTTATTACGGGTGTTGTATGTGTGAGCAATCATGGGATGTTGTGACACATTTTGAACACCTTGGTTTCTTTGAGTAATTTGCTTTGCATAATTTAGGATGTAATCAGGGTGTCTAGGTGGTTTTCAAGCACCTTGAACTGTAATCACTAGTTTTAAGCAAGAAGGTGCACTAGGTGCCCCTCGCACAACCATCTTAGGAATATTTCTACAAGTCTATTAATGAATATTGAATTAACATTGTTTTTCTCTCTATTATACCCAACATCTATCCCTAAAGGATTTAATGTGAGAGAAATTTGCTCATCTAGTAATGCTTCATCTTGGCCAGCGAGAGCATTGAAATGAAATGAAGGTAAGGTGTTGTTAAAGAGTTTGGTATCATTTGAATTTGTAACGAAAGTAGAGTTATCTATAGTCTTCACTTCCTTAGAGATACCCAATGTACTCAAATGTTCAATCAAAGGTGGAAGAGTTAACAGATTATCCTTAGAGTCATCATGCACCATGTGAGCATTAGTTGAATAGTCATTTTCTACCCATGAGGAATCCTTCTTGAGAGGGAGCCCTTTATCCATTAATGTCTCATTTTCCAAAGAGGGTAGGGTGATTTTAAGGAATATGTCAATGATTTCATCCTCTTGTACTAGTATATCCTCATAGGGTGAATCTTTTTTTGAAAGAATGATTGAAGGACAAGTTTATATCATCATCACATGTTGTAGAGACTAGATGCATAGGAGAAGTGCTATCACCATTATCTTGTTCATTACTACTCATGGAGATGAATTTGGTTAAGCTTTCTAATATTCTACGATGTTCACTCATGAAGGTTAAGAATCTATGAAAATCAAGATATTTAATGAATGCATGAAAATATACCAAAGAAAAATGACATGAAGGTGCCATAAAAAATGTCCAAAAACATCAATAAGAGCTAGTAGTACACCCTACGTGTTGAAATACACAATGTGTAATTGAGATAGTGCCAATTTTCAAGTAAGGATATAAAATGATGCCAAATTTATGTTTTCAAATATGTTGAAGATCAGATTTTAAATATTTTCAAAACTTAAGGAAGAAACAAGTGTAAAAGTATGTATGAATATGACCTAAAATGCTTAATTTTTCAACCTTTTTTTTCAATGCAAATCACTAACGAAAGCGGTCTTGTGAAAAATTTCGGGGAAGAAAATAATATGCCTAACATCAGTCCAATTATGCAACAATATCTCTCACAACATGCATTTAATGCAATTCTAGAGTGATTACAAGACAAAATCTAATAAAAATACACCTAAAATATGCAATTTTTCACCAATTTTCAATGTAAATGCCTATAGAAAGGGTGTTGTAAGTAATTTGAGAATGGGAAGCAGATAAAAATTCTGATATCAGTCAAATAATGCAGTAAAATCCTTTACAACATGCATATAATGCAATTCTAGAGAGACAATAAGGCCAAATCTAGTGAAAATGCTAGGTTTTCAAACCCTAGACATGAAATTTTGCAAGAATGACACTAAAATGCAACAATACAATTATAAATCAGACCTAATGAGTGTTTTAATAGGGTATTAAAATCTGAAACAACATTTTAACTACAAACCTTAGCTAATGCAAAACTAGGTTTTTATGAAAAGTGCACAATTTCAAGCAATTTTCACCAATTTAAGCACGAAAATGCAATGCAAATGAATACTAAATGATGAATTTATGTAATTTAAATCAGATCTAATGAAAATAATAGAAATTAAATGAAATTAAATGCCAACTAATTCAAATTATGCTAAAATACAAGCCTAAGATGCCAATTTTTTCAAAATTTTCAATTTTTTTTGTAATTTTTTGAATGCAATAAGATGAATAAATGCAAATCTATCACACAAAACTTAGGAGGGTGCAAAAATTCAAAAAAAAGATGGGTTCACCAAAATGTTTTGTATGAAAAGGGGGATGTGATGAATGTGGTTGATTTGGTTTAGATCCTCCTTTCTCATCAAATATTCAAGGGCATATCAACTGAGTTGAAGCTCTACTGAGTGAGAGCATTCACCTAATAGGTTGGGCTGCCACTTGTAATGATGCAGAAGCTTAGATGTCATCAAACAATATCTCAATTTAATGCTTAAATGCCCTTAAAACCTTAAATAAGCAAAATAGTAAGAAAATTAATGAATTACGACAAATCCTTTCAGGGTAAAGTGAAGGATAGAGATCACTAACTCACTATTTTTCAAAGTTTAGAATACAGAATAGTTAGAGACACTAGCACTAATGCCCCTATCCAAGGTGCTATTTTCTATATGGAATCTAGATCTCCTTCCGACATTGATCTGTGTTGTATCTTTCGTTTCTGCCTCAAAAAAAGTGGAGGACATTGGCAATAGCACCCATGTCCCAAAATGTTGAACTTTGTTCGCTTTCTTTCAGATCCTGAATCCTTGTCATCTGCAACCTCCTTCTACAACTCAACTCCATGAAACTTGATACCTGTAACCTAAAATCACAAAGGAGTGTGGGAGGGATTGTGGTGTTTAGAGGCTTACATTGGTCAAGCCTCAGAGAGATATTCAAGTCTTCCAAACACTGTTGTTAGATGAGAGTGAGTATCCATGTGGGATAGAGGAAAAATCCAAATGATAAATGATCAAAAAAATAATAGATGTCACCTTTCAAGTGTAGATCTCATGGAAGGAAGAAGCTCTTTCATGCCATGAGGAGATGGAGTCAAATCGGCAACAAACAAACACAATAAAAAAATACTTCTCTACAACACAATGAATGCCTTGAATCACTTTTACATAAAGTCACAAATTCACAATGTCCATCTCATTTGCAAATTGAAACCTAAACATGCTTATATATGCAACTACAAACATTCCTACTAAGAATTTTGTAATTCAAACTTGAGATGTCAACATAGGACCTAAATAATGGTCATAAAACTGACATTTAAATTTAGAGCAAACCCAAAATATGGTAGGACTAGGGCACTAGCGCCCAAGTCTACCCTCCCATTTTTGTTCAAGGATCATCAAAATAGCACCCCTTAGGTCCTATTTGTCATAAGACTTCAGGGTTTTCTCATCGGGATTCAAAATTAACACACAAGATGCTCTAAATGTAGTCTAAGGACCCGAGAGTTAAACCTTAAGATGGAAAAGCCCCCAAGGGGACATTTTCTGACATAACATTAGTTATATACACATTCTTAATAATGGAAAATATTACTTTTGTAAAAATACATAATAAATATAAATTTTGTTGAAAATACATAGAATGGAGAGAAAACATTTTCAATACTATAATCTTTAACATTGCTTTTATCTACAGATCGATAACTTGAGTATATCCTCTTCTAACAAATTCAATAAATATGGAAAAAAAAGAGAATGTCTATATTACTCAAGAAATTAAATCAATTTTCTTATTTCTTCACCTATAAATTTTCTATATCATATCACTATAGATTGAACTTGAGAAAAAAATATCATATGCAAGACTCATTAGTTTCAACACTACACTCAAATTCCATAACATTTACAACTTAAATAGAGTAATACAATATGAATGGATTTATAATCCATTAACTTCACTCCTTTTACAATACAAATATGAGAGAGCTTGAAAGCTCTGTTACAATGAAAAGTTGATAAATAGTTTACACAAATATCACATAAGTCTCCATGAAGGCATCTTTTCTCAATCTGCATCACAAAATTCAAAACAAATTATATGGACAAGGATTTTTCACCACCAACCATAGGACTTGCAAGCAAGTCCACCCCCAAGCTAGGAGACTTCCAAGAAACTAGGCTACACAATACAAACACATTGAAAAAATATGCACATGCATCTACTCATAAGGTCAACTCACATACAATAGATCCTCACAAGATCCATCAATAGTGGGAGTAGAGGGGATCACACCCCTCTTGGGGAAGAAAAAAATATCAACCATCTCCCCAACATACAAAACTACAACTCTCCAAGAAATCTCCACCACCATCCTCTACAATGCATAATAACAGGGGCTCTATTGCCCAATAAATCACAAGAATCACAAAAAATCTCCACAACCATCCTTCACAAATCACAAATCACAAGGGCACTCATGCCCATCAAATCTCAAGAATCATTCCCCATGAGAGGATCCACACCTCTCTCAAGCCCAACATGTGGGTGGATCTTAACCCCAATGGGAAAGATCCACACCCAATACAACCCAAATCCCAACATTTATACACAAGTACACATAAATTGTTTCTACACATATACAACAAATTCTATACAAGATTTATAAATTTTTAAAACATTGTAATTTATTTATAGTAATCTCATAAAAGAATAAAGAATTGACAAACTCTTACCACATGATTCTACCAAGTTAGGAGAATCCTTAAATCCAGTATCATCTATGGCACCCTTCAAGTTCCAAAACTAAGCAATTCCCTTCACTTTTTCCAAATTCCAAACTCATACACTATAATAAAAAATTCAATAAACAAATTTATTTTCAAAAGAAAACATGAACAGAAGATAATCAGTGTCCCTCTCAAGCAATAGTGATATCATAAAATAGGCTAAGTGAGTGGAGGTGAGGATAGGGAAATGTAACTTCTAGAATCTTCTCAAAATAGAATACCATAACTCCAAAACTCGTCACCCTTCATTAATGGCTCTTTTCCATCCTCTAGATGCTTCTAGAGCATCTTTTAAACATTAAAATAAAGGCCCCACTAATAGGGTATCACTATAGCGGGTTAATTTTACACAATTAACAAAGAAAATGACACTTAATGACACCTAAAACTTCCTCCTAAATATAAATATGAGATTTGACTTTTGAGAAAATATGACTGTACTTCAACATACAACAAGGGTCAAAAAGGATATTAAATACACTTTCATGCTTACAATAATTAACACATAAAGACCTTAATCCTCTCTTAGAATGAGACCTAAGTTTACGAGGTATACACATCAATGATTTCTTGGAAATGTAGTTAGGGTAAAATTGCAAATCAGGGCAAATGAATAAACAGCAATGATAAAAACCCTAGCAATGCACAATGAAGCACAAGACAACATGAAAATCAAAATAACAAATGTAAATGCAAACCGATCTCCATGCTATGCTCGATTTATCTCCATTGCTCTTCTCCACCTCGCATGAGCATGCAAGATTTTGAAGGATTGTTGTTGGAAGAATGTTGGATGCTCACTTCTGTAGCATAACATTAAGATGAAGATGCTAGAATGAAGGATGCAAAGGCTCTAATGATATTTCAACAGCATGTGGATACTTGAGGATCAATGCATGCTAATGATAATTTGGTAGAATAATGTTACTTGAAGCTCAATGCATGCTAATGGCTTATGAGGGGGTTGATTTATAGGAAAGGCTTGGTTCCAATGGACAGCTGAGATCAATTAAGGCTTTAGATGAAATGGATGGATAGGATTAAGTTAGGTTTCCTTGCACATCAAGAAATTGTAGTCATGTGACATGTGGCAAGGGAAGATAAATCTTAGGTGTGCTTGTGTAGATAAATACTAACATTAGGTCCCATTAGTTGTGCATGTGAAAGATAAAAGTTGTAACACATGATTGACTGGACAAGTGTTAGAATGTGATGAAAAGTGAGGACTTAATTCAAATAAAATATTTGAATTAGTTGGGATATAGTTGGAAATTAATTAAATAAATAAGATTTATTTAATTAATTGGATAAATGAATAGGATGGGATAAGATATGGAGGACTTAATTCAAATAAAATATTTGAATTAGTTGGGATAGGAGTTGAAAATTAATTAAATAAATAAGATTTATTTAATTAATTGGAAAGTGGGATTATGCATGTGAAATTAATTAAATAAATAAAATTTATTTAATTAATTGGCTAAGTAAGATGAGGATGGAATTAAGATGGGATTTTAATTAAATAAATAAAATTTATTTAATTAATGGGATTAAGAGTGGGATTTAGGACAAAAATGGCTTATGATGTTTAGATAATGTTTTAACAAGGTGTTGTAGGACATGGACAAAGTTGGGATAAATTTGGGGGTCTACAGGAAATATGTGTGATTTTTCCTTGGGCATATTGCCTAATTTGCACACTTAAAATTCAAACATTATTACATTCATGATAATAGCCAAAGCAACATACATAATGAATTATCATATGCATTACATATATTTCATAATCAATAATAATATCATAATCGTCACATCTAATAATCTAAATCATTCTCATTCAAGATTGCAAACCACATCACTTTTAATCTGATATATTATAGATTAGACATGCACAATTACATTCATACAAAATCTATAATGGTAATTTTTTTAGGAAAAAGGTACAGAGCACCTAAAAAGTAATTTATAATAATTATAAAAAGAGATTACAAAATGGGCCCATAGGGCATCCATACAATTTATGAAATAACAACAAAACTATCAAAATACTACCCTATGACTAAACACCAAGCTAATTTTATTTTTTCATTTACCAGTGATGGTGTAGTATTAAAAAAAACCCTCACTATATGGGGAACATAGTCTACATTTCTACAGAGATTCAGAAGCAGAAAAAAATATAAGTCTTTAATCAGGAGGCTCATTAACATCTATAATCGGACAAAAATGAGCACCAACTACATCCACAACATTCTCATAACCTTCATCTTTGACTACATCTCTCAAGGGCAGTGGGACTTGGGGCTAATGTTGTAGAAGGAATAGAATTCAATTGAATTTCTCTTCAATGTTGTCAGCTAGAGAAATCCCTATCTCCTCCTTATGAGCATGTGGAGATTTTAAAATAGTCACTTCACATTCATTTTGGAGTCCATGTTGCAGGGTGTCAAAAATAGGATTGAAAGTAGGTGCATGACTAATTAGATTATCATCTTGCACAAGATCCATAATATTTGAGGTGAGTGTAGATAGAATCTGAGATAAGTATAGGGTTCGAGGATGATCCTCCAAAATATCTCTGCCTATGCCCTCCCAAAGATCATCTTCAACTTCTAAATAGTCAATTTCAAATATCAACGCCAAGGAGTTAGTTTCTATACTGTTGAAGAATGGTCATTCCCATTTTTGTACTAGAAAATGCTATCAACGCCAAGGAGTCAGTTTCTATACTGTTGAAGAATGATCATTCCCATTTTTGCACTAGAAAATGCACTCTCTTGTTAACTTGTTTCTCCATTATAGCTTCAATTAAAAGATATGTAAACACTAATCGAGTATGCATAAATAGAATCCCATGAAGAGCTGGGGATAATAATTATCCGATCATGCTGGCATAGGATTAATTAATTATCCACTGCCTCAATCCTTGTGAAAGGATATATAACATGGAATGAAGAATTTGGCATGAATTTAGTAGCTTGACATTAGGTACAATAGGCTCCGCAAAAGATATCCACTGAAAGTTAGAATGTGGGAACAATGAATTCATAGCAAGAGATCTTACATCATAAGCTACAACCACACACAAATTGTCAGTTATAAAAAAGGCATGTGGCACAATGCCACTTATTTTCTTTTCTCCCTCTCCACTATTGATGAGATATGGGGAAGATTCCCAATCATAACATTATTGAATTCCACAAACTCTAGATTTTGATTGAGAGCTAGATTTTCTAGTCCATCAGCTAGGTCATTACCCTCCCTGTAACAACGAAGGATATCAAAATGAGAAAAATACTCAAGTAGCTTCTAGGATTCCTATAAAATATAGTGAATTCTCCAATTTGAAGATAATTTACATTTCAACGCATTGATGCTATTCAAAGAATCCCACTCAATTCATAAATTTCTAATCTTTTCCTTTCTAGCTAATTTCAATCCTTCTACTAAAGTAGTAGCTTCTGCCTAATTATTAGTCCCATCAAGAACACACATAAAGGGAGTAGCTATGACCTCTCTTGAAGAATTTCTGAGAACCCATCCCACAATTGAAGAACTAGGATTCCCCCTTGCTGCACCATCAAAGTTTAGTTATAAAAAGACTCTTTTGGAGGGACCCAAACAACATGACTCCTCAAAACTTTCTTTATGTTTTGAATTAATATGGAAGAGGGAGGACATAGGAACTTCTAATTAGAAATCATTAAAGAATCCCAAGAAGAAAAGGAAAGGTTTAAAATCCATGTCTTCCAAAGGTGAGACATTACCACTTCAGAAATAGAGTGTTCAATAATAGAAATAATTTTGTCAACACTTATACATTCTTTCTTAAAAACCCTCATGTTTCTTTCCAACCAAATACTCCAAATTATTATTGAGGGAGACATAACCCAAAGAGCTACAAAAGCTGAATCTTTAAACAATAATGGCTAGCTATAAAAGAGATCTTCAAGAGTATTAGGTAATGGAGCATACCAACTCAACTTTGAACACACCCACTGCCAACACTTAGAAGCAAACTGACAAGAAACAAGTAAATGATCAGTACTCTCCTCTTCAATACCACATAAAAGGCAATCAAAAGATTATGTTATCCCCAATTTCTTCAATCTTTGACTAGGAAGAATCTTATTATTAAAAGCAATCCAAGCAAAATCTCCAGCTTTAGGCAAACAAACATTATTCCAACACAAAACATGAGGCCAATTATTTGAGTTTATATCGCCTTCTTGTAAAAGTGACTTATAACCCTCCTTCATAGAATACTAACCTGATTTGGAAAAAGTCCAAATAGTTCATCATCTTTACCTAAAAATGATTTTTTTCTATTTTGCAAATTAGAAGCTAGAAAAACTTTTTGATCCATTGGGAAAGGACAATTCTAAAAATCATTCCATTTCACTATAGAGATAACATAATCAAAAGGAATCACAATAGTATTTGATTTTGGTGCCCCATAAATTAGAAAGGTCTGACTATACTTGTTTGAGGCCCAAAAGCTAAGCCAAAGGGGGATGTTCATTCCATGAATCATTTCAAAAAGAAGCCTTATGCCTATTATGAATTACCCAAGTCAAATTTGGAAGAATGACATTGCTACAAGTACGTGCCTAATCAGTGTTTTCATTGATGTCAACATATTTGTGTTGTCATTGGTGTCAACTGTGCTCTTACTTTATTGAGGATATTGATAAAATTAACCCCTTTGGTGATAACAATGTGTTGCAGTAGAAATAGTGCATTACATACAGAAGAATAGTCCAAAAGAATGTTCTGCATTTCCTGTAGAATAAATATCATTTCTTATGGATTGGAAGTTATTTAGAAGCTTGTCTAAAGATGTTATATTCCAAGGTTGAGCCTCCGGTATGAAGAATTGAGAGAGCTATGTTCACCAGAGTGAAAACAACTTTTTTTGTGTTTGGTGGTGACAGGGAGAAAATGTTTTGCTTTGTATTCCTCCGCATTGAAGTATTTTGATCTATAGTTCTGGAAGTAAGTCTATGATGATGATTAATACCTTCAAGTATAATGGTTCATGATTTGGTGGTCCGCAATCTATCTTTTACTCATGACATTGGCTGGCAGTGTTGTTCTTGTGCTCCGATTTGAAGAATCTTGTTGATAGAGTTGTTAGAGATTTTGTGATTGTTCCTGGTGATTATAATGTGCTTCTGGATGTCTCCTAATCATGCTCCTACATTTGGATTGGTCCGCAAGGTGTAATTTAGATCGTGCATGAAGCATGTTCTTAAGAATACTTGTTTTATCATCAATCTTGGCCGACCTGGTTGAATTCCTCATTTGTGGAGATGCATCGAAGATTGTGATAGAGTGTTGTAGCATGGAAGATTGTGTTTGAGTCCTAGCTAAGGCATGGCATGATCCACATACATTCTTACATATTTTCCTTAACTAAATTTGTATTAGGTCCAGACCTATTTTATGTATGTTTGTAATGCTAACCTTGGAGATTGTTCCAATGGTTGATGATTGTAATGTTGACCTTGATGATCATTCCAAGGTTGATGTAGTGTATAAATACTTGTAATTGAGTCGTGAAAAAGTATCAAAGGGAAAAGATGCGAAGATAAAGTGAAGTAAGGTAGCAGAGAAGAGGAAAGGTGTTTGTGCTTCAATGGAACTGAACCTTGGTAAGAAGTAGATGTTGTTATCTTAGTTCAACCCTTTGGCAGTGAGCCTTCATTTTGTAGTGAGCCACCATTTGGTAGTGAGCCTTCATTTCACAGTGAGCCACCCTTTGGCAGTGAGCCATCCATAGGCAGTGAGCCCTGTAGGAAGTGAGACTCTATTTTTTGGTATTGATATAACTTATATATTTATGTGGGCTAACACCCACCATGGTTTTTCCCTTTTAGGGTTTTCCACGTAAAAATCTGGTGTCTCCTATGTTGTTTATGCTTTTGTGTTGAGCTTATCATTTAATGCTTTCATGGTTATATCTGAATATAAGTAATTAATAAGTTGATGATCATATTTGGTTAAAAGTTTTAGGACAACTTATTCAACCCCGCTTCTCAGTTGTCCGGTGTAGTTCAACAATTGGTATCAGAGCAAGGTTCCTCTGAAGAAAGCCTAATAGCTTGAGGAATATCCAGGATGTCGTATAAGAAGGAAGCTCCACATTTTGATGGGAAAAATTATGCTCTTTGGAAGGCACGAATGAAAAGTCATCTTCTTTGTCTTGGTTATAAAGTATGGAAAGCTATAGAAGCAAAATTTACTATGCCTCCAAATGGTTTAATGATTGAAGATGAAATCAAAGAATATGAGGTGGATGTCAAAGAAAAGGATGCTCTGTTAAGTTCCTTAAGTGACTCTTTGCTAAAAAAAGTTGTGGACCTTGAAACTGCAAATGAGGTATGGGATAAGCTAAAAAATCTGTATGAAAGAGATGATTCTATAAAAGAAGCCAAGCTACAAAGTCTAAAAGTGAAGTATGAGGGTTTGAAGATGAATGAAGATAAAAACATAACATCCTTTATGCAAAGAGTTGATGAACTTGTCACTGGAATAAAGGGTATGGGAGGAACTCTTGGTGATAAGGAAGTTGTGATGAAGATTATCAGATCACTACCAAAGTCATTTAGTCACAAGGTAGCTGCAATTGAAGAATTCATGACTATAAAAACTATTGACAGAGATCAGTTACTTGGAAAGCTTACAGCCTTTGAGATGAGAGAATTTGGTGATGCCCTACCTAAAGTTGAATAAGCTTTTAAAACTCGTATTTCAGCAGAGATCTCCAGAGATGAGAAATACAAGGTGGATGATGACTTTGATGAAATTAAAGCCAACTTTGTTGACAGGCTTCAAAGAGGTTCCGGTAAGTTCAAAGGTAAATTATCTTTCAAATGTTTCTCTTGTGGTAAAGTAGGTCATTATACTTCCAAATGTCTTGAAAGAATTGAAAGAAATAAGAAGAAATATGAGAACAGGCCTAGAGTTCCAAAAAAATGCTACTATGTCAGATATTTTGATGATGAAGGGGTAACTGATGATGAATCTGATGATGCTAATACTAGTGCAAATGAATACCTGTTTATTGCTATTAAAGAAGATCCTGTGTCTACTAATTCTTCTAGCTGTGTGAAGGATGAAAAACTAGTAGAAGAAAGTGCTTTGGCTATTTGGGTTGAGAAAGATAAGGATGAATGGATTATTGATAGTGGATGCTCACATGACATGACTGGTGACAAAAGTAAGTTTGTAAGTTTGGAAAAGTATGATGGAGGACTGGTTAGGTTTGGAGATAATGCAGCTGGTAAGATTTGTGGAAAATGATCTATTTCATTTGATGGAAAGCATAATATTGACAATGTTCTCTATGTGAAGGGTTTAAAGCATAATCTTTTAAGTGTTGGTTAGATGTGTGACAAAGGATATGATCTGAGATTCAAAGATAATGGGTGCAAGATCATGGAAAGTTTTGGAACTATGATTGCTACCAGTAAGAAGACAAAAGGTAACATCTATCAATTGAGAGGAACTAATGATTATTGTTTATTAGCTCAGGCAGATGAAAGTTGGTTGTGGCATAGAAGGATGTGTCATATAAACTTTGATAGTCTAGTAAAGGTAAGCTCAAGTCAGACTGTGAGGGATTTACCAAAACTTGTGAAACCCTCCAATTTAATTTGTAAGGAATGCCAGTTGGGAAAGCCTATAAGGACAAGTTTCAAGAGAAAAGAATAATTTTCTACTAGTTTGCTGAATCTAGTGCATATAGATCTCTGTGGTCCTACAAGGGTGAGAAGTCTACAAGGTGATAGGTACTTCATGTTGCTTATTGATGATTATTCTAGAATGACTTGGGTTACTTTTCTAAGAGATAAATTAGAAGCCCTAGAGAAGTTCAAATCTTTCAAGGTAATGGTTGAGAATGAAATAGATTTGAAGATCAAATGCTTGAGGTCTGATAGAGGAGGTGAGTTCACATCAAATGAATTCAACATTTTCTGTGAAGAGCATGGGATAAAGAGATAACTGTCTGCACCTAGGACTCCTCAGTAGAATGGAATTGTGGAAAGGAAGAATAGGATAGTTTAGGAGGCTGCTAGGACAATGATGAAGGAAGAAGGTATGTCAAAAGTCTTTTGGAAAGAAGCTATTCACACTACTATCTACATTCAAAATAGAGTTCAAGTGAAAGGTAATGGTACTAAAACTCCCTATGAATTGTGGTATGGAAGAATTCCCATAGTAAAATATTTCAAAGTCTTTGGAAGCAAATGTTATATCAGGAGAGATGAAGATCTAGGAAAGTTTGATGCAAGATGTGATGAAGGAATATTTCTTGGATACTCTACCAAGAGTAAGTCTTACCGGTACTACAACAAAAGGCTCAAAAAGATTGTTGAGAGTGCAAATGTGAAGGTGGATGAAGGCAAGGAAAGAATATCAGACCTAACTTGTTATGAACTAGATGAACCTGTGACTATAGTAATTGAAGAGAAAGATAAGCAAGTAGATAGTCAGGATGAAGAAAAGGCTCTAGAAAGTGTTGTCAAGACTACTAGGTATGTAAGGATCAATCATTCCAAAGATCAAATTATAGGTGACAAGAACAAAGGTGTGTTAACAAGAAGAAGAGCTATAGGGGAACAAGTCAATTATTGTTTGCTTTCAAAGATTGAACCAAAAACTGTGAATGAAGCATGAAATGAGGGAAATTGGGTAAAGGCAATGGAGGGAGAACTAATGCAGATAGAGAAGAATGAAACTTGGGAATTAGTTCCTAGACCTATTGACAAAAATATTATTGGAACTAAATGCATCTTTAGGAACAAACTGAATGAAAATGGAGAAGTTGCAAGGAATAAAGCAAGATTTGTATGCAAAGGATATTCTCAAATTGAAGGGATAGATTTTGAAGAAACTTTTGCTCCAGTATCTTGGATTGAACTAATTAGAATGTTTCTGGCATTTGTAGCTCACAAATATTTTAAGGTATATCATATGGATGTGAAATCTGCCTTCTTGAATGGTAAGTTAGAAGAGGAAGTATACATTGAGCATCCAGAGGGATTCCAATTGTCAAATCAAGGTGATATGGTATGCAGGGTGAAGAAAGAATTATATGGACTCAAACAAGCTCCTAGAGCCTAGTATGCAAGGTTAGATAGGTATTTATTACAATTTGGATTTAGTAAAGGTCTTACAAATAGCAATCTGTACTTTAAAATCAATGATGATTAGATCTTGATTGTTGAGGTCTTTGTTGATGACATTATCTTTGGAGGAAATGAAGGTATATGCATAAGGTTTGCCAGTGAGATGAAAAGTGAATTTGAAATGTCCATGTTTGGTGAAATAAATTTCTTTTTGGGTCTACAAATTAAGCAATTAGATAAAGGAATCTTCATATCTCAATCTAAGTATGTGAAAGAGTTGTTGAAGAAAACTGGTTGCAAGTTGAACAAAATTGGTGAATCACCTAAGGCTGATCAGAAAAAATATAGATCCATGATTGGAGGATTACTTTATTTAACTCAAACTAGACCTGATATTATGCATGGAGTATGTCTTGTTGCAAGGTTTCAAGCTGATCCAAGAGAATCACATGTGATGGTAGTTAAGAGAATCCTGAGCTATTTGAAAGCTACTCTGGATCATGGCTTATGGTATCCAAAGGATAAGGATTTCACTCTTAGTGCTTATATAGATGCAGATTGGGCCAGAGACATTGATGACAAAAAGAGTACAAGTGGAGGTGCTTTCTTCTTGGGTAATAGATTGGTCTCATGGCTGAGCAAGAAACAAGATTCAATATCTTTGTCAACTGCATAAGCAGAGTATATTGTAGCAGCATGTTGTTGCACTCAAGTGTTATGGATGAAGCAAACTTTTAAGGATATAAGAGTTGTGTATGAAGATCCAATTGTAATCTTTTGTGACAATACAAGTTCCATAAACATTTCAAAGAATCCAGTGATGTACTCAAGAAAGAAGCACATATCAATAAGGTATCACTTTTTGAGAGAGAAGGTGATGGAGAATGAAGTAAAGTTGGAATATATGTCCACAAAAGATCAGATTGTAGACATTTTCACTAAGCCTTTGCCTAAAGATACCTTTGAATATCTTAGAGAAAAAATTGGGGTCATTACCCCTCCTATCCCAAACTAAGATGCATAGGAATGTATCAATCCAGTGGAGCTCAAAGTGTCATTCCTTGATTTGGATTGATGTTCTGAAGGCTACCTCTCAGGAGGAGTAGCTAAGTGTTTCTGGTAAAGTAAATGGATTAGAACAATAGTGTGCAAGTATGTGCCCTTTTCCATTGATGTCAAACAGGGAGAGAAATCATGTGAAAAACTTAGGGGGAGAAAGAATGCAGATGTGTAAAGAGAAAGGGGGAGAATCTTGTCTTGACCAGTCTTTTTAGTTTTTCACATCATATGTTGCCATCAATGACAAAGGGGGATATTGTTGCAAGTATGTGCCTTAATCAGGGTTGTCATTGATGTCAACATATCTATGTTGTCATTGGTGTCAACTATGCTCTTACTTTATTGAGGATATTGAGAAAATTATCCTCTCCGGTGATAACAATGTGTTGCAGTAGAAACAGTGCATTACATGTAGAAGAACAGTCCAGAAGAATGCTCCGCATTTCCTTTAGAATAAATATCATTTCCTACGGATTGTAAGTTATTTAGAAGCTTGTCTAAAGATGTTATATTTTGAGGTTGAGCCTCTAGTATGAAGAATTGAGACAGTTATGTTCACTAGAGTGAAAATAGCTTTTTCTGTGTGTTTGGTGGTGACAGGGAGAAAGTATTTTACTCTGCATTCCTCCACATTGAAGTATTTTGATCTGTGGTTCTAGAAGTAAGTCTGTGATGATGATTAATGCCTTCAAGTGTAATAGTTCATGATTTGGTGGTCCACAAGCTATCTTTTACTAATGATAGTGGCTGGCAGTGTTGTTCTTGTACTCTAGTTTGAAGAATCTTGTTGATAGAGTTGTTAGAGATCATGCGGTTGTTCCTGTTGATTATAATGTGCTTGCGGATGTCTCCTGATCATGCTCCTACATTTGGATTGGTCCGCAAGGTTTAATTCAGATTGTGCATGAAGCATGTTCTTGAGAATACTTGTGTTATCATCAGTCTTGGCTGACATGGTTGAATTTATCATTTGCAAAGATGCATCGAAGATTGTGATAGCATGTTGTAGTGTGGAAGATTGTATTTGAGTCCCAGCTAAGGTGTGGAATGATCTACATACATTCTTACATCTTTTCCTTAGCTAAATTTGTATTAGGTCTAGACCTATTTTATGTATGTCTATAATGCCGACCTTGGAGATTTTTCCAATAGTTGATGATTGCAATGCCAACCTTGATGATCATTCCAAGGTTGATGTAGAGTATAAATACTTGTAATTGAGTCATGAAAAAGTATCAAAGGGGAAAGATGCAAAGATAAAGTGAAGTAAGGTAGCAGAGTAGAGCAGAGGTGTTTGTGCTTCAATGGAACTGAACCTTGGCATGAAATAGATGATGTTATCTTAGTTCAACCCTTTGGTAGTGAGCCTTCATTTGGTAGTGAGCCACCCTTTAGCAGTGAGCCATCCATAGGTAGTGAGCCTTTCTTTGTACTGAGTAATTTAGGCAATGAACCTTGTAGGCAGTGAGCCTCTATTTTTTGGTATTGATATAACTTATATATTTCTATGGGTAACACCCACCATGGTTTTTCCCTTTTAGGGTTTTCCACGTAAAAATCTCGTGTCTCCTATGTTGTTTATGCTTTTGTGTTGAGCTTCTCATTTAATTATTTCATGGTTATATCTGAATATAAGTAATTGATAAGTTGATGATCATATTTGGTTAAAAGTTTTAGAACTAATTCACCCCCCTCTCAGTTGTCTGATGTAGTTCAACAAATATCTCTACAAGTTATGAGGAAATTCCACATTTTTGAGCCCGATGGAGGGTTTGATACTATGAAAACTCTCTCAGGAATAAGAGAATCCAAGTATTTATATTGCATAATTTTACACCATTTGGATTGAGGTTTTGTATATTTCTTCAAGGCCAGCTTAGCTCCCAGAGCCAAATTGTGGGCTTCTATATTATGTATACATGCCCCCCCTCTATGAATAGATGTGCATATTTTCTCCCAAGCTATTAAAGAAACCTTTCTTTCCTTCTCTATATTTCCTTTCCATAGAAATTCTTTTAAAGATTTTTCAACATCATGAACAACACCTTTGGGCATTTTAAGAGCTGACATCATAAACATTGGAATAGTTGACAAAATTGATTTGATTAAGGTAATTCTCCTTGGAAATGTAAGCCATCTACCCTTCCAAGAGGATAGCTTTTTTATGAATTGCCTGAACAATTTTAGGCTAGAAGTCCTTATGTACACCAAAAAAAAGAGGAATCCCAAGATATTGAAAAGGAAGAGAATTAGATTTGAAGCCAAAAATAGATATAATACGATTATGAATTGAAGGATTAGAATTGAAAAAGAAAATTTTGGATTTAGCTGGATTTAGGGCTTGCCCTTGAACTTCAAAATACAAAGAGATAGTCCTTTGGATACATCTGGCTTCTGAAACTGAGGGGAAACCAAATACAAGATTGTCATCAACAAAAGTGTGTGTAATAGTAGAAGGAAACCTGGGGATGTGAACACCTTGCCAAAACTGCTTATGGTTTTGAATTGAGATTTATCTGCTAAGAGCTTCTGCCATAATTATGAAAAGAAAAGCGGAGATCGGGCCTCTCTTTCTCACACCTTGAGAGGACTAGAAAAAACTAGAAGGAGACCCATTAATTAAAACTAAAAACTTGACCCCTAAAATACAGGAATAGATCCATTTACACCATTTATGTGAAAAATCAAATTTGTTAAGAACATACATAAGAAAATTCCATGACACTTTATCATAAGCCTTCATCATATATAATTTCATAGCCATTTCTCGAAGACTATTAGTTTGAATCAAGTGCAGGACCTCATGAGAAACCAAAGCCCCATCAATAGTTTCTCTATTAGGAAAAAATCCCCCTTGCTCTTCAAAAATTATATTTGGAATAATGGAAGCTAAACGTAGAGTGATAGATTTTGAAAAAAAATTATACAGGATGTTGCATAGAGATATATGTTAGACTTAGGGCATACAACTGAGAGGGGGGGGTGAATCAGTTGTGTGAAACTTTCCCTTATTCAAACACTTGAATCTTCTTTAGTGATTAGCATAATATTAATCATGAACCATAATGCATTCAAATCAAAAGCAGAAACATATCAACACACATGACACCAAGATTTTGACATGGAAAACCCAGTTAAGGGAAACACCACGGGGTGATTATCCCAAGAATGTATTCTCTGTTAGAAGAATAGAAAGAACAAAATGGCACATGCCAATTAGGGCTCACTGCCTGAGCACACTGCTCACAAGAGGCTCACTGCCTACAAGAGACACACTGTCTACAAAGGAATAAGTATCACCTTTATGAACTGGAGAATAGCATCTTTAGCATGCTTGAATCAGTTCCATTTAAGCCCAATACTTCTACTCTGCCTTTTGCACTTCTCTTTGCTATCACACACTCATCACCTCAGGACACACTTCAAAATGAATTCACAATCCCTTATTTATACAAGGAATTGACTTAGGAACAATCATCTAAGTCGGCAAACACCTACAAGATCATCTTCAAGATGTGTAATACATTCAGTCAGCCAGTTTCAAGAAGAACACCAATATTCATGGCTATTCTTCAAATGCAAACTCTAACTTTAATGTAGACCACTAGCAGTAATTGGACATGATCCAACGATCATCATAACCTTCCCTGAATCACCAAAAATATCCGCACTTCATCATCCTACTAGAATTCTTCTCTCATCATCCTACTGGAATTCTTCTCTCCTTCATCCGGAGCTACAAGAACACAATCTGTCATCACTATCACAAATGAATAGGCACTTCCGGACCTTCAACCCACGAATTAATCTAGTTGATACTTCACAGGGATGTCCTCAACACTCCCTCAGATCTGCAGAATAGGATAATGAAATACCGGATCTCACCGGACCTTTCTGTGGCCCTCTGTCACCTCTAAACACCTGCCGGAACCGGTTCTACTTGAGCGACCAAAACTTCTTCAGATCTTCATGCAGACCTCTGAAATATTGACTAGAGCATCTCAAGACTTATAGCTACAAACCCTTTAAACCACATCCTCTGATCCTCAACCTATTGAGGACTTTTTACCTTCTTGTCATCACTGTTCTTCATTGTTCTTGATTGAGACTTATTCTCTCAATATCCTCAGTACACAGCTCATCTAATCCTTCTCATTAATGCAACATGAGTATGTTGACATCAATGAAAACACCGGTTAGGCCCATACTTGCAACAATCTCCCCCTTTGTCATTGATGGCAACATATGATGTGAAAAACCATCAAGACAAGAACTTCTCCTTGCTGTTATAACTCCCTCTAGCAACAACAACTATTCACATGTCTTCTCTTCCTCTATTGCTCCTCCTTTGATCAGCAACCACTTGTTTTTCACATGTCTTCTCTCCCCCTTTGACATCAATGGCAAAGGGCTCATACTTGTAACTTCATTACTTCATAACATAACAGCTGCTCCCCTTGAGTAGTAGCTCCCTTATCATCAATCTGGATCACAAGATATGACTGTGATATCCACCAGATTGATGCACATCAATGCATCCTAGTTCATCATTGGAGGGGCAATAACCCCTAACTTTTCCCTGAGATACTTAAAAGAGTCCTTGGGAAGAGGTTTAGTAAAAATATCTGCAAGCTGATCCTTGGAGGGTACATACTCCAATCTGACTTCACCCTTGTTTACTTGCTCTCTCATAAAGTGAAACTTGATAGATATATGCTTAGTTTTAGAATGCAACACCAGATTCTTAGAAATATTTATTGCACTTGAATTATCACAGAAAATTGTGATAGGCTCCTCATATTCTACTTGAATATCTCTTCGCATCTGCTTCATCCACAAAACTTGAGTGCAACTTCCTGCTGCTGCAATGTATTCTGCTTCAGTTGTAGACAGGGATATTGCCTCTTGTTTCTTACTTAGCCAAGAAACCAGCCTTTTTCCCAACAAGAATGCTCCTCCACTTGTACTCTTCCTATCATCCACATCTCCTGCCCAATCTGCATCTGTGTATGCATGAAGAGAAAAATTATGATCTCTAGGATACCACAGACCATACTCAACTATTCCTTTTAATTACCTAAAAATTCTTTTGATTGCCATGACATGAGATTCTCTGGGATCAGCCTGGAATCTCACCACAAGACCAACAGCCTGCATTATATCTAGTCTAGTTTGAGTGAGATACAATAATCTTCTAATCATTGATCTGTACTTTGTCTGATCTATCTTAGGAGAGTCATCATCTTTTCTCAACTTACATCTGGTTGCCATGGGAGTGTTCATTGGCTTTGAATCTTCCATTCCAAATTTCCTCAATAATTCTTTCACATAATTGGTCTGAGAGATAAAGATTCCTTTCTTTGTCTGAGTAATTTGCAGACCCAAGAAGAAATTCATTTCATTGAGCATTGACATTTCAAACTCACTTTTCATTTGATTTGCAAAGGTTTTACACATACTATCTCTTCCTCCAAAGATGATATCATCAACAAATACTTCAACAATCAAGATGTTTTCGTGATCAATTTTGAAATATAGGTTACTATCAGCAGTACCTTTGTTGAAACCAATCTTCAAAAGATGTTTGTCCAGCCTTTCATACCATGCTCTTGGGGCTTGCTTTAGACCATACAGTGCCTTCTTTAATTTGTAAACCATATCACCATGCTCAGATAACTGAAATCCATCCAGTTGTTCAATGTACACTTCTTCTTTTAAGTCACCATTTAGGAAAGCAGATTTGACATCCATTTGATACACTTTGAAATCTTTGAAGGCAACAAATGCAAGAAATAGTCTGACTACTTCAATTCTTGCCACCATAGCAAAGGTTTCCTCAAAATCAATCCCTTCTATTTGAGAGTAGCCTTTGCAGACTAATCTGGCTTTATTTTTTATTACTTCACCAACTTCATTTAGTTTGTTTCGGAAGACCCATTTGGTTCCAATCACATTCTTGTTTCTAGGTCTAGAAACAAGATCCCAAGTGTGATTTTTCTCAATTTGCATCAACTCTTCCTCCATTGCTTTGGTCCAATTTTCATCATTGCAGGCTTCATTGATTGTCTTAGGTTCAATCTTTGAAATTAGACAACATTCATCTAAATTTTGAGCAATTTTCCTTCTAGTTTACACACCTTTGCTTTTGTCACCTATGATCTGATCTTCAAAGTGGTTCAGTCTTACATACCTTGGAACTTTGGGAGTTTCTTGCACTTCTACTTCATGATCAGGCTCATTCAGACCTATCTCTTCTTCCTGATTTACCGGATCAGTCTAAATCTGACTTTCAGGAGAAGATTGAGCTCCTTGAACCAGAACACCATTCTGATCATCTTCATCATACTCATAAAACCTTGAGAGTTTCTCTATTCCCTCATCAACCTTCACATTTGTACTTTCTATCATCTTTCTTAGTCTCTTGTTATAACACTGATATGCTTTGCTTTGAGTAGAGTAACCCAAGAATATTCCTTCATCACTTCTAGCATCAAACTTGCCTAAATCTTCATCTCTTTTGATGTAACACTTGCTACCAAAGACTCTGAAATATCTTATAGTGGGAGTAATGCCAAACCAAAGTTCATAAGGGGTCTTACTGGTACTACTTCTGATTTGAACTTGATTAAGAGTATAGACTGCAGTGCTGACAGCTTCTCTCCAATAGATCTGAGGAACATTTGCTTCCATCATCATAGTCCTAGATGCTTCTTGGATGGTCCGTTTTTTCTCTCCACTACTCCATTCTACTGTGGAGTCCTCGAAGCAGACAACTGTCTCTTAATTCCATGTTTCTCACAGAATTCTATGAACTCACCGGATGTGAATTCTCCACCTCTATCAGACCTCAGACATTTCAACTTTATTCTTGTTTCATTCTCTACCATAGCCTTGAATATTTTGAATTTCTCAAGAGCTTTTGATTTCTCCTTTAGAAAGGTTACCCACATCATCCAGGAATAGTCATCTATTAGCAGCATGAAGTATCTATCACCTTGAATACTTCTGGTTCTTGTCGTACCACAAAGATCAGTGTGAACTAAGTCCAATAGTCCGGTAGAAGACAGTTCCTTACTTTTGAATGTGACTCTGCTCATCTTACCCAACTGACATTCCTTGCACAAGCTGTTAGTAGGTTTCACCAATTTTGGAAGATCTCTTACAGCCTGAGTATTGCTTATTTTGATCATATTATCAAAATTCACATGACACATCCTTCTACTCTGATCAACTTGAACAAACAAGCAGCTTTTACCAGTACCAACCAAGTAAAAGATATTACCTTTAGTTTGAGTACCGGATGCAATCTCTATTCTGGATCTTTCAAAGATTTTGCATTTTCCATCCTTGAATCGGAGATCATAGCCTTTGTCCACCAACTGTCCAACACTGAGAAGATTGTGCTTCAAACCTTCAACATATAGTACATTACTAGTTTTGTTTCTTCCATTAAAAGAAATAGTTCCTCTTCCTCTGATTCTACCAGCATAATTATCACCAAACTTCACCACTCCTTCATACCTTTCCAAATCTATGAACTTATTCTTGTCACCTGTCATGTGGTGAGAGCAACCACTGTCAATGACCCAATCATTCTTTTCTTCAACTTGGGTAGCCAGAGCTCTTTCTATAACTTTATGATTGATAGATATAGAGGATATTGGTTCTTCTTCCTTGATGGCAATAAACACCCATTCACTTCCGGATTTGTTTTTTGTCTCTGATTTGTCATCTGTTACTCCTTCATTATCATCTTCTTCATGAACATAGTAATAATTCTTTTGGAACCTTGATCTGTTAGGATTTGGCTTTGAAAATAATTCTGGACATTTTGAGGACCAATCTTATTGCAGTTAAAACACTTAAAAGGCAATTTTCCTTCATACTTACCGGATCCTCTTAGCAGTCTCTTTGCAATGAGGGCTTCAAGTTGAGCAGTTTCTACTTCTTCTTCTAGGTCTTTTCTTGCTTTTCCATACCATGAAAAATTCCTTGATGAGTTCTTTCCCAGATCAAATCCTTGTTTACCTTTCACAGAGGCACTAGCTTTGAATGCAGATTCAGTTTTGGGGGGATCATCTCCAAATTCAATCATTTCAAAAGCAACTAGTTTGCCAGCCAATTGGTCTCTTGTGACAGTTGTATGGGCTCTGAATTCATCAATGGCAGCAACCTTGATTTTGTAAGAGGCAGGGAGGGATCTAAGAATCTTACCAACAATCTCATTTTCATCCAAGACTCCACCAGAATTTCTAATTCCACAAACTAGATCATTCACTCTTGGCATAAAAGTGGTAATATTTTCATCATCTCTCATCTTCAGTTTTTCAAATTTCCCTTTTAGACTTTGTAACCTTGCACATTTAACATACTCATCTCCTTCATGTAGAAGTTCCAGTTTAATCCAGATCTCATAGGCAGTTGGTAGGTCAATAACATTTGAGAGCTCTGAGTCAGTTAATGCACTTAGAAGAGCCACTTTAGTCCACAGATTGTTTTCAGCATTTGTGATTTCATTCAGGGTTGTCAGACCACCCTGTGGAGGTGCATACGCTCTTGTGACCATGGACCAGTACGCCTTTCCCATACACTGCAAGTAACATTTCATGCGACCTTTCCAAAGAGAAAAGTTGGTTCCATCAAACTTCAGACTATCTTTCTTGTATGATGACATCCTGGATCTCCTCAAGCGGTTAAGCTCCTTTTAGAGGAACTTAGCTCTAATACCAATTGTTAGACTTAGGGCATACAACTGAGAGGGGGGGTGAATCAGTTGTGTGAAACTTTCCCTTATTTAAACACTTGAATCTTCTTTAGTGATTAGCATAATATTAATCATGAACCATAATGCATTCAAATCAAAAGCAGAAACATATCAACACACATGACACCAAGATTTTGATGTGGAAAACCCGGTTAAGAGAAACACAACGGGGTGATTAACCCAAGAATGTATTCTCTGTTAGAAGAATAGAAAGAACAAAATGGCACATGCCAATTAGGGCTCACTGCCCGAGCACACTACTCACAAGAGGCTCACTACCTACAAGAGACACACTGTCTACAAAGGAATAAGTATCACCTTTATGAACTGGAGAATAGCATCTTTAGCATGCTTGAATCAATTCCATTTAAGCCCAATACTTCTGCTCTGCCTTTCGCACTTCTCTTCGCTACCACACACTCATCACCTCAGGACACACTTCAAAATGAATTCACAATCCCTTATTTATACAAGGCATCAACTTAGGAACAATAATCTAAGTCGGAAAACACCTACAAGATCATCTGTAAGGCGTGTAATACATCCGGTCAGCCAGTTTCAAGAAGAACACCAATATCCATGGTTATTCTTCAAATGCAAACTCTAACTTCAATGCGGACCACCAAAATTAACTAGACATGATCCAACGATCATCATAACCTTCCCTGAATCACCAAAAACATCCGCACTTCATCATCCTACTAGAATTCTTTTCTCCTTCATCTGGAGCTACAAGAACACAGTCTGTCATCACTGTCACAAATGAATAGGCACTTTCAGACCTTCAACCCATGAACTAATCTAGTTGATACTTCACAGGGACGTCCTCAACACTCCCTCAGATCTGTAGAATGGGATAATGAAATACTGGATCTCACCGGACCTCTGTCACCTCTGAACACCTGTCAGAATTGGTTCTACTTGAGCAACCATAACTTCTTCAGATCTTCATGCGGACCTCTAAAATCTTGACTGGAGCATCTCAAGACTTATATCTACAAACCCTTTAAACCATATCCTCTGATCCTCAACCTATTGAGGACTTTTTACCTTCTTGTCATCACTGTTCTTCACTGTTCCTAATTGAGACTTATTCTCTCAATATACTCAGCACATAGCTCATCTAATCCTTCTCATTAATGCAACATGAGTATGTTGACATCAATGACAACACTAGTTAGGCCCATACTTGCAACAATATAGCCCTGCATTCAGAAAAATAACAAGGGCAATTATTCTTAGGGATCAAAGAAATGCAAATGGCAATCATCTCCTTTAGAATAATTCTATTCCTCTGAGATTCTTCAAGTGTTAACTAGATGTCCCTCCCTAGGAAGTACCAACATTTTTCAAAGAAGAGGGGTGTATAACCATCAAGACTAGGTGCTTTGTCTACCTCCAGTGAGATGATTACTCCTCTAACGTCTTCTAAAGTAAATTTTTTAAGAGAATTTCACTATCTTCTAATGAAACCAATTTGGGGATGTTGTCTAGGATACAATTTGAAGAAATAATGTTTGTACTACCATCTTTATTAGATAGGAGATTTGAGAATAACTTAACTACCTCATCTTGAATTAGAGATTGACCAGTCAAAGAGATACCATCTGTCATCTTTACAAAATGAATCTTGTTCTGTTGCATTCTAATTTCTGAGGAAGCATGAAAGAACTTGGTGTTCTTGTCTCCTTCACACAACCAAACTTCTCTGGATTTTTGTCTCTAGTAAATCTCTTCCCTGGATAACATCTCTCTGAGTTCTTGTTGAAGGGATTTATGTTGTTCAAATAAATCATTGTTCATGCCAAACTGAATAACTTGAGAATTTATTGATTCTAAGAGGTTTCCCAAATAAGCTTTCTAAACAAAAATATTCTTGAAGTGAGTCTTATTCCATTCCTAAATTTTATGCTTCAACCATTGTAATTTTTTACAAACTTGATATATTCCTGAACATGCCATATAAGGAGAAGAGACCCACCATTTCTTTAGTAGAGGGAGAAAACTATCATCCCTAAACCACATAGCTTCCAACTTGAATAATTTTTTAAAAGAATTCTACATTTGCATGGATTTCACCTCCAATGAGATAGGAAAATGATCATAACCTAAAAAAGGTGGAATGGAAGAGTGATATGAATAATTAAAATCAAGCCATTCCAAAGAGATAAGAAACCTATCCAATCTTTCTATGATGAGGAGAAAATTCCTTCTCCTGTTTGTCCAAGAGAATTTACCATTTATGGGAGGAGGGTCTAACAAACAATTATCATGGATGAATGCAGAAAAGTCTATCATTGTTTTCACAAGAGGAGCAATACCACCAGTCTTCTCTTCAAGATTTAGAAAAACATTGAAATCATCCACTAAAATGATTTTATGCTCCTTAAGATTATGCATGGTAGCAATTAAAGAATCCCATATAGCTTTCTTTTGCTACTATTGAAGTTGGCCCATTTACATTAAAGAGCCAAAAGACTAATCTTTATCCATAACTCTAACCATCATCTAATTTTGAGAATTAAAACATTCAAAAATGTCCACCCTAAACTTATCCCATAGAATTGCTAAACCTCCTGAAGCTCTTGAAGCAACTAAATGAAGAAAATTCCACTTTGTCCAATTTGAAGAAACAACCTCAGCCTGTTGATGAGAAAACTTCATTTCTTGTAATAACACAATATCTATCCCTAAATAATCAATTTGATTCTTTGTCAAGCATCTTTTGTTATGGGCATTAATGCCCCTAAAATTCCATAAAAGGAATTTCATTTCTCTCAAGGAGAGTGGCAAGATCTCCTTGGTCTAACCATTTTATCAAGGGTTGTTTGAATCCCAGCTTGAATTTCTTCCTTAGTTTTATTGCATTTACCTTTCCTTCCTCTTTTTGAAATTAGAGTTGAGAAGGTTGTATTTTCATATAAAGGAGTTTGGAATATAGTTGTGTTCAAATTGGAGTCAAGGGACAAATCCTCATTTAACCCTTCATCTGTAATTTCCTCAATAAGATATTTTTCTACTTTTTGAAGGACTTCAGAAATCAATTTTTATGCTTCTTCCATATGAAAATGATCATAATTCTCCATTTTATTGATTTGAGACTCTAAAACCACTTCTTTGTTTAGATCCAAATCTTCAAATATATGCCTAATAGTATAATCATATTTAATTTCTTTTGAATCCAACTCTAGTCTCAATTGCTCCTCCAAAGACCAATTCAACTAAGTCTTCTTTCTAAAATCCCCCTCTTGAGTCCTTATCACCTCCTCATGAATATCTTTTTTCTCTGACTCTGATAGAAGATTTGGTTGATCTAAGTTATCTATCTTTTGAAATTCAAAAAAAATTCCTTCCTCTCTACCACAAGCATCCAAATCTAATTGGTTTATAACAAAAACCTTTGTGGACTGTACTTGAAATTCTATAGATCTTGGAACATCTGAATTCAATAGATACTTAAAAAAAGGCTCCCCCTGAAGAATCCCATCATTCATTTTTGTGGTATAAACTTTAGGCAAAGACGTTAAAGAGGAATTATCAATAATTTCTAGATCCTCACAAGCCATTAGGGGAGACTTAAAATCTTGATGTTCAATCTAAAAAAGAGAATATGGATCCTCAAAGGTTATTTTTTGGTGCCAATAGCCTTTAGAGGATTTTAAATAGAAGGATTTATGGAGGAGAAAAGAGGTATTAATGATTAAATAGAAATGTACTAGCATCTCTAGGTTACAAAAGTTTGGCATATCATTGTTTTGAAAAAAACCTATCTTTTCAACCATTAAACAGATGAGTTTGGTATTTCTATATTCAAGTGAAAGATTATGGAGACTAACCCAAAATGGTATGAAGTTTAAATTTTCCCTTAAAGGATCAAAATTAGGTTCCCATTCTTGAAAGAAAACACCTCTACCATGGAAAAACCAAGATTTATTCTTCAAGACACTATCCCTAGATTCTCTATTAGAAAAAAATGCAACAAAAAAATCATGGATCTTATCAATAGCAATAAGATCTAGGACATAATCCCAATTATCTTTTTCCCAGGAGATCAAATATTCTTTTTTATGGGAAAAGTTCTAGATCTTACCAATGATCACTTTTGACCTAAATCCTTCACATGCGGAAATATTAAATCATCTAGATTTGAACCTCCACTTCACATATGCTTGATAGATAGTCTGCTTTAGTTCCAAAACCCCCTTTTGCTTGAGTAGCCTTTCTAACCCAGATCTAGCAATTCATGGCTCTTGGAGAAGAAGATCAGCTTGAATGTATATTTCTTCTATAGGACTTGGTTCTTCTATAGCTTTATTGTCTCAATTTTGACCCCCCTCTAGATTGACACCATTTACCTTGTAATCTAGAAATATTAGGGTTTGATATCTTCATAGCTGCTACTTGTTAGAAATCATTTTTTTCTTTTATTGAAAGGATATATGCTACCTATCAATTCTTTCCCTTGTATGAAAATGACCATTTTGCATTGATTTTTCTCTACTATTTTGATGTCGATACCCATGAAACCCTGATTCTAGATCATTTCCTTCTTTTACTTTTTGGCTTGTATTTCTCCTGACTGCATCTGCAAAAATACTTTCTTGAGACTGTAAGGGTTTCCTAACCACATCTGCAAAATTTCGTTGACTCCTATAGTTTCTCTCCATTATGTAACATCTATAATGGTAAATTATATTTTAATTTGAAATTAATAATGTAGAAATTATGATCAATAATCATAATTTAAATAATTCATTCAAAATCTCACAATAACAGAAATTAATTTGAATTAAATTAAAATTCATCACCACATGATTGAATCCATACAAGAATCAAACCAAGACAACAAGATAAAGTATATTCCTCTAATTCTATCATAGTGATAATTAGTGTGAATTATAGATACTATCTTAACTAGCACAACAACCTAATAAAAGCCACTAATCTAGTCATAACGTCGATATCCAAAAAATTCCATGATCGTAAAAAATTCAATAAACAAGTCCCTAAATAATCATACACCAAGAAAGAATATCTAATATAAAATTAGTTACAAGGAGGAGTGGGCATCACAGACTAGCTAATAATACAATGTGTAAGATAATTGTGTAAGACGTTTGAATGAATAAAATTGGAGCACCCAAGTTTGGTGCGTAGACTCCTTGACTTGGAAGCTACATGTACCTTCCCTAAGAGGTGCAATCATGATGGGGTGTTGTAATTTAGATAATATATTTAAGCATCCAATTTGGTGCCTAACAAGGCTCATTGTATTAGAAATCATTGGCACTTTCCTTGATTGTCCTTGGCCTATTTTTCAATGCTTAGAATGGAGTTTGTACACAGTCAATTTAGAGTGAGTTTATGATACCAGATTGACTCCAGACATATAGTTGAATGTCTCATATGGGAATGTGTAGCAACATGGGGGATCAAAATGTGGCCAAAACCCATTTTGAAGAAAAATAGAGCATAATGTGAGCATGATATAACTCACTCACATTGATGCAAGAGCATCCCAGGTTGAAAAGCAATCCTGCATCAACCAAAAACATTTTGTTTCTTTTCTTGCATTACATTTCAGTTATTACAATCTCAACATTTTGCACTACATTTTACTACATAATCATTTCATAGCTCATGATACAAGAATAAGACTCTACAATGGCACATCTACATCATATCCATATTTTAGGAGATTTGCAATTGTCTATAGAAAGTTATCACTATCATAAGCTTATCAGGATTCACTATTCAAAGCATCCAACATTTAGTTTGAGTATATGAAGATTGCAACACCTTCTCGTGACTTGAGGTACCTAATGAAACATCTCACAAGGCATTATGGAACTAGAGGCACTTTCAAATAGAACCATGACATGATCCATCAACATTGAAGGCTTCACCATTGGAATTAGGCCAACCTACACATTTCATCAAGCATTGGAATTTGAAACCTCTTAAGGCCAATGTGGATCATTCCTTGAGCTATATCTTTCTTGTAATTGTAATAAGTCCACATACTGCCAGCATATGAAGGTTGTAATTGCTCGTGATATTGAAACAATAGATTTCCATTTGTTGTTCCATTCTTTATTTTTTCTATTGTGTTTTACTCTAAGGTTGTACAATAAGATAGTCCTTGATGTAGAGGACCTAGGACAATTTGTGAATCCCACAGTTTGACAAGACCTTTTTTCAGACATTCAAGAACCTAACTCATGGATTAACATGAATAAGTGGGAACATCAGTTAGTTTCCTTGAAAGAATCATGTAAACACTTGTTTTCCATTTCATAGGACCTATCCAGACCATTGGCTAAGGTTTGACAAGCTTGGGTTTAGTACTTCCTTCTTAACCCACTAGATTCCTTGTAGCCCTCCAAATGGGAACAGTCAGCAATAACTTCTACAAGTGGTCTACAAACTTCAATCTTAGACAATCCTAAGATACCCTTTTTGATGCCCTCTAACATATCCCAAACTTGGGGTGCTTTGTTTTGGTACATATACCCTAACCTATAAATGTCCTCTAACAGCCCTTGGCCAATTAGTCCTGTTTTGTGAAGCAAGTACTCTTGAATGGAATGGAAGAAATTTCTACACTACTTGAACATGTCAAGGGCATGGAAAAACCATAGAATCCAGGGTTTGTTTGCTTCTACAGTGGACTGTAATTGAATTCCACACTGTTGTTCCCTTTAGCAAGCACCTAGCACATGGGTTTGCTAGGTTCTTTAGACAAACTTCATCAAATCCACTTCTCTGCCCATGAACCTCACATAACACATTAAAATAGACATAAAACAATCCATTCCACTTATCTAGATGGGTTTACATTAGTGGAATGGGCAAAAACATACAATTTGTTGTCAAAACCCTAAAGTAGGGTTTATCTACCAACCTACAGAAAAATGCCTATAACCTTGCAATGGAAAAGTCTCAAAACCTCAAACTATATTCATTTGAAAGGTTACTCATAGTACTTTTATTCAATCATCTCATGAAGTCACCACTCATCCATATAGTCATACTAGGCAGCCTAGAACAGTGACTGGAACAACAAAATGGAAAGAAAACAGGGTTTTACTTCCTTATTTCTCCTTGAATCAATTGAATACCATGCAACTATCACTTGGGAGGATTAAAAGGAGTCTTCCTTGACCAAGGGAAGTAGTTTCAAGTAGTCTAGATCGGTGGGAGGGTAGAAAACTACTCTGCAACCACCAATCTATTTACATTTTTTGTCTTATTTTCCTCCTAACTACATGTCTTATCATATGCATTGGTGTTTTCAAACTTTACAATGCTTTCAAACATCAGTACAAGATAAATGAGCCTTTGACAAGGCATTAGGCCTCTTGACACCTCCCTACATGCCTTAGAAAGGCTTACAAACATGAATCTTTATGACTGCCTCAACTATGACATCAACATGATGACTTTTGGACATGGTCCTTATTACAAACATGGGGATGGTCTTCCAAGACCTTATTACAACATCATGAACATCAAAACAAACATTAACAATGCAAGATGAATGGAGATCTCCTTAGGGCTCCTGCACCAGTCCTATTCCTAGACCCTCCATCTGTGATTGCACCAAGTGGTATCAGAGTGAAGTTTTTGAGTCATTTAGGAGAGAAGGCATTTCAATAGATCTTAAGGTGAAAAGATTGCCAACCTGAGGTATCCTGCAAGTGTTTGTCAACAAAGCATTGATTGTGAGGTAGTTACAACCTTGTAGTCAGATTGTCAAATTGAGGTAGTTATACCAGATCTAAGGAAGAGATGCCACCAAGGAGGATGCTTGTTATGGCCAGTGTTTCTAGAAGAATGCAAGAAATGTTAGAAATGATGAGAACAATGAAAGATTGATTGGATGTTGTAGAAGAGGATAGGAAGAGAGGTCTAAACCCTAGACATGAGGATGAAAGTGATGACGATGAATTATGAGTTCAAATTGTGGATCAAAATGAAGAAACCCTAGAGGAAGAAGAGTCGGATTAGATAAAGATGTTGAAAGTTATTTCTAAGGTTGGTGAGAGACCTATAATTGAGATTTCAAACTACATGGGAAATGTGAACCTTGAGGAGTTGATTGACTGGAAAAATAACATGGAATAATACTTTGAGTATGAAGAAATTGAAGATCTAGAAAGAGTGAGATTTTCAAAAACTAAGTTTAAAGAACATGATGCTATTTGGTGGAAATAAATTTAGTTGGACAAAAATAGAAGAGGAAAAGAAAGAATCACAAAGTTGGATAGAATGGTGATAAAATTGAAGAATCAATTCATACATGCTAATTATGAACTGAAACTTCTGAAGAGATTACAAAATCTAAGGAAAATGGAGAAAATAGTAAGAGTATACTGAAGTATTTCACATAATGATTATTAGGATTGGACATAGTGATGTAAGAAGGGAGAAGGTGGCATGGTACATAAACGGACTGAGGATAAACATCCAAGATGAACTAAGTTTGGTAGGGATGGCAACAGTAGAAGAGGCATATCAATTTGTGATGAAGGTTGAAGAAAACTTGAACAAGAGGTTTGAGCATAGACAAAGAGGTAGAGGAGGAAAATTCTAGAGAGGTATAACACAATGTGGCAAAGGAAAGTCATATGTGGAGTATAATAAGGAAAGTAGCCCATATTGTAAAGAAGAAAGAGACAACAGTTCATATCATCGAGAGGGAGATGATAGTCTAGTTTCTACTTCAATAATAGAGGAAGCCATAATTCTTATTACAATGAAGGATATTGAAGAAATGAAAGAGGATTTGACAAAAGATCATTCAAAGGAAGCTATTTCAAGTGTGGAGGCAAAGGACATCAAGCATTTGAATTTCATCAAGGGAGTACTAAAAAAGGATAGAGAATAATTCAAGGGTAACATATGCGGAGGAAGAACCGGTTGGATCACCAATTTTAGTAGGGAAACTAGAAAATGGTGAATCATTGGTAATGAGGAGAGCTTTGTTGCAAGAATAAACATCTATGGAGCCACCGCTATGGAAAAGTTTATTCTGGATAAGATGCAAATCAGAAGGCAAGTGTCACAAGATTATATTTGACAATGGTAGAACCGATAATTTGGTTAATAAGAGATGGTAAGGAAGCTAAATCTAAAGAGGTTAGAAAATCCAAAACCCTACAAGATAGCATGGATTCAAGATGAACACAAAATACTGGTGAGTGAATAATGTTTGGTCAAATTTCATATAGGATCTTATAATGATGAAGTATTGTATGATATTATGCTGATGGATGCATGTCATATATTGTTGGGAAGACCATGGCAATATGATATAAATGTAATTCATGATGGGAGAAAGAATACCTATACTATGAAATCAAAGGGGAAAAGACATATCTTCATACCTTTGGAAGAACAGCTCAAGAGTGAAGTATGTAGCAATGCTAGAATCTGCTTGGTAGATGGAAGGAAATTTTTGGATGGATTGAGACATGAGAACATGTGTTTTGCATTGATTCCAAAGAAGTGTGGTACCCAAAGTGTAGAAAATGCCACCACAAAAGAAGAAGAACCAATGCAGAGGGAAGTGGTAGAATTGTTGACAAAATACCAAGATATTGTATCAAAGAATGTCCCAAAAGGATTACCACCAATCCAAAGTATTAGTCATCATATGGATCTCATACTTGGAGCTAGTTTACCAAACAAAGCGGCACATAGAATGACACCAATAGAAAGTGTGGAGCTAAACAGATAGGTACAAGAACTATTGAGGAAAGGATTGATCAAAGAAATCTTTAGCCCATGTACGGTACCGACAGTACTGGCACCAAAGAAAGATGGAGAATGGAGGATGTGTATAGACTCAATAGAAATCAATAAGATCACAATCAAGTATAGATTTCCATTTCTAAGGATGGATGACATTATGGATTTTTTGAGCAGAGAAAAATATTTCACAAAGATAGACCTAAAGAGTGGATACCATTAGATTAGAATCAGAGAAGGAGGTAAATTGAAGATTGCATTCAAGACAAATGAAGGATTCTATGAGTGGTTAGTCATGCCTTTTGGATTAACTAATGTACCAAGTACATTCATGAGATTGATGAATGAGGTACTGAAGAAATTCTTGGGAAAGTTTGTTATTGTCTACTTGGATGATATTCTAATTTTTAGTAGGACCAAGGAAGAACATTTGTAGTATATTAGACAAGTATTTCAAAGGTTGAGAGAAGAGAAATTGCTAATAAACATTAAGAAATGTAGTTTCATAAATATAGAACTTGTATATTTGGGATTTGTGATTTTTGTAGAAGGATTGAAAATGGATCTAGAAAAAGTAAGAGTAATTGTTGAATTGTTAACACCTATGAATATTGGAGAGGTAAGATATTTTCATGGATTGGAAAGTTTCTATAGGAATTTCATCAAAAAGTTTAGTACCATATGCACACCAATGAAAAAAACCATGAGAGGAGACTGGAAATATTTTACATGGACATCAAGAGCACATAGGAGTTTTGAATTGTTGAAGAAAAGGGTGACAAAGCAACCAGTGTTAGCATTACCAGATTTTGACAAAGTATTTTAGGTTGATTGTGATGCCAGTGGGAATACAATAGGAGCAGTGTTAAGTTAAGAAGGGAGACTAGTAGCATATTTTAGTGAGAAGTTGAATGATACAAGGAGGAGATATTCAATATATGATTAAGAGTTATATGCCATAATTCAAGCCTTGAAGAAGTGGAGACATTATCTGTTGTTGAAGGAATTTGTATTGTACACTAACCATAAAGCTTTTCAATATTTGAATAGTTAAGGTAAGTTGAATCAAAGACACATGAGATAGGTAGAATTCATGTAGAGTTATACATTTATGTTGAAACACCAGAGTGGAAAGTCAAAAAAAGTTGTAGATGCCTTGAGTAGAAGGATGAACTTATTAAATAAAAATGAGGGTAGAAGTACTAGGTTTTGAAGAACTAAAGCACATGTATGGGGATGATTTTGATTTTACAAAAGCTTAGAAAGCATGTATAGAACTAGTTGTGGCAGACATAAGCAAGTGGTTGGATTACTTCATTCAAGATGGCATGTTGTTCAAAGGGAATCAATTGTGTATTTCGGAGAGCTCAATGAGGGAGAACTTGATAAAGGAGAAACATAGTGGTGGATTAACAAGACATTTTAGTATTGATAAAATAATAGCTTTGATGAATGAACATTATTTTTGGCCTCAAATATATAAGGATGTAAGGAAGTTTGTTCAGAGTTGCAGAACTTGTCAAGTTGCAAAAAGGACTTGTCAGAATATTGGATTGTATAAATATTTGATAGTATCGGAGGGAACTTGGGAGGATATAAGCATGGATTTCATATTAGGATTACCAATAACACAAAGGGGACATGATCCTATATTTGTAGTAGTGGGAAAAATTTCTAAGATGGCCCATTTCATTCCTTGTAAAAAGAAAAATGATGTTGTACATGTCGCTGACCTATTTTTCAAGGAGATTGTGAGATTGCATGGATTACTAGAGAGTTTAATTTCAGACAGGGATAAAAAGTTCATAGGATATTTCTAGAGGACATTACAAAAGAAGATGAAGACAAATCTAAAGTTTAGTTTAGCATTTCACCCACAAATAGATGGAAAAATAAAGGTGGTAGATAGGAGTTTGGGAAACTTGTTGAGATGTTTGGTAGAGATAAAGTAGGAAATTGGGATATAATTCTACCACAAGTAGAGTTTGCATACAATAACTTAGTCAATAGAAGTATGGGGAAGACACCATTTGAAAATTGTGACTAGAATACAACATAGAGGAGTTGTGGAACTCAAAGACATCGGTAGGGAGAACAAAAGGAGTGTAGAAGCAGAAGAATTTGCAGAATACATGGAAACAATACACAATTAGGTCCAGAAGCATTTGGAAGAGGTGAACAACAAGTATAAGGGACAAGAAAATGAGAAGAGGAGCCATAAGGAATTATCTGTTGGAGATGAAGTCATGTTATATCTCAGGAAGGAAAGGTTTCCAATAGGGACATACAACAAGCTAAAGAATGAGGAAGTTTGGACCATGTAAGATTATCAGGAAGTTTAACTTAGGAAATGCATATGAAGTAGAACTACTGGAAGCATTTGGCATATCACCAATCTTCAATATTATATATCTATATCAGTATCATGAAGGAGAATCAAGTGAGAGGACCACATAAGTTGGTTTGAAGGATTAGATGTCGTATCAATAATAGGAACATATAGAGCAGATTTTGAACAATAGAGTTAGGTGCAACACCATAAACAAGTAGTACAAGGAGTACCTAGTTAAGTGGAAAGGAAGACTAGAAGAAGACTCATCATGGATATCTTAGGTGGAGGTAGACCACATTGGTTTTCCTCTAGCCTCTGGAAAGTGAGGGAGTCACTCTTCAAACAACCCTAGGTGTCTAATGTAGGAGCATCCTAGGTTGAAAGACAATCCCGCATCAACCAAAAACATTTTGTTTCTTTTCTTGCATTACGTTTCAGTCAGTATAGTCTTAGTATTTTGCACCACATTTTACCAAATGATCATTTCACATCTTGTGGTACAAGAATAAGACTCTAGAATGGCTCATCTACATCATATCTAGATTTCAGGAAATTTACAATTGTCTATAGGAAGTTATCACTATCAGAAGCTTATTAGGATTCACTGTTCAAAGCATTCAACATTTAGTTTGAGCATATGAAGTTTACATCACCTTTTTGTGACTTGTGGTACCTAATGAAACATCTCAAAAGGCATTATGGTACCAGAGGCACCTTCAACTAGAACCGCACCATGATCCATTAACATTGGAGGCTTCACCATTGGAATTAGGTTGACCTACATGTTTCATCAAGCATTGGACTTTGAAACCTCTTAAGGCCAATGCATATCATTCCTTAAGCTGGGAATTGCTATATAATCATTCATTAGATGCATTAGAAGTTAGTTAGGAATTTGATAGTAGTGGACAATTTGGAAAGTTAAGATTGCGAGATAGTGCTTCAAAGCTATATCTTTCTTGTAAGTGTAATAAGCCAGAGGACAAGCCTCTAAGCCTATTGTAATCCACATACTACCGACATATGAAGGTTGTAATTGTTCATGATATTGAAGTAATTGATTTCCATTTGTTGTTCCATTGTTTATTTTTTTCCTTTGTGTTTTACTCTAAGGCTGCACGGTAGGACAATCCTATTCCTGGACTCCCCATCCATGGTTGCACCACACATTATGGCTCAAGATGGCTTAGAAACCTCAAACCATAACATGAGTGTGCTATAACATGTATGTTATAATGTGACCATGTTATATTTTTCTTGGAACACAAATTTATTTCTTTTTTGAATTTATAATGTGTGCATATTATAATGCATGCATGCTATAGCACACATGTACTTCATTTAAATTTGGCTTGGATATCTGAGCCAAAGGGTTGGGCATACATGTAGGGTCCCAAAGACATGTTTTTCATAAAAATATAAAGAATCAACTAAATTTCAAGCATGGTCTCCATCAGGTTTGCACATTTTAAGGCATGTTTCTAAAAATGCCAGAATAACATCAAACTCTCTCTTACCTTTCTAACCATGTAATTATTTCTACATTTCATATACATTAAGGTTTTGATCTTTAATTTATTTTACTAGTATCTTCATTTTTCTTTGAAAACCTATGGATAGATTTTTCGGTGTCAATTTTTATCTACTTATCCATATTTGAAACAAATTACATTTTTACTTTCTAGATTCCATTCTATACACATTAAAAAATATGATTTTTGATCAGTTTTCTCAAAATTAAGGGGAGAGCATGCTCATTTTATTTTTTTTAGGATGTGTCCACTTTATAGTAAAAAACTATATATACATTAAATAATTAGTAAAAAATATGGCATAAACTACATGATTTTAGCTAACTTTCCACTAAAATGATTTGTGAAATACTTTAAAAAGTTAACATTTTAGGGGGGGCACACCTAATGCTTTGTTATATTTTTTTGACAAAAATGGGGCCACTTTGTGTGCTCCTCCTATGTGACCCTCATAATCTCCACTATTTTTTAAAATTAATAGTTTAGAAACTAGATTTTGAGCACTACTGGTCTTGTTCTTGTCACATCTTAAAATTTTGAGCATGGGTGTCTTGAATTTCTCATCTAAGATCTATTTTTGCTAATTTTAGGAAAAAAGTTGCCACTTTTGACCCCCTTTTGGTCCCCCATTTCCATGCACATGCTCGTATCTCCTATTGAGCATTGTTGTACTATAAGTGTATTCCATCAAATTATAGAGATTAATAGATTGAGTGTACTTTAAAGGCTTGATTTTTTCCATAAGGGCTTTCCTAGGGAATATCTTGTGTTGTGTAATGCTTCTCAATTGATTATTGTGTAGATGTAAACTTATTTGTATTATTTCTCTCATAGGATTAGTATAGGAATTATTGTTGATAACTGAGAGGGGGGGTGAATCAGTTATCTTAATTATTTCAGCTTTCTGAACTTTCTTAATAATTAGTGCAGCATCAATTCAAACAAGCAAACATAACCATGAAATAGAAATACACATGACACAATATTTTTGACGTGGAAACCCTGTTAAGGGAGAAAACCACGGGGTGATTAACCCAAGATTGTATTCTCTATTAGAAGAATGGAAGTACAAAATGGCACTTGCCAATTAGGGCTCACTGCCCGAGCACACTGCTCACAAGGAGGCACACTGCCTATAAGAGACACACTATCTACAAAAGAGTGTAATACAATACTTGAACTGATAAGGAGCATCAACATATGCTAGAGTTTAGTTCTAGTTAGGCTCTGTATACTGATCTGCTCCACTTCATCTTTCTTCTACTTTTATGCTGCTCTTCTTTCACATACCGGATCTTCCTTTCTACTTTTATTCGGCTCTACTACTTTTCTTCGCACATCACTTACAATGACAACACCTCTCATAACTAAATCCATCTTGTATATATATCCGCACAAGTGATTTCATCACCTTTCTAGTCAGCACCCAGAATAGTCAATCTTTTCACAAACTCTGATCTGTCAGCTGAATCCTTGCACACCAAGTAATGCGGATCAAGGATATACTTGTGGAAATCATTAATCATGTCGGCCAAACATAATTCATGTCTTCATAACCTTTACCAACATTAGTAACACATCCGGAATAATGTTTGATGTTCTGCCAGTCAGGTCTTCCTCTGTTCACACTGTCACTTGGGAACCTAACACTCAAGCATTCATATCTCTTTATCCTTTCCACACCGGAGGCTCAAACCTTGGAATCTATCAGTCAAGATACTCCTCTTGACTTCCCCAAATCCGTACTTCACTGAGATACTTCTGCTGAGAGATCCGGACCTGTCTGTCAGACCTTACTGACTGCTTTGTTCTTGTTTACCGGACCACAACATTCTTCACTCTGACTTCCGATATAGACATACCATGCATTACGAATGTGTGGGATAACCCTTGTTGCCATCAATGACAACATTCATGAATCCATAAAGTGTCTCTTGCCAACAATCTCCCCCTTTGGCATTGATGGCAACACTTAGTGAAAAATGACTAAGTGTTTACACTATGCTCCCCCTTAGCTGATGCTCTATTTTTATATACATTTTCCAGAGCTCCCCCTTAGTTGGATTCCTCATTTTTCACTACTCTTCACTCCCCCTTTGACATCAATGGCAAAGGGTAGGGTTAGCATATCAAAACTTTCAAAAATTCAACTATACTTAGCCACATAAGTATATACATATGGCATACTTACATATACTGAAGTATGTCTGCAAAAGTTGTCTTCAATTGAATAAGTTATGTAGCCCAACTTTGCTTCATTCTGTCCAAAATTGAAATATGACTGCTCAATAGGAACGCAAAAGCATCTGCCCTTTTTAGATCTGTTGGATCATTGGTCTGGGCTATGATTTGAGCTTCACTTATGGCCTCATGCATGGCCTCTAACTTAGGGATAATGATCCTTCTAAGTTCACCCATCCGGCTAATTATTTTCTTCCTTTCCTTCTCAAAATTCTTTATTGCATTTGTGATTACTCTTGATTTACTATAGAGGATGAGAGAGGATCAAAACTTTGAGATAGACTTAATAGTTTATCCTCTTGCTCTTTTACTTTCCTCTCAATATCTTTGGTCACTGTGGGCCAAGATAAGCAAAATTTGTACATATTTCTGCCATCTTTAAGAGCATTTTCCAAGCTCTTTATCCCAATATCCATAACTTTCCTATCATTCGTTATCAGACCCTGTACTTCAGAGAGTCTCTTATCCAAAAACTCCTTCCTGACCTTTTCTTCAGCTGACTTCTCTAGAGAATCAAAATGTGTGCTAACACTGTTGACTAGAGTTTTGAGATTACCGAAGGAAGAGGTTGTGGGATCCTTTTGAAAAGATGGCATGATCTTTTCCAACATTTCGGATGCTGCCTCTATAAGCTCACAGTCTTCCATGTGAGATTTTAGTAGTTTCTCTTTGACCTTCGCATTTGCAAATGAAGCTATTTTCATTGTTTGCACCAGAGATAGAGAGTCAAAATTTAATGGTCCTTTTAATAGTTCTGGTTCATCAATCTCCATAGTTGCTGTTGTCAAAAAGTCCTTGACTGATTTTGCAGTGTCTCTTGCCAGAGACAGATTTTTCTTTTCTTCAGTAGTCACAGAACTGTCTTTTGGAGCGTTCTCCCCTTCTACATTCTTATCACTAGCATCTTCTTTTCCCTTTACCTCTACTTCTTTCTCCTATATTCTTTCTTCTCCTTTAGATCTGGAGACTGTAGAGGAAACCAGAGGAGAAATGTTAGTCTGTTCAAGGCCCACCTCTTCTATCATTTTCTCAGTAGATTCTTCTACAACATTTGTAGTCAAGGGGTCAGTACCTAAGTCCTCTATAATAGGAAGATTAAATCTTTTGAAGGCCTTCTGAAGGATCTCTTCTGTGCCCTTGGCTACCTTGTCAGTCTCACCAAGCATAAGTTGATTCATCCTTGCTTTGCTTCTGAACTCATCCTTACAATCTTTGAATACTATATTCATTGTTTTGGGGTCGATTGAAGGATATAGCTGAATTGCTATTTGTTCCCAGATTTCTAGGTCTTTAGCTTGGGCATTGCTCTTTCTTGTTTCTAGTTCCTTCTCCAAGATTTTAGGAATCAGAGATATAATTTCAATAAATGCTTTGTTGTAGATATTTAGGTACCTAACTATGGCATCTTGCAATATTTTCTGATCTGCTTCACCATAATCATCATAGAACTCAACCATTGGCTGAAGATTTCTGTCCACTGTGACTAATTTGATTATGTCATCAATGTGAAGAGTGGGTTTTTCAACATATTCCTATGTCTTTTCTTCTTCCTTTTATCCGGTAGAGGGTTGACTGGATGTTTTCTTCTTTTTCTTCATTTTCTTGATTTCTTCATCAGATTCAGTCTCCTCTTCATCCCTTTGACTGGCATAAGCTCTTGTAGCTTTTATCTTTGTTCTTTTCTCTCCTTTGCTAAATGATTGTGCTTCTGGTTCTTACGTCCTTGAGCCTTTGGCAGTGGTAGGTGCAGATCTCTTTGATGATCTGGTCCGGGTGGAAGGTTGTGCCGGAGCACTTTCCTCATTTTTCTTTTCTGCCTTCTTCTTCTCTTCCTCAGCCCTTTCCATCTTTTTCTTGTGGGCATCAAGTGCCTCCTTTGAGATCCCAAGGCCTTTGGCAACATTTTCTACTTCTTTTCTCACCTTCCTCTTGATCTCTGGTTCTCTGAGTTCCACATGAATCTTTACACTCTGCTCCTCAAATGTTCCAAACCTTTCTGCCTTTGGATCCTTTGGCTGACTTAGCATGTGTCGAACATGCAGCTCCATGATTTGTTCATCAACTTCATACCCCATGGGCATGATCCATACAGTTATTGGTTCTACTACCTCCATTAGGCACTGATCAATCTCTACCATAAAACATACTGTGTCTTTGTACTTCTCAACAATAGACTAGGGAATCCTTTCTCTTGCTTGCATCATGTTCTGGAAATTCTTGAAGTATCCCCACAGGGCTGTATTTTGTGCTTTGACATCACCAAGTCCATGCAAATAATCTCTAATTTGGATAGTTACTGGTCTATCATTCTCCCACACCTAGCCACTAGATCCGGGAAGCTCATTCATAAAGTAGAAGAATAAGCACAATATTAATCCACCATACTTGAATGAATTCTTTTTATCTTTCTTTATTTTCTGTAGATTCTCCAAAAGTTGGTTCAAGAGAAGCTAACAAAGATCGTAGTCTGCATCCTTTCTTAGCATTTCATAAGCTGTGTAGATGGCCATTCCAGGTACTGAATTTTCCCTGCTAGAATGATATATTTTATATCCAATGATCATGGAAGCAAACTTGACATCCAGATCAGAGATGTCATCTACTGTCATTGTTCTTTTGTCAAACTTGGATCTGGTAGCCTCACTCATAGTTTGATTCTTCACAGATTTAAGAACAGGAATCCCACCAGATGAGTGTAATTCAGTAATTGCCCTGATGCATCTTTTGTGATTTTGAATGGTCCATTTAACCACATGAAGTTGTCATGTATTCTGCTCAAAATATACTTGACCCATTCATCCTCAGTAAAACAGGGGAAATGTATGTATTGTGCAAAGTGCTTATTCCAGAGGCCCTTGTATTGGGGTTTGAGCTCAAATGAATCATCTAATAGTTGTTTGTGATAGATATCTCTTAGTATGAATTCCCCAAACTCTTCAACATTTGCATGTATGTAAACCCTAATATCTTCGGTGTGCAAAACACCATGTGGAACACTAGAGAAGGCTCCTAGGGGATCTACCTCCAAGGATTTGTATGGATGCTTCTTAAATATGGGGCGAGGTCTATCAGAAATCTTTACTATATTTGGAGTAGCCATCATCAAGGAATCTTACTAAGAGATATTAAAAATGAAGAATACCTTTTACGCTATTTAGGGCACACACGATGAAATTTGGATTGAGCTGTATGAAGAATTGTCTTGATCTTTGGGAGAAGTAGTTGTAGAGCTCCTTTTCTCTTTTCTTCGAATGTGAATGTACAAATGATGAGCGAATGAACTCTTTTATTTCTGAGAAGCCCTAATTTTCATTCTGCAATAAATGCGCAACCTAATTCGTTCTAGTTTGCCTTGTTTGTCTTATTCAGAGACAAAACCTTTCCGGATCACTGAGACAGATTTTGAAGTTATTCTAGGAGAGTAGTGATAATCTATCTTCCTTTCATTAGTCATTTGATCTATTTGCAGATCAAGACACCATAGTTTGAATCATACCAGACTGAACTTGTAAGGACTCTATTTTTACCGGAAGACTATTTTACCGGATCAATTCTAGAAGGATTAGATTCTTCAAATCTTCTTGTGGATCTCTCAAATCTTTACCATACCCCTTTTAGATGTTTCTTGTATGAGCCCTTTTAATCCGCAGCTCTCCTTGTGCCAGTTCTGGCACCAATTGACTGGCTAGGGGAACAAGGTTTTCTTTGTGTCTCCCCCTAAGCCAGAGCTCACTTTTTAATTTCTGGAAGGAATATCAACACCAGAGTCTAGTGCAGATCCATCCCCTACATTCTCTGTACTTTTCTTCACCCAAATCTTGTTCATCTCACTTTGAACTTCATCCGCATTTACTTTTTGTTTCTGTTTATCTTGATTCTAATAATATACTCGACCTCTTTTATCCTGATTCTTGCTTCTGCAGAATTTTGCTATATGACTGGATCTATTGCAAATTTGGAAAACAATATTTCTTTGCATATTTGATTGATATCCTCTTGATCTGCATTGATTAGCCATATGACCCATTCTATTGCATGTAAAGCATCTAGCATTGAATGAATTGTTCATTTGCATATTTCTGCATTCATGAGATTTGTGACCATACCTTTTGCAGTTGAAGCACTGTCCGGAGAAGGATGTATTAGTCTGATTCATTCTTCTTCTGTACTGATTAGCTTTATGACCAAAGTTATTGTAGTTGTGGCAGTAACCATTGAAGGATGGATATCTTTGAGCATTAGGTTGCCTTACCAAAGGACTTCTAGGCCTATTCCTTGGATTTTCTGATCTAAAATTCTTCTAACCAGATCCGGAGCTTTCTCCTTTCTCATATCGTAAACCACACTTGTCATCTACCCTCTTTTGGCTTTGACGAAGAACTTCAAGTTGGGCAGAACTTATCTTGAATTTCTCTTTATATTCATTTGTTGTTTGAAGATCCATTTTGAGAGAGACAATTTGATCCTCAAGTTTTTCTTCATTATCTTTAGCATCTTCAAGATCATATTCAAGATGTCTGATAATTCTATCCATCTTCTGGAAATCTTCTGATTTCTCCTTGAGAGATTGTCTTAGATTATCTTTAGTTTTTCTTTTCTCTTCAATCTCTTGGGTAAACTTTATGACTCCTGATTCCATTTCATGTCTTACCATAATGATTTCTTTTGATAGCTTTTCACATAACTTGGTTTTCTCCTTCAGATCTTCATTTGCATCATTTGCTTCACCTTGACTTGCTAATTGCTGAAGTAGCTCCTTTCTCTTTTTCATAGAGAGACTTAATTTGTCTTTTAGTTCTCTCATAAAATCATCAACCTGTTTGAGTCTTTCCTTTAATTCATTGACTTCAGAGTTTGACTGCTCAAGATCATCAAGGGTAGTCTTGAGTTGCTCCCTTAAACTATATGCATCCATTTGGATTCCTAGATCTTCCTCAAGCTGTTAGACTCTATTTAGGAGGAACTTAGCTCTGATACCAATTGTTGATAACTGAGAGGGGGGGTGAATCAGTTATCTTAATTATTTCGGCTTTCTGAACTTTCTTAATAATTAGTACAGCATCAATTCAAACAAGCAAACATAACCATGAAATAGAAATACACATGACACAATATTTTTGATGTGGAAACCCTGTTAAGGGAGAAAACCACAGGGTGATTAACCCAAGATTGTATTCTCTGTTAGAAGAATGGAAGTACAAAATGGCACTTGCCAATTAGGGCTCATTGCCCGAGCACACTACTCACAAGGAGGCACACTGCCTACAAGAGACACACTGTCTACAAAAGAGTGTAATACAATACTTGAACTAATAAGGAGCATCAACATATGCTAGAGTTTAGTTCCAGTTAGGCTCTGTATAATGATCTGCTGCACTTCATCTTTCTTCTACTTTTATGCTGCTCTTTTTTCACATACCAGATCTTCCTTTCTGCTTTTATCCAGCTCTACTATTTTTCTTCGCACATCACTTACAATGAAAACACCTCTCATAACTAAATCCATCTTGTATAGACATTTTTTCTTCCTCATCATAGGCGTTTATGGTGATTTTTCTTTTCAGATCGATAGCCTTCTCTGAAAACCCCAATGTAAGGATTAGCTTCAATGTGTAGATATTCAAACCAGCCCCTCCATTTATTAGGACTCTTTTGATCTTGTGTTTGTGTATGAAATCTTCGATATGGAGGGAGGCATTATGGGGTTGAGTGATTGACATATCATCCTTCTCAGTGAATGATAGGGAATGTGGTGAGGTGATGTGACCGACCATGGTTTGGAATTGTTCTTCAGCTAAGTTCGTGGGGATGGAGGCTTCTGCTAAGGCTTTGTCAAGTATGGCCCTATGAGAAGGAGACAGATGCAGAAGTTCTAACATGGAGATGTGTGCAGGTGTTTTGTGGAGTTGATCCATGATACTGTATTGACTAGATGGGGGAGCAGAAGCTCCTCTAAGGGTGACCCTATTACTACGGGTAGTAACATTGCAATTCAAATCCTTGTTGATAGTGATCACATTGATGTGTGAATCACCTTCTAAGATATGGTTAACAACATAGTCAAAGCTAACATTTGTGTAGTTTGCATTGTTAGAGCCACTGTTATTTCTGTTGGAAGGTCCTCCCTACTTGTAGTTAGGAAGAGGATCCTTGAATGCCTAATGATCGCTGTTGGAGGTATGTCTGTGAGATTATCCATTAATGGATATTTTGTTTTGCTCTATTAAGTCTTGGATTATATGCTTGAGTGCAATACAATCATTTGTCTTATGCCCCCTGTTGTGGTGGTATTCGCAGAAGTCATTGTCGTTCCACCAGTGGGGTTTGACCTTTGGTTCATACTCTCATGCTGAGGGAAGCATTATGAGATTGTTGGTGATTAGCTTCCATAGGGCAGTTTCAAGTGACTCATCCAAAGGTGTGAATTTTCTCCTACGCTGAAAGTTGGTAAACCTAGATTCAGTATTTCTTGGTTTGTTTTGTGTGGGGTTATTTTGAGGTGTTGATAGGTTGAAAATTGGTTGCTTAGGTACCACATTTTGAGCATCTACTACCCGATCATTCACAATGTTTTTCTTTTTGTCTAGAATCTAGGCTTGTCATTGTTGGTGCTGGTACTAGGAGTGTCTTTATAGAGCTTGATTTGGCCTTTCACGATTAGGGCTTTTTCTATGATGAGGCCCATCTCAATGACCTTACTGAAAGACGTAGGACATTGGATTTGGATTTCGTAGCTTAGGTCTATTTGCAAGTTGTGGATGAACATTTCTAGCATCTATTTCTCTGGCATTTGGTGTGGACACTTGCTTGCCAATTGTCTCCATCTCTTTAAGAAGGCGGTGAAAGATTCTCCTCCTTTCTATTTGGTGTTACAAAGATCCAATATTGAGGTGTCGTGCTCAATATTGTAAGAGAAGTGGGTGACAAATTTGTCTACAAGCTCATTGAAGGTTTTAATACTGGGTGGCAGTCTAGAGAACCATTCCATGGCTTGCACACCTAGCCTTCATGGGAAGAGTCGCATAAGGTAGGTGTCGTTATGTGCGACCTCGAGACAAGCAGTGTTGAATTCTCTGATGTGATCCCTTGGGTCACCCTTTCCTCGATATTTTTCAAACTTAGGCACCTCAAATTTTGAGGGGAAAGGTATCATGACCAAGGCCCTATCAAAAGGATACGGTGAAATATCATCTAGGGTGTAATGTTTTGTCGATGCTCCCATTTTCATGTCTGAAATTTATTGTTGGAGATCTTCATATTTTTGGTTCATTAGACTTAGGGCATCCAAGGAGTCAATTGTTGCCTTGCTCTTATCCGTGGGTATTTCATCATGTCTACTTCCTTCAGGGATTCTTTCTTCATCAGTTTCTTTGAGAGCCTCCACGTCATTATCCTTAGAGAGTTTGACTCCTAGACTTGCTAGATGTAAAAAGAATTTTGTTGGGTCTTGGGTAAGCACTTTTTCTAGTAGGCGTTGAAATTTTGGATTATGCTGCATTTGAAGGATCTCCTCCGTGGAAATTTCTTCGTCACTTTCATGACCATTGGGAACACTTTTCTCTGCCATTTCTAACTATTTTTGTTTTTATAATCTTGTTAAGACCATGCAAGGTAGTAAAGAAATGGGATGGAGTGAAAAAGATTCTTGAGCAAGATGCTAGGATGATACAAGGTTTTAGCAAGGTTCTTCTGAGATCTATGTGGTATCAAACAAGTTTGGGTATACAAAAGTTGTAGTCAAAGTAGGGATGTTAGAAATCCAAATACTTGATGTTGACTAGTCTTATATAAGCCACTAGTAGAGTGTCAAGAGAAAGGATAAGTAACCCTTGATATTGGATACTTACTAGGTTTGTTTGAGTATTGATTGTGATCTAGAATAATCTTGGTTCTAACCTTGTAGGAATTTGGGAAGATTTGGTGAGATTTTGGATGAAAAAAGCAGATATGGTATGGAAAAGAAGGAGAAATGGTTGATTTACAAGGTCTTAATCAGATTTTTGGAAACTGAACAGGTTTGGAGATGGTTTTTGAAAAGTTTTCGACAGTTTTGCTTTTGGAAGGTACTAAATTTTGCTCTCTAGTTTAAATGCGCAACAGTTTAAATGCATCACAACGTAAGTCAAATACGCCAGGAGTCAGAGTAAATGCACAATTCTAGTTTTGATCAAATGCGCAAAAAGTCGAAGCAAATGCGCTACTAGTTGAGGCAAATGTGCAATTCTGGTTTTGTTCAAATGCGCCGTGGAATATATCAAATGCACAAAAAGTCAAAGCAAATGCGCCGCTAGTCGAGGCAAATGCACAATTTTGGTTTCTTGCTTGGATTTTCAAAGTTTTCAAACTATTTTCAAGATTTTTTAACTTTTTGGTTTGAAAAATTTGGTGTTCTGTTGTTCAATTATGGCAAAAGCACAGCAAACACATAGAATTTTTCCATGATTTTTATCTTTTTATATTTTTTTGTATTTTTTGGACTATTTTGACTCAAAACAAGTACAACTTAGGCTGGATATGACAAGATTCGTTGAATCCTCTAGTTGTTCCACTCAAAGCATGTAGCTCCAGAATCTGGTAGCACCAGCTCCCCTCCACAACACTTACTTCGCACACATACCAAATTCGGGTTTCCTTAGGCTCGTACCCACACCAAACCTTAGGATTGTCCCTGCTACCTCTACTAAGAGTCACTTGAATCGAGGTCGCTTCAAGAACTCTGCCCTTTGCATCAACAAATAGGGGTTTTTGGCATGTTACACAATTGGTTCTTAGCGAGGGCAACCATTCGAGTGGTTACACATGTGGTGGCGCTACTCTCCATTATGGAGTCTCCCAGCCTCAAAGGGTTATGCCTTAGAGGGTTTTGGGGGAGGTTGGCCATCAGTGTAACACAGCAGCACTTGTTTCTTGAGGTTTTCACCTCAAGCACAATTTATTTTAAGTGGCTTGGTAGGGCTTGGCTTTAGCCTGTTACCAATTAGGGTCATTCCCACTTGGACAAGCATGCATCCAAGGGCAGGCCTCCTTAAAGGTTTAACAAATAGAATGACAAGTCTGGCACTTTGGTCACCTAGTTAAGGGGAGAGCATAAGCCTATTGTCATTTGCAAGCACAGAAAACACTTGTTAATCCAACCTAGTTAAAAGTAGAAAAACTAAATGGGCTACTCTAGTTGTGCACTCACACGATTGTTAACTTGGAAGTGATTAAGACATATCAATGTTCATTTTCCCAATTGTTAACTTAGAAGTGTTTAAGACATAGCAATGTTCATTTTCCCATTTGTAAAGATAGCAGTGATCTAACTAGGAAAATAATCAACAAATGCAAAGATAGCAAATGGGTCCAATTACTTTCTTCCTAGTTATGAGCTATGTGAAAATTGTATGCGATGCACTTGGTTACTTTTCCCTTAATTAGTCTAAGTGAACTAGGAAAAGCATCTAAATGACCTATTCCAGCCACTAACCCTGCAAAAACGATCATTAGCTCAAACACCCAAAATCGAAAAGAAAATCCTAAAAATAGAAAGCAAGATCAGATGCGCCACACTGCAGTCTGAATGCGCAGAAATAGATAGTGCATGCGGTGTTTTACATATGTGCCATTGCAGAAGGCAAATGTGTCAAAATACAATACAAATGTGTTAAAAGATTCAATGCCGTGTAAAACAGAGTAAATGTGCCATCAGGAAAGGTATATGCGCCGGAGTATGGATGAGTCGAATCAGAATGCAGATGCATCATTTAGGAGGTCAGATGCGCCGTTATATCGTAAGCACTGAAATAGAAGGCAAATGTGGCGTCTAGGAGGTCAGCTGCGCCATTCTGTCGTAAGCACCGAAACAGAAAGCAAATGCAGCATCTAGGAGGTCAGATGCGCCAAAGTTTCATATGTGTCGATTTGGGAGGTAGATGAGTCATTCTAGGAGTCAGATGCACTAGATGCCTCTGTCAGAAACTTGTTTTGTCACCTGTACCGACTTGTCACTTAAAAACACTTAATTTTTTGATTAGATAGAGGGGCAAGGGCCCCATGGTGGGCGCCAAAATGTGAAGGGGAAAATAGGTTAATCAAATCAATGATAATAAGAACCCAAACATCTATGAAATCTAAAGATAAAAAAAGGAGATTTAAAGTAATAAACAAGAACAACACTTACAACCTCTTTCATCTTGCATCTTCCATAGTTCGCCTATCCTTCCTTGACCTTGATGTTGATGAAGCCCTCAAAAGCTATTTCTCCCTTGCTTGTTGAAGGTGATAAGAATGGAATGGCTGAGATATTCGTGTGGTTGAAGATGAGCTTCAAACACACTAACAAACGGATATGAAATGCTTATGGAAGTGGGGGTGCCAAAGGCACACCGGTATCTCTGCAGCATAAGTTTGCACAAATGATCGATATGAAATGAAGAAGAATAGTGTTGTATTTATAGAGATGTGTAGAAGAAGATCAATGGTTTAGAAGAAAAGGAAAGATCAACAAAGGAAGGTTGTTGAGGAACCTACAACAAATGGAAGAAAGACGTGTCATTCGAAAAGCAACTTTGTGAAGTTAACTCCTCTCTTGATGAGGATGAGATTTGATTTTCTTAATTTAGAATTTATTTTTCTAATTTAAGAGAAAGTTTGCTTTAAAGATGCTTTAAAACTGCTTTTGCCTTTGTATGACAAGAGGAAAGTATTGTTTTAGAAGATAAGAATGATTTTTGAAGATAAGAATGCATAATTAAATAAAAAGATTTTATTTAATTATTTTGTAGATAATTGAGAGGAATAAATAAAATATAGAAATATATTTTATTTCGTGGATATTTTTGAAGAATAAAATAAAATATAAAAGTATATTTTATTTAGTGGATAATTTAGATTTTTATTTAAATAAAATTTACATTTTATTTAAATTTGGAAGAATAAAGGTTTTAATTAAATAATTAAAATTATTTAATTATTTAGCAGAATGAAGGTGATGTATATGAATTTAATTAATTAAATAAATGTGTTTATTTAATTAAATGAGAGGAAATGAATTAGATAAATAAATGAATTTATTTATTTACTAATAGAAGAATGTGAATGATGAAATAAATATTTAAAATATTTATTTAAGTAGAGTCATGCCAATTTTAGGTGTATACAATGTCAATTCCTAGGAGCCTTCAACAAAATGGGGTAGTAGAAAGGAAGAATAGAACTATGGAAGAAATGGTTAGGGCAATGTTGAAGGATGCAGATCTACCTGACATATAATAGAAGGAACTAGTTCACATTGTTGTCTATCTAACTAACAGAGTATAGTTGAGAGTCAATAGCATTAAGACCCCTAATGTTAGATACTTCAAGATCTTTCGCAGAAAATGAGTTATCAGAAGAGATGAAGAAGACCTAGGAAAGTTTGACTCAAGAAGTGATGAAGGGATCCTTCTTGGTTGCTCAACCAGAAGCAAGGCCTATAGATGCTACAACAAGAGATTGGGGAAGATGATTGAAAGCACAAATGTCAAAGTAGATGAATATTTTTATCAAATCTCATAAGAACTAGAGGACTTCAAATCTAATGTTTTACCATGCATTGAAGAAGAAGAGAAAGAAGAAAAGGAACAAGAACCAGAGTAGATACCCAAGACTCCAACAAAGTATGTTCAGAAGAACCATTCAGTAGACCAGATCATTAGGGACAAGAATAAAGGTGTAGTGACTAGGAGAAATCTTGAAAAATTATATGAGCAAGTAAACTTGTGTTTATTATCAAAGGTAGAACTCAAAACCTTTGACGATGTTATGAAAGATGATGGATAGATAAAAGCAATGGAAGAAGAATTGGATCTGATTTAGAATCACACCTGGGAATTGGTTCCTAGACTAGCTAATGAGAATGATATAAGAACAAAGTGGGTGTTCTAGAACAAGCTGAATGAAGATGGTGAAGCTGTGAGGAACAAAGAAAGATTCGTATGCAATGGTTATTCTCAAATTGAAGGCATTGATTTTGAGGAGACATATGCTCTGTTAGCTAGGATGGAGGCAATCAGGATGTTTCTTGCCCTTGTTGCTCATAAGATATTCAAGGTCTATCAGATGGATGTCCAGTCAACATTTTTGAATGGTAATCTAGAGGAAGAGGTTTACATTGAGCAACCATATGGTTTCTAGATATCAGAAGATCTTGACATGGTGTACAGACTCAAAAAGGCTTTGTATGGTCTCAAGCAAGCACCCAGGGCTTGGTAAGTAAGGTTTGATAAGTACTTACTTTAGCAAGGCTTCAAGAAAGGTACTATAGATAGAAGTCTTTACATCAAGGAAGAAGGAGATATGATATTAATAGTTGAAGTATATGTCGATGACATCGTATTTGGTGGAAATGATGATATGTGTAAGAGGTTTGTAGAGGAGATGCAAAAAGAGTTTGAGATATCTATGATTGGTGAGATTTATTTCTTCCTTGGGCTTCAAATTGCTCAACTAGATGATGATATCTTTATTTCTTAGGTTAAGTATGTTCTAGAGGTGTTGAAGAAGTTTGGTATGGAGGATTCAAAACTAGTGAGTACTCCCATGGTCATTGGATGTCACTTGAGCAAGGATGATGAGTCTATGGAGGTTGATCAGACTTCCTATAGATCTCTGATTGGATGATTGTTGTACTTGACTACTTCTAGACCTGATATCATACATGTAGTATGTGTGGTTGCCATATATCAATCTAATCCCAAGCAAACACATGAGAATGCAGTGAAAAGAATATTCAAATACCTGAAAGGAACTCTAGATTATGGCTTATGGTATCTAAGAGGTAATGATTTTGATCTAAGTGCCTACACTGTGTTGATTGGGCTAGTTGTGTTGATGATAGAAAAAGTGCAAGTGTGGATGCTTTCTTTTTAGGAAGTAGATTGGTTTCATGGGAGAGCAAGAAACATGATTCAGTATCATTATCAACTGCTGAGGCAGAGTATATTGCAGCAGTATCATATTGTACACAAGTGTTGTAGATTAAGAAAACCTTGAAGGATATCAAGGTATTGTATGATGAGCCTATTCCTATTTTGTTTGATAATACAAGTGCTATCAACATTTCCAAGAATCTAGTGATGCATTCTAGAACCAAACATATAGAAATCAATTGTCACTTTTTGAGAGAGAAGGTGTCAGATAAGGATGTAAAGATGGAATATGTTCCAACAAAGGATCATATTGCGGATATTTTCACAAAGGCTCTTGTAAAGGATACTTTTGAAGATATATGGTAGAGGTTAGGGGTAATTTCTCCTCCTTTCTATATGCATAGTGGTACATCTGTCTAAGGGGAGTCTTTTTGTTGCTAGAATAAGTTATTCCCTAAGGGAGAAGTTTCCCTATGTCCTTGATGTCAAAGGGGGAGAATGAGTAGGTGTGTGTTGTAGGTTTGTTGCCATCAATTCCAAAGGGAGAGATTGTTACAAATATGGTTCCTAAGGTTGTCATTGATGTCAACACTATCATGGATGTGCAATGGTGTTCATGGTTGGATGTCATGTCTTATCTAGTGACAACAGAGAAGATATATTAAGATGGGAATTAGAAGTTCATGGTTGGATGTCATGTCTTATCAACTAGGTTTGTTATATATACATGATATTATATTGATTACATTGCATGTCATCCAAGGACAATAATAACATTGCAATTACAAGTTGGCCAAATATCAAACACCATGAAACTTGTAGAGGGCAATCCTTAACATGAACTCCATGCAACACCAAGAAGAGGAACATGCCTTGTGGATTCCAACACTTACTTAACCTAGTCCTAAACATTGTTTACAACATCATCCTTCACGGAATAATATCCACACATTACACACATTTGAAATAGGTCACCCCTAAGCAAGAAAACATGAAACTTGTAGTACATCAGCCATTACCATCTTGGTGGTACTCATGAATGATTAAAAAATAGTTGTTCTTCTTCCAAATGAGTTGGCAAGACCTACACAATATCTCCAAACACTCCTTGAACTCCACACAACAACACCATTGTGGCACACATCATTAACATTCCTCAATCGGCCAGACAAGAACATAACCTAGCAACACCATCATTTCAGACCACAACTAGTTCTGGCGAGAGCAAAAAATACCTTGAGGAGCAACAAGAAACATCACAAGATCATCAAGATCATCTTCCATTAGCTATTTTACTATTTCAAGTAGCAAAAAGTTGGTGCACATCATTAGCATATATTCTGAGAACAACTAGGCATCTAGAACTATTCGTATCACTTCTATCATTTGAAAAATGAACTTACAGACCTCCAAAACAACTAAAATCCCAAAGAAACATGCCTTGAACATCTCTGAATGTGTCCACAAAATTGCATGAGAAAACCTTCACTTGTAGAGGAATGTAAAGCATTCCAATCAGCCTTCATCATCACCTCACTCTATTAGAGCACAGACTGGAACCCTGTCACTTATTACTTTTATTGCAGAGTAGAAAATGATCTAAAACATTGGATTCAACACCTTTATAGCATACTAAGCTTAACTTTTGAACTGCATGACCATATCTTCAAATGTGGAGGAATGCAGAGGAATATAGAGCATTTTACCAGACAGTCTTCCAGGCAAATCCCTGCAGCGGAAACCTTCACCAACTTCCAGAGGCCAGAATCTTCTTATATCAACACATACTTCCTTATGAACAATAGGAAGGATCATACAAAATGCTACATGTCATCAAAAACATCTTCTCAACCTCAGCATAGCTTCTAATTCCCATCTTAATATAACATCATTCATCTTAAGGTTTCTAATTCCCATATTAATATTTCATCATGAAATCATGTCTGCAGACCACAAACATGCTCAATACAAATTTACTTGACATTAATCAAGGCATGACATCCAACCATGAACATCAACAAACAACCATGAACATTAGGAACATCCCTAAACATCAACATCATCATTGCATCTCTATTACTACATTAGTATATCATCAACATGAATATTCACATCAACCACATCACAAACTGAGTGCTAACCTCACTCTGAGTGTTAACATCAGTGACAACACATTTCCAACAATAAAACCCTAAGGTCAAACTTTAAGGGTGTAAGTTTAAATGAGTTCACCAAAATGAAGAGAAGAAAAAATAACCTCTTTGAAATATTTAAGCTAATCAAATTAAGTATGGCAATAAAATCAAATTAACCTAGATATATGAGCTTATATGAGCTAAGTATAGATACATACTTGGATCTAGAACTGAAACATAAATAAAGATACTAAAATAAATGTGTTCCTCAATGTTTGAGAGAGGGAGACTAATTTAACTATGAGAAAGATTAGATACTTGAAACACATGCGTAGATTTGGGATGGGTAGACTATGATGGTTGTGCTCTTTAAAATATAAAACTATGTGTAATACTATATTGAACCTACACCTATGACACTAAACCTTACATTTGTGGCCTTGACCTAAAAATTGTAGTCTTTAACCTTTAGAATTCAATACCTTTAATAAATATTTTCTTATACCTACACCTACAAATGGAAAACTTGGTGGTGCTAAGAAGCACTATAGAGCTCTCTAAGCTAGGGTGTGGAAGTATGCTAACTTCACCCTAGTGCCTTAAGCAACCCTCATTGATTATTTTGGTAAAATTCTAATAAGTTTAAATACCCACAAAGTAGCATGTATGCAATGGATGTGTAAGTAACTAACAATGAAGTGATATAAGGGTGAAAGTAAAAAGTTGGGGGCCAAAAAAGAGGCAAAAATCTAGAGGAAAAAAGTATTCAAAAAATGGATATTTGTTATAGGATGAATAGATTTTCATTTTGGTTCAAACAACTAATCCTAAATAGATTATTTTCATCCAAAAATAAATATCTACTTTGAAATAGATATATAAATTTATTATTAAAACTATAATTATAGTAATTTGACACTTTGAATGGTAGATTTCTAGAAATGGATATCTATTATGTTTAAATTGAAATGTATCCTCCCCAATTTCGCTATGGTTTTAGGATTGGAAATCCAAACCAAAGGTTTGGACCTACAACTACAATGTTATTATTCTATCAATTAATAAAATTGACTTCAAAAATATGGTTGACAAATTTATATTGCATCTATGGCCTTGATTGAGAAATGCAACCCTAAACCTTATGTGTGACCTTGAATGCCAAAACTTGGGACCTACAATAAAACTTTCCAAATTGCCTATACCTATAGGTGTAAATGGAAAATGTAGTAGTGCTAAGAATCACAATGGATCTTGCTAAGGTAAGATGTGGAATTGTCCTAACTTCCCCTAGTACCTTAGAAAATCCTTAATGATTGATTCAATAAATTTGTAACAAGTTGTAAGACACAGAAAGCAACATAAGAAATGGATACATACTTGTAGCTAATGATAAAGTGATACAAGGATGAAAGAAATATGTTGGGGGTCAAAAAAAGGGCAAATATCTAGGGCCAAAAATTATTTAACAAAATGGATACGTATTTTAGGGTGAATGGATATCTATTTTGGTTCAAAAAACTTATCCTAAATAGTTATTTGTTTTAAAAAAATATAGTTGTGCCCATTTGAGACATGCAATAGTGCATTTCTAGAAATGGATATCTAATTTAAATATGAATGGATATCTATTATGTTTGAATTCAAAAATTTCCCCTTGATTTTTCTATGGTTTTAGGTTTAAAAATCAAAACTAAAGATTTGGATCTACAACTACAATGTTATGATACCATCCATTAACAAATTCAACTTCAACAATATTCTTGATGATTTTATATTGCATACTTTTGACAAAATTAAAAGGGTTTGTAGATGAGAATGTCTACTTAACAAATATGTAATTTTTAAACATTAAATTTATTTTTTAATTAGTATTAATTTTCAAACATAAAGTATCATAAACTTGAAAGCATATATTTTTTTGTTTGTTTAATAACTTTCGATTTTGAAATCTACTTATGAGAAGATGGGCTCACTACCGAGATATCCTACTACTAGAGTTTCTTATGAAGTCGCAGGTCTGAAGGAGAAGAAAAATTCCTCTCTGTAGTCTAGGGATAGCGGAGGTTCTGGCACTCAAAAGGAACTCTTATACTTTGCAGAGGATAATTTTCCCAATGGCAATTGATGCATTAGGTGCTTGAGGTCTTTAGATCGGGATTCAAAGATATGGTGCTCAATTTAAAATATTGTTCCCACTTCCCCCCCCATTCACTCATAGGCTCAGTAGTGTTAGTTCATGTGGTACATTTGGGGGAATCCTTGGCAAGGCACTACGATCTCAGCCTCAGCCAAGCTCACAGGCCTTCATGGATGATGGCATCAAGGGAAATGACTTCCATACAAATCTTAAGGTATTTAGTGGTCTACCTAGCAAAACCATCTAGTGTTTAGATAAACCCTTAGAAATTTCCCTAAATGATGAGGATAAAAATGAAATACTTGAAAATAAAGAATTTTTTGTAGCATAGGAGTTGATTGGTAGATTCAACTGCATTCATCCCAGCCTTCCTGACCTTTCATCAATGGATCACAGAATCATGGTAGCCTATGTTGAAAAACAATTTTGAGATCTATCCATGTGTAGGTGGCTTTTTTGTGGTGGTTTTTGAAAGCATTGAAGATTGAAATACTATCTTGCATTCCCTCTAAACTTGGGGGAAAAATATGATTTTGTTAAAACCATGGCACCCTTCCTTCAATCCCTCCATAGAATCCTTTGCTATCATGTCTGTTTGGGTTCGTAAGAAGATTCTAAAACTGATTTCCCATGCCTATCCATGGGAGAAGGATTAACAATTTTAGGCACAGGTGGAGCCTATTCTTTAGATATTTCCTTGACCGAAGGTGAAACTTGTTGTCCCAAGTGATTTTTGACACCATTCAGATGCTCAAGAGAAGTCTTCTGATTGCTAGTAGTACTCTCAACAATATAATGATTGGGTACAACCATTGGATTACAAAGGATAACCATTTTGGTGCAAAAGATGTTATAAAATTGGGCACTTTGTTGCAAAGTGCCCCACCAACAAGACTAAATCAAATCACCCTACCACATGGTGGAGAAATACAACTCCCCATCATTATATTGTTGAGAGTACTACTAGCAATCAAAAGACTTTTCTTGAGCATCTGAATGGCATGTGGGAAATCTCTTGGGACAACAAGTTTCACCTTTGGTCAAGGAAATATCTAAAGAATAGGCTCCACATGTGCCTAAAACTACTAAGCCTTCTCCCATGGATAGACATGGGAAATCAGTTTCAAAATCTTCTTAACCTGCAATTCACAAGAGGAGCTTTGATGATTAGAAAATTGTGGAAAGAAAAAAGAAGAAAGGTTCCTACAAAGATGTCAATGACAAGCACAATATGCTCCTATGTTCTCATAAAAAAATAGGATTTAAACTTAATTCTGGTAGTTTTGCACCTTTGGCATCTTCCTAAGCCAAGTGTCTGAACTTGCTACCTACACACTCGTTGAGCCATGTCTTGTATTGTTTTGAATTTTTGGTTTAGTAGAGTGGGAGCTACCCTCTTTGGCAGCATTTACATATCAAATATATATATATAAGCCCAAGCTAGAGATCATGCTAGGTACATATCATAAAAATTATTTTATGATTCTATTAGGTCAACTTAAGGTGACCATATACAAGGGGTTTAATATTTCTACCTTAATCCTAGTTAAATAATTAATAAAAATTTGATAAATATTTATTAAAAATATCCACCACATGACTCAACAGAAATCACACATGTCCACAAAATGATTTTTCAAAGTACTTTCATTACTATTCCTTAGGCCATTTATACACTTGCATGTTTATTCCTATCAAAGTAAAAAATATGTCACTTTGTAGCATCATTTATTTAACCAAATTTATCATCTAGGTATTACAATAAATTACAGATTTGAAAACTAGAAATAAAATCCTACATTTTATTTTTACACAATTTTATTATTATAGCTTGAAGTGGTTCAAATCATTACCCCACATATAGCTAAATTTGAATTTTAGGCAAAAAATTGTGCTTTTTTGGTTACTTTTGGTTCTCGCTAGCTTGCACTCACCCACAATGACAAGGTGAACTTGAGACTGTAAGTATTATATTTATGTTAGGCCTACATAGAAATCTAGTGATGATACAGAGGTCCTAATAATAGACATGTAGGCATGAATTATAGATCTCTTAGCAATTTCACTCTTGGTGACATGTCCCTTGTGTTTTTACCCTCAACCATCTTTTTTCAACCCCCAATGTGACTTAAACTTCCTCATGTTTTGCCTATTCATCCCTTCATTTTTCCTATCTAGGGTTACCCCTAGTATCTTAGGGTCACCCCTAGTATTTTTTGGTCACTCGAGAAACCATGAATAGAAAAACAAGCAACCCTATGTTCTTTATGCACACATAAAATAGCTCATATTTTTGGCTTTTCTCCTTCATTTTTAACTTATTTTAACTCCCATTTTTTCATTCCAACTCATGATTTTCCTAGATTTCTTTCTATTGTGAACTCATGATCAAATATTATTTCTTTTAAATTATTTCTAATTTTTCTTTGAGTTCACTTTAGTTTTCTTGAGTTCTCTTCTTATCTCTTTGGCTATTTATGGATGTGTTTCTATTTCCTCTTAAGTTGCACTTTCTTTTGATTTTATCTCGTCTCCAATTCCCTCTCATTTTCATCTATAAAAACCCTTCACCTCTTCATTATTTATCATCTTATTTTTATTTTGAGAACACACAAGCTTTTTGACAAGCTTCTTCACAAGCCTTCAAGCCTCTTAGTTTAGTTCTAGTTTTTTATTTTATAAAGATTCTAATCTTCCCCTTAGGAGGTTTTTTCATGTATTATTTACTTACCTAATCTTATACATAGAATCCTCTCTAGTGTCTATGCTTACACAAGGATTGCACCTTATTTCTTTAAATTTGTCATTGCTTCTAAGCTGCTTTTTCTCTTCCTCACATCAATGCTTTTATCTCTATCACCAAGAGGAAGACCTTGTTTCTGTAGAGGATGAGTTGGTTTCCACAAGGACCTCTAAGGACATAGACTGGCACCGATGCCCATTATTATAGGTTCTTTATTACTTTCATAGTAATTAGCTCACATTTTTCTCTTAAGGAAGTAAAACATTGTTTTGTCTTTCTCTTGATAAGATTTAGATTTTAGATAGAGTTATTTACTTTTTAGAATAAATTTCTTGTTTTTCTTAGAGTAATATCAAATTTGTTTAATTATATTAGAAATATCAAAATTCAAAAAGCATCAAAACACATAGTTTTGAATTAGATAGCCGGGAAGGTCCTTAACCCATTACATAAAGCCAAAAATGTGAACAGTATGAGTTTCAAATGCAGTAAAACAAAACACATAAAATATACTAACAACAAAAAATAGAGATAGAACCAGGATAACTAGCAACTACCAGAAAGGCCAGCAACAGACCAGTAAAAGAAAACTACTTCTTAGAGAGATTTTTAAGTCCACTAATGGCTTGCCATTCCCTATTTAGAAAATCTAGTTTATCTTCAAAAGAGCTCTCCTACACCTTTCTGTCCTGATCAATCAGAATCTTTAATTATCTTCTCGCCTTTGCTATCTCTACTTTTTCCCTGGTCCTATTGGTTAGTCTGGTAGTAGTCAGCAACATTTTTTTACTAGAAGTAGTCCTAGTTTGACCTTCTCTGGCCACCTTCCTTTTTTCAATTTTTGCTTGAAATACATACAGTGTTGTGGCAGAGTTCTTAACCATCTCTTTGTTGAAGGCCACTATCTCCTCCATATATTTCTTCATGTTTTCCTGGTTGATCTTTATCTTGTTCAGTTCCTCTTCCATACTTCCCCATTTATCAAACATCTTGGATAGGTTCTCAACCTCCTACCACAATTCATCCTCATTTTCCTTTGGCCACTCAGAGGTGTCAAGTTGTGTGACTACCTCTAAGTGCTAGATTTTTCTTTTCACATGATGTATTTGTGCGAGCTACCACTTGAGGACTTGATTCTAGAGAACCAGAGCTTGTTATAAAGTTTCCACCTTGTCCACTAGCTACTGATAGGACTTGTAGTCATTCTTCTCAGTGCTAGGGTTAGTCACTTGGGGATACATGGGGGGGTGAACTGAACCTCCTTAGGGGGAATGTCCTTGGCCATAGGTTTGGTGCTCAGCTTATCAACAATTTCCAAAAATTTCCTTTTTCCCTTGCCTTTTTATGGGGCAATTCAACAACATGTGGGGATTCACCCCAATCTATATTTTTACCTTTATCCTTCCCTCCTTGGACAAGGGAATCCACCTATATCTTATGTTTGCCTTTTTTGTGAGCATTGGCAGTTTCCTTCTCATGGCTTGACTCAAGGGGGTGGGTAACCTTGTTCTTCTTCTTGCTAGACAAGGCCAGGGTTGTAGTTTCTTTAGGGACCTTAACTAGGGTAGTCTCAACCACTTTGACAGGGGTTTTAGCAGGGGTTGTGGGTTTAATGGCTTGGATTTTCTTTCTTCTGGGTTCATCAAGCATTTTCTCAACTAGCGTGGGATTGTAGATTCTAGGCTTAAAAGAAAGGGAAAGGGTAAGAGACAACTCAAATTTGTAAATAGCATAAATCAAACCCTAGTGGAGAGGGAGGGTTTTCTCCCCAACCAAGACCTTCTAGATAGAGTCCTCAAGGGAGGTAAATAACCAGTAGGGAAAGTTAATATGAATATTATACCAAAAATTATTTAGCAAAGGAAACAGGTATGCATAGAATCTTTTGAAGTGGCCATCAAGGGTGACATACCTCATAATCACCTTTGCAACCCTCTTCCACACTCTAGGCAAGTCGTCATGGCATTAACCGTTCTCTAATCTATTCACTTTCTCCCCCTCCTATAGGTACCTTCTCATGTCTTCCTATTAATTTCCCTTCACCTTCTTGGGAAGGTGAGTTCCCTCTATTTTCAACCCAATGACCTCTGTAATGAGCTCTTTGGTCACCCTGAAAGATATACCTCTTATATACACAACTCTAGCTTTCCATGAGGTGGCAAACTCTCTTGAGAGGAGAGTATCATAACCATTCATAGCCATGATAAAAGGGGTGAAGTTACCTCTTTCTAGAATTTCCCAAAGCTCGACATCATTCTTGAAACTATCATGGTCACTCGGCTCCATTTGTAGAAGGTCTCCTCTCATGACGGACAACTCAGAAACAACAATTTAATACTCATCACAATAGCTAACCTCAATAATGGTGAGTAACATTGCATTAATGAAAATCATATAGTTTGCATCTATTTATCCTTTTCATAGTAATTAGATCATCTTTAAAAATTGGGAAAAGAAGAGTTTGCATTCATTTAGTCTTAATTGCATTAGAAATTCATTTCAAACATTTGAAAACTCATAACTTTCAATCCCTCAATTTTGTCATGAGGCATAAAATGTTCAACTTTCATTTGAAAAATAAACATTGAAGAAGCCCTCAATTTCATCAAAAGGCATATAAATTGAACATATTCAACATTTCCAAGTCAAACATAGGAAAACATCAAGGAAACCCTTGTGTCATGCCCATTTCCCATGTGGTCATGACACACAACACACATGTCATGTCCACATTTGTCATGTGGTCATGACATGAAATATCAAAAAAATTCCATGCATCCCTAGAAACCCCCTCGCACGCGTCAACATGCTCAGTGGCAATACACATAAGGCATAAACATGTCAGTCAAATTTGAGGTAATACAATCACATGCACATTCCACTACGTGATGAAGGTTGATTAAGGGGGTCAATGCAATGTGAGAAGCATTGCCATTAGGGTTAGGATCAATTGATCGAAACCCTAAGTTGTCCTATGTGAGTGAAAGGATTTCAACATGAGTCAAAATCAAAAGCCTCATTCTAAAGCATAACAAAATTAAATAACCAATTATTTACAACCTCAATTTTGTGGAATGCCAAAACAATCCTCTACACATGGTTAAGATCATCTAAGAAAATCAACCCTAATTCCCAGAAAAATCCAGCAGCATAATGCCTCTTGACTGGGTATAGGAATTATTCTAATAATTAAATTTTAACCAAAGGATTCCCGAAGCTCACTAAATTGGGTTAATTGAATTAATTAATTAATTAAAGCACACTAATTGAATTAATTAAAATAACCTCCTTCGATAAATTTCCACATATGATTAATTAAAATAAATCGATTTAAATAAGGTTACAATAGTTAATTTGAAGGATTATTATAGTATTAATTTAACCCCACATCTAATTAATTAAATCAAAATAAATAAATTCATCTAGCTCAACATATTAATCTCTTTGGTGCTAATACAAATAAATAAAAGGGTTTAAATTCCCTAACCCTAAACAAAAGAAATAAGACCATTAATTTAATACACCCAAAATAATATCAAAATAACTTGCTGGTGCAGGAGCACCAAGATATCTAAGTTTTGGTTAATCTTCAAATTGTTTTGTTTGATTTAGTAAGGTCTTGGAGACCATTTTCTTGTTGTAATAAGGCTTAAAATCCATGCATGTAATTGGACTATGTCCAAATGTCTAAAAGAATCTATTATCTTGTTGTAAGTCCTCAAGAGGACAGTCATGTGGCAAAAAGGTAGTCTCCTTAAGTTTGTAGCCACCTAATGTGTGTAGGAGGTAATATCATTGGTTGTAAGCCTATAGAGGCATGTCAAAGGTGTGTAGATGTGTTAAAACCTTGTCCAAAGGTTAACCAAGAGTTAAAAAGCATTGTTAAACATAAAAAAACCATCGGTGCAGTCCAAGAATGGACAGTTACTAAATCAATCTTTATTGCTACAGTTAGAAATTAGAAGGAAGCTCAAGGGTTGGGTAGTTACATCAACCCCCAACCACTCCCACTTCACTTCATGCAATGTTGGAGGAATATATTAGGCTGCCAAGGTGTATTGTGCAGATATTAGTCGGTGGATTACAAGAAAAATAACAAAGATCACTGTTTTTTCCTGCCTTTCTCTGTTTTTCTGTGTTTTTCTACTGTTTTCCTACCGTACCCACACCTATACGGAATAGTCATGGCATATGTATGTAGTGGATGGATAGAGGTTTGAAGTATCTTTGATTTAAGCTTGGTTTGAAGTCTTGACAATGATCTAGATGGAAGATATCATTGGTTTCATACAAACTACCTTTTAAATTGCTATCTTTTCCAATAATTCGTTGTTTTCTGCATTATTCCGTACCTGTACGATTGAGTAGTGGATGGTGCTTGTGATGGTTGGCTAGGTTGTTGAGTTACCTATCTTTTGCAATTGGTTTGGGCTCTTGACACCCTTGTATATCTCTACACTTCTCCTTTGTTTGAAAGTGGGTCTGAAAACCTAATTTAGGGCTTTTTTGAGTAGCCCGATGGATTATTCCCCTTTCCATTGACCTCTGTATGTCCTACTCAATGGAATGGGTTGTATGTTAGTTAGGGAAATGTCTTATGAAGGTTTGGGGAGGCAGGAGGATGGTTTAGACTGAATTGGTCATGTAGATGACCCTGCAGAGTTATGTATGGGAAGTTGAAGGAGGACAACAGCAAATAGGAGAGAACAAATGACTGAGGAAGTAGAATGGTGGTGATCAATGACTGAGGGAGTGGAGATGTGTGAAATGTCAAGGATGCAAGATGCCCCTAGATCTAGAAAGTATCCCATGACAAGAAATATGGAGATAGTCAATGCAAGAAGATAATAGGCCCCCTGGAGACAGTCACTGCAGAGAAGGCTTGAAGACAGCCATTGCCAAGAAGGTAATAGACTTATTTGGTTTAGTATTGTTTTGTTAATGAATGCATTAGGTATGTATGCATGTGAGAGATTGGAAAGTGGCATGAGATTGAGTGTGTCTCAATAGAGATCTTCACAAAGAAGACATGGTGATTGTCTACACAATGGAGCAGCAATTGTCATGACAGTCTATGAGACTGCTGTCCTGTAGACCCTGCATAGTGGGCTGGATAGAAACTTAGATGGAGTTAAGTGTCCTGAGATAAGAGTCTTGAAGTCTTCTTCCCTCTCTTCATGATAAAAGCATGTATATGTTGTTGTGTTTAAACCTTTCATTGGTAGAAGCTTGATTGCTGACAGGGACAGTGAACCTTGAGAGAATGGTTCTGTTGAAGTTTTCAAGTATGAAATTGCTATCCTAGATGCTCTGCATCACTTGCCTAAGAAGATAAAGTGCTCCCAAAAATATGCATCTCATTTTCCCCACTAAAAGTTTTAACAAAATATTTCTAATGAAGTAAAATACATTAAAACTTAAATAAGAATCAAATCCCCAACTCAAAATAAGAACCAACTTAAAATCCCAAAATAAAAGAGGAGGAAATAATTCCCTCTCACGTCAAACAAAATAAAATTTAAAATAAAACCCTAAAATCTCTACAATGAAAAATCAATTTCCTTATGAGATAAGGCAAGCCCTAACCCTAAAAACTCTCATTTGCTTTTGTTTCTCCATTTTCTCTCATTCTCTCTCTTTTTCTCTTGTTTTGTGTTGTAGGTCAGAAATGGCAGCCATGGAAGGGGTCTCCATGGAGGTATATATATTAAGTATATATATATATATATATATATATATATATATATTCTGGTTTCAAACCAGAGATGTTTATATTATAAAATAATTTGCAAGATGCAGAGAAAGAGGCCGAGCAACGGTTTTAAGGTCGGCAAACAGAGGAATGGCGATAGTTCAAGGTCACCATCGAGGGTTTTACGCAGCATTGGAGGCAAGGTCTGAAGTTTAAGGAAAGGGGGGAATGGGGGGCAGACACCCCCCCACCTTTCTACCGAATGGTGGGAACCACCGTCCCCCCCCTAACAATTTTTTTTTTGTTTAAAACCTTTAGTCCCCAATACAGTCGGATGGGTATTTCTCATATTCGCAAATAATCTAAAATAAATACATTCTAGTTTATATTTATATATATATAAAGATATATATACAGTATGCCAAAAGTTTTCTCAAAAACATAAATGCTAATAATATATATATATATATATAATTTCCTCTCTCAAAACAATAGTTAGTTGAATAAAAATATAGTTCTATTTAATTTCAGCAACCTTTATTTGAGTAAAAGAAACACATTGTGTGTGTGTGTGTGTGTATCTATCATGCAGAAATGTAATTTGTGCAATGTTAGTCTAAATCAATTTGGTGAAATAATAGAAATGTTTTCCTTCTAAGGCATGAAATAACTCTTTTTTTTTTTGCAATGTAAAACTATATGTAGACACCCTAAAATGACCATGTCTTTGAATCACCTACATTTCATCTAATCTATAGCATCACCTGCATTTCAACGTTAATTAAATAATCTAATTATTTAATTAATTTCATCAATTTCTTCCAAAATTCCAAAATTCAACATTAATTGAATAAATTCCCTTTATTTAATTAATTAAATTAAATTCCTCTATTATTCTTCCACAATTAAATAATTTATATTATTTAATTAAATCATTGTCTTCTTTCCAAATCTCAAGTCTCCATTAATTAAATAAATCCCATTATTTAATTAATTCATCACAAATTCTGTCTTATCCAAACAATTAAATAATTCCTAATTATTTAATTAAATCAAATTCATTCTTCCAAATTTAAATAAATCAAATCAAATTTATTTAAATTCTCTCATTCTCCAAAAATAAGATAAATCAAATATTTTATTTATTCTTCCAAATCATGCACAACAATTAAATAAATCTATTTATTTAATTTGCTTTCTTATCTACAAATATCTTTCAAATCTTCTAAAAATAAGTCTTCTTCTCCATGCACACAAAATTAAATAATTTATTATTTAATTTCTCTCAAATCATGCAAAAGCAAATCTAAAGTTGAGTTATCTATTCACTCAACCTTGTTTTTATCAATTTCTCTTAAATTAGAAAAAAGATTTCTAATTTATGAAAAGCATGTCTTATCTTTAGAAAAGAAAGTGTTTAACTCAAATAAAATAGCTTTTGTGTGACACTTGTCTTCTTCTTATTCGTTGCACATTCCTCAACTGTTCTCCTCCATTGATTCTTCTGAATTATCTAGATCATTGATCGATCTTCCTTGAAACCTATATAAACCCCCCTCATCTCCTTTATTGAGCCTCTCTCTTCGATCTTATTCTCAGGCATACTTAACAGCGCTTTGAGCATACATCGCATCGATTGAGCAACTTCACGATCTTTTGACATTAATCTTTTGAGCACTACACTTGCTTGTTGCAACTATGGTTTCGCAGCAATATTGAGCAATCCACATTCAATCCAAAGGGAACAATACAAATCTCGGTAAAAGATTTTATATTTCATTGATTTATTAATGGCTTTTATTTAGATCGGTTCTCTTTATATTATTGATTTTTTGATTTGTTTAGTTTAATACAGTCAATTTCAATTGATGAAATTAATTAAATAATTAGATTATTTAATTAACATTGAAATGCAGGTGATGCTATAGATTAGACAAAATGTAAGTGATTCAAATACATGGTCATTTTAGGGTGTCTACATTTTGCCCCTCTTTGATGCGATGCAGTTTACAGTGTTGCGTCAAAGAAATCAATAGTTGAAGACATGATACAATTTTTGATGACCCAGTGTAGCTAGTTGCCCCAGTGTAGCTGGCGTAGGGTGCCCCCTCGAGAGGAAAGATAGAGAAGCGATAGAAGAACTGTGTTGACGCTCGACTAGAAGATTTGTTGGAGATAGGCGAGGTTGAATAGAAGAAAGTGGAGATAGAAAAGAACATAACAAAAAGAATGTTGATTGATCATTGCTGGAAAACTATATAAGGCCATGGAAAAATGGATGGGTAAATGAATAAGCTTGTTGCAATGGTTTCACATTTGTTTATAAAGAGCAATCCTTATTTTTGATATAGCACGTGGATAGTTCGCCACCAAGGTATAAAAGACTAAGGTGCAATAATGTCCGAGTGCGTGGACGTTGACTTTGCAAGCAAGCGGATTGAACTTAGATCCCCTTTAGACATAATATGACCTTGTTGGAACATGTGAATAAGCCATAGTCTTGAACATAAAATAAACTTCAATACATGTAAATACAAGAAGAATATTAAATATGTAAGATGCTAGGTTGTAACACACACAAGATAAATAGAATGCTAAGAAAAATGCTAAAGATCATTCCTCAAACACAACACACAAAAGCAATGACTATGCCCCCAATCTGTACTGTATTGCAACGTACCAAGATTATAGATAAATCAAGGTAGTCTTGAATAGGTAATGGAAAAGGAACAAAAGATAAACCAAAAAATAAAGTGACCGACTTACAAAGTAAACATACAGCCAACATATTCTCTTGCCAAAGAGGTTGCTCAGGATAGATTGGATAGGAAAGATAACAGCCTTATCGTAGGAACTCTATGTCTGTTAAAGGGGGCTATCTACCTAAAAAGACAATGTCTTGCTGTAGGAAATGCCACATGTCACAGGAGACACATGTGTTGGTCTCGACAATGGAACATTCTACAGAAGACAAACTTGTGGATCTAGTGCTTTGGTTAAACTAGACTTAGCTGATGTTGGCAATCAGAATAGAAGGACAGTAGTTGACTCTGGAAGAAAGCTGCTTTGCTTCAGGTTTGTTAAGGACTTTTACTTTGAAAGGATGTGCTAGCTTGCTGCTTGAGTTAGTCAAGTCGAGGCGAATGGATTTTGATAAACGGAAGACCAGAAAGGTGACATGCTAATGGATTGGGGTGGGTGGAGAATGATGGATCGTGTGTGCCTGAGTACTGGATACATCCTTCATATTCCAAACTGCCTACATACCCTGTATCCACGGGATCAAAGCACATTACGAGGAAAGATGAAAATGATAAATATGTAGTTCTGGATAGAGTGATGAGATGGGTCAAGGTGGAAGGGGGAGATCTTATGTACCTGAGTACTGGAAACTTCCTTTGTATTCCAGATTGCCTACATACCCATATCCATGGGATCAAGGTACCTTAAGATTGAGGTGAGATGATATGTAGTTCTGGTGGTGTGATGATGTGGGAAAAGTGTTGAGAAGATAACAGCCTTATCGTAGGAGTGATGCGTCCATTAAAGGGTGTTACCTATGAACAATGAGAAAGAGATTGAAGTATGCGTTGCAAACCACGAACAAGGAACCAATCCTAGACTTAAGTTAAGGAAAGAGTTACCCCCATTCTGGTAGAGGAAACTATATGGGTGACTGCCGAAGAAGACACTGAAAGCTTTGACCTAGGACAAGATAGTGTTAACCATAGACATAGATCAAGATGTGGGATGACGATGATGGACATTGACAAATTTCCAAGCTATACTAGATAGGGAGATGGAAATGCAAACAGGGTCAATGGTTTTATTATGGATGGATGGAAAGGTGTGCTTTGTGCACTAGACATGGGGTGGACAGGACTCGATAGACGATGGATGCTGACTCTACACATAGCACCTGTTTGCCAAGTTTTCACTATGGTACTTATCCAAGGCGCTTGTTTGCCAGGTTTTCACCAGAGGATGGATTTTTTTTTTTTAGAATACTTTGAGGATCAGGCATAGAACTTCTTAAGATGGACACTATTAAGTGTCTCATCTAGAGGAATACCGTCAGGTGTAGCTAAAGTATAAGCTCCTGATCCATATGCTACTGTCACAATAAAGGGGCCTAACCAGTTAGGCTCAAACTTGCCCTTCTTTTCTCGATCTGCTTGATTTCTCTGATTCTCTTTGAGTACAAGATCACCAACTTGAAACCGTCTTTCTTTGATCTTTTTGTTGTAATTATGCTTGAGGCAGTTTTGATAGACATGGAGATGGTTAAGTGCGGCACGGCAGCTTTCATCTAGTAGTTCAAGCTCAGCTAATCTGGAAGTGCGATACTCATCTCTGCCGATCAGTTCTTGCATGGATACTCTGAGGGATGGGATCTCGACCTCTATAGGTAGGATGGCTTTAGAGCCATAGACCAAGGCATAAGGTGTGGCACCAGTTGGTGTTCTGATACTAGTGCAGTAGGCCCATAGGGCGGGATTGAGTTGCAAGTGCCAATCACGACCAGCTTCATTGACTATTTTCTTGAGGATTTTGAGAATGGTTTTATTGGAAGCCTCAGCTTGGCCATTACTCTGTGGATAGTAGGGAGTTGAAAAGTTATGTTGGATATTGTATTGTGTGCACAAGGCATGAACATCTTGATTCTTGAATGGTCTCCCATTATCCGTGACAATGGCTTGGGGAATACCATACCGGCATATGAGGTAGTTTAGGATAAACTTAGCTATTTGCTTACCAGTGATATAGGTCATAGGAATGGCTTCCACCCACTTCGTGAAATACTCAATGGCGGTAATGATAAACTTGTGGCCATTAGAGGAGGAAGGGTGGATTTGTCCTATGAGGTCGAGACCCCATTGAGAAAAAGGCCATGGAGTTGTCACAGGTTGTAATTCATGAGCTGGTGCGTGAATAAAATCTCCATGCTGCTGGCATTTTAGACACTTCTTAGCAAACTGTGCAGCATCTTGCTCTATTGTAGGCCAGTAATAACCTATTCTGAGTATCTTCTTAGCAAGATTAGGACTGGTAGAATGTGTGCCATAGACACCTTCGTGTATGTCTCGTAAGGTAGCCTCAGCTTCTTCCGCATTAAGACATCGTAAGAGGATACCATCAAGACTTCGGCGATATAGTGTATCACCCAGAATGATGTAATGGGAGGATTGATGGATAAAGGTTTTACATTGGGTGGATGATAGGTTAGGGGGGAAGGTTTTGTTCTTGAGGTATTCATAGATATCTTTGTACCATGGGGAATTGGGACCAACAAGTTCGCAGATGATTTCAGTAATAGGAACATCAACGGCTGGTATCAACAATTGCTCGATCAATAATTCACACTTTTGTGTATTTGTAGGCATGTCAATCAGTGACCCTACAGAAGCCATAGAATCCACAGCTTTGTTATGCTCTCTTGGAATTTTCTCAAATGTGATGCTAGAAAAATGTGGTTTGTAGGCATCCACTAGTTGCTTGTAGGGGACCAACTTTTCATCTTTTGTTTGGTACTCATCTATGACTTGGCGAATGACTAACTGTGAGTCTCCATATACTTGTAATTCTGTGATGTCCCATTGAACTGTTGTGTTGAGACCTATGAGGAGTGCTTCATACTCGGCTATGTTGTTGGTGCAAGGGAATGCAAGCCGATATGACTTTGGAATGTAGTCATTTTAAGGTGTGATGAACAAGATACCGGCCCCTGATCCATTCTATGTGTAGGAACCATCAAAGTATAACTTTCACATTATGGAGTTGGAAAAAGTGAATAGATTCTCATCTGGAAAGTCTGCTACCATAGGGTGTGTATCTTGCATGGGTGCTTCTACTAGTTGATCTGCTAGAGCTTGTCCTTTGATTGCTTTACGATCCACATATTCAATGTCGAACTCACTAAGGATCATGACCCATTTAGCTAGTCTGCCTGTAAGAGCTGCTTTTGCTAGTAGATACTTCAAGGGATCAATTTTAGCTATAAGAATTATGTGTTGGTTCAACATGTAATGCCGCAACTTTTGGGAAGCGAACACTACTGCTAAGCAGGCTCTTTCCATCAGTGAATAATTGAGTTCATATCCCACCAAGGTTCTGCTGATATAGTAAATTGCATGCTCTTTTCCTATTTCATCATGTTGTGCTAGCAAGGCCCCTAGGGCTAAAGTTGTAGTTGAGATGTATAATATCAAAGGTTTATCAGCAACTAGTGGAACCAATACAGGAGGTGTAGCTAGATACTCTTTGAGTTGATCAAATGCTGCTTGACACTTATCATTCCATTGAAATGAGACATCCTTTCAGAGTAAGTCTTGAAATGGTTGACATTTATTCGCTAGTTGTGAGATGAAACGCCTAATGGATTGCAACCTTCCTTGGAGGCTCCTTAGTGCTTTTAGGCTCTTTGGTGGAGGCATCTCCACTATAGCCTTTACTTTTGCTAGATCTACTTCGATACCTCGACGAGATACAATGTATCCCAACAGCTTCCCTGATGTGACACCAAAGACACACTTCTTTGGATTGAGGCGCACTTGATATTTCTTGAGCCTGTCAAAGATCTATCTTAGCACTTGTATGTGATCTGCCCTAGAAGATTTAGCTAGTATGTCATCCACATAATCCTCCATGATGTGATGAAATAAGTTGTGGAATATCACTGTCATAGCTCTCTGATAGGTTGTTTCTGCATTCTTTAGACCAAATGGCATGACACACTAACAATAGTTACCCCACAGACAAGTAAAGGTTGTTTCATACTGATCTTCCTCTGCTATCCTTATCTGATTATAGCCAGAGAATCTATCCATGAGAGAAAGCATCTCGTGACCTACTGTCAAGTCAACTATAATGTCAATGTTTGGTAATGGAAAGTCATCTTTGGGACATGCCTTATTAAGGTCTCTGAAAACATTACACATGCGGATGCGCCCATTGGGTTTAGATACAGGTACAATGTTGGAGACCCAATCTGAATAGTCAATAGGTCATATGAACTTTGCATCTAACAACTTCTGTATTTCCACTTTCACTAAGAGAGCTATTTGTAGGTGCATCTTCCTCAACTTTTGCTTGACTGGTTTAACTTTTGGATCAACAGTGAGATAGTGAACAAATAGCTTGGGGTCTAACCCTGGCATATCAGCATAGGTCCATACAAAGTTGATGGTTCTTTGTAAGAAGAATGTGTTAAGATTCATGTGCTCGGTTTCAGATAATGATGCTGCTAGGAATGTGGTCTTCGAATTTTGCTCTGTGCCAAGGTTTATCTCTATAGAATCTTCCACTAGGAGAGCTGACTTCTCTTGATACTTAGATGGTAGGGGAAGGTCAAATCCTCCATCCTCAGGTGCCACAGTTGGGTTTTCACCTTTGGATACGTCCTTTGTTTTTACTATTTTGGGATCAGGAGGTGCCACAGTGTGGTTTTCACCTAGAGATCCTTCTTTATTTTTACTTTTGCGACTGGAAGATTTGGCATTCTCACCAAAATAAGCTGTTGGCTCTAGTTCCATGACAAAACCTACTTTATGATTGCCAAGGGGGATACCTTCCCGAAGTCCCATGAACTCAGCTAAAGCTTCATCATTCTGAAATACATCTATAATGGGGGACCCTTGTTGGTCCAAATCAATAAGTTTAGGGTAGACAAATGTGACATTCTGGGTGTTTGTGGTGGAGGTTAAGGATACGAAGATAGAGTAAAAATGGAGGATTCTACGAATAGGTTGGTCATGTGGAGGGAAGAGTCATCAATGATATCCTCTGTAGACGTCAAATCGGTGGGAAAAGTGTCAGCTACCTCATCGAGGATATACTCGATGTCCAAGGCGTGTGGTACCTTCTTATCAAATCCTAATCCCTTCTTATCTAGTTTCTTTATCACAACAATGGGTTAAATAGTTCCTTGATTCTATTTCCCAAGGCCACCTTTGCCTTTATAGCCCATGTTTTTTACTATTCTTAAGCCATTGCTGTATTGCTTGACTAGTATTGTGACTGGTTCTTTCTCCTTATAGAGCCAAGAAGAAATATCCTCAATAGTTTCCTCTTCCAATAACCGTCCCTATTGGAATTGGGTTAGGAATCCTGGGGGAGGAATAGCTACTTTTTTGGTTACTTTGGCAATGGGTGGTTTGTCGTAAGATTTTGGAGATAAAGGCATCCGCCCTACACAACAAGATTTTGAGATATCATAAGATCCAAAGCCTATATCATGGATGTGAGCCTTGATCTCAGGTAGAGGATTTGGGTTACTTGTAGAGGCTTGCGTCAGAGTTTCAGGATCAACATATAGTGGGGATTCAAGGGCTTTTTCATTTTTAGGCACTTGGTTGCAATTCTTATAACTACCTTGCAAGACACGACAGAATTCAAAAGGATTGGGGTCTCTTGGGATAGTGATCTCTGTACCATTGTATGGGAACTTTAGAGATTGATGATATGTGGAGGGAACAGCTTTCATTGCATGGATCCATGGGTGGCCTAGGATAATGTTGTAAGGTAGTTCAATATCAAGGACCTGACACCTAGTTTCAAGCATGACAGGGCCCAGTTGTATAGGCAAGTGGATAACACCTTCTGAATGGCGTTCTGCATCATCATATCCCTTGATTGTAATACTTTGATCATTGTTGACATGATCCTCAGAGTATCCCAATTACTTAAGTAACTTTAAAGAATAGATGTTGAGACCAACACCACCATCTATGAGGATGCGTTTGATTTTGCACTTATGGATGCGAACTTCAATATGAAGAGCATCATTGTGACATAGATCATGGGATGGGAGATCTTTCTCTAAGAAGACAACATTGTAGGGTGAAGCAATGTTACCTACTATAGCTTGGAAATCCGTGACTGCTATGTTGTTGGGAACCGAAGACTCTTGGAGGGCTTTTTCTAGCACTACTCTATGTGCAGGTGATGACCGTAGAAGGTCCAAAATAGAGATCTGTGCTGGCATTTTCCCTAAATGTTCGACTAGATTATAATCAGATTGAGCTGGCAAACTGGGTGTAGGACCATGAATGGTGACACGACCACGGTGAGTTGTAACAGCGCAATCCGTAGAGTTGCCTTTGATTGTGAGGGTAGATACTTGACTCTCTTCAAAATGACCTACAATGGAATCAAAGGAAGTGGAAGCATGATTGATACCTTCACCTCTATCCTGAGGAGGAGATGGACCATGATGAGGGAATGGTTCCTTGTACATATCAAGATCTTTGTTAGTGTGATGAGCTGGTGGTTCACTCTCAAAAGTGATTTGATTGCCTTCGATGAGATTTTGGATTAGGTGCTTGAGCTTCATGCATGATGCGGTTCAATGCCCTTTGCTCCTATGGAATTCACAGTATTTATTTTCTCTATACCGCGCAGTTTTATAAACAGGTTCACCATATGGGGGAGCATCTGGTAAGGTGATTAATCCTTTCTATAAGATCTATTGTAGGACTGACTCTATAGGCACTCCCAAGGGAGTGAATTGGCACCGCGGCAGGTAATCTTATTGAGGTTGCTCCTATTGTCATTGTTGTTGATTTTGATATGGTTGCCACTGTTGTTGCTGTTGTTGAGGTGGAGCTTGACTTGGTTTGGAGAGCTGTAGCGGTGTTTGCAACATTTGGACATGTTTAGAATCGACCACCCCATCGTTGACCACGTTTTTGTTCTTATTCCAAAACTTAGGTTTATCATTCGATTGTTGATGAGGAGCGTTGTCTTTCAAGTCTTTGAAGATTTTGACCACACCCTTAGCAATGAGGGCTTTTTCAATGTTGATTCCCTTGTATGTGATTTCGTCAAAGGTTGTAGCACTAAGAATTTGCAAATGGAAACCTAACTCTTGGTTGAGGTATTGCACAAATATGCTAACAAGCTGTTTCTCCATAATCTTGAAAGGGAATTTGCTAGCCATTTGTCTCCATCATTGGAGGAAAGAAATGAAAGTTTCACCATTTTTCTGTTTATTGTTGCATAGATCGGTCATGGAAATCTCATGCTCTGCATTGTAAGAAAAATGGGTGGCAAATTTCTCTGCTAGCTCGTTGAAAGACTTGATACCCGTAGGTAAGTGTGAGAACCATTCTATAGCTTGACCTGCAAGACTGTGAGGAAAGAGACGCATAAGATACGTGTCATTATGTGAGACCTCGAAGCAAGCAAGATAGAATTCCCTGAGATGGTCTTTTGGGTCACCTTTTCCTTTGTATTTATCAAACTTGGGAATAGTTTGAGGAAAAGGGATCATTGGTAATGACCGATCAAAAGGATAAGGACACACTTCCTATAAAGAAAAGGTCTTCTTGGTGTGGCCAAACACAGATAGCTATTGTTGCACTTCCGCAATTTTTAGCTCCATCGCTGTGGGAGGAGTTGGAAGCATCTCCTATTGTCCAAGAAGTGGTTGTTGCTGCCCATATGGAAGATTGTAGTGTAAGCCATGAACATTGGTGTTATAAGGGTCGTAAGATTGGTTGGGGTCATATGCATTGTACGTTGGGTTAAGATTGGGTTGGATTTGGACGCTTTGATGAGGAGGAGGTGGGGGTGGCGCTAGGTAAGAATGTTGGCTTTGTGATGGTTGAAGAAAAGAATTGGGTGGATGAAAGCTAAAGTGCGTTGGATTTAGTTACGATGGCGACACAAAGCTTTGGGAAGCTTGATGTTGGGAATGTTGAGGGTGGATAGGCAATGTGTTGAAGAAATTTAGCACTGATGAATGTAGCAAAGGAGGGACATAGGTAGAAGTGATTTGCGATGGTTGATTGGGAATGTGTGTAGAAGAATTTTGTGGGGGGGGGCTGCATGACTCTAATTGGTTGAGAGACATGGAGGTTTGATGATATGGGAGGTGGTATGCGTTGAGACCCTTGTTGCATGGCTACATAGTTGTTCCCTGGATTGTAATTTGGTGGGAAACCTATTCGTGATGGGGTAACCAAGATTCCACTTGCGATTGGTGTGGACACTTTAGGAGGTGGTTGCATATTCGATCAAGCTAAGGTGGCTTGCTTAGCTAACTCTGCTTGACGTTGGATAGTTTCTTGTTGATTTTTGTAGATCTCCATAGGAGTCAGAAGCGGTGAAATGGTCCTCTTTCCTGTTGGGTTTTGAAAGAGGAGATTCTTATACTATGAGCTTGGTACCGACAATGGCGTGGTCACTGTTGACATGGTTTGCACTGCTTGTATGGTGTCTTGGTTGTTGTTAGGCTCGCTAAGCGTGGATAGATCAAAACCTTTGGGTAATTTGGCTCCTTGCTCTGCTAGCAAGCGAAAGAAATGATCTTGGTTCTCACTAAGGATTTTGTCAAAGGTGGCCATGGCTCGAGGATCTTGTACAAATTCATCAAGATCTTGCTCATCTTCTTGAGAGGATTGACCTATTTCAAAGTGTTGCTCTTCTTGAGATGGGGCTAGATCTGCAGTATAGCCTTGTGACACAAAATCCTGAGGCTATTTGATCAATAGTATAACCTTGTGGAACAAAATCCTGAGGCATACTGGTGGTATAGTGAGGTGTACTTACCAAAGGGACCCTACCCTCATGAGGAGTGCTAGGGTGGTCAAGGTGTGGCACATTTAGAGAAGTGGTGGATCTTTTCGTGGGTGTTCTAGGAGTGACTTTGGGAGTAATGTTGGGACGGCCCGATTGCGGTGTGTGAGGAGGCAACTTGCGCTTCCTAGGGACAACTTGCTTGGATTTCATAATTTGCTGGAGCCTAGTGGTTACTATGGAATACACTAGGACAAAAAAAGGTAATGCTGGGTTTCTACTTGTGCCTTGAAAAAAGACAAACTTTGATGCACAATGTACTGGACCAAAGGTGCTATATTGTTTGACCAAGGGCGCAAGACTGTGCAACCAAAAGCGTGCTACTGTTGTACCAAAGGTGATGGACTGAGCTACCAGAGGCAAGTTACTGCTATGCCAAAGGTGAGCTAAGGTTACCAAAAGTGAGCTACTGTACCACCAAGGGCGAGCTGCTGTAATACCAAAGGTGCTGAAGTAGTGTCTGATGCAAAAAAAATTTTGTTTCTGATTGGATTTGGTTGTTTTGGCAAGAGAAAACACAGCAAACAAAGTGGGCAACCAAGAAACAGGACTGACACAACAGATAGTGTATATTTGCGGCTCACAAAAAGCCCAATGTTTCCACAGATATGAGATAGTTGCAAACAAAATAATCAAGCACTTTTTATCCCTAGAGACAAGGTTTCATTGTAGTAGATCAGCTCACAGCTTAATACTCCGTCAATAAAAATATCATTCCATAAAGGTGTCAGATATTTTGTATCTTTGCGAGAGATGATAGGTAGGGATATCTCACCCTCCCTTTGGAAAGCTCAAGTAGGTCACAAGAGCTTTAGGGCCAAGGGAATACTATCTCTTCTCAAGGGAGCCAATGGTGAGTATCTTAAGGGCTTAAATCGATTCCCCTTGCACTGATGATTACCACAATGTTCGGAGGTAGATCAGGTAGTCTCTATATAGAATGGTTCTTAGTAACTTTGAGGGACCAATGCCTTATGAGCAATGCAACAAGCTACTAAAAGCTTTAACCAATACTAAGAGTATCAAACACTTCACTCAATGTGAAAATTATTTCCACAAAGAGCTAGTACACCTCTTTTCAGTTTTGGCACCACAAGGTAAGGCTGACGTCGGTTAGGACTTGGCTTTCGCCTTATCCCTCTTATATAGCGGTTCAAAGGAAAACTCTGCTTAGGGTCATCCCTTTTGGATGAAACGTAATCCAAAAGTAGGCCCTTCTAAAGGAAATACTGAAATGTAAGAGCAAGCATGTCAAACAAAGGTTCAATTGTCCCGTTATAAGAAAAAATAAGGTGCAACTAAATTAGGCACACACACGTTTGTAGTTGTCAATTGTCCCTTATGAAATTGAAGTGTTTGGCATTCATGTCCATTGTCCCTTAGAAAATTGAGGTGTTTTCACATACATGTCCATTGTCCCTTAAGAAAAGCAGTATGTTCCTAAGACTTAGATTACCGAAATGATTTGTTCAATTATCCCTTAAGAAGGCAATATGTTTATAAGACTTAGTGCAATAAATCAAGATTTCTTCAATGCTCATCCTACATGAATATGTTAGAGAAACCAATTTGCTCTGTTTGAGTGATAAGATGCTGCAACAAGTGATTTTAGTTCCAGATAAACCAAGTAGTTAGCATGTGTTTGAAATCATAGATTGAGGATGGGCCAATGAGTGGACTTAAAAAATCAAACTCAATAAATCCTTAAAAAAATATTACCACTGTGTAGAAGACAGAAAAATATCAACTTTCAAAAAAAACATCACCTGAATCCGAGTTCGTTTGTGAAAGTTATGAAGCGTACAAGATCAAAAACTGTCACGAGACAGAGACAACAACGAGAAATTTAATTTTCTGGAAAAATAGAGAATCTTGAGAAAAAACCAATTTCACCATGATGTAGATCATGAAATTCTAGCCTATTTCAAAAAAAAAGCACTGAAATACGTGTCCGTATGACCAATATAATGAGGTTTGAAAATTGCTTATTAGTTTAAAAATCTCAATGAAGAGGGGTCTCCTAGCCCTCTGTGTCTGGCTCTTGGTCACTTATGTGACCTGCTTTTGGGTTGATGGAATATTTTATTTTAAAATAAAATAAAATAATGTTACCCCATTCTTAAAACATAAATTAAAAACACAAATAACATATTCTCAAAAAAAAACTTTTTCTTTTTAAAAAGAATCTTTTTTAAAAATAGAGAAACAATTTAAAAGAAACTTTAAGTTTGAAAGTACGTACCAGTAGATGTACAACCCTACACACAAGTACAACATGCACGGATTCCTTGTTGTCTCTTCTTTTTTTTTTGCTTTTTGCTTTTTGTGTTTTTATTTTTTGATTTTTAGTTTTTTTTTTTTTTAATTTTATTTTTAGATTTTTTTTTTCAAAAAAGAAAACTTTTTTTTTTAAATAAAAAAATAAAAATAAATTTTTTTTACTATACCTCACAGTGATTGTACGGCCTCGGGGTGCGTGCCCGAGGTAAAAAAGCTTTACTTTCACCGAAATAGGCCAAATATTATATTTTTCTTCTTCTCTCGACCCTTCCGAATGCAACCTTGACCTCCGTTTTTGCCCAACAAGCTTCTTTTTAAAAAAATTTTGGATCTCTCCTAAAAAAAGTGTGAAAAACCTATGAAATCAAACTAAAAATTTCACAAATTTTATATTCGATCAAGACCAATGGGTCCCACCGGGCGTGCCAGAATGTGTATGAGAAAAAATTGATTTAAATTAAACTAAACAAATAAAAAACTCAATAACATAAAGAGAACCGATCTAAATAAAAGCCATTAATAATAATCAAAGAAACATGAAAGCTTTTACCGAGATTTGTATTATTCCCTTTGGATTGAATGTGGATTGCTCAATATTGCTGCGAAACTATAGTTGCAACAAGCAAGTGTAGTGCTTAAAAGATCAATGTCAAAAGATCGTGAAATTGCTCAATCGATGCAATGTATGTTCAAAGCACTGTTAAGTATGCCTAAGAATAAGATCGAAGAGAGAGGCTCATCAACGTTAATTAAATAATCTAATTATTTAATTAATTTCATCAATTTCTTCCAAATTTCTAAAATTCAACATTAATTGAATAAATTCCCTTTATTTAATTAATTAAATTAAATTCCTCTATTATTCTTCCACAATTAAATAATTTATATTATTTAATTAAATCATTGTCTTCTTTCCAAATCTCAAGTCTCTATTAATTAAATAAATCCCATTATTTAATTAATTCATCACAAATTCTATCTTATCCAAACAATTAAATAATTCCTAATTATTTAATTAAGTCAAATTTATTCTTCCAAATTTAAATAAATCAAATCAAATTTATTTAAATTCTCTCATTCTCCAAAAATAAGATAAATCAAATATTTTATTTACTCTTCCAAATCATGCACAACAATTAAATAAATCTATTTATTTAATTTGCTTTCTTATCTACAAATATCTTTCAAATCTTCTAAAAATAAGTCTTCTTCTCCATGCACACAAAATTAAATAATTTATTATTTAATTTCTCTCAAATCATGCAAAAGTAAATTTAAAATTGATTTATCTATTCACTCAACCTTGTTTTTATCAATTTCTCTTAATTTAGAAAAAAGATTTCTAATTTATGAAAAGCATGTCTTATCTTTAGAAAAGAAAGTGTTTAACTCAAATAAAACAGCTTTTGTGTGACACTTGTCTTCTTCTTATTCGTTGCACATTCCTCAACTGTTCTCCTCCGTTGATTCTTCTGAATTATCTGGACCATTGATCAATCTTCCTTGAAACCTATATAAACCCCCCTCATCTCCTTCATTGAGCCTCTCTCTTCGATCTTATTCTCAGGCATACTTAACAGCGTTTTGAGCATACATCGCATCGATTGAGCAACTTCACAATCTTTTGACATTGATCTTTTGAGCACTACACTTGCTTGTTGCAACTATGGTTTCGTAGCAATATTGAGCAATCCACATTCAATCCAAAGGGAACAATACAAATCTTGGTAAAAGCTTTCATGTTTCTTTGATTATTATTAATGGCTTTTATTTAGATCGATTCTTTTTATGTTATTGGGTTTTTGATTTGTTTAGTTTAATTTAAATCAATTTTTCCTCATACACACTATACATTTTTTTTTTTAAAGAAGGCAACAACACTATGCTTTGTATTTTCTTTGTAAAATAAAAATCAGTAACTAACAATTTTTTTTTTTTGAAAAATAGATAAAATGAAAAATCAATTATAGGCATATTTTAACACCCATTTAAAACAACCATTACACACACACACACAATATATATATATATATATATATATATATATATATATATATATATATATATATATTTTGTAACATTTCAAAGAAATTTTCATAACATAAAACAACCACTATTATATATATTTGCAACTTCAAATTATGATACATTCAACCCAAAATATAAACATTAATTTTTACATAACAAGAGAGGACAGCCTTCTCTCTTTACATGAAAACATAGCTCAAAAACCAAAATGACAAAACTTAAGGGTTCATAGTCTTTTTCTCCCAAGCTCCAAAGCTACAGTAAACCTGCAAATAACAAATATTGGAAGGGGGAAAAAGCCATGAAATACCACTCTCCTCCCTACCATAGACTCACTCATGAGTTACCCCTGAGCTTGGAGGTCATCGACACACAAGGAATACTTCACTCCACTTCACAACAAAACACTCAAAACAACAAACATGAAGAACACCCATGGCTTGCACAAAATAAAACTCATAGAAATGAGTTTAGAGGGGTAGGGTAGTGGACATCACTCAACTCAAGAGTGCCACTCCAAATGTCTCAAACTTAACTCAAATAAGGCCTCAAGCCAAAACATATATACTCAATATCACACATGTTTCTCCATGGCTCTCAAGCCATTCAAAATACTCATATCCACAACTTGCCTTCAAGGCTGAAATACCAAAACTAGGAGGTGACCTTAAGGAGGTTCACTCCTCCCCCACCCTACACATGTTGAGCATTTTCTCCAAGTGGAGAGGCTCTTACCACACCCATAATATCCCCACAACAACAAAATGCAAAATACACACACACAAAACCATCACACTAGAAATGTAAAATACATAAGGAAAGGCTTCTAGCCTTAAATAGCCCACAAGGAAGATAGTTGAAGAAGAGTCCTTCCAACTCCACCTCCAAGTCCTTCTCCAAATGAGCCTCCCAAAAATTCCTCTAACTCTCTCCCAAATTCAAATAAAATTCAAAATTGAAAATAAATCAACAACCCTCTCCTTCTCTTCAAGAGAGATTAAAATAGGCTCTCTTCATGAGCCTTGAGGAATGAGAAGGTGACACATGTCACCTTTTCCTTCCTCCTCACATCCACTTGCTAGCTTCATGGAATGTGGTGGTGACACATGTCACCCTCCCATTCCACCAAGTCTTGACCCCTCCACTTGTGTTCTCTCATACATGTAGGAGAAAAAGGTGGAGCCAAAGAAGGATGTGGGTACTACCAGTGCCCCAATCCTATCCTCCCATGAAAGCCCACAAAACCCCAAGGTACCCTCACCAATGTGAGAGAGTCTTGGAGTTGAGTCCTCCACAATTTAGGGGTCTTGAAGACTCCCCAAGCCTTGGAAAGAGGTGTGGATAAGGTTGAGTGTTTGATCCAACCTTCCACTCCTTAACAAAATTCTATTTTCGTCACTTTACTTCAGGATGAAGTTTAAGTGACCAAATAGGAGTTTACCTAAGGTTAGACAAGTTCAAATGGTCCCTAGACCCTAGGGGTACAACCCAGGGTCACTTTTAACCCATATTGAGCACTATAAGGTGAGTAAAATCACATGAAAAGGGGTCACAAAATTAAAACTCAAAAATGAAATCAATTAAACATTACACCTATACAACACCAATATATAATCAATTGAAAAGAGGGTAGACCTAGCCCAAAGACACCACACATAAACATTACAAAATTTGATCATGTATAACACATTTGATCTTGGCTCCTCTTGGAACTAAATCAGCTTAACACAGGAATTCACAAAAAAGTGTGGGATCATCTCCAATTATCCATGGCTTGGTTAGAACACCAACAAAAGATTAATCCAACATGTATATCATAGCCGAAGCAAGGGAAACATACACTCACACCATTGCATAATCATATAAAACATCATAAAATCACATCATAATTAGATTCATAACTTGTATTTCTATAATCCATCTCAAAATAGAATCGCATAGTAATCCATAACATAATCTCACAATGAATATCACAATTAACATCATATTGTATATTGCATGTCAAATCATCGTCAGTGAATCAAATCAAGATCTAGTCTCATCACAATCATGCTAAACATAATAAATCAAAAGTAAAAGCATATAATCTAATAATCCTGCATATCAGGATCAATAGTCCCCAAAAGTCTAAAATGTGTCTCCAATAGTAATATAAAATGATCAAAATAAGGGAGTGAAAAGGTAGGCCTCACACCTTGGTCTTATCACAACATACAAAGATTCAACATTTAAACATATAATAGAACAACTCCACTCACACCTACAATGCTCTTCTTCCATTCAAAGAGAGTAATCATCCCAGTCAACCCTACCTAGCTAGATTTCCTTGGAAAGGTAGACATGATTCAATTGACACCTTTAGCAAGGGTGCAATGCATGTGTTTGTTGGCAAGAGACACTACTCTGATGAAGGATTACATGTTGTCACTAATGGAAACAAGGCAAAGGGATTCCATTGACATGACAAGGAGACATTACTTCGGAAGACCAACTTGGTTTGGCTACAAGGCATAAAAGTATTCTGGTCTGGAAGGCTAAAATGACTAAGTATGGGCAGTATTCAGAGCATGTGACAGAAAGTCGGTCAGTATGCCTCCGCAGTTGAAGAATAATATATGTAGTTTGGGTATAATGTTCATAGATATTTGATGATGATATGTTCTAGTGTTCAAGACCTGACTTCCTCTGAAAGTTATACTTTGCAATGTCTAAGTCCAGGTGAATGGAGCTAAGACAGGAACAATGCATAGTGCCAGAGAAAAAGCGTTTGCATTCTTCCATAGTTGTATATTTTGTCTTGCGGTTCTAAAGGTATGATAGAGATCAATGATGAATGTTGGTTATGAATCCTTAATTCTTATATGGTCCACAGTGAGATTTTTGATGTGACATATGAATTGGTCAAGCATGTTCTTAAGTGACAAGCCGACAGGCATGTTAGATCTTTATGCAGAGAAGATGTATTGTTTAAACAATCAATCTAAGTAGTTGAATAATTAGTACTGACCTATATGATGATTATTAAATGATTGTTTGGGTCCGCATTACTATTTGTACACATGATCAAGATGACAAGGTAAAATACATTGTATACACACTTCATGTCTGGCTCGCCAACCTAATTATGAGATGAATCTTGTTGTGGATATAAATACTCGATGGATTGCAATATCAAGGTGTATGACATGGTGATATGTGTGCAAACTTGAAGTGTGAATGGTTATGAATGGAGTGTAGAGAAAAAAAGAAAACAAGGGAAAAAAATAGAGTACATGTAATAGAATTGGGAAGCAGGGCAAAATAAATGAAGATCTTTGAATATGTTTATTGAGCCTTCAATGGAACTGTGATCCAGCTTATGGTAGATGCATTTACAGCAGTTCATTACTGGCAGTGAGCCAATTTCTTTCTATATTCTATCTTCTTTCTTAAGTGGGCAGTGAATCCACTTGGATAGTGAGTCCACCTACCGTGAGCATTTCATTGGGTAGTGAGCCTTATGTAATCCAGTATTGTTATCATAATATATTGTGAGCTAACACTCACTGTAGTTTTTCCCTTTTAGGGTTTTCCACATAAAATCATGGTGTCCATGTGTTATGTCTTTATGGTTACTATTCTTATGCTTATTCTACTTTCATGTTATTGATTTTGTAAATTAGATTAATAAACTTGTTAAGAAGTGGTTTTGTAGAATATTGATTCACCCCCCTCTCAGTATTCCTTATATTCAACAATTTGTATCAGAGAAAGGTTCCTTGGAAGAAGCCTAACAACTTGAGGAAGATCTGAGAGAGTTCACTCATGGTAGCTAGAAGATTTAGAAATTTTTCATATGAAAACAATGTTGAACTAAAAGAAGCTCTTATTGATCTTGAAAAGTCTGAAGCAGAAATCAGGGATCTGAAGGATAACATACAAGAAGTTGATGAATGCATTCTAAAGATAAAAGAACAAGTCAAGATATTCAAAGAAAAATACAAAGAGGTTAGTGAACAATTGATATCAGCAAATGAAACCCTGGATGATTTGAAAGTGGAGGTTAGAGAAAGAGCTAAAGCAGAAGATCTCAATCTAATGGTAAAAAGCAAGTTAGAAGAATGTGCCAAACTTGAAAAAGAAGTTGTGAGCCTAAAATCACACTTGGAAAAAGCTAAGAGCTATGAAGAAAAGTTCAAGATGAGTTCTGCAAAACTTGATGAGATGATTACTAGTCAAAAGAGTTCCAGTAACAAGCAAGGTTTGGGATTTGAGAAAGGAGAAATTCCAAAATCATATCAAGCAAACATTGTGTTGAAGCAAAACAAAGGCAACCATCAAGAATCAAAGAAGAAGACCTAGAAGACCTCCAATCAGTCAGCCAAATGCTCAAAGGTACCCATCTTTCAATGGCCATTATTTTAATTGCAATAAGTTTGGTCATAAAGCTACTCAATGTAGGAGTAGAATAAATCAGAATGTTCCATCATTCTCTGGTCAATGTTTCAATTGCAAGAAAATTGGTCATAGATCAAATGAATGTAGAGGTCTGGTAAGGAATGGCTTTAAAAATACTCAAACATTCAATGGAAAGTGTTTTGCATGCAATAGATTTGGGCACATGGTTAATCAATGCAAATCAATGATGAATTAATTCAGTGGAAGGAATCAACGACAGGGAAGTGTTGTGTTCTATAATTGCAACAAACTTGGTCATATGGAAAAATTTTGCAGAAGCAAGAATGTGAAGAAAGACTACTATGTTGTAGAAAGGAAAATAAAGCAAAGGAATGATAAGGAAAAATAAAAAGTTGATCCAGTTGAAACTAAGAAAGAAATGGGCAAGATCTAGATCAAGAAAGATGCGATTGAAGTCAAGGATGGATCCGTACCAGCATTTGGTGTAAATACTTCCTCCGGGAAGTGAATTGGGAGCTCTGGCTTAGGGGGAGCTATGTTAAAAATCCAAAACCCCTAGCTAGAAAGCTAGTGTTGGAATCCAGCACGAAGATATGTTGAAAAGATGCATATGATAGATCCTTTGAAAGAAATTCTAGTGAAAAAGGTTCAAGTGTAGAGCATTGCAGAGCAATCCCAATAGATTGTATTCTACAGAGATATGTTTGACAACTTTTTCATTAGAGGCATTGGAGGAGAAGAAACTCATTCAGTATATAGATTTTCCAATTTTTACAGAAGATGAATGGGTCCAATATGTCTTAAGTTGAATTCATGATGAGTTTATGTGGCTCAACTCTACATTCAAAATCACTAAATATGCCATAAGGGCCATCACATGACTAAACTCTACCAATACAGTGTCTGTATTGAAGGCTATGAAAAATGACACAGTGATACACAAACTACAGGCCTATGGGGCTATTTCAAGAACTTCCAAAAGTTAATGCAATCTAGAGAAAGGATTCCTAAAACCATTGTGGAGAGATATAAAGAAGATATATGCTTTATTGTAGACAAGGATAAATGTATGATGGAGGTCATAGAACTCAAAAATGTCTGGATCTTACCAAGGGGATATGAAGTTGAAGGAAAAATATTGGACAACTATGCCCAACATATGCTAAGCAAGTCAAGGGACTCCAAAGAGGAAAGATTTGGAACCTATGAGGAGCTGTCAGCAAAAGTCTTTGTTGAGCAGAGAAGGTCAGAAATTTCAAATAAGGCCCAGAAAATGGCAGAAGATTATGCACAAAGCAAAGGTTTCACCAAAGAACAAATATTAGCTACAAGAGCTAGAGTTGAGGCAGAAAAAGTAGCTAAAGAAAAGGAGAAGGAGCAAGAAAAGGAAGTAAATAAAGATCCAGAAGTTTAAAAGACACAACAAGAGGCCCCTGCTGCACCAAAAAGAAGAACAAGAAGTGTTGGTTCCTCTGGAACAATATCTAAATCCTCTGGTATTCCTTCCACTACAACTATAGAAGAGAAAATAGGAAAGAGGAAGAAGACCAAAGGTCAGAGAGTGTATGTCAGTATTGAACCAACTAATGATGAGGAAATTGAGACCAATGAAGAAGTGAAGAAAATTTTGACACATAGTGCACCCTCCTTCAGTTCTCAGTAGGGAAAAGCCTTCGGTACCACAAAAGGGAAGACATCTAGTAAGAGTAAAGAAAGAAAGAAAGCTAAGACTACAATAGCTGTAGAAGATCAGGCTACAATGAGCTTAGAGGAAGTTTTAAGGGCTATTACAATTGATGGAAATCCAACACCTATTGCCAAATTCTATGATGAATCTAATAATGCAGGTAAAAAAATCATTGAAGATGTGATTGTCAAATACTTGTGCATTTACAATAAGGCCCTCATTGAGATCATTACTAATCTCCCTAACACCTTGGGTAGTATCATGATTGCAAGGAAAGATGTTGTTATGACAAAGGATATCGAACTTAGAGAACACACACTAATAACGTTATATCTGGAGATCACTCCTAAAGACAAAACAAAAATTTGAAAAGTACTTAGAAAGGAGTTCAAAACAAAGAAAAGAATGAATATTCTTACGTCAGATGACATTGAGAAAATAGTGAAGGAAACTGAGGAAATCACTTTGAGGGTATTAAAGGAACATCATCTTCCAACTATACATGATAGAGAAGAAGCAAATACTAGTAATGATACATCTATTCCTAATGTGAACATGAATCAAGGAGGCAAAGACCTGAAGGAGAAAGAAGATTTAGTCCCTATTACTGGTCCAGAAACTACTATTAAGGATCAATCTAAGATTGAGGAATAAAACAAAGCAGGTGAACAAGCTGAGATGAGTCCTATATTGGAGCAAAAAGTTAACAAAAGCAAAGATATGGACCTAGATCCTCTGGAACCAAACCAAGAAGAAGTATCTGGTAGAGTAAGAGACATTGCAGAGTCTGTTAAAGATTTCTTAGAGAGACAAAAACAAGTCTTGGATGAGGCTAAGTTTTTGCAAGGACAAATAAATTTAGATTCTATGTACCATGTGTAGAAATTCAAACTAGTGTCAGTTGTTCAAGAAAAGGCATAGGAAGAGTTGATGAAAACACATATACAGGATAATGACCTCATTGGTGCAACATCTGATGTGTTCAAGAAGTTGATGCCTGAATACCCAAAAGATACATTAATCTCATCAACTAATCAACTTAAAGGTATGATAACATCAATCAGAAATTATTTTGAATCTTTTGAGAAATCTACTGAAACAAAAGTGAGACAAGAGTTTGATGATAAAAGATTAAGTGAGTTGAAGACTACAATAGTAAATGACAAATCCCTGCTAGACAATAGAATGAAAGGCATATAGAATGTTATCAAAGAAGCGTGTGACATGTACAAACTTTGTTTATCTTTGATAGCATGGAAAGGACACTTGCTCAGTTCACTCTTACATTCTATCCACTAAGTACCTAGTCTCCTTACATCAAATGGTTTCCTATAGACCTCCTATCACCATAGTGACAGGAACTAGGTAAGAACACAAAAATTGTACATTATAAGACAGATCATAAGCGATCAGATATGCGATAGGAACTTAAAGTTTCATACAATTTCTCTACACAGTAATGACAATAACCCAACAAAACCAATGTAAGGGTAGGAATCAGAAATACCAAAACATTACTCTTTATTTAACTACTGACAACCCAGCTTCAGTTACAAAATACAAATAGAGCCTTTTCACTCACAATGTTATAGGTTATACAATTACACTCCCATTGAGCCTGCACCTTGTAACTTGGATCTATCCTCAGTTCTTCTATCCAAACCTCCTTCTATCATCTTACTACCCTCTACGACTTCCCCAAGCTATCTACTCTCTTAACCTCATCCACTTGAACTCTATGCTCCCTTATAAAGCTTGTTATCACATGATCGAGCTACTGTAAAGATTTGGCCTCTTCTTTTCTGCAACTTTGGCCTTCTTTGGCTCAACCTCTAAGCTCCTCCTTTTCTTCGTGGCCTACTTTATTTCTTATGTGTGGCCTATACATATCGGCCTTCCTCCTCCCATTATTTCTACCAACAATAGTCCTATATTCAGACCATGTCGTTATGAACAGTAGCCAAGAATCCTCCTATTACCGAATGTCAGAAGTTGTAGTTCGATATTCCCTTAACCATTGGGACAGTTTCAAAGGAAAAGTGGATGATCGAGTGATAGAGAATGTGGTATGAAACATTCTGCAATAGTATCTTTGCAAAACATAACTGACCATTTAAACTACTCACAAGATGATAACTATTCATTTCCTTTTGCCAACGGCAACATAACAGATTATTAAACTCCCTTCCCGGAGGTGACAGAAACTACCTTTACCTACCTACGATACAAACACTATGCAAAAATTAGCAAAATGAAAGAATTAAACAAATGCCCCTACATCAGACTCCCCAGGGGACAAGGATCATGTGCTCTGGCACACGTGATTGTTCAAAAAATTTACCAAAATTTCTTCTTCTTTCTTTTCTTCCACATTCTCTCCTATTTATATGCAATATTCTTCCAACACTGTCATGCACTGCTACCCACTATTCTCCCAAAACTGTTTTCAACAAATTCCATCCTTCTCTAATTTCTAACTCTCTCTTTATTTCTATCTAACATATCATAATTAAATGGAAAATTTTCCTTACCTTCAACATTACCCATTGCATTATCAACCTTTACCATCTCTACATCTAACCTTCTTTCTGGCCACTCTTCCTCCATGGTCATCTACGGCAAAAAAGTATTTACAAACTCATCCGTTATCATCTTCCTCTCCAAATCTACAACATCTTCAATCTTCATTTCAGCCACCACTTCAATGTCTTCAATCTCCTCTACTGTCCTACTTATGTCCATACCCTCAATCTTTTCATTCCACTCCTTCTCTATTTCTGCAAATTATTTCCACAGTTCCTCATCAATGTCTGTAGTTGCTATTCCTCTTTCAAATGCTTTTGTTACATCACCTTCGTCATTCTTTTGTTTGTCTTCCTCTCCTTGGAACACTACTGCCCTAACATCATCCTCTTCATTTTCATCTGCTCTCTTGTCCAAATCTGCACCTACCTATTTTGCAATATCTGCCATAGTTGTCCTCTTTTTCTATTCTACCTTTTCAGCTAATTTCCTTTCTTTTCTGGCATCCTTCATGCTGTACCTTTCAATCTACCTTTGTCTACCTTCTTGCTTCTTTTGGTAATTGCTCCTTCTTATTTCATTTTCATCTACAATCCTCCACATGTCTTCCTCATTTTTACAAATTCCATTCAAAGCCTCAACACAACCTGACACCTTATTTAAATCTTCTCTATCTTTTCTTTTAACAGAATCATCAAAAATTTCAAAAACATCATCATTCAACTTATCTTGCTTACCTTCCATAACATATGGGGCATTTTCCATCTACTTCCACTCTAGTGCCTCCATTTTCTTCTCATCAGGTTCCTTCGCAGGCTCTTTGTCAATATCTGCCTCTATAACCTCTACTCTTTTATTAGCATCATTTATTGCAACTTCCTTTGTCTTCTCAGCTGCCATACTCTTTGCACTCCAAATTTGGTTTACCACACCTTGGGCTGCCCTCTTTTTGTTTCTGCATTTATGCTCCTCACTCTTTGTCTAGACTTCATCCTCAATTCATCTTCTTCCCTAGGCCTCCTTTCTGGCCACTTTATCTACACATCTGTTTGCTTCTTGTTCATCAACATACCCCGCACTCTTTGCACTGGCTTGTTGAAAACAACATTCTTCTATACTTCAAATCAGGCTATTTATCCATTGTCCTCTTTTGCCAACGTGGGACTATGTACCCATGATCCACCCATTTCATCTTTTCACAAACTTGTTCATCTACATTCAAAATTCTATGCACATGATTAAAACCAACATTACAATCTTTATTTACAGAACAAAAATTAGTATTGCAACCTTCCTTTACCTGCTGCACCAATTTATCCTCTTCATTGACTTCTTCAATCTCCATCTCTTCCTCTGCATGAGAAACTTGTGCTACATCTACAACTTCTTCCAAGGCATCATAGAATTTAGGGGTTGTCTTCTTATCTTCATCTTCTATCCAGAGATCTTCAGCTTCATGCTCCTCTTTATTTTCAGGCATTTTACAATGTACCTCTATTGTAAACTCTTTTTGACATGCTACTGCAATCAATCTTATCTCACCTTCAACTCTCTTTCTAGGTGCTATTCTTACCCCATTTTCCATCATCTTCAAGGTCCCATGGTTGACCTTTTCTAATGCATTATTCAAGCTTGCATACATAGCTTCAAACATAATATTAATCAAATAAATAAGAGACCACAGTGTCTCTTGTTTGTCTTCTTTAGGGACACTCTTCTCTCTTCATTTCTCTTTTTCACAAGTGTTTCTTGCGGCACTTCTTCCTCTTCCTCTCTTCTTTCCTCATCTTCTCTCATGTTCTCTACAATGAGAACTTCATTCACCTCTCCTGGTGCATGTTGCTCATCTGGCAACCTCTTACTGTCCCAATCTCCATGGGTACTAAAGGCATTCATCTTTTTCCTTTTCCTTTTCTCCATAATTTCTCTTACAGGCCATCTTACTTTCTTCTCCATTGGCCATACCCAAAAATATTCCTAGCTTTCTTATTCAAGCCATTTCTACCTTGCAATGATGTATTCTTTTAAATTTTTTTTCAATGCTACCAACTCTCTTTCAAACTCCATATTTTGCTTCTTCATCTTTTCTAGGCCAAGTTGCCTCACTTGGATGATCTACTTAGCACTCAGAATCAACTTGTCAATTAGCAAAAACGCTGCAACACACAACTTTCAATAAAGTCAATAACACATTCAATATTCATACTCAGATCATTTTGCGCTCTGATACAAATCTGATAGCACGAAAAGAACACTTGCTCAGTTCACTCTTACATTCTATCCATTAAGTACCTAGTCTCCTTACATCAAATGGTTTCCTATAGATCTCCTGTCACCATAGTGATAGGTACTAGGCAAGAACACAAAAGTTGCACATTATAAGATAGATCATAAGTGATCAGATATGCGACAGGAACTTAAAGTTCCATACAATTTCTCTACATAGTAATGATAGTAACCCAACAAAACTAATGTAAAGGTAGGAATCAGAAATACCAAAACATTGCTCTTTATTCAACTACTGATAACTAAGCTTCGGGTACAAAATATGAATAGAGCCTCTTTGCTCACAATGTTACAAGTTATATAATTACACTCCCATTGAGCCTGCACCTTGTAACTTGGATCTACCCTCAGTTTGTCTATCCAAACCTCCTTCTATTATCTTACTACCCTCTGCAACTTCCTCAAGCCATCTACTCTCTTAACCTCATCCACTCAAACTCTATGCTCCCTTATAAAGCTTGTTATCACATGATCTAGCTATTGTAAAGATTCAGCCTCTTCTTTTCTACAACTTTGGCCTTCTTTGGCTCAACCTCTATGCTCCTCCTTTTCTTCACAGCCTACTTTATTTCTTCTATGTGGCCTCTACATATTGGCCTTCCTCCTCCCATTCTTTCTGTATATGCCTAAAAATGACATGATTCAGTCCAAATAAATATTCTTAATATTTATTTCATTCAAATTTTTCTATCAATAAATAAATAAACAAATTTATTTATTTGATTCATATTCCTCTAAATTAATTAAATATTGAAATATTTAATTACCTCTTCTAAAGTCAAAATTAAATAAAATCCTTTATTTAATTAAATTCTTCCAAACAATTAAATAATTCTTAATTATTTAATTAAGTCAAAATCATTCTTCCAAATTTAAATAAATAAATCAAATTTATTTAAATTCTTTCAGTCTCTAAAAATAAAATACAATCAAATATTTTATTTATTCTTCCAAATCATGCACAACAATTAAATAAATTTATTTATTTAATTAGCTTTACTTTCCTATCTTCAAATATCTTCCAAATCTTCTAAAAATAAGTCTTATTCTTCATGCACATAAAATTGAATAATTTATTATTTAATTTCTCTCAAATCATGCAAAAGAAAATCACAAGTTGAGTTAACTGACTCAATCAACCTTGTTTTTATCAATATCTCTTAAATTAGAAAAAAACTTTCTAATTTATGAATTCATATCTTATCTTTAGAAAAGAAAGTAGTCAACTCAAATAAAACAGCTTTTGTGTGACACTTGTCTTCTTCTTATTCGCACATGTTTCTCAAGGTTTCTATACCATTGATCTTTTCTCTTTCAAGTCTATAAATTGAACCATGTTCCTCCATTTCAATCATCCAAGCTTTAAGTATTGTTACTCTGTAGGAATTTCAGCGCACCTTTGGCACCAATTCCTTCATCGCTTGCGATCACACTCATTACCATACTACTACCATTGTTGTGGAGCTTCTCTTCATTACAAAGCATTATCATAGCCATTCTCCATTGACAATCTTGGAATAGCAAGGAAGTGTACTGTCTGAGGGCCTTATTCATACATGCAAGATCGATTGAGATAGGCAACCAACAGAAGCTATGAAACTTTGAGGTTTGCAAAGGTTTTCGAAGTTCTTTTATTTGGTTAATCTCATTGTTTCTGTATTTCGTTGAGTTTTGGGTATTTTGATATTGATATATTGATTATTCATGTTTAGATCCAATTTTCCCTTAACATTTTTGGCACCCACCATGGGGCCCAATCCCAATTTAACCTAAAAACTAATTTTTTGTGTTTTAGAAAGTCATACACAGGAAGAAATTGCGCATCTGACACATCCTAACATGCATCTGCTATATGTTCTAGCACATACATTACTTCAGTGCATACAGTCTTTGATCCAGTGCACCTATTGTTAGTTCCAAAGCATACATTATTTTGACACATACAGAGTTTGTTCTAGTGCATCTATCCTTTGATATGGCGCACCTGTCTGTTTGGTGCATATATACTATTTTCCTGCACTTTTGACCTCTGTCTTAGCACATATGTACTGTGTTGCTTCTGAGCTATGTTTCTATGCATTCAAGCTCTAAAGCTGCGCATCTCATCTAGGCAGTGATTTTTAGGGTTTCCTTGAAGTTTTTGCTAATGCTAACGCCTTTTTGCAAGAACACTCTTGATCTGTTTACAGGCTAGGTACTGGTTTAGAATCATATAGTTGCACTTGTTAACTCACACTTTAATTTCTAACAGGAAAGTAAATGGATGCTCATGCAAATCTCACATAGTCTTAACTAGGAAGGCGGTAGTTGAAACATTGCTATCTTGCATATCATTGAATCATTGCTATATTGCTATCTTTCAAAGTTGGACACATTGCTATTTGGTAAAATTGGACAATTGCTATCTTGTTATCACTTCAAAGTTAACAAATCATTGTTATCTAGGTAAAATTGAACACATCATTGCTATCTTGGTAAAACTAGACCATTGCTATCTTGTTATCACTTCAAAGTTAACAAATTTATGTGCTTGCCCAAGTAGATAGCTCATCTAGTTTTTCTCATTTTAACTAGGGGAAAAAGAACCACTATATTCTATGTTTTGGGAATGATACTAGGCCTATGCTCTCCCCTATCTTGGGTGACCAAAATGCTAGACATATCATTTTCACATGTGTTTTTCCTTTAGAGGGGCCTACTCTTGGATATCATTCATCCAAGTAGGGATGACCCTAAGTGGTAATAGGCTAGATGCCAAGCCCTACCAACCACTATAAATAAATTATGTTTAGAGCAAAAGCTTCAAACGATGAGTGCAGTTGTGTTATACCGACATCCAACCTCCCCCAAAACCCTCCAAGGCATAACCCTTGTAGGTTGGGAGACTCCATAATGGAGAGTAGTGTTACCACATGTATAACCACTTGAATGGTTACCTTCATTAAACACCTTTGTCTTAGTGGCCAAAAACCCCTATAATCCGGTGCAAGGAAGGGTGATTATCACCTCTAGAAGATGCTTCACTAGAGATAGTGAGAATTCAGTTTTATACTATCCTTTGAAACCTAGGATTATACTTGCTTTCTTTTAGTCCAAAAAGAGTAAAAAAATCATAAAAAAATAAAAAACCATAAAAACATTCTTTGTGTTTGTTGTGTCTTCTTACCATAATTTTAGAAAATTAGATCAAAAAGACCTTCTTGTAGCCAAAGCTACCAAAAACATCAAAAAATTGCCAAAAATTTGCAAAAACACTGAAAAAGCCAAAGCTGCGCATTTGCTGTCTAAAACTGCACATTTGTTCTGACTGGCTACGCATTTATACCAACTGGCTGCACTTATACCACCTGTTACTGTGCATCTACTTTTTACCAGTATTGCGCATCTATGTCAACTTTCTGTGCTTTTATCCTTTTTTGTTGTGCATATGTTCCTGTGCATGCATAACAGTAAGTACTTCCACATATTTTTAGAGAAAAATTTCAAGTTTTGTAGGTACCCATTTTAGTCTTGTGTCAGTTTCTATTGAAATGACAAACCAATTAGAAGTAATTTCTCAAGAACTCCAATACCTATGAGAGCAATTAGACTTTGATATCTCGACCCAGGATCGTATAGCAATTGCTCAAGAACTCCAAGTGATACAACAAGAAATGACAATCTTACAAGCTGAACAGGCCTGTACTAGCTACACCTCACCCCAAAAGCATACATCCTTTTCATGTCTTCATGATACTCTTGACAAGGCAAGCAGCACCTCAAGTTGGATATCATATACCACTCCATCTACTAGTCCTCCTTCACCATCTCCTAGAACACATGGCCCAAAGCATACTAATCCTACCATGGAGAACTCCAAATCCACTCATCCATTACCTCACTCCTCTACTCATACACTTACCAATGATGTGATCCAAGGGCTAGTAGCAAAGAGTCAACCATGTCCACAAATTCTGGTCCTTGACCTTATCAAAGAACCCTCAAGAATGTCCATTAGTCTAACCTCATCATGTAACCTGCAACCCCTTGAGCATATTGAAGAACCTCCTACCATGCACCAAAGTCAAGGTCCATTGCACCTTCATGTTGCTAACCAAGAGCCTATCCAAGAGTCTTCTACCTCCACTCCAATTCAAGCACATCAAGAGTTATGTCAAGAGCACACTTCAGAACATGTGGAAACATCAACCCCTTGTCTAAATCAAGATCAAAGGACTCCCATCTGACCCTTACGTAACCTTTATCTTTTCGATGATCCTATACCTATACATGAGCAAGAAGTCCAATTTCAAACCATTCATAACCTCTATCTCTTTTATGATCAAGATACTACCTTTGATGAAGAAGCTATTCCTGAGCAACTTGATCCTATACATGAACTAGAGATCCAATTTCGGTCCCTCCATAATCTATATCTTTTCTATGATCAAGATATTATCGTTGATGAAGAACCTATACATGAACACCTTGATACCATCACACTAAATCCTATCTATGATCAAGATCCCATCTACGATGAAGAGCCTATCTATGATCAAGATCCCATCTACGATGAAGAGCCTATCTATGATCAAACAGACCATGATGATCCTCTTAGCCAGCTTTATGCATTCCATGGTCTTGAGCTTATAACCCCATCTAGTCCTATCCAAGATCCAACAACTTCCACTTCCTTTGATGAGACACTTGCCTCCCAAGTAAGCATAGAAGATAAAACCAAAAATGCTCCTCCATCATCCATTATCGACCATGCTACAAATCCCCCACCATATATCCTTGGTCTTACTGCCTTCATTCATGAGTGTTCCCCCTTAGAACACCAGTAACCATTATCCTATATCTCGCCTTCTCCATCCAATAAGGAACTCATGTCTAGTGTTCCACCTACACATAATCCCACTGTCCACCGCATACTCCAACATATGAACTATCAAGGTAAAGGCTTAGGCCTTCATGAACAAGGTATTTTGGAGCCTGTCCATGTCAATGTTCCTCCTCCTTCATATGGCCTTGGATACACACCCCAAAGTGAACAATCTCAATATGTTGGTACTTCCACTCCTTCAAAATCCTCCACTTTCCATTGAAAATCATTTCATATCCCTAAAACATATGTCGCAATTCCACCTCCATCATCCTACAATTGTCAAAAGCATGTGACCATACACCTTCCACTATCCAATATACCTCCACTACTTCCAACTCCTAACATCCCTCCATGCATTTTACCACCACTTCTTCCAATACCTTATCCATCCACCAATAAATCCTCTAACAATCCCAATCATGACCAACAGATGCACATGTTGTCTAAACAAAGAACTTCCTCCAATTCCACTTCCACCATCTCAAGAGAATTCAAAAATAAAAAAATGGATGGCTCTACCTATCAAGTCAAAAATCCTAAGAGTCCTCATGACCTAGGATACAAAATCCAAGAATCAAAGATACATCCTTCTCAAGAGTTGCAGACACCCACACACCTATATGCGAAACTAAAAAATGTGTGGGTCCACATCTAACAAATAATTATCTCTGAAGCTGCACAAAAGCTGCATACACCTAAGCCCATACCTTCACAGATACTATCTAAAATAAACATGGCTTGGGTACCTAAGAAAATAAACCTCAAGTTACATGAGGCATCCACCTCTCAAGAATCTCAACCATCTACTTTCTCCCATTCCATCCATAAGTCTCAAAATCTTCCATCCCAAATGACAAGCAAAGCTCTGAAAAATACTCAGTCTATGTAGATCCCTACATGCCTAAGTCATTCATCCACAAGAAAAAGTCTCTGTTGCTTCCTACACTACTTTCCCATCACTAGCTTCAATGTTTATCACGGTATGTGCAACCGTTGGTCATGATTCCCTTTCATCCCACAAACATTTTCATATACCTCCATCTCCCCTTCCTTCCACTATTATCCTACATGTCTTCCTCATCCTATTCCTATGTTCCATGCTTTTGCATAAGCCTTCCCTCTATATTCTACATCATCATCCACTATTGCAACTTCCTTAATCTGCTATCTACCTTCTCCATCTCACTGTCATGCAATCTCTGACCAACATCTATGGGAATAACTGACATGGTCCATGCAACAACATCCTTCTAGCAAGACTATCACCTTTCAAGGAACTAGATACTTGAGTCTCTCTCATCCATTCTACCTATCCTATCCAAATATTCAAAAAAAAAAAGTCAAGAAAAATCCCTTCGTCCAACGGTGAAAATCTGGCAAACAAGCACCTTGGATAAGTATTGTTGATGATTATTTTTACACAGTCATAACAATAGTTTAAATTCACATAAAATGAACCTAACTGACTTGAAAGATATGAAGAAATCGATTAAGATTTGCTTAATCCCAAGTTTAATATGGTCAGGTCTTGACCTGTTGAGACAATTCAATAGGTTGATGTGAAACTGTAATATGCAAGGGGCCTTACGTGATTTAGGGTTTCTTGATGATTTACTAGACTCAAACTATGCAAAAGATCATAAATATCAGCATGTTGTTCATTCTTTTTCATAAACTTGTTACTGTATTACAAAGCTTTGAATGATTTATATTATTGCAAGCTTTCTCTTCTTCAATATTATGGAAACTGTCTACTTTCAAGTCAGCTATGCATGCTTCTTTCAAATATGAGACAATTTCCTTTAAATTTCTGCATTTTAAGTTAAGTATTTCAGATGGGTTGGGAAAAGTTAGAGAAATCTAAACTAAACTTCATTCAATCTACTACAGGATCTAAATGTTCTATTATGTGCTTTGTAAATAATGCAACAATTTGATTAAATCCATAAACTAAACCTTAAATGTAAGTTCTGAGCATTTTCACAAACATATAGTCAAGATTGCAAGCTTTAAGAGATATTGTTTTGAACACAATGAAGAGCTAGAAGACACTCAGTAGATAGATGCAGAATTTCAGATTCAATTGTATTCAAAACAGACAGTCATATAAGAGTTACAATGTCTAAACGACTCTTAGCTTCATTAATCAAATTACAGAAAACTTACAAGATTTACAGATATAGCAAGGAAGCAGGATGTTCCACATGTTCCTTATTACAAACACAGGTGACCTCCTTCTACTTCTAAACTAAAAGGTCCCTCTATTCTAAATGTTGAGATAAATTACAACTGCTAGTTATTCTCTAAAAATCCCTGTGTAAAGCATTACAGAGTAAAGGGGCTCAATATATAGATCTGATCATTCTCAATACACTGCCCCAGAAACCCCCAAACTGATCAACGGTCAGCATCCTCAAGTGCAGCATCAGACGGTGGGAAACAAATCCCACCCAAATCTCAAGCAGCATCCTGACAGAGTGCTACTACCTCAATAATGTTTCCACCTACATTCTCCTCTGCATTGAAAGCTTTGTCTCCTCCTAGTGTGTTTGTGACTTCTCAGGATCTGGTCCGCTGCTTGGGATGTCCTCGCCATTAAAGCTCCATCACATCTCCACCTTCTATTACCTCGATCCTGCAAATAGACACAAAAAATGGATTAAAAATATGCATTAAGTCACTTCGTCCATTCATACCTGGTCAGAAAGCTAGATGAGAATTAATGTGTTGCTAATGTGCTTTTAAACCTCCCCCCTTTTAAAGTCAATCCAAATTTGCATAGACATCCTTTTGATTGCATTTCCCCTATTTTGTTATTGTGTTGGCATTCAACAGGAATCCACCTACTGCACATGTGTATTAAATGTTACGAAGCAACGGGAGGGGGGTGATCATCAAAAGATCAGGTGATATTTGAAATATGACCCCCTTTATACAATATGACCTTCCACTTTTGAGCGGCAAAACTGATGCAAGGGATCAGGTGATGTTGAGAAAATTGGGTCATGATTTTGAGATCAGGGGATGCTTGGAATATGACCTCCGCAACTAAAGATGACCCCCCCTCTGGGAAGATCTGGATGTCATCATCAGGTCAATGACTTGGCTTTATAGCTGCAGTTACCATGATGTCATCGTCATGTTATTGGATGGGGTGATCGTTGGAAATATACCTGCACGAGGCAAAAAGGATGATGATGTCACCATCAGGGTGATTTCCTTTGTTCATCGGGCTCAGATGATGTCATCATCATATCGACATGGGGTGATATTTTGTGAGGGGGTGATCTAAAAAAGATTGGGTGATATTCAGAATATCAGGTGATATTCAAAATATCGGGTGATATTCGAAATATTGGGTGATATTCGAAATATCGGGTGATATTCGAAATATGACCCCCGCAAAATATATGAAGTTGTTTTGACTGGCAGATACAGTTACCACATAAAATTGATGTCCAAAGTTTGCAGACCAAATGATTATCGGGTGATAAAATAGGATTGGGGTGATCTAACATAAGGTGACCGATATTTGAAATATGACCCCCCCCAGAACATCAGGTTTGACCAGAACTCTGACTTGCCATAACTTTCTTACTTGGATGAATTTCAGGGTGATGTAAAAGGCAAACTTGCATGGAAATTCATGCACTTTCCAACTATGAGGTCAATGATATGAAATACTGACTTTGACAAACTGACCTCATCATGGTGACCTATCCACCCCTTTATGCAGGGTCATTTGCATGACTCATTTTTACCAAACCACCGAGAAGCAGAAAACAACACAAGCCAAAGTAGCAAAAGTTGGGTCCCTATTTTGTCAAGTCAAAATGGGGCATGTTGTGTAACCACACAACAAATAGCAACCAAACAAAACAATTAAATTCAAACCATTAAAGGAAGAGACGCCAGGGGAGATAGTTGGGCGAGAAAAGGTGATTGCTATTATCCCTAGTGTAGCTTCGCCCTACTTTTATAGTGGCATGGGAAGGCTCTCTGAAAAGGTCATTAGTGTCCTGCGGATGAATGATTCCAAACTCCATTGAATTGAGAACAGTAGTGGATTCTGAACAGTGCAGCATATTAGCCCTTGCCATTGATTGCCGTTGGGTGGGTGGGAGGCCTTATCTACCTCGGGCCGGGAGGCTCTATGCAGAAGGGCCCCCCTCACATGGCTATTATTGGCATATGATTTAGTTCCGGGGAGCGATAGCATAGTAAACCACCCGCTATAAAAAGGATAGGAACTGCCGGCCTAAGCCCCCCATTGAGAGAGAGGGCCAATGCACCGTGGTCATAGCAATCTAACGGACAAACAAACGACCAACTAGAATTGGGAAGGGAGGATACCGGCCAAACAACCGGACCTCACGAGGGACAGGCTATAACACCCCTCACCAACGGACAGACCCAGGCACAGGAACCCAACTCTATACCAATACAAAGGGGATGCCCAGAGCCCTAGCTCTTTTTAGCTGGCAGACCCTACTAGCTATAGCACCTTCCTAACAACCAGAGACAGAGGCAGCACTTATTTTTCCCAACTAACCCCAACTAACTAGCTATAATTGGGACAGAGGCAGGAACCGACCAACTAAACAACCAGAGACAGAGGATGCTACGGATGCCCCACAACCCATACACCTACCTTCTCTCTTTAAACCGGAGACAGAGACAATGCACCCTAGCCAGAACCACCTACTAGCCAGAGGGACGCCCCACTATAGATGCGGCCCCAGCCCCCGCGTCTATCCCCTCCCCCCGCAACGTTGAATTCTGGGTTGGGTGGGAGTGCCCCTCTGCATCAGAGAAGGGTGGCTGGGTGCCCCAATTATCGAAAGCCTCCCACCTCGGCTGCTAGTATAGTTGAAGCCCGGCTGCTAGTATAGTTAATATATTGCCTCCCGGGGGGGACTATATATATATAATTGGGGGTTCTAGCCATCAGGGGGGGTGGGAGGACATAGTTGGGGTCTAGCCGAACCCCAGTGAATTATAGTTGGCCCCTTAGAAACTAGAATTCCCCCCACCCTGGGGTTCTAGCCATCAGGGGGAGATAAAGGGAAGTAGATTAGTTAGTTGGCCCATAGAATAGTAGGGGCCCGAGGGTTTGCCTAGAACCCTCAGAAGAGATGCTAGGGGAGATAGTTGGGCGAGAAAAGGTGATCGCTATTATCCCCAGTGTAGCTTCGCCCTACCTTTATAGTGGCATGGGAAGGCTCTCTGAAAAGGTCATTAGTGTCCTGCGGATGAATGATTCCAAACTCCATTGAATTGAGAATGGCAGTGGATTTTGAATAGTGCAGCATATTAGCCCTTGCCATTGATTGTGGTTTCGATGGCTAACCCGACATGTGGGAGTTACAACTATGATAAGACTGGGCGGGCTTAGCAATGATGGCCTCCCTGCATGCAGGGAACTACTATTCCCAACCCAACCCGGACAATGGCCCCGGGGTAGTCCAGGGAATTGGAACAAAACTGAAATGCTGTCTCTTGCGCCCTACTCTAACTAACTAGCTATTGAGCCATAATTCCCCCCTGCAGGGGGGCTATGCAGGGTGGGTGGGGAGATATTGGCGGTAACCACTCGATCTTTCCCATCGATTCGGTACAGTCACATTAGTGGCCCCACCTATTGCCTCCTGGGAACCAACTATTCCCTAACTATCTCCCCCTAAGTTCCCACCAACGGTGAATTACCGCCCACCCGGAATAGAACCCCAATTCATCTACCCCCCCTATCGGGCCCCCCAATAGAGTTCTATGGAATGAAGCACCCGGAAGGAACATAACCCCCCTAGGAACCCGGCTGATTCCCTCCCAACTAGAATTCCCAGGGTTGGGTGGGAATAGAAAGCAATTGGGTTGGGTGGGAGTTGTAGTTCGATTGCCCCACACACGAGTTGCCGGGAGGCCAAAGAAACTATAGGCCAATTAGAACCAAACTAAACTAGAACTAAACTAGAACTCTGGTGGAAAGGTAAGCTGCAGGTGTTACTTACTATGCCTCTGCCTCTGCTTTCTATGTTGCTTATGCTAGTGCTGCTGCCGGTCGTACTGCTGCTAGCTTCGGATCTTCTATCTATACGTCACCATCAACGGAGTTCTTAACCGACTGCTTAACCTACTAGATCAATGGCTTAAGCTGGTATTGCTGCTACTACTGGGACTGGGTAAACAACTAGCTTTGGGACCGTAATGTCCTCCCACCCACCCCGATGCTGTTGGATAAGCTCCTAGGTATAGCTATGCTTACTCTGCTACTACCGGATAAACTACTGAATAAGCTGCCGGAACCTATCTCCCCCTACCCACAATTTAGAGAGGGGGGGTGTGTGCTTAAACTGCGTAATCTACTTATGGATCATACACATCAACAGCTGCTACTGGTATTGCTGCTTGGTCAACGACTGAATCTACTGGATCAAGCTAAGCAACTGGGTCACCCACTATATCTACTTGTGCCTCACCGACTGCTTAATTGACTGAACCAACTGCTTCATCGATCTCTGCAACTATAGTGCTGCTGGATCCACTTAATCTACTTATGCACCTACCCTTGCTCTTATTTATGATGCTATGTATGCTTCTGGTTCTCGATCTGGTTAAGATACTGGCTTTGATGCTTATGGATAAACTGGATCATCGACTGGATCAACAAGATAATCTACTGATGGTGGTTCTACTACTTAAGCAACAGAGTCTACAGGCTCCCATAGAATAGTAGGGCTATTTCATCTACATCAAGGGCTGGATCTACTAAGTCAACTGGTTCTGGTTATCCAGCTGGTTCTTAAGCTACCTCTATCTCTGTCGCTGGATATGGAACTAGTGCTTACTCAACAGAATCTACTGGGTCAACTGCACGATCAAAATGCCCTTTCATTAAAATGCCCCTCTCTCTAGTGCCACTCTCTCTAGTTCCCCTCTCTCTAGTTCCCCTACTATTGCCCCCAACTATTGCCTCCCACCCACCCCACCCCATTAAAAATGCCCCTCTCAAAATGCCCTACCTCCACGGCCACTATCTTGCACCCACCCACCCCGGTAAGGTAACAGCAGCCTGTCCAGATAAGTTGGATTGGCCATGGGTGGAGGAAGGAGAGGATCCAGAGAAATAAAAATGCCCTCTCTTTAGTAACTAAAATGCAACAGAGAAAACTAAATGAAATAAATTCATAACTTCTGACTATCTTTTTTGCAAATCATTATTCAACTTGAGACCTAAGGTATTCAATAAGGGTGCATGAATTTTCATTTAAAGTTTAAGTGGGTGCACATGATTAATTATCCTCATCTTAAAGATCAGTTGAACAAACCAGTGACTGATATTAGCCTATGTAGGTGAGGTCATTCCCTCATAGCCAATCAGATATAGCCTTGCTGCCAGCGAGTGTCCATAGCCCCGACAAGGTTATCGTTACAATTCTCCTAAGTAGAGCCCCACTGCCAGCGAGCGTCTATAGCCCTGATAGAGTTACTTAGATGACTTAATATGGATTTTCAATATAATCCATTTTATTCATTTTTTATGTTTTTATCTTTTCTAATATTTAAAAGAGATTTCATAAGATATTGCAGTTGTAACTTCATGATGCAAAGGATGCTCTCTTGCTAGAATTAAGCTAAGAATTTTAATGGTAGCAAGGGTGACCTCTGATTTTTCACCTAATATCTACACTGGTAGGTTCAACAAACCCAAGGATTTTAGGTGTGTCATTGTGATAAACCTTCCTTGAATACTCAACCCACTATTATTGAATACAAAATTTAACAAGTAAAACAACTTTCTACATTCATGACAATCACAACAAGTTATGCATAAATTGCAAATAATTAACCTAAATGTTCTGAATTTCCTACTATTTTCAATGGTTGTTGGTCTACTCCTACATACTCTAAATCAAAACAAAGACCTAGCCGAGGGAATACAATAAAGAAACTAAACAAAACAGGAAGACTGTACAAGCAACTAACCTACGAAAGGAAACAACACAAAGCAAAAAGAAAACAAAAGAACAAAACAAAAAGAAAATAGAAAACAAAGCAAAAAGGAAAACTGTATATTATTTACACTATGATACACATAAACTAACTGCCCTTACCTCAAGACTAGAAGTAATGTTTCAAATGTTGGCCATTAACTGGTAATGGTACATCTTCCCCAGTCAAGGTCTTGAGTCTAAATGTATTGTCTCCTATTATTTCTGAGACCTGTAATGGACCTAACCATAGTTTGTCAAATTTTCCATGATGCCCTTTCTTTTCATGTGCTTTATCCCAGCACATCACTAAGTCTGATATTCTAAACATTTTAACTCTTGCTCTTTTATCAAACCATCTCTTGACTACTGCTTGATGTTTGGAAAATTTCTCAATGGCCTGATCCCTTTTCTCATCTAACTGTAACATTTGTACTATCCTAGCTTCTCTATGATCATCGAAGCCTAAGTATTCATTAGCAAACTTCCAGATTGGTATTCTTAAATTCACTAGAAGTATGGGATCAGTCCCATAAACTAAGTGATAAGGTGCATTACCTAAGGCTGACTTAACCTTAGTTCTATCTACCCACAGCGCATATTTTAACAATGTGTTCCATTCTCTTGGATTCTTTTCAATTAGCTTCTTGATTATATCTAATAAAATTTTATTTGTAGACTTAGCTAACCCATTCCCCTGAGGATAATAATTTTAAGAAAACTTTAAAACTATCCCATATTCAAATGCCCATTTAGAAAATTTCAAAGAAGAAAAAGCAGGGCCATTACCAATGAATAGGGAGTTCCAAACCTGGTTATGATGTTTTCTTCAAGGAACTTGATAACTACCTCAGTCGTAGAGAACTTGTAACATGTGGCTTCAGTCCACCTTGTACAGTAGTCAGTCACTGTCAGTATAAACTTGTGTCCTACAGAAGATGGAGGATTGATGACTCCAATGAAATCCAGGCCCCATTGTGCAAATGGTTTAGACTCAATCACTGGCTGTAATGGATTGGCCTAATTTCTTCCCTTATCTACTGCAATCTGACAGATGTGACAACTTTTAATGTGACTCTCTGTATCTTTAAACATTGTAGGCCAATAATATCCTACCCTCAATATCTTGTGCATTGTGGCTAGATGAGAACCATGGCCAGTTCCGTACTTATCATGCAATTTCATCAACACCTTATCTACTTCAGCTCTGTTTAAACATCTCAAATAAATTCCTTCATGGTTCTTCTTGAATAGAAGACCTCCTTGTACCATATATTTCTATGCTTTAATCTTCAAAGCTCTCCTCTGGGAAGCTTTCATCTTACTTGGGTACCTTTCTAATATTAGAAAAGCGTTTAAATCATCATACTAGCCTGATGCATCACAAGAATTCAACACATACTCTTGTTTTATCAAATTTGGGTTTGTGTTTGCTATGGTCTATACTAACGCTTGCCCTCTGACTAGCTTCATTGGAATGATATCCAAATCAAACTCCTGCAACGTGGTGATCCATTTGGCTCTTTTCTCTCTAGGCTTGTTCTGCATTAGCAACATCTTCACTGCTGCATCTGGTACTACGGCTTTGACCTAGTTGCGCAAGATATAATGTCTAAATTTTTTTATGGCTCTCATCAGTGCAAATGCTTGTCTTTCCATATCAAGGTATCTCAGTTGTGCATCCTTCAATGGTGCGCTCATAAAAGCTATGGGCCTTTCTTCATTGTCTTCACCCTTTTGCGTCAAGGCAGTCGTAACTGAATGGGAGGATGCAAAGGAATATACATGTAAAATGGATTTGTGTAGTCTAGACTTGTTAGCACAGGAGCATCAGAAATAGCCTCCATAATATCTTCAAATGCAGCTTTAGCCACTGGTGCCACTCTATCTTCGCATCCTTCTTTAACATGGCATTCAATGGTTGCACAATTTCTGCAAACCCTGTAATGAACTTCCTGACAAAATTAATCTTACCAAAAAATGATTTTAATTCTTTCTTGCTACTTGGTAATTGCAATTTCTTTATTCCCTCTATTCTATCAGGATCAATAGATATTCCACTTTCAGAAATGTCATGATCTAATAATTTACCTTCTGTTACTCCAAATGAACATTTCATAGGGTTAAGAGAAATCCCATACCTCTCACATTGTTTAAGTATTTTTCTCAGATCCTCACCGTGAGTGGATCCATTTTTAGAATACATAGTCAAATCATCCATATAAACAACAATGCACTTACGTGATAATCCACGGAATGCAATGTCCATGGCTCTCTAAAAAGTGGCACCTGCATTGATCAGACCAAAAGGCATTCTTCTATATGCATAGTTTCCCCATTTACAAGTGAAAGTGGTCTTTAATCTATCGTCTCTATCTATTAAGACCTGGTTATATCCTGAGAAACCATCTAAGAAAGACATCATCTTTGTCTCATTCACTGCTTGTAGCACTTCATCTATTGGAGGCAGAGGATAATTATTATTTTCGGATGCTTTATTCAAGTATCCAAAATCTACACATAACCTAATGTCCCCACTTTTCTTTCTCACAGGTACTAAGTTAGCTACCTAGGTTGAATGTCTGACTGGGAAAATTATCCCAGTAGACAGCAATTTTCTCACTTCTTCAAAGATTAAAGGCTTTAAAATGGCATTCACAGGCCTTTGTTTCTACCTAAATGGTTTAAGATCTGGTCTCAAAGGTATCACATGAGTTATGATGGATGTATCATATGTTTTCAAGTATTCATATGTCCATGCTATTATGTGTTTGTATTCTTTCAGAACATCTATAATTTATTTTCTTAATTTCTCAAAGCAAGCCTTTCCAATCAGCACATTCTATGGACTTAGCTCTGTTCCTAAGTTGTATGGATCATACCTTCCCCCTTTAGTTTTGGGTAAGTCCTTCTATCTTACTACCCCATCAAAGTCAAAAATATGTTCCAGCTCAATTACTCCCTTGGGTAAGAAGTTTCTTTTCAAATTGATTATATCTTCTTCGTCCCATGTTACCTCAGGCCTTTCTTGTTCATCAATGATTTGAGCTTCAAATACCTCATTGCAGGTTAGAAAATCTACAATTTGCTGATCCCCTCCAAATACTTGAAAATGTGTAACATTATCTGGGATATTGGAAACATTAACTAATTCAACAGCAAATTGTTTCAATCCTGACAGTGTCAAGGGCTCTAATGTGCTAGTAGCAACTGCCAGTGCATCTGGTCTATAGTTCAATTCTCTAGGGATATGCTCTATGTTGAAAGCATCAAATGAATCAATCAAATCCCACACCCTATGCCTGTGACAAATCATTCTCTTGTAGTTGCATGCATACGATTTTCTTACTTGCCTAACTACTAGTTCAGAGTTTGAAAATACCCTGATCATTTTTACTTACTTCCTGATAGCCATAACAAGTCCATAAACCAAAGCCTCATATTCTGCAATATTGTTAGTACAAGAAAACTAGAGCCTATATGCTACTAGATATGACCTACCCTAAGGATCTATAAGTTCTACGCCTGCACCTGCACCTTGTTTTGATTTAGACCCGTCACACTTTAGTGTCCACATGCCATCTTTGTTCTTTTGGCCCTTTACTTTGGCATGTTTTTCTTCTTCTATCACATGTGGGGTGCTATCCTATTTATTCATAGGCAACTCATGTTGATCAACTTGTATATTTATATTTTCAGTTTGTAAATCAAAAAGACAACTACCCTTGTCCCTTGTTCATTCCTTTAATTCTGGGATCAATGTACCTATGTTGTTCTGAAAGTACCTTTCTGGTAGATTAGGATTGACCCCTCCCTCTTGTAGCCCTACTCTCTTTGTACATTTTGTGTATTGATATTCAATAATGTCCCTGCACATTCCACAACTTTCCTCAGAATGTGGCCTATTATGAACTCTGCACATGTCCTTATACAGTTTGCATTGAACTGGCAGATTTTGTTCAATGCACTTTTCCATTTCTTGTCTGATGGCCTGGCCAAAATTATTCATTGCATTATTTTCTTCATCAGAAGAATTTCCATCAGACTCAATGAATAATTTTGTTTCTTTGCTGACATGTCTTTCTCTAAAATTTAACATCAAGATTTCCTCAATTTGTAATCCCTTGTCAGTGATCCTATAAACACCAGGCACAATAGCAACATATAATATTTCATTAGTCCTATTATATTCTATTATCATGTGTTTTATCCTAGGTTCTACCTCTATCCTGATCTGATTTGGGACGCCTCTCCAAGGTAACCACATATGTGAAAATACAGTGGCCATATATCCATTCAATGTTTTGGACCAGTCTCTACTTAACAACATTCCATAATTCACGGGTATATCCACTATTTGAATGTCAATGAATTGGCTAACTCTAGGGTCTAAGGCTAACTGCATTTGAATATTCATCAGCTCTCCTATCACACTAACCTCAGTTTTATCTAATTATGTAACAACTTTGGCAGATTTGGTGGGAGTGAGCCCTAAGGTTTTGCATATTCCTAAGGGCATTACATTGGCTGATGCACCAGAATCTACCATACAGTTATGTATGTTCTTTCTAAGCATTCTAATAGTTAACAAGAAAGGAGGAGCATCCCTCTTATCAGCATACATTACCACATTTGTGTTGGAAGGCTGCTAAACTTTCTTACTTTTTTCTTTAGGCTGTGAATCTTTATTAGGAACACTCATACCAGCAAAAACCTCATCCATCACAGATGTATCCAAGGATTTTATAAAAGCATTTTTGATCCCTAGAGTTTTCAATAATTCACACAGAGGTATACTGACCTTGATTTTCTTTATCTCTTCTGACAAGTAACTCATCAATCTTATTGTCTCTATTGTTTCTGTTTTACTTGTCTGTACCTTTTGTGCTATTGTTCCATTGTTTGCATGCTTATTAGCTTTTAGTATGATAGGATTATTGCTAGCATTCTAATCTGGGAGAGTATTAAAATTGTTAGGAGGAGTGGAAGTAGTGAAAGGACCTCCTGGCCTAGTGTTATTCCTCAAGTTGTAGGTGTGGTTCTTGTTTGTCTGTTGAAAAGCCTGCACCTCTTTTGTTTCATTTAACACCTCATTTTCAGTTTCAAAGGGAAACTAAAATGCATTTAGTACAAAGGCTGATTCAGGATATAGATTTTCACAACAATAAGGTTCATCCTTTAACAATTGATCCTCTTTCTCTTCTACAATTGCAAAGGTAAAAGTTTCTAAGACTAAAGTTGTATCATACCCTAAGGGCACTACTTCATTACCTTTGGGAATGAGAAACTCAGAAGTGGGAGGCTGTATATCTACATTAAAAATGCTAGCTACTAAATGGAACTGAGGACAATCCAACTCGGCATGGGCACTGGTGTTATGAAACCTACACCAATTTTTCAGTGCTGTATTCGCCATTTGGATGCCAGCTATTTGCCTTGCATCCTGACTATCTATATTCTCAAAAGGAGAAGCTAGAGTGCCATTGTTTAGTCCTGTGTTCCATGTCTTAGGTGGCCTAGGCTAATTTTGATTTCTGTTATTATTACCCCATGCCCGATTATCTACCACAGGTCTTTTATTTTGCATTGGTTGCCCTAGGTTATGACCTTGATGCTAATTATAGTTCTAGTTCTGATTTGAACTTTGGCCTTGGTTGTTATTCTAGTTATGGCTCTGATTGTAGTTCTGATGGTAATTCTAATTATAGCCTTGATTGTGATTTTGACTGTATCCCTAGTTACCTCTACCATAGATATTCTCATTTCTTAATTGTGTTACTTCAGTGGTCAATCTCTTTAAGTGTGCAGTGATTTCTTTGATTTCTTTTCTTTCTTCCTGTGCTTTTGCCACAACTATATCCCTTGGAGGTTGGAAGAAAGATTGACCACTACTTTGATTGTTATTGGTAGTGTTACCATTGCAAGGGGCTATGGCTTGGATTGGAGTAGGACTATACACAGGTGTATATGTAGGAACTGGATTCAAAAATGGAGTATTATGTGTAGGGGCTCCATTCCATGATTGTGTTTGACTTTGCATCCCAAGATTTCCTCCATTAGGAAATGGGTTATAAGTTGTTTGCCTCATCTCCTTATTTACAGAGGCTGCCTCCTTATAGGCTTTGGATATTGTATCTATGTTAGGATTTCTTGTGACAAACATAGTAGTTAATGGATCTAAGGCAACATAATACATGGCTAGAAATGTATCTACATTTACTATATATGGAGCTACTATCCTAGAATAAGCCTTTTGAAATCTATCATTAAAATTATCAATCAACTCTCCTTCACCTCTCTTTATTGTAGCCAATTTGTGATATAAGGTGGAAGGATCTATGGGTCCTCTAAATCTAGACAAAAAAGCTTCTTCCATAAGGTCCCAAGAAGAAATATAGCCATTGGGAAAGTTAACATACCAGTTAGAGGCCTGCTCACTGAAGCTGTAAGGAAACAATCTACACAACATCCTCATGTTCTACCATGGCCCTAAAACATGCCTCTTTGAATATTCTAATGTGATCTTCAGGATCCTGATGTAATTGGTATTTAGGACATATCTTTTCAAGATTTTTGGTCATCTCATGATAATCAGTGAAATGTATGGGAGAATTGGCATTAAAGTAAACCATTGCAGGTACTTGTGCTTGACCTAAACCTTGGGGAATACCTGGATTTTTTGCTGGATTTGGGTTTCTGAGAGAACTGAGACCTTTAGGAGTACCTGAACCAAGATTCAAAGATCTAAATGAAGAACTGTCAGGACTCACAATGTTATGGATGCTAAAGGGTGATCCAGGAGGCATTCCAAATGAACTTCCTGCATGTGATATTTTAGGATTCCAAATCAAAGGACTCCTACTTTGCCTTTTATCAAGTAATTACATGAATATATCCTCTGAACTGGATCTAGACCTAGTCACTCTTTTATCATTATGAGCCAGCCTTACTTAGATCAAACCCTAACTCTAATCAGCCCTCCTTCTATCGCCAAAAAACTATTGATGATTGTTTTTACACAGTCATAACAATAGTTAAAATTCACATAAAATGAACCTAACTGACTTGAAAGATATGAAGAAATCGATTAAGATTTGCTTAATCCCAAGTTTAATATGATCAGGTCTTGACCCGTTGAGACAATTTAGTAGGTTGATGTGAAACTATAATATGCAAGGGGCCTTACGTGATTTAGGGTTTCTTGATGATTTATTGGACTCAAACTATGCAAAAGATAATAAATATCAGCATGTTGTTCATTCTTTTGCATAAACTTATTACTGTATTCCAAAGCTTTGAATGATTTATATTATTGCAAGCTTTCTCTTCTTCAATATTATGGAAACTGTCTACTTTCAACTTAGCTATGCATGCTTCTTTCAAATATGAGACAATTTCCTTTAAATTTTTGCGTTTTAAGTTAAGTATTTTAGATGGGTTGGGAAAAGTTAGAGAAATCTAAACTAAACTTCATTCAATCTACTACAGGATCTAAATGTTCTGTTATGTGCTTTGTAAATAATGTAGCGATTTGATTAAATCCACAGACTAAACCTTAAATGTAAGTTCTGAGCATTTTCACAAACATACAGTCAAGATTGCAAGCTTTAAGAGATATTGTTTTGAACACAATGAAGAGCAAGAAGACACTCAGAAGATGGATGCAGAATTCTAGATTCAATTGTATTCAAAACAAACAGTCATATAAGATTTACAATGTCTGAATGACTCTTAGCTTCATTAATCAAATTATAGAAAACTTACAAGCTTTACAGATATAGCAAGGAAGCAAGATGTTCCATAGATTCCTTATTGCAGACACAAGCGACCTCGTCTACTTCTAAACTAAAAGGTCCCTCTATTCTAAATGCTGAGATAAATTACAACTGCTAGTTATTCTCTAAAAATCCCTGTGTAAAGTATTACAGAGTAAAGGGGTTCAATATATAGATCTGATCATTCTCAATATAGTGCCCTAGAAACCCCCAAACTGATCAACGGTTAGTATCCTCAAGCGCAACATCAGACGGTGGGAAACAAATCTTGCCCAAATCTTGAGTAGCATCCTAATAGAGTGCCACTCCCTCAATAATGTTTCCACCTGCATTCTCCTCTGCATTGAAAGCTTTGTCTCCTCCTGGTGTGTTTGTGAATTCTCAGGATCCGGTTCGCCGCTTGGGATGTCCTCGCCATTAAAGGTCCGTCACATCTTCACCTGCTATTACCTCGATCCTACAAATAGACACAAAAAATAGATTAAAAATATGCATTAAGTCACTTCATCCATTCATACCTAGTCAGAAAGTCAGATGAGCATTAATGTGTTTCTAATGTGCTTTGAAACCTCCCCCCCTTTTACAGTCAGTCCAAATTTGTATAGACATCCTTTTATTTGCATTTCCCCTGTTTTGTTATCATGTTGGCATTCGGTGGGAATCCACCTACTGCACATGTACATTAAATGTTATGAAGCAACGGGAGGGGGTGATCATCAGAAGATCGGGTGATATTTGAAATATGACCCCCTTTATACAATATGACCTTCCGCTTTTGAGCGGCAAAACTGATTCAAGGGATCGGGTGATGTTGAGAAAATCAGGTAATGATTTTGAGATCAGGGGATGCTCAGAATATGACCCCCACAACTAAAGATGACCCCACCCTCTAGGAAGATTTGGATGTCATCATCAGGTCGATGACTTGGCTTTATCGCTGCAGTTACCATGACGTCATCGTCATGTTATTGGATGGGGTGATCATTGGAAATATACCTGCGCGAGGCAAAAAGGATGATGACGTCACCATCAGGGTGATTTCCTTTGTTCATTGGGCTCAAATGATGTCATCATCATATCGACATGGGGTGATATTTTGTGAGGGGGTGATCTAAAAAAGATCGGGTGATATTCAAAATATGACCCCTGCAAAATATATGAAGTTGTTTTGACTGGCAGATACAGTTACCACATAAAATTGACATTTGGAGTTTCTGGACCAAATGATTATTGGGTGATAAATTAGGATCGGGGTGATCTAACATAAGGTGACCGATATTTGAAATATGACCCCCCCAGAATATCAGGTTTTACCAGAACTCTGACTTGCCACAACTTTCTTACTTGGCCGAATTTCAGCGTGATGTAAAAGGCAAACTTGCATGGAATTTCATGCACTTTCCAAATATGAGGTCAATGATATGAAATACTGACTTTGACAAATTGACCTCATCATGGTGACCTATCCACCCCTTTATGCAGGGTCATCTGCATGACTCATTTTTACCAAATCGCCAAGAAGCAGAAAACAACACAAGCCAAAGTAGTAAAAGTTGGGTCCCTGTTTTGTCAAGTCAAAATGGGGCGTGTTGTGTAACCACACAACAAGTGCCATGATGAAAACTTGGCAAATAGGTGTCATGTGTAAGTTGATCTTCTACATCACCTACACTTCGGGGCACCTTGTCTCATCGGCATATCACTCTTCTCCTATCAATTTCCTTCCATGTCATTTCCTATCCTATCCTTCTATCTGTTACGTACCTATACTATCCACTCTATCTATCCTAATCTTTCTTTCCTCTATCTTTCTTTGGTCTTGATAAAGATTGGGGGCACAATGTTGATAAATGTTTTAGATGGCTCTTGACATATCTTATCCCTCCAAGCCACGCAAATCCTTCATTATCCTCTTATCCTCATGTCGTCATAAGCATTGTCATGAAAAATCCTAAGTATTCTACCTACAATGGGGCATGTTATTCTTATGTGACAGTCCTTGGAGATCACATCCTTGTTTCCTTCTACCTAACCATCTGTATCTACTATTTCCCACCTCATACCTACCCATTCCATTCTTTATCACCTGTACATCTACCTATCCGTGGTGTTTCCTTGTCATTGGTCCCATCTAATCCATATCTGTTTCATATCTGATCCATATATGTTCCATATCATGTCTTATATGTTCCATATTGTGTCTTATCTGATCCATATCTGGTCCATATTTGATCCATATCCATTCCATATCATGTCTTATCTTTTCCATATTGTGTCTTATATGAGCCATATATGTTCCATATCGTGTCTTATCTGATCCATATTTGTTCCATATCATGTCTCATCCAATCCATATCTTAGGCCCATCGAAGTCACCATGAACTATGTTGCCTCTGCATTGTCACGTAGGCAAGGCCATTATTCAAATGCATCCCCAAGGCTCCACTGTCCCACCCATCACATGTCTAGTCCTTCTATCTATCTGAGTCCACACCACTTTCTATCACCTAGGTCTTAGGTCCATTAGGGTTTACCCTGAACTACATTGCCTTTGTATCATCACGTAGGCAAGACCATTTAGCAATGAGCCCCTAAGGCATTAGGTCAGTCCCTTAGGGTTCGTCTCACCAGTAAGGATTGTGGAATCTTTCACCAGGCAAGCAAGCGCAAGCAAAATCTACTTTTTAGGCAAAAATCTTGACACAAAACATCAACCTATCCAAGGCAAAGCAAACAAGTACCCTAAGCACTCAAACTGATTCTATCCAAATTATGGCAAGAAAAACACATCTAAATGTAAGAATGTTTTGTGTTTGTGATTAGGTTAACTTACAGAGTCTTGATATTTGTTATCATGTCTTTCTATGCTACTCAAGGATGCCAAAAGCTAGAGATGCTATGATAGGGGCATGATTATTTTCTTTGTTTGTTGTTTGTGGATTAAACTTTAGTAATGTGAAGCCTTGTCTAAAGACATGATTGACAAAATATCACCGAGGATATCAAAGATCTAACATGAATGGGGGCAATCCTTGTCTATTGATATGCAAGAAATACTTAGGTCATCTCAGTTCAATTATACTTCGATGCTTGTATTAGCTTGCTAAATCAAAATCCATGTAAGCGATACTCAAGTCATCTTGGTTCAATTATATCTGCTTGTATTAACTCACAACATTTAGAAAAAGTACCAAAAAAATTGCCCAATGATGAAATAAGCACTTCAAAATACTTGCACCATCAAGATGGAAAAAAGTAAAGCATCCATCATACATCCATACATCTGTACCCCATGCAATAAAGATCCAACAATGTAGAGTATCAATACAAATAAAAGCTTGTGAGTTCTTCTGTCAAGTCATTTTTCTATCTATCATCACATCTTTCATCCTTGTCTAGTCAATCTGAGCAATGATCCACATGTAGGTCCATCCTTAGTCCATACCAATTGAGTCAATTCAATCTTGTCAAATTACCCAAGTGCCCTCAGTGGTCTTGATCCTTGTCTGGTTGTAAACCAACTCGATCAGTTAATCAATCAATTGTCTTATACAGGATGTAACATTATCAAAATTAGACCAACACACACGTCTTACATGACATGTTCCATTTTCCTGAAACCAGACACTATCCTTTGTGTTTCTCTAGGGATCTATCGTTCCCTGTCATGACAACATGCCTACCATGTTGGCCTAGAGATATATCGTTCCCCACCATAACAACACTATTGTATATTGTTATCAGTATATCATTGGTTTACCGCTTGATAGGGGCAATACCTTGTTTGTTCTTGTATCATTTGTGCATACTTGCTTGTGTGTGTTTTCATTCTATCTTACATAACGTATCATTCATCTCTTTCTTCATCCTTCTTCTTCATGAGATTGTCCGTCTCACACCTTCTACCTTCTTCCTGTCCAATCTCTTGAGAGGGCATCCTACCATCATAACCTGTACCAAGGGCAAACTGGGGCATGTATCGTTATCAGACTATTTATTCTTTGAAGCAACGTCGTAAACTACATTGCATCAAAGAGGGACAAAATGTATACACCTAAAAATGACACAATTCAGTCCAAATAAATATTCTTAATATTTATTTCATTCGAATTCTTCTATCAATAAATAAATAAACAAATTTATTTATTTGATTCATATTCCTCTAAATTAATTAAATATCAAAATATTTAATTACCTCTTCTAAAGTCAAAATTAAATAAAATTCTTTATTTAATTAAATTCTTCCAAACAATTAAATAATTCTTAACTATTTAATTAAGTCAAAATCCTTCTTCCAAATTTAAATAAATAAATGAAATTTATTTAAATTCTCTTAGTCTCTAAAAATAAAATACAATCAAATATTTTATTTATTCTTCCAAATCATGCACAACAATTAAATAAATTTATTTAATTAATTAGCTTTACTTTCCTATCTTCAAATATCTTCCAAATCTTCTAAAAATAAGTCTTATTCTTCATGCACACAAAATTGAATAATTTATTATTTAATTTCTCTCAAAAACATGCAAAGTAAATCACAAGTTGAGTTAACTAACTCAATCAACCTTGTTTTTATCAATATCTATTAAATTAGAAAAAAGCTTTCTAATTTATGAATTCATATCTTATCTTTAGAAAAGAAAGTAGTCAACTCAAATAAAACAGATTTTCTGTGACACTTGTCTTCTTCTTATTCGCACACGTTCCTCAAGGTTTCTATATTGTTGATCTTTTCTCTTTCAAGTCTATAAATTGAACCATGTTCCTCCATTTCAATCATCCAAGCTTTAAGTATTGTTACTCTGCAGGAATTTCAGCATGCCTTTAGCACCAATTCCTTCATTGCTTGCGATCACACTCGTTACCATACTACTACCATTGTTGTGAAGCTCCTCTTCATTACAAGGCATTATCATGGCTGTATATGTCTAAAAATGACACAAATCATCCTAAATAAATATTCTAAATATTTATTCCATTCTTCTATCAATTAAATAAATATTTCCAATTTATTTAATCGATTCACTGTTCCATAATTAAATAAATTCAATTTATTTAATTAAAATTCTTCTAAATGTCCTACACAATTAAATAATCATAAATTATTTAATTAATCCAAATTCCTCTATCCTAAGTTCTAAATTCAAAAATCCACCTCACCTTTACACCTCACCTTGTCCACCTCATCAGGTTGCACATGTAATTAAATATATTTAATATTTAATTACCTACTTTTCCCTCACCCACATGGCCTATTTCTTCTCAAAATGAGAAGTTAGTTAACTAATCAATCAAATCTGTTAACTAATTAGTCATTTGAGTTCACTGGTCAATCTATTCTGTTGACTCCTCAATCAACCGAGTTCACTGGTCAATCAATTCAATCAGTTCCACAATCCACTCTTCTAACTGATCAATCAAGTCTGTTAATTGTTCAGTCAATGGAGTTAACTCTCCAATCAATTTTGTCACATCCCCTCTTTCATGATGGAGCTGGGACACTTGTCACATTTCTACTGGTTGCACATTCCTCAACCATTCTCAGCCATTGATCTTCATATCTTCTCTCAACCGTTGATTCTCATTCTTCTGAGTCTATAAATGAAGCTTCATCCTTCCATTCTAATCATCCAGGCTTTTGACATCGTTACTCTGCAGAAATATCACCAGCGCGCCTTTGGCACCCATTTACCATTCACAAGCTTGAGATCACATACTTGCATTGGAGCTTATCTTCATTGCATATCACAACAGCCATTTACCATCGACTTCCTCGAACACAGCTTAAAAGAGTGCACCCTCTGAGCGCTCCCTTCATCTACAAAAGGACGATTGTAATAGGCAAACAACAGAAGCATCAATTTCAGGGAAGGTTTGCTTTGTGTTATTCATTGTTGTTTTCGTTTAATCTTCTTTGTTATCTCCTATTCTGTTGATGTTTGGGTCATTACATTGTTCATTTGATTGATCACCATTTTACCCTTACATTTTTGGCACCCACCATTACTCTACAGAAATATCACCAGCGCGCCTTTGGCACCCTTTTACCATTCATTAGCTTGAGATCACATACTTGCCTTGGAGCTCATCTTCATTACTTATCACCATAGCCATTTACCATCGACTTCCTCGAACATAGCTTAAAAGAGTGCACTCTTTGAGGGCTCACTTTATCAGCAAAAGGATGATTATAATAGGCAAACAACAGAAGCATCGATTTCAGGGAAGGTTTGCTTTGTGTTATTCATTGCTATTTTCGTTTAATCTTTCTTGCTCTCGTCTATTCTGTTGATGTTCAGGTTTAATATAATTCATTTGATTGATCACTATTTTACCCTTACATTTTTTTTTAATTTTGTTTTTTTCACACAGGGCCGAAGCCCTGTGTGATCCCCAGCCCCCCTGCGCTCAGCTCCCCATCCCCCGCGCGCCACCCACCCACCACCCCCCGTCCCCTAACCTCCCGCCACCCCTTCCCTACCTACCCTCCCCCACTCCCTCCCCAGGCTCCTCAGCCTCCCTCACCCCTGCGCCACCTGCCCAAAACCCACCTCCCGTTCCCCCGCTCCCCCGCAACCTACCCTTCCCCCGTCCCCAACCCTACGCCGCTACCCTATGGCCTCCCCTTTCCCGCAGCCCTCTCCCTGATCCCTACATCCCCGCCTCCCCTCTCCCTGATCCCCCCTACCCAGAACCCCTCCTCCTCCTCCCTCTGTGCCTCTCCGCCTATGTCTCCCCTCCCTGCCACCCCTGTGTCTCCCGTCCGCCACCTTCTCTGTGCCCCAGTGCCGTCGGCCCACATCCCTACACCCACAGCACACAAAAAAACAAAACAAACAATAAAAAAATAATAAAAAACAAAAACAATACAAAAACACATAAATTATAAATTAAAAAAAAAGGAGGAAATATTAGGTTTAGGGTTTTAAAAAAATAAAAATATATATATATATAATTTTTTTTTTCAAAAATGGTAATATTAGTCAAATAGGGCATTTTTTTCTTTTTTGTCTAACTTTTTGCAGGAAGATCAGATTTTTGCAAAATTATAGTCGTTGGAAAGGGAAATCGACAAACTTCGCAGTGGTGAAGGTATTTTTAGCCCATTTGATCAACTTCATCAGGTGGATATCAGGAGACTGCTAATCCAGTTTGGTGCAAAACGTCCACTGAAGACAATCATTTTTCACTAAGTGTTGAATAGGACTGATTTAAGCATTCTTATGCAACTTGCACACAACTTTCATCTAGTTCTAATTAGGAAGGAGTAACTCATTGTTCATGCAACTCGCATACAATTCTCATCTAGTTCTAATTAGGAAGGAGTAACCCATTGTTCATACAACTTGCATTCAAATCTTCACCTAGCTCTAATTAGGGAGAAAGTAATTGGATTATTTCTTGCTTGCATTGCAACACCTTCCAAGTTATTACTATCTAAGATTAAAATTGAACTCATCAATTATCTTGAGGTTAAAATGAACCATTGCTATATCGTGAGACCAAAATTTTAAAGTTAACAATCTCGTGCTACGTGGTTTTAAAACTAAACTCATCAATGATTTTGAGGTTAAAATGAACTATTGCTATATCGTGAGACCACAATTTCAAAGTTAACAATCTCGTGCTACGCAGATTTAAAACTAAACTCACCATTGCTTTCTGAAGTTAAAACTGGACCAATGCTATATTGCTAAAATCACTTCAAAGTTCTGTGTTTGAGTAGATTAGCCGATTTAGTTTTTCACTTTTAACTAGGTTGGATTAATCAGTGTATTCTGTGCTTGCGAATGACAATAGGCTTATGCTCTCCCCTCTTCTGGGTGATCAGAGTGCCAGACTTGTCATTCTATTTGTTTAACCTTTAGGAGGGGCCTGCCCTTGGATGCACGCTTGTCCAAGTGGGAATGACCTTGAGTGGTAACAGGCTAAAGCCAAGCCCTACCAAGCCACTTAAAATAAATTGTGCTTGAGGTAAAAACTTCTTGCAACAAGTGCTGTTATGTTACACCGACGGCCAACCTCCCCCAAAACCCTCTAAGGCGCAACCCTTTAAGGCTGGGAGACTCCATAACGGAGAGTAGTGCCGCCACATGTGTAACCACTTGAACGGTTGCCCGCATTAAATACCTCTTGTTCTTGTGGCCCAAAACCCTTATAATCCATTTCTTGCCTAGGATTTTTGTGCTTGCTTTTGTTCAGTTTAGTCCAAAATAGAGTCGAAAAAACCACAAAAACAATGAAAAACTACAAAATATTCTTTGTGCTTGATGTGTTTTCTTGCTGTTAATTCATAAAATCAGACCAAGAAAGCCATGTTCTAGCCAAAAATACCAAAAACAACTGAAAAATCTAAAATTTTGCCAAAAAAATCAAAGTTGCGCATGCACCCATTTCAATCTAGCTTCACTTTCTGAGATCAGATTCAACCTTGCAGTCAGTCTTCATCCATTTCACCCAAGCCTCTCTCTTTCATCAATCGTCCCATTCACTTTCTGTCCACATCCCTCTTGTCCCAAAGTCAATCTATCCCATACCAATTCGACGTAGGTCCCTTTTTCGCATCATTAGTGAATTCACGTAAGCCTAGTAGGTCACCGTACCTTTGCTAATAGTCTTGTTGAATGACTAAGCCCTACACAGTAAGACTGGTATCGACTACCCTTACTAGCGGCCAATGTCTTGTGTCAACCGTCTTACTTGAAGTCATTGAGTGAGAAAATCCTTTGTCCAAATCTTGTCCTAGGTATCCCATTCACAACAGTCTCAGTCGGTACCTCGCCAAAATTTCTAATCTTGGTCCACTTCATCCCACCCCACCTTGCATGGTTCTTACTTGATCCCAGTACAACAAGCAGATTGAAATGGCTGACACATCTGATCACATCGCCCCACCACGTGGTGGTGACGAAGAAATTTCTCATGAAGAATTAGTAGCACACATCCAAGATAGAAAATTCCAACACCTGGTAGAGAGGGTGCTCCTTGAAGACCCCGACAAATACTTCCACCATCTTGCTAATCTCGGAGTCAAACTCCCTGCAGACTTTGACATAAGCTCCATCATGGAAAATGTAGACAATGATCATGAGCGGTGACGTGATGATCATGAGAGAGGCACGAATGACACAGTCCCGAATGCAAATGATAGAGGCAAGAAACCCATAGATCAAAATGCTCCTATGGATGATGTGAGATAACAAATCGAAAGTCTAAAGCAAGAAATATCCAACCTTAAGACCGGTACAAGTTCCAAGCAATACTCTTTGGAAGACATAGCTCCGTATCCTTTTGACAAAAGTTTGGTCATGAAACCCTTCACCTTTCAGTTCGGAGTCCCAAAGTTTGACAAATACAAAGGGAAGGGGGATCCTAGAGATCATATCCAGGAATTCAATGCCGCATGTTTAGAAGTAGCTCACAACGAGACCTACTTGATGAGACTATTCCCAAGATCCTTAGGTGGTCAAGCTATGGAGTGGTTCTCGCACCTCCCACCAGGAATCAAAACTTTTGATGAACTTGTCAATAAATTCATAACACACTTCTCCTACAACATAGAACACGAGGTATCTATGCTAGATCTATGCAACACCAAACAAAAGAGTGGTGAGTCATTCGCCACCTTCTTACAACAATGGAGACAGCTAGCTAGTAAGTGTTCTTATGATATACCTGAGAAGCAACTATTGGAAATGTTTGTCCACAACCTAAACACGGATCTTAGCTATCAGATTCAGATACAATGCCCTACATCATTCTCCAAAGTCATTGAAATGGGCCTATTCATTGAAAAAGCTATGATCACTAAAGGAACTCTCAAGCTATATAAGGACACGCCTAATTCCAATTACACAACGGATAAATCAAAGTTTTGGACAAAGAACAAGAATGTGGTCAACGATGGGGTAGTTGACGCCAAGGCGGTAGCTCCTAAACAACAACCCATATTCACTCTTAAGGGAGACAAACAATGGTGCAATCAACAAACCACCCTCTCAGGAGCCGAGATCTTGGTACAATTCAAACCCAAGAAGAAAATTCACACCGTTAGGCAAGTCTCAAGAATCTGCGCTACGGAAGTTGTTGGCTAACAACAAAATTTCTCTACCGCCAACAAGTGATTACGAGCCTATAGTCAAACCTCCCTACTGGAAGGACATCGACTATTGTGAATATCACCGAGGAAGGGGGAATACAACTAACAATTGCATTTGCCTCAAAAATGTCATTCAAGATATACTGGATCAAAATCAGGGAGGGACACAACAGCATACCTCCAATGAAACTCATGTGGCCTACAGGGATCCACTTCTGAATCATAACAGGTCATATAACAACAATGGCCACAACAACAACAACAATGACCACAACAACAATGGCAACAACAACAATGACAACAACAATAATTGCAACCGGCCAAATCAGAACAGTGGGACGAGTAATGCTAACTATGCAAGTGTTCCATTTGACTACACCATTAACTGCATTTCTGAACATATTCCGCAGGTCAATGTCATCTCACCCAACCAACAACTAGGACCCAACCGAACTGGTTGTAGTTTAATTACTCGCAGTGGTAAAGTCACGCTCAATACCGTTCCTCCAAGGTCGTCCCCATCTCCATCCACCTTCCGTCAGTACAATGTCATCGACCAGTTACAGAAAACTCTGGCTCACATTTCCATATTGGAGCTCTTGCGTCTATCTCCTTCTCATAAGGAGATTCTTGAGAAAGCCTTAGTGGAAACCACTGTCCCCACTAATCTAGCCCAAGAAAAGTTTCAGACCATGGTAGGCAATCTGACATCTTCCAACTCCATATCTTTTACTGAGCAAGATGACCTCTCTGTCTCCCAACCTCATAACACCCCTCTGCACATTGTCGCATTCATACACAAGCACCGCATCAAGAGGGTTCTCATTGATGGGGGTGCCGGTTTAAATATTTGCACATTGAAGCTAGTCCTTGCACTGGGGTTCTTTGAACAAGCAGTTGATCCAAGGAGGAAAATTACAATTAAGGCATATGACGAGGAAGAAAGAACCACAAAAGGAACGGTTGTCCTACCCATTCAAGTGGGACCGGTAATTAAAGATGTGGTGTGCCAAGTCCTTGATCGAGAGCTTGCTTATAATATTCTACTAGGGAGACCATGGATCCATGCCATGAAGGCTGTCCCCTCAACCTATCATCAATGCATTAAGTTCCCACACAATGGAAAGCAGGTCACCATCCAAGGCAACCCCAACCCCTACCAGCACTGTAATTCTTTCCATGCCAAACCCGAATGTGTCATACCCAACAATAGAGCCTACATTTCCCCTACCCCACAATAGGACCATACCACTGAAGCTTCCTCCTCAAGACCCAAACCACTGAAACTTACCATAAAAGAAAATGGCATGGGGGAATACTCCATTGAGCACAGCCTCAACCTTGCTAAGATGCCTTTGTCTCTCCGCTCTTTTGGCCAACCCAAGCAGCCACCCAAACATTTTCCAAAGCCATCTGCTCCTCCCGTAGCTCCCGCAAATCCCTTTGTAAAATGGGGGACCTTATCTGATGAGACAGAGGAGCGAGATCTCTTGCAGTGGCTTTATGCTGAAGAAGAAAACACACCCCAAGAACTGCCTAAACTCCCTACAGAACTCTATGGGCGAGGTGAGACTATTTTGCACAGGATGGGATACGAAGGACAAGGCCCCATAGGCCTCAGAAAAGAAGGAATCATTGAACTGATACAACCTTCTTCATCCTCTTCGGCTAGAAACAAAACTAGCCTAGGATACAAAGGCAAGGGTAAAGCCAAGGAAAATGCCTGCCTTGTGGAGACAATCCAAACGCTCCAAGTGGACAGCGACATAGATTCAGATGATTCCAATGAGTATGAGTGGGACGAGCTAATAGAGCACTCCTACGACGACAAAGAGGTTGACACCATCCAAACTCTTAGCCCCTACCATGAGGGACAAACGCAACGGGACAGACCATTGGAGTCTGATTTGCCCACCCCTGAGATTATGGCTTTCGAGGAAAGTTTAGATTCCATTGCGATAAACAACTTGGAAGAAAGTACCACCCAGAACACTACCCCCACCAATAATCCTAACATTTCCATTCACACCATCAATGAATCAGGTCTCTCATCCGACTCCCTTCCCCTCTTACACCCTGAGCTTATTGACTAGGATTTGCAAGGAACCCCCCAATTAGATATGTTCCAGAACGATGATGCTTACATTGACTATATGGAACTTAGGGACCACTTGCCAAAAGGAGATCATAAAGCTGGTTTTTCTATAGAACTGAATACTGTGGCTTACTTCGGGAAGGGTGCCAAGCCTTCCAGTCACAAAAACATAAAGATCAAAAATGGATCTAACAGTGAAAACTGCCTTGCGGCAGTGTCAAATCATAAAACAGTAAAAAGAAAGGACGCATCTGATGGTGAAAACCCAACTATGGCACCTGACGATGGAATGCTTGACACTCTCCCTAGTGATATGTACCAGGAAAGGTCACAGATTGTGGTAGAGCCGACAGAGCCTGTGAATATTGGAATCGAAGAGCAACCCAAGATTATCCACTTTGCCAAATCTATCACACCACCGGAGAAAACTAGATTTGTACCATTCTTTAAGAAGAAGAGAGGCAGCTTTGCTTGGTCATACGCAGACATGCCAGGTTTGGACCCAAACCTGATTGTACATCATTTGCCATTGGATCCAGGGGTGAAACCAGTAAAACAGAAGCTGAGAAAGATGCATCCTCACATAGCCCTTTTGGTCAAAGAAGAACTCAAGAAATTGCTAGATGTGGGGTTCATTAGAGCCATAGATTACCCAGAATGGATATTTAATATTGTGCCAGTGTCTAAACCAGATGGCCGGGTTCGACTATGCAATGATTTTCGAGACTTAAACAAAGCATGCCGCAAGGATGACTTTCCACTGCCAAACATTGATATCATAGTCGACCTTACTGCAGGACATACAATGCTATCACTCATGGACGGATTCTCAGGGTACAACCAAATCAAAATAGCACCAGAGGATCAACACAAAACAGCTTTCACTTGCCCATGGGGTACCTTTTGCTGGAATGTCATGCCTTTTGGGCTGAAAAACGCAGGTGCTACATATCAGCGGGCCATGACAACTATATTCCATGACATGATGCATGTAACTATGGAAGACTATGTTGACGATATCTTGGCAAAATCTCTCACAAGGGACTCACACCTGGACATATTAGAAAAAGTCTTTCAGAGATTGGACCAATTCCAAGTCAAACTGAACCCGAAGAATGTGTGTTTGGGGTAACATCAGGCAAGCTACTAGGATTCATCGTGTCGGCAAACGAAATAGAGGTAGACGCCAAGGTCAAAGCTATAATGGGCATGCCACCACCCAAGACTCTAACATAGTTGAGATCCTTACAGGGCAAGCTGCAGGCCATCCGCAGGTTCATCTCACAGCTGGCAGACAAGTGCCAACCTTTCAGCCATCTCCTACATAAGAACATTCCATTTAAATGGGATAAGCAGTGCGAAGAGGCATTCAACAAGCTAAAAGAGTATCTTATGAATCCTCCCATACTCATGCCTCTGATCCAAGGAAAACCTTTAATTCTCTACATCTCTGCTACACCCACTGCTCTTGGGGCCCTTCTAGCACAGCAAGACTACGAGAACAAGGAGAGAGCTGTATACTACATCAGTCGAACCTTAGTGGGCTACAAGTTGCAATACTCACAGGTAGAATGATCATGTCTTGCGATAGTTTTTTCTTCACAAAAACTCTGACATTACATGTTGGCACATCCTGTCAAACTCATTGCCAAGATCGACCCACTGAAATATCTTCTCAGCAAAGCAGCTCTCACAGGTTGACTAGCAAAATGGGTGATGCTTCTTAGTGAATATGATATAGAGTATGTGGACAGAAAAGCCATCAAAGGACAAATCATCACTGACCAACTGGCCGAGGCACCATTACAAGACACTTCACCAATGCAGTTTGAGTTTCTCGATGAGTCTCTATTCACTCTGTCAACATCTCCTTGGAAACTCTACTTTGACGGATCTTACACCAACCATGGATCGGGGGCAGGTATCGTGTTCATCACTCCCCAAGGCGACATAATTCTGAAATCCTACAGATTGTTATTTCCATGCACAAACAACATAGCAGAATATGAAGCCTTGGTAATTGGTCTCAAGATGGCCACTGAGTGGAAAATCCAAGCACTATGTGTCTACGGTGATTCTCAGCTCATCATAAATCAGGTCAATGATGAGTATCAAACCAAAGATGAGAAGCTCATCCCATACAAACGGATGGTCGACGACCTCACAGAACACTTTGGGACCATCTCCTTCGAGCAAATACCCAGGATAGAGAACAAAGCAGCAGATGCAATGGCTACCATAGCCTCTCTTCTAGAAATTCCTGAATATGAGTCACGGTATGAGTTCTTAGTGGAAACCATCCGGCAACCAGCTTATGATCTTCTTGAAACCCATTCCATTTGCCTCCTAGTCGGATCTGATTCACCTTGGTACAGTAAGACTTACACTTATCTCAAGGACAATATTGTCCCACCGGACCTCTCTTCCAACCAAAAATGAACTTTCATCTGGCAAACCTCCCGTTACACCATCATAGCTAATACCCTTTACCAACATGGTCTGGATGGTACTTTACTCCGTTGTTTGGAACAAGAAGAATCCATAACTGCCTTGCGAGACGTACACAAAGGGATATGCGGAACACACTCTAGCAGCCCTTCCTTAGCCAAGAAACTCATGCGTTTGGGTTATTACTGGCCAAATATGGAAATGGATTCATATCAGTTCGTCAAAAAGTGCAAACAGTGCCAAATACATGGGAACCTGATCCATGCAGCTACTCAAGAGTTGAGACCTTTAACGACACCCTGGCCCTTTTGTCAATGGGGACTTGACCTTGTGGGAAAGATTCATCCACCCTCTTCCAACGGCCACAAATTCATCATCACCGCCACTGAGTATTTCACAAAGTGGATTGAAGCTGTTCCCCTAACCACCATCACAGGAAAGAAAATTTCCTCTTTCATTCTAAATTACATTATCTGCAGATATGGCATCCCTTCATCCATCATAACGGATAATGGAAGACCATTCAAAAATCAAGATGTCGAGGAACTCTGTGAGCGTTTCAAAATCCAACATCGTTTCTCCACTCCATACTACCCCCAAGGTAACAACCAAGCTGAGGCATCGAATAAAACCATCCTAAAAATCCTAAAGAAGACTGTCAATGAAGCTGGTCGTGATTGGCACATCCAACTCAATCCCGCTCTGTGGGCCTACAGAACCAGTATACACACTCCCACAGGTGCTACACCCTATGCCCTTGTCTATGGTTCCGAAGCCATCCTTCCCATTGAGATCAAACTACCATCCCTCAAGGTGTCATTGAAAGGTCTCATATCAGACGAAGAATACAGAGTCTCCAAGTTATAAGAGCTAGAGCTGTTAGAAGAAAGGCGCCAGAAAGCCTTCGATCATCTTAAAGCATATCAACAGATGATGTCAAGGAGCTATAACCACAAGGTTCGCCCATGATGTTTCCAGGTTGGGGACCTTGTCCTCAAAGAGAACCCTCACAATCAACAAGACAGAGAAAAGAAAGGTAAGTTCGAGCCTAACTGGCTTGGACCCTATGTGATTGTAGCTGCTTACGGATCAGGGGCATATCAGTTGGCCACTTCTGAGGGTGAGTTGTTTGATGATCCAATCAACAGCATGCACCTTCGTCGGTTCTATACTTAGGGGAACCCCAATGCAAGGATGCACAATGAAGTCAAAAAAATCAAAAAACACCAGAAAAAAAATCATCCTTTGGTGAAAACCTGGCAAACAGGCGCCTTGGATAGGTATCGTGATGAAAACCTGGCAATCAGGTGTCATGGTACTTTCTAGCTTCTCGTGCAAATAAAAGCAAGTGATGAAAACCTGGTAAACAGGCGTTACTTGTGATAAACCGCCTTCTCCATCTTTGAGAATCCTATCCCTTTAAGTCCATTCTTTCCCCATTTGCCTCATTTGACCCATATCTATTCCACAAATAAACACTTGACAGTTACCTATCATGGCTTGCTACTTTCCTTGTGGCCTTGTCGACCAAGGTTTTGTCCCATACCGTCTCCTCAATGTGAGCCTAGCATAGGGTCTCTTGTCGGTGTCCATGGTCCAAGTCCATGAACTACGTTGCCTCTGCGCCGTCACGTAGGCAAGGTCATTATTCTAATGCGCCCCCGAAGCTCCCATTTCTTCTGTGGTCCCATTCATCCCCTTTTCTTTTCTTCATTCTTGTCATCTTTCTTCTAGTCCATCCATGGTCCATTAGGGTTTACCCCGAACTACGTTGCCTCTGCGTCGTCACGTAGGCAAGGCCATTTAGCAATGAGCCCCCGAGGCACTAGGTTAGTCCCTTAGGGTCCGTCTCCCCAATAAGGATTGTGCAATCTTCTCATCAAACAAGCAAATGCAAGCAGAACCCGCACTTCCAGCAGAAATCTTGACTATGAGCATCTTAACCTATCTAAAGCAAAGCAAATACCCAAGGTCTTCTAACTGATTCTATCTAAATTATGGCAAGAAAAACACATCTAAATGCAAGAATGTTTTGTGGATTGGAACCATGGTTAAGTTACAGAGTCTTGATTTTTGTTATCATGTCTTTCTATGCTACTCCAGGATGCCAAAAGCTAGAGACGCTATGATGGGGGCATGATTACTTTCTTTGTTTGCTATTTGTGGATTAAACTTTAGTAATGTGAAGCCTTGTCTAAGGACATGATCGGCAAAAGATCATCGAGGACATCAAAGGTATAACATGAACGGGGGCAATCCTTGTTTATTGAAATGCAAGAAGTACTCAGGTCATCTAGATTCAATTTTGACTAGATGCTTGTATTAACTTGTTAAATCACAATCCACGTAAGCGGTACTCAGGTCATCTCAGTTCAATTATACCTCAATGCTTGTATTCACTTACAACATTTCAGAAAAGTACCACAAAAAAAAAATGCCCAATGATGAAATAAAGCACTCCAATAGCAAAGCATCCATCCTATATCCATTTATACATCCATACCATACCCCATGCAATAAAGATCCACCAATGCAGAGTATCAATACAAATAAAAGCTTGTGAGTCCTTCTATCGAATCTTTCTTCTATCAATCAGATTTCTATCTATCATCATATCTTTCATCCTTGTCTAGTCAGTCGAAGCAATGATCCAAATGCAAGGTCCATCCTTAATCCATACCAATCAAGTCAAGTCAATCTTGCACAAATGATCCAATCACAATCAGTGGTCTTGATCCTTGTCTGGTTGTAAACCAACTCGATCAGTTAATCAATCAATTGTCTTATACAGGATGTTGCATTGTCGAAATCAGACCAATGTCTTACACGACATGCTTCATTTCTTGAAACCAGACACTATCCTTCATGTTGCTCTAGGGATATATCATTCCCTGCCATGACAACACTGTCGTATATCATTATTAGTATATCGTTGGTTTACCGCTTGACATGGACAATACCTTGTTTGTTCTTGTGTCATTTGCGCATACTTGCTTGCTTGCTTGCATGTGGTATCATTCTATCTTGCATTGTGTATCATTCGGCTCTTTCTCCAACCAATTTCTTCACCCCAACCTAATTGTTCCCTTCGTCTTTGTGAGATTGTCCATCTCATGTCCCTTCTACCTCCTTCCCATCCAATCTCTCGAGGGGGCATCCTATCATCATTAAACTTGTACCAGGGGCAAACCGGGGCATGTATCACTATCAGACTATTTATTCTTTGAAACAACACTGTAAACTGCATTGCATCAAAGAGGGGCAAAATGTATATGTCTAAAAATGACACAAATCATCCTAAATAAATATTCTAAATATTTATTCCATTCTTCTATCAATTAAATAAATATTTCCAATTTATTTAATCGATTCATTGTTCCATAATTAAATAAATTCAATTTATTTAATTAAAATTCTTCTAAATGTCATACACAATTAAATAATCATAAATTATTTAATTAATCCAAATTCCTCTATCCTAAGTTCTAAATTCAAAAATCCACCTCACCTTTACACCTCACCTTTTCCACCTCATCTTGTCCACCTCATCAGGTTGCACATGTAATTAAATATATTTAATATTTAATTACCTACTTTTCTCTCACCCACATGGCCTATTTCTTCTCAAAATCAGAAGTTAGTTAACTAATCAATCAAATCTGTTAACTAATTAGTCATTTGAGTTCACTGGTCAATCTATTCTGTTGACTCCTCAATCAACCGAGCTCACTGGTCAATCAATTCAGTCAGTTCCACAATCCACTCTTCTAACTGATCAATCAAGTATGTTAACTATTCAGTCAATGGAGTTAACTCTCCAATCAATTTTGTCACATCCCCTCTTTCATGATGGAGCTAGGACACTTGTCACATTTCTACTGGTTGCACATTCCTCAAACATTCTCAGCCATTGATCTTCATATCTTCTCTCAACCGTTGATTCTCATTCTTCTGAGTCTATAAATGAAGCTTCATCCTTCCATTCTAATCATCCAGGCTTTTGACATCGTTACTCTGCAGAAATATCACTAGCGCGCCTTTGGCACCCATTTACCATTCACAAGCTTGAGATCACATACTTGCATTGGAGCTCATCTTCATTGCATATCACAACAGCCATTTACCATCGACTTCCTCGAACACAGCTTAAAAGAGTGCACCCTCTAAGGGCTCCCTTCATCAGCAAAAGGACGATTGTAATAGGCAAAAACAGAAGCATCGATTTCAGGGAAGGTTTGCTTTGTGTTATTCATTGCTGTTTTCATTTAATCTTCTTTGTTATCTCCTATTCTGTTGATGTTTGGGTCATTACATTGTTCATTTGATTGATCACCATTTTACCCTTACAATAGCCATTCTCCATTGACAATCTTGGAATAGCAAGGAAGTGCACTCTTTGAGGGCTGTATTCATACATGCAAGATCGATTGAGATAGGCAACCAACAGAATCTATGAAGCTTTGAGGTTTGCAAAGGTTTTTGAAGTTCTTTTGTTTGGTTAATCTCATTGCTTTTGTATTTCATTAAGTTTTGGGTATTTTGATATTGATATATTGATTATTCATGTTTAGATCCAATTTTCCCTTAACACTTTCTACCAACAACGGTCCTATATTTAGACCACATCTATCATACATATCTGTCATTACTATTATCGGCATGTTCTTCATAACCGCCGGCCTCCTTCCACCTTTCAATAGCCACTTGTCTTTAACCTTCTGCTCTTCTTCTATGTGCAATCACCGGTCTGTCTTTTGTGAAGATACTATTGCAGAATGTTCCATACCACATTCTCTATATCTCGATCATCCACCTTTTCCTTTGAAACTATCCCTATGGTTAAGGGAATATCGAACTACAACTCTAACATTTGGTGATAGGAGGATTCTTGGCTACTATTCGTAACTGAAGTTGAGATGCCACAAAATGTAACTGACCCTTTAAACTACTCACAAGATGATAACTATTCATTTTCTTTTGCCAACGGTAACATAACAGATTATTAAACTCCCTTCCCAGAGGTGACAAAAACTACCTTTACCTACCTACGATACAAACACTATGAAAAAATCAGCAAAATAAAAGAATTAAATAGATGCCCCTGCATCAATCTTGGTTGTAAGCCACAGAAGATCTAGAAGAAAAGATAAAGGATCTAAAACTGCAGCTGACAAATATTTCTAAATCATTTGATCCAATAGTTGAGTCAGTGAGTAGAAAAGAGATACAAGTAGTTAATATTCATGATGGGTTAAGTAATCTTGTGAATAAGAGGGATCAAATGAAAAATAAAATGTGTCAGTTGAGAGGACTAATTAGTCCCAAGTAAGATTCAATGATTAGTATTGCAACAGAAGCACATGTAGCTTCACAAATTGACACACCTTCTGATGTGCAAAAGGTAAAAAAATTAGTCTTTTTGATAAATGGTCACATTCAAATTTTGGAAAGAGCTAAGAAAAAATGGGATGAAGAGATTACACAATTAAAGATTGTGTACAAGGATATTCTTTCACCTACAACTAATTGAGTTGAAGATTGTATGTGTACATATCCGACAAAGTATGACAGATTTGTAGTGTTGACACAATTTTGACTTTTTGTACATTCATCTTTGCCATAAATGTTAAAGGGGGAGAAGAAGACCAGTGAAAAATGGGAAAACATTTAAAAGAGAGAAGAAATACAGAGTAAGCAGGAGTAGACACAAGCATTTTTCACTAAGTGTTGCCATCAATGCCAAAGGGGGAGATTGTTGGAAAAAGACACTACTCTGATGAAGGATTGCATGTTGTCATTGATGGAAACAAGGCAAAGGGATTCCACTGACATGACAAAGAGACATTACTCTGGAAGACCAACTTGGTTTGGCTACAAGGCATAAAAGTATTCTGGTCTGAAAGGCTAAAATGATTAAGTTTGGGCAGTATTTAGAACAAGTGATAGAAAGTGGGTCAGTATGCCTCCATAGTTGAAGACCAATATATGCAGTTTGGGTATGATGTTCATAGCTGTTTGATGATGATATGTTTCAGTACTCAAGACTTGACTTCCTCCGGAAGTCATACGTTGAAATGTCTAAGTCCAGGTGAACGGAGCTAAGACAAGAACAGTGCACAGTACTAGAGAAAAAGGATACATATTCCTCCGCAATTGTATATTTTGTCTTATAGTTCTAAAGGTATGCTAAGAGGTAAATGATGAATGTTAGTTATGAATCCTTGAGTCTCATATGGTCCGCAGTGAGAGTTTTGATGTGATAGATGAGTTGGTCAAGCATGTTCATAAGTGACAAGCCAACATGCATGTTAGATCCTTATGCGGAGAAGATATATTGTTTAAACAATCAATCTAAGTAGTTGAATAATTGGTGCTGACCTATATGAATATTATTAAATGATTGTTTGAGTCCACATTATTATTTGTACAATTGATCAAGCCGACAAGGTAAAATAAATTGTATATACGCTTCATGTCTAGCTCACCGACCTGATTATGAGATGAATCTTGTTGCGGATATAAATACTTGATGGATTAGAATATTTAGGTGTATGGCATGGTGATATGTGTACAAATTTGAAGTGTGAAGGGTTATTAGCGGAGTGTAGAGCAGAAAAAGTAAACAAGGGCAAAAAATAGAGTACATGTAGTAGAGTTGGGAAGCAGGGTAGAATAAATGAAGACCTTTGAATCTGTATATTGAGCCTTCAATGGAACTGCGATCCAACATATAGTAGATGCATTTACAATAGTTCATTACTGGCAGTGAGCCAATTTCCTTCTATCTTCTATCTTCTTTCTTAAGTGGACAATGAGTCCACTTAGATAGTGAGTCCATCTGCAGTGAGCATTTCTTTGGGCAGTGAGCCTTATGTAATCCAGTATTGTTAACACTCACCATGTTTTTTCCCTTTTAGGGTTTTCCATGTAAAATATTGGTGTGCATGTGTTATGTCTTTATGGTTACTATTCTTATGCTTATTCTACTTTCATGTTATTGATTTTGTAAATTGGATTAATAAACTTGTTAAGAAGTGGTTTTGTGGAATACTGATTCACCCCCCCTCTCAGTATTCCTTATATTCAACAATGTTATCTAAAGTATAAATCACCCATATTATGTCTAAGTCACATTTTGGTTATCACATATTTTGGTGAATCTAACATCAAGTACAAAAATTTTGGTCAAGATTTTTGTGCTTTCATTGCTTCAATCCCATTTTTGTTTTCTACCTACTCTCGACATTGGGTTCACCATATTTTGGTGAACCTAGCGTGAATGACAATTTTTTTTGATAAAGTCTCTTCATGCTCTTATTGCTTTAACAAATCCATTAGGATGGGCTTTTTTGCATCTCCACAGATCTCTTCCATTCCTCTTTCATCACATAGAGTTCAAGGGAACTTCCCCTCTAATGAATTCATCACACTCTCACATCCAATGGATCTAATTTTAACTCCATTTGACTAATCCAAATTAATTTGACAATTCAAAGGACAATACCTAGCATTGGGCTTGCAATATTGTAAATCACAACAAACAATGTGCAAAAAAGTTTTATTTCATAAATGAAGAGTTCATACAATTTTGGCAAACTCTATAGAAGAGATGTATGCCTCAAACTATATCCATTGGCTTTGAATTGAGCCCATTTATACATTTTCAAAGAAGTTGAAAGGTCACGGCATCGATGTTGTCATTGGAAATTGAAATAGATACTTGGATGGGGACAAAGTTGATTACAAGAATTAGAATATAGGAAAACTATTTAATTTTGGTACCCCAACTTGGTAAGGTCATAAATCCTAGCCCATTGGCCAAAATTAGACGGTCTCTTGGATGTATTGGAAAGATCTCCAAGAGAACTAGTTTGAGTTGCTGGGAGTGAAGCCTTTGGCTTTCCCTTCTTAAATAACCAGTGAAAGTTCTCAAGGTCAATTTCACTTCAAAGGCCATTGAAAATGCAAATTATGGAAACATAGAAAATATTAAAAAATTAAAATTTTGATATTTTCTAGATTTGACCATGCAAATTCCACCCAAGGTATCCTATATCTCTATGGGATCTTTTTAGCCCTTGAGAGGCAATGGACCCTATTGCACATATGTTTTGCAACAAATGAGGAAAATATTTTTTAATTTGATTCTTGGGGAACCATTTTCCCTGGTGAGGAAATTGTCCTACTTGTACCACACGATAAAGAGGGATCTACTACTTCTTTAGTGTTTTGACCAAAACATCAATAATCTATTCATATGTGAGTGGAACAATAGTGTCTGGATTCAATTATATACTATTGATGTGTTCAATAACTTTTGAGGTGTCCAACAATGGTGGAAAATATGGATGCAATAACTTAGCATTGAAAATAGGATGCAATCCTAGAAAAGGTGGAAGATTGAGCTCAAAACCATTCTCGCTAATTTTTTTGGGGATAGTGTATGGCCCATATTAAAGGGGATGAAGTTTTACGTGTGGATCTTATAGCCTCTCTTTTTGTAGGTGAAGCCAAACCTTATCTCTAACCTGAAATTGATGAGGTGTATGATGTTGATCATGTCTTTCCTTATACTTCTGATTGGTCTATAATGTAGAAAATTGCATACCCTTGCAATTTCACACTATATTTTGGCCTTCCTTTAGTGTCCATAACCTTAGTGTGATTGTAGGCTCATTTTGGTGCAGGAGCACCTACCTGACAGCTGGCCTTCATGAGGTAGTTAGTTAGTTTTGAGTCTTGTAAATGTTTCCAAGAAGGTCTGATAAGACCAATGCATGTAATAAGGTCATGTTGACCATGCTTTGCTATTTTTAGATAGTTTGTTAAGACAGTTGTCATGCTGTAGGTCTGGTTGGATCTCCCAGCCGCCTGGAGAGATTTCCCAGCCACTTGGAGTCGGGTCAGTAGTACTCGCCAGAGATCCTATATATGCGTGAGGATCGGTTGGTTTGAGAGAGAGGATTGCATCAAGCTAGGTTGTACAGAGTGAGACAGAGAGAGAGACTGATCATTGTATTGCATCTTTTGAAATCAATAAAGAGATCCTGTTGTGTTCATTTTCTGTTTGATCTCCACTGTGTGATCGATTTGCTATTTTGGTGGTTTCATGGATTCGCTGATCCATTCCACCGGTTGATTCGTCGAATCGGTGGAATGGTTATGTACAGTAGGTTAGGATTTAGTTTGTTTGTTCACATGCAGGTGTGCAGGATCACCGTCGAGAGATGTTGAGAACCCTAGCATGGGTATGTGCTAGGTCGAGCTGATAGTTAGAGTTTGGAAGATCACCCTGGAAGTGGATCGGGTCATCCCAGGAGGTTCGGCGGATCAGAATGGTGAAAGTCCGCTAAGGCTGGAAATTTGTCAAAATGGCATCATCAGGATATTTCAGGGTATATCCTGCAGTCGCTTCGGGCGTCATCTGAGTAAAGGGAGGCGAGCATGATGCAGTCGATTGCATGAAGTGAATGTGCGTCGGGGTGATCATCATCAGGTGTTGCCGAGGAGGAGCGTATCGGCATAAGGTAGAAGATCAGGTTGATCGCAGGCCGAAAAAGTTAAGTTTGGCCAATAGCAGGATATTGAGGAGTTGCATATGATGTCATCGTCATCAGGATATACGTCATCAGGATATCGGGGCAGCGGGATATTGAGGAGCTGCATGTGACGTCATCGTCATCAGGATAATCGTCATCAGGATATTGGGGTGACATAAACATCGAAGGAGAGGTGCGTGAAGTAGAGTAACATCATCAGGATATATGGAGGGAACCGGATGTTCTATATCCTGCTGATGAACATGATGTTGAACATCATGATGCTGAAGATAGTGAAGAGAGAGGTTGGCGGTGAGATGAACAGTGAACGTCAGGAGGATGTTTGCGCTTGCTGAATGTGATGATGCTGCTGATAGTCGGATATGATGATGCTGCTGACATGCGAAAGGGCGAAGGCTTGTCTGCAGGAGGATATCGATCGGCGACAGTAAATATGATGATGCTGACAGTGTAAAGGGAAATATGATGATGATGATGAAGGGTTGCAGACATCCATGCTGTATGTCAAAGTTTTAGTGTGGATCCCTTTGCATCATAGTGGTATCAAAGCTTAGCAAAAGGTCTGGGCTGTTGTGTGTTGATTCTGTCACTGAAAGGACAGAGGTAGAGTAGTGAGAGGTTGACAAAATGCCTCCAAAAGGTAGTGGTACTGCAAGGGAATTGCAGGAGATGAAGGAAAAACATGCCAGAGAGATGAGGAAGATGAAGGAGCTTGCTGAAGCACTTCAAGCTAGGCTTGTAGCCCTAGAAAAGAATAAAAAGAGGGAAGTGGAAGACAGTGAGTCTGAAGGAGATGAAGATGCTGTTGAAGAGTATGAAGAGGTGGCTGAAGATCTGGATGCTGAAGACCAGAGATTGGCAAAATTGTTAAAGGCAGTGCAGAGTGATAAACCTAAGGTAAAGGTTGATGTTTCCAAGTATAATGGAAGTTTGAATGAAGATGAGTTGCTGGATTGGATTGCTGCACTTGATAATCACTTTGAATGTGAAGATGTTGCTGAGGATCAGAAGGTAAAGATTGCAAAGACCAAGTTAGGAGGTCATGCTTTGGTTTGGTGGGATTATGTACAATCTGAGAGAAGGAAACAAGGGAAGTCAAAGATCACTTCATGGGATAAGATGGTAGCAAGGATCAAAGGTAAATTCTTGCCAAGGGATTATGAAATTCAGATGTTTAAGAAGCTGCAATTTTTAAGGCAGAAGGAAATGGATGTGAAGGCATATACTGAGGAGTTTTATAAGTTGAGTATGAGATCTGGTCATCATGAGAATGAGGTAGAAAAGGTGGCTAGGTACTTGGCTGGTTTGAGATTGAATATACAGGATGAGTTAGTTTTAGCTAACCCTAAGAATGTGGAGGATTGTTATCAAATGGCAATCAGGATTGAAGAAAAGATGAATAGAGGACAAGATAAGTCCATGAGAGGAAGAGGCAGCAATATGAGGGGAAGAGGAGCAGCCCCTACACAAAGGCAAACCAATGAGGGTCAAGAAGACACTGGTAAAGGACAGGGACAGTCTGATTTCAGAGGTGGCTGGAAAGGTAATAGAGGCAGATTTGGAGGTGGTAGAGGTTCTACTACATTTTTAGGAAAGTGTTACACCTATGGTGAGTTTGGTCATCCATCTTTGAAATGTCCAGAAAACAAGGGTTCATCATCCAGAAATGATAGAACAAATGACAAGAGAGTACAACTTGTGCAAGAAGAGAAAGTAGAGCAAAGTGTGCAGAGTTCAAACACTTATCAAAGAGATAGGGAGCCTGATAATTATGCATATCCTGAGGATGGAGAAGCATTGATGCTAAGGAGAATTAGTTTGCAGGCATCAAAGGATATGATGCAAAGAAGAGCTCTTTTCAAGACCACATGCAAGAGCAAAGGTAAAGTATGTAAGGTTGTCATTGATACTGGTTCAACAGATAACATGGTATCTCAGGAAATGGTGGATAAACTGAATTTGGAAAGGATTCCACACCATCACCCTTACAAGGCATCTTGGGTGAGTGATAGTCAATCACTTTTTGTCTATGAACAGGCATATGTGGATTTTCAGATTGGAGCATATCATGATAGAGTTTTGTGTGACATTTTGCCCATGGAATGTTGTCACCTACTGTTGGGTAGACCATGGCAATTTGATAGGAGGGTACTGTATGATGGGTATGCTAATACCTACACCATCAAGAAAGATGGGAAGACTATTAGGTTGATGCCATTACAAGAAGCAGCTGCAGCACAGGGGGCAGCCAAAATCATTTTAGTGGGAAAGAAGGAATTTGTGCAGATGCCTATAGGAGCAGGCATAAAGGCAGTTGAGGACACTGCAGGGAAAGACGTTGTTAAGGACAACAGGTTGAAGAAAGTTTCAGTTGTGACTGACAGAGGTCAGCAGCAGGTGCAGAAACAGGTTTGCACATAGCAACCAGTTGAGAGGAATGACAAGGATGTTGTCATAGTTGGGACTATTGTTTGTCCTATAAGAATTGAAAGAAAGACAGAGTTGAACATTGCAGAAGTTCAAGAGGCAGTTCAGACAGAGGTTCTGGTCAGACAACCTGACAAACCCAAGGTATGTGAGAGAAAGGCCTACATTGACAGGCATGAGGATTTACTTGCAAGAAAGCAAGTTACAGTTCAGAAGTCTTGGAGCAGCCAAGAGCCAGCAGAGGACAAAGCTGGAACAGGTCAGAACACTGACATGATCAAGTGTCAAGGTGGAGGACTTCCACAAACTAAACTCATGGGACATGAGTTCTTTTCTGTTGGGGAGTATGGTGCAGGAGCACCTACCTGACAGCTGGCCTTCATGAGGCAGTTAGTTAGTTTTGAGTCTTGTAAATGTTTCCAAGAAGGTCTGATAAGACCAATGCATGTAATAAGGTCATGTTGACCATGCTTTGCTATTTTTAGATAGTTTGTTAAGATAGTTGTCATGCTGTAGGTCCGGTTGGATCTCCCAGCCGCCTGGAGAGATTTCCCAGCCACTTGGAGTCGGGTCAGTAGTACTCGCCAGAGATCCTATATATGCGTGAGGATCGATTGGTTTGAGAGAGAGGATTGCATCAAGCTAGGTTGCACAGAGTGAGACAGAGAGAGAGACTGATCATTGTATTGCATCTTTTGAAATCAATAAAGAGATCCTGTTGTGTTCATTTTCTATTTGATCTCCACTGTGTGATCGATTTGCTGTTTTGGTGGTTTCATGGATTCGCTGATCCATTCCACCGGTTGATTCGTCGAATTGGTGGAATGGTTATGTACAGTAGGTTAGGATTTAGTTTGTTTGTTCACATGCAGGTGTGCAGGATCACCATCGAGAGATGTTGAGAACCCTAGCATGGGTATGTGCTAGGTCGAGTTGATAGTTAGAGTTTGGAAGATCACCCTGGAAGTGGATCGGGTCATCCCAGGAGGTTCGGCGGATCAGAACGGTGAAAGTCCGCTAAGGCTGGAAATTTGTCAAAACGGCATCATCAGGATATTTTGGGGTATATCCTGCAGTCGCTTCGGGCGTCATCCGAGTAAAGGGAGGTGAGCATGATGCAGTCGATTGCATGAAGTGAATGTGCGTCAGGGTGATCATCATCAGGTGTTGCCGAGGAGGAGCGTATCAGCATAAGGTAGAAGATCAGGTTGATCGTGGGCTGAAAAAGTTAAGTTTGGCCAACAGCAGGATATTGAGGAGTTGCATATGATGTCATCGTCATCAGGATATACGTCATCAGGATATCGGGGCAGCGGGATATTGAGGAGCTGCATGTGACGTCATCGTCATCAGGATAATCGTCATCAGGATATTGGGGTGACGTAAGCATCGAAGGAGAGGTGCGTGAAGTAGAGTAACATCATCAGGATATATGGAGGGAACCGAATGTTCTATATCCTGCTGATGAACATGATGTTGAACATCATGATGCTGAAGATAGTGAAGAGAGAGGTTGGCGGTGAGATGAACAATGAACGTCAGGAGGATGTTTGCGCTTGCCGAATGTGATGATGCTGTCGATAGTCGGATATGATGATGCTGCTGACATGCGAAAGGGCGAAGGCTTGTCTGCAGGAGGATATCGGTCGGCGACAGTAAATATGATGATGCTGACAGTGTAAAGGGAAATATGATGATGATGATGAAGGGTTGCGGACATCCATGCTGTATGTCTAAGTTTTAGTGTGGATCCCTCTGCATCACATTCCCACTTGGATGGAAGGATATCCACAGGTAGGCCTCTCTAAAGGTTAAACATGCAAAATGATAGGTTTGGCATTCTGGTCACCCAAGAAAGGGGAGAGCATAGGCCTACTATCATTCTGAAAACATGAAAGGCAATGGTTCTTTAAACCTAATTAAAATGAAAAAGACTAAATGAGTTAAGCTACTTGGGCACACACACGATTTGTTAACTTTGAAAGAAGCAAGATAGAAATGGTTCAATTTTATATCTTTCTAGTAGGGACTATGTTTGAGTTGTTGATGCAACAAGATCAAATTACAATCCTCCTAGTTAGAGCTAAATGAGATTTGCATGAACAATCCAATTACTTTCCTTAGCTAATTAGATCTAAAGATGAGTTAACAAATGTTGCTATATGACTAAACTAGCCCCTAACCTGCAAGTAGATCTGAGAATATTCTTGCGAGAAGTGTTAACATTAGCAAAATCACAAGAAATAATTCCTAAATCATAGTCAGAACAAATGCGTAGCTACAAAGTATAGATGCATAGAAACATAACACAGATGCACAGATCTGGTATATGCATGGTTACAAATAATAAATATGTTGACAAAAATAACAGATGCACAGTTACAATATATGCGCAGTTACAGAGTACAAAAGCATAGAATCATAGAACATATGTGTCGTTTGGATAAATGCACTGATTCAGAGCATAGATGCATCATTACAGAGAATAGATGCGTGTTGGAAATGAACAAATATGTAGAATCCTCTAGTGTACGGAACCTAATGCACAAAAACTTAGTTTTGGGGTTAAATTGGGGCAAGGTGCCATGGTGGGTACCAGAAATGTTATTAAAAATTTGAGAACAATATCAATATATTAATAAAATCCAAATAACTCAATGAAAATGGAAATCAACAAGATTGAAAACAAAGAACAATACCTCAATGAACCTTGTTACTTTGTAGCTTCCATTGGTCACCTAATCTCAATTAATCTTGTTGTATGTGAATTAATCCCTTAGAAAGCGTACTTCCTTGCTTTGTTATTCAAGATGACAATAGAGAAATGGCTATGATTCTTCTTGTAATGAAGATGAGCTTCAATACAATAAAAATGGGTGATCGCAAGCTATGGAATGGGTTGGTGCCAAAGGCATGCTATGAATTCTGCAGAGTAAGTTTATTAAAAGCTTGGATGATTGAAATGGAGGAATAGGGTTGTACTTATAGACTCATGAGAGAGAAGATCAATGGTATAGAATGAACAAGAGGATCAACGGTTGAGGAGACTTGAGAGGATGTTCACAAATAGGAAGAGGACAAGTGTCATGTTCTCTCATGCATTAAAGGAGTTAACATAAATAGATTGAAGAGTTAACTGAGTGGACTGATTAGTTAATAGAATAGACTAATCAGTTAAGTGAATTGATTGAAGAGTTAACTATTTTGAAGTAGAGGATAGATAGGACGTGTGTGGAAACAATTAATTAAATATTAAAATATTTAATTAAGTGTGCACATGGATTTGCATGGATTAATTTTGGTGTTACTCCATTTTTAAGAGGAAATAGAATAATTTAAATAAATGTTTTGATTTATTTAAATATAGAGGATGTTAAGTTTAGAAGAACTAATTAAATAATTTTGATATTATTCAATTTAAAAGAATTTTGGAGGAATTAATTAAATAATTTGGTATTATTTAATTTAGAAGAACTTTGGAGGATTTTAATTAAATAAATGAATTTATTTAATTTGGAGGAATATGAAGGATTTAATTAAATAAATAATTTTATTAATTTTGTGGAATATGTGAATCAAATAAATAATTGGTTTATTTATTTATTGATAGAGGAATTAAACTAAAATAAATATTAAGAATATTTATTTAGATAGAGTCGTGCCATTTTTAGGTGTATTCATTTTCCATGTATTTGTTGCTGCAATATAGATTTTAGGTACTCAGGTGCTACAGGAATGTTGTAGGATTGAAGACTGAAGGACAGATTGGTGGTGTTGTTGTATTGTGTAATCTTTTGTAGATTAATACAAACATTGGGGGCCTCTCCCTGTGTGTAGTTTTTTATCCAGAAGGGTTTTCTCCACATTAAATATTGTGTCAATGTGTCTTGTGTTGAGTTCTTCATGATTGGCATTTTCTCTGTAGTGGGTTTTATGTTTTGTTACAATCTCCATTGTTAATGCACACTTAAAAGATTGCTGAAATTTATCTTGAATCATATTTCCATTGAAGTAGTGTTGCTTTCATTTCTAACACGAAGGAAGAATGTGTTTCTATAAGAAAGTTCTCGTCTCTAGATGTACGTAAAGGTTGTTGTTGTAGGAAGCTGCCTAGAAGACTGCTTAGTAAAATGCTCTGCATTCCTCTACATTTGAAGATCTGGTCATGCATTTCAAAATTTAAGTTCAATATGTTGTAAGGGTGCTAAATCCAAAGGTTCATATTATTTGCTCCTCCATAGTGGAATTTATAAGTGAAAAAGTTTTGGTCTATGCTCTGGTAGAATAAAGTGATGATGAAGGTGTTGCAAGTATGTGCCTAATCGATGTTGTCATTAATGTCAACATATCTTTGTTGTCATTGGTGTCAACTGTGTCCTATTGTATTACTTGTTTAGAAGCTTTGTATGTTGAGGATATTGAGAAAATTGGCCTCTCCAGAAGAATCATAAAGTAAATAGTGAATCACAGTGAAGATAGTGAGTTGCATATTGAAGAACAGTCCAGAAGATTGCTCCGGATTTATTGTTGACTGAAGATCTTGGTCTACGGATTGGAAGTTATTGAAAGGAAGCAAGGTATGCGGAAATGCTTCCTACACTAATCTACTAAGGAAAGACATACAAATTTTTACTTTTACAGTTACAGATTAAGATGCACATTAGAAAGATAATAACAACTTCCAAATGCAAACACAAAACTCACAACACAAGATATACGTGGGGAAAACCATTTTAGGTAAAAAACCCCACACTCCAAAGCTGCCCAATATATTATTCAGGAATCACGAAGACTACAATATACTTGCAGAGCAAGCTTTTACAAAAGTATATCCAACCAGAGATCCAAGAGGTAATTCAACATCTATAAAATTCTTACACATACAACCTCCATCTCAAGTTCCTGATATATAGGAGATACAATACAGTACACCGCCAATGGTAATTACAAAACCATGAGCTAAAACCACCCAAAAGTGGCACCCAAATCAAAGATGTCTTGTGATGTTCAAACCATACATCAACACATGTAACTCTCCCCTTTACAGCTCTTTTATGTGTCCAATACCTTTTTACAATTCCTAAAAATAAAAGGTCCAACTTCCGGAGGTCATAACTTTTGATTTAGGTGTCCGATTGACAAACCATTTAATGCGTCAGAAAGCTCGTGAAAATATTTATCACCTTATAATTGGCTACACTAGTTATGACAATTTTAGGGATGTTTCGAGAAGTTTCCATTCTGGTAATTGAGTTCAAAGACTTTTTCTGGTAGTTTCAAAAAATAGAAACTTTAATATCTCGCGATCCAGATATGATCTTGAGATGAAACTCACCCAAGATGTTCACTTAGTTGTTCCGTACCTTCTGGCAAAAATTTCAGGTCAATCCAAGCTCAATCAAAGGACTTAATAAAAATAGTAAGTCTTTCTATTTTTATCTCATTTGGAAACTTTGAAAGTTCCAGACCATTATCCTTGATAAAGGGTATTCAAAAAGACCAAAATAGGGAAAAATAGTAATATTTCAAAGTTACAAGGTTGAGACACTTTTCTTAACATTCTCGCACTTGTCGAACACCTTAAAAGAGCAGAGGGAGTATCAACACTATGATTTAATTGCTAGGGGCTAAGAGGCCCATAGACTTTGAACACCATCTAAACTTCTCTGTGCTCACAGGTTTTGTCAAGGAATCTATAACATTCATCAAAGTATCAACTTTCTCCAAGTTTACCTTCCCATCCTCTACCACGTCATGAACAAAATGGTATTGGACATCAATATGCTTAGTCCTTGCATGGAAAGTAGGATTCTTCACCAAACATATGGTACTCTGACTGTCACAACAAATAGTAATTTTCTCTACATCAAACCCAACATCTGAACACAATCTCTTAAGACAAATGGATTCTTTACAAGTATGAGTTTCTTCAATGTACTCAGCTTTAGTAGTGGACAAAGAGACCACAGGTTGCCACTTACTCATCCAACTAATAGCACCACCAAAAATAGTGAACACATAAACACTAGTGGATCTCCTGCTGTCAATGTCACCTGCCAAATCTGAATCCACAAATCCATGAATACAAAGTGAATGCCGAGGTCATGTAGAATAACCATGATAACATAAGGAATACTCAGAAGTACCCCATAAATATCTGAACACTCTCTTCACTGCATCCTAATGTACCTGTCTAGGATTAGCCATAAATTGACTAAGGACTCCAACTGCTTGTGTAATGTTTGGTCTTGTGCAGACCATCGCATACATCAAATTACCAACCACACTAGCATAAGGAACTCTACTCATATCCTCTATCTTAGAAGGAGACTTTGGACAATCTTTAGTAGATAACTTTGTCCCCATTGTAACAGGAATAGTCAAAGGTTTGTAATCCATCATGCTAAATCTCTTCAACACAGTTTTAATATACTTACTTTAGCCTAACCAAAGTTTTTTGTTTTCTCCGTCTCTTTTGATTTCCATCCCTAGAATGTATCGAGTTGCCCCTAGATTTTTCATCTCAAACTGTGCTGACAACTGAGACTTCAAATCAGAAATCAAACTTTTACCATTCCCAATGAGTAACATATCATTGACATACAATGCAATAATGAGAATGTGATCATTGTCAAACTTGTAATAAACACAATGATCTGATTTCAATCTCTGAAATCCAATACTCAACAAAAAGGCATCAAACTTCTGGTACCACATCCTAGGAGATTGTTTCAAACCATACAAAGACTTTTTCAACTTGCAAACTAGATTTTCTTTACCTTTCACCACGTAGTGCTCTGGCTATGACATATAGATTTCCTCCTCCAAGTCACCATGAATGAATGTTGTCTTCACATTCATCTGTTCCACTTCTAGATCATACGCTGCTATAAGAGATAACAAGAACCAAATAGATGTCAGCTTTCCACAGGAGAGAAAATTTCACCATAGTCAATTCCCTCCACCTGAGAATACCCCTTCACAACCAATCTAGGCTTATATTTCTCAACACTACCATCTACACCAAATTTCTTTTTGAACACCATTTGCATCCAATAGGTTTTTGTCCTTTAGGCAAAGGCACTAAGTCCCAAGTATTATTCTTTTCCAAAGAAGCCATCTCCTCTTCCATGGCCTCCTTCCAGGAGCTTTCATCTTTCATACCCATAGCTTCTTTCATAGTTCTAGGCTCATTAGTGTTAGAAATCAAAGAAAAAATACAACTGGAATCATGCAATGAATAACCAAACCTATTAGGTTGTTGCCTTATCGACACGGACCTCCTCAAAGGTTGAGGTTCTTCATCTTCTTCTGAACTTTCAAAGATACTAGAGTTCTCCTCATTATCAGGTCCAATGATGTTTTTGGTTCAACTTTCTCAGGGTGGAAGGAAGCTGAACCACATCATTTTTCTTCTCTTCTTTCTTTGGCTACAAGACAACAAAAGAAGGATTGAGCTCTCTGATGATCACACTTTTGATATACAGAACTCTCTCAGCTATTGGATCCCAAAGCTTGTACCCTTTCACACCGATACCATAATCGATGAAGATACACTTTACAGCCTTGTTCTCCAACTTGGACCTCCTCTCCCTAGGCACATGTGCATATGCCTCACAACCAAATACTCGAATGTGCCTTAATGAAGGATTTTTACCAGACCATACCTCCATAGGTGTCTTATCAACGAGCACTGATGTAGGAGACCTATTAACTAGGTAACAAGTGGTAGCAATAGCTTCAGCCCAGAACTTTTGTTCAAGACGAGCTCCACTTAGCATACTCCTTGCCCTCTCCATCAATGTTCTATTCACCCTCTCTGCAACTCCATTCTGCTGAGGGGTATACAAAGTTGTCTTATGCCTCTCAATCCCCTGTTCTTTATAGAACTTGTTGAAATTTGTTAAATAGAACTCACCATCATTGTCAGTCCTCAAACACTTAATATTTCTATCCTTTTGATTCTCTACAAGAGCTTTGAACTCTTTGAATCTATTAAAGACTTTAGATTTACTTCTAAGGAAATACACGCATGTTCTTCTACTATAATCGTCAATGAATGAAACAAAGTCAACATATTTTGAAATTAAAGGAACATTAACAGGACAAAACACATCAAAATGAATCAAGTCCAACACCTCAAAAGATTTGTGAGAATTGGAATAAAAGTAAACACGGTTTTGTTTTCTATAAATGCAATGTTCACAAAAATCAAACTGAAGGTTACAATCATTCATACCCTCAACAAGAATTTTATTCTTCAGGGTCCTCAAACCCTTTTCACCAATGTGACCAAGCCTTTGGTGCCATAACATTGTCTTCTCAGCTAGAAGTTTCATCTCTATAGAATGAGCACCCTTAGGTACCCAAAAAGCATGACCATCAGAAGTAGATGCAATAGTCTTCTTTGCTACTAGTTCCAATGGTGAGGATGAAGACTCTGAAGCTCTCTTCTTCAAAATAGAGGAACTATTGCACTAAACTATGCATGCATCAAGCTGAAATAGAGTGTCAATCCAAACACCCTTAGCCAACACAATAGATCCTCTAGTCATCTCGCATCCTCCATTCAAGAAAACAACCTACACACCCAAATCATTTAATTTACTTTTAGAAAGAAGGTTCCATGTCAAACCAGGGATATGTAGAACACCATTGATTCCCTTTACTCATCCATTAGGGAATTTAATCAAGACTCTTCCACGGCCAACAATATCCAGGTGAGAATCATCACCCGAGTACACCTTTAATCCACCATCATATTCTTCATACTTCAAAAACCAGCCCTGATGTGAGGTCATGTGAAAAGATGTACCAGAGTCAATAAGCCACACATCCTTAGATGCATACGTTGCCAAGGCAGTGCCAAATACTTCTCCTTCATCCTGAGAGGACTTGTCAGAATCTAAATCATAAGTATTCTTCTTTTTCTTTTTCTCCTCCTTGCACTCCTTGAGAAAGTGACCAGGTTTGCCGCAGTTCCAACATAGGGCCTTGGACTTTCCAGGAGACTTAGCTCTCCCACGGGATTTGATATTCCTTTTTTTCCTTCTTCTTATCCTTTTTCTTTCCATTCTCTTTAGATCTACCATGAACCACAAGAGCCTCCTTAGCTGATTTGGAAGACTTTCTCCACATCTCTTCAGACAATAGTGAAGAAACCACTTCATCCATCTTGAAGGTGGTAGTGGTACTCCCAATGGCCATAACAAGGTGGTCCCACAAATCTGGTAAGGAACATAGTAATGTCATACATCAATCCTCCTCCTCCATCTTCACACCAACAGAAGTCAATTGGGCAACAAGCATATTGAGTGTATTCAAGTGATCATCAATAGATCCTCCATCTTCCATCCTCAGAGAATACAATTTCTTTCACATGAATAACTTGTTCACTAGGGATTTAGCCTGATAAACATCTCCAAGCTTCTTCCAAAGTTCCTTTGCAGTCTTCCCTTCATGGATATTCAGGAGCATTGAATCAGCCAAACAAAGTCTTATCAAACCCTTAGCTTTTTGATCTTTGAGATCCTAGTCTTCTTGAGCCATTGCCATTAGTTTTGTACTAAATATGGCTTCTCATAAATCTCGATCTACAAGCATGTCCTCCATTTTGATTTTCCACAACTTGAAATTTCTGCCATTACACTTCTCTATCTTAAACCTCCTAGATGTGCTCACCATCTCTTACTTGCAACAAAGATTTCAAAATCCTCTGTACAAGCTCCCACTCAAATGAAGATCATCTCAAAAAACCCTCTACCCAACAACTAGAACCAAAGGTGATCAGGCTCTGATAACAACTGAAAGGAAGCAAGATATGTAGAAACAATTCCTACACTGATCTACTAAGGAAAGACTTATGCAAATTTTTACTTTTACAGTTACAGATTAAGATGCACATTAGAAAGATAATAACAACTTCCAAATGCAAACACAAAACTCACAACACAAGTTATACATGGGGAAAACCCTTTCAGGAAAAAAACCCCACACTCCAAAGCTGCCCAATATATTATCCAAGAAGCATGAAGATTACAATATACTTGCAGAGAAAGATTTTATAGGAGTATATCCAACCATAGATCCAGGAGGTAATTTGACATCTATAAAATTCTTACACATACAACCTCCATCTCAAGTTCCTGATATATAGGAGATACAATACAGTACATCGCCAACGATAATTACAAAATCATGAGCTAAAACCACCCAAAAGTGGCACCCAAATGATCTCCAATCAAATATGCCTTGTGATGTGCCAAACCACACATCAACACATGTAACTCTCCCCTTCACAGTTCTTTTATGTGTCCAACACGTTTTTACAATTCCCAAAAATAGAAGGTCCAACTTTCGGAGGTCATAACTTTTGATTCAGGTGTCTGATTGACGAACCGTTTAATGCGTCAGAAAGGTCATGAAGAGATCTATCACCCTATACCCACTATACCAGTTATGACAATTTTAGGGATGTTTAGAGAAGTTTCAATTCCAGTAATTGAGTTTAAAGTCTTTTTCTAGTAGTTTCAAAAATAGAAACTTTAATATCTCACGATCCAGTTATGATCTTGAGACGAAACTCACCTGAGTTGTTCACTTAGTTGTTCTATACCTTCTAGGAAAATTTTTAGGTCAATCTGAGCTCAATCGAAGGACTTACTAAAAATACTAAGTCTCGCTATTTTTAGCTCGTTTGGAAACTTTTAGAATCTTTGAAAGTTCCAGACCATTATCTAAGATAAAGGGTATTCAAAAAGACCAAAACTAGGAAAAATAGTAATCTTTCGAAGTTGCAAGGTTGAGACACTTTTCTTAATAGTTATTTAGAAGGCATGGTTGAAGATGCTAAATCCTAAGTTTGAGCCTCCAGTATGAAGATTTGAGTGAGTTACATTCACCAAAGTAAAACCTGCTTTTTCTGATTATTCACTGGTGCCTGAGAGAAAGTATTTTGCTCCACATTCCTTTGCATTAAAGTGTTTTTCTCTACGGTTCTAGAGGGAAGTATGGGATGATGATAAGTGCCTACAATTTTAATGGTTTATGTTTTGGTGGTCTGCAAGCTATCTTTCTTTTATGACAGTTGAAGACAGTGAAGTTCATGTGCTCTAGTGTGAAGAATCTCATGAATAAAGTGGTTTGATTTTGTGCGGTTACTCCTAGTGATTTCAACATGCTTGTGGATACCTATTGATCATATTCCTACCTTTACATTGGTCCATGTTAAGGAATTGAGATCATGTTTGAAGATTATTCCCAGATAACGTAGTGTGTAACCAGTCTTAGTTGACTTAGTTAATTCTAGTGATTGTGGAGATCCCTTGAAGATTATGGAAGCGTGTTGTGGCATGGAAGATCATGTTTGAGTCATAGTTAAGGCATGGCATGATTTGCATACATCTATACTACAACTCCTTAGCATAATTTTGTAATAGGTCAAGACCTATTTTGTAAATGTTTGTAATGCCAACTTTGGAGATTGTTCCAATGTTTGATGATTGTAGTGTCAACCTTGATGATCATTTTGTAACATTAAAAAATGTCCCCTTGGGGGCTTTTCCCTCATAAGGTTTAACTCCCAGGTCTTTTGCATGCATTTAGGACATCTTCATAATTTGGCATCTTGATGGAATGAGCCCTAGGTAACATGACAAATGGGACCTAGGAGGACCCCTTGAGCTTAACCCTACCCAAAATAGGGGGAGGACTTGGGCACCTATGCCTGAGTCCTACCCTATTTTGGGTCAGTCCCAATTTTTGGGTGTTAGTTTATGACCGTTATTTGGGCCCTATGCCGACACAGTAGGTTTGAATTATGAAAATCTTGGTGGAAGTGTTTGTAGTTGCATATAAAAGTATGTTTAGGCATTCATTTGTAAATTAGATGATTACTAGCAAGCTATTGTGTTCTCAGGGTGATTCAAAGCTTTCATTGTGTTGCAAGAGCAGATTGGTGTGGTATATGTGTTTATGTTTACAAATTTGAGCATCCATTTCCTCATGGAATGAAGAGCATCTTCCTCCCATGAGATCTTCACTACAAGGTGACATTATATTATGTTTTTATCATCATTTCCTTTGGTTTTTGCCTCTACCTCACAAGGGCACACACTCTCTATCTAACAATGATGTTCGGAGACTTAAGTGTCCTTTGGGGCTTGGCTGAGGCAAGCCTCTAAACACCACAACCCCCTCCCAAAGTTTTCATGGTTGCAAGTTACAGGTTGAGGAGCTGGACAAAGTGAAGTTACATGAAGACATATTGAAGTGTTGGAATTATAGAACATAAAGAAAATATGCCCCCTGGACTTGGGTGCCTACTCCCAAGTCCCTAAAGTTTCATGACGGGAAAATCTCTAAAACAACAGAAACAGGTTACAGATTGAGTTCCCAGATCTGGAAAAATAGTAGGGCCTTGGACTTGGGTACCTGCACCAGTGTTCTTGATTTTTCTACCTTGGTGTTGCAAATATGTGCTTAAGCAATGTTGTCATTGATGTCAACATATTCCTGTTGTCATTAGTGTCAATTGTATCCTAATTTGATGCATGTATAGAAGACCAGATTGTTGAGGATATTAAGAAAATTAATGAAGATCAATGTATGCGGACCAAATGGATATGAAGAGGTTTGTCTGAAGAAGCTCTAGTTAAGATTTGAGAGGTTCACATTAAGATCTAAAGAAGTTATGTCCATCTGAGTAGAACCGGTTCCTGCAATATTCAGAAGAGAGAGTGACAGAAAAGAGGTCTGGATTGTTCTGGATATGTCAAATGATGATTTGTGGATCTGAAGGTAGGTTTGGGAAGTCAATGTGTATCATCCATTCAAGTGGTTCGTGGTTTGGTGGTCCGCAATAAATCTTTCTAATGTGACAGTCATGGCAGATAGTGTTCTTGAGGTTCTAGAGGAAGATACAAGTGATTATGATGATTTGGAGGAGTGTGGATGTTTTTGTTAAATTCAATGTGCTTGTGGAAGTCTCTGGATCATGTGACTACTATGCTGGAGGTCCGCATTGAAGTTTGAGATTGTCAATGAAGATTTTCTTTTTGGTGTTGATGTTCTTCCTAGTCTTGGCCAACTGGATGATTCAAGCGTGTTGCAGATGATCTAAGAGAAATTCTATGAAGCATGGCATGTTGATCAAGGAAGATTTGAGTCCCAATTATGTTTGGCTGACAGCTTAGGGATTCGCATGTTTGTAGTGCCGACCTTGATGTTCATTCCAAGGTTGTATAAATATTTGTTGATGAGTTGTGGAAAAGTATCCTTGTGCGAAAATAATATAATCTCAAGAAAGGATCAAAGGCAGAAGCAGAGCAAAAGAGAAGCAGAAGAACAAGAGTTGTTTTGATGAAGAGTTAGAGAAGAAGTGTTTGGGGCAAAGAATAAGTTTTGTGAGCATTCAATGAAACTGAACCAGGCATGAAGTAGATGTTATTTCCCAGTTAAATCTTTCTATTCCAAAATAAATTCTATAGGCAGTGAGCCTCTCTTTTGAGCAGTGAGCTCTGGGCAGTGCATCTGAAGGCATGTACCTTCTATTTTTCTAAAGTACTTTTAATAGGGTACAAATCTTTGTGGGTTAACCCCCACCATGGTTTTCCCTTAACTGGGTTTCCACGTAAAAATCCCAGTGTTCTATGTTTATCTATTTCTACTCATGTGTTGTTGATTCATGCTTTAGATGTTTATATCATTAATCAGTTTTGTGTGACAAAGAAATAGTTGCAAGTATTAAATATTTAGGACAACTAATTCACCCCCCCTCTCAATTGTTTGGTCTAAATCCAACAATTGGTATTAGAGCTAAGTTCCTCTAAAAGGAGCTTAACCGCCCGAGGAGATCCAGAATGTCAACCTACAAAAAGGATAGTCTAAGATTTGATGGAACAAATTACTCTGTTTGGAAGAGTCACATGGAGTTCCATTTGGAATGCATGGGTGATGCTTATTGGGTGATAACTAAGGAAGAATATAATCCTCCGAAGAAAGGTTCGTCAACTACATATGAACTCAAGGATGCTGAAAATAACCTTCAAGCTAAAGAATCCTTATTGAGTGCCCTGACTAATTCAGAAATGACAAATGTTTTTGGACTAAAAACTACTCATGAAATCTGGAAGAAGTTGGAGAATCTATATGAAGGCAATGAATATGTCAAATGTGCCAAACTACAAATCCTGAGAGGAAAATTTAAAAATCTAAGGATGAGTGAAGATGAAAACATCACAATCTACATGCAAAAGATAAATGAACTTATGTGTGGTATCAAGTGTGCTGGTAGAACTTTGGAAGAATCAAAGATTGTGGTAAAAGTGCTCAGATCTCTACCTAATTCATACAAACATAAGGTTGCTTCTATAGAGGAGATCAGGACTGTTACAAGAGATCACTTGGTTGGTAAAATTTCAGCTTTTGAATTAAGTGAATTTGGTGATTCTCTTCTTAAGTCTAAATCTGCATTCAAGGCCTGTGTATATAGAAAACAAAGATATGATCTGGGTGAAAGCTCTTTAGTAAGATCAAACAGATTTGTGAAGGCAAGGAAGGAACTTGAAGATGATGAAATTGAGACTGCAGATCTTGAAGCTCTTATTGCCAAAAGAATGCCAAGAGAATCCGATAGGTATGGAGGAAAGTTGCCACTCAAATGTTTTGCTTGTAATAAGATCAGTCATTTTACATCAACATGTCTAGAGATATTTTCAAAACCAAACCCTAATAGATATAAAGGTCAGAAGAAATGTTACTATCTCTAAGAAGCTGGAGAAGGTGTCACAGATGATGAATCTGATAATGGAGGTTCCATTGAAAATGATTGGGTGTTCATTGCTATCAAAGAAGAAGATCCGGTGTCTACTAAATCTGCTAGCTGTGAAAATGTCGAAAGTGCCTTGGCTTCTCAGGTTGTTGAAAAGGATGAATGGGTGATTGATAGTGGATGTTATCATCATATGACTAGTGATAAAAGTAAGTTTATAAGCCTTGAAAAATATGAAGGTGGGCTTGTAAAATTTGGAGATAACTCAGCTAGTAGAATCCATGGCAGAGGATCCATCCGTTTTGATGGTAAAAATAACACCAATGATGTTTTGTATGTGGAAGGGCTAAAGAATAATCTTCTCAATGTTGGATAGTTGGTTGACAAGGGTTATGATCTTCGATTCAAGGATGACAAATGCAGAATCCTAGAAAGTTCTACAACTAAAATTGCATCTGGTACACAAACTAGAGGTAACATCTTTCAACTAAGTATTTCTAGTAAAAATTGTTTAATTTCTCAGACAGATCAAAGCTGGTTGTGGCATAGGAGAATGTGTCATGTGAATTTTGATAACATTGTTAAGATAAGTTCTACTCAGGCTGTGAGAGATCTTCCAAGACTTGTTAAACCTGATAGCTTGTGTAGAGAATGTCAATTGGGAAAATAGAACAAAACATCATTCAAAAGTAAAGAATAATTTTCAAGTGGGCGATTGGAACTTGTGCATACTGATCTATGTGGTCTTGCTAGAATTAGGAGTGTGCAAGGAGATAGATATTTTATGTTGCTGATTGATGATTACTCCCAGATGATGTGGGTAGCTTTCTTAAAAGAAAAATCAGAAGCTCTTGACAAATTCAAGGTGTTTAAAGTTATGGTTGAAAATGAGGTTGGTGTAAAGATAAAGTGTCCGAGATCCAACAGAGGTGGAGAGTTTACCTCTGGTGAGTTTGATACATTCTGTGAAAGACATGGAATAAAAAGACATTTATCTGCTCCTAGGACTCCTCAACAAAATGGAGTTGTAGAAAGAAAGAACCAGACCATTCAAGAAGCTACAAGGACCATGATGATGGAAACAAATGTTCCATAAGTTTATTGGAGAGAAGCTATAAGTACTGTTGTCTACACTCTTAACTAGGTGCAGATCAAAGGGAATTCTGGTAAGACTCCTTATGAACTCTGGTTTGGTCATCCTCCTACTATAAGACATTTCAGAGTTTTTGGTAGTAAGTGCTATATCAAAAGAGATGAGGATTTAGGCAAGTTTGAAGCAAGAAGTGATGAAGGAAATTTTCTAGGTTACTCTACTCAAAGAAAAGCTTACCGGTGCTTTAACAAGAGGTTGAAAAATATTGTTGAAAGTGCTAATGTCAGAGTTGATGAGAGCAAAGAAGGAGATGCCAGGTCTTGTGGATATGATTTAGATGATCAAGATGAAAATCCAAGTCAAGGAAGGAAAGTTCAATCCTAGACTCAGATCCAGAAACTCTAGGAACTCAAGAGGATAGTACAGATGTTGAGGAACAAGCTCAAGAAACATAAGTTCAAGCAATTCCCAAAACTCCCAAGTATGTAAGACTGAATCATCCTAAAGATTAGATCATAGGAGATAAGAGTAAAGGTGTTCGAACTAGGAGAAATATTTCTAAAGATCAAGAGGAGATTTTTTTGATTTCAAAGATTGAACCTAAATCAGTAAGTGAATCCTGCAATGATGAAAATTGGATAAAAGCAATGGAAGAAGAATTGATGCAAATTGAAAAGAACCACACTTGGGATCTTGTTCCTAGACCTGAGGAAAAAAATGTGATTGGAACCAAATGGGTCTTCTGGAATAAACTAAATGAAGATGGTGAAGTTGTAAGAAACAAAGCAAGGTTGGTATGCAAAGGCTATTCTCAAGTGTCCAAAGGAATTAATTTTGAAGAAACTTTTGCTCTGGTGGCAAGAATAGAAGTAGTTAGATTTTTTCTTGCATTTGCTGCTTTCAAAGATTTTAAAGTTTATTAGATTGATGTTAAATCAACATTCCTGAATGGAGAGTTGGAGGAAGAAGTCTACATTGAACAACCAGAAGGTTTTCAGTTGTTTGATCAGAGAAATATGGTCTGTAGACTAAGAAAAGCTTTGTATAGAATCAAGCAAACCCCAAGAGCCTGGTATGCAAGATTGGATAAATATTTGCTTAAGATAGGATTTAGCAAAGGTACTGCTGAAAGTAATCTTTACTTCAAGATTAATTATGAGGACATCCTGATTGTTGAGGTCTTTGTTGATGATATCATTTTTGGTGGAAATGAATGTATGTGCAAAACATTTACTGATCAAATGAAAAGTGAATTTGAGATGTCAATGTTTGGTGAGATGAATTTCTTCCTCGGTCTATAAATTGTTCAAACAGATAAAGGTATCTTCATATCTTAGTCCAAATATGTGAAAGAATTGTTGAAGAAGTTTGGAATGGAAGACTCAATGCTAGTAGGTACACCTATGGTAACTGGATGCAAGTTAAGTAAGGATGATGACTCCCCCAAGGCAAATCAAAAAAGGTATAGATCAATGATTGGAGGATTGCTCTATCTGACTCAGACCAAACCTAACATCATGAATGCAATTGGACTTGTTGCTAGATTTCAAGTTGATCCAAAAGAATCCCATGTTGTGGTAGTCAAAAGAATTTTCAGATATCTCAAGGGGACAATTGATTATGGATTGTGGTATCCAAAGGATAATGACTTCACTCTTCATGCATATACAGATGTCGATTGGACAGGAGATGTGGATGACAGAAAAAGTACTAGTGGTGGTTCATTCTTCTTGGGAAGAAGATTGGTCTCTTGGATAAGCAAAAAGCAAGAGGCAATATCTCTGTCTACTATAGAGGCAGAGTATATAGTAGCAACAAATAATTGTACTCAATTTCTGTGGATGAAGCAAATGTTGAAAGAAAACAGAATTGTGTTTGAGGAGCCAGTCATAATATTTTGTAATAATTCAAGTGCAATAAGCATCTCAAAGAATCTGGTGTTGTATTCAAAGACAAAACATATATCTATCAAGTTTTATTTCTTGAGAGAGAAGGTAAATGAGAATGAAGTCAAGTTGGAGTTTGTGTCTTCAAAAGATTAGACTGCGGATATCTTCACTAAGCCTCTTCCCAAGGATACTTTTGAGTATCTTAGAGAGAAGTTAAGGGTTATTACCCCTCCTGATCAGAACTAAGATGCACTATGGTGCATCAGTCTGGTGGAATTTAGAGTCATATCTTATGATCCAGATTGATGTTAAGGAGATACTACTCAGGGGGAGTAGTTAGTATGCAAATTTTGGAGATCAGTCCAAAATAAAAAGGGTGAGAAAAGATTGCAAATATGTGTCCTTTGCCATTGATGTCAAAGGGGGAGAGAAGTTCATGTGAAAAAATAGTTGCTGATGAAAGGGGGAGCAGTGAAGAAAGTATTTGTAGAAGTGAGAAGAGAAAGGGGGAGAAATTCTTGTCTTGATGGTTAATTCAGTTTTTCACATCATATGTTGCCATCAATGACAAAGGGGGAGATTGTTTCAAATATGTGCTTAAGCAGTGTTCTCATTGATGTCAACATATTCCTGTTGTCATTAGTGTCAACTATATCCTAATTTGATGCATGTATAGAAGACCGGATTGTTGAGGATATTGAGAAACTTAATGAAGATCAATGTATGCAGACTAGATGGCTATGAAGAGGTTTGTTTGAAGAAGCTCCAATTAAGATTTGAGAGGTTCACATTAAGATCTGAAGAAGTTATGTCCATCTGAGTAGAATCAGTTCCTGTAATATTCAAAAGAGACAGAGTGACAGAAAAGAGGTCTAGATTGTTCCAGATATGTCAAATGATGATCTACGGGTCTAAAGGCAAGTTTGAGAAGTTAGTGTGTAACATCCATTCAAGTGGTTCATGGTTTTGAGCTTCGCAAGCAATCTTTCTAATGTGACAGTCATGGCAGATAGTGTTCTTGAGGTTCCAGAGGAAGATGCAAGTGATTCAGATGATTTGGAGGAGAGCAAATGTTTTTGCTGAATTTAATATGCTTGTGGAAGTCTCTGGATCATGTGACTGCTATGTTGGAGGTCCATGTTGAAGTTTGAGCTCGTCAATGAAGATTTTCTTTTTGGTGTTGTTGTTCTTCCCAGTCTTGGCCGACTGGATGATTCAAGTGTTTTGTGGATGATCTAAGAGCAATTCTACAAAGCATGGTGTGTTGATCAAGGAAGATTTGAGTCCCAGTTATGTTTGGCTGATAGGTTAGGGATTCACATGTTTGTAGTGCCGACCTTGATGTTCATTCTAAGGTTGATGAAGTGTATAAATATTTGTTGATGAGTTGTAGAAAAGTATCCTTGTGCGAAAACAATATAATCTCAAGAAAGGATCAAAGGTAGAAGCAGAGCAGAAGAGAAGCAGAAGAAAAAGAGCTATTTTGATGAAGAGTTAGAGAAGTGTTTGGGGCAAAGCATAAGTTTTGTGAGCATTCAATGAAACTGAACCATGCATAAAGTAGATGATATTTCTTAGTTAATTCTTTTTGTTCCAAAATAAATTATGTAGGCAGTGAGCCTCTCTTTTGAGCAGTGAGCTCTGGGCAGTGCACTCGAAGGCATGTACCTTCTATTATTATAAAGTAATTTTAATAGGGTACAAATATTTGTGGGTTAATCCCCACCGTGGTTTTCCCTTAACCAGGTTTCCACGTAAAAATCCCGGTGTTCTGTGTTTATCTATTTCTGCTCATGTGTTGTTGATTCATCCTTTAGATGTTTATATCATTAATTAGTTTTGTGTGACAAAGAAATAGTTACAAGTATTAAAGATTTGGGACAACTAATTCACCCTCCTCTCAGTTATCCAGTCTAAATCTAATACTTGGAACCCCAAAAATAGGTACACTGAGATTTGTCATTTTACATCCCTCTACAAGAGCTTTTTCTGTAATTCATCCGTTTATTGTCGTATTTGCAAAATTAGGGTTTTAATGGTTAATTGACCATAGGAGAAGGAAAATTGCCAATTAAATTCCCTAATCCAAGTTTCCCTATAGCTCACAATGACCTAGGGTATGATAGTGCATTGTCACTTGACTCTAAGGTCCTTGAATGTAAAGGGTGAAAGGAGGATTCAAACATCTAACAACTAAGACATTAAACAATCCAAATTTTACCCTAAACATTTTGGTGAACCCATGTTTTTGGACTTAATTGCAACTTTCTAAGTGTTTCTCTTTAGATTTATATTGATTTCATTGATTCATATAGTCATTCATTTTATTGCATTGAGAAAAATTCAAAAACATTGAAAATTTTGAAAAATTCAAAAAATTGCATTGTTAGGCTTACTAATTTGTATCAATTCTTTCTAAATTTCCCTAATTCATGATTTTTGCATCATATCTGATATAAAGTACAGAAAATACAAAAATTCAATAGTTTGCATTGCATTTACATTATATAATTGTTAGGGTTTTGTAGAAATTTTGACAACTTTCATATAACCTAGTAATTCCAAAATCTAGGGTTAGTAGGCAAAATCTTCTTTCATATTTTTCTACTGATTTTAGAGGCTCATTACAATTATAATTTGGCTATAGTCTTTTATTTTAGTGTAAATTTGCATTTAGATTTAAAATATTTGTGTTTTTGCATAGAAAATTTCAACAAAAAACTAGCAACTTTCATGCATTTTCATTAGATTTGCATTGACATTTTGCATATTAAAGCTTGGAATTCATTTTCAGATATAATTACATTTAATTTTCATCATAAATCAGACTTCAAAACATTCATATAGCATTTTATGTCAAGATCTCAAACCTAGGGCTTGAAAAACAACGATTTTCACTAGATTTGGCCTTATCGACTCTCTAAATTTGCTCCATATGCGTGTTGTGAAGGGTATTTTTGCATTAATTGGATTTTATCAGGGTAATGATTTTCCTCCCCTCCTAAAAATCTTCACAACACCTTTTTAACGGGCTCTTGTATTGAAAATTCAGTGAAAAGCTACACATTTTTGCTATTTTTGCCCTAGGGTTTGGTCTAGTTTGCACTCCAATTGTGTTGTAACAAATTTTATGGATTGAGGTGACTTATATCATTGATTTTATTTTCTTCACCTCCTAAAATTCATTACAACACCCCATTTTCTAGGTTTGGAGTTGAAAAACCGTGAAAAATAGTCTATTTTTGCTATATTTTCACTAGGGTTTAACCTTAAGTGGCACTAAAAGTGTGTTATGACAGATATTTTGGAATTAAGAGGCTGTTATTACTAATATAATTTTATTTCCATCATTATTTTCCTCACAACACCCTTTTTCATGCTCTCTTGCATTAAGATTTGGTGAAAAAAGTGCCTATTTTGACATATTTTCACTATATTTTGACTTGTCATTATCTTAGATTCGCATCAAGAGTGTGTTGTGAAGGATATTGTTACTATTTTGGGACTGATATAAAACATGTAACTTGCTTCACCTGATCAAAATCCTTACAACATCTTTGTTTCATTCATTTGCATTGAAAAAGTACAAAAAATCAAGCATTTACAACATACCCCGTGCCTAAAATTTGAGCATATTGCTGCATGAGTCTAATAACCTATATCCCTAAGAGAAATATTCATTTAAGAAGAAGTATACGAAATATGGGATCTAGTTCTCTTGAAGAAGTTGGCACATTGAACACCTTCTTTACAAAAGGAGAGACTCAAATATTACAAGATATTACACCCATTACAAGTACAATGGAAGAGCAATTTTTTCATGACATTAATGATACTATTGAGGTAACAGGTTATGTATCTGATGAGCAAATAGAAAAGTTGGATAAAGAGCTAGCTGAATTTCAATCATTTATGGAAAATGAGAGATTAGCTGAAGAAGTTGTCCCTACGATTCATAATATAAGAGATGATAAAAGAGGGACAAGATGGTGTAAATGCAATTCGTGGTCTAGCACATATTGTACAAACCAACATTATGCCAGTGACCAAATGTGCAGAAGTGATAAATAATAGTTTATCACCATCTCATACTCAAGTATCAACACCTATACCACCTATGGGAATATTTACTTTTACATCAATGATCTTAACAACTAATACAAATGCTTGTAGTAATGCTACCACTGGTATTGGAGTATCTAATGCCACTAATTAAAAAGCTATGGGATTTGATTATCGGAATTTGGTTCCTAAGGAGACCTCCTCTTTGCATAATTGTTCTCAACCACCTATCTATTCCACTCATTTCCAACCATCTATTACCTACTCACAACCATCTTCCACCTATCATTATGTCTAACCACTATTGGCATATTCTTAGCCTCTGCCTATCATATCTCAAGCTCATTCACCTCCTCACTTTGGTTCCAATTCCTCATAACAAACCGCATCTCCCAATGATGTCATCCTAAACCAACTTTTACAGGGCATGACTGCTTTACTATAGAAGTTAACAAACTTGACAAATTCTTTGTAGCCTAGTCTACCAACATATCATGCCCGTAATCCCTTTTCCTATGCAATCTTGAGAACTCCTATGCCTGAGGGGTTTGAGACTCCCCGCTTTGAAAAATATGGTGGAAAAGGTGATCCTAATATCCATGTGGTAGCATTTACAGCCATGTGTAGTGATTTTTTACTTTGAAGAGGATTTGTTGGCAAAACTTTTCCCGTGATCTCTCAAAGATACTACTTTAGAATGGTTTTGCTCTTTGCCTCCGAATTCAATACACTCATTTTCACAGTTGATTGATCAATTTTTACAACATTTTCAAGAAATTATCAGACCCGAGGTCACTCTTATTGACTTGGTTCAATGCAAACAAGGTTTGAAAGAAAAGTTGATTGAATTCATTAGTTGGTATCAAGGGTTTTATGCACAGATTCAGTATCAGATGAAAGATGAGCATGTTTAGAAGATATTTATTACAAATCTAGAACCTAATATTTTGTGATAAGATCCTCTTGATGAGGTATAACTCCTTTCAACATTTATGCATTGCCCTTCGTGATTATCAACTTTCCTCTAGTTAGTATGAAAATCAAAACTCATTGGCTCAAGTTGGACAATCCATGGGTGGATCATCACACAACAACTTTAAGAGGAATAATAATAACAAGAGCTTCATCAAGATTAATGGGTCGAATATGAATAACTTTTTGAATGTTTCAGCTATCACCAATCCAAAGAAAGCATCATATCAACCAAGAAAGTTTACTCCGATATTTGAGTCTCATCATTCTATCATGAACCAAGCTATGAGTAATAACATTCTCAATCTTCCCCCGATCAAGTGGTACAGGAGCATCCCTAGTTCAAGAGCAATCTTGCATCAACCAAAAACATTTGCATTTCAGTTCTTTCATTTTCCAGTTCAATTCAAGCAGTTCATTCAGAAGCAGTTTTCAGCTTGTGGTCCAATTTTGGCATTTCACATCTTGCAGATCTGGACTTAACATCTACAATCATTCATCTACATCATATCAAGAATTTAGAGAATTTAGATCAGTTACTAGAAATTTATCGCTATTAGAAGATCCTCTATTTTCTCAGTGCAAAGCTTTCTAGCAATTCCTGATAATCCACTAAAGGAGAAGATTTGTGAACATTGGCTGACTTACGGATCCTAATGATGCATTCCACAATGTTCCTTGGTTCATGGCCGACCTTCCTCATAGGTCTGCACTTCATTGTATCCGTTGGAGAAGGATTTTTAAGCCGATAGGTCTGATCTATCCAAGAACACATGTTACACCTCTTCTTCGAGATTCTAAACCCCTTGTGGCCAACGCGAAGGAATCTAATCTTCCAGATATGATATATAATGATGTAATAGATCCTTAAAAAGGGAGGGAATAAGTTCTCATAGTTTATAACATAGTGATAGCTGATAGTTTGGATTTGTGTGAAGGAGCTTCAAAGCTTTATCTTGCACATGTATGAATTAGGCCTGTGAGCTAAGTTGTAAGCCCGCATATTGCCAGCAGATCTCTATTTTGAATTCTATGATATGTTGAGTGACTGAATCTGCATTTTTGTTTCATTTTATTGAGTGTTTCTATTGTGTTTACTCTTGTTGCACAATCCGGACAGTTCATTCTATGAACCCTCCTACCGTGACTATACCAAGTGGTATCAGAGCAAAAGTGCGATTCTTTGGAGCAAATTGGCGAAGGGGATTCCGTAAGATCTTGTTGTGAGTAGATTTGTGAGGCCTACCTTTTCACTCCCTTATTTTGATCATTTTATATTACTGTTGGTGACACATTTTAGACTTTTGGGGACTGTTGATCCTGATATGCAGGACCATTAGACTATATGCTTTTACCTTTGATTTATTATGTTAGCATGATTGTGATGAGACTAGATCTTGATTTGACATGTGATTTGTATTATGATATTATTGAGATCCTAGTTATGTGATTATGTGATGGATTTATTATGTGAAATTTATCATGTGATGGATTATAGAAATGCATAATTATGAATCTAATTATGATGTGATGTTTATGATTGTTTTATATGATTATGTGATGGTGTGAGTATATGTTTACTTTGCTTCGGCTATGATATACATGTTGGATTAATCTTGTGTTTAAATGCATAGGTGTTCTAATAAAGCCACGGATAATCAAAGATCATCCCACACACTTTGTGATTTCCTGCGTTAAGCTGATCTAGTTCCAAGAGGAACCAAGATCAACTATGTTATGCATGATGAAAATTCATAATGTATATGTGTGATGTTGTTTGGGATAGGTCTACCCCTATTATATTTGATTTTATTTTGGTGTTGTAAAGGTGTAATATTTACTTGATTTTATTTTTGTGACCCCTTTTTATGTAATTTTACTCACCCTATGGTGCTCAAAATGGGTTAAAAGTGACCCTAGGTTGTACCCCTAGGGTCTAGGGACCATTTGAGCTTGTCTAAACTTAGGTAAACTCCCATTTGGTCACTTAAACTTCACCCTAAAGTAAAGTGACGAAAATGGAAGTTTGGGAAGGAATGGAAGGTTGGGTCAAACACTCAACTGCATCCACACCTCTTTCCAAAGCTTGGGGGAGTCTTCAAGACCCCTAAATTGTGGAGGACTCAACTCCAAGACTCTCCCACAATTGGTGAGGGTACCTTGGGGTTTTGTGGGCTTTCATAGGAGGATATGATTGGGGCACTTGTAGTACCCACATCCTTCTTTGACTCTACTTTTCTCTCCCACATGTGAGAGAGAGCACAAGTGGAGGGGGCAAGACTTGGTGGAATGGGTGGATGACATGTGTCACCACCACATTCCATGAAGCTTGCAAGTGGATTTGTGGAGGAAGGAGAAGGTGACATGTGTCACCTTCTCATTCCTCAAGGCTCATGATGTGAGCCTAATTTAATCCCTCTTGAAGAGAGGGAGAGGGTTGTTGATTTGTTTTTCAATTTTAGATTTTTATTTGAATTTGGGGAGAGAGTTAGAGGGATTTTTGGAGGCTCATTTGGAGAAGGACTTGGAGGTGGAGTTGGAAGGGCTCTTCTTCAACTATCTTCCTTGTGGGCTTTTTAAGGTAGGATTCAAGACTAATGCCTTATGTAATTTACATTTCTTGTGTGATGCTTGTGTGTGTGTATTTTTACATTTTTGTTGTTGTGGGGAATTTTTTTATGGGTTTTGTGAGAGCCTCTCCACTTGGAGATAATACTCAACATGTGTGGGGTGGGGGAGGAGTGAACCTCCTCAAGGTCACCTCCTAGTTTAGTATTTTATCCTTGAGGGCAAGTTATGAGATTGAGCATTTTTAATGGCTTGAGAGCCATGGAGAAATATGTGAAAATTGTTATATATGTGATGGCTTGAGGCCTTGTGAAAATTGTCTTTTGGGACATTTGGAGTGACACTCTTGAGTTGAGTGATGTCCACTCCCCTACTCCTTAAAACTCATTTCTATGAGTTTTGTCTTGTGGAAACCATGGGTGTTCTTCATTCTTTTTGTTTGAGTGTTTTGTAGTGAAGTGGAGTGATGTGTTCCTTGTGTGAGGATGACCTCCAAGCTCCGGGGTGACTCTTGAGTGAGTCTATGGTAGGGAGGAGAGTGCTATTTCATGGCTTTTCTGCCTTGTCATTTTGTTATTGTAGGTTTATTGATGTTTTGGAGCTTGAAAGAAAAGGGCTTGAAGCTTGAGTTTTGTCATTTTGGCTCTTTGTGAACTATGGCCAAGTTTGGCCTATTTGTAGTTTGTTTTGTTTGTAAAGAGAGAAGATTGTCCCTCTCTTGATTTGTAAAAATAAATGTTTATATGTTGGGTTGAATGTATCTTATTTTAGAGTTGTAAATAATTATTATGGAGGCTATTTTGTTTTATGGGGTTTCTTAAAATGTTGCAAAAAAAAAGATATTGTATGTAGTGTTTTATTCAAAATTTTCATCAAAATATGCAAAAAAATTGGTTCTTCAATTTATATGTTTTCCAAGGGAAAGAATATGTTAGTTGCTGATTTTTGTGTTCCAAAGAGAAAATATGAAACTTAGTGTTGTTGCCATCCTATAAAAAAAAAATATATATTTATTATACTTACAAAAAAAAAAGAAAAGAATTTACTTCATAACTTGCAATGAAAACAACTTTGTTATTTTGTTTTACCAAATTGATTCAAGAAATATTGTAAAATTTCATCCTTGCATAGATAGGTATAGAAATGTAATATATATATATAAACCCATTTACTTTATTTTATCATTATGCATATTTCATTTTTTTTATTGGAAAGCCCTATTGGTAGACTGTTTATGTTATATATATATATATATATAAAGAATGCATTTTTTTATTGTGTATATACGCTAGAAATAGGATCAAATAGCACAACTGCCATAAAAAAGAATAGAGAGAAACTATGTTTTGGATCGAACGTGATGGGGGGCATTGGTGTTGCCACCGCCGCCCACTATTTTCTTTTAAGATTGTTTTGTATTGCATTGAGGAATGGGGGGTCGAACCCCCCACCCATCTCCCACTACGCAGTGGGAGATGGGTGGGGAGTTCTCTCCGCACCCACCCCTCTCTTTCCTTACCAATGTGGACTATGTTTAACATTTGAATGACCATTGTGTATGCGGCCTACAGGCTCCCTTAAACCCACTGCTCTTTGACTGGCAGTTGGCTTCTGCATGACCTGAAACTTTTATCAATTATAATAAATATATATGTGTGTGTGTGTGTGTGTATAAATATTTGATCTTTGGAAAAGAAAAAAATATACCAGTGTATATATATATATATACACATTTTTTTTAAAAAGAGGGGTTTGGAATGAATATATACTCTGTGAGTATAGCTCTGAAGCTTCAACCATGGCTGCCTCCCTCTCAATCCTACAACAAAAGAAAAAGTGAGGAAATGAGAAAACAAGAAAATAGAGAAAAGAAAACAAATGAAAGTTTTAGGGTTAGGGCTTTCTTATCTCTTAAGGAAAATGATATTTTATTATGGAGAGCTTTTAGGGCTTTTAATTGTTTTATTTATAATTGTTTAACTTGTGGGGACAACTTATTTCTTTATCTTTTTTTTTTTTTAAAATTTGAATGGGTTGCTTATTGAGTGGGAATTAAATTTTTATTTAAATTTTTAATGGGTGTTATGGGTATACATTGCTTTATCTCATGGGAATTATTTTGCTAAAACTATTAGTGGGGAAATGAGATGATTATTTATTTTGGGAGCACGTTATATCTTAGGCAAGTTATCTTAGTTTTAATTTTGGGGGTGTATTATATTAGTGATGTAATTTTATTTGTTTAGGGTTAGGAGATTTAAACGCCTTTATTTAATTGTAATAACTCCTTAGGGATATATATTGAACTAGGGAAATTATTGATCCGATTTAATTATTTAGATGTGGGGATTAATTTTTTTTTTATTGGTAAAAGGCTGAGGCCATTAATATATAAAGTCAATAATAAAATACAACTCTATTCAGTGTGGGCACCAGTAGGAAAGAACAGAGCAAAGAAAACCTCCGGTCTAGCTTGGGACTTTTGCAGTCCAGTACATACTATTTATTTATAGATCTTATATGGGGTCAAGCCCAACAAGGACTCATCTTTTCTTATACAATTTCTGGGATACAAGTATAAACATTGCCCTATACTAGGGCCTTTCTTATGATATTCTCTTGCCGTATGGCTTATTGGTTCTCCGGCTCCTGGGATGTCCTCCATGACATATAGTTTTAGATCAGCTGTCTATTATCAAGTGAAGGGCTTCTTCTATCTAGCTCCTATTAGATTACCTGTCTTACGTGAAACCACAGGGAAAACTTCCAACTCTTTTCGCATGTTAGCTATACAAAACAAGGATATACATAGACTTCTCTTCATGCAAACACCTATTAGTTCTCTAAATCCTTTGCCTCAGAGGAAAAATTAAAATACTTGCTCTTGCCAATCTTATCATAAATATTTAAACACACTTGCTTCAATGTTAACTTAAATCCCTTACTAGTTGATCGTTCCCCTATATATGCCAACATCTAAATATATATACTTGTAAAAATACAAATATATATACCTAAGTGTGGGCATAAGTGATTGATCAAGTAACTGATAATGTTGGTGAACCATCTAAAATTTAACCCATCATAGAAAAATGTTATTACCTATCAAATCGGTAATATCTCTCAAATGAGCTAGAATGAAAGCCAAAGTTCAACTCGAAACCTCATTATTGCTAGTCTAATTTCCTACCTTCTCACATGCCAGTAGTGATTCAAGTTTCAATCAAAGCATCAATAGTTCTAACCTTTTCATCAAGACAATCTACTTTGCACATAATGACATTATTAAATGAATATGGTGATCAAATCGTATCTTAAACTCTTCCTGCTTGGATCTTTAGCCCCATGCTGAGGGGAATCGTGCAAGATTTTGAAAAGTATTTATTGATTGGGACCTAAAATTGTGGCAAAATTTTAGGTACCCATGATGAAAATTAGAATCAACATCGAAAATGAGTTGGGGTTGCTTTTTGAAATTTTTGAAAATTCCCTATTTTTTTAGGGTTATGACCAAGTCAGCGAAGGTCAAACTGAATATTGTTTAGAATGCATGTATACCAGATACAAAATAAATTGTATGTATACCAGGTACAAAAGGGGAGCGTATAAAAACTTTTTATATTTGAGGATGTATATAACATACAAGTATGAACAGTCAAAAGTTTTGTATATTTGTTTATATGTATACAAGATACAAAGCTCATAAAGCATGCAGATACGAATATGCAGATGCATGAAGATCTGGACCTGATGACTTTTCATAGAACTAGACCCGACAGAGTTAAGAGTTTAAATGAATAATTGGTCAAGTCCGTCAGATGTATTTTGAGTTTGTATGTTTGGCAAAGGGAAACATACAAGATGATATACAAAGCTATATGCATGTCGCGGAACTGAAAAGATTATGAAAAGAGGTTTTATTGTTGTATGTTTCTTGCATTGTATGTATGTTTCAGGTTATACATTTCAATATACATACAATGCGGAACTCAAGAAAGGTTGAAATTTGGTTAAAATGATGCATCATGACTTAAAAGATGCATTGCACTTTATATACATCACGGAGCTGAAAAGTAAGTAAACTGTGGTTTATAAAAATGATAAGCCCGAAGAGGTGATACAAAGGAGTTTGTATGTATTCATCTTTGTATCTAAAAATTGGATACAAGTATTGTTGCATTTTGGAAGATACAATCAGAAAAGTGATGTGGGCTCCACCGTTTGTATATCTGGCTTGTATAAATAACAATCAATATACAAGCCGATATACAAGTTAAAAGGATGCAAATAAGAGATACAAACCGGATGTGAAAAGAAAGTTAAATACTGAAAAGTCTTTGTATGTTCGGGGTGCTTGTATGTTTATAATATACATACCTGATATACAAAGGAATAAAAAACATCGTTGGGGATAAAAGGTAAAGAGAGGGTTTGTATGAGATACTTTGTATGTGCGCTGAGTCTATAGATATACATCTATCTCTATATATAATTTATATATAAATAACTAGATATATAATAAATAGACAAGATACAAAGCTCATAAAGCATGCAGATATGAATATGCAGATGCATGAAGATCCGGACCTGATGACTTTTCATAGAACTGGACCCGACAGAGTTAAGAGTTTAAATGAATAATTGGTCAAGTCCGTTGGATGTATTTTTAGTTTATATGTTTGGCAAAGGGAAACATACAAGATGATATACAAAGCTATATGCATGTCACAGAACTGAAAAGATTATGAAATGAAGTTTTATTGTTGTATGTTTCGTGCATTGTATGTATGTTTCAGGTTATACATTTCAATATACATACAATGCGGAACTCAAGAAAGGTTGAAATTTGGTTTAAATGATGCATCATGACTTAAAAGATGCATTGCACTTTATATACATCACGGAGCTGAAAAGTAAGTAAACTGTGGTTTATAAAAATATAAGTCCAAAGAGGTGATACAAAGGAGTTTGTATGTATTTGGCTTTGTAACTAAAAATTGGATACGAGTATTGTTGCATTTCAGAAGATGCAATCAGAAAAGTGATGTGGGCTCCATCATTTGCATATCTGGCTTGTATAAATAAAAATGTATATCTTTGATATACAAGCCGATATACAAGTTAAAAGGATGCAAATAAGAGATACAAACCATATGCGAAAAGAAAGTTAAATACTGAAAAGTCTTTGTATGTTTGGGGTGCTTTTATGATACCTGATATACAAAGGAATAAAAAGCATCGCTGGGGATAAAAGGTAAATAGAGGGTTTGTATAAGATGCTTTGTATGTGCGCTTATACAAGATAACATACAAATGGCAAAAAAACCCTAATATTACTCATTGACATGAGAATAAGGGTCGGGGAGAAGTTTTCAGAAGTCACCGATGGAGAAAATGATACCGATGGCCTTCGTCAGAGAGAAAGTTACCAGTCACACTGATCGGTATAAGATATTACTATCGGCGAATACTCTACAAGACCTCCCAATGATGTAGATCATACCGATAAGAAATTTTGGTAGGACTCTCACCAATCATTCAGTGGAACAGAGGGAATTAGCAGTCATCGGCAGGAGATAAGCATTGGAAAGAAAAATCAAGGAGTTCCTGATACCCTAAAGTTTCACCGATCGAAGTGAAGTACTTTGGCGTAACTTGCACCAATATGTATGAAGAATAAGGACTATTGGTGAGAGCAAATGAATCAGAACAATACTTATAAGTCTAGCTGAAGCAATACTCACAACGATGTCGGTGGCATGTTGTGAAGGTCTCTCCGATAAGGAGTGTAGAGGGCTATTGGGGAGATAACCATGATTGGGTGACTTGAAATAAGTTACTCTGATAACATATCTTACTCCGATAGCAATAAGGATTATACTTGTTGATGAGATTCTCCCCGATAATCATATCGGTGACACTTAGGAAATTGGGGAAGAAAGTTATTCACACAACGAAGAGGAAAGTCACACTGATAATAACCACGCCCACTTCTACATTGGGTAAAGCTTGGAGATATCTTGCCGATACAAAGTCACTAATGAAATGTAATGTCGAGAAAACTAGGACTCTATTGAGACTCAGTATTAGTTCGAAATATGTGATTGAACTAGTGGAGATTTTATTGGCTTCATAAAGGTATACACATCTTATGAGACTGTAAGTAGATCTAAATAGAAAAGTGAGCATACCTCCTTCAAATTTTTAGGAGTTAAAATTCCTTCTTTAGGGTTGACCTTTAGTAGAGAGGCATATGCCACCATCCCCTTTATTAGCCAAGGAGTCAGCTTTACTATTACCTTCCCTATAAATATGGTTAAATGTGCACCTTCTAAAAGAAGCAGTGAAGTCTAGGGCAATAGTCAGAAGGGAATTTAGTCTCCAATTAGGCATACTCCATTTACGTAAGGCGTTAATGATGATTACGGAGTCTCCTTCAACCTCAAATTTTTCAATTTTCAAGTCTTTGCAGATTTTCAGACCTTCAATCAGAGCAGTCAGTTCTGCTATATTGTTTGTTGCTTCTCCTAGTGGTTTAACAAAGGTTGCAATTACTGTCTCTTTAGAATCATGAATTATACAACCTATACCTGCTGCTCCTGGGTTGCCCCTAGACGCCCTGTCGAAATTAAGCTTCAACCAACCTTCTTTAGGAGGTTGCCACTTACATTCCTATCTCTTATTGGTGGTGTTATGGCTGCTTGGTCCCACAAAGGAGTGAAATTTTAATCCTACCCATTTCCCATGCATCTTATCATCCTAGTGAGACATTGAGATATCTTTTTTAGGGTTACTAAGCACCCTGTTATTGACAATTTCTATGATAACAACTTCAATCTTACTAATGAGCTGTTCAAAAGTCAATTTTCTATCTTTAAATATTCTTCTATTCCTTTCTTTCCAAATTTCCCATATCATGATCGAAGGGGTAATTGTCCATAACATATGGTAAATGCTTTTTTTGTGCATATCAGGCCAACACTGGAATAGGTTTAGTATGTTATTAGGAAGGGTTGTAATCCATCCCATCTTATTGCTTAGCCAGTTCCAACATTTATTAGAAAATTGACAATCGAGAAGAATATGATCTACTGTTTCTTGCTCCTTTTCACATAGGGGGCATCTGCTAGGCCCTTCATACCCCATCTTTGTGAACCTATCCACTGTTAATATTTTATTCTATAGGGCCATCCATGCAAACATCCCAGCTTTTGGAAGACAATTCTTATCCCAACAGAGTCTTAGTGGGATCTTTGATTTTGGTCTGAGCTGTTGTTTGATTAAAATTTTATAACCGTCCTTAGTTTTATAGTTTCCTAATTTGGCCCCATCCCAAACTAATCTATCTGAGCCTCCTTTGAGGGATACCTTCCTGTTATCAAGGATGTCAATCAATTTCTTTTTTTCATTATTCGGGAGGTTCATATTTCCAGGGATTTCCAATTCCAAACTTGACTCTCCCCATTATTGGGGAGTTCTATGTAATCTTTTACTTGCTTTCCCCATCAGGATTCTAGGATTCTTTTGACATTTTCTAAGTTACCCAAGCTACTTAATGTCTTGAACTCCCCCAAGAGTCATCCCAAAAAAGTGCTTGATTTCCATCACCAAGACTCCAAGTCAGTTTGTCCATAATGAGCTTTCTGCAATCCATCATGAAATTCCAGAGGTGAGAGCCTTTAGGGGGATTGGCCATTTTGAATAGGAAGGCCGGTTCCTCACCTCTAAGATATTTGTATCTAAGGATTTTAACCCACTTTAAATTAGGCTGCTGATACATTTTCCATACGAGTTTAGCACCTAATGCCTTGCTCTGCTCCTTGAAGTTTTTCAAACCCAAGCCACCTTCCTCTTTTGGTCTATAGATTTTATCCTAGGCAACAAGTGCCATTTTCTTCTTATCCTCTGAACCCTGCCATAGGAAAGTTCTTAGAGTTTTGTTGATTTCTTCACGTTTTTCTACTGGAAAATTCATACAGGATAATTGGTATATTGGGATAGTTGAGAGAACTGAATTTAGCATTGTAACTTTGCCTACTGATGATAGCCACTTGCCTTTCCATGATTCCACTTTTTTCCTGATCTTAGAAGTGATATGGTCCCAAAGAGCATTAGTCTTGTTGCTTTTACCCAAAGGCATACCTAAATATTTACAAGGCATCTCCCCTCTTTTAAAGGATAAAATTCTACAGATTTCCCTTTCAGTTTCCAGCTCTGTATTGAAAAAATAAATTGGTGATTTATCAGCATTAACCTCTTGTCCAGAGGCCCTACAGTATGAGTCCAAGATTTCTTTGAACGCTTTAGCTTCTTTGATGAATCCCATACCAAAGAGCATAGTATCATCAACAAATTGTTGATGAGTTATAGGATCTACACTTGAAGTGATTTTGATTCCTTGAACCTTTCCTTCTACCCTTGCCTTGGTGATCATTCTCCCTAGAACTTCTGCCATTATAATAAAGAAAAAAGGGGAGATAGGGTCCCCTTGTCTCAATCCTCTTGATATACTAAGAAAACCTTCAGGGGTCCCATTGACTAAAATTGAAAACTAGGGGTTAGAAATGCATGCATAAATGAGGTTTATCCATTATTTAATTAACCTTGTCGTAGACTTTACTGATATCTAATTTAATTAACATACTAGGCTTTTTATTTTGCTGTATGGAGTGAATGGCTTCTTGGGCTATAATAATTCCATCAAATATGGATCTTCCTAGGACAAACCCTATTTGCTCATCACTTATGATGTCTGGTAGAACTATCTGAATTTTCTTAGCTAAGGTTCTAGTGAGGATCTTATATATAGTATTACAAAGAGAAATAGGCCATAGATCCCCCAGATTTTTTGTCTTCTCTTTTTTTGGTATGAGAGAGAGAAAAGTATTATTTACTTCTTTTAGAAGGCTGCCTGAATTTCTTACCCCTTCTAAAGCATCGACTATTTCATCTCCTATGAAGTGCCAGCATTTCTGAAAGAAGAATGCTGGGAAGCCATCTGGTCTCGGAGCTTTGTTTGGCTACATTAGAGAGATTGCCAGTTCAACCTCAGTTTTAGTAAATTTACCATTAAGGTCTTTGTTTTGATCCTCTGAGATAATCCTTGGAATATCTTTCAGTATGGCTTGTTGGTGCAGCCAATTAGATCCTTCCTGATTATTAAGAATATCCTCAAAGTACCTAACCGTTTCATATGCAATTTGTTGAGGATCTTTGATCCAGACATTATTTACATATTTAATTTTAAAGATCTTATTTACATTTCTGCGTGCTCTCATGCTGTTGTGGAAGAACTTAGTGTTCTTATCACCCACTTCCAGCCATGTCTCTCTAGACTTTTGTCTCCAAAAGATTTCCTCTTTGGCTAGGATATCTTCATATTTTGTTTTTAGCTATTTTTCTTTTGCATATGATTCTGTGTCCATGCCTTTAGTTATCACACTTCTATTGAGGTTTTCAAGTTCCTCTTCTAACTTAGATTTGATTTCAAAGATATTACCAAAGTTAGTCTTATTCCAACTAAGAAGCGTACATTTGATAGTTTTTAATTTGGATACTAAACAGAAAAGCTTAGATTTGGAAACTCTAGTTTCTTTCCACCATTTCTCAATTAAGATTAAAAGGTTATTATCTTTGACCCACATTTGTTCAAATTTGAAGGGGCACCATTTGGGTTGGTAGTCTTCTGATATACTTAGTTGGACTGGGTAGTGATTGGAGCTCGAGTATGGTAAGATCTCAGCCTTCAGAATAGAAGAGAGTTGTGCCCAGTTGCCCCTGACCAGGAATCTATCCAATTTTTATATAATATTGCTAAATCCCTTCCTTCTATTGTTCCATGTAAAACTCTCTTGTGTAGTTTTGATTTCTAATAAATTGTTCTTATGAACCCAGTCCTTAAAGTCAATTGCTGTTGTGGATAACCTGACAGATCCTCCCAGCTTTTCTTTAGGGTCTAAGATTGCATTGAAATCTCTGTCCAAAATACAAACCTAATCTTGTAAGGTTCCCAAGAATTGTTCTATCTATGTCTAGACTAATCTCTTGTCCTGGTTCTTGGAAGGACCATATATGTTAATAAGAAAGAAGTGTAGATTGCTTTTGATGCTTCTGACATTCCCCACCATCTAGTTCTTTTTACAACTTGTTACTAAAAATGAAACCATTCTAAGATCCCAGATTACCCCAAGGCTCCCTGAGGCACCCTCTGCTAGGACTCCTACTAGTTCCCATATTCCTAGCTTCTTATTTAGAGTGTCTATCTCATCTTTATTTAGTTTGGTTTCTTGGAGCATTAGTATGTCTGGTTTTGTGTTAGTTATACAGCGTTTTCTAATTCGCTGTTTGTTAGGGGTGTTGAGACCCCTAACATTCCAAGTGTATACTCTCATGGTGCTGTGGGAAGGTCCTTCCCATTCCCTACATTAAACAATATGGTAATCTTAGTCTGATCTATTGCCTTGCCTACTTTCTTTCTTAGTACCAGTAGTGATTTCCTACCAATTTTTTTATTCCTTTTGGCACAATCTGGGGTTTCTTTACTAAAATCGGTTATGGCAATTCCCAACCATGGGTCTACTTCCTCCAGCTCTCTATCTCCCTACTCTTTTGGGTCCTCTTTACCATTCTCCTACCTTATCTCCTGTTCTTCTAATTCCAAGATCTTGGTGATAAGTTTTTCCTTCTCTTTGTTTGCTTCTTCGATTACTACTTCCTTTATTACCTTGTCAAGGATCTCATTACAAATCTCCTCTAGGTCCCTATGGATGACCTTATCTGTGGGTTTCTCATGATTCACATTCTCTTTATGTTTTTCCTCTGTTTCATAAGTGTTTGGGACCCATTCTGGTGTTTCTAAAACCTCTGGATCTGTGCTTCCTCCCCCTACTTGGGGGTTAATATTACTAGTCTCTTCTACAGGGACTTCCCCCTCCTCAAGCTCCATCCTAACCTTGCCTATCTGAGGTCCATAACTCTTCTTTGTAGTCTCAGCTGCTACCGGTGTTCCTTTATCTGGCATTTCCTGTGTGAGGTTCATATTTTGTATAGTGAGTTCATGACTCTACCTCTGTGTATTCCTTTTGGAATTTTGAGATGGTTTGGGGCATTTTCTAGGCTAAGCTATTACCATACTTGGGTTCTAATTTTGTCCAATTAACTCTCTTCTACCACTGTGGTGTTGTTTAAGGGAAGGAAGGCTAGTCCTTTGGTATTCCACTATAAATCTGCCTTTGTTATCATTGAATCTGATGTTTACCTCCTCTAATTGGGGTTTGGGATTCTTATTAGTATGTGTTTTTGGTGTTCTGTTGAGAAAATTACTGTGGGGAGGACCCTTATGAAATACTAGCTTAATACAGTAATTGGTGCAGTTAGTTTTAATTTCAAGAGGTTCGAGGGTTTCCATACTTATATGCAATTTTACTAACAAGAGAACATCAGAATTGGATAAGAAATCATTTTCTACTCCTATGAATTCTCCTAGGTGATTACCTATCTCCCTTAAGATTTTGCTGTGGATGAGCTCAACTAGGGGGTTTGGCAATTTGACCCATCTGGCTGATTTGAGTTTTATTTTACTGGGGTCAAAATTTGGTTGCTAGTCTATATATTTGAAATTATGCCCTTTGTAGACCAAACTTCTACTATTTAGAATTTCTTTTTTGAGATCTAAATTTTTGCAATCAACAAATATGAAATCTTCAGAGGTGATAGTGATACTTACCTAATTTTTGAGGAGAACTTATACCCACTCCGCGATTACCTTCACAGGTTGCCCTATCCCACACCATCAAATAAAAAAACTGTGGGTTCTGCAATGATTCCCCATACCATCTGAGTAAATGTTGCTAATGTTTATTGGTGGTTTCTTCCCCATGACCTCTAATTTTTTATAATGTCTTGAGCTCATTTGTTGGTTTGACCATGGGGGTCTAGGTTTGCCTACCCTTGAATTACTACCTGATTGTTGCCCCTCCCATGAGTGTTATACGCTGTGTATCTAGGTTTAGGGTATTGAGAGACTGGCCGATGGTGGGGTGCTCTAGAATTCAACATATTGCTTATTAAGGGATTTTCCTATGAATGAATGATCCTGGGGGCTGATTTTAATAAACCCTTCACAACTCTTTGCCTTGGAAGGGAAGGGTGGGAGACCGCAGGGGGTAGTTGAGCATTGTGGCTTCTTTCCCTGCCTAATGAAGTGCGGTTAGCTCTAGTTGCGAATACCAGGGTTGCTGAGGTAATTGGGATAGCCCAGATTTTAGAAGCCCTGGCTTAGGCATTTTCTCCACCAGTATTTGCCCTAACTCCCCTCTACGATTTCCTACTCTTAACAATCTACTAGCCCTATTCCTCATCTTGTTGCGGTGGGGGAGCCCAGCCCCCCTGAGAAGCCTTCTCTTTCCAATGTGAGTCACAACGAGGGTATTCTGCCCTAGTTTTATTCCAGGCTAAATTGCAGCTTTGTCATTGGCACTCTACTTTTCTTCGCATTTTCATTTTTAAGTTTATTTAATTGTTGTGCATGATTTTAGATGTGGGGATTAATTATTCTTATAATTATCCTTCAATTTAATTATTGTAACCTTAATTAATTTTAGATCGATTAATTTTAATTTAATCGTATGTAGAAATTAATCGAAGGATGGTTATTTAATTTATTAATCTGGCATGTTTTAATTAATTAATTAATTCTTTTCATCTATTTCCTAGTGAGCTTAGGGGAACCTTTGGTTAAGTTTTAATTATTAGAATAATTCCTATTCAGGCCCGAGAGGCGTTATGCTATTAGATTTTTCTGGGATTCAGGGATAACATTCCTTAGCAATTTGAACCTTGGGTAGAGTAAAAAAAATTAACATTTCCACAAATTTGATGATTGCAATTAAGTTGTTATTTTATTCTATTATGTTTTAGTAGTATGCTTTTAATTTTTACTTGTGTCGGAATCCCTTCACTCACCTAGGAAAACTTAGGGTTTTGATCAAACAATCCTAACCCTAATGGTGATGCTTCTCGCATTGCATTGACCTCCTTAGTCAACTTTCATCATGTAGGGGAATGCGCATGTGATCGCATTACCCTGAATTTGATTGACATGTTTACGCCTTATGCTTATTGCCATTGAGCATGCTGACGTGTGTGAGGGGGTTTCTAGGGATGCATGAAATCTTTTTGATATTTCATGTCATGACCACATGACAAATGTGGACATGACACGTGTGTTGCGTGTCATGACTGCATGGGAAATGTGGGTATGGCATTTGGTATCAGAGCCAAGTTTAAACACTGGGCTTGTTTGGGCACGTTACTTATTCTGCAAACTCTTCTTATTCGTGACTACCTTGTTCTTGTAGGATGCCATCTAGAACAAGGCGAGCGCGTTCACACTGCACTGCATCCATAGAGGTGCATAGTGACTCATTAGCTAATGGTCAGGGACTACCAGCACCACAAGCACCACCCACACCTGATATCAGACCACAAATCTTGCAAGCATTACAGGTAGTGCTAGATAGGTTACCACTGATGGTAGTTGAGCCACGTATCGAGCTGTGTGTCTACCCTTGCGTTGATCCATGAGAGGAGCCATGTGTTGAGTCACGTGTGGAGCCACGTGTAGAGCCTCACATCGAGCCATGAGTGGCACCACGTGTAGAGCCTTATGTTGAGATACCTAACACGACAGTAGAGGAGGTTGGTTTGGCTTACAAATCTCGTATCCGGAGCCCTCCGTATCATGCTAGGCACGAGGAGGCAGTGAGAGTAGAGAAGGTTTTTCATGGGCCGTATGGTTATGGTGTGGATGAGCCTATCAGAGGACACAGAGACCATGGGAACCCCATGAGAGATTTACTTAGGCTTAATCAACCCACCTTTGTAGGGACCACAGAGGGAGCTGAGGTGGAGGCTTGGCTTATTAGTTTAGACAGGTGCTTTGTGTTGCATCCTTATGAGGGTAAAATGAAGGCATGTGTGGTAGTTTACCTATTGAGAGATGCAACAATGACTTAGTGGTGCATTGAGGAGTGCAAGCACCGCTTATCTTTAGATACACTTTCATTGGACACTTTTATTGAGTGCTTTAATGCGTATTATCTGTCAGACCACTACAGGTAGCATCGTATTGACGAGTTCCACAATTTACAATAGGGAGGTTCTACGATAGCACAGTATGAGGGCAGGTTCATAGAGCTGTCATGTTATGTAGAGTATCTCCATGAAAAAAAAACTTTCTGGTTCACAAGTTTATCAGAGGTTTAAATTAGGGGATATCATGGCCTATGTGCATGGTAGCCCCCTAGACCTTGAGTGAGGCTGTCGAGAAGTCATACATTGCTAAGGAGATACAGGGACAAGGTCAGAGTTCACACCCTTAGTTTTAGGATCATAGCCAGTAGCAACAGCAGAATTTCCATAGACCACCACCACCTCAGAGAGGAGAGTTTAGTTCTGCACCTTTACCTCCTAGGCCTCCACAGTAGTAGCAATAGTAGTATCAACAGAGGTCCAGGCCCTAGCAGAGGGTATAGGGAGGACAAAATCATGGTTGGCAATAGTAAGGCCCACCTAGGGATCAAAGACAACAGGAACCACCTACGGGACCCGCAAGATCATAGCAGTCTTTCAGGGGTTCTCAGGGGTCCACAAGATGGACTAGACAGTAGCAGAGTAATATGACTCAAACTGGATAGGTACAGGCTAGGGGCCCATGCTATGTATGTGGTGGGGCAGGACATTTAGCCAGAGAGTGATGTAGAGGCAAATTGCATAGGGAAAGATAGACAAACTTGACAAGGTTCAACTACACTTATTAGCCCAAAAATAGAGATCTTTATGCAAAAGTGGAAATAATAGAAAGGAACTCTAGTATCATCATGGAAATGTTGATTTGGGATGTCAGGGGACCCATTCCATCCATTAGCCAAGGTAGATTGGACTTCAGGTTGGTACTTCCTTCACAAACCACCCAGCATGCTAGGTCCTGAATATCGTGGGAAAGGATGTGCAGTCATCCAATCCTCGTAATCCTGTGTAACCCCTGCATCCACTATCTCTATCCTCATATCCCATGCCACATAGGGAGTCTGCCTGAACTCTGCTAGGGCCTCCTCATATGAAGCCATTGGCCCCCATCGGACCCTCTCTGCATGTGTCCGCGCAAAGAGTGCCTGTCCCTATGGCATGCCCTGCCTCTTGCTGAACTGTCTCAAAACTTGGCCCACCATCTACCTCTCCAGTATGTGCCATGTCTAGCCTATCAACCACCTAGTCTGAAAGCAGTATGGCAGCTCATCTCCCTCGTCGTCCCAGGGCTCGCAGTCCAGATATGGTCGCCAGACGACCACATCTACCCCATCCAAGGTGTGCCTCCAATACTCTAACTTCCCCAGTCTATGCTGGGAAATCACTCCTGTATAGCCATAACTGTATGGCTCTCCTCACTGCCTTGCGAAGACACATATCGGCCTAGTCACCGCTATGTGCTCCCATAGCCAAAACTGTAGCAGTAATACCCCAGCCGATAGACTCGTGCTGAGGTGGTACACCACCTGATGCATGTCGTGGTATAGATGGGCCAGTATGCAGAATCCCCATGCATATCAGGTGCCCTCAGTCAGCATTCGCTCCATAATCCTACCCCATCCGATAGGGAACCCATGCGATCTCCTGTCCGGGCATACAACGCCCCCAATCAGTCCTGCCACAATCCTCGGGAAGTAGTCATAGCAATCATATATATCCTGCCACGGGATAACCTGTCCAACCAGCTCGGGATCATCAAACACTCGCTGGCACTCGGCGAGTCCCGCATCCCACTGTGCGTCATACTCCACTAACTCACCTACCACAGGTAAGTGCACTATCCGGTAGACGTCCTCCAGCATCACAGTCATCTCTCCCATAGGAAAGTGAAAGGTCCCGTCCTCGCTGTGGAATCTCTCCATAGCAGCTGTCAGCAATCCTCGGTTCGCCCGCACCTCGGGCATGAAGCATACATAGTCTAAACCCATGGCACCAAGCGCCACTCTGTCAATCTTTGTCAACATATATCTCTGCAATAGGGGCATGGGAAACGTCTCCCTCGACTGCAGTGTGTCTCGAATATCCTCCTACAAGTAAGCAAGGCAACACGTCAGTCTCAAACAGCATATACCATACTCAACATACCTACTGAACTATATCAACTAAACTTAGCATTTCAAATTGATCAAAACAACACACTACATCTCTTGACTAGATTCCTGTAATCTTGGAGATAGCTCATCGATTACCGCGTCAAACAAGACGCTAATCGAATCAATTTGACTAAGTCATTTGCTATCCATAGAAAATGTGCCACTATAGGTGGTAAAAGTGTCGTTTCTTTATAAAGGCACCATTTTTTTATGTATGCGCCACCTAAACGCAGATGTGCTACTACAATGCACATATGCGCAGATTTGACACATGCGCTGGAACATTCGGCATATGCACCGTAATATCATGGAAGCACTGCAATATTCGACATATGCACGGTATTTAACGTATGTGCCACTACATTCAACCTATGCGCTGCCTAAATACACATGCGCAGCCTAATTACAGAAGCGCAGCTACAGTGGACATATGCACCGTTTTCACGTATGCGCCGCCGAAACTGGCATATGCGCCGCGAAATGACAAAAGCGCCACTTCGCGAGGCATATGCGCTGTTCTGCATTTTGGCGCATATGTTTGCCCTATTTTATATGTGCATTTATGACACCCTAAATCGACCCTAGGAGAAATTTTTCGAAGCACATACCGGGGGTCTTGCCTCTGCTGGCCGCCTGAATCGACGGACTCGCTTGAATCGATGCTCCTCACGTGGAATATCTGCTGCTCTGGCTGCCATGCTGCTCCAAGTTGCTCTAGGCTCTCTCACTCCAATCCAGATCAAACAAGTGTACAAATGACTATTCTTGTGGACCCAGCTCCTATTTATAGCCTCCAAACCCTAATTCTAGCTAGGTGATGACTGTGACTACTTCACGTACCTATTTTTCCTCTAGTTTTCTTTCTGTTTCCCTAAAACGCATCCTTTTTCCTCTTGCCTATCCTAACACCTTCGTCTTCATGAGATTGTCTGTCTCTGATTCTTTTGCCCTTTTCCCGTCCAATCTCCCGAGGGGGCATCCTATCGTCAGTAACCCTGTACCAAGGGCAAACTGGGGCATGTATCGTCATTCAAACTATCGATTTCTTTAAAGCAATGCTATAAACAGCATTGCATCAAAGAGGGGCAAAATGTATACACCTAAAAATGACACGAATCATCCTAAATAAATATTCTAAATATTTATTCCCTTCTATTAATTAAATAAATATTCCAAATTTATTTAATCGATTCATTGTTCCATAATTAAATAAATTCAATTTATTTAATTAAAATTCTTCTAAATGTCCTACACAATTAAATAATCATAAATTATTTAATTAATCCAAATTCCTCTATCCTAAGTTCTAAATTCAAAAATCCACCTCACTTTTCCACCTCACCTTGTCCACCTCATCAGGTTGCACATGTAATTAAATATATTTAATATTTAATTACCTATTTTTCTCTCACCCACATGGCCTATTTCTTCTCAAATCAGAAGTTAGTTAACTAATCAATCAAATCTGTTAACTAATTAGTCATTTGAGTTCACTAGTCAATCTATCCTGTTGACTCCTCAATCAACCCAGTTCACTGGTCAATCAATTCAGTCAATCCCATAATCCACTCTTCTAACTGATCAATCAAGTCTGTTAACTATTCAGTCAATGGAGTTAACTCTCCAATCAATTTTGTCACATCCCCTCTTTCATGATGGAGCTGGGACACTTGTCACATTTATACTGGTTGCACATTCCTCAACCATCCTCAGCCGTTGATCTTCATATCTTCTCTCAACTGTTGATTCCCTTTCTTCCAAGTCTATAAATGAAGCATCATCCTTCCATTCTAATGATCCAGGATTTTGACATCGTTACTCTGCAGAAATATCACCAGCGCGCCTCTGGCACCCTTTTACCATCCACAAGCTTGAGATCACATACTTGCATTGGAGCTCATCTTCATTACATATCACTACAGCCATTTATCACCGACTTCCTACAAACAACTAAAAGAGTGCACTCTCTGAGGGCTCCCTTCATCTGCAAACAGATGGTTGTAATAGGCAAACAATAGAAGCATCGATTTCAGGGAAGGTTTGCTTTGTGTTATTCATTGCTATTTTCATTTAATCTTCTTTGTTATCTCCTATTCTATTGATGTTTGGGTCTTATAAAATTCAATTTGATTGATCTACGTTTTACCCTTACACTAATAACTTTTGACTCAGACCTCCAAACCTAGATCTTAGACAATCATTAGATACCCATTATGCCTCCCTACATCATACTCTAGGATGGGTATAGGTTGTTTTAGAAAGTTTGCCCTAACCAATAACCCTCCTAGTGGTTTTATGGCTTGATTAGGCCTAGTTTGTGAAGCAAGTACCCTCAAATGGCAACTTGAAACTCCCTTGACCACCCAGGCATGTCAAACACATCCTAGAACCATGGAATCCAACATTCATTTGTAGTTGGAACTGGCTGTTCCCAAATTCCTTACTATGGTTGCCTCACAAGCTTCTTTGATGGCTTAATACAAGGTTTTATTAAGCCCATTCAACAAATCTTGGTCAAACCAACTCCACCACCCATAAAATCAATCAAAACATCTAAAACATACTTGAACCCATCCATCCCATAGGTCTTACTACTTGGAAGACTGTGGGATGGTCAATTTTCCATGATTGGAGGCAAAACCTTATTTAGGCTATATAAGGCTATCTTTCTTTAACAAATCCTTATAACTCCCTTCAATGTGATTGTCAAAATCCCAAACCCACTTCAAAAGATAGATAACTATCTACATTAACCAATCAAGACATGAGAAATGGAAGACAATCCAATACCTTCAAATGGTACGGTCTGTGGCAGTAGCCTCTTCAGGAAAATAGAGTTTTGTTAATGAGCAGTCCCCAAGTTGTGTCTACAAAATTCTTCTTACTCGATGTTAAAGCACCAAATTGGACTTTTTTTGAAGTTATGCCGTCACTCTATCCATTCCATATGTTTGGAGCCCACAACTATTCTGTACAGGCAGAAAGTACGGGCTGTTTCTATAGGAAAATATAGAAAATCTCAGAATTTTTAGAAAAGGTAGTTTTGTTTCAAACACTCACAACTTGCATCCCTTCTAACTTCATAGCCTCCAATTAGTCTTGGGTGATAGGTATTCCCTTATACATTGTTTCCAAGCTACTTGGGGTTCATGACACTACCGTACAATCAGATGGTATAGACTGTTATACAAGGAAAAATAGAAAACAGTTAAAATGATAGCAAAAATTGATTTGTTTTTGCTTTTCAAAACTTCTCTTTTACAATGATCACATTCAAGGTATTTAAAACTTGTTTGTACCTTGAACAACTCTCTTGAAGTAGTTTGGTTTGATGGGGAAGGTTTGTAACCACTTCTTCCCATCGAACTCCCTTGGTAGTTTTTGGATCCTTCAACTACTTGTAACTATTAACTAGCTTGTCTTCATATGTTTATGACTATTTTAGTCTTTACAAATGCCTTCAAACAAGTGGCAATGATATTAAGACTTTAACATCCTTCCTAGTATTTTGACATGCCTTTACAAGGCTTTCTACATGCAAAGTATGACTGTCCTACATGCCTTAACAAAGGCTTACAATCCTGAAAACTGCCTCAACAATATGAGGGTAGATATTTGGACATAGTCTTTTACAATCATGGCATTCAAGCCTTATTATATCATGGAGATGGTCTCAAGGACCTTATTGAAAAAACAAAACAACTTGAAGATCAAACAAGTTATAGATATCTTGGTGCTCCTGCACCATACTCCCCAGCATGATAAAAACTCTTGTCCCAAGAGCTATGTGCTCTGCTCCAAATATTCTTTAATCTTTTTGGAATGTTCCTCTGATTTGTGACAGGAAACATGAACTCTCCAAGGGTGATCCTTCCCCTTCTCCCACCTGCATGGCTCTCACAACCAATGTTAGTATCATAAAACATGTTTGAATGTCCTTGCTTAGGACCCTGTTGCTGCAATGCTTCTGCCTTCTCCATCTAATTTGTTCTCCTCTGTAAGGTCTGTTGTCTACCTTCCTTTTCCTGCCTCCCTATAGGGCATTCAATGTCTCCCACCTTGATGCAATGTAAGTTCCAAAATTGTTGTCCTTTAGGACTGTCATAAACCTTCTTCTGCTACAACTGTTCTTGTTGTTCAACCTGCACATCCAACTTCAATTTCTCTCCAAAACAGATAGTAACATGTTCCTTCTTGTCTCCACAAGGTAAAGGGATTAATCTAAATTGTTTACCATCTTTGTGCACCAAATAGTTATTAGTATAACCATCATGAATTGTCCTCCTTAAATGCTGCCATGGTCTTCCCAAAATCATATGCCCACATGTCATTGAAATAACATCACATAAAATAGAATCATGATATGGACCAATGGAAAAATCAACATATGCCCTCTGATTAACCCTTACTTGCTACTCTTGACTTACCCAAGTGGCATTGTAAGGACTAGGATGATCAAATGTTTTCAATCCCAACTTGTGCACCATATCCCAAGAAACTAGATTATCATGTGAACCTGAATCTATAATCAACTTGCACATTTTTTCCATGGCTTAAACAATTAGTTTTGAAAATGGATACTTGTGGTGCTTGCTGCATTTTGCCTTGTTTCACCATGAGAAATTCTCCATCTGTTACTAGATAGGCTGGTGCTGGTTCTTGGTCTTCTTTCTTCTCCTCTTCTTGTGCCAAATGAACTCTTCTCTCCTTGTTCTTATCAGCATCATCTCTCTTAGGACATTTGAAAGATGTGTGTCCCACTTCATTGCAATGATAACACCTACCTGTGAATACTCCTCTACCTGATCCAAACCTACCTCCACCTCTATATCCACCTCTCTGATCTGCAGAAAACTCTTTGCCTTTCTCATTGCTACTTTGTCCTTCATTAGTAGGTCTGCCCCTACTTCTATATCCTCTTCCACTACCTCCTTGCCTTTCTTGCTTCCTCTTCACCCTCTCTTCAGCCCTGATGGCTAACTGAAAACATTCTCCAAGTGATTTTGGTATTGTCAAACCAAGCTCATCTTGCATGTTATACCTAAGCCTATTAAGGTATCTTGCCACTTTCTCTTCTTCATCTTCCAATCCTCCTCTAATACTAAGCTTATGAAATTGCTTAGTGTAGGACATAACATCCATGTCCTTTTGTTTCAAATTTTGCCTCATCCTCTTTGTTTGAATGGAGTAATCGGATGGAAGAAATTGATCATCATATCCTTCATCCTACCCCAAGAAGTGATTCTTGTTCCACCTCTAGCCACTCTTTCTATTTGCACACTACTCCACCATGTAAGTGTTGTCCCTCTCAACTTTATTTTTGTAAATTTAATCTTCTTCTTATCACTCATCTCCTCATACTCAAAAATTTTTTCCAAGGCATCTATCCACCCTAATAGCTCTTCACTATCCATCTTCCCTTGATAGATAGGTAACTCTATGTTTGCCTTTGTTCCACTTCCTTGGACTTCCTTAAGAAATCTCACAAATCTCCTTTCTTCAGCATCCAACTCATCATTAGGAGTGTTCTCATTTGCGTTCTCATGTCCTCCATCATCTCCTTCTTGCTAATTTTGTTCATCCCCTTCTTGCTATTTTTGTGCATCCCCTCTAGGATTCTTCTCCAATGCTTCCAACCTTGCTAAGATTGATGCATTCTCCCTTCTCACTTGTCTTAACTCTCTTTCTCTTGCAGCATCTTGTTCTCTTCTCTCCCTCAACTCTTTTTCTCTTGCCTCTAAGGCTTCTCTCAATTCATTGTTCTCCCTAGCCATTTGATTTTTAGGAGCCATCTTCACACTTTCACAAACCCTTACTATTTCACAAGATCCTACCACTCCCTTAAGGACCTACTTGCTGCTCTAATACCACTATGATGTAGAGGCAAATTGCATGGGGAAAGATAGACAAACTTGATAAGGTTCAACTACACTTATTAGCCCAAAAACAGAGATCTTTATGTAAAAGTGGGAACAGCAGAAAGGAACTCTAGTATCATCATGGAAATTTTGGTTTGAGATGTCGGGGGGCCCATTCCATCCATTGGCCAAGGTAGATTGGACTTCGGGTTGGTACTTCCTTCACAAACCACCCAGAATGGCTCGTAGCTCTTCAAAAAGACAACAGACCTAATAACTTTTGACTCAGACCTCCAAACCTAGATCTTAGACACTCATTAGATACCCATTATGCCTCCCTATAGCATACTCTAGGATGGGTATAGGTTGTTTTAGAAAGTTTGCCCTAACCAATAACCCTCCTAGTGGTTTTATGGCTTGATTAGGCCTAGTTTGTGAAGCAAGTACCCTCAAATGGCAACTTAAAACTCCCTTGACCACCTAGACATGTCAAAAACATCCCAAAACCATGGAATCCAACATTCATTTGTAGTTGGAACTGACTGTTCCCAAATTCCTTACTATGGTTGCCTCACAAGCTTCTTTGATGGCTTAATACAAGGTTTTATTAAGCCCATTCAACAAATCTTGGTCAAACCAACTCCACCACCCCTACAATCAATCAAAACATCTAAAACATACTTTAACCCATCCATCCCATAGGTCTTATTGCTTGGAAGACTGTGGGATGGTCAATTTTCCATGATTGGAGGCAAAACCTTATTTAGGCTATATAAGGCTGTCTTTCTTTAACAAATCCTTATAACTCCCTTCAATGTGATTGTCAAAATCCCAAACCCACTTCAAAAGATAGATAACTATCTACATTAACCAATCAAGACATGAGAAATGGAAGACAATCCAATACCTTCAAATGGTACGGTCTGTGGCAGCAGCCTCTTCAGGAAAACAGAGTTTTGTTAATGAGCAGTCCCCAAGTTGTGTCTACAAAATTCTTCTTACTTGATGTTAAAGCACCAAATTGGACTTGTTTTGAAGTTATTCCATCACTCTGTCCATTCCATATGTTTGGAGCCCACAACTACTCCGTACAGGCAGGAAGTACAGGCTGTTTCTATAGGAAAATACAGAAAATCTCAGAATTTTGAGAAAAGGTAGTTTTGTTTCAAACACTCACAACTTGCATCCCTTCTAACTTCATAGCCTCCAATTAGTCTTGGGTGATAGGTATTCCTTTATACTTTGTTTCCAAGCTACTTGGAGTTCATGACACTACTGTACAATCAGATGGTACAGACTGTTATACAAGGAAAAATAGAAAACAGTTAAAAGGACAGCAGAAATTAATTTGTTTTTGCTTTTCAAAACTTCTCTTTTACAATGATCACATTCAAGGTATTTAAAACTTGTTTGTACCTTGAACAACTCTCTTGAAGTAGTTTGGTTTGATGGGGAAGGTTTGTAACCACTTCTTCCCATCGAACTCCCTTGGTAGTTTTTGGATCCTTCAACTACTTGTAACTATTAACTAGTTTGTCTTCATATGTTTATGATTATTTTAGTCTTTACAAATGCCTTCAAACAAGTGGAAATGATATTAAGTCTTTGACATCCTTCCTAGCATTTTGACATGCCTTTACAAGGCTTTCTACATGCAAAGTATGACTGTCCTACATGCCTTAACAAAGGCTTACAATCTTGAAAACTGCCTCAACAATATGAGGGTAGATATTTGGACATAGTCTTTTACAATCATGGCATTCAAGCCTTATTATATCATGGAGATGGTCTCAAGGACCTTATTGAAAAAACAAAACAACTTGAAGGTCAAACAAGTTATAGATATCTTGGTGCTCCTATACCAGAGAGTGCCCACAAGGCTTTACGGTAGGCGGACAACCTCATGCAGAAGGTTCAGAGTAGACAGTTGGCGATGTGGGTAAGTCCCACTGTATGTTTGCAGCGGTTGATAACTGCTAGGACAATTTCTAGGCCTCAGTGATAGAGACAACAGGTATGATTGGGGATGTTCCCATTACTATTTTATTTGACTATGGTGCTACTGATTCATTTATATCTCCATTGCTAGTGGAGCGTTGCAGGCTGGTGGCCTCTAGGTAGGGTGATAAGTGGGAGGTTCAGTTGACCACTGGGCCAAGATATCAGTAGATGCGTTGGTTTGGGATTGTGAGATCTCTTTAGGAGCCTTCACTACATTATGCGACCTTAGGGCAATTCCTTTAGGATCATATGGTGTAGTTTTAGGCATGGATTGGCTTGCAGCTCATACAGCAAAGCTAGATTGTCACTGAAAGGTGATTAGCTATTTAGATGATCATGGCATGCTAGTCGAGGTAGTGGGCATTCAGAAGTTCATGGTAGTTCATTTGATATCTGCTTAGCAGCTTAAGTACTGCATGCGGAAGGGATGTCAGTTGTTTTCCATCACTGTTAGCGATAAATCTGAGGATAAGCTAGAGGCATCATTAGATGACCATCCTATCTTGAGGGAGTTCACCGATGTCTTTCCACCAGAGTTACTGGGTATGCCTCCACATAGAGAGGTAGACTTCCACATTGATCTAGTGTCATGTGTCGAGCCATTGTCTCATGCACCCTACAAGATGACCACACATGAGCTCACAGAGCTCAAGTTGTAGTTAGAGAAGTTGCTTGAGAAAGGGCACATCTGACCTAGTGTTTCACCATGGGGTACACTAGTCATCTTCGTGAAGAAGAAGGATGGGTCTCTTTGTTTGTGCATGGACTATAGACAGCTTAATAAGGTGACAGTGAAGAATTGTTATCCTCTGCCTAGGATTGATGACCTTTTTTATCAGATGCAGGGAGCCAAAGTGTTCTCTAAGATAGACCTGAAGTTTGGTTACCACCAGTTGCACATCACAGAAGTGGATATCCATAAGACCTCTTTCCAGACTCGATATGGCCATTATGAGTTCATTGTGGTACCCTTCGGCTTGACGAACACCATCGCAGTGTTCATGAGTCTCATGAACGGGGTGTTCCGAACTTACTTAGATTGGTTCATGATCATTTTCCTTGATGATATTTTGATCTACTTGTGGATGGAGGAGGAGCATGAGGATCACTTACTTTAGGTTTTGCAGTGCTTGAGAGAGCAGCAGCTTTATGGCAACTTGGTGAAGTGTGCCTTTTTCAGGACCAAGGTGTAGTATTTGGGGCACATCCTATCTGGTGATGGTATCTCAGTAGATCCATCAAATATCAGGGCTATCAGGGATTGACCAACACCCACTAGTGTGACAGAGGTTAGGAGTTTTATGGGGTTAGCCAGTTATTACCACAGATTCATAGAGGGCTTTTCCAGGATAGCGTACCCCATCACTTCCCTTCAGCGGAAAGGGAAGAGCTTCACTTGGACTTAGCAGTGCGAGAGGGCCTTTGGGGTCCTCAAGGAGCATCTTATCAGTGCTCCCATATTAGCAGTTCCTGATCCTGTAAGGGATTTTGTGGTTTGTATAGATACATCACTTGAGGGTTTGGGAGTCGTACTTATGCAAGGTGGTAGAGCGACAACATATGAGTCGCGAAAGCTCAAGACCCATGAGCTAAACTACCCCACTCACAATTTAGAGCTTGCAGTAGTGGTTCATTCTCTTGTTCATTGGAGACACTTTCTTTTAGGTTGTTTCTTTGAGCTTCATTCGGATCACCACAGCTTGTAGTACATATTCACACAGCTGAATTTGAATGCCCACTAGCAGCGTTAGATGGAGTTTCTTTGCGAGTATGACTTTGATGTCCACTATATCAAAGGGAAGGAGAATGTGGTTGCTGACACATTGAGTTGGAGGTGCCATGAGATCCTGACCTTGACCTTGAGTGTGGACTTGAGAGAGCGCATCATTCAGCATCTTCCTGAGGATGAGTGGTTTCTTGAGGTATAGCAGGAGATCTAGTCACAGAGGGCCCTTGTGGACAAATTTGTAGGATATTCTCTTGATGCAGATGGGTTACTTAGACATCGACAGTGCATCTATGTACCACATGTGGGTGATCTATGTGCAGTAGTTCTTTCAGAGGCTCACAGAGCACCTTATGTAGCACACCTAGGGGTGAAGAAGATGCATGCTAACTTATGACAGTTATATCATTGGATGGGTATGAGACGAGATATTGCAGAGTATGTTGCTCGATGCCTTGAGTGCCAAAGGGTCAAGGCCGAGTATTAGCATCCAGCAAGTCTTTTATACCTTCATGAGATACCCAAGTGGAAATGGAACACCATTTCCATGGATTTCATTATTGGTCTTCCTATGTCATCTCACCGCCATGATGCCATCATGGTGACGATTGACAAGTTGACAAAGGTGGCACATTTCTCACCTATACACATGACGTATAATGCACTAGTAGTGGCAAGAGTATTCTTGGATGACATTGTTAGATTACATGGGGTACCTCACCGTATCATTTCTAACAAGGACTCAGTGTTCACATCAGCCTTTTGGAAGGCATTATAGTAGGCATTGGGCACACATCTCAACTTCAGTTCCGCTTATCATCCTAAGACAAATGGTCAGACAGAGAGGGTGAATCAGGTTCTAGAGGATATGCTCCGTATGTACATTATGGATCACCAGACTAGATGGGAGGAGTATATGTATCTAGTTGAGTTTGCCTAGAATAATGGGCATCACAGCTCATTGGGTATGCCTCCTTTGTAGGCCTTGTATGGCAAACCTTGCAGGACACCGTTGATTTGGGACCGTATTAAGTACAGGGTTTCTATTGGGCCAAAGTTGGTGTAGGATATGGAGCAGCAGGTGACCTTGATCAGACAGAGACTTCAGGAGGCGCAGGATTGACAGAAGAAGTATGCTGATGCTAAGAGATAGATCGGAGCTTCTTGGTCGGTGACAGAGTATTCTTGAGAGTGCGACCGCACAAGAGTCCAATCCATTTTGGAAAGGGCTCTAAGCTTGCACCATAGTTTGTTGGGCCTTTTAAGATCTTCGAGCAGATAGGACCCATAGCCTACCGTCTAGCCTTGCCACCTAGCTTGTCGTGCATCCACGATGTTTTTCATGTATCTGTTTTGCAGTGTTACATATCTGATTTATCTCATGTATTAGATTGCAGTGCTCTACAAGTAGAGGCGGATGGATAGTTGGCTTTGGAGCCAATTCGCATATTAGCTTGTCAGATGTTGGGCCTTCGAGGTCGAGAGTTGGACCAAGTTAGGGTCTAGTGGGACAAGTACGATGAGGTCACGATGACATGGGAGGATGCAGGTAGATTGAGGACACTTTATCCTCACCTCTTTGATGACTTCCAAGAGGAAGTATAGTCTTAGGGGGGAGGATGTGAGGCCTACCTTTTCACTCCCTTATTTTGATCATTTTATATTACTGTTGGTGACACATTTTAGACTTTTGGGGGTTGTTGTTCCTGATATACAACACTATTAGACTATATGCTTTTACCTTTGATTTACTATGTTAGCATGATTGTGATGAGACTAGATCTTGATTTGATTCACTGACAATGATTTGACATGTGATTTGCATTATGATATTATTGAGATACTAGTTATGTGATTATGTGATGGATTTATTATGCGAAATTTATCTTGTGATGGATTATAGAAATGCATAATTATGAATCTAATTATGATGTGATGTTTATGATTGTTTTATATGATTATGTGATGGTGTGAGTATATGTTTACTTTGTTTTGGCTATGATATACATGTTGGATTAATCTTTTGTTTAAGTGCGCAGGTGTTCTAACCAAGCCACGGATAATCGGAGATTATCCCACACACTTTATGATTTCCCGTGTTAAGACGATCTAGTTCCAAGAGGAACCAAGATCAACTATATTATGCATGATGAAAATTCATAATGTATATGTGTGGTGTTGTTTGGGATAGGTCTAGCCCTATTATATTTGATTTTATTTTTGGTGTTGTAAAGGTGTAATGTTTATTTGATTTTATTTTTGAGTTTTTATTTTTGTGACCCCTTTTTCTGTGATTTTAATCACCCTATGGTGCTCAAAATGGGTTAAAAGTGACCCTAGGTTGTACCCCTAGGGTCTAGGGACCATCTAAGCTTGTCTAACCTTAGGTAAACTCCCATTTGGTCACTTAAACTTCACCCTAAAGTAAAGTGACGAAAATGGAAGTTTGGGAAGGAGTGGAAGGCTGGATCAAACACTCAACCTCATCCACACCTCTTTCCAAAGCTTGGAGGAGTCTTCAAGACCCCTAAATTGTGGAGGACTCAACTCCAAGACTCCCACAATTGGTGAGGGTACCTTGGGGTTTTGTGGGCTTTCATAGGAGGATATGATTGGGGCACTTGTAGTACCCACATCCTTCTTTGGCTTCACTTTTCTCTCCCACATGTGAGAGAGAGCACAAGTGGAGGGGACAAGACTTGGTGGAATGGGTGGATGACATGTGTCACCACCACATTCCATGAATCTTGCAAGTGTATTTGTGGAGGAAGGAGAAGGTGACATGTATCACCTTTTCATTCCTCAAGGCTCATGAGGAGGGCCTATTTTAATCCCTCTTGAAGAGAGGGAGAGGGTTGTTGATTTGTTTTCAATTTTGGATTTTTATTTGAATTTGGGGAGAGAATTAGAGGGATTTTTGGAGGCTCATTTGGAGGACTTGAAGGTGGAGTTGGAAGGGCTCTTCTTCAACTATCTTCCTTGTGGGCTTTTTAAGGTAGGATTCAAGGCTAATGCCTTTCCTTATGTAATTTACATTTCTTGTGTGATGCTTGTGTGTGTGTATTTTTACATTTTTGTTATTGTGGGAAATTTTTGTATGGGTGTTGTGAGAACCTCTCCACTTGGAGAGAATGCTCAACATGTGTGGGGTGGGGGAGGAGTGAACCTCCTCAAGGTCACCTCCTAGTTTAGAATTTTAGCCTTGAGGGCAAGTTATGAGATTGAGCATTTTTAATGGCTTGAGAGCCATGGAGAAATATGTGAAAATTGTTATATATGTGATGGCTTGAGGCCTTGTGAAAATTGGCTTTTGGGACATTTGGAGTGACACTCTTGAGTTGAGTGATGTCCACTCCCCTACTCCTTAAAACTCATTTCTATGAGTTTTGTCTTGTGCAAACCATGGGTGTTCTTCATTCTTTTTGATTGAGTGTTTTGTAGTGAAGTGGAGTGATGTGTTCCTTGTGTGAGGATGACCTCCAAGCTCGGGGGTGACTCTTGAGTGAGTCTATGGTAGAGAGGAGAGCGGTATTTTGTGGCTTTTCCCCCTTCCCATATTTGTTATTACAGGTTTATTGAAGTTTTGGAGCTTGGAAGAAAAGGGCTTGAATCTTGAGTTTTGTCATTTTGGCTCTTTGTGAACTATGGCCAAGTTTCGCTTATTTGTAGTTTGTTTTGTCTCTAAAGAGAGAAGATTATCCCTCTCTTGATTTGTAAAAATAAGTGTTTATATGTTGGGTTGATTGTATCTTATTTTAGAGTTGTAAATAATCATTATGGAGGTTGTTTTGTTTTATGGGGTTTCTTGAAATGTTACAAGAAAAAAGATATTGTATGTAGTGTTTTGTTCAAATTTTTTGTCAAAATATGCAAAAAAATTGGTTCTTCAATTTATATGTTTTCCAAGGGAAAGAATATGTTAGTTGCTGATTTTTGTGTTCCAAAGAGAAAATATGAAACTTAGTGTTGTTTCCATCCTATATATATATATATATATTATACTTGAAAAAGAATTTACTTCATACCTTGCAATGAAAACAACTTTGTTATTTTCTTTTACCAAATTGATTCAAGTAATATTGTAAAATTTCATCCTTATATATATATATATATATATATATATATATATATATATAATGAAATATGGATAATGATAGAATAAAGTAAATGGGTTTATATATTTATAAACCCATTTACTTTATTTTATCATTATCCATATTTCTTTTTTTTACTGGAAAGCCCTATTGGCAGACTATTTATGTTATATATATATAAAGAATGCATTTTTTATTGTGTATATATGTTGGAAATAGGATCAAACAACACAACTGTCATAAAAAAGAACAAAGAGAAACTATGTTTTGGATCGAATGTGATGGGGGGCGGCGGTGGCTGTATTGCATTTGAAGGATGGGGGGGGGTTGAACTCCCCACCCATCTCCCACTACGCAGTGGGAGATGGGTGGGGAGTTCGCTCCCAACCCACCCCTCTTTCCTTACCAATGTGGACTGCATTTAACATTCGAACAACCATTGTGTATGTGGCCTGTGGGTTCCCTTAAACTTGTTGCTCTTTAATTGGTAGTCGGCTCTTGCATGACCTGAAACTTTTATCAATGCTAATATATATATATATATGTGTGTGTGTGTGTATACCTCTGGCAGATACTTAGTTTTGCAGCTTATAAAAATATTTGATCTCTAGAAAAGAAAAAAATATACCAGTGTATATATATATACACACATTTTTTTAAAAAGAGGGGTTTGGAATGGATATATACTCTATTAGTATACCTCCGAAGCTTCAACCATGTCTGCCTTCATCTCAATCCTGCAACAAAAGGAAAAGTGAGGAAATGAGAAAACAAGAAAATAGAGAAAAGAAAACAAATGAGAGTTTTAGGGTTAGGGCTTTCTTATCTTATAAGGAAAATGATATTTTATTGTGGAGAGCTTTTAGGGCTTTTAATTGTTTTATTTATAAATGTTTAACTTGTGGGGACAACTTATTTCTTTATCTTTTTTTTTTAAAAAAAATTTGAATGGGTTCCTTATTGAGTGGGAATTAAATTTTTATCTAAATTTTTAATGGGTGTTATGGGTATACATTGCTTTATCTCATGGGAATTATTTTGCTAAAACTATTAGTGGGGAAATGAGATGATTATTTATTTTAGGAGCACGTTATATCTTAGGAAAGATATCTTAGTTTTAATTTTGGGGGTGTATTATATCAGTGATGTAATTTTATTTGTTTAGGGTTAGGAGATTTAAACCCCTTTATTTAATTGTAATAACTCCTTAGGGATTGTTGGCAAGAGACACTATATGGATTCATGTATGTTGTCATTGATGGGAACAAAGGTTATCCCACACATCTGCAAGACATGATGAGTCTCTACCGAAAGTCAGATTGAAGAAGTGTTATGATCCATAAGCAAGAATAGAGCAATCAGCAAGGTTCGACAGTCAGGTTCGGATCTCTCAGAGGATCTCAGTGAAGTGCAGATTTGGGGAAGTCAAGAGGAGTACCTTGACTAATAGATTCCAAGGATTTAGCCTTCGGTAATGGAAGGGTGAAAAGATATGAGTACTTGAGTGTTGGGTCCCTGTTTGGCAGAGTAGACAGAGGAAGAAGTGTACTGACAGAGTGTCAGACCCAAATCTGAAAGAGATATTGCTGATGACCAAGTTTCTTGAGGTATCATTCATGATTGGCCGACATGATTGACGACTTCTTCAAGCATCTCCTAGATCCGCATCACTTGGTAAGCAAGGATCCAGCTGACAGATCAAAGCTTGGGAAAATATTGACTATTTTGGATGCCGACTAGAAAGGTGGTGAGATTACTTGTATGGATATATATATATATATATATATATATATATATATATATATATATATATATATATATATATATATATATATATATATATATATATATATATATATATATATATATATATATATATATATATATACCAAATGAATTTAGATATGAAGGTGTGTGGTGTGAATGTGTAATTGTGTGAATAAAAGCAGAAGAGTAGTGTGAAGGAAGTAAGTGTTGATAACTGAGAGGGGGGGGTGAATCAGTTATCCTAATTATTTCTTCTTTTGAACTTTCTTATTAATTAATGCAGCATTGAATCAACATAAAAATATTACCATGAAATGAGAAACACATGACACAGTATTTTTGACGTGGAAACCCTGTTAAGGGAGAAAACCATGGGGTGATTAACCCAAAGATTATTCTCTATTAGAAGAATAAGGAGTTACAAAAATGGCACTTGCCAATTAGGGCTCACTGCCCGAGCACACTGCTCACAAAGAGGCACACTGCCTACAAAGAGACACACTGTCTACAAAAGAATGTTATACAATACTTGAACTAATTGGAAGCATCTACATATGCTGGAGTTCAGTTCCGGTTAGGCTCAGTACACTGATCTGCTACACTTCATCTTTCCTCTGTTCTTTATTCTACTTTCCTTTCACATACCATATCTTTCTTACTACTTCTGCTCTGCTCTGCAATTATTCACATAACACATAACTCAACTGCACTTCTCACAACAAAATCCATCCTCTATTTATATCCGTACTAGTGATTTCATTATCTTTCTAGTCGGCACCCGGAATAGTCTATCTTCTCACAAACTTTGTTCTGTCAGCTGAATCCTTGCATATCAAGTAATGCGGATCAAGCATATACTTGTAGATATCATTAATCATGTCGGCCAAACATGATTCATGCCTTCACAACCTTTACCATCAACAGTAACACATCCGGAAAATAGTCTGATACTCTGTCAGTTAGTTCTTCCTCTGTTCTCACTGTCTTTCAGGAATCTGGTACTCAACTATTCATATCTTCTTTCTTGTCCATCACCGGAAGCTAAATCCTTGGAATATACTACTCAAGGTAGTCCTTTTGACTTCCCCAAATTTGCACTGCACCAAGACACTTCCTCTGAGAGATCCGGACCAATCTGTCGGACCTTGCCACATGCTCTGTTCTTGTTCACCGGACCACAATAATCTTCATTCTGACTTCCAGTAGAGACACACCATGACTTGCGGATATGTGGGATGACCTTTATTGCCATTAATGACAACAACCATGAATCCATATAGTGTCTCTTGCCAACAATCTCCCCCTTTGGCATTGATGGCAACACTTAGTGAAAAATGACTAAGTGTTTACACTATGCTCCCCCTTGGCTGATGCTCTATCTTTATATATAATTTCCAGAACTCCCCCTTAGTTGGATTCCTCATTTTTAACTACTCCTCACTCCTCCTTTGACATCAATGGCAAAAGGTAGGGTCCGCACACCAAAATTTTCAAAGATTTACTATACATAGCCGCATATTTACATACTCACATAAACTGAAGAATGTCTGCAAAGGATGTCTTCAATTGGACCAGTTCTGTAGCCCAACTTTGCTTCATTCTGTCCAAAATTGAAATGTGACCACTTAACAAAAATGCAAAAGCTTCTGCCCTTTTGAGATCTGTCAGATCATTTGTTTGGGCGGTAGTCTGAGCATCACTGATGGCTTCATGCATATTTTCTAACTTAGGGATTATAATCCTTCTAAGTTCTCCCATCTGGTTAGTTATATTCTTCCTTTCCTTCTCAAAGTTCTTTATTGTATTTGTGATTGCAATAGTTTGACATTCTTGATTCACTATGGAGGAAGAGAGAGGATCAAAACTTTGAGATAAACTTTGTAGTTTGTCCTGTTCCTCTTTTATTTTCTTATCAATTTCTACTATTGCCTTTAACCAGGAGATACAAAATTTGTAGATGTCACTACCATCCTTAAGAGCATTTTCTAAGCTCTTTATTCCAATACTCATATTTTTTCTATCATTAGAGATTAATCCTAGTACTTCTGAAAATCTCTTATCCAAAAATTCCTTCCGGACCTTTTCTTCAGCTGATTTTTCTAGAGAATCAAAATGTGTATCAACACTGCTGACTAAGGTTTTGAGATTACCGAAAGAGGAGGCTGTCGGATCTATCTGGACTGATGGCATAATCTTTTCAAGCACTCTGGAAGCAGCCTCTATCAACTCACAGTCTTCCATATGAGACTTTAGGAGTTTTTCATTTGCCTTAGCATTTGCAAATGAAGCTATCTTCATCGTCTATATCGGAGAGAGAGAGAGAGTCAAAGTTGAATGGGCCTTTTAGAAGCTCCGGTTCATCAATCTCTATTGTTTCTTGGCTCAGAAATTTTTGAACAGTTTGTGTAGTGTCTCTTGCCAGAGATAGATGTTTCTTTTCTTCTGTAGTTTTGTCCTTTGGAGTCTTTTCTCCTTCCACATTCTTACCACTTTCAGTTGTGGTTTTCTCTATTGGAATCTTCTCTTTCTCTGCATCCTTGGTGCTATCAACCTCTTTTTCTTTTACTGTTGCTTCTTTCTCCTGTAATTTCTCTTGGGATTTGGAGATTGTAGGGGAAACTGGAGGAGAGATGTTACTCTGTTCAAGGGCCACTTCTTCCGGAGCAGATGATTCCAAGTCCATAGTTGTTTCTGCACCTAAGTCCTCTACAATAGGAATGTTGAACCTTTTGAATGTATTCCGGAGGATCTCTTCAGTGTCCTTGGCTACTTTGTCGGTCTCACCAAGCATAAGCTGATTCATCCTTGCTTTGCTTCTAAATTCATCCTTGCAGTCTTTGAATACTATGTTCATTGTTTTGTGATCAATTGAAGGATATAGCTGAATAGCTATCTGTTCCCTGATCTCAAGGTCTTTTGCCATGGCATTGTTCTTTCTTATTTCTAATTCCTTCTCTAGACTCTTAGGAATTTCAGAGATAATCTCAATAAAAGCTTTATTGTAAATGTTCAGGTACCTAATTATAGCTTCCTGCAGGATCTTTTGATCTGCCTCATTGTAGTCATCATAGAATTCAGCCACTGGTTGAAGGTTCCCATCCACAGTGACTGATTTGACTACACTGTCTAGAGACAGGGTGGGCTTTTCAACAAATTCCTCTATCATTTCTTCCTTGTCTTGGCCTGTGGAGGGTTTACCGGATCCTTTCTTCTTCTGCTTCTTTATTTCTTTTACTCCCTCATCTGACTCAGTTTCCTCTTCATCCTTTTGGCTTTCATAAGCCCTTGTGGCTTTTGTCTTAGATCTTTTACCAGATGCCTGGACTTCCAGTTTTGAGCTTTTGGTTGTGGGAGGTGCAGATCTTTTTGATGATCTGGTCCGAGTGGAAGTTTCAACCAGAACACTTTCTTCACTTTTCTTTTCTGCCCTCTTCTTCTCTTTCTCATCCCCTTCCTTCTTCTTCCGGTGAGCATCAAGTGCTTCCATGGAGATTCCAAGGCCTTGTGCTATGTGTTCTACTTCTTTTCTAACTTTCCTCTTGATCTCTAGTTCTCTGAGTTCAACATGAATTTTTATACTTAGTTCCTCAAATGTTCTGAACCTTTCTGCCTTTGGATCTTTAGGCTGACTTAGCATGTGTTGAACATGCAGCTCCACTATCTGTTCATCCACTTCATACCCCATGGGCATGATCCACACAGTTCTTGGTTCTACTGCCTCCATTAGACACTGATCTGTTTCTACCATAAAGCATACTGTGTCTTTGTACTTTTCAACAAGGGATTGGGGTATTCTTTCTCTTGCATGCATCATGCTCTGGAAGTTCTTGAAATATCCCCATAGAGCTGTTTTTCTTGCTTTAGCATCCCCAAGTCCATGCAAATAATCTCTGATTTGGATGGCAACCGGTCTGTCATTCTGCCATATCCATCCACTGGATCTGGGAAGCTCATTCATGTAATAAAAGAAGAGACAAAGGATCGAATTTCCATACTTGAAGGAGTTTTTCTTGTCCTTCTTGATCTTCTACAGATTTTCAAAAAGTTGGTTTACAAGAAGCTCACACAAGTCATAGTCTGTATTCTCCTTTAACATTTGATAAACTGTGTAGATTGCAGTTCCTGGTACTGAATTTTCCCTATTGGAGTGATAGATTTTGTAACCAATTATCATAGATGCAAATTTGACATCCAGTTCAGTGATGTCTTCAACTGTCATAGCTCTCTTGTCAAACTTAGATCCGGTTGCATCACTAATTGTCTGATTTTTTACAGACTTGAGAACAGATAATCCACCGGATGAGTGTAGACCGGTTACAGCCCTAATTGCATCTTTGGTGATCTTGAAGGGCTTGTTCAACCATAGGAAGTTGTCATGCACTCTACTTAGTACATACCAGACCCATTCATCTTCTTCAAAACAGGGGAAATGGATGCACTGTGCAAAGTGTTTGTCCCGGATGGCTTTGTACTGAGGTTTAATCTCAAAGGAGTCATCTATCAACTGTTTGTGATAGATATCCATCAGTTTTGATTCTCCAAAGTCTTCAAAATTTGCATGAATGTAAACCCTAATGTCCTCCGTATGCAATACACCATGCGGAACACTGGAGAAGGCTCCTAGTGGATCTACTTCCAAAGATTTGTATGGATGTTTCTTGAATGTGGGGCAAGGTCTATCAGAGATCTTAACTATATTCGGAGTAGCCATTTTTCAAAGATTTGCAGTGAGATATTGAAAACGTAAAATACCTTATGCGCCTCCGGATATACAGAGTGGTTGGATTGATTTCTGTATGTAGTAACTTCTGCAAGTGATCTTTGGTGAACTTGATGAATTTTATTGCAGAGCTCCGCTTTTCACTTCTTCTTGGGTGTGGAATGATCAAGTGATTATTGAGAAATCCCTTATATTGTTTCACAAACCCTAATATCTGTTTGCAATAAATGCTCGACCTACATTGTTCCGGTTTGCCTTATTCAGATAACTTGGAATACCGGATCAGCCCTGATCTATGAACATCATGCGGATCTTCCAACTATGAATAAATCAAGATGACACATCACAAGGACATCCCAAACACTCTGTCCAATCCGCAGAATAAGACAATGCATTTCCGGATCTCTCCGGATCCTTTTTGTAATCCTCTGTCATTCCGGAGCATCTCTCGGAATAGGTCTTATTTGATCAATCACAACTTCTTTACATCTCCATGCGGACCTCTGAAATCTTATCTGGATCATCTCAAGACTTATATCTTCAAACCCTTTACTCTGCATCTTGTGCCACATCCAGCACCACTTGATTGGCTGGGGGAACAGGATTTTCTTTGAGTATCCCCCTGAGCCAGAGCTCACTTTTTAATTTCTAGAAGGAATATTAGCACCAGAGTCTGGTGCGGATCCAACTTCTATATTCTCTAAACTTTTCTTTACCCAAGTCTTGCTCATCTGATTCCTAACTTCATCCGCATTCATCTTTTGTTTACCCTTGTCTTGATTCTGATTATACACCAGACCTCTTTTGTCCCGATTCTTGTTTCTGCAGACTTTAGCATTATGACCGGACCTATTATAGATTTGGCAAATAACATTTCTTTGCATATTTGACTGATAACCTCTTGATCTACATTGATTAGCCATATGACCTACTCTATTGCATGCAAAGCATCTACCATTGAATGATTTGTTTACTTGCATATTTCTACATTCATGAGACTTGTGTCCATACCTTTTGCAGTTAAAGCACTGTCCAGAGAAGGATGGATTAGTCTGATTCATTCTCTTGCTGCACTGATTAGCTTTGTGACCAAAGTGATTGCAGCTGTGGCAATATCCATTGAAGGATGGATATCTTTGAGCATTGGGCTGTCTTACCGGAGGTCTTCTAGGCCTATTCCTTGGATTTTCTAATCCAAAATTCTTTTGACCGGATCTAGAGATTTCTCCTTTCTCATATCCCAAACCATACTTGTCATCTGTCCTCTTTTGACTTCCAAGAAGTACTTCAAGTTGGGCAAAACTTATCTTGAATTTTTCTTTATATTCATTTGCTGTTTGAAGATCTCTTTTGAGAGAGACAATTTGATCCTCAAGTTTTTCTTCATTATCTTTGGCATCTTCAAGATCAGATTCAAGATGTCTGATAATCCTATCCATCTGGTGGCATTCTTCTGATTTCTCTTTAAGAGATTGTCTTAGATTGTCTTCAGCTTTTCTTTTTTCTTTAATCTCTTGAGTAAACTTTATAGTTCCTGATTCTATTTCATGTCTTAACATAATGACTTCTTTTGATAACTTTTCACATAACTTAGTTTTCTTAGTCAATTCTTCATTTGTATTGCTTTCTTCACTTTGTCTTGCTAATTGTTGGAGCAGCTCCTTTCTCTTTTTCATAGAGAGACTTAATTTGTCCTTTAGTTCTCTCATGAATTCATCAGCCTATTTTAGTCTTTCCTTTAATTCATTGACTTCAGAGTTTGACTGTTCAAGATCCTCAAGGGCAGTCTTGAGTTGCTCCCTTAAACCATATGCATCCATTTGAACTCCCAGATCTTCCTCAAGCTATTAGGCTCTATTAGAAGGAACTTAGCTCTGATACCAATTGTTGATAACTGAGAGGGGGGTGAATCAGTTATCCTAATTATTTCTTCTTTTGAACTTTCTTATTAATTAATGCAGCATTAAATCAACATAAAAACATTACCATGAAATGAGAAACACATGACACAGTATTTTTGACGTGGAAACCCTATTAAGGGAGAAAACCACGGGGAGATTAACCCAAAGATTATTCTCTGTTAGAAGAATAAGGAGTTACAAAAATGGCACTTGCCAATTAGGGCTCACTGCCCGAGCACACTGCTCACAAAGAGGCACATTGCCTACAAAGAGACACACTATCTACAAAAGAATGTTATACAATACTTGAACTGATTGGAAGCATCTACATATGCTGGAGTTCAATTCTGGTTAGGCTCAGTACACTAATCTACTGCACTTCATCTTTCCTCTGTTCTTTATTCTGCTTTCCTTTCACATACTGGATCTTTCTTACTACTTCTGCTCTGCTCTGCACTTATTCGCATAACACATAACTCAACTGCACTTCTCACAACAAAATCCATCCTCTATTTATATCTGCACTAGTGATTTCATTATCTTTCTAGTCGGCACCCAGAATAGTCTATCTTCTCACAAACTTTGTTCCGTCGGCTGAATCCTTGCATATCAAGTAATGCGGATCAAGCATATACTTGTAGATATCAATAATCATGTCGGCCAAACATGATTCATGCCTTCACAACCTTTACCATCAACAGTAACACATCCAGAAAATAGTCTGATACTCTGTCAGTCAGTTCTTCCTCTATTCTCACTATCTTTTAGGAATCCGGTACTCAACTATTCATATCTTCTTTCTTGTCCATCACCGTGTTAGTGCCTGAATTGACTGGCAGTTTTTGAGCAATTTTCATGTAGGCACTTTCCCTAAGTATCCAAAAAAATGTTCTAAGTGTTGGACCTCCTCAGCATTTTTCAGCTGCATCATCATATTTTCTTTAATGAGGAGGTCATCATCATCATGTTTGCTTCGATGGTGGTCAGCATCATCATGTTTTCTGTCGACCGGTTTTCTCATCAGGATCATCATGTTTCAATATTGGGTGATGTCTGGATATCATCCTGATCCTGCTGGTGAGTTGCAGTGTGCCCTGATTTGCTTGCGGGGGTGATTTTTCAAGTATCCGGTGATCTTCCAATTATCACCTTGCCCTTTTATGATGATGATGTCACCCCGACCTTCCGAGGGGTTATTCTCTGAGTTGTTCGACCTGACTTGTTTTTTCTTAAGGGTCATCATCATCATCATCATATTTCCAGTTATCACCGTGTTGCTTGCGAGGGTCATCATATTTTCTGCCTGCATGATGTTTCGCCGAGGTGATATTTTTATCATCGGGTGATCTTGGTTATGATCATCCTGATGATGTTGTTGAAGAGTTCTAAGTATGACCCGATATTCACTGGGGTCATCATATTTTGGACGTCAGGATGATCTTAGTCAATATCATCCTGATGATGTTGTATCACTTCATGTTCGTTGTTTTATCATCCTGATGATGCTGACGTCATTCTTATATCAGGGTGATATCTATTTCTCTGCCTATTTGCATCATGATATTTCCGAAGGGAGATATCCGCCTGTTGGCTTCGTGCATTATCTAGTGGGGGGTGATCTTTTCAAGCATCATCATATTCATCTATCGCCCCGATCTTATAGTGGAGCTACAGTGCATCATGATATTTGTGCATCAGGATGATATTTCCAAATATCCGGTTATCTTCCGAATATCATCCTGATGTCGATATGATGATGATGTCATCAAGGTCCGGGGGGGTCATATTTCTAACACTGATCATCTTGTGGAGATTCCCCGATATTTGCAGATATGATGATGACGTCATCCGGATATGAGGAGGTGCGCAGCGGGCAGATATGATGATGACGTCAGCAGGATATGATGATGACGTCATCAGGATGTTCATCGGCCAGACTTTTGGTATAGGCTCAGCAGGAGGATGTTCCTCCGATGGATCAGGTTGTGCGGATGAGGGCGAATATCATGCAGGTTATATTGCGACATGATGCTAATGTCAGGGTGATATTTCAAGCGACAGGATATCATGCTGTTGGAGGATGATGATGAAGTCTTATACTAGTGTCGTCAGGAGCAAAAGCACCGACATTATATATGCTCATGACCTAGTATATAAAGTGTTAAAGAGGTTGCTGCGGGGTGCATGTGAGATAATTGATATCCTACATATTTTCAAATATCATGATGATGAATCTCGGCGGGAAATGGTTGCGATGCAGAATTGACGTTTTCCCGAGGCCGCGGGTTGGTGTGCCATTAATGGCGAAGGTTGCAGAGGTATGGGCGGATCTGGTACCTGATTGAAGGTGTACATCGACGAACAGTGGTGCAGGGCTTGAGATTTCTTCCTGTCTCCTCCCCTACCTGCTGCATTCATGTTTGGGTGCCAATCTGGTAATGTGTTGAGCGCCATTTTGCTGATACTGTGTATCTGGCGGGATTTTTGGTCAACCATGTAATTAATTGCTGTGGTACACTACCTGGCTGTTATAAGCAGGAAGTGTTATTCATTTTTGGTTGTTGAAAGTTGAAGATTTTTGGCTCTGTAATTCAAAACAAGCTGATCTGGTTGCTCTGTACAGCTTAACTTGTGAGTTTATGTATCTCCTGTTGTACGATTTGGCATGAATCCACTGATTTCATGGTTAATCTTATACGAGTAATGCTATCTTAGCATGTGTTGTGTTAATTCTGTCTCCAGTATTGCATGTATTCTTCTTCTGAATCTGGATATTTGGGTAATATTTAGATTCTAGAGTATAGAATTCCTATGTTGAATGTCTGATCTTTTAACTTCTGCTCAAGGGGTAGATTAAACTATTTTCAGGTTGAACATTGGGAAGGGTATACTGCAGTAGGGATGCCATAAGTATAGACAGCTTAACACTCTTTATTGGGAGATATCTGTAAGGCAGATATCATGTGTATCCCCCTGAAATCCAGTTTTAGCTATTCATGCTGATCATTCACAGGTGTATGTCTACCGACTCCAAGCCCTGGATAGGCACCAATCTAGATCTGTGTTGAGGTTATACACCATGTCCAGCTTTGCATCCAAAATTCAAACTAAACCATTTCATACTTCCACCTGTTAGTTGTAGGAGTAGGACTAGGAACCCCCTGCATGCTCTCATACCCAACCAGACATCATGTCCAAGAATGTTGCCAGCCTTGTGATCTATCATACAGATCTTGGTCCATACATGAGAGTATCCTGCCTGTTGTTGTCAAGTTAGATCTTTCTATCTTTGAGCCAGTTAAGGTTACATCTTGAGTTATAGGGATACCCCCCTTGGTGCGGCAGAACCAGAAGTGAAGCGGAGGCAGCTCACGCAACCTCCTGTATTTAGTTGGCTGAATCTGCATGTGCATTAGAAGTGGCAAACCCTAATGCTGATTCAGAAGAAAAACCAACAAATTGGCGACTCCGCTGGGGATGTTGATGTAAAGTGATATCCTGCAGTCTCTGGTGAAGTTTTGCTCTGCTGGTGGAATGAACTCAGAAACATATTTGATGAGCTTTCAGCTGCTGTAAATTTTGTCCTCTCTGGAGAGGTGGCGACTCTGCAAAAAAGATCTAAATGCACATGAAAAATGGATGTATGTGATGTGACAAAAATGTGTTGTTCATTTTTCTGCATCTGTATGAGGAAAGGTACCTTGTTACTTCCCCTTTATTTGCTATTTTACTGCATAGGTTAGATGCCAGGGAAAGCCTTAGGTCTTAGACAGACAAAGGATGTCTAAGAGTAAGATTTTTATGAATCCAAGTATGAATTATCCCATACTCAGTGGTGAAATGTTGGATAAAGGAATAGAAGAGATAAGAAATAGGTTGATATTCTTAGAGGCTGAGCAAGCCCAGTTAAAAAACAGTAACCCTGTTGTGTCTGCCAGTCAGAAGGCTAAACCTCTTCTCAGCCCTTTTGATCCTTTGTATGACCAACTGGATTTGTCATGGGTGGATTATAAAGTAGAAACTATGTCTGCTAGGATATACTGTCAGATGCCTAGATTTAGTGGTCACAATGTATGTGATGGGAATGCACATATCCAAAATTTTCACAGTTTTATGGGAAAATATTCATTCAGAGATGAGGATATGTGGATGAGGTTTTTTGTTAGGTCCTTTGATGCAAAAGCAAAAGACTGGTATTTGAGCTTTCCAAAGAAATCCTTTGCCTGTTGGGATGAGCTTGCTGACTGTTTCAAGGAAGAATTTGCAAAAGAACCAGCTGATCTTGTTGCAGAATTGATGAGAATCAGAAAACAAGATGAAGAGCCATGTGTTGATTTCAGTCATAGGTTTGCAATAGCCCTTTCACAGATCCCAGAAGTCTTCAGACCTGATATTTCAGCCTGTGTTGGCATATTCTTTGAAGCTTTTGAGGAGGGCTTTAGTGCAATACTGAGGGATTTCAAGGTGACAAGTATGCAGATGGCATACAGGTTCATAGAAAAGATAGAAAAAATCAGAAATGTGTACCTGCTGAAACCCCTGTCCTCAGGCCTTGCTGTGAGAAATGGTTATGAAGCTGCAAATGACCAAATGATTATGGCATCATGTGCAGATAAAAATGAAAATAAAAGCATAGAGGTTGAGACTGCTATGTTTGAACATAATGCTGACAATACTGCTCAACTGGATTGTTCACCAGTTGAGGATGCCAGTGAAAGGACTAGTGAGGATTCCCATTGCAATGATGAGGCAGCTGACCATGAAAACAATAACGAGGTTATGGACAGCAATGAGCAATTTTTGGAATGGACCTGTGGAGACAATTGTGAGTATTGTACTCAAGACAGAGAAGATATAAGCAAACAGAGAAGCAGTCCTATGTGTGACCCATTGCCTACCTTTCAAACACAGGGAGATCATGAAGAGCAGTAAGAAATTGAAATAAGTGCTAGTTCAGAGCATGATTGTTTTTCATTTGATGGCTGTTTTACTTATGACACACAGGCTGATACTCCTCCACAAAGTGAATCCATTGGTGATGAAGATGTGTGCTCTGCTGCCCATGAACAAATGGCATACTATGATGAAACTGATGCACCTGGGTCACCCATTTATGACACATATGGTGATGAGGATCTGTCTGAGTATGGTGAAGATCTAGACACTATTTTTGGCTTGGATTCTGTTTCTCATCCTGATAAAAGAGGAAACAACATACATCAGGTAAGTGACTGTGAAAATGTGCCTGATTTGAAAGAGATGCCAGAGCCTGATCTTTTCCAGCCTGGTGCTGCTGATTGTTGTGTACATGATGTGCACAATTGTGATTTTGAAAGCTTTTCTTTTGATGTGCCAGCATATAATACAATGAGCTCTGATCTTCCTAGTTGTGTGGTGGACTTTGAGTGTTTCCTATTTTCAGTCCAGCTAGGAGATCATGTTGCAATGCATGATGATGATATAGATGATAAGTGCTATATGCCATATGAGTATGCATTGCTTGATATATTCTGCACCCACATGTCACATGATGCTGAAGGTTATCTGCACATGTTTGATAATGACAAGCCAAATCAGAGGGTTGAATATGTAGATGACAAGGTTTGTTTGTGGGTGGATCCTGACAGTATCTCCAAGCTTGACCCAGTGTATGCGGATGAAAACAAAGTGTTTGACAAAGGGAGATACATGTTTTTCTTTTCTTGGTGGCCTTAGGCCATCAAGTGTGTTTGGTGATGCAGGTCGGTGTATTATTTGACTCTATGCCCAATGGATAGGGACTGGTCTACATCCCAGAGATCTGGGGTTCTCGCTACAATCTTGCACCTACACGTCCCCAGACAGAGCCAGTGTTAGCGCCTGAATTGACTGGCAGTTTTTGAGCAATTTTCATGTAGGCACTTTCCCTAAGTATCCAAAAAAATGTTCTAAGTGTTGGACCTCCTCAGCATTTTTCAGCTGCATCATCATATTTTCTTTAATGAGGAGGTCATCATCATCATGTTTGCTTCGATGGTGGTCAGCATCATCATGTTTTCTGTCGACCGGTTTTCTCATCAGGATCATCATGTTTCAATATCGGGTGATGTCTGGATATCATCCTGATCCTGCTGGTGAGTTGCAGTGTGCCCTGATTTGCTTGCGGGGGTGATTTTTCAAGTATCCGGTGATCTTCCAATTATCACCTTGCCCTTTTATGATGATGATGTCACCCCGACCTTCCGAGGGGTTATTCTCTGAGTTGTTCGACCTGACTTGTTTTCTCTTAAGGGTCGTCATCATCATCATCATATTTCCAGTTATCACCGTGTTGCTTGCGAGGGTCATCATATTTTCTACCTGCATGATGTTTCGCCGAGGTGATATTTTTATCATCGGGTGATCTTGGTTATGATCATCCTGATGATGTTGTTGAAGAGTTCTAAGTATGACCCGATATTCACTGGGGTCATCATATTTTGGACGTCAGGATGATCTTAGTCAATATCATCCTGATGATGTTGTATCACTTCATGTTCGTTGTTTTATCATCCTGATGATGCTGACGTCATTCTTATATCAGGGTGATATCTATTTCTTTGCCTATCTGCATCATGATATTTCCGAAGGGAGATATCCGCCTGTCGGCTTCGTGCATTATCTAGTGGGGGGTGATCTTTTCAAGCATCATCATATTCATCTATCGCCCTGATCTTATAGTGGAGCTACAGTGCATCATGATATTTGTGCATCAGGATGATATTTCCAAATATCCGGTTATCTTCCGAATATCATCCTGATGTCGATATGATGATGACGTCATCAAGGTCCGGGGGGTCATATTTCTAACACTGATCATCTTGTGGAGATTCCCTGATATTTGCAGATATGATGATGACGTCATCCGGATATGAGGAGGTGCGCAGTGGGCAGATATGATGATGACGTCAGCAGGATATGATGATGACGTCATCAGGATGTTCATCGGCCAGACTTTTGGTATAGGCTCAGCAGGAGGATGTTCCTCCGATGGATCAGGTTGTGCGGATGAGGGCGAATATCATGTAGGTTATATTGCGACATGATGCTGACGTCAGGGTGATATTTCAAGTGACAGGATATCATGCTGTTGGAGGATGATGATGAAGTCTTATACTAGTGTCGTCAGGAGCAAAAGCACCGACATTATATATGCTCATGACCTAGTATATAAAGTGTTAAAGAGGTTGCTGCGGGGTGCATGTGGGATAATTGACATCCTGCATATTTTCAAATATCATGATGATGAATCTCGGCGGGAAATGGTTGCGATGCAGAATTGACGTTTTCCTGAGGCCGCGGGTTGGTGCGCCATTAATGGCGAAGGTTGCAGAGGTATGGGCGGATCTGGTACCTGATTGAAGGTGTACATCGACGGACAGTGGCGCAGGGCTCGAGATTTCTTCCTATCTCCTCCCCTACCTGCTGCATTCATGTTTGGGCGCCAATCTGGTAATGCGTTGAGCGCCATTTTGCTGATACTGTGTATCTGGCGGGATTTTTGGTCAACCATGTAATTAATTACTGTGGTACACTACCTGGCTGTTATAAGCAGGAAGTGTTATTCATTTTTGGTTGTTGAAAGTTGAAGATTTTTGGCTCTGTAATTCAAAACAAGCTGATCTGGTTGCTCTGTACAGCTTAACTTGTGAGTTTATGTATCTCCTGTTGTACGATTTGGCATGAATCCACTGATTTCATGGTTAATCTTATATGAGTAATGCTATCTTAGCATGTGTTGTGTTAATTCTGTCTCCAGTATTGCATGTATTCTTCTTCTGAATCTGAATATTTGGGTAATGTTTAGATTCTAGAGTATAGAATTCCTATGTTGAATGTCTGATCTTTTAACTTCTGCTCAAGGGGTAGATTAAACTATTTTCAGGTTGAACATTGGGAAGGGTATACTGCAGTAGGGATGCCATAAGTATAGATAGCTTAACACTCTTTATTGGGAGATATCTGTAAGGCAGATATCATGTGTATCCCCCTGAAATCCAGTTTTAGCTATTCATGCTGATCATTCACAGGTGTATGTCTACCGACTCCAAGCCCTAGATAGGCACCAATCTAGCTCTGTGTTGAGGTTATACACCATGTCCAGCTTTGCATCCAAAATTCAAACTAAACCATTTCATACTTCCACCTGTTAGTTGTAGGAGTAGGACTAGGAACCCCCTGCATGCTCTCATACCCAACCAGACATCATGTCCAAGAACGTTGCCAGCCTTGTGATCTATCATACAGATCTTGATCCATACATGAGAGTATTCTGCCTGTTGTTGTCAAGTTAGATCTTTCTATCTTTGAGCCAGTTAAGGTTACATCTTGAGTTATAGGGATACCCCCCTTGGTGCGGCAGAACCAGAAGTGAAGGGGAGGTAGCTCACGCAACCTCCTGTATTTAGTTGGCTGAATCTACCTGTGCATTAGAAGTGGCAAACCCTAATGCTGATTCAGAAGAAAAACCAACACACCGGAAGCTAAATCCTTGAAATATACTACTCAAGGTAGTCCTTTTGACTTCCCCAAATCCGCACTACACCAAGACACTTCCTCTGAGAGATCTGGACCAATCTGTCGGACCTTGCCACATGCTCTGTTCTTGTTCACTAGACCACAACAATCTTCATTCTGACTTCCGGTAGAGACACACCATGACTTGCAGATATCTAGGATGACCTTTGTTGCCATCAATGACAACAACCATGAATCCATATAGTGTCTCTTGCCAACAGTAAGACAGGTCTGGAATGTGACAGGACAACTGAACCAAAAGAAAGTAAGAATGAAGTGCAACAGATCAGTTTATTGAGCTCAACCGGAACTGAATCTTACCATGTGTGGATGCTTCTCATCAGTTCAAACATTGTGTTATCTTCCTCTCTTTTAGGCAGTGAGCCTCTTGTGAGCAGTATGCTCAGGCAGTGAGCCCTAAATTGGCAGGTGCCATTTTGTACTTCTATTCTTCTAACAGAGAATACATTCTTGGGTTAATCACCTCGTGGTTTTTCCCTTAACCAGGTTTTCCACGTCAAAATCATTGTGTTATGTGTATTGACTTTGTTTCTACTTTCATGCTTGTTTGCTTTGATGCTGCACTAATTATTAAAGAAGACCAGAAAGTTGAATAAATTTAAGATAACTGATTCACCCCCCCTCTTAGTTATCAACAATTGGTATCAAAGCCAAGTTCCTCCAAACAAGAGCCTAACAGCTTGAGGAAGATCTGGGAATTAAAATGGATGTGTATGGTATGAGGGAACAACTTTAGTCTTCCCTAGATGATCTTGAGCAATCTAATTCTGAAGTCAATGAATTGAAGGAAAGACTCAAACAGGCTGATGATTTCATAAATGAACTAAAAGGGAAACTAAGCCTCTCTATGAAAAAGAGAAAGGATCTACTTCAGCAATTGGCAAATCAAAATGAAGCAAATGATACAAATGGAGATCTGAAGGAAAAAACCAAGTTATGTGAAAAATTATCAAAAGAGATCATTATGGTAAGACATGAAATGGAATTAGGAGTTATGAAGTTTACCCAAGAAATTGAAGAGAAAAGAAAGACTGAAGATAATCTAAGACAATCTCTCAAGGAGAAATTAGAAGACTACTACAAGATGGATAGAGTATTTAGACATCTTGAATCTGATCTTGAAGATGCTAAAGATAATGAAGAAAAACTTGAGGATCAAATTGTCTCTCTTAAAAGGGATCTTCAAACAGCAAATGAATACAAAGAGAAATTCAAGATAAGTTCAGCTCAACTTGAAGTTCTTCTTGAAAGCCAAAAGAGGGTAGATGACAAGCATGGCTTGGGATATGAGAAAGGTGAAAGTTCTGGATCTGGTTAGAAGAATTTTGGATCAGAAAATCCAAGGAATAGGCCTAGAAGACCTCCGGTATGGCAACCTAATGCTCAAAAATATCCATCCTTTAATGGATACTGCCACAATTGCAATAACTTTGGTCACAAAGCTAAATAGTGTAGAAAGAGAATGAATCAGACTAATACATCCTTCTCTGGATAGTGTTTTCATTGTAAAAGGTATGGTCACAAATCTCATGAATGCAGAAATATGCAAATGAACAATTCATTCAATGGTAGATGCTTTGCATGCAATAGAATGGGTCATATGGCTTATCAATACAGATCAAGAGGACATCAATCAAATATGCAAAGAAATGTTGTTTGCCACAATTGCAATAGATCCGGTCATATTGCCAAATTCTGTAGAAGCAAGAATCAAGACAAAAGAGGTCCGGTACATCATAACCAGAATCAAGACAAGGGAAAAGGAAAAGTGAATGTGGATGAAGTTCAAAGTGAGATGAACAAGATTTGGGTGAAGAAAAGTATAAAAAATGTAGGGGATGGATCTGTACCAGAATCTGGTGCTGATATTCCTTCCAAAAATTAAAAAGTGAGCTCTTACTCAGGGGGAAACACAAGGAATTTTTTTTTTCCCCTAGCCAGTAAATTGGTGCCGGAATTGGCACAAGGAAGGTTGCAGATTAAAGGGCTCTCAAAGAATCATCTAAATAATTTGTGGTTAAGATATGAAAGATCCACAAGATGTTTAGAACAAGATTGATCCAGTTCATCAAGTCATCCAAATAAGGAAAACAAGGCAATCTGGAATGACTTAAGTTGAGCATTTATTGCAACTTGGTATTAGGGTTTGCGGAGTAATATAAGGGTTCTTCTTATTAAACATTTGTTCATTCTGCATTCAAGAAGAAGCAAAAAGGAGCTCTGTAACAAATTTCCTCAAACCCATCAAAGATCATTTGCAGAAGTTGATTCATCCAGCAATTGATCCGGCTCACTCCGTAAAACCTAAAGGCACAAAAGGTATTTTCCATTCTTAAATATCTCTCTGCAAATCTTTTTAAAGATGACTACTCCAAATATTGTGAAGATCACTGATAAGCCTCACCCCAAATTCAAGAAACATCCCTACAAATCCTTGGAAGTAGATCCCCTAGGAGCATTTTCTAGTGTTCCGCATGGTGTCTTGCATACAAAAGATATTAGGGTTTACATTCATGCAAACATTGAAGAATTCAAAGAGTTCAAATTGAGGGATATCTACCACAAACAACTAATAGATGATTCATTTGAGCTCAAACCCCAATACAAGGCCCTCTGGGACAAGCACTTTGCATAGTGTATACATTTCCCCTGCTTTGCTGAGGATGAATGGGTCTGGTATGTCTTGAACAAAATACATGACAACTTCGTGTGGTTGAATGGACCATTCAAGATCACAATAGATGCCATTAGGGTAGTTACTAGTTTGCACTCATCTGGTGGGATACCTACTCTCAAATCTGTCAAGAATCAGACTATAAGTGAGGCTACCAGATCTAGGTTTGACAAAAGAGTAATGACAATAGAAGATATCACTAATCCAGATATCAAGTTTGCCTCCATGATCATCAGATACAAGATATATCATTCTAGTAGGGAGAATTTAGTACCTGGAAGTGCTATCTACACTACTTATGAAATGTTAAGAAAGAATTCAGACTATGACCTTTGTCAGCTTCTTCTAAACCAACTCTTGGAGAATCTACAGAAAATAAAGAAAGATAAAAAGAATTCATTTAAGTATGGTGGGTTAATATTGTGCTTATTCTTCTACTTTATGAATGAGCTACCTAGATCTAGTGGATGGGTATGGTAGAATGACAGACCGGTTGCCATACAAATCAGGGATTATTTGCATGGACTTGGTGATGACAAAGCACAAAACACATCTCTCTGGGGTTTCTTCAAAAACTTCCAAAAAATGATGCAAGCTAGAGAGAGAATTCCCCAATCTCTAGTTGAGAAATACAAAGACACAGTATGCTTTATGGTAGAGACTGATCAGTGCCTAATGGAGGCAGTGGAACCTAGAACAGTGTGGATCATGCCAATGGGGTATGAGGTGGATGAGAAAATCATAGAGCTGCATGTTCAGCACATGCTAAGTCAACCAAAGGATCCCAAGGCAGAAAGGTTTGGAACCTTTGAAGAATTGAATGTGAAGATCCATGTTGAGCTAAGGCAACTAGAGATGAAAAGAAAGGCAAGAAAAAAAGTAGAAAACATTGCCAAAAGCTTTGGCATCTCAAAAGAGGCACTTGATGCCAACAGGGAAAATAAGGAAAGGACTGAGAAGGAGAAGAAAGAGGCAGAAAAGAAAAGTGTTCTAGTAGAATCCTCCTCCCGGACCAGATCTTCTAGGAGCTTTGCACCATCCACTGATAAGAGCTCAAATAAATCAAAACTGGAAGCAAAATCATCTGGTAAAGTAGAGAAAAGAACTAAGACAAAGGCCACAAGGTCTTACATCAGTCAGAAGGATGATGAAGAGACTGAGTTAGATAAGGAGGTAAGGAAAATGAGGAAAAAGAAGAAAGTATCTGGTGAACCCTCTACCGGTGAAGACAAGGAAGAGATGGCAGAAGAGTTTGTTGAAAAGCCCACTCTATCATTAGATGATGTCATCAAATCAGTTACTGTGGATGGAAACCTTCAACCAATGGCTGAATTCTATGATCATTATAATGAGGCTGACCAAAAGATCTTGCAGGAAGCAATAGTCAATTATCTGAATATCTACAATAAGGCTTTTATTGAAATTATATCTCTTATTCCCAAAAGCCTAGAGAAAGAGTTAGAAATAAGAAAGAATAATGCTATGGCAAAAGATCTTGAGATCCGAGAATAGATAGCCATTCAGCTATATCCTTTAATTGATTCAAAGCAAATGAATATTATTTTCAAAGATTGCAAGGATGAGTTCCAGAGCAAAGCAAGAATGAATCAACTTATGCTTGGAGAAACTGACAAAATAGTAAAAGAGACAGAAGAGATCCTCTGAAATGCATACTCAAGATTCAACATTCCTATTATAGAGGACTTGGGTGTTGATCCCTTGGCTACAAGTGTTGAAAAAGAATCTACTGAGGCAATGACAGAAGAAGTAATGGACACCGATGAAGAAAAAGATAAGGACTTGGAATCCTCTACTCTAGAAGAGGTGGCCCATGAACAAACAAACATCACTCCTCCAGTTTCCCCTGCTGACTCCGGATCCAAAGGAGAAGAAAGAATAGAGGATAAAGAAAAAGGAGTGAAGGAAAAAGAAGATGACAGTACTAAGGCTGTAGAAGAGAAGAAGAATATGTCTCTGGCAAGGGACACTACAGAAACTATCAAAGAATTCTTAAACAAAGAGACAATTGAGATTGATGAACTGGAACTTCTACAAGGGCCATTTGATTTTGATTCTCTTTCCTCAGTACAAACAATGAAGATAGCTTCATTTGCTAATGCAAAGGCTAAAGAAAAACTCCTGAAGTCTCACATGGAAGACTGTGAGCTAATAGAAGTTGCATCCAGAGTATTAGAAAAGATCATGCCATCTTTTCAGAAGGATCCCTCAGCCTCCTCATCTAGTAATCTCAAATCTCTAGTCAATAGTGTTAGCACACATTTTGATTCCCTAGAGAAGTTAGCAGAAGATAAGGTCCAGAAGGAATTTTTGGCAAAAAGATTATCAGAGGTACAAGGGTTAATAACTAATGATAGGAGGAATATGAATATTGGGATAAAGAGCTTAGAAAATGCTCTTAAAGATGGCGGGGAAATGTACAAATTTTGTTTATCATGGTCCAAAGTAACATTAGATATTGAGAAGAAAGTGAAAGAACAGGAGGACAAACTAACAAAACTCTCTAAGAATTTTGATCCTCTCTCCTCTTCCATAATAAATCAAGAATGTCAGACTATTGCAGTCTTGAATGAAATCAAGAAGCTTGAGAAGGAGAAGAAAAATAGAATAAGTAGGTTGGGTGAACTTAGAGGGATAATTATCCCTAAGTTAGAGGCCATGCATGAGGCCATAAAAGAAGCTCAGATCACAGCTCGGACCAGTGATCTGATAGATCTAAAAAGGGCAGACGCATTTGCATTCCTGTTGAGTGGTCACATCTCAATTTTGGACAGGATGAAGCAAAGTTGGGCAACATAATTTGTCCAATTAAAGACAACTTTTGCAGACATATTTTAGTATATGTAAGTATACTATTTATGCAGCTAAGTATAGTTGAATTTTTGAGAATTTTGGTGTGCAGACCCTACCCTTTTCCATTGATGTCAAAGGGGGAGTGAGGAGTAGTGAAAAATAAGGAATCCAACTAAGGGGGATCTTCAGAAAACGTATATAAAAATAGAGCATCAGCCAAGGGGGAGTATAGTGTGACACTTAGTCATTTTTCACTAAGTGTTGCCATCAATGCCAAAGGGGGAGATTGTTGGAAAGAGACACTATATAGATTTATGTATGTTGTCATTTATGGCAACAAAGGTTATCCCACACATCCGCAAGACATGATGGGTCTCTACCGGAAGTTAGATTGAAGAAGTGTTATGATCCGGTAAGCAAGAACAGAGCAGTCAACAAGGTCTGATAGTCAGGTCCAGATCTCTCAGAGGAAGTATCTCAGTGAAGTGCAGATTTGGGGAAGTCAAGAGGAGTACCTTGACTAATAGATTCCAAGGATTTAGCCTCCGGTGATGGAAGGGTGAAAAGATATGAGCACTTGAGGTTGGGTTCCTGTTTGGCAGAGTAGACAGAAGAAGATCTGTACCGATAAAGCGTCAGACCCAAATCCGGAAGAGATATTGCTGATGACTAAGTTTCTTGAGGTATCATTCATGATTGGCTGACATGATTGATGACTTCTTCAAGCATCTCCTAGATCCGCATCACTTGGTAAGCAAGGATCCAGCTGATAGATCAAAGCTTGGGAAAATATTGACTATTCCAGATGCTGACTAGAAAGGTGGTGAGATTACTTGTACGGATATATATACCAAATGAATTTAGATATGAAGGTGTGTGGTGTGAATGTGTAATTGTGCAAATAAAAGTAGAAGAGTAGTGTGAAGGTAGTAAGACAGGTCCGGAATGTGACAGGACAGCTGAACCAAAAGAAAGTAAGAATGAAGTGCAGCAGATCAGTTTATTGAGCTCAACCGGAACTGAATCTTAGCATGTGTGGATGCTTCTCATCAGTTCAAACATTGTGTTATCTTCCTCTCTTATAGGCAGTGAGCCCTAAATTGGCAGGTGCCATTTTGTACTTCTATTCTTCTAACAGAGAATACGTTCTTGGGTTAATCACCCCGTGGTTTTTCCCTTAACCGGGTTTTCCACGTCAAAATCATTGTGTTATGTGTATTGACTTTATTTCTACTTTCATGCTTGTTTTCTTTGATGCTGCACTAATTATTAAAGAAGAACAGAAAGTTGAATAAATTTAAGATAATTGATTCACCCCCCCTCTTAGTTATCAATAGGGATATATATTGAACTAGGGAAATTATTGATCCAATTTAATTATTTAGATGTGGGGATTAATTATTCTTATAATTATCCTTCGATTTAATTATTGTAACCTTAATTATTTTTAGATCGATTAATTTTAATTTAATCGTATGTGGAAATTAATCGAAGGATGGTTATTTAATTTATTAATCTAGCGTGTTTTAATTAATTAATTAATTCTTTTCATCTATTTCCTAGTGAGCTTAGGGGAACCTTTGGTTAAGTTTTAATTATTAGAATAATTCCTATTCAAGCCCGAGAGGCGTTGTGCTACCGGATTTTTCTGGGATTCAGGGATAACATTCCTTAGCAATTTGAACCTTGTGTAGAGTAAAAAAATTTAATGTTTCCATAAATTTGATGATCACAATTAAGTTGTTATTTAATTATGTTATGCTTTAGTAGTAGGCTTTTGATTTTGACTTGTTTTAGAATCCCTTTACTCACCTAGGAAAACTTAGGGTTTCGATCAAACAATCCTAACCCTAATGGTGACGCTTCTCGCGTTGTATTGACCTCCTTAGTCAGCTTTCATCATGTAGGGGAAATCACATGTGATCGTATTACACTAAATTTGACTGACATGTTTACGCCTTATGCATATTGCCACCGAGCATGTTGATGTGTGTGATGGGGTTTCTAGGGATGTGTGGAAAATTTTTGATATGCATGGAAAATTTTTGATATTTCATGTCATGACCACATGACAAATGTGGACATGACATGTGTGTTGTGTGTCATGACCATATGTTCTGTTATGCTTTAGTAGTAGACTTTTGATTTTGACTCGTGTTGGAATCCCTTCACTCACCTAGGAAAACTTAGGGTTTCGATCAAACAATCCTAACCCTAATGGCGACGCTTCTCACATTGCATTGACCTCCTTAGTTGGCTTTCATCACGTAGGGGAATGCGCATGTGATCATATTACCCTGAATTTGACTAACATGTTTACGCCTTATGCATATTGCCACTGAGCACACTGACGCGTGTGAGAGGATTTCTAGGGATGCATGGAAAATTTTTGATAGTTCGTGTCATGACCACATGACATGTGTGTTTCATGTCATGACCGCATGGGAAATGTGAACCCTCCTACCATGACTGCACCAAGTGGTATCAGAGTGAAAGTTTGATTCTTTGGAGCGAATTAGCGAAGGGGATTCTATAAGATCTTGTTGTGAGTAGATCGCTAATCTAAGGTAGGTTACTTGTGCGCAACCAATTGCTAATTGAGAGGTAGTTGTCACTTGTAGCCCGATCGCTGAATTGAGGTAGTTTGCACTTGATCCTAGGAAGATGCCGCTGCAAAGAGTTCCTCTTGTTGGTACAATGGCTAATAGAATGGATGAGATGATAGAATTGATTAGAATAATGTGAATTTGTTTAGATGTTGTTGAAGAAGATAGACAAAGAGGATTGGCACCGAGAATTAATATTGAAAGTGATGATGAAGAAGAATTTCAATCTGCTGAACAAACTGGTGAAACCCTAGAAGGTCATGAAGAAGAAGAATTAGATCAGGCAAAGATGTTGCAAGCTATTTCAGAGATTAGAAAGAGACCTACAGTTGATGTGCTAAATTATACTAGTAATTTTAATCCTGAAGAGTTGATTGACTAGATAAATGACATGGAAGAATATTTTGAATATGAAGAAGTTGAAGATCTGGAGAAGGTGAAATTTGTAAAGAAAAAGTTGAAAGGACATGCTGCTATATGGTGGAAAGAAGTTTAGTTGGAAAGAAATAGAAGAGGGAAAGAAAATATTACAAAGTGGGACTGGATGGTGACAAAGTTGAAGAATCAGTTTATACCTATTGACTATGAGTTGGAACTATTGAAGTGTTTGCAAAACCTAAGGCAAAAGGAGAAATCTATGAAGGAGTACACTGAAGAATTTCATAAGATGATCATAAGGATAGGACATAGTGAAGCAAGGAAGGAGAAAGTGGCTAGATACATCAATGGACTGAGATTGAACATTCAAGAAGACCTAAGCTTGGTAAGGATGACATCTTTGGAAGAAGCATATCAATTTGCCTTGAAACTTGAAGAGAAGCTGAATGAAAAGCATGATCAGAGACAAAGACACAGAGGAGGTAAATTTCAGAGAGGAAGATCATTTTCTGGATATAATAAATCATTTGTGGAGCAAAACAAGTTTGACAGCCTATTGAAGAAGGATGATAGAGATAACATTGCTTACCGGAGAGATGAAAAATTTTTTTACAAGAAAGTGTTGTGTGGTTACACAACACACCCCATTTTGACTTGACAAAATAGGGCCCCAACTTTTTGCTTGGCTTTTGCTTGTGTTTTCTACTTGCTGGCGGTTTGGTAAAAGTAAGACCATGCAGATCATCCTGCATAAAAGGGACCAGGTAGGTCACCATGATGAGGTTAGTTTTGCAAAGTTAATATTTCATGATAGTAACCTCATGGGTGGCTAGAGTAAAAAATTCCATGTAGGTTTGCCTTTTGGATCACCCTGATATTCCTTAAAGAACAAGAGTTATGGTGAGTCAAAGTCCTGGTCAAACCTGATATTCTAAGGGGAGGATCATATTTCTCAACATCAGTCATCTTACAAAAGATCACCCCAATCTAAAATTATCACCTGATAAAATCATTTATCTGGAGGTCCAGATGTCAATTTTAGGTGACAGAGGTATCTACCCGACAAACACAACATCATGTATTTTGTGAAGGTTATATTCGTAAAGATCCCCTCGATATTTGAATATCAGCTTGTTGCAAAATATCACCCTGAACCAATGTCCTACTGACATCATCCAAACTTGATAATCGAAGGAATAAACTTGATGTTGAAATCACCATTCTTTTTACCTCGAGGAGGTATATTTCCAAACATGACCCTTCCTACATAACATGATGGTGACATCATCATGCGACAACGTTGGACCAAACCATTATCTTGATGACGTCATCCTAATATTTTGACGAGAAGTCATTTTTAATCTAGGGGGGGATATTATAAACATCCCCTGATATTTTGAACATCACCTGATATTCTCAACCCGACCCAATGTTTCGACATGGGTCTTTCCACTTAAAATGGATGATCATATTGTACCAAGGGGGTCATATTCTAAATGTCACCTGATATTTGAATATCACCCTATCCTACGAAGATCACCCTGCACCAAGCTGCCATAACATTAAATGCACTCAGAGGTGGTAGGTGGTTCCCACCGATTACGAACCCGATACATACACCTGGCGGGATCCGACAGTTTCGTACAAGGAAATCAGCTGTTACATTTAATTTTCCCTAATTTGCCTTAGTAAAGAGGTTAAAAGTGATTTACAGACTCATTTCATGCTTATCTTGTGATAAAACAAGTTTTTACAGAGTTCTGAGCTTACAAATCCTCATAAGGCTACCTGTGGACGCATATAGCTTGTACCAGAATGAGATACGAGAATCACTGCTGGTAATTGAGTCCCTTTCACAGATATCAACCTAATTAGGAAGATTAACACATCAGGTAAGTAATTGAAACCATTTGGTTGTCATATTCTGCATATCCAAGTATCATGGTGTCTTCTGATTTGAAGTTCTAGATTATGCATATCGAGATAAATGAAATATTGAAAAGTATAGTATGCATGATGAATAATAAATATGTAGAGTATATGCACGCTTATAAGTATCAATTGTAAGACCAAGTTTTGTTAATTGCAGGCATCCATGGTGGATAAGCGGTTAGCTAAGTCAGAGGCAGAATTCCTAAACCCATGTTTGCTAAACCTGAGGGCATCCAATTCAAATATGGTGCCATCATAGACACACACCAAGGGAATACAGATCTGGCTGCCTAGTCAATTAAAATGAGTGATGAGAAGAATAACAGCACCTTGCTGGATGCAGTCTTTGTATCTAGAATGTGGAGTGCAGTTGGTTTCCCATATTCTATGGAAACTCCTGAACTAGTCATTGAATGTGCAAGAAATTATAACCCACAGACAAGGAAGGTAGAGAAGCATGGCAGAGTATATGCTGATCTGTCAATCAAGGGTCTTGCTACTACATTTGGTTTGCCATTGGGCAAGAAGGTTTCCAACATGGATTTGAAGAAATCAAAAATAGAATATGAAAATAATAAGTAGGCTGCTAGGAAGAAAATGTACCAGTGGAGGGCGAAGAATAGTCCTTATCCTACAGTAGCTAAACTTCTAGTTCATTTATATAAATTTGATTTTGATGATGAGTACCAATACATGATAGCCCTGCTCAGCAGAGTGATAGGACAGCCTGATGCTAGAAGTTTTAAGGATTGGATGTATGCAGTCATCCTGATGTGCCTCTACACAGATAACAAGCTAATGTGGGCTAAGATGATAAGTGATGCTCTAAATGAGAAACTGATGAATTTAGGGGGTACAGCTTATTCCTTTGACATGACTTCATACATTGTTTATTCATGTGCCTACAAGGGTACATTTGATGCATTGACTACAGATGGGTGAATTGGTGGAACGACAAATGATGCACATATATGGGATCACCATCCCCAACAGCAAAGAGCAAATTACCTCCAGGATTACAAATTAGTGAATGATGCATTCTCTATGCATCTAGTAAGAACAAAGGAGGAGGATAGAAATAAAAGACTAAGCTTGGAAGCTTAGGAAGTCATAAACAGGCATGAAGTTTGGTTTATTCAATTTGCAACATTTTCTTATATAAGAATTGAAGGTTTTGAAGAAGAGCCCCTTATGCTCCCAAGATACCCCACTGATGTAGTGGTTTTAATGGAGTTCATGAGGCAAGTGGCTACAATACTGGATGCTTAGAAAGCAAGTAACAAACTCCCACCAGTATTGTTTCTAGTAACAATGAGCTGGTATATGTGCCCAGATTCAGAAAACATTAAGAAAGCCATAACTGGTTTAACAATGATGAATTTCCAGTCATTCCCTTTGGTTAGGTCATATGATCCATACGGGAGGATGCAAAAAATCATGGGGAAGCCCATCCATCAGAAGAATCTTGAATATTTTTGGGTAGCTTGTGAGGATGAGGCTGAGGCCAGAAGGAGAAGGTATCAAAGATTGACCCTTAACCAGATCAAGACCTTCGACTGCATTTCAGTCCCTGCATAGTTGAAAAGGGATGATGGTAATATAATGGCAGATGAGTATGAAGCGAAAAAGATATACAATGATACAATATCCACACCAAATCTTACTATGCATGAAGATATTTCTTTAGATCCATTCACAGGAAGGATATTGCAGCTGACCCAAGCATGGGTCAATGAACAAATAGATACACTGAAGAAGAAGGGGGTAGCCCTTACTATTGATAATAAGAGGAAGAGACAGGAGGTTCCTGAAGATGAATATGATGATTTCCTAGTTGAGAAGAGGAAATCCAAAGGAGAGAAAGCACCACCTCCTGAAAAAAGCAAGAGATCTTCAAAAGGTAAGAAGACTGATCCTAAACCCAAAGGGGTTATAATTGAAAGAATAGAGATGTCAGCTGAAGATGCATCAGGATCAAGACAAATATCAACAACAGCTACACTGCCTCCTATGGATAAACAAAAGGCTAAAGGAATCCAGAGGCCAACTGCACATCTTGCTGATATATATGAAGAAGGTCAGACATCACATAAGGAAGTAGAGAAGGATATCCCTCTAGAAGAAGAGCCTGAAGAAGAGGAAGGTCCTATATCCTTCACAAGAAAGAGAAAAGCACCTCAGATGATACAACCTACACCTAAGAAACCAAGAACTTCAATGAGAGGTGAAATAAAACAACCCCCAATAGTGTTAAAAGGGGTAGGTGGGGAGATACTCAATAGGGAACTATAACATAACGTTCCACTTCCTACCATTGTAAAGTTCAAGACTGAACAAGTAGAAGAACAATTGAAAGAGGCCTCTAAGGCAGTGCAAAGTGATCTAGTCTCATTGGATGAGACAATTGACCTATCTAATGATGAGGTAGTGAAAGATGTAGCTTCACAAAAGATGGAATCCCTTGCTGCTAATACCCAGATAACTCCTCATGGAACCCCAACAGTGCAAGTGGTGTTAGAAGAACTAAAGCAAGTGGAGTAAGAAAAGGAAAAGAGTCCAGAGAAGATTGCACAACAAATAGGACTCGATGCATTAGTTGATCAGGTGACAAGTCCTACAACAATAGATTTGACATATGTAGAGGATTTAGATCCTAAAGATACAGCAGGTACACCTGAAAAGATAGAAAATGTCAAGGAGGTTAAATAGATGGAAGTGGAAGATAAAACTCCAGATATGGGTCAACAACAATAGGATGCATCAGCTGAGCCCAAGGTAGTAGAAATTCCACTAAAGGACAAAGAAGATAAAGAAATATCAGGTCCTGGTGATCACAAAGCTCAGGAGGTAATTATCACAACTACAGAGCAGATTATAGCTGTAGATCAGATGGAGAAGCCTAAGTCAGATAAAATAATATCCACGGATACCAATATACCTCAAGATGAGGAAAATGCTAAAGTGGATGAGATACCCATGGAGGAAGTAAAAGATCAAGATCATGACACACATGCAGATGATTAGCAGGATCACCCTTCTAAAAAAGAAGATCCTCAACAAGAGGATATACCTGAGGATCACTCTCATGAAAAGCATTGTGAGGAAGAAATAAGAAAGTCACCATCTCCTTCAAGAATAGATATAGCTACTGGAGATCAGGATGATCATCATCATGATGGCGGGCATCTAGGATCTAGAGACCAAATTCCCTCATGGCTGGAGAAAGAGATAAGTACTGAGTCTAGATTAGAGATACAAGAATTTGATGTTTTAACATTGTTTTCCAAGACTCTAATGAAGCTGAAGAGGAAGGCAAGATTAACTTCTTCTATTAGAAGGGATCCTGATATAGGAAGGAGAACAGCCCAGGTAGCTATTCCTACAGTTGATAAAGAAAAAGGCAAGATCACTCTGGATGAATTTTAGATTACTACAGTAGATTTGGGATTTGCCAATGAAGATTAGAAAGGCCAGGAAGGTAAGGACATCATTGATTCATTAACTCAAAGGGTGAAAAGAGAGAAAGAGAAGAATAAGCAGCATAAAGAGCACATTGCTCAGCTGCACGCCTAGATAAAAGGGTTAATTAACCCTAATGATACATCAAGTGATAAAGTAGTCCCATTGACTGTAATTTCTCAGGAGGAGGTCAACAAGTTGAACCTCATGAGACATGAGTTAGTAATAATGCTGAAATGGATGTCATCAGCGCTCGATCGAGCTGAAGAAGTGGTAAAGGCCTCTTTGAAGACGTGGAATTCCTTATGTACCTCCAGGAAAAAGGTAGATAAACTGTAAATGGAGATTGGCAGGAGGTCTTTTCAATTAGAAAAGGCCATGAGCATTTTGGATGAAATGAAGAGGATTGATCCACAGATTCTAATAAAGAATCAAGTACTGAATAATAACACAGCCCTATTAATTGATATCTGGAATAAAGACATCAGGTTCGAGTGTGATGTGCTTAAGAGATGCAATAGTAAACTAAGAGATATCAGCATGAAGCTGCATGATATGATGTCATTTGAGGCTGAAATTTTAGAAATATTAGAAGGAAAGGTAGAGGGCAAAATAGAAAATTAGGATGAGGAGTTTGCCATTAAAGCTCTACATAGTAACTTTCAGCTAGTTGTTGAAGACCCTCTCAACCACCTGACAGAAGAAGTGCTGGATAAAGTAATGAGAATAAAGGTCAAGGTGGAAGATTATAATGAAACATCCGGCAATAGGAGGAATAAATTGGAATCTCTCCGGAGCAAGTATCAAGTGCATAAACATGTCGTCGCCAAATTGAGAACTCAAGATGGCAGAGAATTGGAGAAGGTAGTGCAAGCATATGAGAATATTAGGACAGTTATGCAGGTCCATATTTAAAGAGATAATCATCATGATGATGAAGATAGCGAAAGTATGGAAACTGATGATCATGACAATAAGGATGATGATGAAGATGCACCATAAAGGGATAATATGCATCAAGTACTTAGGGAAGTATAAGTTGCCTAGATGGTTCAGCTGGCAACCTGTGGCATGAGGAAAGGATTGACTTAGTCAATGAAATGTAAACCATAGATCTTAATAGATAAATCTTGATCATAGATCAATTGTAACTGCTCCCTCACCTTGTTATATAAAAGGTGTAGGGTTGCCTCATTTTGAAGATTTGAAACTTAATTGAAATCTGTTTGCTGAAATATTCAGGGCTCATTTCAAAGTTGTTGTATACATATACATTCTCACATACTTAATGAAGAAGAAGACTGTTTTGATTACAATCCATAATAAATCTTGAGTAATCAATGTATGAATTCCTGATACATGCTGTGATTTGCTGCATCCCTTGGAGTGCATCTCTACTTACATGTGTTGTTTTCATACTGTTTCCTTTGAAGTTAGCATCGACTATATCTAGCTGTGGAATGTCCTGGTGAACATATGGTTTGATTTCTTTTCTTCATGATTGTATTTGATGTATATGTGGTTCAATAGCTGAAGGTTCAACATTAATTTGAAGTATTTCTTTCAATTTCTTTCAATTTCAGAGCATTTCATCATCATAATTGCAAATAATTGACAATCTTAAGCAAATAATACAAATATGCAGACATCCCATAGATAACTGAACATATTCAGCATATTTGAGGTTAAAGCATGTCAAAAAATAACAAATATCATGCAAAGTTTTAGAGAGGAAAGCATTATTTGAAGAATATCTTGTATAGAATAACTCTCTGTGTAGCATCATTACAGGAAACATTATCTTACTGATGAGATCTACGTAAGGCCCCAAAATAGAAACATCAACACACATCAACCTCTGAGTAACATCAATAGATTAAGACCTAATCATCAGAGCCTTGGGATCATGAATTCTCTAAATTCATCGTATCTTTCAAGATGAATAAAGGTTAATGTGTACTTTTATTCTATGTTTGTTTGTGACTAACATCATGATCAACATAAATTGGCACTAGAAGGAGGGCCAATAATAAGGAATCATCATCAGTTCTTTAGGTGATGATAAAGATTGTAAGGTAACACTCAGACACCGCTAAATTTCCAAGCTAGATGCAAATATTTGTTGTTCTGAGTTGATATACGCTAATCTTGTGTAAAGTTTTTGAAATCAATCATAAATATTGCAATCTTTACAGTAGATCAGCATGTATTTGCAAAGATTGGCCTTATTTCAGGTAAATTTGCCTAAATCTTTGAGGTAAATAGCTTGAAAACCTGATATCCCACTATTTGTAACACAGAACTTCAAATATTACCTCATATTTGTAGCATCTTTGCAAATATTCTACAAATATCTAGTCAGTATACTTTCCTGACTATAAATACCTCCCTTGCTAGCAAATTGCAGCCGCTCTTTACAGTTATCCAGCCGATTTGCTTAAATTTGAGACATCCTGGCTCACAGGATAAATACCAGGTCTAGATCCAGTGGAATATTTGAAGAATTACCTGTCAGGGGGTTTAGACCTAGGACTGTGGACATCCATCACACCCCAGAGTCTAGTGCATTAGAAGCTTCACTAGAGCTTCCTCCTGTAACTCCTATTGGTTTACAAGTGCCTTCAGGGTTGTCTGTGACACCTCCTGTCCAACCTCAACCAACTATACCAGAAGCTCAACCTCCTTCGGTTGCAATGTCATTCTTTGCAGCAGAGTCACCATTGACCTTCACTGCATATCACGAGTTGCCAAAGAATCTGGACAAACTCTGTCCAAAATATCATCCATATCAAGATGAGGATGATCACATCAGAACTTTTAAAGAAGCATTGTTGCAGGGCAAGAATAGAACATCAGGGCGTTATATGCAAACTATTTCCTTTTTCCTTAGGGGAAGAGGCTTATAATTGGTATATTAGTCTTAGTCAGGGCTTTGTCGGATCATGGGACGTCCTAGAGAAAGCTTTTACTGATAGGTTCAGGGTACCAATAGATCCTTCAATGAATTATCACCTATTTGCCATAATCAAGTGGTTTGAGGGAGAACCTATTGCCAATTTCAATGCTAGGTTTCAGAAAATGTTATCCAAGTTAGTCACTCCATATGTTGTAGTAGATGCTGCTGCTAGAAGTATCTATTATCCAGCTCTGGATCCTTTGACTTCCATGTTCATCAGGAGAGCACATCCTGAAATCACAACTTTGACAGGAGCTTTCCAAGAAGCTATCAAAGTGAATCAGTAGTTAGTCCCTGCTCCTACTCCGAATATTGCATTCCCTACACTGCCAGGCATGTATCCAACATATCCTGCACAATATCCTCCCCAGCCACAGTACAATGGAGCTATGGTACCTCCAGCAGTCATGCCAACACCATTGCAGATATCTCCATTGAGTATCATGCCTCCTCCTCCTAATGGAAATGGTCAAATGCCACAGTATCCAAGTCAGACACAAGTGCCCCAGGGTGTGGATCAAAATAATAAAACTGGATCCTCTTTCTTCAACCCTCAAACTGAAAATGTGGTAGCCAAGGTTCATGAAGAAAAGGAAGAGATTAAAGAAATATCAGCTCAACTAAGGAAGCTTACAACTGAGATCACTCATTTGAGAAGCCAAAATTTCTACTCTCAGCCTAACCAGAATAGAGGCTATAACAATGATAGACCTAGTTATCTTGATAGGGGGTACAACAACAATAATTACAATAATGGTGGTAACAATAATCCTCCTAGACAGCCTAGAGTATGGAATTACAAGACAAATAATGGTTCATTACCATCACCCTTAGATAATTAGCCACTTGGTGAAATCAAACAGACTACTAGAGTTAATCTTACTGAGACAACCCTCACCAATTGGTGTAGAATACACAATACAAATGCTCATGCAGAGCTAGATTGCCCCCAATTTCAAATTGCTGCAAGTTTTTTCCAAACAGAAGTATCTAATACCACAGGAAATCCACATCAGGTGGAAGGGAATGAACTTGTTCCCTGTGGATATGATTTAGCTTTAGTATTGGAAAGCTATACTGATCAGCCTTATCAGCAAAATGTGTCACCTCATCACCATTATACCCAGACATGTGAAGAATCAGCTATGACTTTTGAGTCAAATTATGTTTTCCCCTTTGAGGATGACAATGAGCCATCAAATGAGCTGGAGGAGGTACATGCCTACCAATAGCAGTACCAGGGTAAGGACAACTATAACTTAAGAAGTAATGCCAACAGACCTACTGGTCCATTGACTTCTTCCTTGCCCCCGAATAATTTTAACACACCTCCTGATCCCAAAGCAAGTAACAATCTGGGATTTCCTAAAGTAAATGCTTAGTATTTATCACCACAGAACACAGTATCCAAAGCTTTGAGCATGCCTCATGAGTTTGACAAGTTAGTCACATACCTGGCAGATGAGATGAAGAAGATCAAAATCAGCCTATCCTTGTTAGAGCTGCTAAAAACTCCAGCCATTAAGAAAGCATTTATGAAATCACTAGATGATCCTGCTCCTAAAGAAGATGTTCATCCATCAGTTCAGTCTGGAGGTAAGGATCATACTGTCAGAGATAATAATGTTAAACCTAAAGTCCCAGCTACTGTTCAAGTTGCGGATACTTCTCACATGACTTTGTACAGAGATAAAAGTGAATCACCCCCATTCCTCTTAACTATATGAATGTTCAGGAAAAACCTGCACAATTGCCTAGTGGACTCAGGAGCATCCACGAATGTCATGCCTTTGGCCATATGTAATGCTCTAGGCCTACATCTTGCTAAATCCTTGAAAAAAGTAACCCAACTAGACAAAACAGAGGTGAATGTAATAGGGGAGTTAACTCATATTCACATGCAACTGGCATCAGACCCCAGGATTCAGTACTATATTGACATCTAAGTAGTAGACATACCTGATACATATGGAATGTTACTTAGCAGAGACTGGTCTAAAACCCTCAATGAATATATGTCTACCGACTTCAGTCATATGTGGTTACCTTGGAAAGGTATACCAAACTAGATAAGGATAGATGTTGAACCGAGAATGAAACATATGATCACCGAGTACAACAAAATGAATGAGATCATGTACGTGAATGTTGAACCTGGAGTATAATCCATCAGACCTCAGACTGTCAGAATAGGGGAGGTCCTGATGTATGACTTTCATGATGATCATCATCATGACAATAATGCTGTAGTCTTAAGATTTTGTCATGATCATGGAGATGAAACAGAAGTAGATCATTTCAAAAGTTTTGAAATACACTTGTCTAAATAGGTAGAACACTGTCGATTATTAGATATACATGTTCATAACATTTTGATTGATGGTTGGTGCAGATTACATGATGAGGCACATTCAGAGAAAACTTGTGAAACGTGCATCGACATGATGGAGTTGGAACAAATGTGCAGTGAGGCATCATCATGATCTGAGGTAAATTCTGCATCTAGTAATGATGATGATATTGATTCTTGTTTGTCTGCTGCAGGAACAGGAGAAGATGTAAGTCAGAATGAGGATTTTATCCAGAAGACAGAAGAAATTCTGGTATGCACTAAAAAGAAGAGTAACATAAATGATGAGATCACCCCAGGGAGTGATTGTCTGATGGAGTTAGATTATGAACTATCTAATGATGACAGAGGCAATAAGTTGACCAAATTTGAGAAGTTTTTATTAGAGGAAATTAAAAAGATGATGGAATATGAAAAATCTCCACAAGATGCACTGGCTGAAGAATGGTGTAGATTGCATGAGGCACCTCACTCAGAGACTACTTGTTCATTATGCTTACATATTTTAAAGAAGCATACAGTGCCTAGTTCAAAAGTTCATCCTCCTGATGTTGAAAAGAAAGAAAAGGATTCAGCTTCACAGAAGAGAGAAAAGATGAAAACTGAGAAGGTTGAAATTCCTAAGTTAAAATGGATATTAGGTGGTGTAGCTGCCAGAGCTGCAAAGAAGAGGGAAATTTCAGCTAAGCCTCCTACTGAAGAAGAGCCCTGGATCCTTAGATTTGATGGATCCAAGTCTAAACAAGGAGCTAGAGTAGGGATTGATCTCATTGATCCATCAGGAAAGTCCTACTTAGCTACTTACAGATTGCAATTTCCCTATACTAACAATGTAACGGAGTATGAAGCTCTAATACATGGGATATTGTTTGCCCTTAAGAAGAAGGTAAAAATTCTGCATGTCTTTGGAGAGTCAGAATTAGTAGTCAGATAGGTAAGAGGAATTTACTCTTGCAACTATAAGAAATTGTCAAATTATAGACACAGAGTGTGGGATTTGATTGAAGACTTTGATGCATTTAATATCACCCATGTACCTAGAGAACAGAACCATAGGGCAGATGCCTTAGCACAGGCTGCTAGTACATTGGAGCCCTTGTCCATATCAGGCCTAAAGAGGTTTTCAGTAGAGTTGGTATCAGTGCCTTCAGTACTTGATAATGTTACTAACCTCTAGGTTTTTGATGATGATCAGCATATCCTTGATTTCATATCCAACAGGGATATATTTGATGCTCATATCATAGATGAGAACAATGTGGAAGATCATGTTTGGGAAGAAGAGGAAATATTAGATTTGCCCAGCAACAGGATTCCCAAAGGTATGATTGAATTAGAAAGAGCTTTTGACTTGGATAATATGCAGAAGCAGAAGGATCTTCCAAAGGCTGATGGAGGACAATATTTGCAAGTAGACATTGGACAAAATGAAGACAAGAGAAATGTCTTGATTGGTAAGGTTTGTACACTAGGAGAGTTAGAAGGAATAACTCAGGCACTCAAATATTACATCCATGTCATTGCATGGACTTATGATGAGCTAAAAACATATGACACATCAGTCATAACCCACACTATACCTCTCAAACTAGATGCTAAACCTTTCAGACAAAAGCAAAGGCCAGTCAATGCTTGCTTGAACCAATAATTTTTTAAGAAGTCAAGAAACTGCTAAATGCCAGGATCATATTTCCAGTGAGGCATTCCACCTGGGTTGCAAATCTAGTCCCAGTAAGAAAGAAGAATGGAGACATCAGGCTATGTGTGGACTTCAAGAACCTAAATAGAGCATCAAAGAAGGATAATTATTGTTTACCCTCATTAGATGAAGTTCTGCAGATTGTAAATGGTGCTAAAATGATGTCCTTTCTAGATGGTTTTTCTGGTTATAATCAGGTAATGGTTGATAAGATTGACAGACTGAAAGTTGCCTTCACCACAAAGTGGGGTATCTTTGCATATAGATGCATGCCATTTGGGCTGGTAAATAGGAAAATGCATAGTCATAGACATGGATGACTTAACAGTGTTCTCTAAAGAGAGAGGCAACCATGTAGCTAATCTCAGAAATGTATTGAAAAAATGTGAAGAATATGGGATATCCTTGAACCCCAAGAAATGCATATTCGGGGTGATAACAGGAAAGTTGCTGGGCCACCTAATAACCAAAAATGGGATTATCATTGATCCTAACAGGGTGGAGTCCATTATGAAATTACAACTTCCTGGAAGCAAGAAAGATCTTAAATCTTACTTTGGTAAGATAAATTTTGTCAGGAAATTCATCATCGGGTTTGCTGAGATAGTGAGACCTTTGAATGCTATGCTGAAGAAGGATGCAAAGATTGAGTGGACATCAGAGGCTAAAGTAGCTTTTGAAGACATAAAGAAATCTATATCTAAAGCTCCAGTGCTAATTAGTCCAAACTACACCAGAGACTTTTATATTTATTCATTTGCTTCAGAACATACCTTTGTAGCAGTGCTAACTCAGAGAAATGAAGAGAAAGAAGAGAAACCAATTGCATTTATGAGTTATCCATTTAGAGATACAGAACTTAGGTATATGGATGTAGAAAGGCAAGCTCTTTCTTTGGTCAGAGCAGTGAAGAAATTCAGGCACTATATCCTAAGAAGCAAAGTGATTGCTGTGGTCCCTGATGCAGCTATAAAGATGTTGTTGATGGAAAGCGAGCCAGGAGAAAAGAGGGCTAAGTGGATCACAGTCCTATAGGAACATGACATGGATATCACACCCATGAAGCTGGTGAGAGGACAGGCTTTAAGCCAAATGATATTAGAAATTGATCCAAATATCATAAGTCAGCAGTATGTTATTAATGAAAAGGACAGTAGAAAGTGGTACTCAGATATCAAGCACATCCTGATCACTAGAAGATGTCCTCCTAGACTGCAAGCTTCACAAAGAAGAGCCCTAAAAATAAAGTCCCAGAAGTACATGATGAAAGCATGAGTACTTTTCAAGAGAAATTATGAAGGAATATACCTAAGATGCCTAGAGAGGCTTGAAGCAGATAAAGTATTATCAGAGTTACATGACAAGTTTGGAACAGCACACGCCTCATCCTTAGCTACAACACATGCTATCCTCAGAGCAGGATATTATTGGCCTACAATTTTTAAGGATACTGCTGAGCACATTAAATGCTGTCATGTATGTCAGGTAGCTACCAATAGAGAGAGATATGCTACACAACCTTTGCAGCCAGTGATGGAAGCGCGCCCATTTACATAGTGGGGCATGGATTTCATAGGACCTATTAATCCTCCATCATCCTCAGGCCACAGGTACATTTTAACTATTGCTGATTATTGTACCAGGTGGACTGAAGCCACTAGCAGCAAGACTTGCAATGCAGAAGATGTCATCAAATTTCTGGAAAGTAACATAGTCACCAGATATGGGGTTCCCTATGCTCTGGTAAGTGATAATGGTTTTGCTTTTACTTCAACCAAATTGTCAAGTTGGGCCTTTGATTATGGGATCATATTGAAGTTCTCATCTAATTATTATCCCCAAGGGAATGGATTGGTAGAATCCACTAACAAAAATTTGTTGAATATCATAAAGAAATTAGTAGACAAAAACCCTAGGGAATGGAATACACTTTTGAAATATGCCTTATGGGTAGATAGAACCAGAAACAAGGCTGCATTAGGAAACTCACCTTATCATTTAGTATATGGGGTGGATCCCATCCTCCCTGTTAACCTGAAGATTCCTACCTTGTAGTTTGCCCAAGATTACCTAGGCATAAGCAATAATCAAGAAGTCAGGTTACTTTAGCTGATGCACCTGGAAGAGAAAAGAAGTTAGGCAATTGATCAATTTGCCAAACATCAGGCTGTTGTCAAATGCTGGTTTGACAAAAGAGCCAAAGTCAAAACCTTTAGGATATCTAATTTGGTCCTGATGTGGGATAAAGCCCATGAGAAGAAAGGAGACCATGGTAAGTTTGATAAATTATGGATAGGTCCCTTTCAAATTTCTAAGATATTAGGAGACAATACTTTCAAGCTTAAGAACTTGACAGGTGAGGATGTTCCATTGCCAGTTAAGGGATAGTTCCTCAAACATTATTTCCAAGCCTAAGTAGCTTCATGTCAGTCATGTGTATCATAATGTATATTTGTATAGTTGTTTGTACAGTGTTTTGTTCTATTTTTACTTTGCTTGCTAGTTGAGTTTTAGTTTTGGCTAGTCAGGATGATGCAACTCATCACCCCAAAAAATAACAAAATTGTTAAGATTCAAGTGATGGGAACACATTTATATATAGGTTGTGATTCGTTTTGAGAAAGTCATCATGATCAGGTCTGTGATATCTTTTCATCAGGGTACCTTTTCTTAACCAAAGTGATTTCTTCACAATGACTCACCTAACAGCCTTGGGTTTGTTGAAAATACAAGTATAGGTGTTAAGTGAAAAATCTAAAGGGACTCCCGTGCTACCAATGCAATCTCCAACCTAAAATAGCAAGTGACCATACCTTGCATTTTGAGCTTACATGATGACATCAGATATATGAAGTATAACTATTGAAAAAATCTAAAAATATAATAAAATTAGGCCATCTAAGTAACTCTATCGGGGCTATAGACGTCTGCTAGCAGTGGGGCTCTACTTAGGGGGATTGTATAGATAGCCTTGCTGGGGCTATAGACACCTACTGGTAGCAAGGCTCTATCCAGGTTGGCTATGAGGGATGATCTCCAACTATGTAGCTTGACATCAGTTACTCATGTTTTCAACTTACTTTCAAGATGAGGATAATTAATCATTTGCACACTACTGATCCTTTGTTAGCATTGTTACCATGAGGACATTTTATCATTCAGAAAGATTATGATGATTATGCTTAGAAAGAGTTAGAATGCAATGTTAGAATGTGTTCACATCACTTGAATCATTGGAATTTTAGTGTTTTCTTTGGTGGCAAGTTGTTGTGTGGTTACACAACATGCCCCATTTTAACTTGACAAAACAGGGACCCAACTTTTTGCTTGGCTTTTGCTCATGTTTTCTGCTTGCTGGCAGTTTGGTAAAAGTAAGACCATGCGAATCATCTTGCATAAAAGGGACCGGGTAGGTCACCATGATGAGGTTAGTTTTTCAAAGTTAATATTTCATGACAGTAACCTCATGGGTGGCTAGAGTACAAAATTCTATGCAGGTTTGCCTTTTGGATCACCCTGATATTCCTTAAAGAACAAGAGTTATGGTGAGTCAAAGTCCTGGTCAAACCTGATATTCTGAGGGGAAGATCATATTTCTCAACATCAGTCATCTTACAAAAGATCACCCCGATCTAAAATTATCACCTGATAAAATCATTTATCTGGAGGTCCGGACTTCAATTTTAGGTGACAGAGGTATCTACCCGACAAACACAACATCATGTATTTTGCAAAGGTTATATTCCTAAAGATCCCCCTGATATTTGAATATCACCTTGATATTTGAATATCAGCCTGTCGCAAAATATCACCCCGAACCAATGTCCTGCTGATGTCATCCAAACTCGATAATCGAAGGAATAAACTTGATGATGACGTCACCATTCTTTTTACCTCGAGGAGGTATATTTCCAAACATGACCCTTTCGACATAACATGACGGTGACATCATCGTGCGACAACGTTGGACCAAACCATTATACTGATGACGTCATCCTAATATTTTGACGGGAAGTCATTTTTAGTCTAGGGGGGATATTATAAACATCCCCTGATATTTTGAACATCATCCGATATTCTCAACCTGACCTGATGTTTCGACATGGGTCTTTCCACTTAAAACAGATGATCATATTATACCAAGGGGGTCATATTCTAAATGTCACCCGATATTTGAATATCACTCTATCCTGCGAAGATCACCCCGTGCCAAGCTGCCATAACATTAAATGCACTCGGAGGTGGTAGGTGGTTCCCGCTGATTACGAACCCGATACATACACCTGGCGGGATCTGACAGTTTCGTACAAGGAAATCAACTGTTACATTTGATTTTCCCTAATTTGCCTTAGTAAAGAGGTTAAAAGTGATTTACAGACTCATTTCATGCTTATCTTGCGATAAAACAAGTTTTTACAGAGTTCTGAGCTTAATAATCCTCATAAGGCTACCTGTGGACGCATATAGCTTGTACTAGAACAAGATACGAGAAGCACTACTAGTAATTAAGTCCCTTTCGCAGATATCAACCTAATTAGGAAGATTCACACATCAGGTAAGTAATTGAAACCCTCTGGTTGTCATATTCTACATATCCAGGTATCATGGTGTCTTCTGATTTGAAGTTCTAGATTATGCATATCGAGATAAATGAAATATTGAAAAGTATAGTATGCATGATGAATAATGAATATGTAGTGTATATGCACATTTCTAAGTATCAATTGTAAGACCAAGTTTTGTTAATTGCAGGCATCCGTGGTGGATAAGTGGTTAGCTAAGTCAGAGGTAGAATTCCTAAAGCCCATGTTTGCTAAACCTGAGGGCGTCCAATTCAAATATGGTGCCATCACAGACACACACCAAGGGAAAACAGATCTGGCTACCTGGTCAGTTAAAATGAGTGATGAGAAGAATAACATCTTGTTGGATGTAGTCTTTGTATCTGGAATGTGGAGTGTAGCTGGTTTCCCATATTCTATGGAAACTCCTGAGCTAGTTATTGAATGTGCAAGAAATTATAACCCACAGACAAGGAAGGTAGAGAAGCATGGCAGAGTATATGCTGATCTGTCAATCAAGGGTCTTGCTGCTACATTTGGTTTGCCATGGGGCAAGAAGGTTTCTAACATAGATTTGAAGAAATCAGAAATAGAATATGAAAATAATAAGAAGGCTGCTAGGAAGAAAATGTACCAGCGGACGGCGAAGAATAGTCCTTATCCTACAGTAGCTAAACTTCCATTTCATTTAAATAAATTTGATTATGATGGTGAGTACCAATACATGATAGCCCTGCTCAGCAGAGTGACAGGCCAGCCTGATGCTGGAAGTTTTAAGGATTGAATGTATGCAATCATCCTGATGTGCTTCTACACAGATAACAAGCCAATGTGGGCTAAGATGATAAGTGATGCTCTAAATGAGCAACTGATGAATTTAGGGGGTATAGATTGTTCCTTTGACATGACTTCATACATTGTTTATTCATGTGCCTACAAGGGTACATTTGATGCATTGACTACAAATGGGCGAATTTGTGGAACGACAAATGATGCACATATATGGGATCACCATCCCCAACTACAAAGAGCAAATTACCTCCAGGATTACAAATTAGTGAATGATTCATTCTCTATGCATCTGGTAAGAACAATGTAGGAGGATAGAAATAAAAGACTGAGCATGGAAGCTCAAGAAGTCATATACAGGCATGGAGCCTGGTTTATTCAATTTGCAACATTTTCCTATATAATAATTGAAGGTTTTGAAGAGGAGCCCCTCATGCTCCCAAGATACCCCACTGATGCAGTAGTTTTAATGGAGTTCATGAGGCAAGTGGCTACAATACTGGATACTTACAAAGTAAGTAACAAACTCCCACCAGTATTGTTTCTAGTAACAATGGGCTAGTATATGCGCCCAGATTCGAAAAATATTAAGAAAGCCATAACTGGTTTAACAATGATGAATTTCCAGTCATTCCCTTTGGTTAGGTCATATGATCCACATAGGAGGATGTAGAAAATCATGGGGAAGCCCATCCATCAGAAGAATCTTGAAGATTTTTGGGCAGATTGCAAGGATGATCCTGAGGCCAGAAGGAGAAGGTATTAAAGATTGACCCTTAACCAGATCAGGACCTTCGACTGCATTTCAGTCCCCGCACAGTTGAAAAGGGATGATGGTAATATAATCGCAGATGAGTATGAAGAGAAAAAGATATACAATGATACAATATCTGCACCGGATCTTACTATGCATGAAGATATTTCTTTAGATCCATTCACAGGAAGGATATTGCAGCTGACCCAAGCATGGATCAATGAACAAACAGATACACTAAGGAAGAAGGGGGTAGCCCTTACTATTGATAATAAGAGGAAGAGACAGGAGGTTCCTGAAGATGAATATGATGATTTCCTGGTTGAGAAGAGGAAATCCAAAGGAGAGAAAGCACCACCTCCCGAAAAAAGCAAGAGATCTTCAAAAGGTAAGAAGACTGATCCTGAACCCAAAGGGGTTATAATTGAATGAATAGACATGTCGACTGAAGATGCATCAGGATCAAGACAAATATCAGCATCATCCGCACTGCCTCCTGTGGATAAACAAAAGGCTAAAGGAATCCAGAGGCCAGCTACACATCTTGCTGATATATATGAAGAGGGTTAGACATCACATAAGGAAGTAGAGAAGGATATCCCTCTAGAAGAAGAGCCTGAAGAAGAGGAAGGTCCTATATCCTTCACAAGAAAGAGAAAAGCACCTCAGGTGATACCAACTACACCTAAGAAACCAAGAACTTCAATGAGAGGTGAAATAAAACAACCCCCAATAGTGTTAAAAGGGGCAGGTGGGGAGATACTCAACAGGGAACTACAACATAACGTTCCACTTCCTACCATTGTAAAGTTCAAGACCGAACAAACAGAAGAACAATTGAAAGAGGCCTCTAAGGTAGTGCAAAGTGATCTAGTCTCATTGGATGAGACAATTGACCTATCTGATGATGAGGTAGTGAAAGATGTAGCTTAACAAAAGATGGAAACCCTTGCTGCTAATACCCGGATAACTCCTCATGGAACCCCAACAGTGCAAGTGGTGTTAGAAGAACTAAAGCAAATGGAGCAAGAAAAGGAAAAGAGTCCAGAGAAGATTGCACAACAAATAGGACTCGATGCATTAGTTGATCAGGTGACAAGTCTTGCAACAATAGATTTGACATATGTAGAGGACGTAGATCCTAAAGATACAGCAGGTACACCTGAAAGAACAGAAAATATCAAGGAGGTTAAACAGATGGAAGTGGAAGATAAAACTCTAGATATGGGTCAACAATAGTAGGATGCATCGGCTGAGCCCAAAGCAGTAGAAATTCCACTAAAGGAAAAAAGAAGATAAAGAAATATCAGGTCCTGGTGATCACAAAGCTCAGGAGGTAATTATCACAACTATAGAGTAGATTATAGCTGTGGATTAGATGCAGAAGCCTAAGTTAGATAAAATAATATCCACGGATACCAATATACCTCTAGATGAGGAAAATGCTAAAGTGGATGAGATACCCATGGAGGAAGTAAAAGATCAAGATCATGATACACATGCAGATGATCAACATGATCACCCTCCCAAAAAAGAAGGTCCTCAGTAGGAGGATATACCTGAGGATCACTCTCATGAAAAGCATCATGAGGAAGAAATAAGAAAGTCACCATCTCCATCAAGAATAGATATAGCTACTGGAGATCAGGATGATCATCATCATGATAGCGGGCACCCAGGATCCAGAGACCAAATTGCCTCATGGCTGGAGAAAGAGATAAGTACTGAGTCTGGATTAGAGATACAAGAATTTGATGTTTCAACATTGTTTTCTGAGACTCTAATGAAGCCGAAGAGGAAGGAAAGATTAACTTCTTCTATTAGAAGGGATCCTAATACAGGCAGGAGAACAGCCCAGGTAGTTGTTCCTACAGTTGATAAAGAAAAAGGCAAGATCACTCTATATGAATTCCAGATTACTACAGTAGATTTAAGATTTGCCAATGAAGATCAAGAAGGCTAGGAAGGTAAGGACATCATTGATTCATTAACTCAAAGGGTGAAAAGAGAGAAAGAGAAGAATAAGCAGCATAAAGAGCACATTGCTTAGCTGCATGCATATATAAAAGGGTTAATTAACCCTGATGATACATCAAGTGATAAAGCAGTCCCATTGACTGCAATTTCTTAGGAGGAGGTCAACATGTTGAACCTCATGAGACATGAGTCAATAATAATGTTGAAATGGATGTCATCCACACTCGATGGAGCTGAAGAAGTGGTAAAGGCCTCTTTGAAGAGGTGGAATTCCTTATGTACCTCTAGAAAAAAGGTAGATAAATTGCAAATGGAGATTGGCAGGAGGTCTTTTCAATTAGAAAAGGCCATGAGCATTTTGGATGAAATGAAGAGGATTGATCCACAGATTCTAATAAAGAATCAAGTACTGAATAATAACACAACCCTATTGATTGATATCTGGAATAAAGACATCAGGTTCAAGTGTGATGTGCTTAAGAGATGCAATAGTAAACTAAGAGATATCAGCATGAAGCTGCATGATATGATGTCATTTAAGGCTGAAATTTTAGAAATATTAGAAGGAAAGGTAGAGGGCAAGATAGAAAATCAGGATGAGGAGTTTTCCATTAAAGCTCTACATAGTAACTTCTAGCTAGTTGTTGAAGACTCTCTCAACCACCTGATAGAAGAAGTGTTGGATAAAGTAATGAGAATAAAGGTCAAGGTGGAAGATTATAATGAAATATCCAGCAATAGGAGGAATAAATTGGAATCTCTCCCAAGCAAGTATCAAGTGCATAAACATGCCATCGCCAAATCGAGAACTCAAGATGGCAGAGAATTGGAGAAGATAGTGCAAGCATATGAGAATATCAGGACAGTTATGCAAGTCCATATTCAAAGAGATAATCATCATGATGATGAAGATAGCGAAAGTATGGAAAGTGATGATCATGACAATAAGGATGATGATGAAGATGCACCATAAAGGGAATATATGCATCAGGTACTTAGGGAAGTATAAGTTGCCTAGATGGTTGCCAGCTGGCAACCTGTGCCATGAGGAAAGGATTGACTTAGTCAATGAAATGTAAACTGTAGATCTTAATAAATAAATCTTGATCATAGATCAATTGTAACTGCTCCCTCACCTTGTTCTATAAAAGGTGCAGGGATGCCTCATTTTGAAGATTCAAAACTTAATTAAAATCTATTTTCTGAAATATTCAGGGCTCATTTCAAAGTTGTTGTATACATATACGTTCTCGCATACTTAATGAAGAAGAAGACTATTTTGATTACAATCCATAATAAATCTTGAGTAATCAGTGTATGAATTCCTGATACATGTTGTGATTTGCTATGTCCCTTGGAGTGCATCTCTACTTACATGTGTTGTTTTCATATTGTTTCCTTTGAAGTTAGCATTGACTGTATCTAGCTGTGGAATGTCCTGGTGAACATATGGTTTGATTTCTTTTCTTCATGACTGTATCTGATGTATATGTGGTTCAATAGCTAAAGGTTCAACATTAATTTGAAGTATTTCTTTCAATTTCAGAGCATTTCATCATCATAATTACAAATAATTGACAATCTTATGCAAATAATACAAATATGTAGACATCCCGTAGATAACTGAACATATTCAACATATTTGAGGTTAAAGCATGTCAAAAAATGACAAATATCATGCAAAGTTTTATAGAGGAAAGCATTATTTGAAGCATATCTTGTATAGAATAACTCTCTGTGCAGCATCATTACAGGAAACATTATCTTACTGATGAGATCTACGTAAGGCCCCAAAATGGAAATAGCAACACACATCAACCTTTGAGTAACGTTAGAAGATTAAGACCTAATCACCGGAGCCTTGGGATCATGAATTCTCTGAATTCATCATATCTTTCAAGATGAATAAAGGTTAATGTGTACTTTTATTCTATGTTTGTTTGTGACTAACATCATGATCAACAAAAAGAAAACCCTAATGCATGCCAGAATGAAGGATATAGAAGAGAAGGTAGAGGATTTGATAAAAAGACATTTAGAGGTACTTGTTTCAAATTTGGAGGTGAAGGACATAGAGCATTTGAGTGTAATCAGGGTAGTACAAGCAAGAAAATAGAAAATAGTGGAAGAGTAGCCTATGTTGAAGAAGAACCTGTTGAATCACCTTGTTCAGTTGGCAATCTGGGGAAAGGAGAATTATTGGTGATGAGGAGAGCACTATTTCAAGTAGAGACAAATGAGGAACCATCACAGAGGAAAAGTTTGTTCAGAACTAGATGCAAATCAGGAGGTAAGTGTTGTAAAGTTGTAATTGATAGTGGTAGTTCAGATAACCTAGTTTCAAAGGAAATGGTGACTAAGCTGATGTTGGAAATATTGAACACTCTAAGCCTTATCATATATCATGGATTCAGGATTATCATAAGGTACTGGTGAGTGAACAATGTTTGGTGAAATTTCATATTGGATCTTATCATGATGAAGTCTTGTGTGATATTATGCCTATGGATGTTTGTCATATCTTGTTGGGTAGACATTGGCAGTATGATAGAAAAGCTATGAATGATGGGAGAAAGAATACATATACTATAATAGAAAATGGAAAGAGAATTACTTTGATTCCTTTGGAGGATGATTCTAAGAGTGAAGTATGTGGGAATGCTAGAATCTATTTGGTAAATGGAAGAAATTTTTTGGATGGTTTGAGACATGAGAATATGTGTTATGCATTGATTCCTAAGAAACTTGAAGCATTGAAGAAAGAAACTAAAGAATCACAACTAGAGGAGATAAAGGAGTTGCTAACAGAGTATGAAGATATCATATCAGATAATGTACATGAAGGTTTACCACCTATAAGGAGTATCAGTCATCACATGGATCTTATACCAAGAACAAGTTTGCCTAATAAAGTAGCACATAGAATGACACCGACAGAGAATGAAGAATTGAATAGATAGATACAAGAGTTGTTGAGGAAAGGTTTGATTAGAGAAAACTTGAGTCCTTCTGTAGTACCTGCAGTTTTTGCACCTAAGAAGGATGGAGAATGGATAATGTGTACTAATTCTAGAGCAATAAAAAAGATCACAGTTAAGTATAGATTTCCTTTACCTATGATGGATGATATCATGGATTGTTTGAGTGGAGCAAGATATTTCACAAAGATAGACTTGAAGAGTGGACCATCCAATCAGAATCAGAGAAGCAGATGAATGGAAGACTTCTTTTAAGACAAATGAAGGATTGTATGAGTGGTTAGTGATGCCTTTTGGATTGACAAATGCACCGAGTACTTTCATGAGATTGATGAATGAAGTCTTGAAGAAATTCTTGGGTAAGTTTGTGATTGTATACTTGGATGATATTCTAATTTTTAGTAAGACAAAAGAACATTTGTGGCATATTAGACAAGTTTTGCAGAGGTTGAGAGAAGAGAAATTGCTGATAAACATCAAGAAGTGTAGTTTCATGAAAGAAGAGTTGGTATATTTAGGATTTGTGATTTCTGTGGAAGGATTGAAGATGGCCTTGAGAAAGTGAAAGAAATTGTTGAATGGCCTACACCAGAGAGCATTGGAGAGGTTAGATCATTTCATGGATTGGCTAGTTTCTACCAGAAGTTCATTAGAAATTTCAGTTCAGTTTGTAACCCTATGACAGAGACAATGAGAGGTGACAAAAATATTTCAAGTGGACATCAGGAGTAGATAAAATTTTTGAGTTGTTGAAGTAGAAAGTGATAGAGCAACATGTTTTGGCAATACTGGATTTCAATAAGGTATTTCAAATTGATTGTGATGCAAGTGGAAATGCAATTGAAGTAGTGTTAATTCAAGAAGGTAGACCTGTAGCATATTTCAGTGAGAAATTGAATGATGCAAGGAGAAGATATTCAGTTTATGATCAGGAGTTCTATGCCATAATTCAAGCCTTGAAGAAGTGGAGACATTACTTGTTTCTTAAAGAGTTTGTGTTGTATATAGATCATCAAGCTTTGCAATATCTAAATAGTCAAGGTAAGTTGAATCAGAGACATATGAGATGGGTAGAGTTCATGCAGAGTTATACTTTTGTGTTGAAGCATAGGAGTGGAAAATCAAATAAAGTTGTTGATGCCTTGAGTAGAAGAAGAAACTTGTTGACAGAGATGAGAGTTGAAGTGTTGGGTTTTGATGAATTGAAGAATATGTATGAGGGAGATACTAATTTTGCAGAACCTTGAAAAGCATGTAAGGAACCTGTTGCAATAGATAGGAGTAAGTGGTTGGACTATTTCATTCAGGAAGATATGTTGTTCAAAGGAAGTTAGTTGTGCATACCTAGAAGTTCTATGAGGGATAATTTGATCAAGGAGAAACATAATGGTGGATTGGCATGACACTTTGGCATTGATAAGATAGTGTCTTTGGTAAATGAAAATTACTTTTGGCCTTAGATACATAAGGATGTTCAGAAATTTGTGTATAGTTGTAGAGTTTGTCAAGTTGCAAAAGGAAGTAGTCATAACACTGGATTGTATAAACCTTTGACAGTACCAGAGAGACCTTGGGAAGACATAAGCATGGATTTTGTACTGGGATTACCTAAGACACAGAGAGGACATGATTTGATATTTGTAGTGGTTGACAGATTTTAAAAAATGGCTCATTTCATACCTTGTAAGAAGACAATTGATGCAATGGATGTAACTAACTTATTTTTCAAGGAGATTGTGAGATTGCATGGATTACCTAGGAGTATAGTTTCAGATAGAGACACAAAGTTTGTTGGATACTTTTGGAAGACACTTTGGAAGAAGATGAAGATAGATTTAAAGTTCAATTGAACTTTTCATTTATAGACAAATGGACAAATAGAGGTAGTGAATCAGAGTTTGGGAAACTTGTTGAGATGTTTGGTTGGAGAGAAAACCAAAAGTTGGGATTTGATCCTTTCACAAGCAGAGTTTGCATACAATAATTTAGAAAATAGAAGTACCAGAAGAACACCTTTTGAGATTTTGACCGGAGTGAATCCTATGTTAGAAATGAAAGTAACACTACTTCAATGGAAATCTAAATCAATATAAATTTATGTAATTTTTAATTGTGTGTTATTAATGGAGATTGTAACACAGAAACAAAACTATGCTTCACAGAAATGCAAAATCAGAAATATGAACACATAACACAATGTTTAACATGGAGAAAACTATTTCAGGTAAAAAAACTCCACACAAGAAAGATGCCCAATGTTTGTATTAATATGAAAAAGATTTACAATACAACACTTCAACTCTCTCCACCAGTCTTCAATCTGATAGCATTCCGGCAGCACCTAAGTACCTAAAATCTATATTGCAGTAACTAATACATGGATAATACTTATAGAAACATTTTCTACCTCATCTTAGGTGTTCACCTTCTCTCTCATGAGATTCCCCAACATACAAATATTAAATGCCATCTTACAAGCACCTTCCACTTGTCCAAAAATAGCCATGCAAAGGTTAGGTGCCCAAGACTAAATCTGGCCTCTTACAGCATCTTATGACACGTCATAACCATCATAGCTTCCAGCAAAAGAGTATCTTTCCAAGATAGGAACCTTGGGCTAAATATAGAAAATATACAACTAACATATGCGTCATAGAATCACAGAATCTTATGACAACTTGCAGCTATCATAGATTCACTCACCAAACATTATGACAGTTGTCATACATGCCAAAAATAGTATATTCCTCAAGGGAGCATGCCTATCCTCATTTACCATGAGTTTTTACATTTGCCAATAGTAAAAGTCACTCCGTAATAACTTCCGGTGACTCTGAAATTACCCCTACCAGTGAAACTAGTACATCTCCCCATGGATAATTATAAATTACATATAATAAATGGAATAAATACAATATTGAGATTTACAAGGTAAATGGCACCTTATCCCAACATTCTCCCACTTGACATTATACATTGTAAATCAACCCATAGGAAATCAAATGAAAATAATCAAGCACTAGAAACAAGGCCCATGGCCTCTCTACACCACATGAACTTCTCTGTGCTCACAAGCTTAGTCAATGAATTTGCAACATTCTCCTGAGTGTCTATCTTCTTTAGTTCAATCTCTCCATTTGCAACCAACTCTCAAACAAAGTGATACTAAATATCAACATGCTTAGTCCGAGCATTATATATGGGATTCTTGGCCAAACAACTAGCACTTTGGCTATCACAACCAATCTGAATGATCCTACAATCAAAACCAATACCTGTACACAGTCTCCTCAACCAAATTACCTCCTTAGAGACATGAGTAGTAGCCATATACTCTGCTTCTGTAGTGGACAAAGCAACTATGGGTTTCCTCTTACTCATCCAACTCACTGCACCTCCAAATAGAGTAAACACATAGCGACTAGTGGACCTTCGACTATCCAAGTCACATGCCCTATCTGCATCAACAAAACCATGTATGTCTAAATATTTATTAGCACTATCAGTACTAGAATAAACCAAACAATGATCAGGAGTACTTGCAAGATATTTAAACACCCTCTTCGCATAGTTCCAATTTTGTCTACCAGGGTTAGACATAAATCTGCTCAAACTCCCACTGCTTGAGCAATTTCTGGTTTAGTGCAAACCATTTCATACATCAAACTCCCTATAGCACTAACATATGGCACATTAGACATATCCTCAAAATCATCCTCAGTCTTTGGACACATATCTAATGAAAGCTTAGTACCAATGGGTAAAGGAACTCTAGCTGGGTTACAGTCCTACAAACTAAACCTCTGCAAAATAGTATTCACATACTTACTTTGTGACAACCAAAGCTTTCTGTTAACTATGTCCCTCCTGATCTCTAGTCCCAAATAATACCTTGCAGCACCAAGATCCTTCACCTCAAATGCACCTAAAAGTTGGGCTTTAAGCTCACTGACCATACCCTTAGTATTGCTAAAAAACATGTCATCAACATACAAAGCAATAACTAGTATAGAATCATCAACACAATGATCCTCCTCACTTCTAACAAAACCCAATTTCAAAACAAATGAATCAAACTTTTGATACCACATTCTGGGGGACTATTTTAGACCATAAAGAGACCTCTTTAACCTGCAAACCCAATGTTCTTTTCTTTTTACCTCAAAACCTATAGGTTGTTGTATATAAATTTCTTCTTCAAGATCTCCATGCAAGAACGTAGTCTTAACATCCATTTGCTCAATCTCCCAATCATAAGCTGCAGCAATGGATAAGAGAAATCTAATAGAAGTCAATTTAGCAACAGGAGAGAATATCTCACCAAAATCAACTCCCTCTCTCTGGGAGTAGCCCTTGGCTACTAGTCTATCCTTGTACTTCTCCAATGACCCGTCTGCTCCAAACTTCTTCTTGAAGACCCACTTACATCCTATGGCTTTTCTTCCTTTGGGAAAATGAACAAGATCCTAGTTGTTACAAGAGTCTAAAGCCATCATCTCCTCCTGCATGGCTAACTGCCAAGACTCACTATCATCTGCAGAAATAGCTTCTTTGTAGGATCTAGGTTCATCATTAGTACTCAATAAAGCATATACACAACGAAAATCTGGTGGGTTATACCTGTCAACTAGATTGTATTGTCTTGTGGATCTCCTCAAGGATGGAGTATGAGACTCTACTCATTCTTCTACATGATCATCTGCACCAACTTCTTCTATAACAACAGATTCATCTTCATCAAAACTACTCAAATCTTCTTCTTCTTCTTCACCCCCAAATCCATCATTATGTTCTTCCTGAGGTGCATCTTGCTACTCTAAATCAAAGTGCACCTTCTTTACCTTTTCTTCTTTCTCTTTTGGTTGCTTAGGTTCAGAAATAGCTCTAAGTTCCCTGAAAATAACATCTCTAGAAAAGATAATCTTGCAGGTTAGTGGATTCCAAAGCTTATAGCCTTTCACATTATCACCATATCCAATGAATCTACACTTTCAGCCTTTGGATCCAACTTAGATCTCTTTTCCTTAGTCACATGAACAAAATCCTCACAACCAAAAACCCTTAAATGTGAAACAGAAGGTTTCTTACCTATCTACACTTCATAAGGTGTCAAATCAAGAGCCTTACAAGGAGATCTATTTATCAAGTAGCAAGCAGTACACACAACCTCTGCCTAAAAGCATTTATCCAACTGTGTATCACTAAGCATACTTCTAGCCATTTCCATAATTCTTCAGTTCATCCATTCTGCAACACCATTCTATTGTGGTGTATACGGAGTTGTCTTTTATCTGATTATACCTCCATGCTTGCAAAACTTATCAAATTCCTTAGAGCAATATTCCCCTTCATTTTTAGATCTTAATATTTTTATCTTTAAACCTGATTGGTTCTCTACTAAGACTTTGAATTCTTTAAACTTAGTGAAAACATCAGATTTATGCTTCATAAAATAAATCTATGTAAATTTGGATACATCATCAATGAAGGTTACAAAAGAATGAGATTTTCTAATAGATTCATTATCCACAGGTCCAAACACATCCGTATGAATAATTTCTAACTTCTCTTTTGCTCTATTGCTTCCTGAGGAAAATGATTTTCCATTTTGTTTACCAAACACATAGTGCTCACAGAAATCAAAGTGCTCATCAGAATAGGAGAAACCATCCAACAAATTTTTATTCTTAATAGTTTTCAGTACATTATTACTTGTGTGGCCCAATCTACGTTGCCACAACATACATGTATTTTTAGTAGTGGCCTCAGATACATAGGAGGCATTACAAACTGTAGTGGCTTCAAGCTTAAACAATTTCCCAAATCTCTTCCCTTTCACTGCCACCAAGTTCCCTCTCACCAATTTGTAGCCATGCTTGTCAAATTTCACATGCATTCCCAAATCATTCAACTTCAAAACTGAAATCAAATTTCTAGCTAATCCAGGAACATGCAAAACACCAGGGAGGGTTTTAATCCTCCCATCACTGAAACACAACAATACCTTTCCTTTCCTGACAATCGGATATGTAGAGTTGTAACCAAGGTAGATATTATCTCCATCATATTCTTCATATGTGGAGAACCATTCCTTATGCGGGGTCATATGAAATGAGCATCCTAAGTTAACCAACCAGTGATCATTAGAAACAAGATTACATGTAGAAAGTAAAACTTCTTCACCTACATTTGAGGACTTATCTGAAGCACTCTCCCACTATTTCTTGGGATTCCTGCACTCCTTCACATGTCCCCTTTTACCACGGTTCCAACACTTAACTCTGTTTTTTTTACCAAGAGTCTTAGACCAACCCTTGGACTTGTCCTAACCCCTTTCTGATCTCCTTTAGGTCCCCTTTTCTAAGACCTTCCCCTAACACTGAGAGCATCCCCTGAACTTTCTAAACTCTTCTTCCTCAATTCCTATGATAGTAGCACTGAAACAAGAGCATCCAACTTCGGATCCACAAGGTTAGCAGTGATATAAATGATAACATTGTCCCAAGACAAAGGTAAAGAATATAGAAGTAAGATACATTTATCTTCCTCACTAACCTCAACATCTACTGAATCAAGCTAACTCACCAATAGATTAAAAGAATTTAAATGCTCTGCAACTGACTCACCCTCTTTTATTTTCAAAGAAAACAACTTCCATTTTAAATAAAGTTTATTCACCATACTCTTGGCTTTGTAGATCTCACCCAACCAATTCCATAATTTGTATGCAGTCTCTTCCTTTACGACATTCAGCAACACATAATCTGAAAGACCCAAACAGATGGTTCCTCGTGCCTTCTTATCCAGTATATCCCACTCATCTTAAGAGACATCATCAAGTTTCTTCTCTTTTTGGATAGCCAACCACTTGTTTCTTTCTTCCAACAAATCTTCCATTTTCAACTTCCACAACTTATGCCCCGTTCCGTTGAACTCCTCAATGTCCATTTGAGAGGTTGATGCAATAGTGGATGCAACCATAATAACAACACAATATCTGCAAAACAAACACAACCAAATCTCCCACTGTAGCTATAGCTTCCACACTACCACCCAAGAGTCAAAGCTAGCCAGGATTTGATACCAAATGTTAGAAATGAAAGCAACACTACTTCAATGGAAATCTGATTCAATATAAATTTCTGTAATTTTTAACTGTGTTATTAATGGAGATTGTAACACAAAAACAAAACTATGCTTCACAAAAATGCAAAATCAGAAATATGAACACATAACATAATGTTTAACATGGAGAAAACCCTTTCAGGTAAAAAACTCCACACAGGAAAGAGGCCCAATGTTTGTATTAATCTGAAAAAGATTTACAATACAACAACACTTCAATTCTCTCCACCAGTCTTCAATCGGATAGCATTCCGGTAGCACCCGAGTACCTAAAATCTATATTACAGCAACTAATACATGGAAAATACTTATAGAAAAAAATTCTAACTCATCTTAGGCATTAACCTTCTCTCTCATGAGATTCCCCAACATACAAATATTAAATTCCATCTTACAAGCACCTTCCACTTGTCCAAAAACAACCATGCAAAGGTTGGGTGCTCAAGACTAAATTTGGCCTCTTACAACATCTTATGACACATCATAACCATCATAGATTCTAGAAAAAGTGTATCTTTCCAAGATAGGAACCTTGGGCTAAATATAACAAATATACAACTAACATATCCGTCATATGCATCATAGAATCACATAATCTTATGACAACTTGCAGTTGTCATAGATTCACTCACCAAACATTATAATAGTTGTCATACATGCCAAAAATAGTATATTCCTCAAGGGAGCATGCCTATCCTCATTTACTATAAGTTTTTACATTTTCTAACAGTAAAAGTCACTCCGTAATAACTTCTGGTGACTCTAAAATTACCCCTGCTAGTGAAACTAGTACATCTCATGGATAATTACAAATTACATATAATAAATGGAATAACTACAATATTGGGATTTACAAGGTTAATGTCACCTTATCCCAACATCCTAGAGGAGCTACATAGCTGAGAGATATCAGTGCAGAGGAAAAGAGAAGTACAGAAGCAAAAGAATTTGTAGATCGCATGAAGATAGTGCATAGTCAAGTGAAGAAACATTTGGAGGATATGAACAACAAGTACAAAGAGAAGGCATATGAGAAGAGAAGACATAAAGAATTTGAAGAGGGAGATGAAGTAATAGTATACTTGAGAAAAGAAAGATTTCCAGTTAGGACATATAACAAGTTGAAGATGAAGAAGTTTGGACCTTGTAAGATACTCAGAAAATTTGATTCAGGAAATGCATATGAAGTAGAGCTACCGAAGACATTGGGTATATCACCTATTTTCAACATTGTAGATCTTTATCAGTATCATGAAGTAGAGTTTAGTGACAACATGGAAGAAGACTTGAAGAAGTAGTTACCACACAAAGCACTGGAATAGATTGAAGACATTTTGGATGGTAGAGTTAGACGCAGCACCAGAGGAAGACAATACAAAGAATATCTTGTGAAGTGGAAAGGCAGACCAGAAGAAGATTCATCTTAGATTTCCTAGGTTGGGGTGGACCGTCTTGGTTCTCCCCTAGCCCCGGTAAAGTGAGGGACTCACTTTTTCAATAACCCTAGATGTCTGATGTAGGAGTATCCCTAGTTCAAGAGAAATCTTGCATCAACCAAAAAAATTTGCATTTCAGTTTGTTTGCATTTCAGTTCTTTTATTTTCCAGTTCAGTCAGAAGCAGTTTTTATCTTGTGGTCTAGTTTTGGCATTTCATATCTTGCAGATCTAGACTAACATCTACATTCATGCATCTACATCATATCAAGAATTCAGAGCATTTGGATCAGTTACTGAAAAGTTATCGCTATCAGAAGATCCTCTATTTTCTCAGTGCAAAGATTTCTAGAAGTTCCTAATAATTAGCTGAAGGAGAAGATTTGTGAGCATTGTCTGACTTGCAAATCCTAATGATGCATTCCACAATGTTCCTTGGTTCATGGTTGACCTTCCTCATAGGTCCGCACTTCATTGTATCCATTAGAGAAGGATTTTCAAGCCGATAGGTCCGACCTATCCAAGAACACACATTACACCTCTTCTTCGGGATTCTAAACCCCTTGTGGCCGACACAGAGGAATCTAATGTTCTAGATATGATATATAATGATGTAATAGATCCTTAGGAAGGGAGGGAATAATTTCTCATAGTTGATAACATAGTGATAGCTGATAGTTTGGATTTGTACAAAGGAGCTTCAAAGCTTTATCTTGCGCATGTATGAATCAAGCCTATGAGATGAGTTGTAGGCCCACATATTACTGGCAGATCTCTATTTGGAATTCTATGATATACTAAATGATTGAATCTATATTTTCATTTCATTTTCTTGAGTGTTTTCATTGTGTTTAATCTTGCTACATGGTCCAGACAGTTCATTCTATGAACTCTCCTATCGTGACTGCACCATCAAGCCTATTGATCCTAGTAAACAAGGACCCTTACTTCAATGCTAACGCCTTTTGTCATTATCATCAAACTCAAGGACATGACACTGAATGATATATGTATCTTAAACATGAGATACATGACCTTATTGATTTAAATGTTATCGAGGTATCAGGTGTGAATGATAATGGAAACAAGTCGGTTGCTCCATCAAATTAGAACTTACAAATCCTCACTAATCCTTTCCCTAAGCACACTAAAACCAATATGTTGGAATAGGGTTTAGTGGAGGTAGGCAAGGATGATTACTTGGACTATGATAACATCGTGGGAATGATTGAACTAGATAAGAAACAAGTGGACATCCACCTCATCCATGAAGAAAGGGAATTTGTGTTGAGGTTCCTCCTCCGTTATCCTTATATGGATTAGGAAATAATCAAAATAAATTAGAAAAGCAAGAACAACAATTGATACAAACAATTAAGATGGTATAGGATGATTCTCATTACCGTGCTAGAAAGATTCAACAATGAAAACTCGATAAAAATCAGAAAAGAGTTTGATGAATGCCAACAGTAAGAGACAATAGTGGTTCTCCCCCTCATAAGAAAAAAAAAGTCTCATTTAAACAAGAATTTAAGAAACAAACATCATATGATAATAAACAATACTTTCATAAGAACCACTCAAATTTTGCATTAAACATGATCAAGTACCTCTCCAAGAGGTTCATAAATTCCAAAATTTAATATGAAGACCCTACAGGTAAGTATCTCTAACCCTTTATCTCTCTCATGTTGTGCTTCCCCCGTGATGTGTTATGTGTTTTTTAGGCCTCCTAGGATGACCCCTGACTCTCCTATAAGGTCCAAGATACTAGGAGACTGCCTTTGTTGTGACCTTCTTCTATTTGTATCATCATTCTTCTATATTTCCTCTCTCTGATTTCATCACTGTGTGTTGTCTTATGGACATAGCATTGTGATTGGTGACCTAGGGGCACCCTCCTACATGACTGTCCCTAAGACACTTGTTTCTCCTCTCTTATTTATTGTTTCCCTTCCTTTAGTGTTTCTATCTAATAGGCGGATGATGAAAAACATTTATATTGATGCGGACCTAGTGTCCCTTTCGAGAGAAATCAAAAAGTGGACTTAGTTCGTAATATGATGATGGGGTTGTATATCTTATCCGATGCTTGGCTAGTGGAAGCACTTGTACTTTCCACGTAGTGAATTTGATGCTATTTTATCTCATCTACAAACCTTAACAATATTGTTGCTCTATGCATCTTTGTTTGTCTTTGAATCTAGCCTTGGTGGTACTCGATTTAGAGAGCTTCATGATATAGCCCCCTGGTTATCCTCGAACTCCGAACTCATTGTATAACCTTGGCTCTTTGTGTGGTTAATCATATGCATTGATGTTGTTGTTTATCATGATTTTGTAGACACTAACATGTTTCTTACAGAGGTGTGTTTGTGGGAACATTTGGTGATCGCGAAGTACATGTCACCTCTGGGGGGCATGGGCTTTGTGAGAGCTTGTGTTCCCTTGTGTGTTTTCTTCCTACCTTAACGTGCTTGATATCGATGCATGATATCAACCACCTTAAGGTGGGGGCATATATAAGGTAAGATGTATGTTGTAGATGTTAGCAATGTGCTTGTCCTCAGGTGTAGTTTAAAGACTTGCTCAATGAGTGCAACCTACATCCTGAGTTTGTTTGCAATCAATCAATCAATCATTTAATCCCTCTACGGTGACAAGATATTATGTATATCCTTTTTATCTTAAGCCCTTTATGGAGGTGGGGATGGTGTATTTCTCAAAGCAGATTACATCATCCTGTCATTTTCAAAAGTCCTCTATGGAGGCAGGGAGCAGTTCTGTGACTAACTCAACCCTTAAGCGTGTCTTTGGTGATTATTGTGGTGAAGCCCAATTATTAGTGTGTGCCTGTAATGTGCCTGAGATGGTGTTGGACCTAGAAATAGGAACACTCCATCGCTTGTCTGTTGTGTTTTCTCTGTGTCTTCAAGTGTGTGTGTTTGGCATGCTTTCTTTATTTGGCATGTCTATTTCCCCATATGCAGTCTAAAGACTAGCTCGATGAGTGCTTCCTACATTTTGGGAGCTTTTGCATGTATTGCATGTGTGTTTCCCCATATGCAGTCTAAAGACTAGCCCGATGAGTGCTTTCTACATTATGGGAGGTTTGTTTACTTTCTAGTACTTGCATATGTATTGTAGTTAGGGTAAAATTGCAAATAGGATAAATGAAGAATCAACAATGATAAAACCCTAGCAATGCACAATGAAGCACAAGACAACATGAAAATCAAAATAACAAATGTAAATGCAAACCGATCTCCACACTATGCTTGATTTATCTCCATTGCTCTTCTCCACCTCACATGAGCATGCAAGATTTTGAAGGATTATTGTTGGAGGAATGTTGGGTGCTCATTTCTGTAGCATAACATTAAGATGAAGATGCTAGAATGAATGATAGCTGAAGGATGCAAAGGCTCTAATGATATTTTGACAGAATAATGGTACTTGAAGCTCAATGCATGCTAATGGCTTGTGAGGGGTTTGATTTATAGGAAAGGCTTGGTTCAAATGAATGGTTGAGATTAAAAAACTAAATGATTGATGTGGATGGCTAGGATTGATTCAGTTATCCCACTCTTCAAGGGAGTTGTAGTAATTTGACAAGTGTCAAGGAGAATAGGGCTCATGTGTGCTTATGTACATAAAAAGTACTACATATGAAAGATATTAAATAAAAGGTTGTAGTACCACTTATCTTTTTTAAATGAAAGAGGCACACATGTCAGCTAAATGATAAGATAAATTAATTAAATAAATAAGATTTATTTAATTAATCGGAAGGTCAGCTTATGATGAGAACTTAATTCAAAAAAAATATTTGAATTAGTTGGGATATGAATTGGATATTAATTAAATAAATAAAATTTATTTAATTAATTGGATAGTGGGGAACTTAATTCAAATAAAATATTTGAATTAGTTGGGATATGAGTTGGATATTAATTAAATAAATAAAATTTATTTAATTAATTGGATAGTGGGGTTAGGATATGATGTGGAAATTAATTAAATAAATAAAATTTATTCAATTAATTGGCTAATGGATAAATGGGATTAAGAGTGGGATTTAGGACAAAATGCTACATGATGTCTAAGTGATGTTTTTGACAAGGTGTTGCTAGACATGGACAAAATTGGGACAAATTTGGGTGTCTACATTTTGCCCCTCTTTGAGATGCTGTTTGAGATGATAAGCTTTATGTCGAGTAACATCATTTCAAAGAAGTTAAAGTATGGATAGAGGAAAAGGATAGTGATGATGGACAGATATGATAATGATGCCCCCTCAAGAGGATAGGCGGGTTGGACAAACACGGGTAGGCTCTCGAAAGAAATGGATTGGCTACAGAATAAAGATAAGGGGATAGATAGAAGAAATGGAGATGTGTTATGCTGCAATGAATGTGAGCAACCTTGATGTTTGATATAGCACTAGACATTATGCACCAAGGTATAAGGACCAAGGTGACGATGTGTCTTGTGCCCCAGCATAATACAACCTTGTCTAACGTATGAGGAAGTAAATGTAGGGCATTGAAGTCCTAATGCACAAAAGGTATGATATGACCTTAGATGCAAAGGATAGTGCAAAAAGCTAATCCAACATACACAAGATATGAATATTAGCTGGAAATTTACAGATTTGATACAAATGCAAGATAAAATGATAACACACACAAGCAAGCAAGCAAGCATGCACAAATGATACAAAAACAAACAAGGTATTTCCCCTGTCAAGCTGTAAACCAATGATTAATGACTGATTGGTTGATACTTGAGAGTGTTGTCATTGCGGGGAAAGCTATATCCCTAGATCAACACAGGGTTGTTTGCTGAGTTGGTTGGCTAATTGGCTGAGTAATTTGGCTTACAACAAGGCTAGGATCAAGACCATTGATTGCGATTGGATAACTTGGCTTGATTGATTAACTTGATTGGTATGGATTAAGGATGGGCTTACACTTGCATTTTTATTTAATTAATTGGATAAGTGGATGAGAATGGGATTTTAATTTATTTAAATAAAATTTATTTAATTAATTGGTTTAATGAATAATGATTTATCAAGGTGTTGCAAGACATAGACAAAGTTGGGACAAATTTGGGTGTCTACATTTTGCCCCTCTTTGATACAATGTTCGGTAGAACATTGTGTCAAAGAAGATACGATATATGTTTGATAAACAAGTTATGCCCCAGTGTAACTGGCAGGTGATGCCCCCTCGAGAGGTAAGCCAGGCTAACCAGGAAGGGCTGGGTTGGCTCTTGATAGAAGAAAATGGCTAAAAAGAAGGCAGACACGAAGAAAATGGGAGTTGGATGGAAGAAAATAGGCTGTGGCATAGAAGAATTAGGGTTTTGAGAAGGACTATAAGTAGATTCTTAAATGGCAAATAGGCTCATTTGTGCTCATTTGTGCTCAGAAACTTAGAGAAATCCAGAGCTCCTGAGAGTGAGAGTGGCAGAGCTAGCAGGATGGTTATTCCATGCAAGGATCATCATGCAGAGCGAGTGAGGACACATGGACGACCAAAGGGAGTAGGCGCACCGGTATGTTTCAAACTTTTCCCCAAAAGCGTGTAATTAATAGCCTAAAAGCATAATTAATTCACACACGTCACCAAAAGCGACTAGGTTAGGACATAGCACATTTAGGTCGCTTATGTAGGAATAGAGATCGCTTGTAGTAATTCTGGTCGCTTATGGGCGCAGGTAGGTCGCATAGGTAAAAAGGGGTCGCATCCCGTCAGCAGGAAAAATGCAGGCGAAAAGCGCATAAATTGCAAAATGCGTCGCTTATGGCTAGAAAGGGCTCGCTTAGAAGCAAATTGAGGTCGCTTCACGTAGTGTGGCTTGCATATAGATAGAAATGGCTCGCATTTGGAAAGTGGCATGCGTTGAAGGCTAGAATGGTCGCATATGCTTAGTTGGCTCGCTTATAGGATAAAACTAGGCGCATTTAGAATAAGGCTCGCTTTTAGGCCAAATAGGCTCGCATATAGTTTAGGACGCGCATATGAAGCAATAAGAAGCGCATATGGTGGTGGAGCTCGCTTTTAGGAAAACAGTAAGCGCATAAGGTGAAATGGCTCGCCTTTAGACAAAATAGAAGCGCATAAAGTAAAGCCAGTCGCTATTGAGCAGGAAATTAGCGCATGTGGTAAAGTGGACCGCTTATGGTAGATGTAGTGTAAAATAGCAAATAGATAAGCAGATTTCGATATGGATGGCTGACGGAATGGACTGACAAGGGTAAATGGATGATGCAGGATGTACTACCGCCATTGTTATCGCGAGAGCCCCATCCGAGAGATTTACGGCTGGTGAGACGGTTAGATGCAGAGGAGCTACTAGTGTTAGAGATCCTGGGCTTGGAGCATGTGTCACGATTAGAGCCAGTTCAGGCACATCGAGGGCTGATGACAGCGATGGTGGAGCGATGGATGAGCGAGCACAGTTCATTCTTGTTACTGATAGGAGAGGCGACCATCACCTTAGAGGATGTATTCCAGATATTAAGGATTTCGATAGATGGGGATCGTGTGGATTATGATCCGAAGATGGGTCCGGCTGCATTCAGGAGATTGTTTGGAACACCAGACATCGGAGCAGAGGGTTTAGAGATTCCGATGGGGAGGATGGAGGAGCTCTGTGACAGATTACAGCGGGTGGTAGTGGCTATCATTAGATGGCTAGTGGGTGATAGGAGAGCTAGAGGGTTTCCAGTATGATGGGGGATAGTGATGGAGGGCATGTTTTCATATGGCATGAGATATGCATGGGTAGAATGCGTGTTGGGACAGCTCTATCATTATCTGCATGATTGTGCGTATATGTTTGGAGCTAGTATGTCAGCAGGAGTGATAGTGTTACATGTATGGGCATATGAGCACATTCCGGTGACGAGACCAAAGGGATGGGTGGCTAGAGCAGCAAGAGAGCCATTTGCACGGATGTATAGAGGAGCATTGACTTATCGACAGCACTGAGGGGTGGTATACTGGCGGCGGAGATTGGATGAGGTAGATAGATTTGTATGGAGGCCATGGCTGGGATGTGAGCAGTGGGAGGAAGAGGATGCGGAGCTTGTCTATGCTAGACAGGCGAGATACATTTTTGGACGCAGCGTGTATATTATAGAGCGCTATTTGCCAGAGAGAGCCTTGAGACAGTTTGGAGAGGCACAGGCAGTACTTGTAGGTGATGCCATTTTTGGGAGGACGAGGCAAGAGGTATTTGATTGGGGTCCAGAGGTTGTGGTGGACACATCCTTGGCAGAGAGAGATGGACTATAGCTAGTAGCATGGCAGTGGGGACAGGGTCCTGCAGATCTAGGCACATTGCTAGAGTATGATGTATATTGGGCGATAGCGAGGCCGACTCGGTTGACACGAGATGGGGAGATTGGAGAGATTGGGATGGAGAGGCCAGTTCGGAGGCGACGACGACGGGCTCCACCAACACAGGCAGTTGTGCCAGCTGCACCAGGGATACAGATGCCAGGGCAGGTGCCAGGTCAGCCTACTATATTAGCACAGCCTCAGGCACAGATTGGAGCAGGTGATGATGTTGGTATTCAGCAGCTGCGGAGACAGATTAGAGAGGAGAGGAGATGGAGGCAGTGGGCACAAATGAGGTTGAGGAGGGTGGAGATGGACAGGCATCAGGCCGTGATTAGTCTGCGGCATGCGAGAGCACAGGCACAGACCTATCAGGCTCAGCTACAGTTGAGAGCACAGGGAGGAGATGGACAGGATGACGGTGCCCTAGCTAGAGTGACAGGGGAGAGGGACACAGCGAGACAGCATGAGCAGATGATGAGACTTGAGCGAGACACTGCGATACAGCAGGAGCAGGCTATGAGAGCAGAGAGGGATGGTCTGCGAGCTGAGAGAGATAGGGTAGTGCAGCAGCTGCAGGGGATGACCAGTGAGCGAGACAGAGCAGTGGTTGCCTTGGGGACTGATGGAGCTACGATGTACTTGGCCACACAGTTGACAGCGGTACAGGTAGAGCTTTGGAGAGTGCAGGGTGAGGCTGAGTATTACAGAGGCTTATACTATGGAGCTGTGCCGGCAGAGCAGAGATAGCCTAGCTTCAGGAGTAGATCAGGAGCTTCGAGCTCACGAAGGTCAGGTGGATCTCGATCAGTAGCCTCAGTGATGGGGCCACCGAGAGATGGAGGACCAGGTACAGGACCTAGTGGCAGTGGTGGTCAGGGCGAGGGAGCTGGTAGTAGTCGCTAGAGCATACCTTATTTACATTGTATTATGATGAGGCCTAGAGCCGATGTTGTACATTCATTCTTTCAGGGCTCAGCTTGTATTGTAGACACTTGTATTTTGACACACATGTATATATATATGGCAGTTTTGGCGATCTATATGATGTTGTAATGGTTATGATGTTGATATTATGATAGCTATGCATGTTATGTGGATTATATATGGATTATGGATGGATATTTATGCAAATGGTAATGAATAGAAAATGTATGAATATGTAAATGGTAAGGATATGGATAGATGTATGCATATAGGTAGATGGTAATGAAAGATATATATGATGGACTTATGTATGTCTAACACACTTGTTTTTGCAGGAGCAGGAACATGGACAAAGGAGGATGGAAATGATCAATCTTGGCTGAGTATGATAGAATGGATAGATAGAATGGATAGGTAGAATGATGATTGGCAGCTTTCAAGTAATTGCTCAAAATGAAAAGAAATGTAGTCCTTATGTTTGATATAGCATATGGATGTTATGCACCAGGGTATAAGAGACCAAGGTGTCGAGGTATCCAATGTGCAACTAGCGTGTTACAATCTTGTCTGAACACATGAGGTCAAGATGTTGAGCCAACATACACAAGATATGAATAACAGCTAGTGTTGGACTTTGACGCTACAAGCAATAGTTTGAGCTTATCTCCACTACACATAATGATAACTTGCTGGTTATATGTATGGAGTTAGTCTTAACATAAAAATAGTCTCAAATGCATAAGAGACTGTTTAGCTTCTCAGATGCTAGAGATATTGATATGTAAGATGCTAATCCCAACACGTACAAGATACCAATACGCATAGGAAGAGAATAAGATCATCCCGCAAACACGGCATACGAAAGCTATATGACCATGCCTCAGTCCTTACTTCATCGCAACATACCAAGATATAAATGGATCAAGGCAGTCTTGATTAGGCATAGAAAAGGGACAAAAGATAAGTCAAAAGATAAAACAAAAGATACTGTCATCACATTCTCTTGCCAAATTTTGGGTGCTCTTGGATAGATCAAGCTGGTGCCTTGTTAAGAGGAAAGCTACATCCTGTTGAAGGCTAAAGTTGTTGATAAACTGTTATAGCAAATGTTGGCTTAAGGCATGCGGACAAATAGCTTCTGGCGTACTTTTGATTGGTTAAAGTGCTTGAGCTTTCAATATACACATGGTTTGCTTCTTCTTTGAGCTAATCAAAGAGAAGAAGATGGATGAGGAAAGAAGATGAAGAAGATGGGGGGGATCATCTGTGCTTGAGTATTGGAAACTTCCTTCGTATTCCAGACTGCCTACATACCCTGTATCCACGGGATCAAAGCACATTTACGATGAAGATGAGACATGATGAATATGTAGTTCTAGGTTTTATTGATGATGTAAGTGATGAAAGATAGAAGAATTTGAGCTGAAAGATTGAAGGATGTTTAGAAGAAGGATGAAAGATGAATGATGAAAGGGGCTATCGTCTTAGCCTGAATCAGAGTGCTTCCTTCGCATCTCAGATTGCCTACATACCCTGTATCCATGGGATCAAGGCATCAACGATAGAGCTGCATGTAGTTCTTATTGATGTCGCTAATTAGTTAGATGTTTGATCAGGCGATGTTTGTTGCGATTGTTGGATGAATGTGAATAGATTGCGAAGATATGGGTCCTAGTTGCAAGTCGTTAAGTCACGTTTGTCGTTGGATATATGTCATGGCTGAAGTTGATAAGGTTTGTTGTGTTGTGAGCTGAGTTGTTTGATGTGTTATGAGCCAGAGATAACAGTATCCACTTCCAGATAAGACTCGACAAATGCCCCCAGTGCGGGATGAGGTTTATTATGCAGAAGCGACAATGCAGAAAAGATGTAGCCAAGATGCTAAGGTGCCAAAAGATATAGATATCACGACAATGTCTCAAGTATGATAGCTAGCATTGGCAAAAGGATGAGGATGAAAGGCTATGTGTGGCATTGCGAAGTGGATTGGGATTATGGCTTATACAAGATGAAATGGGGAAATATGAGCAAACGAACCAAATAGATGAGGGAAGCTGGTCACTACACATAGCACCTGTTTGCCAGGTTTTCACTATGGTACTTATCCAAGGCGCCTGTTTACCAGGTTTTCACCAGAGGATGGATTATTTATCATATATCTTTTTTTTTTTTTTTGTGTTTTTGGGGATAGCTGAGATTTATGGATAAAACTTCTTGAGATGAACACTGTTGACTGGTTCATCCAAGGGAATGCCTTCAAGTGTTGACAGAGTGTATGCACTGGATCCATAGACTGTTGTGATAATGAAAGGACCAAGCCAATTGGGTTCAAACTTGCCCTGTTTCTCTCGATGTTGTTGATTCCTTTGGTTTTCTTTAAGGACAAGGTCACCAACTTGAAATCTGTGTTCTCTGATCTTTTTGTTGTAGCTGCGGCATAGCCAGTTTTGATAGACTTGAAGATGGTTCAATGCTGTAAGGCGGCGTTCATCTAATAGCTCAAGATCATGGAGTCTGGATACTCGGTACTCTTCATCTGAGATAGTATGTTGCAAGGATATGTGCAAAGAGGGGATCTCAACCTCGATAGGCAAAATAGCTTCAGTGCCATAGACGAGAGCATAGGGCGTAGCTCTAATGGGAGTTCTGATACTTGTTCTATATGCCCATAATGCAGGATGTAGTTGTAGATGCCAATCTCAACCAGCTTCATTAACAGTCTTTTTAAGGATCTTGATGATTGTCTTATTAGAGGGTTCAGCTTGACCATTGCTCTGAGGATAGTAAGGCGTAGAGAATCTATGTTGAATATGGAACTTGTTGCAAAGATCTCTAACCTCTTGGTTCTTGAAAGGCCGACCATTGTCTGTGACAATAGCTTGAGGAACTCCATAATGGCAGATAATGTAATGTAGGATGAATTTGGCTATTTGTTTACCTATGATATAGGTCATTGGTATGGCTTCTACCCACTTTGTAAAATACTCAGTGGCAGTAATAATAAACTTATGACCGTTGGATGAAGTAGGATGGATTTTACCTACGAGATCAAGTCCCCATTGCAAAAAAGGCCATGGAGTGACAATAGGCTGAAGCTCATGTGCTGGTGCATGTATTAGATCTCCATGTTTCTGACATTGTAGACATCTCCTTGCAAATTGCTGGGCATCTTTTTCCATAGTTGGCCAATAGTATCCTGCTCGTAGAAGTTTCTTAACAAGGCTAGGGCCAGCAGAATGCGAACCGTAGACACCTTCATGTACTTCACGTAAGGCCATTTTTGCTTCCTCAGAATCAAGACATCTAAGAAGGATACCATCAAGACTCCGGCGATAAAGAGTGTCTCCTAAGATAGTGTAACAAGAGGCTCGATGGATAAAGGTTTTGCGCTGGGTGTTGGATAGTTGAAGTGGAAAGGTTTGATGGCGAAGATACTCGTATATATCCTTGTACCACGATGAGTTGGGACCAACAATTTCACATATAAGCTCAGACCGTGGAACTTCAAATGCTGGGATCAAAAGCTGTTCAACCAAGAACTCACATTTATAGGTGTTAGATGGCATGTCTAAAAGAGATCCAATCATAGCCATGGCATCTGCTGCTCTGTTTTGTAGTCTGGGAATTTGCTCAAAGGTAATATCCTCAAAATATCTCTTGAAATCATCCACCATTATCTTGTATGGAAGAAGCTTTTCGTCTTTTGTTTGATATTCATCTAAGACCTGTTTGATAACCAGCTGAGAATCACCAAAGACTCATAACTATTTGATAGCCCATTGTACTGCCATGCGCAAGCCTATGATTAAAGCTTCATACTCTACTATGTTGTTGGGACATGGGAATGCTATTCTGTATGATTTAGGTATGCAATCTCCTTGAGGGGTGACAAACAAGATACCTGCTCTAGAACCATGTTGTGTGTATGATCCATCAAAGTATAGTTGCCATCGTGCTGGAGAATTCAAATTAAACAATCCTTCATCAGGAAATTCTGGATATATTGGCTGAATATCTATGATGGGTGCTGCAGCTAATTGATCAGCAATAACTTGTCCTTTGATAGCTTTGCGGTTCACGTATTGGATGTCAAATTCACTTAAGATCATAACCCATTTTGCTAATCTCCCTGTGAGAAGGGCTTTTGAAAGGAGATAATTGAGGGGATCCACATTAGAGATGAGCTTTGTTGTTTGGTTCAGCATATAATGTCGCAACTTTTGGGAAGCAAACACTAATGCTAAACAAGCTTTTTCCATGAATGAGTAATTGAGTTCATATCCCACAAGGGTTCTGCTGATGTAGTAAATGGCTTGTTCTTTTCCTAAGTCATCATGTTGAGCTAGAAGGGCACCCAATGCTGCGGTTGTTGATGATATATAGAGCAGTAATGGATGATCAGGTATCAGAGGTACTAACACAGGAGGTGTTGCCAAGTATTCCTTTATCTTATCAAAAGCCTGTTGACACTTTTCATCCCACTTAAAAGGTTCATCCTTACGAAGAAGATGTTGAAAAGGATGACATTTATCTGCTAGTTGTGAGATAAATCTGCGGATAGATTGTAGCCTACCTTGTAAACTACGGAGCTGTTTGAGATTCGTTGGTGGAGGCATTTCTATGATAGCTTTTACCTTAGCTGGGTCCACTTCTATCCCTCGTTGAGACACAATATATCCCAACAGTTTTCCTGATGTTACACCAAATACACACTTCTTTGGGTTTAGTCTGACTTGGTATTTTTCTAATCGATCAAAGATTTGTGCCAATACTTGTAGATGTCCTTCTCTTGTCTTGGATTTTCCCAGGATGTCATCAACATAGTCTTCCATGATAGTATGAAAAAGGTCATGAAAAATAACTGTCATGGCTCGTTGATAGGTAGCTCCAGCGTTTTTAAGACCAAAAGGCATTACAACCCAGCAATATGTGCCCCATGGATAGATAAAGGATGTTTTATCTTGATCTTCCTCTGCTATTCGGATTTGATTATAACCTGAAAATCCATCCATCAAAGATAGCATTTCATGTCCTACTGTAAGATCTACAATGTTGTCTATGCTTGGTAGTGGGAAATCATCCTTAGGACAAGCTTTGTTAAGATCTCTAAAGTCTGTGCAGCAACGAACACGTCCATCTGGTTTTGCTACAGGTACCAAATTTGAAACCCATTCTGGATAATCAATAGGCTTTATAAATTTGGCTTCTAATAGTTTCTGAATTTCTGCTTTGACCAATAAGGCAACTTGTGGATGCATTTTGTGCAATTTTTGTTTGACAGGCTTTGCATCAGGAGATACTGCTAAATGATGTACCACAAGTGAAGGATCTAGACCTGGCATGTCTGCATAAGTCCATGCAAAATTTATAGCTCTTCTCAGAAAAAATGCTGTAAAGTTTCTTCGCTCTTGCTCTGATAGGGATGCTACCAAAAAGGTAATTTTTGGATTCTGTTCTGTTCCCAAGTTGATGTCTTGTGATTTTTCAACTAGCACAGTTGATTTTTCATGGTAATTAGTGGCAACAGGAAGATCAAATCCCTCATCCTCAGGTGCCTCAGAGAGGTTTTCACCTTTGGATACGTCCTTTATTTTTACTTTTTCACGGTCAAGAGGCGCCTTTCAGTTTTCACCTAGTGACCTATTTTGTTGAATTTTGTTTATTTCACTTTTGCGACTAAAGGATTTGATACTTCTGCCAAAATATGCTAGTTTAGGTAAATCCATCATGAAACCTGCTTTATGATCACCTAGTGGAATACCTTGTCTCAAACCCATGAATTCTACAATGGCTTCATCATTTTCAAATGTATCTAATATCGGTGCCCCCTGTTGGTCCCAATCGATGAGGTCAGGATATACAAGTGAGAGGCTAATGGAGGAATCGTGATGGCTAGAAGAGGTTGCGGAAAACATGAAGATGGAATGTTCTTGAAAAAGGTCAGTGATATGAAGGGAGGAGTCATCGATAGTATCTGAATTAGAAGTCTCTCCTACCGAAGAAGGTCCAACGTCAATATCAGAAATACACTTAATGTCTTTGGGTTGCGGTACCTCCGATTGGTAACCAAGGCCTTGCTTCTTAAACTTCTTAGACACAATAATGGGCTCAGTAGGTCCTTGTTCCTATGATCCCAAGCCGCCATGTCCTTTATAGCCCATGTTCTTTATGATGCGAAACCCATTGTTGTATCGCTCTACTTCAAGTTGGACTTAGTCATTTTCATCAAAGAATATCCAAGAGTTGATGTCCTCAATGTCTTCATCATCCAAGAAACCACCTTTAATGAATACTGTAGGGGGAGCTTTGATAACAGCGGAGGATGAAGTTGTCTTGGATGTAGAGGGCTTACTACGGGATTTAGGAGATAATGGAAGGGTACCAACGTAATAGGACTCTTGTAATTTGTATTCACCAGGGCCATGTTCGGTATATTTGATATGGAGGTTGGAAGCGGCTTTGCTAGATGAGGGCTTGAGAAGATCAGATGGGTTTATATATGATGAAGACGGATATGCCTCGGTGTTGATAGGAATGCGATTCAGACTTTGATATTTAGCTTGAAAGGCACGGCAGAACTCAAATGGATTGGGATCAGCTTGAATGGTAACCTCAACACCCTTATGTGGAAATTTAAGGCATTGGTGGTATGTAGAGGGAACTGCTTTAAGGGTATGGATCCAAGGGTGTCCAAGGATGATGTTGTAAGGAAGATCAATATCAAGGACTTGACAGCGAGTTTCTATAATGACCGGCCCAGCTTGAATAGGCAATAAGATAATCCCTTCGGTATCTCTTTCAGCGTCATCATATGCTCTGATGGTAATAACCTTGGAAGTGTCAACATCTTTCTCAGAATATCCCAATTGCTTGATAAGTTTCAAAGAACATATATTAAGACCAGCACCCCCATCTATCAAGACTCATTTGATACGGCGTTGTTTAACAAACACTTCAATATGGAGGGCTTCGTTGTGTGACGGATGAATGGAGGGCTGAAGATCTTTGTCAGAAAAGGTCAAATGACAAGGGGCTACAATGCTAGCGACCATAGATTGGAATTGTGTGATATTAATATTATTAGGCACCGAAGGCTCTTGTAATGCTTTATCAAGGATAGCTTTATGTGCGGGGGATATGCGGAGCAACTCAAGAATAGATATGTGTGCGGGTGTTTTACCAAGGTGATCCAAGATGTTATAGTCAGAGAGAGATCGAGGAGAGTGAGGAGGTGCTCCTTGAATAGTAACTCGACCTCTTCGCGTGGTTATAGCACAATCAGGTGCTCTCCCTTGGACGGTAATGGTAGAAATGCGAGCATGGTCAATGCAGCCGATGGTAGATGATGCATAGTTATATGGAATAGCATTTCCAGCCTGAAGGTTATTTGTCTGATCATGAGATGGAAGTGGATTCTTGAAAGTCTCTAGATCATAGTTTGATGTTGATTGTTGAGTAGGTTGAGCTGTTGAAGGCGTGACGTTGATTAAACCTTGATCAATGCAGTCTTGGATAACATGTTTTAAGCACATACAACCATTTGTTTTGTGCCCTTGAACTCGATGGTAATCACAATACTCATTTTCTTTGTACCAAGGAGCTCGAAAGAGTGGTTCGCCATTTGGTGGTGTATCAGGTAGAATAATGTCTCCTACTTGAAGTAGCTTTTGAAGAACAACTTCCATGGGTTCCACTAATGGTGTAAATTGTCGGCATGGATTGGAAGTTTGGCGTTGGTTTCTTCGTTGTGGAAAAGGCTATCTTGGTGTAGAGGCTGCTTGAATGTTGATGGGAGCTCTCATGGTTTGATTATTCTTCGTGTCTACAATACCATCATTTACAGCATTCTTGTTCTTGTTCCAAAAGTGAGACTTATCATTGGAATTTTGGGGAGAATCTTTGTTGTCGCGAAAGATCTTGATAGTGCCCTTGGCAATTAAGGCTCGTTCAATAATAAATCCTTTGGAAACTAGTTCGTCAAAGGTGCTAGCGCTCTGCAATTGTAGTTGGAATGACAGCTCAGGATGAAGATTTTGAACAAAGATGTCAAGCTGTTGTTTCTCAGGTATTTCCCATGATAATTTGCTAGCCATATTTCGCCATCGTTGGGTAAAAGCAGAAAAGGGTTCACCGTTGCGCTGTTTGGTGTTGACAAGGTCATTCATGTTTACCTCATGTTCAATGTTGAAGGCAAAGTGTGATCGAAATTTGTTTGCTAATTCCGCAAAAGATTTGATGCCCGGGGGTAAATGAGAAAACCATTCAAGAGCTTGTCCTGCTAAGCTTCGAGGAAATAGTCTCAAAAGATACGTATCGTCATAAGAGACATCAAGACATGCTACAAAAAAGGATCGAAGATGGTCTTTTGGATTCCCTTTCCCTTTGTATTTATCAAATTGTGGGATTTCAAAATGTGGTGGAAAAGGTATCATATTAAGAGACTTGTCAAATGGACAGGCGCATATGTTTTCGAGAGAAAAAGGTTTCTTGCCTTGTCCTACCCTTTCATCGATCATCTGTTGAACATCTGCTGAAGATAATTGCTGTTGTTGCGAAGGGGGTGGAGTATGATAGGAGATATATTGTGGTTGCAGTTGTGGGATATATGGAGTGGTGACTGTTTGTTGTGGTTGTGTGCCCACAATGTATGTCAAAGGATTGGTATGTGATACGTATGTGTTGGAGGATTGCTGTCCTTGAGACACAAGCGGCAATTGGGTGTGCATCACATGGGAAGTGGATAGTGGATTGATAGTAGCAAATGGTTGGGAAGTTGGGATTTGATTCGTGACATGGTAGGTAATGGAGGGATTGGTAGATACAATAGAAACATTTGGATTTGTATTTTGGACGATATGAGGATTGGTATGTGTCATAGGTTGGGTGACAATAGGAATGCTTTGGGTAGCATAGGATGGATTGATGGTGCGTGAAGGATTGGAAGAATATGACGACATGGATGTAAGTTGATCAACATAAGCAACCTTATTGTTTGAATTAGCTTGAGAAACAAGGGGATCACTCATGTCAATGAGACTAATGTTGGGATTATATGATAGCGTGGAAGGATTAGCAGTTGGTATGTGGGATATGGTATTCGTATGAGATGTAGTAGATTGTAATGGGTGTGAAGCGTGGACAACATGTGTTGTTGGAGTGGTTTGAGAGGTTTGCACACTATAAGACATGGGAATAGCTTGTGATGCTCGAAGTATTTGTGCTTGTGTTACATGGACAGCTTGTGTTACTTGAGGCATGGAAACAGTCATGGTAGAAGGAGAGATATGGTGAGGAACATGGAAAGGTGGAATGTTGAGATTTTGTGACATGAGAGGGAGCACATTGGTGGGCACTATCAATGGTTCTATAGTATGCTCTGATCATGGTGGCTCAAATGAAGCAACAATAGGCAATGAGGACGATGTTTGCGATGTAATAGGAGATGATGTGACTATAGTAGATGGTCTATTCGCAACAACAACAGTAGTGTTGGGACCTTGTTCTCTAATAGCAGATATGTCAAAGTCTTTTGGTAGTTTAGCACCCATGCGAGCAAGTTGGAGAAAGCAATGATCAGGCTCAGATATCATGAGTTTCTCAACTTGGTCCCATAGGTAGGTATCTTGGAATTCTGATGAGTCGTCTTGAGATTGGTCTTCGAAAGTTTCCAAGGATGGTGGTGGTTGCATTCGTTGTGAAGATGACTCGCCAATAGTGTATCCTTGAGGTATAAACATATGAGAAGGCATACCAGTTGTGAATTGAGTTGCGTCCTTAAGAGGTGTTGTGAATTGTTTCATCTTAGCTTGCAATTTGGCTTCCATTTCAGCTTTCAATTTGGCTTCTATTTCAGCTCGATATTGACTCCTAGTTTGAGGCATGATGTTGATGATGAAGTTGAGCTTGTCAAAGTTTTGAGACCCAAAAGATGATAGTTAGCTAGTTGGTTGAATGGTTGTTGTTTTGGTTTGCTGGTTTGGCTAATTCGCTTGGTTGATTTGTTTTGGCTGATTTGTTGTTGTTCAGTTGTTGTTGGTTGTCCCTAGAGGTAGCTTAAACACTCAAGGGAAAGATTGTTTGCTGTTGATGTTTGTTGGGGCTAAAGCTAAAGGATGTTGTTTTCTGAAGCTAAAGCTGAAGGATGATGTTGGTTGAAGCTAAAACTGAAGGCTGTTTGCTGATTGAAATGATTGGGTTGATGTCTGATTTGCTGGTTGGAGTCTCAAAAAGATGGAAAGCTCATGAGTTGTGATTGATTGATAAGCTCAAAAACAGGAGACAAAGTCCAGGTATTTGATGTTGATCAAAGAGAAGTCTGAAAGCTGATGTTTAAGACTTAAGCAAGCTGGACCTATGGCTAATTTAGCTGATGGATTAAGGTTTGTAGGTATTTTAGCTATAGGCGACTGATGATAGCTCAAATGCGACTCAAAGGATGCTAAAGGCAATCAATGATAGCTCAAATGCGATCTGGTTTAGGCTCGACAAAGAATGACAGTGTTAACCAGAAGCGAATACTATGCCAGAGGCGACGACTGTTGGTTCAAAGGCGATTTCCTGTTGATCAGAGGTGACTCAGATATCCCTAAAGGTGACAGTCTGTTGTTCAGAGGTGAGCTCGTTCAGGCATAAGGTGACTAACTGCGGCTTAAAGGTGACCTAGTTCAGTCAAGATGCGATCAACTGTTGTTCAAATGCGATTTGGTTCAGACAATAGGTGATATGCTGTGGTTTAAAAGTGACTCTGTTCAGGCAATATGCGGGCAGCTGTTGTTTAAAAGTGACACAGTTTAGACTAAAAGCAAATTACTACAGTTCAGAAGCAATGTATGTGATCTGTGCGAGCAGTTTAAGTTCAAAAGTGACTGTGTTTGTCCAAAAGTTGTCTGATTTTGTAGTTTTTCAGCAAGAAAACAGTGATAATAGTCACTCACACTCACAACAAGCACAAACTGATACAACCTAGGCTAGGATAGGACAGTATCTGTTGAATCCCCTAGCTGCGCCTATTCAAAGCGGGTAGCTCCAGGATCTTGGTAGCACCGGCTCCTCCTTACATTTGCACACACTTCTCACGCATACCAAGATCCAGGTTTCTTATAAGGCTTGACCCTCTCCAAACCTTTAGATTGTCCCTGCTACCTCGGCTAAGAACCGCATGAATCGGGGCCGCTTCAAGGGTTTTGCCCTCTGCGTCAACAGATAGAAGGTTTTTGGCTACTACACGAAGTTGCTAATAAGGGCATCTGTTTGGGTGGCTATACATGTGGCAGCGCTACTCTCCGTTATGGAGTCTCCCAGCCTCCAAGGGTTGCGCCTTGGAGGGTTTTGGGGGAGGTTGGCTGTCGGTATAACGCAACTGCACCCGTTGTTTGTGGCTTTTGACACAAACACTTTTCTTATATAGCGGTTCGGAAGGACTCGGCTTTAGCCCGTTACCGCTTGGGTCGTATCCCTTCTCACACTGGGAAGGCAGGCCCTCTAAAGATAATGACAAGTTCTCATACACCCAAGATCCATTTGATAGGCAAGGGGAGAGGATACTTTTGTCATTAAATTTGGGTTACAATTAGGCACATGCAAGCAATCAAAAAGATAAATCAAGCACGGAGCAAACAATGGTTCATTTTAAGCACCAAGCCCAAATATGCCTAATTTAGCAAAAAAAAACCACAAATCTTGGACCGATCGAACCTACAACAGATATGTCAGTAGTTTGATAACCTTCTTTCTTGGGCAAATCGATAAGATGCTGTGCAAGTACCCAATTAATAGCCAAAAATTAAACTGGAACTGAAACAGATTTGAAAATAATAGAACTTACCAGATGCGATTCACTGCTGATCAAAAGTGACCTCCATTATACCAGAGGCGAAAGACTGCGGATCATATGCGACGCTAAAAATACAGAATGCAACACCTGTCAGCTCATAAGCGATGCGTATTAGCCAGAAGCGATCAATTGAGGGCTAGATGCGAACTGTATCTGCAAAATATAGTCGACAGACAAAAACCTAGTCTAACAGGCGATCACTGTCAATTCAAAAATGATTCTAATTAATTCAAACGCGGCCTCTATCGACTCAAACACGATCCAGATATACCAAGAAGTGACCGGTTGCGAGACAAAAGCGACCTGTATCTGCAAAAACACAGCTAAACCCTAACCTGCACAGGTGATCATTCTTAGTTCATAAGTGATTCATATCAGTGTAAAAGCAAGTACTGTTAGATCAAAAGCGATGCGAACATGTGCAAAGGCAGCCACTGTTAGCTCAAAAGTGATGCAGATTTGTGCAAAAGTGGCCACTGTTAGGTCAAAAGTGATAAATATTGTCTAAAGCAACCGCAATCAGTGCTAAAATCACAGGTGAGCCTTTTAAAAGCAAAAGTGATACGATTTTACCGTAGGTGACGACTGTCTGTTTAAGGTGATCCAGAGAGATAAATGCGGCCGGTTCTAGCGTAAAAGCGGTGCAGAGATCTGAAAGCGGCAGATGTTCATTCAGAAGCGACCGAAATTTACTACAAGCACCTGCAAAATCTGATCTTCAAAGAAAACAACTCTGAAAAAATGAAGTCAATCAAGGACGTGAGTCCCACCGGGCGTGCCAAAATGTGATAGGTGAAAGTTAGGTGTAGAAGATCAGACATAGTCGTGAAACCCTAACCCTACCATCATCAAAGAATCTAACCTAAATGAAATCAAAGGACAATGCAATTCAAGCATAACATCACCTAGACCGTGCGATTCCTTGTTTGAGGGATGTGGACTGCTTCTTCAACAATGAACAATTGCAATGCTGAAAGCTGCCATGATTGATGATAAAAGCTCAATTGGATAATCAGATGCTCATGATGATAATGTAGGTGCTATATGATTGCTGGATATGATTGCTGGATGTCTCATATGGAGTGAGAGGGTGTTTATATAGGACTTAGCCAAGATTAATCAACGGTGGAGATTCAGAGGCTATGTGAATGGCTATGATTGAAAGTTACTAAATTTAGATTCCATTAATTGTGCATGTGAAGGATTGTAAATGAAAGTTGTCTTACAACACATGATTGACTGGACAAGTGTTGGAATGTGATAAATGATGAGGGCTTAATTCAAATAAAATATTTGAATTAGTTGGGATATGAGTTGGAAATTAATTAAATAAATAAAATTTATTTAATTAATAGGATAAATGAATAAAATGGGATAAGATATGATGTGGAAATTAATTAAATAAATAAAATTTATTTAATTAATTGGATAAGTGGATGAGAATGGGATTTTAATTAAATAAATAAAATTTATTTAATTAATTGGCTTAATGAATAATGATTTATCAAGGTGTTGTAAGACATAGACAAAGTTGGGACAAATTTGGGTGTCTACATGTATTTCATATATATGAGAAAAAGAAAAGAAAAGAATTATGCCTATCTTCCATGCATTAATGTGTTTTCCATGCATTTACTGTCTTCTCCATATTTTGCGTAACTGTGACTATCTTCTCTGTGTTTTGCATGCATGTTACTGTCTTCTTTGTGATTGGCGTGTCTTCTCCATGCTTGGTGTGTTTGCTATGTTTGTGACCTTACTTTAATACATGTATTGACCCCGTGTTTATACATACATTAAAGTGGGAGCTAAATGTAACGTCAGAAAATGTCCCCTTGGGGGCTTTTCCCTCATAATGCTTAACTCCCATGTCTTTTGCATGCATTTAGGACATCTTACTTTATAATTTGACATCTTGATGGAATGATCCTTAGGTAACATGACAAATGGGACCTAGGAGGACCCCTTGAGCTTGACCTTGCCCAAAATAGGGGGGAGGACTTGGGCTCCCACACCCTAGTCCTACCCTATTTTGGGTCAGTCCCAACTTTTGGGTGTCAATTTTTTACTGTTATTTGGGTCCTATGCCGACACGGTAAGTTTGAATTACAAAAATCTTGGTAGGAGTGTTTGTAGTTGCATATAAAAGCATGTTTAGGCATTCATTTGTAAACTAGATGATTACTAGCAAGCTATTATGTTCTCAAGGTGATTCAAGGCTTTCATTGTGTTGCAAGAGTAGATTGGTGTGGTTTATGTGTTTGTGTTTGCAGATTTGAGCATCCATTTCCTCATGGAATGAAGAGCATCTTCCTCCCATAAGATATTTACTACAAGGTGACATTATATTGTGTTTTTATCATCATTTCCTTTGGTTTTTGCCTCTACCTTACAAGGGCATGCACTGTCTATCTAACAACAGTGTTTGGAGACTTAAGTGTCCTCTAGGGCTTGACTGAGGCAAGCCTCTAAACACCACAACCCCCTTCCAAATTTTTCATGGTTGCAGGTTACAGGTTGAGGAGCTAGACAAAGTGAAGTTATAGGAAGACATCTTGAAGTGTTAGAATTACAGAACAGGAAGAAAATATACCCCCTGGACTTGGGCACCTGCTCCCTAGTCCCCAAAGTTTTATGACGGGAAAATCTCTGAAACAACAGAAACAAGTTACAGACTGAATTTCTAGATCTAGATAAAAGGTAGGGCCTTGGACTTGGGTGCCTGCTCCAGTGTCCCTAAAATTTCTACCTCGGAATCCTGAAAATAGGTACACTAAGATTTGTCATTTTGCATCCCTCTGCAAGAGCTTTTTTTGTAATTCATATGTTTATTGTCATATTTGCAAAATTAGAGTTTTAATGGTTAGTTAACCATAGGAGAAGGAAAATTGACAATTAAATTCCCTAATCCAAGTTTCCCTATAGCTCACAGCAACCTAGGGTATGATAGTGCACTGTCACTCAACCTTAAGGTCCTTGAATGTATTAGGGTAAAAGGAGGATTCAAACATCTAAACACTAAAACATTAAACAATCCAAATTTAACCCTAAACACATTCCAAGGTTGATGAAGTGTATAAATACTTCTAATTGAGTCATGGAAAAGATGTCCTTGTGTGAAGATGGGAAGATAAGGAAAGAAGTGGAAAGGTAGACCAGAGAAGAGGAATTATTTTACTTCAATGTATTAATCTCAGACATGAAGAAGATGTTGATTTTGGTAGTGTGCCTAGCAGTGAGCCGCCAGTAGGGTTTAACAGCCCTCATTGTAATCTTTCTAGGTTTAGGGTTGAGGCAGTGAGACTACTAGACCTAGTTGTACTTCATGGCAGTGATCTAGTATGTTCTAGGCCTATGGAGTGACCAATCTTGAACATCATTTTTCAAAGATTGCAATATATTTTGAGAGCTAATCCTCTCTCTGGTTTTCCCCACCTTGGGGTTTTCGACATAAAAATCTGGTATCTCTTGTGTTTAATGTTGCATCTGTGTTTAAGTTTCTGATTTCATGGATTCATTGCTTAATTATAATAACTGTAGACAAGTGATTAATGTTTAAGAGCATAAGTGTTTGAGTTTTTGGAACAACTGATTCACCCCCATCTCAGTTGTTTGACACATTTCAACAATTGGTATCAGAGCCAAGTCCCTTCAGAAAGAGTCTAACAACTCAAGGGAGATCCTAAATGGAGTCAAAAGGAAAACAACTACACACCAATGCACCTAAATTCTCATCAAGAGATAATAAAGGAGGATTGTTCAAGGAAGCGTTTCATTAAGAAAAGAGTGTTAACCAACGAAGATGTTTTGATTTAGAAGTATGCACCAGTAATGAAGCCATGTTTCAAGGTGAAAACTATTGGGTTATTGATAGTAGTTGTTCAAACCACATGAATGGTGATAAGAGTAAGTTTACAAATCTGGAAAGATGTGATGGAGGGCTAGTTACGTTTGGAGATGACTACACTACTGAAATATGTGGAATAAGATCAATCAATTTTGGCAACAGACAAATTTCTAAAGATGTTCTTTATGTTAAAAATTTGAAGCAAAATCTCTTAAGCATTGGATAGTATGCAAAAAGGGATTTAGTTTTGTGTTTGAAAATGATACCTTTGAAATCAAAGAAAAATCTGGAGCTGCAATAGCAATTGGAAAAAGGACAAAAGAGAATCTCTATCATCTCAGAAAAAGTAAATTTCTTGGGTTCACATCTTAGACCAATGAAAGCTGGGTCTGGCATAGAAGACTATGTCATGCAAATCTTTATGTTTTAATAAAAACAAGCTCAGTTCAAATTATAAAGGATCTTCCAGAAATTGATTACTCGAAAAATATCATTTGTAGGAAATGTCAAGATAAAAGACTGTCAAGAAAAATATTGCAGGATAAAGAAAGATCTTCCACTGAATGACTAGAATTGATCCATACAAGCCTTTGTGGTCCTATAAGAATACCAAGCCTCCATGATGACAGGTACTTTATGTTTTTTATTGATATTTTTTCTAGAATGACTTGGGTTATCTTTTTCAAGGATAAATCAAAGATTCTAGATGCACTCAAAGCTTTTAAAGAAATGGTTGAAAATGAGCTAAGCATGAAAATCAAGAGTTTGAGAATTGGCAAAGAAGAAGAGCTCACCTCCAACAATTTCAATATATTCTATGAGACATATGGGATAGAGAAACAACTCTCTATACGAAATAAAGTAATGGAAGAAGTAAGTAGGACTATTTAGGAAACTGCAAAATTAATGTTGGAAGAAGCAAATCTACCATATACATTTTGGAAGGAGGCAATTCAAACCACTATCTATACATTAAACAGAGTTCAGGTAAAAACTAAAGATGAAAAGACTCCCTTTGAACTATGGTATGGAACAATACCCACTGTGAAATATTTCAAAATCTTTGGAATCAAATTCCTTATCAAAATGGAAAAGGATAATGCTAAGTATGAGAGGGCATTTTTCTTGGATATTCATCTTGGACCAAATCTTACCACTACTACATCAATAGATTGGGAAGGATTGTTGAAAGTACAAATGTTAAAGTTAATGACCCAACACATGAGGATCTGCAAATTGAAGCACAAGAGGGTTCCTAGACCATCAGTGATAAAACAAAATGTGATGTGGAAGATCACAGAGCTACTGTGAATCAAATGAATCTATGCTTGATTGCCAGTATTGACAACAACAATTCCAAAATTGCAGAAGAAAACATGGATTTGAAAGAAAGTATAACAGAAGCAAATGATTACATCAAAGAGTTAAGAAAGCAAATCAGGCAGCTTCGGCTAAGACTAAAAGAGGACAATGAAGAAAAGACAAAAAATGAGGAATGTCTAAAAGACAAAACTAAAGACTGAATGAAACTTGAAGAAGTTGTAGATCTAAACGTTGATCTGAAACATGTATTGGATCAAAGAGACCAATTCAGTGTGAGTGCTACTAGATATGATAAACTAATGGCAAGCCAGAGAAATAATGATGACAAAGAAAGCATGAGACTTGAAAAAGGTAAAGATTTCAGAGCATGTCAAGAAGAGGACAAAAGAAGACATAATCAAAGAAACAGACCTAGAAGACCATTAGTCAGGCAGCCAAATGCTCAAAGGTACCCATCCTTCAATGGTTATTATAATTCATGCAACAAGTTTGGTCACAAGGCTACTTAGTGTAGAAATAGGATGAATCAAAATGTTCCATCTATTGATATATGCCAGACAATTGAGAGGGGGGGTGAATCAGTTATCACAAAAACTTAAACACTTTCTACAATTAAACATTCATCACTTATCCACAATTATTATGATTCAATAATGAGTGCATGAGATCAAAAACTTAACCAAGATACAACATCAAACACAAGAGACACCAGATTTACGTGGAAAACCCCAAGGTCAGGAAAAACCATGGAGAGGATTAACTCTCAATATATATTGCAATCTTGAAATAATGATGTTCAGGCTTGGTCACTCCATGAGCCTAAACATACTAGCTTACTGCCATGAAGAACAACTAGGTCTAGCAAGCTCACTTCCTCAACCCTAAACCTAGCAAGATTACAATAAGAGCTATTAAACCCTGGGGGCTGTTAAACCCTACTGGTGGATTACTACCAGACTTACTACCACAATCAACATCTTTCTATATTTTGCAACTGAAGTATAATGATTCCCTTGGTCTGCTCTTCCTTGTCTTTCCTCTATCTCTTCTCTACTTTGCCTTTTGGACCTTTCTTAATATATTTTCATTTTTGCTCAAGGACACCTTTTCCATGACTTAGCTACAAGTATTTATACACTACATCAACCTTGGAATGATCATCAAGGTCAGCATCACAGTCACCAACCATTGGAACAATCTCCAAGGTCGATATTACAAACATTTACAAAATAGGTCTTGACCTATTACAACAATGCACAAAGGAAATGAAATGTGGATCATGCCATGCCTTAGTTGGGACTCAAACACGATCTTCCATGTGACAACACACTTCCACAATCTTGCAGAGATCTTCGCAATCACTAGGATCAACCAGGTCGGCCAAGACTGGTTACACACTACATTATCTGGGAGCAATCTTCACACACCATCTCAATTTATTAATGTGGACCAAAGTCCAGATAGGAACATGACTAGGAGACATCCACAAGCACGCTATAATCATCAGGAGAAACTACACAAACCTCAACCACTTTATCCACAGGAATCTTCTCACCAGAACACATGAACTTTACTGTCTTCAACTATCATAAAAGAAAGATAGGTTGCGGACTACCAAACCACGAACCATTGCAACTTTATGCACTTATCATCATCCCAAACTTCCCTCTAGAACCATAGAGCCAAATACTTTATTGAGGAATGCAGAGTAGAATACTTTCTTCATGTTCCAACTGAACTTACAGAAATGGCAGGTGTCACTCTGGTGAACACAACTCACTTAGATCTTCATGCGGATGGCTCAAACCTAGAATGTAGTATCCTCAGACATACCTCTAACTTACTTCCAATCTATAGACCATGATCTTCAAGTAGAAATAAATGTGAAGTAGTTTACCAGACTGTTCTTCAGCATACAACTCACTGTCTATACTGCACTTCCCTGTAACTCACTTGTTTCTTTCGGAGAGGCTAATTTTTTTAATATCCTCAACATACAAGTCTTCTAAACAAGTAATAGAATAAGATACAGTTGACACCAATGACAACAAGGATATGTTGACATCAATGCAAACACCGATTAGGCACATACTTGTGACAATCTCCTCCTTTATCATTGATGGCAACATATAATGTGAAAAACTGCAACAGCCATCAAGACAAGATTCGTCCCTTTCTCTTTACACACCTGCACTCTTTCTTTCTCCAAAATTCTCCCCCTTTCTCTATACATCTGCACTCTAATTTTTTCACATGACTTCTCTCCTCCTTTGACATCAATGGAAAAGGGCACGTACTTGCATTCATCTACTCTGATCTAATTTCTCTTCGGAACTCTCTGACTACTCCCCCTAAGAAGTAGCCCTAAAATGCATCAATCCAGACCTCTAAACACCTCTAAATTGATGCACTATTGTGCATCTTAGTTTAGAGCAGGAGGGGTGATAACCCCTAACTTTTCTTTGAGATACTCAGAAGTATCCTTAGGCAAAGGCTTGGTAAAAATGTCTACAATCTAATCCTTGGTAGAAACATACTCCAACCTGACTTCATTCTCTATCACTTTTTCTCTTAGGAAATGATACCTGATGGATATGTGCTTTGTCCTTGAATGCATCACTGGATTCTTTGATATGTTAATAGCACTTGTGTTATCACAAAAGATTGTAATGGGATTTTGATACACAACTTTGATGTCCTTCAAAGTCTACTTCATCCATAACACTTGAGTGCAACTGTATGCTGCTTCAATGTATTCTACCTCTATAGTAGACAGGGATATTGAATCTTGTTTCTTCCTTAACCAAGATACTAATCTTTTTCCCAAGAAGAATGCACCTTCACTTGTATTTTTTCTATCATCCACATCTCTGGTCCAATCTGCATCAGTATATGCATTGAGAGTAAAGTCACAATCCTTAGGATACCACAAACCATAATCTATTGTGCCTTTTAAATATGTCAAAATTCTTTTGACTTCCATCACATGTGATTCCTTAGGTTCTAGCTGAAATCTTGCCACAAGACACACTGCATGCATTATGTCAGGTCTGGTTTGAGTCAAACAGAGTAGTCCTCCAATCATAGATCTATACTTTTTCTGGTCTGCCATGGAGGAGTTATCATCTTTGCTCAACTTACAACCAGTTATCATAGGTGTGCATACTGGTTTAGAGTTTTCCATCCCAAATTTCTTTAACAACTCTTTCATGTACTTAGACTGAGAAATGAAGATACCTTTATCTGATTGACTTATTTGCAGACCTAAAAAAAGGTCCATCTCTCCAAACATAGACATTTCAAATTTACTTTGCATTTCTCTAGCAAAAACTAAGCACATACCTTCATTTCCTCCAAAAATAATAATGTCAACAAAAACTACAACAATTAGGGTTTGTTCATCATTGATTTTTGAAGTAGAGATTACTATCTGTAGTACCTTTACTAAACCCTATCTATATCAAGTACCTATCCAACCATGCATACCATGCCCTGGGAGCTTGTTTTAATCCATACAATGCTTTCTTCAATCTATATACCATGTCCCCTTGTTCTGATGACTGAAATCCTTCTGGTTGTTCAATATAGACTTCCTCTTCCAACTCTCCATTTAAGAAGGCAGACTTCACATCCATTTGATAAACCTTGAAATCTTTGTATGCTGCAAAAGCCAGAAACATCATTATTGCTTCAATCCTTGCTACTAGAGCAAAAGTTTCTTCAAAGTCTATTCTTTCAACTTGACTGTATCATTTGCATACCAACCTTGCTTTGTTTCTTACCACTTCACCATTCTCATTCATTTTGTTTCTAAAGACCCACTTTGTACCAATTACATTCTTGTCTACTGGTCTGGGAACAAGATCCCAAATCTAATTTTTCTCTATCTACATCAATTCCTCTTCCATAGCCTTTATCCAATTCTGATCTTTGCAAGCCTCATTCACAGTTTTAGGTTCAATCTTAGAAATTAGACAAAAATTAACTTGTTCCTGTGTAACTTTTCTTCTAGTTAAGATCCCTTTGCTCTTATCTTTTTGGATTTTTGATATTCATCTATTTTTTATATGCAGATTCATAAGATATCATCATGTAAGCTCAGTGTACAAGGTGTGATCACTTGTTGTTTTAGGTTGGGGATTGCAATGGTAGCAAGGGTGACCCTTTGGATTTTTCACTTAACACCTATACTGATGTACTCAACAAACCCAAGGTTGTTAGGTGAGTCATTGTGAACATCTCCTTAATCAAGAAAAGGCATCACTGATGAAAAGGACATCACAGACCTAGTCAGAGATACTTCTTAGGGTGAGTCACAACCTATGTAAAAATTTGTCCTCATCACTTGAATCCTAACAATTTTGTTGGTTTCTTTAGATGATAAGGTACATCATCTTGACTAATCAAAACAAAGACTCAACAACAACAAACAAACAAGCAAACACACAAAGTAAAACTATACAAGTAACTATACAATATGTACACTATGATACAAATGACTTACATGACCTTGCTTAAGCTTGAAAGTAATGTTTGAGAAACTATCCATTAACTAGTAATGGAACATCCTCACCTGTTAGGGTCTTAAGTCTGTAGGTACTATCTTCCAGGATCTCTGAAATTTGAAAAGGGCCTATCTAGAGTTTGTCAAACTTTCCATAGTCACCTTTCTTTTCATGTGTTTTGTCTCATGTGAGGACTAAATCTGAAATTCTAAAATCTTTTATCCTAGCTCTTTTATCAAACCATCATTTTACAACAACCTAATGTTTAGCAAATTGATCAATTACTCTATCTCTTTTTTCCTCTAGGTGCATGAGTTGAATTAATCTAACTTCTTGTTTATTATCTATACCTAGATACTCTTGTGCAAATTGCAGTGTGGGGATCTTTAAGTTAATAGGGAGGATAGGATCCACCCCATACACTAATTGGAAGGGAGAGTTTCTTAATGCAACCTTCATTCTAGTTCTATCTGCCCACAAGGCATACTTTAAAGAGGTATTCCACTCTCTAGGGTTCTTCTCTATCAATTTCTTTATGATATTCAATAAGTTTTTATTTGTTGACTCTGCTAAGTCATTCCCTTGGGGATAATAATTTGAAGAAAATTTCAAGACAATTCCATGATCAAAGGCCAACTAGATAACTTTAGTGATGCAAAGATAGGTCCATTATCACATACTAAAGCATAATGAACTCCACACCTAGTCACTATGTTGTTTTCCAAGAATTGGATTACATCTTGTGCATTGCATGTTTTACTGCTAACTGCTTCAATCCATCTAGTACAATAATCAGTGATTGTTAAGACATACCTATGGCTTGAAGATGATGGGGGATTGATTGGTCCTATGAAATCCATGCCCCATTGAGAAAATGGGTGCATCTCCATCACAAGCTATAAAGGTTGACAAACATATCTCTCTATTAGAAGCAACCTGACAAGTATGGCAACATTTAATGTGTTCTGCGGTGTCTTTAAAAATAGTAGGCCAATAATATCCTATCCTCATGATAGCATTGGTAGTAGCTAAGTGGGATCCATGTGCAGTTCTAAACTTATCATGTAACTTAGCCAAAACTTTGTCAGCTTCTTGTTTATCCAAACATCTGAGATATATTCCTTCATAATTTCTTTTGAAAAGGACTCCTCCTTTGATCATATACTTTTGTGATCTTATCTTCAAAGCTCTCCTCTATGAAGCTTGCATCTTTGATGGGCATCTCCTAGTGAACAGGATGTGTCTAATATCAGAGTACCATTCTTTATCTTCTTTGGAATTCACTACATATTGTTGACTCATTATATTGGGGTCAGTTTCAGAAATCATCTGGCTTAAAGCTTGTCCCCTTACCAACTTCATGGGTGTTATGTCCATATCATATTCTTGAAGAACTATTATCTATTTTGCTCTCTTTTCACCAGGCTCACTCTACATCAGGAGTATTTTCACTGTTGCATCTGGTACTACAACAATTATCCTACTTCTTATAATATAGTGTCTAAATTTCTTCACTGCTCTAACTAAAGAAAGAGCTTGTCTCTCAACATCCATATATCTAAGTTCTGCATCCTTGAATGGGCAGCTCATGAAAGCTATGGGTTTCTCTTCTTTAGCTTCATTCCTCTATGTCAGTACAACTACACATGTGTGTTCTGAAGCAAATGAGTAGATGTAGAAATCTCTTGTATAATCAAGACTGATTAGAATAGGGGCATCTAATATAGCTTTTTTTATGTCCTCAAATTGAGCTCATGCTTCAGGTGTCCATTCGATCTTGGCATCTTTTTTAAGCATCGCATTAAGTGGTCTGACAATCTCTGCAAATCCAGTGATGAACTTCCTAACAAAATTTATTTTACCAAAGTAAGATTTAAGCTCCTTCTTACTACCAGGAAGTTGCAGCTTCATGATTGATTCTACTCTAGTAGGATCAATGGGGATCCCATTTTCTGATATCAGGTGACCTAGTAATTTACCTGTGGTTACTCCAAAAATACAGTTCTTTAGAATGAGTGAAATACCATAATGTTCACATTTTTTGAGTACATTTCTAAGGTCTTCTATATGATCTCCTCTTTTCTTTGAAAAGATGGTCAAGTCATCCATGTATATGACTATGCATTTGCCAACTAGGCCTCTAAATGCTATATCCATTGCATGGTGGAAGGTGGCTCCAACATTGATTAAGCCAAAAGGCATGCACCTGTAAGCAAATATTCCCCACTTTGTGGTGAATGCAGTCTTCAATCTATCTACTTTGTCTACCATCACCTGGTTATACCTTCAAAAACCATCTAAGAAGGACATCATTTGAGCCCTATTCACTATTTGTAAGACTTCATCCAGTGAAGGTAAATGATAATTATCTTTTTCAAAGGCACTATTCAGATTTCTGAAGTCTACACATAAGTGTATATCCCCATTCTTCTTTCTTACAGGGACCAAATTGGCTACCCAAGTTGAATGCATCATAGGAAATATGATCCTGGCATTCAACAATTTCTTAACTTCTTCAAAGATGATAGGCTCCAACAAAGCATTGATAGGTCTTTTCTTTTATCTAAAAGGCTTGGCATCTAGTTTCAATGGTCTAGTGTGAGTGATGATTGAGGTATCATAAGTCTTCAACTCATCATAGGTCTAGGTGATAACATGGATGTAATCCTTTAATGCTTGAGTTATCCCTACATTTTCTTCTTCAATGCAAACTTTACCAATCAGGACATTCCTTACATCTTCCTTCTGTCCTGTATTGATTGGTAAGTATTCTCCTCCATCAGTCTTGGGGAGATCCTTTTATTTCAGCATATTATGTAGATCAAATACCCTCTCTAATTCTATCATACCTTTGGGAATCTTATTGCTAGGTAGATCCACGATCTCTTCTTCTTCCCATGTATGATCCTCTACATTCCTTTCATCTATGATCTGAGCATCAAATATATCCTTATTTGATATGAAATTTAAAATGTGCTAGTCATCATCAAATACTTGAAGATTGGTGACATTATCTGGTATGGAAGGCACCGATACCAGTTCAACTAAGCATCTCTTCAGACTAGAAATGGACAATGGCTCCAACGTGCTAGCAACCTGTGCTAAGGCATCTGCTCTATGATTCTGTTCTCTAGGCACATGGGTGATGTTGAATGCATCAAATTCTTCTATTAAATCCCACACCCTATGTTTGTAGTTAGACAATTTCTTGTAATTGCATGAGTATAGGCTTCTCACTTCTCTTACCACTAATTCTGAGTCTCCATAGAAATGCAAAATCTTCACTCTTTTCTTGAGAGCAAACAATAAGCCATGAATTAAAGCTTCATATTTTGTCACATTGTTGGTGCATGAGAATTGTAGTCTATATGCTGCCAAGTAAGACTTTCCTATTGGATCAACAAGATCTATACCTACCCTAGCCCCTTGTTTTGACTTTGATCCATCAAACCTAAGGATCCATGGTTTATCTTCTATCAAAGGATTTTTAGGACCTTCTCTTTTCTTTTTAGCTTTGGCAGCTGCACCACCTGATATCCAATTTAACTTTTGTGGTTTATTCTTTGCCGTTTTGGTAGGTGATTTGAATTTGATACCCTTCCCTTTTTAACATTAGTGGTATCATCACTATCAGTGTCTATTTGCACTTCAAGCTCTTTCCTTTTATCTTTAATCATGTCTCTACTATTGGATAACCAACTCTTTGGATAAAGCCTCTCTTGCTTATTCAATATATGTAAGCATAATGAGCATGTGGTCTCTGAATGTGGTGCCTCATGCAGTCTACACCATACATTAATTAAAGCATGATGTGGAGGAATCTCCTGCAACATAAGTCTCTGAATCTGTTTTGTTAAAAAATCTTCAAACTTTGTTAAATTACTCCCTTTGTCTTCATCAGATACTTCATAATCTAACTCAATCAGAAAGTTAGTTCCTAGTATAATGTTATTTTCATCCTTGGAAGTATTCCCAATATACATCAGGATCTCCTCTAAATTGCGAGTATGGCTTTCATCCTAATATGTATCTCCTTTTATACCTATAGATGACAAACAAGAATCAGTATCGTTATAACTGTCTATATTGCTTACCTCAATCAAGAATAATCCCTTCTTGCTACACGCTTGTTCTAGCTCCATCATATCCAGGCGAGCATCACAAGTTTTCTATGAATGTGTTTCATCGTGTAACCTACACCAACTTTCAATCAAAATGTCCTCATTGGATATGTTTAATATTTGGCAACGTTGTATTTCTCTAGATAAGTGTAATTCAAAATCCCTGAAATGATCAATTTCATCATTACCATCTGAACTATAATTAGATTCTATGATCACCCTATTATCCTAATTAACATCCTCATGGATATGTGTATTACATATGAGAATTTCCTCTATATTGACTATTTGGGGTCTAATGGTATAAAATCTTGGTTCAACATCCACGTACAATATCTCATTGGTCTTGTTGTACTCGGTGATCATGTGTTTCATTCTAGGTTCAACTTCTATTATGATTTGATTAGGAATCCCCTTCCAAGGTAACTGCATGTGACTAAAATCAGTAGACAAGTAACCATTAAGTGTCTTTGACCAATCCCTACTAAGCAGCATTCCGTAAGTGTCAGGGATATCCACCACTTGGATATCAATGTAATATTGAATTCTTGGATCTGATGCTAATTACATGTGGATATGTGTTAACTCTTCAACTACACTTACTTTAGACTTGTCTAGCTGTGTCACCTTCTTGAGTGATTTAGCTGGATGTAACCATAAGGCATTGTAGATAGATAGTGGCATCACATTGTAGATGCACCTAAGTCTACTAAGCAATTATGTAAATTCTTACCAAACATCCTCAATGTGAGTAGGAATGGAGGTGACTCAGCCTTATCTTTATAAAGGGTCATATGTGAAGTGTCAGTAGCTTGAACAGTAGCTGAGACCCTATGTTTTGCATTGCTCTCTTTAGCTACATGATCCTTATTCAAAACCTGAGTAGGATTATGGGCATGATTGCCTTCTCTTGATATAGGCTCATCTAAAGACTTCATGAAAGATTTCTTGATGGTTGGAGTTTTAAGTAGTTCTGACAATGACAGGCTAATTTTAATCCTCTTCATTTCCTCTACTAAGTATGTGACTAACTCGTCAGACTCAAGAGATTGATTACTAGTCTTTAGCACTATATTTTGAGGTGCAAAATATTAAGCATTAACCTTGGGAGGACCAGGATTATTACTTGGTTTTGGATCTGGGGGTGTGCTAAAATTATTATGAGGTAATGATGTGGTCAAAGGACCAGGCGGTCTGTTAGGATTACTCCTAAGGTTGTAATTGTGCCTACCCTGATATTGCTGCTGATAAGCATGAATTTCCTCATGTTCAACTGCTAGTTCATTTTCATCCTCAAAGGGAAACACATAGTTTGTTTCAAATAGCATGGCATACTCCTCACATGCTAATGTGTAATTTTCATGAGTTGAAGCTATTTGGTGATGAGGCTGATTTACAAAACTTTCTAATACAAGGGCAGAGTCATATCCAGAGGGAACAATCTCATTCCCTTCAATGAAAGCAGGGTCACTCATGGTGTTGGATACTTCAGCCTAAAAGATAGTGGCTGCTATTCTGAATTGAGAGCAATCTAGGTTAGCATGTGCATTGGTGTTGTGTATTCTACACCAGTTTGTAAGAGTTACCTCTGCTAGATTAACTCTAGTAGTTTGTTTTGTTTCACTGGGAGGCTGATTTCTAAGGGTGATGGCAAGGAACCATTGTTTGGCCTAATATTCCATACTCTAGGTTTCCTAGGTGCATTATTGTTACTGCCATTGTTATTTTTATAATTCCTATCATTAATATATCCTCTGTCAGGATATCCTAATCTATCATTATTATATCCTCTATTTTGATTTGATTGAGAATAAAAGTTCTGACCTCTCAGGTGTATAATCTCTATTGTTAGTTTCCTCAGTTGTACAGATATCTCTTTGATGTCTTCTTTTTCTTCCTAAACTTTGGCTACTACATTTTTTGATTGAGGTTTAAAGAAAGAAGAACCATTACTGTTGTGCTATCCTACATCCTGAGATGTTTGAGCATGTCCTAGATATTGCACTATCTGACCATTTCCATTTGGAGGGGGCATGATACTAAGGGGAGGTACCTGTAATGGACCTAGCATTATGGTAGGAGGCATCATGACTCCATTGGTCTATTGCTGATCAGGATATGCAAGATATGTAGGGTATGTAGGATATGCTATGTTAGGTATTGCAGTAGGAATCAATTGCTGATTAACTTTTATAGCTTCCTCAAAAGCTTGTGTCAGAGTTGTGACACCGAGATGTTTTCTCCTTATGAACATAGAGGTCAGGGGATCTAAGTCTGAGTAGTATATACTTCTAGCTACCTCATCAGCTACATTATACGGAGAAACTAACTTAGAATACATTTTCTAAAATCTAGCGTTGAAGTTTGAAATAGGTTCCCCTTTAAATATTTTAATTGTGGAAAAGAGGTGATAATTCATGGAAGGATCTATAGGCACTTTGAACCTATCTTTAAAGGCTTTCTCCAAGGAAACCCATGAACCAATCGAGGCTTGAGCAAGGCTAATATACCAATTGTATGCTTCCTCTCCTGAGGAATATGGAAATAACCTACATACCACATCCTAATGCTCAATCCTTGCTCTAAAGCAAGCTTCCTTAAACATCTGGATATGATCATCAGCATCTTGATATGGATGATATTTAGGGCAAATCTTATTAGGATTCTTAGGTAAAGGATGATATGCAATGAAATTCAAGGGTGAATTAGTAGCAAAGAATGATATTGTGACTGGTGCTTGGTGCACTTGAGGTGTAATTGGTGATCCTGGGGGTGTTTGAAGTACAACTAGAGATACTGGAGGTCTTACAATATGTCTTGATGAAGATGTTGATGCACCTGAGTTAGAAGTGTGATGAATATCTATAGTACGAGGCTTGAATCCATGAATAGGCAATTCTTCAAAGAGTCCAATAGATCTAGACCTGGTATTTGGCCTGTGAGCCATGATTCTAACAGCTTATGATAAGATATGGATATTTGACTAAATCTATACAAAGATCAGGAGAACTAACCTTGCAAGGATGATATTTCTAGTCTGGACTCACTAACAACAGTATATTTATGCAATATTTGCATCAAACATGAAAATATGAGAAAAGGTTGAACTTTTGGACACGGATATCAAGATATCTAGTTATACAAGCATATCACCACAAGAAATTCGCAGGACAAGTTGAACAATGACTCAACCTCCAAAGATTTCAAATATTTGACTGCAAAGCCTAAAATATTTATCCTCAATTCTAAGATATTTATGATAAACAGACTTGAAACAACATGAAACAAGAAAATATTTGCATAAACACTCAAAACATAAATAATTCTGGTGAGCTTTGAGAATATTACCTTGTTCATATGCAGGAATTACATGTATGTGACTGATTCACTTATCAAAAAAGAGAGATGGACCTCCTTCTGGTGCCAATTTATGTTCACGATGATTGTTAGTCATAACAACATGCATAAAAGTTTTCACAACAAACCTTTACTATCTTGAAAAGTATGATCAATTTGGGACAAATTGATGACTCCAAGTCTCTGTTGATTAGGTCATGATTGTTTGATGTTACTCAGAGGTTGATGTGATATGCTATTTTCCATTCAAGGGGCCTTATGTTGTTATGCTAACATGAACTGATGTCTATACACTTGATTCTATACTGCTTCCTATAAATCTCTTCACAAACAAAGGTTAATCCTTCCATTTCTACAGATGATGAGGATCTTCAATAAGATTGATCAATTCTTCTGATCATCAACTATAATTGATTATTTTCACTTCTACACTATGAATTTGTTCAAAGAATGTACCTATAGGCTGATATTTGCATGATATTTTCAATTATGCATGCAGGTTAGTTCAAATATGCTATTGATGTTCAATTTGCTTCAGGATGTCAACATATTTATGCATTTTTGCTTAAGATTATCTGTGTATTTGTAATTATGGAGATGATTGTAATGAAATTTAAAAAAATAAACTCAAACATTCTAAATTTATTGAAATTAAATGAGTCTTTGACAGTTGATCCATATGTAGCATTCAATATTTCACAAAATAGAGATGAAATCAAACCATGTGTTGCCTAGCCATTCCACAACTTCACACAGCTGATGCTAATCTTCTAGGGTAAAGAATGACAACAATATCCACAAATTGACATGCACTCCAAGGGATGCAACACATCATAGTGAAATATCCAAATGACAATCACAAGATTACTTAGAATTTAGGATGATGTGTAATATGATCTCTATTTCATTAGTATTCAAAAGCATGCACATTTACAATCTGTCTTGAGAAAGTATAATGACATTCAACAATCCTATCTCAATTAATTCCTTAATAATTGATACAATGCGCACTCCATCTCCTTTTATAGGACAAGGGGAGGAGGTAGTTACGACTGATCCAAGAATCAAGATTTGTCTATCAAAATCAATGGTTTACATCTCCTTTTGACTTGGTCAACATATGTCAACATGGCACAGGTTGCCAGCTGGCAACCATCTGGTAGAACTCAATCACTTCTTCTATCTTGTTATGCGTATGACCTTGTCATCATGCATCTTTACTTACTCTTCTTCCTCTTCTTCCTCTTCTTCATCTTCTTCTTCATCTTCATCTTCATCATCATCATCATGAGGTTCAGCCCCTATATGTTTTCTGATTATCCCCCTGATGGATTCATAGGCTTGTACTATTCTGTCAACCTCTCCCCCATCCTGAATTCAAGATTTTGATACAACATGTCTTTGGGAATGAAATTGTGCTTGTAGAGCAATCCATTTGCTCTTTTTACTATTTAGGGCCTCATTATATGCCTCCACCTTAGCCTTCATCCTTGTATCCTTATTGATCACATCCTTTGACAAATGATGAAGAGTGTCATATGATGCCTGCTTAAAATTATTATGGAAAGCTTGGACTACAAAATCAATATCTTGATTTTCTATTTTCCCTTCTACGGTGTCCTCTAGAGCCTCCAAGATATTTATCTCATCTGCCATAAGGTGGTGCAATTTAACACTGATATCCTTGAGCTTGATGTTACATTTCTTCAGGATATCACTTTCAAACATGGTATTTTCATACCATAGGCTCAGCAATTCTGCAGTATTGTTATCCAATACGTTATTATCTATGAGTACTTGCATGTTTATGTGCCTCATCTCAGCTAAAGCATCCATATGCTTCTCCAATTTGAAGGATCTTCATCCAACCTTGTTTTGCAATTTATCTACTTTTCTCCTTAATGTATCGTGTCATGCCCGCATTTCCCATACGGTCACGACACACAACACATGTGTCATGTCCACATTTGCCATGTGGTTATGACATGAATTATGAAAAACTTTTCTACCTATCCCTAAGAACCCCCTCGCACGTGTCTGCATGCTCGGTGGCAATATGCATAAGGCGTAAACATGTCAACAAAATTTGGGGAGGTGCGCTATTCCACACAGTCCCCTACATGATGATAGCCATCGAGGGGGTATGCAACATGAAGTGTGTCACTTTTAGGGTTAGAACAATTTTAATCCTAACCCTAGTTTCCTAGGTGAGAAGGGGATTTCATCTAATTTGAAACCTATCACTAATTCAGATCAAAAATGAAATTGAAATAAAAATTAAGAAATAATGGTATGACGGATGCATGATTAAAGTGGAATGGTAAGATAAAAGTTAATAAAATATCGTAAAAGTGAAACCCTAGAAATCTAGGAAAAATTTGACAGCATAACGCATTTTAAATAATCGACTTAGAAATTTTAAAATAAAACTTCAATAAGAAATTAAATAAAATTTAAGAATAAAATTTTAACTTAAGAACAAATCTAAAAAAATCAAAAATAACAAACTAAATACCCTGCCAAGGTCATATAGATCGACCTTGAATTAAAGGGTTAAAAATTTGAAATAAAATATTAAAAATAATTACACGAAGCCAAATTGGATCTCAAATTTGAGTCCGTTAATAAATATAATTTTTGGCATTATATTTATTAACTAACTTGGAATAAAGAGGAGGAAAGAGATTAAAATACTCTTTCCTGTAAAATAATAGTAAAATTGATAAAAGATAAAATATTAAAATCACGCTAGGCAAATATAAATTAAATACCTTGATTAAAATGAATTAAAACAAAGGGAACACACTACCCATGACAATAAAAATTAATCCTTCCCTTTAAAATGTAAATCACAAAACATTTAAATAAAAAGTAAAATCCCATTTAAATTAAAGACAAAATTAAATGAACACAAGAATTAAAAAGACAAGGCAAAATAGAGAGTTAAAAATAAGGAATAAAATAAACTGCTCTCATTAAAATATTGTTTCCAAAAGAAAAGCCCTAATTCCATTTTATATTGTTTTCTCCTTTTGATGCCCTAATTTCTCAATCTCATTCATTCTTTCTCTTTGTTTTGTTTTGCCTCTTGTTTTTCCAAGTTAGGGTTTTGAAAAGAGGTGGAAGCCATGAATGGAGCTTTCCACTACCTCCCACGGAGGTATACACAACAGAGTTGTTGCTATATATTTTTTTAACAGAGTGATTGATATATATATAAATACTGAAGTGATAAGTTCAAACTTCAAACTGTAAGTTTGAAAGAGCAACAGGGGCCGAAAGGTGGCCATGGCAGAGGGCGTGGTCTAAGGGAAGGCGAACAGCGCTGGCTGAGTTTGTTTGGCGCTGTGTTTAAGTAAGATATGGTGGGGAGGCCGCATGGGAAGCGGCATAAAGGAGGAGATGGGGGTTGAAGGCAGTGGAAGGCTGCGGATCTTGTGGGGGAGGGGCTGTGGGGAGGAGGCTGTGCCTCCACCCACACCTACTGTGTATGAAACAGTCGTGGCAGAGAAAGGAATGGGGGTTGGAATGGGTGTCGTCGCCCATCTCAGACCCTAACAATTTTTTTATTTTTTTTTATATTTTGTTTTCTGTTTAAATAGTTTACTCTCAAAACAGTCCGCCGATAATGGACTTTGATCTCTGTATCTTGTAAAGGTTTAAAAACTCTACTCTAATATATATAAAATGTGTATTAGTTTTCATATATATATATATATATATATACATACTGTATTTTCATAATATAATAGCAAATAAACTTTTTCTAATATTGTATAAACATTTATATATATGCACATAAAGGTATATATATAAATATGTGTGTATATATATATTAATATATACAGAAATTAAATAAACTCTAGTTTCTTTTCTTTTTCCATCTAATCTCTATGTATTCTTTTAATCTCAGCATATACACAGTAATTATTAAAAAGGAAAGAACAACAAGCTAGATCTTAAAATAGTAAAACAAACAAGTATATTTATATATATATACACCTGTATATATATGTATAAATATATATATACACATTGCACTGATTTTCTCAAAACAATGGTATAAATAAAAGTAATACTAACTTTCAGATTTGGAACCTAAAGTAAAATAGTAGCATTTCTCTTTTTTTTTTTGAAAAACAACAATAAACATACCTATATAACCCTATTTTTTTTTAAGAATCATACAAGGTAGAAAATACATTTCATTTAATTTTCAACAACTAATACTATGAAACTCTCAATGCAACCAAACAGAAAACTAGTCTTAATAATTTCCATTCCTTTCTTTTGTATGCAATAAAATTTATTTAACAACACTCATATATATATATATATATATATATATATATATATATATATATATATATATATATATATATATATATATATATATATTTTGCAAAGAATAATGACAGAAACATATATATAATTTCACATGTATTTCACAAACTCACCAACTCCACAACATAGGAAATAAATAACATTTTAATAAAACATAAAGAATGTATCCATTACAACACTTATTACAGCCAACTCCATGGCAAAATAACTTAACAAAATTAATCACAATAGGGCCACAAAGGCCATGGCTCAAACAACCAACAACAAAAGACTATAGCAACACAAAAATAGGCTTCTCATCAAGCTCCATTTCTTCATTTAAGCACCTGCAATAAATACACAACAAGGAAAAACCCAGCCACTTTGAAAAGCCCTCCTCCCTACCGTACCCACAAGAGGGTCACCCCCAAGCTAGGGAGGTAGGGATTCACACGGTTGCAACACACCACAATAAACATCAAGCAACAACAACACAAAATAAACCCCAAGGATAAACACATAACACAACTCATGAAAATAAGTTTGATGGGGGTAGGGAATGGACCCCTCTACTTCAAAGGTCACACCAAAATACCAAAATACCAAGTCTCATGGCCTCAAGCCAGAACCTCCAAAACCACAACTCCTCAAATATCTCAAAATAAACTTCCACGGTACTCTTGTCATTCAAATAATCTCCACAACAAGTAAGAAGCCCTCAAGGCCATAAATAGCACCAAAAATGGGAGTGACCTTAAGGAGGTTCCTTTCCCCTACCCCAAAGAAGTTGAGCCTTACCTCTAAATGGAGGTGCTCTCACCAAACTCCCATCCCACACAAAATAATGAAACAACAAACAACAAAACTACAAACACATCACAATAAATAAGCAAGGGTAAAGAACATAGTCATGAGGCTTACCTTCAAAAGTCTTATTATGGAAGCACGTTTGGTGATGAGCTCCAAGCTTCTCCAAACCTTCCAATCTCCAAAAATCCTTCTAACTTACCCCAAGATTGCTCAAAATAGAAAGAAATCTCCAAAATGCTAGAACCCCACACTTCTCAAAAAGAGGAGGTAATATAGGTCTTCTAAATTGGCCTTGAGGAATGAGAAGGTGATACTTGTCACCTTCTCCTTCCTCCTCCTATGCCACTTGCAAGGGAGAGGAAGTGTGAGGGTGACAAGTGTCATCCTCCAATTCCATCTCAATCCTCACCTTATCCACTTGTGCTCTCACACATGTGTTAGAGAACAAGTGGTGAGGTGGCATTCCCTTTCAAACCTCCATGAGGATAAGGGATGCCATATGGTATCCTCTTATTCTTGAAGAGAGCCATCTCCCTCTAAGATGCTCTCACACATGTGTGAGAGTCTTGGAGGAAGATCCCACACAATTGGGAGTCTTGGAGACCTCCCAAGTCTTCCTAGGGAAGGGATTCCCAAACTTTGGGAGGGAGATGAGTCTTTCCCAAAGCATGACTCATCTCCCACCCTTATCTAATTTCAAATTTCGTCACTTTAACTAAACCTCAGTTTAGAGTGACCAAAAGTGAGTTATCCTAAGGTTTAGTTAGTCAAAGTTGACCCTAGACCCATGGGTAACCACCTAGGGTAAATTTTGGTACACTAAGGTTCACCTAGGGGGTCATAAATCCACTTTAAATGGCCTCAAAAATAAAAACAATTCCAAGTAGTATAAATTAATAAAAATTATACAACACATGAAATAATTAAATTAAACCAAGGGGTACTAGGCCAAAATGATAAAATTAAATGAGCACTTAAATCCACACTCAATTTCAAACGTGATCCTCATCCCTCTTGGGAATGGATCAGTTTCACAGGGAATAACATATGTGTGAATTCTACCTCCAATTTCCTGTGGCCTAGGAATGTAATCTTGCACATCTCGATCAAGTGTCAATCATATCATGATAATCATAGCCAAAGCAAATGGAGTTAAATTCATGCCATTGAATACAACAAAAATCATCTATAACATAATTCTGAATTAAACTGCATTTTTCTATCACAAGTCAAATAATCATCATCACATAAATAGCTAGAAATCACATCACAAAACATCATCTAATATATCTCGTATGTCAAATCAAAAAATAGCATCAAAATATGGTTAATTTTAATCACCATATGTCTAATCAATGTCATATCAAAATCAGGAGATATAATCAAATCTGCATAATGAAACCATAGTCTCTAAAAGTCTAATAATGTCATCAACTGAAATGCAAAATCATCAAAATAAGGAAGGAAAAATAATCAGCCTCATATCCTCCGCCCCTAAGACTAAACTTCCTCCTGGAAGTTGTCAAAAAGGTGAGGATAGAGTGCCCTTAAACTAGCTGTATCCTCCCAAGATGATGTGACCTCATCATAATGATCCCACTGGACCCTAACCTAGTCCAGCGCTCGAGCTCGAAGGCCCAGCATCCGACGAGCCAATATGCAAATTGGCTCCAAAGCCAATAGCCTGTTTGCCTCTACCTGTAGAGCACTATAGTCCTGTACGTGAGATAAATTAGATATATATTGCCTCAATATAGAAATATGAAAGACATCGTGGATACGTGACAGGCTAGGTGGCAACGCTAGACGATAGGCAATAGGTCCTATCCACTCCAAGATCTCAAAAGGTCCTACAAACTATTGTGTGAGCATAGAGCCCTTTCCATAATAGATTGGACTCTTGTGTGGCCGCACTCTAAGGAATGCCCTATCACCCACTGAGAAGCTCTGATCAGTCCTCTTAGTATCGGCATACTTCTTCTGTCTATCCTATGCCTCCTAAAGTCTCTGCCTAATCAGTGTTACCTGCTGCTCCATATCCTGAACTAGCTTTGGACCAATGGTAACCCTGTCCTCTATCTGATCCCAACTCAATGGTGTCCTGCATGGTCTGCTATATAAATCCTAAAAAGGAGGCATACCCAACGAGCTGTGATGCCCATTATTGTAGGCAAACTCAACTAGATACAGATACTCCTCCCATCTAGACTGATGGTCCATAACATACATACGAAGCATGTCCTCCAACACCTGATTCACCCGCTCTATCTGTCCATCTGTCTCGGGATGATAAGCGGAGCTAAAGTTGAGTTGTGTGCCCAACGCCTGCTGCAAGGCTCTCCAAAATGCTAAAGTGAATATAGAACCCCTGTCTGAAATAATGCAGCGAGGTACTCCATGTAATCTCACAATATTGTCTAAGAATACTCTCGCCACTGCTAGCGCATTGTACGTCATGCATATAGGTGAGAAATGCGCCACCTTGGTCAACTTGTCGATTGTCATGGTGATGGCATCATGGCGATGCAAAGATATAGGAAGACCAACAATAAAATCCATGGAAATGGTGTCCCATTTCCACTTAGGTATCTCATGTGGGTATAAAAGACCCGCTGGATGCTGATGCTCGGCCTTGACCCTCTGGCACTCAAGGCATCGAGCAACAAACTTTGCAATATCTCGTCTCATACCCACCTAATGGTACAACTATCGTAGGTCGGCATGCATCTTCTTCACCCCTAGATGTGCCGCATATGGTGCTCTATGAGCCTCTGATAACACTACAGTACATAGATCACCTATGTGGGGTACATAGATGCGCTATCGATGATGAAGTAACCCATCTGCCTCAAGTGAATGCCCTGCAAACTTGCCCACAAGGGCCCTCTGTGATATGATCTCCTACTGCACCTCAAGAAACCACTCATCCTCTGGAAGATGTTGAATAATGCATCCTCTCAAGTCCACACTCAGAGTCAAGGTCAAGAGCTCGTGGCACCTCCAACTCAATGCGTCAGCAACCACATTCTCCTTTCCTTTGATGTAGTGGACATCAAAGTCATACTTGCAAAGAAACTCCATCCAATGATGCTGATAGCCATTTAGATTCGGTTGTGTAAAGATATACTGAAGGCTATGGTGATCTAAATGGAGCTCAAAGTGATGACCTAATAAGAGATGTCTCTAATGAACTAGAGCATGAACCACTGCCGCTAACTCCAAGTCATGCGTGGGGTAGTTCAACTCATGGGTCTTGAGCTTTTGCGACTCATACGTGATCGCTCTACCACCCTGCATAAGTACGACTCCCAATCCCTCAAGTGATGCATCCGTGCAAACCATAAAATCTGCTATAGGATAAGGAACCGCTAAAATGGGAGTGCTGGTGAGACACTCCTTAAGGACCCCAAAGGCCCTCTCAAACTGCTTAGTCCAAAGAAAACTCTTCCCTTTCCGCTGAAGGGAAGTGATGGGGTATGCTATCTGAGAAAAACCCTCAACAAAGTGATTGTAATAACTAGCTAACCCCATAAAACTCCTAACCTCTGTCACACCGGTGGGTGCTAGCCAATCTATGATAGCCCTAATCTTTAATAGATCTACTGAGATTCCATCACCAGATAGGATATGCCCTAGATACTGTACCTCTGTCCTAAAAAATGCACACTTTGCCAAGTTCCCATAAAGATTTTGCTCCCTCAAACACTGTAGATCCTAACGTTGGTGCTCGTCATGCTCCTCCTTGGTCCGTGAATAGATCAAAATGTCATCGAGGAAAATGATCATGAACTAATCCAAGTAGGTATGGAACATCCCGTTCATGAGACTCATGAGCACTGCAGGGGTGTTTGTCAAACCGAAGGGGACCACAGTGAACTTAGAGTGGCCATATCGAGTCCGGAAGGTGGTCTTATGGATGTCCGCCTCTGTGATACATAACTGATGGTAACCAGACTTCAAGTCAATCTTAGAGAACACCCTGGCTCCCTGCATCTGATCGAAAAGATCATCAATCCTAGGTAGAGGATAACGGTTCTTCACCGTCACCTTATTCAACTACCTATAGTCCATACACAATCGAAGAGACCCATCCTTCTTCTTCATGAAGATGACAGGAGCACCCCAAGGTGAAACGCTCGGTTGGATGTGTCCCTTCTTGAGCAAGTCCTCAAGCTGTAACTTGAGCTCTGTGAGCTCATGTGTGGTCATCCTGTAGGGTGCACGAGACACTAGCCTAGCACCCCGCACTAAGTCAATGTGAAAGTCTACCTCATGACGGGGTGGCATCCCCAGTAACTCTGTTGGAAACACATCGGCAAACTCTCTAAGGATGGGATGATAATCCAAAGATATCTCAAGCTTGTCATCTGATCTATCGCTCACTGTGATGGCGAACATCTGGCATCCCTTCCACATGCAGCATTTAAGCTGCTGAGTGGATATCACATGCACTATTGTGGGCTTTAGCATGCCCACTATCTCAACTGATGTACCGTGATCATCTAAGTAGCTAATTGTCTTTCAGCCACAATCTAGCTTGGCTTGATGAGTAGCAAGCTAGTTCATACCCAACACCACATCGTAGGATCCTAATGTCATAACTCTAAGGTCACATACTGTGGAAAAGGGTCACAAAGAAATCTTGCAGTCATGGACTAAGGCATCTGCTGTCATCTTGGCCCCTGAGGCCAACTCAACCACCCACCTAGAGGCCACCATCCTGCAATGCTCCACTAACGATGGAGATATGAAAGAGTCAGTAGCACAAGAATCAAAGAGAATAGAAATGGGGATACCCCCTATCATACTTGACGTCTCAATCACTGACACCTGAAAATCAGCCTGGTGGTTATCAACCGCTGTGAACATATGGTGGGACCTACCCACATCTCCAACAGTATGCTCGGATCCTCCTGCACAAGGTTGTCCCCCTACTATAAAGCCCTGTGGACACTCTTTGGCTAGATGTCCTACTCCACCACACACATAACATGGGCCCCTAGCCTATACCTATCCAGTCTGAGTCCTACTCGACTGCTGCTATCCTGAACTACCAGTGGACCCCTGTGAGCCCCTATATGACTGTTGTGACCTCATGGGTCTTGCAGGTGGTCCTTGCTACCTCTGATCTCTGTGTGAGCCCTGTTGCTACCAACCTCTATTATGCCCCCCGTGTACGCTTTGTTGTGTCCTGGCTCTTTGTTGTTGCTATGGCTGCTGTTGATGTGGGGGCCTAGGAGGTAAGGGTACAAAACTAAATCCTCCCCTATGAGGTGGTTGTGATGGTCTATAGAAACTCTGTTGATGCTACTACTACCCATGATCTTGAAACTGAGGGCATGAACTTTGCCCTCATCCCTATATCTCCTCAGCGATATATGCCTTCTCAGCAGCATCACTCCAAGTCTGGGGGTTTGCCATGTGAATAGGCCCTGCTATGCCGTGGTTCAGTCCTCTGATAAACTTATGAACCAGGAGTTTCTCGTCATGGAGATACTCTGCATATCGAGACAACTAGGTAAATCTACTCTCATACTGAGCATGTCATAAACCCGATTGAATATATGCATCAATACCTATCAGTAATTATTTATATCATAATATTATTATTATCTAACACATAAGACAAAGCATCTCCTAAGTGGTGATTTGTTTAAGAAAATAATCAGAATTAATGCAACACTCCATAAGGATAAACAAACCATTTATTAAGAGATGTGATTTGGTGGAAGGACACCACCCTTGGAAGTGATGCATTCATTCAAACATGAGATATATATATATATATATATATATATATATATATCATTGTTGAGGGGCATTTCAGAGAGGGCAAGCAGTAGAGATATTAGAGGATTCAATACAGAGAAGAAGACATTAGAAAATATTAAAAGTATTACAAGTAAGAGATAAAAGGCAGACTGTAGTATTCAGATATTCAGTCAAATCTGCAGAAAGAGCAGTAGCCAAAGAACTTAGAATCAGAGTAAGTAACATATATTAATAATAATTTGTAAGTCTGATAATATAGTTGCAATCAAGAATTAATATCCCTTGCAATCTACATTACTTATGTATAATGAATCATGTATAGAATACGAGATAATAATACAGTATATGATATTGTTTTCTTATGCATTCAATATCTTTTAGATATAAAATATATGGAACCTCATCGTGGAGGAAGGGAAGGAGACATAGGTAAGAGGGTATAAGGTTTCCATTTGAGTACCCCACCTTGGATGGATGTCAAAGCCCTACCATCAAGGCTAAGAGGGTCAAAGTCCCGCTCTTGGGCTTAGATTGGATAAACTGAGAACTTCGCTATGATCCCCATACCATTCCTACCATGATGAGTTATTAATTATAAGTGATAAGGCATGGATAGGGAAGTAAGACCAGCAGTCTGCTAAGTACCCCACTTTGGTGGATGTCTAAGTCTTGCCACCAAAGCTAGGAGGGCCAAAGTTCTGCTCTTGGGCTTAGTATGGGTTAGCTGGGTCAAACCTATCATGTCCCTATCTCGATAGTGTTGGAATTATATTATGAGTTTAATATATTTGTAGCTAACCCTAACAATGGCATTAGTTTATATGTATATATATTGTACTTGTGTTCTCTATGTGATGATTGCAGGAGTTCTATTCAAGAGCATAGTGAAGAAATAACTACTTGTAAGTCATCTCCCTAACCCTAATGTATCATAATTGTGATTGTAGGGTTTAATCTAGGGCAATTCTAGAAGGGGACATTACAAATGGTATCAGAGCATAATCCTACCATCCTGTGAAAGAATTGTTGATGCAAAATAGTCAAAGGGCTCAAAGAGCTTTGGAAAGAGAAAAGAGGAAACTAGCTTCAATTAATAACTCTATACCTAACTACACCATGGGTGAACAAGGGAACAATGACTTGAGAACATTCACACAAGCTTTAATGGAGCAAAATGAAAAAAACACTCAACTCTTCCTCAAAGCAATCCAAAATCTAACTAACAATAGTAATACAAATGATGAAAGAGCTATTCATTCAAATCATTCTGAAAATAATAACTCCATAAAAGTCTCAACCACTCAACCCACTAGACCCTCTTTCCTAGCACAAGAAAGAGAGGTGGAGGATGAGGGAGAAACCAATCAAAATGCGAATAGCATAGAAGAACTAGCAGAAGCTTACTCAAAACTTAGCTCTACTGTTAAGAAAGATGTCTCTTTTAGAGATTACTGTGATGCCAAAAGACGTGACAAACCAAACCAGAAAAGAGTAAAACCTGACAAAGACCTAAAGGGAAGAATTAGTAAGATGAATGTCCCAAAATTTGATGGATCCGGCAAGGTAATAGCACATGCTTGGGTCCAAACATTGGACACATACTTTACACTTAGCCCTATGACAGAAAGGAATGCAATAACATTTACCGTCTTCCACTTAGAAGGGGTGGCACATGATTGGTGGCATCACGGTCTCATTACCAAAAATCATCAAAACATAACATCCTACAATGAGTTAACACAAGAACTCATCCAAAGATTCAATCAAGAGTATCTCAAATGGTATTTTCGAGAACTGACACTCCTAAGATAGCAAGGAACCATGAAAGAATACATGACCGAATTCCAAAAACTTGCGGTAATGGTGCCTGAGGTATCTCAATGAAGGTTAACATACCTATTTGTCCAAGGACTAACAGATTCTATCAAGGGATTGGTAAGTGCTCTCAATCCTTCATCACTAAAGGATGCCATTCAACAGGCATTAAGTATGGATACCCCACCTACAAAAGATAAATCCAAGAGCACTAACCACCATTCCAAATACCATTATAGAGATGCAAGGCATAAAAAGGAATCCCAAAGGGGAAAACCATGCTATCATTGTCAAGAACCATGGGAGCATGGACACCATTGCAAAGGAATGGACCTCAAAAACCAATGTGACAAATTAAAAAGGAACAGGTTATGCTTCAAATGCAAAGAACCATGGAAACAAGGACACATATGTGATAAGGGAAGTAGAATGCATAACATAGAAGTAACGTTCGATGATGAGACAAAAGGAAACCCTAGTAAAAAGGCAAGAATGGAGGAAGAAGAACACGGGTCCTTAGCTGCCATCTCTCAAAACAATGAACACCGACCCTTCAAAATTAGAGGCACCCTAAAAGGACAAAAGGTAATTGCCCTATTAGATAGTGGGGCTTCACATAACTTTATTAACAAAAGACTGGTGACAAAAAGGAAATTAGAAACCAAAAACTTCAAGGGATTCAAAGTAGCTCTAGCAAATGGATCTATAGACCAATGCACCCAAGTAATTCCCAATTTAGAAATCACTTTTGGAAAGCATACCATTAAAAAAGATTTTTATGTTGTAAATCTAGAAAATGATGTAATCTTAGGGACCCCTTGGATACACTCCTTGGGACATTTCACCATGGATCATCCAAATTTGGAAATCTATTTTCAACACAATGGACAAGGGGTCACATTAAAAGGATTACCTAATGGATCCCCAAAAATGGTTTCATGTAAGAAAATGGAAAGAATATTTAGGCATAGCCAAGCTGAATGGGTTGCACAATGTATGATTCTGGATAGATCTTCTCCTCAAAGTCAAGCAATCCACATAGATATTCAACCTATTCTAAGGAAACATAAGAGAATTTTTGAAGACATCCCACCAAGCCTTCCCCCAAAGAGAGGATTTGAGCATACTATAGAATTGGAGACTGGTGCCAAACCAGTAATTACCACTCCCTACAGGCATCCCCGCAAATTTAAGGAAGAAATTGAAAAAAATATTAAGGAATTGTTGGAAATGGGATATATTCAACCTAGTAGTAGCCCTTTCGCATCCTTGGTCATATTGGTAAAAAAGAAAGATGGAACTATGAGGATGTGTATAGATTATAGAGCTCTAAACGAAAAAATGATAAAGAATCATTACCCCATACCTAGGATAGATGAATTAATAGATGAGCTCCATGGGGCCCGATACTTCTCAAAGATCGACTTAAGATCAAGATATCACCAAATCCGAATGAGGGAGGAAGATATACCCAAAACAGCCTTTAGGTGTCATTATGGACATTTTGAGTTTTTAGTCTTACCCTTTGGCCTTACAAATGCCCCTGCCACCTTCCAATCATGCATGAATCATGTCTTCCATAAGCAACTAAGGAAATTCCTACTTATATTCTTTGATGACATACTTATCTATAGCAAGACATCGGAAGAGCACCTACAACATATTGAAGAAATTCTAAGTATCTTGGAATCTGAATCCTTGTTTGCCAAGGCCTCAAAATGTGAATTCAACCTAGAAGAGATCCTTTATCTAGGTCATAAAATCAATGCAGAAGGAGTAAGCATGGACGAGGAAAAAATTAAAGCTATTAAAGATTGGCCAACACCTAAGACCTTGACTCAACTTAGGGGATTTGTGGGTCTATGCAGCTACTACAGACGCTTTGTCAAAGGATTTTCCAAAATTGCCGCTCCCCTAACAGACTTAACCAAAAAGGGAGCTTTTGCATGGAATGAAGCCTCACAACAATCCTTTGTGAAGTTAAAAGAAGCAATGAGTTCATGTCCCATCTTAGCTATTCCAGATTTCACCTTACCCTTTGAATTACAATGCGATGCTTCAGGAGAAGGAATTGGGGCAGTGCTTATGCAAAACAAACACCCCATAGCCTTTGAAAGCCGTAAGCTTACAAACACAGAAAAACATTACTCTATATATGATAAAGAAATGCTGGCTATTATGCATGCTCTAAACAAATTTCGACAATATTTGGTATGTGGAAAATTCAATGTCAAAACCGATCATAATAGCCTAAGATTCTTCATGAATCAAAAAGACCTCAATGATCACCAACAGAGGTGGGTGAGCAAAATCCAAGCCTACGATTTTGATATCGAGTATGTCAAAGGAACCAATAATGTTGTAGCAGATGCATTATCTCGACGACTCCACTTAAACACCATAACTAGCATTGCAGGGGATTGGAAAAATGATATTATTGTGGAGTATGCTAAAGATCCCCAAGCTAGTGAGATTCTTGATGGGAATGTATCACATAATGAGTATAAGGTAGTTGAAGAGCTCATTCTATATAAAGATAGAATCTACCTTGTACCCAATTCCAAAATAAAAGAAAAAATTGTAAAGGAGTATCATGACAACCCTTAGCAGGACATCCCGAATATTATAAAACTTATAAACAAATATGGGAAAGATATTCCTGGAAAGGGCTCAAGAAGGATGTTTTGAAATATGTCCAAGAGTGCATGACTTGCCAGAAAAATAAAACTGAACAAAATCATCCAGCCGGTCTATTACAACCATTACCAGTCCCGAATCAAAAGTGGGAAAGTATTTCGATGGATTTTATCACCGGGTTACCCAAGGTACAGGGAAAAGATTGCATATATGTGATAGTGGATCGATTAACAAAATATGCACATTTCTTTGCAATATCAACTAACTTTAGAGCACCACAAATAGCCGAAGTATTCTTCAAAGAGGTCTTTAGATTGCATGGTTTGCCCAAGAACATAATCAGTGATCGAGATAGCCGCTTCCTTATTCAGTTTTGGCAAGAATTGTTCTGATTAGTAGGGACTGATCTCACTCCTAGCATGAGTTACCATCCCAAGACAGATGGACAAACTGAGATAGTCAATAAATGGTTAGAGGGGTACTTAAGAAATTATGTCACGGGCCAGCAAAGTGCATGGCTTAGATGGTTGCATTTAGGGGAGTATTGCTACAATACCACCCACCATATGTCAATCGGTATGAGCCCATTCAAGGCCCTATACGGGTATGAAGCCACTTCTTTTGGAAGCTTGATCATCCAAGATAGCAAGGTACCCGGAGCCCAGGACTTCATACAACAAAGCACTGACATTATACGTACTCTTAAAGACAATCTGCATCATGCTCAAAACCAACAAAAGATCTATGCTGATCGAAACCAGGTAGAAAGGACATTTGAAGTTGGAGATCTAGTTTTTCTAAGACTCCAACCATATAAGCAATCTTTGATCAAAACCAGTGGAACGAAAAAGCTAAAACCCAGGTTTTATGGACCATATAAAGTCCTACGGAGAATAGGTGAAGTAGCATATGAATTGGAGCTGCTCGAAAGTAGCAGAATTCACAATATCTTCCATGTATCCAGACTTAAAAAGGTCCTTGGGCAACAAATCATTCCATGTGTAGAATTACCCCCGATTGATGATGACAGCAAACTAATATTGGAACCTGAAGCAATCCTAAATATGAGAGAAAAAAGATTAAGAAACAAAACAATTTCTGAGTTCCTGATCAAATGGAAAGGTTTGCCAGAGGAAGATGCTACGTGGGAAGGAGAAGATATCTTTAAACATCCAAGTCTAAGTTGCTTGAGGACAAGCAAATTCAGGAAGGGTGGACTGTCATAAACCCGATTGAATATATGCATCAATACCTATCAGTAATTATTTATATCATAATATTATTATTATCTAACACATAAGACAAAGCATCTCCTAAGCGGTGATTTGTTTAAGAAAATAATCAGAATTAATGCAACACTCCATAAGGATAAACAAACCATTTATTAAGAGATGTGATTTGGTGCAAGGACACCACCCTTGGAAGTGATGCATTCATTCAAACATGAGATATATATATCATTGTTGAGGGGCATTTCAGAGAGGGCAAGCAGCAGAGATATTATAGGATTCAATACAGAGAAGAAGACATTAGAAGTAAGAGATAAAAGGTAGACTGTAGTATTCAGAGATTCAGTCAGATCTGCAGAAAGAGCAGTAGCCAAAGAACTTAGAATCAGAGTAAGTAACATATATTAATAATAATTTGTAAGTCTGATAATATAGTTGCAATCAAGAATTAATATCCCTTGCAATTTACATTACTTATGTATAATGAATCATGTATAGAATACGAGATAATAATATAGTATATGATATTGTTTTCTTATGCATTCAATATCTTTTAGATATAAAATATATGGAACCTCATTGTGGAGGAAGGGAAGGAGACATAGGTAAGAGGGTATAAGGTTTCCATCTGAGTACCCCACCTTGGATGGATGTCAAAGCCCTGCAATCAAGGCCAAGAAGGTCAAAGTCTAGCTCTTGGGCTTAGATTGGATAAACTGAGAACTCTGCTATGATCTGTTGGATCTAGGGCATACAACTGAGAGGGGGGGTGAATCAGTTGTATACAAACTTGCTTCTATTTCAAACACTTGATTTGTCTTGTTAGTTAACAGCATATCAATTAATCATCCATGAAAAGTAAAACACACAACCACAAGAGTAGATAAACATCAACACAATGAACACCAAGATTTTGACGTGGAAAACCTGGTTAAGGGAAAAACCACGGGGTGATTAACCCAAGGATTATTCTCTGTTAAAAGAATAAGAAAAAGAATGGCACTTGCCAATTAGGGCTCACTACCCAAGCACACTGCTCACAAAGAGGCACACTGCCTACAAGGAGACACACTGTCTACAAAGTGATGAGAATCACGGTCTTGAACTAGAGAATGACACCTTTACCATGTCTGGATCAGTTCCATTTAAGCCCAAAAACCTCTGCTCTGCCTTCCGCACTTCTCTTCGCTATACCATCCTCATCCACACAAATCCACTATACAAAATGAACTCACAAACCTTTATTTATATAGGACATCGACTTAGGAACAATCATCTAAGTCGGCAATCAACCATAAGAATATCTGCAAGATGAATAACACATCCGGTCGGCCACCACAAGAACATTCGCAGGAGGAACAACTCATCCGGTCGGCTAAACAGAGCAAGAAATTCATCCAGAAGATTATCTTCAATTCCAGGCTCTACCATCAATGCAGACCAACAACACAACCTCAACATGATTCAAGAACCTTCACAAGCCTGCCTGAATGACCAGGTACATCCGCACTTTCTCTACGTACTAGAATCTTTTCTCTTCCTCATCTGAAACTTCAAGAACACTGTCTGTCACCACTGTAATAATGCAAAAGGTACTTCTGAACCTCCAAATCATACACAACTTGAGATGACACATCACAAGGACATCCCAAACACTCCTTCCAATCCGCAGATTGGGATTATACAGTTCCAGACCTCACTGGACCTTTCTGTGATCCACTGTCACCTCTGAATACTTGCCGGAACCGGTTCTACACCGACAGCCACAACTCCTTCAGATCTTCATGCGGATCTCTGAAATCTTAACTGAAGCATCTCAAGACTCATATATACAAACCCTTTAATCCACATCCTCCGGTTCGCATCCTATACAATACATTTGCCTTCTTCTTATCACTGTTCTTCACTGTTCCTGACTGGGGCTAATTTTCTCAATATCCTCAGCACACTGCTCATCGAATCCCTCTTGTCAATGCAATATGAGTATGTTGACATCAATGACAACACTAGTTCACCTCATACATGCAACAATCTCCCCCTTTGTCATTGATGGCAACATATGATGTGAAAAACCATCAAGACAAGAACTTCTCCATTCTGTCACAGCTCCCCCTATCAGCAACATGTCTTCTCCTCATTTACTGCTCCCCCTTCAATCATTAGCTACTTGTTTTTCACATGTCTTCTCTCCCCCTTTGACATCAATGGCAAAGGGCTCATACTTGCAATTTTAACACATCAGAATCATACCAGCTACCCCCCCTTAGTAGCAGCTCCCCATCATCAATCCGGATCACAAGATATGACTGTGATATTCATCGGACTGATGCACATCAGTGCATCCTAGTTCATCACCGAAGGGGCCATGACCCCTAACTTCTCTCGGAGATATTCAAAAGAGTCCTTGGGAAGAGGTTTAGTAAAGATATCTACAATCTGGTCCTTGGAGGGAACATACTCCAATCTGACTTCTTCCTTGTTCACTTGTTCTCTCAAAAAGTGAAACTTGATAGATATGTGCTTAGTCTTAGAGTGTAATACTGGATTATTGGAAATATTAATTGCACTTGAATTATCACAGAAAATTGTGATAGGCTCCTCATATTCAACTTTAATGTCTCTTAGCATCTGCTTCATCCATAAGATTTGAGTGCAACTACCTGCTGCTGCAATGTATTCTGCTTCAGTTGTAGACAGAGATATTGCATCTTATTTCTTGCTTAGCCAAGAAACCAATCGCTTCCCCAAAAGGAATGCTCCACCATTGGTGCTCTTCCGGTCATCCACATCTCCTGCCCAATCTGCATCTGTGTAAGCATGAAGAGAGAAATCTAGATCTCTAGGGTACCATAGACCATACTCAGCTGTTCCTTTCAAGTATCTAAAAATTCTTTTGATTGCCATAACATGAGATTCTTTAGGATCAGCCTGGAATCTTGCTACAAGACAAACAGCCTGCATTATATCTGGTCTGGTCTGAGTGAGATACAACAATCCACCAATCATTGATCTATACTTTGTCTGATCTGCCTTTGGGGAGTCATCATCTTTGCTCAACTTACATCCGGTTGCCATGGGAGTGTTCATTGGCTTTGAATCTTCCATACCAAATTTCCTTAACAATTCTTTCACATATTTGGTCTGAGAAATGAAGATCCCTTTCTTTGTTTGAGTAATTTGCAGACCCAAGAAGAAATTCATTTCACCAAGCATAGACATTTCAAACTCACATTTCATCTGATTTGCAAAAGTTTTGCACATACTATCTCTTCCTCCAAAAATGATATCATCCACAAACACTTCAACAATCAAAATGTTTTCATGATCAATTTTGAAATATAAGTTACTGTCAGTAGTACCTTTGCTGAATCCAATCTGCACAAGATGTTTATCCAACCTTTCATACCATGCTCTTGGGGCTTGTTTTAACCCATACAATGCTTTCTTCAACTTGCAGACCATATCATCATTGTTAGACAATTGAAATCCATCCGGTTGTTCAATGTAAACTTCTTCTTCCAGATCACCATTTAGGAAGGCAGACTTGACATCCATTTGATATACCTTGAAGTTTTTAAAGGCAGCAAATGCAAGAAATAATCTGACTGCTTCAATTCTTGCCACCGGAGCAAAGGTCTCTTCAAAATCAATTCCTTCTATTTGAGAGTAGCCTTTGCAGACCAATCTAGCTTTGTTTCTGATTACTTCACCAACTTCATTTAATTTGTTCCGGAAGACCCATTTGGTTCCAATCACATTCCTGTCTCTAGGTCTGGGAACAAGATCCCAAGTATGATTTTTCTCAATTTGCATTAATTCATCTTTCATTGCTTTGGTCCAGTTTTCATCATTGCAGGCTTCATTTACTATTTTAGGTTCAATCTTTGAAATCAGACAACATTCATCCTGATTTTGAGCAACATTCCTTCTAGTTTGCACACCTTTGCTTCTGTCACCTATGATCTGATCTTCAGAGTGGTTCAGTGTTACATACCTTGGAATTTTGGGAGTGACCTGCACTGCTGCTTCTTGATCAGGCTCATTCAAACCTATCTCTACTTCCTGATTTACCGAATCAGGCTGACTCTGACTTACCGGAGAGGATTGAGTTCCTTGAACCTGAACACCGTCTTGGTCATCTTCATCAAACTCATAAAATCTTGAGGGCTTCTCAATTCCTTCATCAACTTTCACATTAGTGCTTTCTATCATCTTCCTCAGTCTCTTATTGTAACACCGGTATGCTTTGCTTTGAGTGGAGTAACCCAAGAAAATTCCTTCATCACTTCTAGCATCAAACTTTCCTAGATCTTCATCTCTTTTAATATAACACTTGCTACCAAATACTCTAAAATATTTCACAGTAGGAGTGATGCCAAACCAGAGTTCATAGGGGGTCTTACCGGTATTGTTTCAGATTTGAACTCGATTTAGAGTGTAGACTGCAGTGCTGATAGCTTCTTTCCAGAACATCTGAGGAACATTTGCTTCCAACATCATTGTCCTGGCAGCTTCCTGGATGGTCCGGTTCTTTCTTTCAACTACTCCATTCTGCTGTGGAGTCCTAGGAGCAGACAATTGTCTCCTTATACCCTGCTTCTCACAAAAGTCAATGTACTCACTAGATGGAAATTCACCACCTCTATCAGACCTTAGACACTTCAGTTTCAATCCGGTTTGATTTTCTACCATAGCTTTGAAGATTTTTAACTTCTCAAATGCTTCTAATTTTTCTTTTAGGAAGGTAACCCACATCATCCGGGAATGGTCATCAATTAACAACATGAAATATCTATCACCTTGCAGACTCTTGATTCTTGTCGGACCACAGAGATCAGTATGTACTAATTCCAACAATCCGGTAGAGGACTGATCTTTGCTTTTAAAAGAGACTCTGCTCTGTTTACCTAGCTGACATTCTTTGCACAAACTATTTGTAGGTTTCATCAATTTTGGAAGATCTCTTACAGCCTGAGTATTGCTTATCTTGATGATGTTATCAAAACTTACATGACACATTCTTCTATGCCATAACCAACTCTGATCAACTTGAACAAACAGACAACTTTTATTTGAACCAACCAGATGAAAGATATTACCTTTTGTCTGAGTACCGGATGCAATTTCAGTTCCGGAGCTTGTAAAGATTCTGCATTTTCCATTTTTAAACTAGAGATCATAGCCTTTGTCTACTAACTGACCAACACTGAGAAGATTGTGCTTCAATCCTTCAACATATAGTACATTACCTGTTTTGCTCTTTCCATCAAAGGAAATAGTTCCCCTACCTCTGATTCTGCCAGCAGAATTGTCACCAAACTTTACCATTCCTCCTTCATACCTTTCCAAATTCAAGAACTTATCCTTGTCACCAGTCATATGGTGAGAACATCCACTGTCAATAACCCAATCATCCTTTTCTTCCACTTGAGCAGCCAAAGCTTTTTCCACAACTTTGTGATTGACAGGTTCAGAGAGTAATGAATCTTCTTCCTTGATGGCAATAAACACCCATTCATTTCTAGATTTGCTTCCTAGTTCTGATTCATCATCTGTTACTCCTTCATTGTCATCTTCTTCATGAACATAATAGCAGTTCTTTTGAAACCTTTGTCTGTTAGTATTAGACCTTGCAGATCTTTCCGGACATCTTGAAGCAAAATGACCAATCTTATTGCAGTTGAAGCACTTAAAGGGTAGTTTTCCTTCATACTTACCGGATCCTCTTGGTAATCTTTTTGCAATGAGGGCTTCAAGTTGAGCTGTTTCTGCTTCTTCTTCTTCCATGTCTCTTCTTGCTTGATCATACCATGACATCTTCTTTGAAGAGTTTTCTCCCGGATCAAATCTCTGTTTGCCTTTCATATAGGCACTGGCTTTGAAAGCAGATTCAGTCTTGGGAGGATCATCTCCAAACTCAATCATTTCAAATGCAGCTAGCTTGCCAACCAATTGTTCTCTTGTGACAGTTGTGTGGGCTCTGAATTCATCAATTGCAGCAACCTTGATTTTGTAGGCAGCAGGAAGGGATCTGAGGATTTTACAAACAATCTCATTTTCATCCAGAGTTCCACCAGCATTTCTAATTCTACACACTAGTTCATTCACTCTTGGCATAAAAGTAGTGATGTTTTCATCATCTCTCATCTTCAATCTTTCAAATTTCCCTTTCAGACTTTGCAACCTTGCACTCTTGACAAACTCATCTCCTTCATACAGAAGTTCCAGTTTAGTCAGGATCTCATATGCAGTTGGTAGGTCAATAACATTTGAGAGATCTGAGTCATTCAATGCGCTTAGAAGAGCTTCCTTGGTCCGCAGATTATTTTCAGCATCTGTGATTTCATTTAGAGTTGTCGGACTACCTTGTGGAGGTACATATGGTTTTGAAACCATGGCCAAGTATGCTTTTCCCATACATTCCAAGTGGCATTTCATGTGACCCTTCCAGAGAGTGAAATTGGTTCCATCGAACTTTGGACTATCCTTTTTATATGACGACATCCTGGATCTCCTCAAGCGGTTAAGCTCCTTTCAGAGGAACTTGGCTCTGATACCAATTGTTGGATCTAGGGCATACAACTAAGAGGGGGGGTGAATCAGTTGTATACAAACTTGCTTCTATTTCAAACACTTGATTCGTCTTGTTAGTTAACAGCATATCAATTAATCATCCATGAAAAGTAAAACACACAACCACAAGAGTAGATAAACATCAACACAATGAACACCAAGATTTTGACGTGGAAAACCCGGTTAAGGGAAAAACCACGGGGTGATTAACCCAAGGATTATTATCTGTTAAAAGAATAAGAAAAAGAATGGCACTTGCCAATTAGGGCTCACTGCCCAAGCACACTGCTCACAAAGAGGCACACTGCCTACAAGGAGACACACTATCTACAAAGTGATGAGAATCACGGTCTTAAACTGGAGAATGACACCTTTACCATGTCTGGATCAGTTCCATTTAAGACCAAAAACCTCTGCTCTGCCTTCCGCACTTCTCTTCGCTATACCATCCTCATCCACACAAACCTTTATTTATATAGGACATCAACTTAGGAACAACCATCTAAGTCGGCAATCAACCATAAGAATATTTGCAAGATGAATAACACATCCGGTCGGCCACCACAAGAACATTCGCAGGAGGAACAACTCATCCGGTCGGCTAAATAGAGCAAGAACTTCATCCAGAAGATTATCTTCAATTCCGGGCTCTACCATCAATGCGGACCAACAACACAACCTCAACATGATTCAAGAACCTTCACAAGCCTGCCTAAATGACCAGGTACATCCGCACTTTCTCTACATACTGGAATCTTTTCTCTTCCTCATCCGGAACTTCAAGAACACTGTTTGTCGCCACTGTCATAATGCAAAAGGTACTTCTGGACCTCCAAATCATACACAACTCGAGATGACACATCACAAGGACATCCCAAACACTCCTTCCAATCTGCAGATTGGGATTATACAGTTTCGGACCTCACCGGACCTTTCTGTGATCCACTGTCACCTCTGAATACTTACCAGAACCGGTTCTACACCGATAGCCACAACTCCTTCAGATCTTCATGTGGATCTCTGAAATCTTAAATGAAGCATCTCAAGACTCATATATTCAAACCCTTTAATCCGCATCCTCCGGTTTGCATCCTATACAATACATTTGCCTTCTTCTTATCACTGTTCTTCACTGTTCTTGACTGGGGCTAATTTTCTCAATATCCTCAGCACACTGCTCATCAAATCCCTCTTGTCAATGCAATATGAGTATGTTGACATCAATGACCACACTGGTTCACCTCATACATGCAACATGATCCCCGTACCATTCCTACCATGATGAGTTATTAATTATAAGTGATAAGGCATGGATAGGGAAGTAAGACCAGCAGTCTACTAAGTACCCCACTTTGGTGGATGTCTAAGTCTTGCCACCAAAGCCAGGAGGGCCAAAGTTTCTCTCTTGGGCTTAGTATGGGTTGGCTGGGTCAAACCTATCATGTCCCTATCTCGATAGTGTTGGAATTGTATTATGAGTTTAATATATTTGCAACTAACCCTAGCAATGACATTAGTTTATATGTATATATATTGTACTTGTGTTCTCTATGTGATGATTGCAGGAGTTCTATTCAAGAGCATAATGAAGAAATAACTACTTGTAAGTCATCTCCCTAACCCTAATGTATCATAATTATGATTGTAGGGTTTAATCTAGGGCAATTCTAGACGGGGACATTACAGAGCAACTGTAAGTCCTCTCTGCTGGAGGTCATGAAAGTCATCTATGCAACGCTGCCTGTAACGATCTGATAAGTATTGCGCATTGAAGCACTCAATGAAGGTCTCCCATGTGAGAGTGTCTAATGATAGGTGATGCTTGCACTCCTCAGTTTGCCACCAGGTAGCTGCTGCATCTCACAATAGGTGTACTGCTACATGAGCCTTCATGTTTCCCTTGTAAGGACGCAATGTGAAGCATCTGTCTAAGCTGATGATCCAGGCCTCTGTCTCAGCTCCCTCTGTGGTCCCCACAAAAGTAGGAGGGTTCAACCTCAACAAATCCCTAATGGGATCTCCTCTGTCCCTGTGCCCTTTGATAGGCTTATCTGTGTAATAATCATAAGGCTTGTGAACAATGTGCTCTACTCGTACTACCTCATCACATCTAGCATGTCCTGGAGGACTCCTACTACAGGCCCTATTGGCTGATCCAACCTCCTCTGCCATCGTCTCTGGCACCTCAACATATGACTCCACACATGGTGCCCCTCGCAGCTCAATGTGGGGCTCCACACGTGGCTCGACACAAGACTCTGCTCGTGGCTCCACACGTGGCTCCTCTCGTGGATCCTTGTGGGGCTCAACACGTGGCTCTACACATGACTCAACTACGGCTGGTGGAAGCCTATCTAAAACTACCTGTAAGGCCTGTAATATCTGTGGCCCAATATCTGGTAGGGCTGGTGGTGCTTGTGATACCTATCCCTCAGCCGAAGAATCATTGTGCACCTCTGCAGATGGAGTGTGGTGACACTGTGCTTGCCGAACTCGTCGAGGAGGCATCCTACAAAAATGAGATAACCACAAATTAAACAAAGTTGCAGAAATAATAATGTTCCCTAAACAAGCCCAGTGTTTAAACTTGGGCTCTGATACCAAATGTCATGCCTACATTTCCCATGCGGTCACGACACACAACACACATGTCATGTCCACATTTGCCATGTGGTCATGACATGAATTACGAAAAACTTTTCTACCTATCCCTAGGAACCCCTCACACACATCTACATGCTTGGTGGCAATATGCATAAGGCGTAAACATGTCAACAAAATTTGGGGAGGTGTGTTGTTCCACGCAGTCCCCTGCATGATGATAGTCGTCAGGGGGGTATGCGACATGAAGTGTGTTTCTTTTAGGGTTAGAATTGTTTTAATCCTAAACCTAGTTTCTATTGCAAGTATGGGCCTAACTAGTGTTGTCATTAATGTCAACATACTCCTGTTGCATTGATGAAAGGGACTGGATGAGCTGAGTGCTGAGGATATTGAGAAAATTAGTCCTAATCAGGAATAGAGAAGAACAGTGAATGCAGTAAGGTAAAAGTTCAAGATACAATGAGGATCAGAGGATGTGGTTTAAAGGGTTTGTAGATATGTGTCTTAAATTGATCCATTAAAGATTTCAGAGGTCCGCATGAAGATCTGAAGAAGTTGTGGCCATTCAAGTAAAACCGGTTCTGGCAAATGTTCAGAGGTGATAGAGTGACATAGATAGGTCTGGTGAGATCTGGAAATGCATTATCCTATTCTGCGGATTTGAGGGAGTGTTGAGGAAGTCTTGGTGAAGTGTCAACTCAATTGGTTCATGGTTTGAAGGTCCACAAGCCTCTATTCCTTTGTGACAGTGGTGACAAACTATGTTCTTGAGGTTCTGGATGAAGGAGAGAACGATTTCAGTAAGTAGATGAAGTGTGGATGTTCTTGGTGATTCAGGCAATCTTGTGGAGGTCTTTAGATCATGTCTAGTTCATGTTGGTGGTCCACATTGGAGTTAGAGCTCGCAATTGAAGAATATCTTTCGGATGATGGTGTTCTTCGTGAGACAGGCCAACCGAATGTATTATACATCTTGCGGATATTCTTGTAGATGTTTGCCGACTTAGATGATTATTCCTAAGTCGATGCCTTGTATAAATAAGGGATTGTAAAGTCATTTCAAAGTGTGTCTTGTGGAGATGAGAGTGTGGTAGTGAGGAGAAGAGCGAAAGGTAGAGCAGAAGTATTGGGCTTAAATGGAACTAATTCAAACATGGTGAAGATGCTATTTTCCAGTTCAAGTAGATGATACTTATTATTTTGTAGACAGTGTGTCTCTTGTAGGTAGTAAGCCTCTTGTGAGCAGTGTCCTTAGGTAGTGAGCCCTAATTGGCATGTGCCATTTTGTTCTTTCTATTCTTCTAATAGAGAATACAATCTTGGGTTAATCACCCTTTGGTTTTCCCCTTAACCAGGTTTTCCACGTCAAAATCTTGGTGTCTCATGTGTTAATGTGTTTCTGCTCTTGATTCATTGCATTATGTTTCCATGATTGATTTATTATTATGCTGTTAAATTACAAAGTGGAGTTAAGTGTTTAATTGGAAGAAAAGTTTTGTACAACCGATTCACCCCCCCTCTTAGTTGTCTGCCCTAAATCTAACAATTGGTATTAGAGCTAAGTTCCTCTAAAAGAGCTTAACCACTTGAGGAGATCCAGGATGTTGTCCTATAAGAAGGATAGTCTGAAGTTTGACAGAACCAATTTCAATCTTTGGAAAAGTCACATGAAATGTCACTTGAAATGTATGGGAATACAAGACTAGAACATGGCTTCAACGAAGTATAGTCCTCCACAGGGTGGCCTGACATCCCCAACTAAAATCACAGATTCTAGAAACAATCTACAGACCATAGAAGCTCTTCTAAGCACATTATCTGATTCAGAGCTTTCAAATGTTGTTGACCTACCAACTGCTTTTGAGATTTGGGAAAAACTGGAACTTCTACATGAAGGAGACAAGTATGTCAAATGTGCAAGGTTACAAAGTCTGAAAGGAAAATTCAAAAATTTGAAGATGAGAGAAGATGAAAATATCACTACTTTTATGCCAAGAGTAAATGAGGTTATTTGTGGAATTAGAAATGCTGGTGGAGTCTTGGATGAAGATGAGATTGTTGGCAAAATTCTTAGATCCCTTCCTGCTTCTTATAAGATCAAGGTTGCTGCCATTGAAGAATTCAGAGCCCATACAACCATCACAAGGGATCAATTGGTTGGTAAATTGGTTTCTTTTGAAATGACCGAGTTTGGAGATGCCCCTCCTAAGATTGAATTTGCATTCAAAGCCAGTGCCTCTCTGAAAGGTAAACAAGGGTTTGATCTGGGAAAGAACTCTTCAAGGAAACTCTCATGGTATGAAAAAGCAAGAAAATACCTAGAAGAAGAGGAAGCAAAAACTACTCAACTTGAAGCCCTTATTGCAAAAAGACTACCAAGAGGATCCAGTAAGTATGAAGGGAAATTGCCTTTTAAGTGTTTTAACTACAATAAGATTGGTTATTTTGCCTCAAGGTGTCTGGAAAGATTTTCAAGGAAAAATCCTAACAAGCCAAGGTTCCAAAAGAACTATTACTATGTACATGAAGATGATGATAATGAATCAGAGACAGGAAACAAATCCAAAAATGAATGGGTGTTCATTGTCATCAACGAAGAAGATCCAATGTCCTCTGTATCTGTCAATCATAAGACTGTGGAAAGATCTTTGGCTACCCAAGTTGAAGAGAAGGATGATTGGGTCATTGACAGTGGATGCTCTCACCATATGACAGGTGACAAAAATAAGTTCATAGATTTGGAGAGGTATGAAGGAGGAGTGGTAAAGTTTGGTGCGAGGAACTATTTCTTTTGATGGAAGGAACAAAACTAGTAATGTACTGTATGTTGAAGGTTTGAAGCACAATCTTCTCAGTGTTGGATAGTTGGTAGACAAAGGCTATGATCTCTAATTCAAGAATGGAAAATACAAGATCTTTGAAAGTTCCAGAACAGAGATTGCATCCGGTACTCAAACAAAAGGTAATATCTTTCATTTGATTGGTACTGGTAAAAGTTGCTTATTTGTTCAAGTTGATCAGAATTGGTTATGGCATAGGAGGATGTGTCATGTGAATTTTGATAATATCATCGAGATAAGCAACACTCAGGCTATAAGAGATCTTCCAAAACTGGTGAAACCTACTAATGGCTTGTGCAAAGAATGTCAGTTGGGAAAACAAAGTAGAGTCTCATTTAAAAGCAAGGAACAATCTTCTACCAGATTATTGGACTTAGTTCATACTGATCTTTGTGGTCCGGCAAGAATCAGGAGTGTGCAAGGTGATAGATACTTCATGTTACTAATTGATGACTATTCCCAGATGATGTGGGCAACTTTTTTGAAACAGAAATCAGAAGCTCTTGATAAATTTAAAATATTCAAGGCTATGGTAGAGAATGAAACCGAATAAAAATTGAAATGTCTGAGATCTAATAGAGGTGGAGAATTCACATCCGGTGAGTTCATAGATTTCTATGAGAAACATGGAATAAAGAGACAGTTGTCTGCTCCTAGGACTCCACAATAGAATGGAGTAGTTGAGAAATAACTGGACCATCCAGGAAGCATCTAGGACAATGATGATGGAAACAAATGTTCCTCATATCTATTAGAGAGAAGCTATCAGCATTGCAATCTATACTCTCAATCGAGTACAAATTAGAAGCAATACTGGTAAGACTCCTTATGAACTTTGGTTTGGCATTACTCCTACTGTAAGGTATTTTAGAGTCTTTGGTAGCAAATGTTACATCAAAAGCGATGAAGATCTAGGGAAGTTTGATGCTAGAAGTGATGAAGAAATATTCTTGGGTTACTCTACTCAAAGCAAAGCATACCAGTGTTATAACAAGAGACTGAGAAAGATTATAGAAAGTGCAAATGTGAAGGTTGATGAAGGAATTGAAAAACCCTCAAGGTTTTATGAATATGATGAAGATGATTAGAATGGTGTTCTAATTCAAGGAGCCCAAGCCCCCTTTGAAATTTAGATTCAAACTAATCCAGTAAATCAGGAAGAAGAGATGAGTCTTAATGAGCCTGATCAAGAATCAAAAGTGCAAGAAATTCCCAACCAGGTATGTAAGACTGAACCACTCTAAAAATTAGATCATAGGTGATAAAAGCAAATGTGTACAAACAAGAAGGAGAATTGCTCAAGATTTAGATGAGTATTGTCTGATTTCAAAGATTGAACCTAAGACAGTGAATGAAGCTTGCAATGATGAAAATTGGACCAAAGCAATGGAGGAAGAGCTGATGCAAATTGAGAAAAATCAGACTTGGGATCTTGTTCCCAGACCTAGAAACAAGAATGTGATTGGAACCAAATGGGTTTTCTGGAACAAACTGAATGAAGTTGGTGAAGTAATTAGAAATAAAGCTAGATTGGTCTGCAAGGGCTATTCTCAAATAGAAGGAGTTGATTTTGAAGAAACTTTTTCTCTGGTGGCAAGAATTGAAGTAGTCAGATTATTTCTTGCATTTGCTACCTTCAAGGATTTCAAAGTATATCAGATGGATGTCAAGCCTGCCTTCTTAAATGGTGACTTGGAAGAAGAAGTATACATTGAGCAACTAGATGGATTTCAATTGTCTGATCATGGTGATATGGTTTGCAAGTTGAAGAAAGCTTTGTATGGACTAAAGCATGCCCCAAGAGCCTGGTATGAAATATTGGATAAGCATCTTTTGAAGATTGGTTTCAATAAAGGTACTGTTGATAGTAATTTGTATTTCAAAATTGATCATGAAAACATCTTGATTGTTGAAGTGTTTGTTGATGATATCATTTTTAGAGGAAGAGATAGCATGTGTAAAACTTTTGCAAATCAAATGAAAAGTGAATTTGAGATGTCCATACTTGGGGAAATGAATTTCTTCTTGGGTCTACAAATCACCCAAACAAAGAAAGGAATCTTCATTTCTCAGACCAAATATGTGAAAGAATTGTTGAAGAAATTTGGGATGGAAGATTCAAAACCAATGAATACTCCCATGGCAACCGGATGTAAATTAGGCAAAGATGATGACTCTCCTAAGGCTGATAAAAAAAGTACAGGTCAATGATTGGAGGATTGTTGTATCTCACTCATACTAGACTTGACATTATGAATGTTGTGGGTCTTGTTGCTAGATTTCAAGCCGATCCTAGAGAATCTCATGTCATGACAATCAAGAGGATTTTTAGATATCTAAAAGGGACAATTGAGTATGGATTGTGGTATCCTAGAGATCATGATTTCTCCCTTCATACATATACAAATGTGGATTGGACAAGAGATGTGGATGACTGAAAGAGTACTAGTGGTGGAGCATTCTTTTTGGTGAAGAGATTGGTTTCTTGGCTAAGCAAGAAACAAGAGGCAATATCTGTGTCCACTGCAGAAGTAGAATATATTGCAGCAACAACTAGTTGCACTCAAGTTTTGTGGATGAAGCAAATGCTAAGAGACATAAGAGTGGAGTATGAGGAGCCTATCACAATCTTCTGTGATAATTCAAGTGCAATAAATATATCTAAGAATCTGGTGTTGCATTCAAAGACTAAGCATATATCTATCAAGTTTCACTTTCTGAGAGAGGAAGTGAACAAGAATGAAGTCAGATTGGAGTTTGTGCCTTCCAAGGATCATATTGTAGATATATTTACTAAACCTCTACCTAAGGACTCTTTTGAGTATCTCAGGGAGAAGTTAGGGGTTATTGCCCCTCCGGTGATGACCTAAGGTGCACTAGAGTGCATCAGTCTAGTAGATATCACAGTCATATCATGTGGTCCAGATTGATGATATGGAGTTGCCACTTAGGGGGAGCAGCTAGTATGATTCTGAAGGGTTGGAGTTGCAAGTATGAGCCCTTTTCCATTGATGTCAAAGGGGGGGAGAAGACATGTGAAAACAAGTGGTTGATAATCAAAGGGGGGGCAGTAAAGGAAGAGAAGACATGTGAAAGGTTGCTACTAATAGGGGGAGTTGTGATAGTAAGGAGAAGTTTTGTCTTGATGGTTAAAATAGTTTTTCACATCATATGTTACCATCAATGACAAAGGGGGAGATTATTGCAAGTATGGGCTTAACCGATGTTGTCATTGATGTCAACATACTCCTATTGCATTGATGAAAGGGACTGGATGAGCTGAGTGCTGACGATATTGAGAAAATTAGTCCTAATCAGGAACAGAGAAGAATAGTGAAGATAATAAGGTAAAAGTCCAAGATATGATGAGGATTAGAGGATGCAGCTTAAAGGGTTTGTAGATATGTGTCTTAAAGTGATCCAGTAAAGATTTTAGAGGTTCACATGAAGATCTGAAGAAGTTGTGGCTGTTCAAGTAAAACTAGTTCTGTCTCCAGTATTGCATGTATTCTTCTTCTGAATCTGGATATTTGGGTAATGTTTAGATTCTAGAGCATAGAATTCCTATGTTGAATGTCTGATCTTTTAACTTCTGCTCAAGGGGTAGATTAAACTATTTTCAGGTTGAACATTGGGAAGGGTATACTGCAGTAGGGATGCCATAAGTAGAGATAACTTAACACTCTGTATTGGGAGATATTTGCAAGGCAGGTATCACATATATCCCCCTGAAATCCAGTTTTAGTTGTTCATGTTGATCATTCACAGGTGTATGTCTACTGACTCCAGGCTCTGGATAGGCACCAATCTTGCTTTGTTTTTGTGTTACAACCATGTCCAGCTTTGCATCCAAACTTAAAATCCAAATCAAAATCTAAAACAACCATTAGGACATTAGAATTAGTTTTAGGATCCTCAGTCCTCTGTCTACAACTGCAAATAGGCCCAAAGCTAGCCCCTTTGCTCTTATCTTTCAGTTTTGGTCTACTTACAGGAGGACTTATCTGCTTTCTGTCAGCATCCCAGCCTTGTATGCAAATCCTCATGGATGTTGAGTAGGGAATACCCCCCTAGGTCTTGCAGAGCCTGAAGAAGAAGAGGAGATAAAATATAGAGTCTATCTCCTACACTGTTGGCCCCTGGCCCAGAGATCCTGTTGATCACTGATGGCTACCTTGTAGGGAAATCTGGGAATAAGCATCCAGTCTAGGAAAAAACCAACAGAAATTGGTGACTCTGCTGGGGAATTTGTGAAAGAACCCTGGTTTTCAGAAGAAAATAGTTCCTAGTAATAGGTGGCGACTCCGAAGTAATCTCCCAACCGGTCAAAGTAAAATTTATATGCAGGGGAGAAGATCCCAACAAAATCCTTTATTTGAAGAGTTACCAGTAACAAGAAGAATGATGTACAGAAGAAAGGGAGCTGTCTCAGTTAGTCATGAGGGTTCCCCCAGAAAAGGTGATGATATACAAGATAACCCTAGGCCATCAGGACAGCATGTGCCTTACTTTTCAAATGCAGAAGCTGATATTCAAGGTGCATATGAGAGGCAACAGGGTGGTAGCATGAGAATGAGGTCAGAGGTGTTCCAAGAACGCCCATTTCTAGACCCAAGTGAAAGGTTTGAAGAGGTAGAGTCTCTGAGGGATGATGAAGATGATGACCAGAATGGTATGAGACCATCTACCTCCAGGCCTAAGGATGAACAGTTAGCTGAAGAAATCAGAAGTCTAAGAGCAGAACTAGAATATTTACAAGCCATGAAAATCAGAGATGATATGAAGCAGAAAGTGCAAGCCTTAAGAACTGCCCAAAATGATTCAGTTCCTACCCTAGAGAATGCAAATGTGTAGAGACATCAGCAAAGATATGAAGTGCAACATCAGCATCATGATGAGAGACAAAATGTGAATGATGCTAGGATACCACTGAACAATGTAGGAAACTAGAATGCAAACAGAAATGTTAATGTTAATCAGTTAAACAGACAGCCCATGCAGTTAGATAGATTCAGGCAGCTGGTGTTTGATGGTATTCCCGGGTATCCTAACCCCATTGATAAGCATCTAAGGCTGCAAGTGCCTAAATTTTTAGGAAACAACACAGTGTCAGGAGAAGATCATCTAAAAGCCTTTCAAAATGTCATGGATAACTTTGAGGTTGAACATGAGGATGTTTTCATGAAGTCATTCATGCAATCCTTAATAGATGAGGCAAGAGAATGGTACAAGAATCTACCTGACCGGAGTATTTCATCATGGGATGATTTTAAAAGGATGTTCAAGGAGCAATATGGTGATAAAACTAACCCTAGCTTTTTTGTAAATGAGTTCACCAGTATCACTAAAGGGTCAAATGAGCAGGTTGCAGACTTTAATGCAAGATTTACTAAAGTGTTGAACAAATTGCCACATCACATGAGGCCAAATGAACCAATGTGCATAATATTGTATATCAATGCCTTTGATGCAAAAACTGCATATGGATTAAGAGATAAAGGTCCTGCTACTCTCAGGGATGCTTTCAGAATTGCAGTGAATATTGAAAACAACAGGAAAGCATCGGGCAAGACAAATAGAAGGGATGATATAAAAATTCTGCAGAACCCAAACAAGCCTCAGAACACTCAAGGTAGTACATCTGCCCCTGAAGATAAGATAGACAAATTGGCAAATGTTGTTAAGGACCTAAGCTATAGATTAGCTAGAAGTGAAAAGGGGATGGGTCCTGATAGGCAAGTCTATCAAAGGCAGGAAAAGAGGCCATCATTACATGATATGCCTTATAACACCAATTGGCATGATGGTAAGCCTGTATTCCCACGTAACAACACAAATCAGAGGGCTCAACATGTCAAAGAAACTCCTGATCCTCTAAAGAAAGCTATAAATATTGTTGATGATGCTCCATGGTGTATAATTTGTCAGATGCCACATTCACAGTCACAGTGTATGATTGCTCAATCCTTGTATGATAATGCTACATCTTGTAATGAATGCAATGAGCCACATCATGTGCAAGATGATGATGTTAATATGATGTCCATAGGCAATGGATACACTCTTTATGATGCTGATGAGAATACAGATCATCAAATTCAGGCCTGCCAACAGTTCCCATATGATGAAGATAATGAAGATAACTACGTGTATGCTCAGAACTCACACAATTTTCTGAGTAACTTACAACGACCTTCTGATGAGGAAATTAGAGCCTTCACAGCTGCAGCAGTTGCTCAAGTCAAAAGCAACTACAATCTCAGAGGTAAAAATCAAGTAGGCAGCCCACATCAGCCAGAAGATATTTCTGCAGGTCAGCTAGTGCATGGTCATAAAGGAACTGAACCACAAAAAAGGCAGTGGGTAAATAATAAATAGAACTTTAGGCATAGAACAGGTCATGAATTTCAAGGACCAGAAAACAAAATCCCTCAGGCTGAAGATCAAAGTAAAGGTTCCCAAGACAAGAATGATGATCAGGGAACTATGAAAGTAAAAGCTAAATCAGCTCAGGATAAAAACAAGGTTGTGGAGCAAGCTACAACTGTTATACAAAATTATGCTCCATTTGATATAGCTCTGATCCTCTCTCAGGTAAAAGTCTCTGTTCCACTTATGGAACTCATGAAAGTGGAAGAGATCAAGAATAGGACAATATCCCTAATCTCAGGGGTACCTTTTCAAGCTAAACAAAATGTTCAGACCCAGGGTGAGAAACATATCATGTGTAATGAAGAAGATGAGACTCCTGAAGTCTATTTAGGAGTGACTATGACAAAGTGTCCTTCACAAGTGGAACCATTTTATGTTTCCCTGGTTATAAATGGAAAAATAATTAGAAATTGTATGCTTGACTCTGGAGCATCTACAAATGTCATGCCTTTGGCCATCATGCAACAAACTGGATTAAAAATTGACAAGGCATGTGGAAAATGTTATGCTATGGATGCCAGAGAGGTACCAGTTATTGGAATCATGAAGGATGTAGATTTCAAACTGGCAGCATTTCCTAAAAAGAGATATAAAATGAATATAACAGTGGTTGACATCAAGCCACAGTATGGTATGTTGTTGTCAAGGAGATGGGCAGCACTAATTGGTGGAAGTATGCAGCTGGACCTGTCATATGCCATGATTCCAATGAATGGCAAGGATGTTAAGCTAATCAGAGAACAAAGATCATCAGAGACAGTGGAAGACCAAGAAGTAGAGGAACAAGTATGCTTTGTAGACACTGACTGTGATAACTTCAAGGTTGTCTCAGATGATACAGAAGATAAAGAGAAAAATGTCTACATTGGAGAGCTGGATCAGCAAGGCTTATGGACCATGTTTTTTGATGGAGCTTGTGCAAAAGAAGGCTCTGGAGCTAGAGTTGTTTTCCTGTCTCCAACTGGTAAGCTCCTCAAATTCTCTTTCTTGCTGAGGTTTGATTGCACAAACAACATTGCAGAATATGAGGCTTTACTCTTAGGCCTAAATATTGCTCTCAAACATGGAATTAAGATGTTAAGAGTATTTGGGGATTCTGAGCTAATTGTATCCCAAATTAGAGATAAGTATGTTGCAAAAAATAAAAGACTGAAACAATACAAGCATGCTGTTTGGGATACCATTGAACTATTTGATGCATTTTCAATAGGCTGGGTAGAGAGGTCAAAAAATGTTATGGCTGATTTCTTAGCCAATGTTGCAATAAGGCCAGATGACATCACTCTGTCAGGTGTTACAAATGTAGAAGTTAAAATTAGGCCTGCAGTACCAGAAAATATATGCAGTTGGCAAGTGTTTAATGATGATAGGGATTTGTTGAAATTTTTGCACTGCATAGATGAATATGAGAATCAAGAAATTGATTTCCAAGCTTTTGTAGAGACTATAGATGGAAAAGAAACTCTTGTGGGAAAAGAGATAATTCAATTGAAGACTAATAAAATCCCTAGAGGGTTGGTAGCTTTGGAAAGAGCTTTTGACAGTAGAGATAAATTGGTCACAAGGACATCTCCCACAAATAAGGAAGATTTAGAAGAGATAAATTTGGGGACATCTCAGGCCCCTCAGAAGGTATACATTGGTAAACAGCTCAAACCACACATTAGGAGTATGCTAATTGCATTACTGAAAAAGTATAAACATGTTTTTGCTTGGTCATATGAGGACCTAAAAGCCTATAGGGAAGATTTATTCCAGCATGAGATCCCATTGAAGCCTGGAGCTAAGCCATTTAGACAAAAGCAAAGACCTATTAATCCTACCTTAGCTCCCAAGATGCAAGAAGAACTCAAAAGGCTCAGGGAAGCTGGAATAATTGTGCCAATCAGGCATTCAACTTGGGTGTCTAACCTTGTCCCAGTCAGAAAAAAGAATGGTGATATTAGGCTTTGTGTTGACTTCAGGAACTTGAATGTATCCTCTTTAAAGGATAACTATCCACTGCCTAATATGGAAGCTATGTTGCAGAGAGTGACTGGTTGTGAACTCTTATCCATGATGGATGGATTTTCAGGTTATAATCAGGTGAAGGTAAAGGAATCAGAACAGTATAAGACCGCCTTTACCACTCCATGGGGAACTTATGTGTATGTTAGAATGCCCTTCGAACTAACCAATGCAGGTGCTACATTTCAAAGAGCAATGGATGTTGCTTTTGCAGGGCTGATTGATTCAATCCTGGCTGTATATCAGGATGACTTGACTGCTTACTCAAAGAAAGAAGAGCAGCATTGTTTGCATCTGGAGTAGATTTTCATAAGAGCACTAGAATATGGTATTTCTTTAAATCCAAAGAAGTGTGCCTTTGGGGTAGTTGAAGGAAAGCTCCTGGGACATATTGTTTCCAAGGATGGAGTCAGGATAGATCTAGAGAGAGTGGCTGCTATTGACAAGATTCAAATGCCAAAAACTGTAAAAGGAGTTCAGTCCTTCTTTGGACAGATAAATTTTGTTAGGAGATTTGTTCCCAACTTTGCAGAAACCACAAGGAACATTTCCAAGATGATGAAGAAGGATGCAATTGTCAACTGGAAAAGGGAAGCAATAGAATCATTTCAGAGTATCAAAGAGGCAATCAAGATGGCCCCTGTTCTTAAATCTCCTGATTTTTCTAGGCCATTCCAAGTATTTTCATTTGCTTCCTTTCATACTGTTGCTGCATGTTTGCTACAGAAAAACGAAGATGGTTTTGAACAGCCCATCGCTTTCTTCAGTATGTCCTTGCAGGCCTCTGAGTTGAAGTATGATATTATGGAAAAACAGGCATATGCACTAGTCAAAGCCATCAAAAGTTTCAGACCATACTTGGTAGGGTCATGTATAATTGCATATGTACCTCATGCAGCAGTCAAAGACATATTCACTTAGCAGGAGGTGACTGGAAGAAGGTGCAGATGGATAAACAAACTGCAAGAGTTCAACATAGACATACAAGTTACTAAGTTGATAAGAGGACAAGGATTAGCCAAGATGATGGCACAGTCAAACTTGGAAGCATGCCAAGTTAATGCAGTCCAAGATGAGAGTGTAAATGTATCAGGATCTGAATGGTACAAGGATATTATCTACTACTTGCAAAATATGAATTGTCCTTCCCATTTCAGTGACAGTCAAAAGAGGACTTTAAAGTTACATGCAATCAGGTATGTTATTGTTCAAGGTGAGCTATACTGGAAAAACCCTGATGGTGTGCTGCTGAGATGTGTGGATGAGGATATGGCTAACAATGTTTTAATTGATATGCATAAAGGATTGTGTGGTGGACATTATACTGCCCAAACAACAGCTCATAAAATTCTCAGAGCAGGATATTGGTGGCCCACTCTCTTTTTAGATGCACAAAAGTTAGTGAGGAAGTGTGACCCTTGCCAAAGATTTTCAGGAAAGCTGAAATATGATGGTGCTTTACCCCTCAGAACTGTAACTGTGGATGCTCCATTTCAGCAATGGGGAATTGACTTCATAGGGGAAATTGCAGACAAATCAAGTGGGCGACACAGTTGGATTTTGGTGGCAACTGATTACTTTACCAAATGGATTGAGGCCATTCCAACTAAGAGAGCTACAAGTAAGGTGGTGACAGATTTCATACTAGAAAATATTATCATCAGGTTTGGAGTACCATTTAAGATAGTCACTGATAATGCTATGTGCTTCAGATCAGGTGAATTTGTTGATTTTTGCAATAGGTATGGGATAAATCTATCATATACATCACCATATCACCCACAAGGGAATGGTCAAGCAGAATCAAGCAATAAAAACATCATGAAAATTATCAGGAGGATACTGGACAAGAACAAGAGAGCTTGGGACTCAAAATTGAACTTAGCAATATGGGCTGACAAAGTGACAGTAAAAAGGGCTATTGGGAAGTCACCTTTTGAGCTAGTATATGGTGCATCAGCTAGATTGCCCATAAACAATCTCCTACCAGTTTATAGATTCATTCAGGAAAATGATGAGGAGATTGAAGACTCCATGACAAAAAGAGTGAACCAGCTGGTTGCATTGGATGAAAACAGAAGGAAAGCCCACCAGATCAATCTCAAAAGACAACAAGATGTGAAATATCAGTTTGACAGGAGAACTACAAAAAGGAAGTTTCAAGTCAATGATCTGGTGCTCATTTGGAATGCTAAAGGTCAGGAAAAGGGTAAACATGGTAAATTTGAACCCTTATGGATGGGCCCATATCAGATTTGCAATACTCATGGGGAGGATTCTTATTTCCTCCAGGCCCTAGATGGTGAAGTTCTGGAATTGCCTGTGCATGGCCAATTCCTTAAGTTCTATTTTGCATAAATGACTTGTTGCTGTGCACATTTGTAAAAACATGTATGTAGTGTAAATGCCTTGTACAGCTCGTGCTTTTTGGCTTTTTGTCTGGTCTGCCCGGAGATCTGGTTCTCGCTGTAGGTTTTCACCTGCACGTCCCCATTCGGAGCCAGTGTTAGCACTCATTTTGACCTGGGGTTGATTTTTCATGTTTAGGGGGTTTCTTCATTTGAACCCTATATCTTCTTGCCCATTTTCCTAAGTGTTGGACCTCCTCAGCATTTTTCAGCTGCAGCATCATATTTTCTTTAAGGAGGAGATCATCATCATCATCTTGTCTTCGATGATGGTCTGCATTATCATGTTTTCTGTCGACTTGTTTTTCATCAGGATCATCATATTTCAATATCGGGTGATGTTTGGGTATCATCCTGATCCTGCTGATGAGCTACAGTGTGCCCTGATTTGCTTGCGGGGGTGATTTTTCAAGTATCAGGTGATCTTCCAATTATCACCTTGCCCTAACATGATGATGATGTCACCCCGATCTTCTGAAGGGATTATTCTCTGAGTTGTTCGACCTGACTTGTTTTTTCTTAAGGGTCGTCATCATCATCATCATATTTCCAGTTATCACCGTGTTGCTTGCGGGGGTCATCATATTTTCTGCCTGCATGATATTTCGTCGGGGTGATATTTTTATCATCGGGTGATCTTGGTTATGATCATCCTGATGATGTTGTTGAAGAGTTCTAAGTGTGACCCGATATTCACTGGGGTCATCATATTTTGAACGTCAGGATGATCTTAGTCAATATCATCCTGATGATGTTGTATCACTTCATGTTCGTTGTTTTATCATCCTGATGATGCTGACATCATTCTTATGTCAGGGTGATAGCTATTTCTCTGCCTATCTGCATCATGATATTTCTGAAGGAGGGGGTGATATTTTCATTTTTGAATATCACCCGGATGTATGTTTGTTCCAGCGTCATGATGATGTTGATATCAAGGAGATATCCTCCTGCTGGCTTCGTGCATTATCTAGTGGGGGGTGATCTTTTCAAGCATCATCATATTCATCTATCGCCCCGATCTTATAGTGGAGCTACAGTGCAACATGATATTTGTGCATCAGGATGATATTTCTAAATATCCGGTTATCTTCCGAATATCATCCTGATGTCGATATGATGATGACGTCATCAAGGTCCGGGGGGGGTCATATTTCTAACACTGATCATCTTGTGGAGATCCCCCGATATTTGTAAACATGATGATGACGTCATCCGGATATGAGGAGGTGCGCAGTAGGCAGATATGATGATGATGTCAGCAGGATATGACGGTGACGTCATCAGGATGTTCATCAGCCAGACTTTTGGTATAGGCTCAGCAGGAGGATGTTCCTCCGATGGATCAGGTTGTGCGGATGAAGGCGATTATCATGCAGGTGATATTGCGGTGATGATGCTGACGTCAGGGTGATATTTCAAGCGACAGGATATCATGTTGTTGGAGGATGATGATGAAGTCTTATACTAGTGTCGTCAGGAGCAAAAGCACCGACATTATACATGCTCGTGGCCTAGTATATAAAGTGTTGAAGAGGTCATCGCGGGGTGCATGTGAGATAATTGATATCCTGCATATTCGAAATATCATGACAATGAATCTTGGCGGGAAATGGTTGCGATCGACTGTTAGATGTTTTTCCCAAGGCCGCGGGTTGGTGCGCCATTAATGGCGAAGGTTGCAGAGGTATGGGCGGATCTGGTACCCGATTGAAGGTGTACATCGACGGATAGTGGCGCAGGGCTCGAGGTTTCTTCCTGTCTCCTCCCCTACCTGCTGCATTCATGTTTGGGCGCCAATCTGGTAATGCGTTGAGCGCCATTTTGTTGATACTATGTATCTGGCGAGATTTTTGGTCAACCATGTAATTAATTGCTGTGGTACACTACCTGGCTGTTATAAGCAGGAAGTGTTACTCATTTGTGGTTGTTGAAAGTTGAAGATTTTTGGCTCTGTAATTCAAAACAAGCTAATCTGGTTGCTCTGTACAGCTTAACCTGTGAGTTTATGTATCTCTTGTTGTATGTTTTTGGCATGAACCCACTGATTTCATGATTAATCTTATATGAGAAATGCTATCTTAGCATGTGTTGTGTTAATTCTGTCTCCAGTATTGCATGTATTCTTCTTCTGAATCTGGATATTTGGGTAATGTTTAGATTCTAGAGCATAGAATTCCTATGTTGAATGTCTAATCTTTTAACTTCTGCTCAAGGGGTAGATTAAACTATTTTCAGGTTGAACATTGGGAAGGGTATACTGCAGTAGGGATGCCATAAGTAGAGATAACTTAACACTCTGTATTGGGAGATATTTGCAAGGCAGGTATCACATATATCCCCCTGAAATCCAGTTTTAGCTGTTCATGTTGATCATTCACAGGTGTATGTCTACTGACTCCAGGCCCTGGATAGGCACCAATCTTGCTTTGTTTTGTGTTACAACCATGTCCAGCTTTGCATCCAAACTTAAAATCCAAATCAAAATCTAAAACAACCATTAGGACATTAGAATTAGTTTTAGGATTCTCAGTCCTCTGTCTACAACTGCAAATAGGCCCAAAGCTAGCCCCTTTTCTCTTATCTTTCAGTTTTGGTCTACTTACAGGAGGACTTATCTGCTTTCTGTCAGCATCCCAGCCTTGTATGCAAATCCTCATGGATGTTGAGTAGGGAATACCCCCTAGGTCTTGCAGAGCCTGAAGAAGAAGAGGAGATAAAATATAGAGTCTATCTCCTACACTGTTGGCCCCTGGCCCAGAGATCCTGTTGATCACTGATGGCTACCTTGTAGGGAAATCTGGGAATAAGCATCCAGTCTGGGAAAAAACCAACATCTAGTTCGTGTTGGTGGTCCGCATTGGAGTTGGAGCTTGCAATTGAAGAATATTTTTTGGATGATGGTGTTCTTCCTGAGATAGGTCGATTGGATGTATTATACATCTTGCAGATGTTCTTGTAGATGTTTGTTGACTTAGATGATTAACCTAAGTCAATGCTTTATATAAATAAGGGATTTTAAAGTCATTTCAAAGTGTGTCTTATGGAGATGAGAATGTGGTAGTGAGGAGAAGAGCGAAAGGTAGAGCAGAAGTATTGGGCTTAAATGGAACTGATTCAAGCATGGTGAAGATGCTATTTTCTAGTTCAAGTAGGTGATACTTATTATTTTGCATATAGTGTGTCTCTTGTAGGTAGTGAGCCTCTTGTTAGCAGTGTGCTCGGGCAGTGAACCCTAATTAGCGTGTGCCATTTTGTTCTTCCTATTCTTCTAACAGAGAATACAATCTTGGGTTAATCACCCCGTGGTTTTTCCCTTAACCAGGTTTTCCATGTCAAAATCTTGGTGTCTCATGTGTTAATGTGTTTCTGCTCTTGATTCATTGCATTATGTTTCCATGATTGATTTATTATTATGCTGCTAAATTACAAAGTGGAGTTAAGTGTTTAATTAGAAGAAAAGTTTTGTACAACTGATTCACCCCCCCTCTCAGTTGTCTGCCCTAAATCTAATAGTTTCCTAGGTGAGAAGGGGATTTTGTCTTATTCAAAACCTATCCCTAACTCCGATCAAAAATGAAATTGAAATAAAAATTAAGAAATAATGGTATGACAGACACATGATTAAAGTGGAATGGTAAGATAAAAGTTAATAAATTATCGTAAAAGTGAAACCCTAGAAATCTAGGAAAAATTCGACAACATAACGCATTTTCAATAATCGACTTAGAAATTTTAAAATAAAACTTCAATAAGAAATTAAATAAAATTTAAGAATAAAAATTTAAACTTAAGAACAAATCTAAAACAATAAAAAATAACAAACTAAATACCCTGCCAAGGTCATATAGATCGACCTTGCATTAAAGGGTTAAAAATTTGAAATAGAATATTAAAAATAATTACACGAAGCCAAATTAGATCTCAAATTTGACTCCGTTAATAAATATAATTTTCAGCATTATATTTATTAACTAACTCGGAATAAAAAGGAGGAAAGAGATTAAAATACTCTTTCCCGTAAAATAATAGTAAAATCGATAAAAGATAAAATATTAAAATCATGCTAGGGAAATATAAAATAAATACCTTGATTAAAATGAATTAAAACAAAGGGAACACACTACCCATGACAACAGAAATTAATCCTTCCCTTTAAAATGTAAATCACAAAACATTTAAACAAAAAGTAAAATCCCATTTAAATTAAAGACAAAATTAAATGAACACAAGAATTAAAAAGACAAGGCAAAATAGAGAGTTAAGAATAAGCAATAAAATAAATTCCTCGCAACTCCTCTCATTAAAATATTGTTTCCAAAAGAAATGCCCTAATTCCATTGTATATTGTTTTCTCCTTTTGATGCCCTAATTTCTCTATCTCATTCATCCTTTCTCTTTGTTTTGTTTTGCCTCTTATTTTTGTAGGTTAGGGTTTTGAAAAGAGGTGGAAGCCATGAATGGAGCTTTCCACTACCTCTCATGGAGGTGTACACAACAGAGTTGTTGCTATATATATTTTTTAACAGAGTGATATATATATATATATACTAAAGTGATAAGTTCGAACTTCAAACTACAGGTTTGAAAGAGCAGCAGGGGCCGAAAGGCAGCCATGACAAAGGGCGTGGTCTAAGGGAAGGCAAACTGTAGACACCCAAAATTATCCCAACTTTGTCCATGTCTAGTAAAACCTTGTTAAATCATCATTATCCATCAAGCCAATTAATTAAATAAATTTTATTTATTTAATTAATTCCACATCATAATCCCATTTATCCTATCCTCATCCCAATTAATTAAATAAATTTTATTTATTTAATTAATTTCCACATCATATCTTATCCCATTTTATTCATTTATCCTATTAATTAAATAAATTTAATTTATTTAATTAATATCCAACTCATATCCCAACTAATTCAAATATTTTATTTGAATTAAATACTCATCTTTCATCACATTCCAACACTTATCTAGTCAATCATGTGTTGTAAGACAACTTTCACTCATATCCTTCACATGCACAACTAATGGAACCTAAATTTAGTATCTTTCAATCCTAGCCATTCACATAGCCTCTGAATCTCCACCGTTGATTGATCTTGGTTGAGTCTTATATAAACACCCTCTCATTCCATATGAGAGGGGGGGATCCAGCAATCATATAGCACCTACATTATCATCTTGAGCATCTGAGCATCTGAGCATCCAATTGAGCTTTTATCATCCATCATGGCAGCTTTTAGCTTTGCAATTGTTCATTGTTGAAGAAGCAGTCCACATCCCTTAAACAAGGAATCACACGGTCTAGGTGATGTTATGCTTGAATTGCATTGTTCTTTGATTTCATTTAGATTAGATTCCTTGATGATGGTAGGGTTAGGGTTTCATGACTATGTCTGATCTGCTAAACCTGACTTTCACCTATCACATTTTGGCACACCCAGTGGGACTCACGTCCTTGATTAACCTCTCTTGTTTGAGTTGTTTTTATGAAGTTTAGATCTCTTGGAGCACCAATCTTTCATTTTTGCAAGCTTTTGTAGCAAAAATTTGCATTTTTCTAACCCTAGTTTGCAAAGATTTGGCTAAAAATATATGTAGATGATCTCTTAGCCCAAATATAACCTCACCATTACGTCTGGGATGCCATTTCCATAAACTTTGAGTACAAATTTGCCTAAATTTGATGAAAAATGGAGCATTTGGTGAAGAAAACAATAACCGGACTGCAACAATGTGCTTCTGGTAATTCAGGTCGCTTATGATCAAACAGCAGTCACCTGGGCTAAATCAGCTCACCTTTGGGCAAATAGTAGTCACTTATGGTCAAATTTGGTCTGCTTTTAAACAAACAGTGCTCGCTTTTGAACAAAAAGAGACCGCATATGGTAAAATTGGTCGCTTATGGTTAACATTTGCATTCTGTCTCCTGAAACTCTCCAGATCGCTTTTGGGTTATTATGCATCACTTTTGGGCTTTTGTTAGTCGCATATAAGCTATTACTTGTCGCTTCCATCCATTTTTGCATTGCTTATGAGCAAAAATCTGCCGCTTTCTGGATATCCGCATCGCTTTTACACTAGGATCGGCCGCATCTATCATTTTCTGGATCGCTTTTACATCAACAGTGATCGCCTAAGGTATGAAATGCATCGCTTTTGCTTCAACAGAATTCGCCTATGTGCTTTATGATGTTTTACACTATTAGTTTCACTTTTGAAATGGGTTGCTCGCTTATGAACTAACAGTGGTCGCTTTTAACCTGATGCACGTCGCTTATGAATTAACAATGACCGCTTATGAGTTTATGAGTGTCGCTTTTGATTAAATAGTGGTCACTTTCAAACTAATTTGCATCGCTTATGATCCTACAGAAGCCGCATTTAAACTAATAGGCATCGCTTATGAACTGACAGTGATCACCTATGCAGGGCAGGGTTTTGATTGTGTTTTTGCAGATACAGGTCGTTTTTAGCCCGCAATCGGTCGCTTCTCGGTATATCCGCATCGCTTACAAGCTAACAGGAACTGCATCTAGTATTTTTCATGTCACATTTGATCTGTAGTATCCCACCTGTCGCAAAATACAGATCGCCTCTGATCAACAGTATGTCGCATCTGGCAACTGTAACTTGCTTCTGCTTGCTGTCATTGTGCATCATGGTATTTCTATCATAACTTTCACATACGGAGGCCAAATCGCACAAACAAGGACTCGCTGGAAAGCTGAGAGGATGAACTACATAGTGGAGCAAGTTTTATCAGGTGATTGTATCATTTTACCCTCTTTTTTATCAGTCAAAGTTCAGGTTCATTGCAAACTTCATTTTGAGCATAACTTGAGCAATTTTGATCGTTTTTCAACGAAACTTTTTTTCAAATTGCTTAGAATCTCCTAAAATTTCTGTTTATGCAATCTATTTTTCTATATCAGATCATTTTATCAATATTTTCAGATTTCATCCTTTTCATGTAATCATCTTCTTTGCAAGTTTACTTGTTTCTTTTTGGAATTGGTGACTTGTAGAGGCATCTAAGGAGCTGGAGCAGCATTGGCATCAAAATCCATAGCAAATTGAAAAGTGATTGTATTAGGTGCACTCATTCTAATCTTTCATCTCTTAATCTTGTTTGATCACACATTTGGACTTTGGGATTAAAACGAATAATTATTTGCAAATTCACATCAAAAAATTGGGCTAAAACAAACCATTGTCTTTCATCACATTTGGATTTGAGATTTAAAATAAACAAGTGCTTGCATTGTCTTCCACACATTGAACTTCTAAGGTTAATGAACCCCATGCGAGTGTGACCAAGTAAATGTGTATGCTCTCTCCTCGCGTCCCAACACGAACTTGGAGATCAAAAACATTTATTTGTGTTGCTTTTGTCAAACCTTAGAGAGGCCTACCTTGGTATCCATCCCAAGAGAATGACCTCAAGCGGTACTTTCATCCGGTCCGCTATAAAAATTAGAGGATAAGGCGAAAGCCAAGTCTAACCGGTATTAGCACTCACCATACAGTGCTAACTCGAAAAGAGGTGTACCTTTGTGTATATTAAAACTCCTAGTAGGGTTAGTTAAAGTCTTAAGTGGCTTGCTAGATGCTCGTGGGGTGCCGGTCCCCTAGATTTTCACTAGAACCTCCTTGTGATAGTGGCCTTGCCTTACTAGGACTTGTTGAATTGTCTTCACGTGCTTGCTTAACCATCATCACATTCTTTCAAACTAACAACTTGCTTATGTGTCTTGTGTGAGTGATTCATGTGTGTATATGCATAATCATTTGTTTGAACATTGCCAAATCAAGCTATAAACACCAAACACATAAACAAATCAATCTAAACACATCATCTAAACATTCCACATCATCATCCAAATCCCTAAACAAGCACTTGCTAAAAGGACTTAAGGCAAACACTTGGTGACAACATGTCTACGCTAGAAGACTCAACAATCAAATTCCAAAGATTCCTCCAAAATATTTATCAAGGATTACAACCCCTAAACCAAGACGCCATTGAAATATTACAATTCTTCATCCAAGAAGCTCAACCCCATGCAAGCCAATCACCTCAATTGCAACACTCCATAGCCCAAGTCCAACACCTTTTAGCCACTAGTCAAGCTCAACAAGTACAACAATCCTTAGCCACTCCATACCAACCTAATCCACCTCATAGCCACATGTCATATCCATCCACTTCATATCAACCTAATCCAGCTGTCCACCAAGTCAATGCCACATCAACCTATCAACTTCCACCTCAAGCTTATCCAATCCCTCATGCCACTGTTCCAATGCACTACCAAGCCCATCCACAAAGTCATCAAGTGATATTACAAGAACAACATCCAAGTCCCAATGGCTCTTTGTACATAAATCAAGTAAGTCCAAATACACCTTTTCAACAAGACTACCAAGCACCATTGATAGATCTAAATCCACCTTTCCAACAAGAATCATATCCAAATCCCAATGGCCCCTTGTACATAAATCAAACAAGCCCAAGTTATCCTATGCAAGATCTAATAACCTTTGACAAGGGAGATACCAATCTAGAGTGGCCACGACCATCCAATCACATGCCATCACATGAACCAACAAGTCCTATCCCAACACCACCATGTGATCCCAATCATAGTCCATTGATCCCTTTACCTTCCAAACCACCAAGCCCTTCATTACCTTCATCACCATGTCATTCTAATCGTTCACCAAAGGATGCAGCTGAGAGAGTTTTACAAAGGATGCTTGAAGAAAAACTCATTGAACTTCCTAAAGTCAAACCATGTGAAGAAAGTCCATATGATGAACATGATTATTGTGCATACCATAGGACCAAAGGCCATAATACAAATCAATGCCCAATATTTGTCTCAATTGTTTACAAGGTGTACCCACCTATAATGGGAAATCGTGCCACATCATCCCCATCCTATGTGTCATCCCCATCTAGTCCAAATCCTAATCTATCCAATCCAATTAGCTCTCAACCTAATCCTTATCCTAATCCTAATCCAACACCATCTACCATTATCATCCATCCATTATATTTCCCATCCACCCATACACTTGCAAAGGATGTGATCCATTGGCTACTAGATAGGAATAAACTACCCCCATGTCAAACACCCATTCATGAGCCTACCAATGAAGTTCTAAAGGTCATGTCCAATCCTATAATCTCATCATTGATGCAGAGGCATCCACACTAAAACCTTGACATACAGCATGTATGTCTACAACCCATCATCATCATCATATTTTCTCTTGCCGACCTATATCCTCCTGCAGACAAACCTTCGACCTTTCACCTGTCAGCAGCATCATCATATCCGGCTATCGACAGCTTCATCATATTCGGCAAGCGCAATCATCCTCCTGACGATCACTGTTCATCTTACCGCCAACCTCTATCTGCAGCATCATGATGTTTGACATCATCTTCATCAGCAGGATATAAAATATCCGGTTCCTCCCATATATCTTGATGACGACACTCTCATGCACCTTTCCTTTAGACGCTTACGTCACCCTGATCTCCGACCTACTTAAACAAGCAGCATCAGGATATGACTTATCCGGTCATATTGAAACATCCTGATGATGATACTCAACTTTATACTGATGACGAATATTCTGCCGAATATCCTCCTCCCGATCCACTTAAATTCTCAATGCCTTATGCCGATACCAAAACACTTATGGTCAGCAGGATAAACCTTAATTGGGTGATATTTCAGAATGTCCTGATGACGATTATCCTAATGACGATGATGTCATATGCAGTTCCTTCAATATCCTGCTGTTGGCCAAACTTAACATTATCAGCCCGTGATGATTTTATCAACCCGATCGACTAACTTATGCCGATATACTCTTCCTCGGCAACACCTTGTGATGATCACCCTGAAATGCATTCACCTTATGCAAACAACTGTATCATGCTCACCTCCATCTACTCGGATGATGCCCGAAGTAACTGCAGGATATACACAGAAATATCCTGATGATGCCGTTGTGACGAATTTCTAACCTTAGCAAATTTCGATCCGCCGAACCTCCTGAGGTGACCCGATCTGCTTCCTGGACAACTTTCCAGACTCGAACTACCAGCACGACCTAGCACATGCCCATGCTAGGGTTCTCAGCACATCTCGACTACGATCCTGCAAACATACATGTGAACAAATAGAAAATGCAAACTAAATCCTAAACTATTGTACATAGCCATTCCACCGATTCGACGAATCAACCGGTGGAATGGATCAGCGAATCCATGCAACCACCAGAACAGCAACTCGATTACACAATAGAATTCAAAACAGAGAATGGACACAAACAGGATCTCTTTATTGATTTCAAAAGATGCAAATACAATATTCTGTCTCTCTCTCTGTCTCACTCTGTGCAACCTAGCTCCTCAATATATCTAAAACCAACCGATCCTAATGCATAAATAGGAATTCTCGCGAGTACTACCAACTTGACTCCAAGTGGCTGGGAGCTTCCAAGCGGCTAGGAAATCTCTCCAGGCGGCTGGGAGATCCAACTGGACATACAGTATAACAGCTGTCCAAACAAACTATCTAAAAATAGTAAAGTATGGTCAACATGACCTTATTACACGCATTGGTCTTATAAGACCTTCTTGGAAACATTAACCAGACCTATAACAAACTAACTGCCTCATGGAGGCCAGCTGTCAGGTAGGTGCTCCTGCACCATACTCCCCAATAGAAAAGAACTCATGTCCCATGAGTTAGGTTGTGGAAGTCCTCCACCTTTACACTTTGCCTTTGCAGTGTCTTGACCTATTCCAGCTTTGTCCTCTGCTAGCTCTCGGCTACTCCAAGACTTCTGAACTGTAACTTGTTTTCTTGCAAGTAAATCCTCATGCCTGTCAATGTAGGCCCTTCTCTCACATACCTTGTGTTTGTCAGGTTGTTTGACCAGAACCTCTGTCTGAACTGCCTCTTGAACTTCTGTAATGTTCAACTCTGTCTTTCTTTCAACCTTTATAGGACAAACAATAGTCCCAACTATGACAACATCCTTGTCATTCCTCTCAACTGGTTGCTATTTGCAAACCTGTTGCTGAACCTGCTGCTGACCTCTGTCAGTCAAAACTGAAACTATCTTCAAACTGTTGTCCTTAACAACTTCTTTCCCTGCAATGTCCTCAACTGCCTTTATGCCTGCTCCTATAGGCTTCTGCACAAATTCCTTCTTTCCCACTAAAATAATTTTTGCTGCCTTCTGTACTATAGCTGCTTCCTGTAATGGCATCAACATAATAGTTTTCCCATCTTTCTTGATGGTGTAGGTATTAGCATACCCATCATACAGTACCCTCCTATCAAATTGCCATGGCCTACCCAACAGTAGGTGACAACATTCCATGGGCAAAATGTCACACAAAACTCTATCATGATATGCTCCAATCTGAAAATCAACATATGCCTGTTCATAGACAAAAAGTGATTGACTATCACTCACCCAAGATGCCTTGTAAGGGTGTTGGTGTGGAATCCTTTCCAAATTTAGTTTATCCACCATTTCCTGAGATACCATGTTATCTGTTGAACCAGTATCAATGACAACCTTACATACTTTACCTTTGCTCTTGCATGTGGTCTTGAAAAGAGCTCTTCTTTGCATCACATCCTTTGATGTCTGCAAACTAGTTCTCCTTAGCATCAATGCTTCTCCCTCCTCAGGATATCCATAATTGTCAGGAACTCTATCTTGATAAGTGTTTAAACTTTGTACACATTCCTCTACTTTCTCTTCTTGCACAAGTTGTACTCTCTTGTCATTCGTTCTATCATTTCTAGATGATGAACCTTTGCTTTCTGGACATTTGAAAAATGGATGACCAAACTCACCACAGGTGTAACACTTTCCTGAAAATGTAGTAGAACCTCTACCACTTCCAAATCTGCCTCTATTACCTTTCCATCCACCTCTGAAATTAGACTGTCCCTGTCCTTTACCAGTGTCTTCTTGACCCTCATTGGTTTGCCTTGTTGTAGGGGCTAATCCTCTTCCCCTCATATTGCTGCCTCTTCCTCTCATGGACTTATCTTGTCTCCTATTCATCTTTTCTTCAATCCTGATTGCCATTTGGTAACAATCCTCCACACTCTTAGGGTTAGCTAAAACTAACTCATCCTGTATGTTCAATCTCAAACCAGCCAAGTACCTAGCCACCTTTTCTACCTCATTCTCATGATGACCAGATCTCATACTCAACTTATAAAACTCCTCAGTATATGCCTTCACATCCATTTCCTTCTGCCTTAAAAATTGCAGCTTCTTAAACATCTGAATTTCATAATCCTTGGGCAAGAATTTACCTTTGATCCTTGCTGCCATTTTATCCCATGAAGTGATCTTTGACCTTCCTTGTTTCCTTCTCTCGAATTGTACATAATCCCACCATACCAAAGCATGACCTCCTAACTTGGTCTTTGCAATCTTTACCTTCTGATCCTCAGCAACATCTTCACATTCAAAGTGATTATCAAGTGCAGCAATCCAATCCAGTAACTCATCTTCATTCAAACTTCCATTATACTTGGAAACATCAACCTTTACCTTAGGTTTATCACTCTGCACTGCCTTTAACAGTTTTGCAAATCTCTGGTCTTCAGCATCCAGATCTTCAGCTACCTCTTCATACTCTTCAACAGCATCTTCATCTTCTTCTGATTCACTGTCGTCCACTTCCCTCTTTTTGTTCTTCTCCAAGGCTACAAGCCTGGCTTGAAGTGCTTCAGCAAGCTCCTTCATCTTCCTCATCTCTCTAGCATGTTTTTCCTTCATCTCCTGCAATTCCCTTGCAGTACCATTACCTTTCGGAGGCATTTTTTCAACCTCTCACTCCTCTACCTCTGTCTTTTTAGTGACAGAATCAACACACAACAGCTCAGACCTTTTGCTGAGCTCTAATACCACTATGATGCAGAGGCATCCACACTAAAACCTTGACATACAGCATGTATGTCTACAACCCATCATCATCATCATATTTTCTGTTAACATTGTCAGCATCATCATATTTTCTCTTGCCGACCGATATCCTCCTGCAGACAAACCTTCGACCTTTCACCTGTTAGCAGCATCATCATATCCAGCTATCGGTAGCTTCATCATATTCGGCAAGCGCAATCATCCTCCTGATGATCACTGTTCATCTTACCGCCAACCTCTATCTGTAGCATCATGATGTTTGACATCATCTTCATCAGCAGGATATAAAATATCCGGTTCCTCCCATATATCCTGATGATGACACTCTCATGCACCTTTCCTTTAGACACTTACGTCACCCTGATCTCTGACCTACTTAAACAAGCAGCATCAGGATATGACTTATCCAGTCATATTGAAACACCCTGATGATGATACTCAACTTTATACTGATGACGAATATTCTGCCGAATTTCCTCCTCCCGATCCACTTAACTTCTCAATGCCTTATGCCGATACCAAAACACTTATGGTCAGCAGGATAAACCTTTATCAGGTGATATTTCAGAATGTCCTGATGACGATTATCCTGATGACGATGACATCATATGCAGTTCCTTCAATATCCTGCTGTCGGCCAAACTTAACATTATCGGCCCGCGATGATTTTATCAACCCGATCGACTAACTTATGCCGATATACTCTTCCTCGGCAACACCTTGTGATGATCACCCCGAAATGCATTCACCTTATGCAAACAACTATATCATGCTCACCTCCATCTACTCGGATGATGCCCGAAGTAACTGCAGGATATACACAGAAATATCCTGATGATGCCGTTGTGACGAATTTCTAACCTTAGCGAATTTCGATCCGCCGAACCTCCTGAGGTGACCCAATCTGCTTCCTGGACAACTTTCCAGACTCAAACTACCAGCACGACCTAGCACATGCCCATGCTAGGGTTCTCAGCACATCTCGACTGCGATCCTGCAAACATACATGTGAACAAATAGAAAATGCAAACTAAATCCTAAACTATTGTACATAGCCATTCCACCGATTCGACGAATCAACCGGTGGAATGGATCAGCGAATCCATGCAACCACCAGAATAGTAACTCGATTACACAATGGAATTCAAAACAGAGAATGGACACAAACAAGATCTCTTTATTGATTTCAAAAGATGCAAATACAATATTCTATCTCTCTCTCTGTCTCACTCTGTGCAACCTAGCTCCTCAATATATCTAAAACCAACCGATCCTAATGCATAAATAGGAATTCTCGCGAGTACTACCAACTCGACTCCAAGCGGCTGGGAGCTTCCAAACGGCTAGGAAATCTCTCCAGGCGGCTGGGAGATCCAACCGGACATACAGTATAACAGCTGTCCAAACAAACTATCTAAAAATAGTAAAGTATGGTCAACATGACCTTATTACACGCATTGGTCTTATAAGACCTTCTTGGAAACATTAACCAGACCTATAACAAACTAACTGCCTCATGGAGGCCAGCTGTCAGGTAGGTGCTCCTGCACCAATCATGTGGTTCACATATCCTTGAGCCTCTTCAAGAGCCTTCCATTAACATACCTAGCCCTTTAAGCCCATCATGTGACCTACAAGCCAACAAGTCTATTCAAGAGTCTCCAACCATAAGCCTAAGTCAAGAGCCATCATGCCTTCATGTTGATAACTATCAAGAGCCTATCAAGTCCACTCAAGAACCTTCCACTTCCATCCAATGTCAAGAGGTATGTCAAGAGCATAATCTTAAACATGTGGAAATATTGAACCTTAATCTTAATCAAGATCAAAGCACCTCTAACTTCCACCTATCCATGACCTACTTATGGGTTGCCCTTAAGCTATTAGCCATCACCATGATCTCATTCATGAGCAAATTTATCCCTTTTATAGCCCACTTAATCCTATTTTTGCTCATAGTTATGATCAAGGTTCTAGCTAAGATCATGAAAACCATGATGATCCATTTGGAAAAACTTTATCTATCTCATGATCAAGATGATATCTATGATGAAGAACCTATTAAAAAGTACCTTGATCCTATCCATAATCCTATAACCATCCATGAGCAAGATATCCAAATTGCTCCTAGTCATCCTCCATCTAGCCCTATCCATAATGAACAAACATCCACTTGTCATGATGAGACACTTGTCCCCCAAGTAAGCATAAAAGATCAAACAAATAACTTGGATCTTAGTGAACACAATGCTAATCAAGATCCTAATGATCCTCCTTCCACATCCACCATTGATCCCATTTCAAGTCCACCATCATGTCCTAATGGTCTTACCACCTTCCTCCATGAATGTTCTTCCTTAGGGCAACAACAACCATTGTCCTCCATTTCATCTTCTCCATCCAATAAAGAACTCAAGTCTAGTTCCCAAAACACATCTAGTCCCATAGTCAATCGCATCCTCCAAAACATGAACTACCAAGGTAAAGGTCTAGGCCTTTATGAACAAGGTATTTTGGAGCCAAACCATGTCAAAGTTCTTCCATGCTCATATGGCCTTGGATACACACCCCAAGGTAAACAAGGCCAAGATGTTGGTAATCCCTTCATGCATCCTAAACCTACCACTTTCCATCGCACCCCCCATCTACCCAAAACATATGTAGCCATTCCAACTCCATCATCCTATAAATGTCAAAAGCATGTGACCATACACCTTCCGCCATCCACCTTACCTCCACTTTTACCAACTCCAAATATCCCTCCATCCACCTTGCCACCATTGCTTCCAACACCTAATATACATATCATTCATAAGTATCCTTACATCCTTAATCATGACCAACAAAAGCACACATCGTTTAAGCATAAAGCTTCCAATAATTCCATCCACTCCATCCACCCCATGGGATTCAAAAGAAAAAAATTTGATGCCTCTACCTATAAAGCTAAAATCCTACCAAAAATCCTAAAGGTCTTCATACCTTAGGACATAAAGAATCAAACTCAAAGTAAAGTTCATCAAAGCAGCCATCCAAGCCCTTACCTCCAAATGCAAAGCCCAAAAGTAAAATAGTTTGGGTTCCTAAGCAAATAGCTAGCAAAATGAATGAGGCATCCTCATCTACATCTCAAGAATCCCAATCACATATATTCATCCAAAAGCCTACTTCCATCCAAAACTTCCATTCCCTTCAAAAATCCCACAAGCAAAGCAAAAGCACTAAAAATCCTAAGTCCATGTGGGTTCCTAAATCACTTCATCAAGCATTTCCTAAGAAAACAACCCCATTGCTTCCTACACCACCATCCAATCAAAAGCTTCAATGTTTATCACGGTGTGTGCAACCATTGGTCATGGTTCCCTTCCACTCCACAGCACCTCCACATAACTACATCTCCCCATCTTCCATCCATTATCCTACATATATCCCCCATGCTATCCCTATGGTCCATGCTTTGGCATAAACTTTTCATCCATCTTCATTCCATAAGCCTATATAAATTCACATCATAAGCCACTAGCCTACCCTTCCACAATCCACATCCTACCTAAATCAATCTCCAATCGACACAATCCCTTATCAACATCTATGAGCATAATGACATGGTCCATGCGAAGACATCATCCATCTCTAAAGGGACAATATCACCTCTCATAGCACTAGCCACTTGAGTCCCTCCTATCCATTACCATGGTGAAAACCTGGCAAACAGGCGCCATGTGTAATTGTCAACCCATCTAAAAAGCAAAAAAAAAAAAAAAAATCATCAAAAAAGTAAAGAGAAATCCCTTTGTCCAATGGTGAAAACCTAGTAAACAAGCACCTTGGATAAGTACCATGATAAAAACCTGGCAAACAGGCATCATGTGTAGGTTGATCTTCTATGTCACTTACACTTGGGGGCACATTGTCTCATCCAACCTATCCATTTCTAAACTATCTATCCCATTATATCATTTTCCATCCTATCATGCTACATCCTACCATCCTTATCCATTCATCCATCCTTCTACCTTTTGATTTTGATGCAGACATAGGGGCAAAATCTTGAAACATGCTTTGGATATCTCTTGGTATACCTCATACCTTCTTAATCAATCCATCTTATCATTATCCACCTATCATACACCTTATCATGTAAAACCTATCATGTCATTCCATTGTCATGAGCCTTTTCATGTAAATATCCTAGAATGGGGGCAAGTTCTTCCTATGCCACATAGCCTTTGAAGATCACATCCTAGCTCCCTTATGGTCCATCCACTATGACGTACCCTTATCATGAGCTTTCCATCTTATAGCTTATCCCTATCTATTTATCATGAGCTTTCCACTATAGCCTACCTATCCGTTTATCACGGGGCATGCATCCATCCCCTATATGGCCTATCCATTTATCATGAGCCTTCCATCCCATTTGCTATGAGCCCATCATTTTATCCATCCAATCCTTTTATCCATCCTTTGCACCTAGACTTGGTTTTTTTCCCGTCATTGGTATCAAGCACAAAGGCTACCCAAATTGTAAATCCATTGACATCCCAAAACATTTCAAAAAAATACAAAAAAAATCAAATATGTCAAAAAAACAATCCAAAAAAATCAATATCCAACGAACAAGCCAAGCAATAAAACGAATCACATCATCCAAATCAATCAACTCCATCAACATCCAATCAAATCATCATCATCATCAATTCTTCCTATCAATAACATTTATTCATCCATTTCAATCAATCACTTATTCCAATCATATCCATCTAATCAATCTAAGCAATGATCTTAAATCTAAGTCACATTAATCCATATCAAGCAAGCCAATCAATCAAGGAACATTATCCAAGGAACAACCTTGTGTTGATCTAGGGATATAGCTTTCCCCACAATGACAACACTCTCAACTATCATCAACACAACAATCAGCAATTAATCATTGGTTTACAGCTTGACAGGGGCAATACCTTGTTTGTTTTTGAATCATTTGTGCATGCTTGCTTGCTTGCTTGTGTGTGTTATCATTTTATCTTGCATTTGCAGGATGATCTTATTCTCTTCCTATGTGTCTTGGTATCTTGTATGTGTTGGGATTAGCATCTTACATATCAATATCTCTAGCATCTGAGAAGCTAAACAGTCTCTTATGCATTTGAGACTATTCTATGTTAAGACTAACTCCATACATATAACCCGCAAGCTATCATTATGTGTCGTGGAGATAAGCTCAACCCATTGCTTGTAGAGTCAAAGTCCAACACTAGCTGTTATTCATATCTTGTGCATGTTGGCTCAACATCTTGACCTTATGCGTTCAGACAAGATTGTAACACGCTAGTTGCACATTGGATATCTCGACACCTTGGTCTCTTATACCCTGGTGCATAACATCCATATGCTATATCAAACATAAGGACTGCATTTCTTTTCATTTTGAGCAATTATTTGAAAGCTGCCCGTCATCATCCTATCTATTCATTCTATCTATTCATTCCATCATACTTAGCCAAGATCACTCATTTCCATTTTCTTCGTGTCTGCCTTCTTTTTAGCCTTTTTTTCTATCAAGAGCCAACCCAGCCCTTCCTGGTTAGCCTGGCTTACCTCTTGAGGGGGCATCCCCTACCAGTTACACTAGGGCATAACTTGTTTATCAAACGCATATAGTATCTTCTTTGACACAACTCTCTATCGAACATTGTATCAAAGAGGGGCAAAATGTAGACACCCAAAATTGTCCCAACTTTGTCCATGTCTAGTAACACCTTCTTAAATCATCATTATCCATCAAGCCAATTAATTAAATAAATTTTATTTATTTAATTAAAATCCCATTCTCATCCTACTTAGCCAATTAATTAAATAAATTTTATTTATTTAATTAATTCCACATCATAATCCCATTTATCCTATCCTCATCCCAATTAATTAAATAAATTTTATTTATTTAATTAATTTCCACATCATATCTTATCCCATTTTATTCATTTATCCTATTAATTAAATAAATTTAATTTATTTAATTAATATCCAACTCATATCCCAACTAATTCAAATATTTTATTTGAATTAAATACTCATCTTTCATCACATTCCAACACTTATCCAGTCAATCATGTGTTGTAAGACAACTTTCACTCATATCCTTCACATGCACAACTAATGGAACCTAAATTTAGTATCTTTCAATCCTAGCCATTCACATAGCCTCTGAATCTCCACCGTTGATTGATCTTGGTTGAGTCCTATATAAACACCCTCTCATTCCATATGAGAGGGGGGGATCCAGCAATCATATAGCACCTACATTATCATCTTGAGCATCTTGAGCATCTGAGCATCCAATTGAGCTTTTATCATCCATCATGGTAGCTTTCAGCTTTGCAATTGTTCATTGTTGAAGAAGCAGTCCACATCCCTTAAACAAGGAATCGCACGGTCTAGGTGATGTTATGCTTGAATTGCATTGTTCTTTGATTTCATTTAGATTAGATTCCTTGATGATGGTAGGGTTAGGGTTTCATGACTATGTCTGATCTGCTAAACCTAACTTTCACCTATCACACAAACAGCACTGGCTGAGTTTGTTTGGCACTGTGTTTAAGTAAGATATGGTGGGGAGGCTGTGTGGGAAGTGGCAGCAAGGAGGAGATGGGGGTTGAAGGTGGTGAAAGGCTGCGGATCTCGTGGGGGAGGGGGTGTGGGGAGGAGGTTGTGCCTCCACCCACACCCACTGTGTATGAAATGGCTGCGGTGAAGAAAGGAATGGGGGTTGGGATGGGCGCCATCACCCATCTCAGACCCTAACAATTTTCTTTTTTTGTTTTCTGTTTAAACAGTTTACTCTCAAAACAATCCGCCGATAATGGACTTTGATCTTTGTATCTTGTAAATGTTTAAAAACTCTACTCTAATATATATAAAATGTGTATTAGTTTTCATATATCTATATCTATATATATATATATGCATTTATATGTATATATATATATATATATATATATATATATATATATATATATATATATATATATATATATATACATACTATATTTTCATAATATCACAGTAAATAAACTTCTTCTAATATTGTATATACATTTATATATATGCACATATAAGTATATATATATATTTATATATATATAAATATGTGTGTATATATATTGTAATATATACAAAAATTAAATAAACTCTAGTTTCTTTTCCCTTTCCATCTAATCTCTGTGTATTCTTTTAATCTCAGCATATACACAATAATTATTAAAAAGGAAACAACAACAAGCTAGATCTTAAAATAGTAAAACAAACAAGTATATTTATATACATATACACCTATATATATGTATAATATATATATATATATATATATATATATATATATATATATATATATATATATATATATATATATATATATATACACACACATTGCACTTATTTTCTCAAAACAATGGTATAAATAAAAGTAATACTAACTTTCAGATTTGGAACCTAAAGTAAAACAGTCGCACTTCTCTCTCTTTTTTTTTTAAAAGAACAATAAACATACCTAGATAATCCTATTTTTTTTAAAAGAATCATACAAGGTAGAAAATACATTTCATTCAATTTTCAACAACAACTAATACTATGAAACTCTCAATGCAACCAAACAGAAAACTAGTCTTAATAATTTCTATTCCTTTCTTTTGTATGCACTAAAATTTATTTAACAACACTCATATCTTTTTTTTTTGCAAAGAATAATGACAGAAACATATATATAATTTCACATGCATTTCACAAACTCGCCAACTCCACAACATAGGAAATAAATAGCATTTTAATAAAACATAAAGAATGTATCCATTACAACACTTATTACAGCCAACTCCATGGCAAAATAACTTAACAAAATTAATCACAATAGGGCCACAAAGGCTATGGTTCAAACAACCAACAACAAAAGACTATAGCAACACAAAAATGGGCTTCTCATCAAGCTCCATTTCTTCATTTAAGCATCTGCAATAAATACACAACAAGGAAAAACTCAGCCACTTCAAAATGCCCTCCTCCCTATCATAGGCCCACAAGAGGGTCACCCCCAAGCTAGGGAGGTACGGATTCACATGGTTGCAACACACCACAATAAACATCAAGCAACAACAACACAAAATAAACCCCAAGGATAAACACATAATACAACTCATGAAAATGAGTTTGATGGGGGTAGGGAATCGACCCCTCTACTTCAAAGGTCACACCAAAATACCAAACTACCAAGTCTCATGGCCTCAAGCCAAAACCTCCAAAACCTCAACTCCTCAAATATCTCAAAATAAACTTCTATGGTACTCTTGCGATTCAAATAATCTCCACAATAAGTAAGAAGCCCTCAAGGTCATAAATAGCACCAAAAAAGGGAGTGACCTCAAGGAGGTTCCTTTGCCCTACTCCAAACAAGTTTAGCCTTACCTCCAAATGGAGGTGCTCTCACCAAACTCCCATCCCACACAAAATAATGAAACAACAAACAACAAAACTACAAACACATCACAATAAATAAGTAAGGGTAAAGAACATAGTCATGAGGCTTACCTTCAAAAGCCCTATTATGGAAGCACATTTGGTGATGAGCTCCAAGCTTCTCCAAACCTTCCAATCTCAAAAAATCCTTCTAACTTACCCTAAGATTGCTCAAAATAGAAAGAAATCTCTAAAATGCCAGAACCCCACACTCATCAACAAGAGGAGGTAATATAGGCCTTCTAAATTGGCCTTGAGGAATGAGAAGGTGACACTTGTCAACTTCTCCTTCCTCCTCCTATGCCACTTGCAAGGGAGAGGAAGTGTGAGGGTGACAAGTGTCATCCTCCAGTTCCATCTCAATCCTCACCTTATCCACTTGTGCTCTCACACATGTGTGAGAGAACAAGTGGTGAGGTGGCATTCCCTTTCAAACCTCCATGAGGATAAGGGATGCCATATGGCATCCTCTTATTCTCTAAGAGAGCCATCTCCCTCCAAGATGTTCTCACACATGCGTGAGAGTCTTGGAGGAAGATCCCACACACTTGGGAGTCTTGGAGACCTCCCAAGTCTTCCTAGGGAAGGGATTCCCAAACTTTGGGAAGGGAGATGAGTCTTTCCCAAAGTATGACTCATCTCCCACCCTTATCTAATTTTAAATTTCGTCACTTTAACTAAACCTCAGTTTAGAGTGACCAAAAGTGAGTTATCCCAAGGTTTAGTTAGTCAAAGTTGACCCTAGACCCATGGGTAACCACCTAGGGTAAATTTTGGGACACTAAGGTTTACCTAGGGGGTCATAAATCCACTTTAAATGGCCTCAAAAATAAAAACAATTCCAAGTGGTATATATCAATAAAAATTATACAACACATGATATAATTAAATTAAACCAAGGGGTACTAGGCCAAAATGATAAAATGAAACAAGCACTTAAATCCACACTCAATTTCAAATGTGATCCTCATCCCTCTTGGGAATGGATCGGTTTCACAGGGAATAACATATGTGTGAATTCTACCTCCAATTTCCCATGGCCTTGGAATGTAATCCTACACATCTCGATCAAGTGTCAATCATATCATGATAATCATAGCCGAAGCAACTGGAATTAAATTCATGCCATTGAATACAACAATAATCATCTATAACATAATTCTGAATTAAACTGCATTTTTCTATCACAGGTCAAATAATCATCATCACATAAATAGCTAGATATCACATCACAAAACATCATCTAATATATCTCGTATGTTGAATCACAAAATAGCATCAAAATATGATCAATTCAAATCACCATATGTCTAATCAATGTCATATCAAAATCATGAGATATAATCAAATCTGCATAATGAAACCATAGTCTCTAAAAGTCTAATAATGTCATCAACTAAAATGCAAAACGATCAACATAAGGAAGGAAAAATAATCAGCCTCACATACCAAGCACATTCCAATTTGTAAGGGAGGTAATACAACAATAATCATCTATAACATAATTTTGAATTAAACTGCATTTTTCTATCACAGGTTAAATAATCATCATCACATAAATAGCTAGAAATCACATCACAAAACATCATCTAATATATCTCGTATGTCGAATCACAAAATAGCATCAAAATATGATCAATTCGAATCACCATATGTCTAATCAATGTCATATCAAAATCAGGACATATAATCAAATCTGCATAATGAAACCATAGTCTCTAAAAGTCTGATAATGTCATCAACTAAAATGCAAGACGATAAAAATACGGAAGGAAAAATAATCATCCTCACATACCGAACACATTCCAATTTGTGAGGGAGGTTTTTATTACTTTCTCAGCTTTAGAAATAATAAGAATAAACCAATTGTCCACCATATGGGCCTTATGCTTCATGATTTCTAACCCTGTTATCTCATCTTGAGATATGATGGTCTGGGGTGGCTGTGTTAGCTAGTATATGATTAGGGTCAATTAACCCTTTTATGAATGTATGCAATTGAGCAATGTGCTCCTTATGCACCTTGTTCTTATCCTTTTCCTTTTTTACACTCTTCATCAAAGAATCAATGATATCTTTAGCCTCTTGGCCCTCTTGCTTCTCCATAGCAAAACCCAGATCAACATTATTTATTTGGAATTCATCAAGGCTTATTTTCCCTTTCTCCTTATCTTCCATGGGCAGGGCTACCTGAGCTGTCTTCCTACCTGTAGTAGGATCTCTCCTGATGGTTGATGTAGGTCTTGCCTTTCTCTTAGGTTTCATCATATTAGCTAAGAACAATGTAGAGACATCAAACTCTGACACTTCATTAATTTTTTGTAGGTTTATTTCTTGTTGCAACCAATATGGGACATCACCCTTGGGTCCTTGTTGGTCAGGTTGCTCAATGTGAGTATCCTGAGACTCTATATTTTGCTCTACCCTTAGTGGAGAAGTCTCTTTTCTCTACTCATTTTCCTAAATCTCCTTATGAGGGATCTCTTGCTGAGGGATCTCTTGTTGGGCGGAAGCTTCTTGTGATGCATGTACATTCTGATCATGTACACCCTGTTGGAATTTATCCTCATGAGGATTATGAACAATTTGATATTTTATATCTTGTTGGACCTGATCTTCATGGGAAGATTGTGTATTTTGATTTGTTTTATCTAGGGGATCACCCTAATCATCCTTCGTTATATTCTTTGGTTCTTTTGGCTAGCCATCACCCTGTGGCAGACTCTGTTCTTTACCTTTTGATGCATCCACTTCTCCAAAGTTTTGTGCTTTATTAGTTTCCTTTTCTTTTATTTCTCTTTCAGCTGCTGGTGTTGGGTCATTACCTTGATCTGCATTTTTATCAGGCACCTCCTTTATTCTGATTATCCCTCTCATCAGGCACTGGTGGATCATCTTGGCTTTTATCCTTATCAGGCATCCCCTGATCACCCTCCTTCTGTACATTGATTTCTACCTTTTCTGGCTCTGGAGGTGGATCTTTATCTCTACCTTGATCCTCATCCCCCTGGTAAGCTAAGTCTATTACAGCAGGGCTAGTGACTTGATCAACCAAATTTGTCAATCCTATCTGCTGAGCTACTTCCTCAGGGTTTTCTTCTTCAACATCCTCCATGGCACCCTCCTCCTAATGGACCTCTTTCTGAGCTAAGGGAGTACCATGGGGGGTCATCTTTGTATTTCTTACCAATGTCTCCATCCTTTGAGTAGAAACATCATTAACTACGTCATCATCAGACAAATTTACTGTATCATCAAGTGGAAGAGGTGACTCTTTCTTGGCCCTATATCTTTCTTCTCTTTGTTCTTCTTCCTTTTCAGTCTTAAATTGAACAACATCTGGGATGGGAACTTCATATTGTAGGTTCTTTATAATACCCTGACCACCTGCTCCCCTTAATAGAATGGGATTAATATCCACAGTTCCTCTCATTGTAGTCTTTTGTTTCTTTTGTTGTGGTGTCTGTTGCACCTTCATCCTTTTCTTCTTGATCAACAAGTCATCATCTTGGGGCTCTTCCTCCTCCTCTATAATAATAGGGGTAGGCTTTGGGACAATTTTCATTTGTTTAGTAGGGGTGTGAGGTGATGCAATAGCTGATGTGAAGGCCACATCTCCCTTTGGTTGGGGTTGCTTGATGATCACTCCTCCAACTGCTAGGGTTACTTTCTTGTTTTTACCTTGCTACTTTTCTTCTTCAGCTGGCTGTCTTTGTCCATTTGATTGCCTCTTCTCTTTGAGGAAATCATCGTATTCTTCCTTAGATAGCTCTTTTCTCTTTTTTTTATTGTCTATAGTAAGGGCTACACCCTTCCTTTTTAGTTTGTTGACCTTAGCATCTACCCAACTTTGGGTTAGTTGAATGACCTTCAACATTATTTGGTCTAGTGAAGTCACCTCTGGTTGACTCAAGTCAGGGGCTGATATTGTTTCATTATATACCTTCTTGACCTCATATTAATTGGACATGATCTTACCATCATCTTTGTGCAACTGGACAGGCACTGATATGTAGTCAAAGGTGCATATCTGATTAAGAGTAAGCCTCTAATAATTCTTTCTTCTTACTTCTGCTTCATCGTCACAATTAGCCCAATAATCTTCAAGGTGTTTTTGGTGTATAGGCTTCCCAAGCAATGTGCATGCATCCTATCATATGGGTCATATGACCTAGCTAGTGAAAATGGCTGCAAGTGCATCAGGTTCAATCCTCCAATTACATCTTTAACACTTTCTCTATCTAGACAAATATACCAGCCAATCATGACTGGAAACAACACAGGTGGAAGCTTTCCCTTTTCAATATGAGCCTCTACTGAAGGTAATATTTGTCTAACAAATTCCATTAGAATGACCTTATCATTTGGATATCTAGGTAGCATGAGAGGCCTCCCTTCAAAGCCTTCTAATCTCATATAAGAAAATGTAGGGAACTAGATAAACCAAGCCCCATATTTGTAAATAATAGCCTACGCTTCCACACTTAATTTTTTTGTTCTATCTTCTTCCATGGTCCTGGCAAGGTGCATGGAAAAGGAGTCATTCACTATCTTATATTTTTGGAGAGATTCACTCCTTCTCAACTGTGGGAAGTGATCCCAGATGTTCACATCCCTAGGGTTATTTCCAACCCTACCTACTGTTTGTAATCCATTGAAGGTTCCTCTAAAAGCACAAGCATACACCACATAAGAAGTCATATGGAACATATTCATCTTTCCTCCTAGCCTCTTCACACCCTCATCTAGGCTATCACTTATGATTTTAGCCTAGAGGAGTTTGTCATCTGAATACTCTACCATCCAGATGATACCATACATCTAGTTTTCAAATGCTCCAACATTTGGTCTTCCTGTCATTCTGCAAAGCATGACCATCATATACTAGTACTCTGAAGTAAAATCAAACTTGAAGAGGTATACAGGCAATTTGGTGGAGGCCTTGTATGTGTTACTCTTGGATCTCCACTGATACATAACCCTTCAAGCTTGTTTCTGGTTATTACGATATTCCTTTTCCAATCTACTCAGGGTTAGACAAACCACATTTGGTCCCATAGGCAAATTAAACGCAGAGGTGATGCCTGCTATTGAAAAATCTACATAGATTCTGCCATGCTTTTCCACTTTTCTAGTCTCTAGATTGTAGTTCCATGCACACTCTATCACTAATTTAGTAGCTTCCATGGCATAGGGAAATGCACCAGCATTCCACATCCCCAAGGTTTATATGCTCTAAAGTAGAGGATTTACATTTCCCTTATCTAATCTTCTGGTCCATGCATCAAGATCGATATTCCCTTGATGTGTATCATTAATCATCCCATATTTGAATGTTACCCCTTCTGGTTGCATGAACATGGGTTTCAAAAATTTTGTATCAGATCGATTCTTTCTAAGTGCCATTAGATCCTACAATAAAACCATGCATGTCTTACCCTAATGTGTTCTATGCAACAGGGCTTATAAACCACATGCATTCCATAGTAATAATTCATCATTCTAATTTATCTTATGCAATCATCACTTTAATTAACTCTGTAAAAACCATTTTCACCTTATTATTTACCATAAATGATAAAAGGAGGGTTTCACAATTACATACCTAATAATCGCTTTCCCTTTTACTATATGAGTGATAATTGTATGAGTGTGATTGTGTTGTCTTCACCATCCTCCGTTCTGTTTGAATGCAGGTCCCATTATGTTTGCAAGTCGCAGTGATGCTTTGATCTCATGGAGCTCTGTAATTCTTGTTTAAGTGTATGGTAAATGTGAAATAAACCCCCAAAATTTACTTTTAACCAATTAATATGGCAAATTAGGGTGCGCTTAGTGTCTATTTGTTTAAATCCTTTGATCAACACATGATGTCTGTGGATGCTGACAAGTGGTGAGTATGTATTTGAAGTTTTGGAGGCTTGACCTACCATTGGGTTTGTATTTAATGTAGAGGGTGATCTTCATGAAGATCAGGGATACTTCAAAATGTGACTGATATCTAGCATATCAAGATGATATCATCATTATACATTCATTAATAATCATGATAACACACTATATTAATATGATCCAAGGAAAGTGCCACGCGGCATCATTAGATTGGTCACTGAGAAACTAGGCATCTTGGGTCATCAAGGTCAACATGAGGGATATAAGGAAATATCTGAGTCTTTTAACACTATGAAATATCACCCTTTATGAAAAGGTGAGGATGACATCAGCATTTTATATGTCTTTGAAATTGTTTGAGAGAATGATGTCATCAGTATATTTGTTAAGATTAAGTATATTTCGAAATGTGACCCTCTTGGGTCTGGGTCATAATGACATCATCATCATATTGAGAAATATGACGGATATTTGGAAATGTAACCCTCTGGGTATTGGGCATACTGATGACATCATTGTCATATCAAGTTCTTCTATAAGTCAAAACAAGATGATGTCATGGTCATATTTTGCGAAGGGTGATATCTCATAACATAACGAATATCTAGAAATGTGACCCCCTCAAAATATGCATGTGGACTCGACGGGTATATATTCTTTCGCACTTAACTTTGTCATTCACATACTGAAGAACATGAGGATATCAAGTGATCTTCATATGTCGGGGTCATCTAATAAATATGACTGATATTTAGGAATATGACCCTAAGGAAATATCCAGTTTGACTAAACTTTGACTTGGCATAACTTTTCATTTTTAAGGAATAGCAGGGTGATAAAAAAGGTAGACTTGCTTGGAATTTTGCACTCTTTTAGATTATGAGGTTCACGACAGCAAATTTTGACTTTGACAATTAACCTTTTCTCTTGTGAAGCACATGCATGTGCAAGGGTGATATACTTAACTGACTTTTGCCAAACCACCCAAAGCAAGAAAGTAAAAACAAGTAGAAGTAAAAAGTTGGGTCCCTATTTTGCTAAGGAAAAATGGGGCGTGTTGTGCAACCACACAATAGGACACATGTTTGAGTACTTACACCAGTTGAAGAATGTACAGATTGGCTATATGAGTTTATTTAAACATTCTACATGTTTCTATGTTTCTCAGGTTTGATGCACATATAAATCTTTCATGTTTCCAGTACCACATAATTTTTTTTTGTTGAGGCCAACTTGGGAATGTTAGTGATGTATGCCTCAGAGTTGTCGATGTGCAGAGTTCAAGAAGTGGTTGGAGATGTTGTGTTGGTCATGCCAACTCATCTGGTAGAATTTCAAGCAATGTTTAATCTTCCAAGAGTACTACCAAGTTGTAATGACCGATGTGCTACAAGATTCATGTTTTCTTTCTTAAGGGCAACCTAATTCAATTGTGTGAAGTGTGTAGATGTTATTCTATGAAGGATGATGTTGTGAATGATGTTTTGGACCAAGTTAAGCATGTGTTGGGATCCACAAGGCGTGTTCCTCTTCTTGGCGTTGCATGTGGTTCATGATAGAGCTTTCCCTCTACAGGTTTCATGTTCTTTGATCTTTGGCTGACTTGTAATTGTAATATTCTTGTTGTATTTAGCCAACTTGTAATGAAATCAATGTAATATCACGTATATAATGTAAACCTAGTTGATCTAGATAAAGCATGATTGCAAATGTGAATATGAGGAGCAGAATATAAATGTCTAAAGCATTCTGATGTGTGACTGAAGGAGAAAGAGCAAAGTAATAAGGCCTATCTTGATTCATCTTGAAGACATTTTTAAGATAGGAGTGTTTCAAGTATGTGCTAATCAGTGTTGTCATTGATGTCAACATGTTTTTGTTGTCATTGATGTCAACTGTGTCTTTTGATGAAGTTATTATTGTTTCATTCAGTTGCTTTTCTAAAAGGTGATTTGGATGCTTTGTAAAAATGTTGAAGGTGTTGAGGATATGCTTATGTAGCTGGGTTTCCAAGTGCTTTTGAGAAAATTTGATTGATACTAGAAATAGTGTGTTGAAGGAGTCTTCTGGCTTATTGAATATTGTTTGAATTTTTGGTCAACATTTCTTTTGTGTTGAAGATCTAAGTGTGCGGTTTGGATATGTTGTCGAGAAGTGTTTGGAGATGTTAAATCTAGAATTTGGTACTCTAAATCGCTATGCAGTGAAATTTATGTTCACTAGTTTGAGAACAATATTTAACAATGTTTCTAAAGTTGTGCAAGGGTGTCTGGGAGAAAGTATTTTGCTTTGCATTTCTCTGCAAAATGGTTCTAGATGTTGTGGTTCTAGATATATGTTTATAAGGATCTTACCTACATTCTATCCAGAAGGTTTGTGATTTGGTGCTCTAGAAAGCAAGTTCTTGTGTAGCAGAGTTTGACAATGTTGTTTGTAAGCAGACAATGAACCTTCTTCAGGTGAAATTTGTTGTGGATAAATTTTCCAATTTCTAGGTGAATTCAAGACGTTCATAGATGTTTCTAGATATTGTTAAATCCCTCTGTATGCTCCACAAGTTATGGTTGTGATTGTGGAAGCGTGTGATAAAGAATTCCTTATGTCTACACTGTTTGGTCGAACTTGAATGTTTGTACCAATTGAGGAGTTGATTTGGTGATTATGTGAGTGTTGTGTAATGTGGTTGGATAGATTTAGGTTTGAGATAAAGCATAAAGTGGTTTTCCTTCATTCATTTATGCCATGGAATGTTTAGGTCTAGCCCTAATTCAAATATTGTGTGTTTGCCGATCTTGGAGACCATTTCAAGAATTGAAGATTATTTTGCCGACATTGGAGATTGATTTCAAGGATTGATTATGGTATAAATAAGATTCAAGAGTTTGTGTGTGTGGGTGAGCATGAGTGATATAATGTATGTGATGTGAAGTTGGTCAAGGGTAGTAAGAACTTTCATGTGTTAGGCAACTAGAAGTAGTGAGTAGAAGGTGCCTACTATCTTTCAGTATAGCCGAGAAGGCGATGTTTGTTGTGATTCATTGGAACTGAACCCATGCATTTGTTAGATGAAATTATATTAGTTCATCCTTGGCAGTGAGCCTCTTCTTATTTCTTCTTCTTCTTCTAGACAGTGAGTCCTTTGCAGTGAGCCTTTCTTTCTGTGGGCAGTGAGCCTCTTGTAATTCGGTATTGATACTACTTTATATTGTGAGCTAATCCTCACCATGGTTTTTTCCTTTTATGGTTTTCCACACAAAAATTTGGTGTTCTCTTGTGCATGGTGTTAATGTGTTTAAATTTATGTTATCTACTTTTCATGTTTAATATTCATAACAGATTAAGGGTTTAAGTGAACTGATGTGGATGTGATTATGTTTATGAGGGTTTGAAGTTTTTGATACAATTGATTCAGCCCCCCCTCTTAGTTGTCTTGTGCCATCAACAAGGAGATAAGTGAAAAGAATTCCTAGAAGAGAAATCATCAAAAGAGGAGTGTCAAAGTAAAAGTGCAATCATCAAAAAGAGTGAGCTTCATTGTTAGTTTTATACAGTAGAAGGATTGTCATACTGTAATCATTTCTGAGTTTGTTCTCAGTTCAGGGAGTAGTTACTTCCTTGGGTTGTAGCCCTAAAACAAAATCAGCAAGGAGTTGTAGCTTCCTTGGGAGTGTCCCTAAAACCTTTCTTCAAGGAGTAGTAGCTCCTTAGGTCGTAGCCCTAAAATAAAGTCAACAAGGAGTTGTAGCTTCCTTGGGTTGAAGACTTAAAACAAAGTCAATAGGGAGTAGCAACTTTCTTGGGTTGTAGCCCTAAAACGAAGTTGTAATCTTTTATTGCAGTGAGCTTCCTATATTGTGAGTTAATCCTCACCATGGTTTTTCCCCTTTTGGGGTTTTCCATGTATATCTAGTGTTATGTGTTTTTATGCATTGTGTTGATCTTTCATGGTTATGTTAATGCTGTAAAGTTTAAGTTTTAATCTTCTCTAGAGGATTTGAAGTTTGTTTGGATACTAATTCACCCCCCTCTCAGTATCCAGGTGTGTTCAACACTATGGTCATGTATTATCATCATAAATTGCCAAGTATCCAGTAATCAAATCTAAATGGAGAAGTTATGAGGAGGTTAGGGTATATAAAAATATTAAGTCACACATGTATGAGAAGGTATATACAGAGCTATAGGAAATATTTTAGAGGTTTTCACATGTGTAAGTTGCATTCTGAATAAGCCCTACTCTATTTGGCCTAAAGAGGCCCTGTTTTAGTGTATTTTTTAGAATTCTTGTGTTGGATGAGTGATTTCTAAAAGGTAAGTGTTTAGACATGTTATATATGTCTATTTACACCTTTCCTATCAATCTCAACATTTAAATCCATGTACAAGTTCTCAAAGAATGATTTCAGGTGAGAGGGCAGATGAGAGTGTGGCCAAGAATCTTCATAGTGGGCCTAAATTTTAGATTTCTCATCAACTCAACAAATAATTAACATCTTCTAGTTTCATTTAAGTTCTCAAAGAATGATTTCCATGTATTATTGGCATATCTTTGGCAAGTATGCATGGTAATCTTATCATGCATGGGCTTCAAAACATTCTCATCGATATCAATTAGAAACTTAGGCTTTCTATCCAAAATTCTAGGAGGCATTTTCAATGGTAAAGTTGACTTAGTAGTAGGAATTTCTTCAATATTTACTTGAGATGGGATAGATGGTATACCTTCAATTGGAGATGGAAAAGATGAAAATCCTTGAAGTTGAGATGGAGAATATGGTGTACCGTCAACTTGACATGTGAATAATGGCATGCCTCCAACTTGAGAAGAGAATGGAGATGTACCTTCAACTTGACCTATGAAAGATGGAGTGCCTCTAATTTGAATAGAGAATGATGGTTTACCTTCATCTTGACCTATGAAAGATGGAGTGCCTCAAACTTTGAGATTCAATTTCATCGTTGAATAAAGGTTTTGCATTCATTGCCTTTGTGTCGCCAATTCCATCTCTCCCTTAGCTTGATTAGGTGATTCATGTTCCTCTTGAGTTGGTGGCATGTCTTCTTCTATGGTTGGAAATTTCCTACTTTTGTGAAGTTGCCTCATTCTTTTTCTTTTCTTCTCATTCTTAGCTTCATACTCTTCTGGAGTTAGAGTCTTTACTCGTTTCCTCAGCATGATGTTGATTTCTATATGCATCATGATTAAGACATAGATAAATTATTCCATCTTGGTACAATAGAGTAAAGTAATCTCATACACAAATCTCAAAATATAATCATATAATTAAAGTGAATAAATGATTATAAATCTGAAAATTTATAGTTTCCTAGGGTGGTCCAACCTGAAACATAAAGATCGCAGACATGTCATACACTAGCAATCTTTTACAAATCAAGATTAAGGTAGGATAACATTCAAATTACAAGGAAAGATGGCATATATCATTCCATTTTTGTACTTCATGGAGTAACTAACATTCATTGTTTAGATGATATTTAAGAACGTAACATAGCAATACTAAGTTTTTAGCATTACATCAATGGCCAATATATGGTCAACATTTACAAATGGTGCTGGGCACAATCTCTAAGTTAATTTCACATTTTCTTAACATATATTCTCAAACATTTTTCTTGATGTTTTCTTAGGTTCCCTTTTAGTACTTTCTTCTTCTATCATATTTTTGTTAAAATAGTGTATGTAGAGCAACCTCCTACTAGCTAGCAAAAAATTGAGATAAATGAAAAATGAAACACAAAGATTTTAATCAAGATCAATGAAAGATCTAAAAACATAACAAGTTAGATTAAAGATGCAACATATTAATTCTTATTTAGGACAAATCTCTTCTCTAATGTCTCTCTCATTCCTAGTCAAATTGGTTGTGAAATTATAATCAAGTGTCAAATTTAGTGTCCTTCTTTTGATCTTGACTGCTACTTCATGATGCATGACTCTTTCTTTAAATCATGAAAAGGATATGCACCCACTAATATGAATACTATATCTTCCTTAACTATCTAATAACTCCTTGACAAGTCATTGTCTATTCAAGACAACCTCATTGTGATTATAATTGTCTTAATAACTATGCCAATGACATGTATAGTTATCTTTTAGTTGATGACAATCTTCCCTACCATATGAATATCCTTTCAAGACCACCTAGATATGTTTATATAGTATCATGGATATCTTTTTACATGGATTTGAGATTAATTGACTTATCATTTAGTCTTGATTGTGATCTTTAATATCAGTTGCTATCCTACCCATGGGTGAGAGGTCATAACTATTCCTAGGGTTGCATGATAGCTATTGCGGTATAATTTAGTCTTTAGGCTGATATGATATCTCTTCCAAGTGACTATTCTCAAGTGATAATCCTTATCTTAATTTTAGCATGATGATAATTCATTGAATAACATGATTTCCCTTAGTATCCTTCTAATTGTTTAGGTTAGTGTTTGAAATAGAATAATAGCAACATGTGATTGTACATCTACTACATAGTGAAAGTGTTTCCATGGCCTTGCTCTAGTTTAGGATTATCCTTGAATATTGATAAGACTCCCTTCATAAATATATACAAATACTATCTTGATGATTTCCTTCCCATGGTGATATGGTTTGTTGTCATATATTCTTATCTCAAATAAATATAATTTTTCACTTTCTCATGATAATTTAACTTGTCAAAATGATAATCCTCTCACTTCACTCATGATTGTCCTATAACATGAGATTTTTATGCTTTAACATAATCATAAAGTGAAGTAAACAAATACATTTAAAGAACATACTTAGATTTTGAGATTTGAGTTGCCCAATCCTCAAAAATTTGGATTCAAAATCCTAAAAAATTGATTTTTTGGCAAGTTTATTTGTATTCAATGTTGAATTCTATATAACTCTAATAGGATTAGTGAAAATTAAAAAAAAAACATATATCTATTGCAAGTATGTGCCTAATCAATGTTGTCATTAATGTCAACATATCTGTTTTGTCATTGGTGTCAACTGTATCCTTATCTTTTGATTGATTAGAAGGCTTATATGTTGAGGACATTGAGGAAATTATCCCCTCCAAAAGAATCAGAAAGGAAATAGTGAATCATAGTGAAGAGAGTGAGTTGCATATTGAAGAATAGTCCATAAGATTACTCTGCATTTCTTGTCGATTGAAAATCTTGGTTTGCGGATTGGAAGTTATTTAGAGGAATATCTGAAGATGTTAAATCTTGAGTTTCAGCCTCCGGTATGAAGAATTGATTGAGTTACATTTACCAGAGTAAAACCTACTTTTTCTGATTGTTCACTAGTGATAGGGAGATAGTATTTTGCTCCGCATTCCTCTGCATTGAAACATTTTGCTCTGCGGTTCTAGAGGGAAGTTTGGGATGATGATAAGTGCCTACAACTACAATGGTTCATGATTTGGTGGTCTGCAAGCAATCTTTCTTTTATGGTAGTTGAAGATAGTGAAGTTCATGTGCTCCAGTGTGAAGAATCTCATGGATAAAGTGGTTAGAGTTTGTGAGGTTGCTCCTGGTGATTAAAATGTTCTTGTGGATGCCTCTTGATCATGTTCCTACATTTACATTGGTCTGCATTAAGGAATTGAGATCGTGTTTGAAGTTTGTTCCCAAATAATGTAGCGTGTAACTAGTCTTAGCTGACTTGGTTAATTCCAGTGATTGCAGAGATATATTGAAGATTGTAGAAGCATGTCATGGTGTGGAAGATCATGTTTGAGTCCTAGCTAAGGTGTGGAGTGATTCGCATACATCTTTACTACATTTTCTTATCATAATTTTATATTAGGTCAAGACCCATTTTGTAAATGTTTGTAATGTCGACCTTTGAGATTGTTCCAATGGTTGATGAATGTAATGCTAACCTTGATATACATTCCAAGGTTGATGAATCATATATATACTTGTAATTTGGTCATGGAAAAGACATCCTTGTGTGAAAATGTGAAGTTAATTGAAGAAGTGTAGAAGCAGAGCAAAGCAGAGGAAGAGTATTGCGCTTCAATGGAACTGAATTTAGGCATGGAGTAGATGCTAACATCTCAGTTCAAAACACTTGGTAGTGAGGCACCCCTTGGCAGTGAGCCTCTGATTTTTGATATTGTTATAACTCATATATCTTATGGACTAACATCCATCATGGTTTTTCCCTTAACAGGGTTTTCCATGTAAAAATTTGGTGTCACTTGTGTATGATCTTGCAATTGTGTTTATGTTTCTGATTTTATGCTTTCATGACTTAATCATAACAAATAGTGGACAAGTGTTTAATGTTTTAAGGTGCAAAATTGTTTAAGTTTTGAGGCAACTGATTCACCCCCCTCTCAGTTGTCTGGTCCATTTCAACAATTGGTATTAGATCCAAGTTCCTCAGAAGAAATCTTGACCACTTGAGTCTGATCTAGGATGTCATATAAGAAGGAAAGTCCACGATTCGATGGAATGAACTACTCTATCTGGAAGATTCACATGAAAACCCATCTCCTCTACCTAGGTTATAGTGTTTGGAAAATTACTAAAGATAAGTATGAAATACCAAAGAATGGTCCACAAGGTGAAGATGACATCAAGTAATTTGAATTGAACATAAAAGCCAAAGATGCTTTAGCAAGCACCTTGTTTGACGTCAAAGTAACAATAATCATGGAGCTGGAATCTGCTTATGAAATTTGAGATAAGCTGAAGAATCTATATGAAGGAGATGAATCTATGAAGAGCACCAAGTTATAGAGTTTGAAGGCAAAATATGAATGTTTGAAGATGAGTGAAGATGACAACATAACATCCTTCATGCAAAATATTGATGAACTTGTGAGTAGCATTAGAAGTGCGGGAGGAAAAATTGAGGATATTGAAGTTGTGAACAAAATTCTTAGATCACTACCTAAATCATATAGTCATAAGGTGGTTGTAATTGAAAAAATAATGATAGTGACAAAGATTACAAAAGATCAACTACTTAGGAAGCTGATAACCTTTGAAATGAGAGAACTTGATGATTCACTTCCGAAGACAGAGACTACTTTCAAGGCCAACACTTTAGAAAGAACCCCAAGATCTGATAAGTACTGGAACTGGATTATGAGCTTGAAGAACTTGAAGCCAACATTGTTAATAGTCTTCCTAGAGGTACTGGTAAGTTCAAAGGAAAATTACCTTTCAAATGTTTGAGTTGTGGTAAAGTTGGTCATTATGCTTCTAGATGCCCCGCAAGAGTTCCTAATCCAAGACCTAATAGACCTAGAATCCCAAATAAATGTTATTATGTTGAAGATCTTGATGATGACGAAGGAGTATTAGATGGTGAACCAGATAATGCTAGTACATCTGGTAATGAATGCTTATTTATTGCTATTAAAGAAGAACCTGTGACTACTAATCTTGCTAGCTATGTGAAGGAAGAAAAACCAGTGGAAAGTGCCTTGGCTACTCAAGTTGTTGAAGACAAAGATGAATGGGTTATTGACAATGGATGTTCTCATCACATGACTAGTGATAAAAGTAAGTTCATAAGTTTGGAAAGATATGATGGAGGACTGGTCAGGTTTGGTGATGATATAACTAGTAAGATTTGTGGAAAATGATCCATTTCTTTTGATGGCAGGCATAACATTGGTGATGTCTTATATGTGAAGGGATTAAAGCACAATCTCTTAAGTTTTGGTCAAATGTGGCAAAGGTTATGATCTCAGATTCAAGGACAATGGATGCAAGATTTTAGAAAGCTCTGGAATAGTGATTGCAACTAGTAAGAAGATAAGAGGTAACATTTATCATTTGAAAGGGACTAATGAATATTGCTTGTTAGCCCAGAATGATGAAAGTTTGTTGTGGCATAGAAGGTTGTATCATATCAATTTTGAAAACATTGTGAAGATAAGTTCCACTCAGGCTATAAGAGATTTGCCCAAGCTTGTGAAGCCTACTGATACTTTGTGCAAGGAGTGCCAATTTGGAAAATAGACAAGAATAAGTTTCAAGAACAAGGACCAATCTGTTGATGGACTATTGAAATTAGTGCATATAGATCTATGTGGACCTACTAGAGTAAGAAGTCTACAAGGAGACAGGTATTTCATGTTGCTAATTGATGATTATTCTAGAATGACTTGGGTCACCTTCTTAAGGAAAAAGTAGAAGCCCTAGAAAAGTTCAAAGCATTCAAGGAAATGGTTGAGAATAAGCTAGATTTGAAGATAAAGTGCTTGAGGTCTGGTAGAGGTGGAGAGTTTACATCAAATGAGTTTAACTTCTTCTGTGAGGAACAAGGGATAAAGAGACAATTACCTGCACCTAGGACTCCTTAACAAAATGGAGTAGTTGAAAGGAAAAATAGGACAGTTCAAGAGGCTACTAGAACAATGATGGAGGACACTGACCTACTGAAAGTATATTGGAGAGAGGCAATTCAAACTATTGTATACATCCTAAACAGAGTCCAAGTCAAAGGTAATAGTTCCAAGACTCCTTATGAATTGTGGCATGGTAAAGTTCCTATTGTGAAATATTTCAAAGTTTTTGGAAGTAAGTGTTATATCAGAAGAGATGAAGATTTAGGTAAGTTTGATGTAAGATGTGATGAAAGAATCTTCCTTGGATACTCTACCAAGAGCAAGGCCTACCAGTGTTACAATAATAGGTTGAAGAAGATTATTGAGAGTACAAATGTCAAAGTTGATGAAAGCAAGGAAAAGGTGTCAAGTGGATATGAATCTGATGAACCGGATGTCCCTGCAAGCAAAGTAGTAGTGCAGCAAGAAGAAAACTTAGAGGAAGAAGAAGAACAAGCTTTGGAAATAATTACTAAGACACCCAAGTATGCGAAGTTAAATCACTTTGAAGATCAAATCATAGGAGATAAGAGTAAAGGAGTTTAGACCAAAAGAAGAGTTGTTGATGAGCAGGTTAATTATTGTTTGATTTCTCAAGTGGAACCTAAAAATGTAAATGAAGCATGTAGTGATGAAAACTGGGTAAATGCTATGAAAGAAAAATTGATGCAAATAGAAAAGAATTAGACTTGGGATCTAGTCCCTAGACCGACAAACAAGAATGTGATTGGTACCAAATGGGTCTTTAGGAATAAAATGAATGAGAATGGTGAAGTGGTAAAAAACAAAGCAAGCTCGGTATGCAAAGGATACTCTCAAGTTGAAGGAATAGATTTTGAGGAAACATTTGCACCAGTAGCAAGGATTGAAGCAATAAGAATGTTTTTAGCATTTGCAGCCTACAAGGATTTCAAGGTATATCAAATAGATGTGAAGTCTACATTCTTGAATGGAGAATTGGAAGAAGAAGTCTATATTGAACAACTGAAAGGATTCTAGTCATCAGATCAGGGTGACATGGTGTGCAGATTGAAGAAAGCTTTGTATGGACTAAAACAAGCCCCCAGGGCATGGTATGCAAGATTGGATAAATATATGATACAGTTAGGGTTTAGTAAGGGTACCACCGACAACAATCTCTATTTCAAGATCAATGATGAAAAAATCCTAATTGTTGCAGTCTTTGTTGATGACATTATCTTTGGAGGCAATGAAGGTATGTGCATGGTTTTTGTTGGGGAAATGCAAAATGAATTTGAAATGTCCATGTTTGGTGAGATGAATTTCTTTTTAGGTTTGTAAATAAATCAATCAGATAAAGGTATCTTCATTTCTCAGTCTAAGTATGTGAAAGAGTTGTTAAAGAGGTTTGGGATGGAAGACTCTAAACCGGTAAGAACTCCCATGGTAACTAGTTGTAAGTTGAGAAAAAATGATGAATCACCTATGGAAGATAAGAAAAGGTATAGATCTATAATTGGAGGATTACTTTATTTGACCCAAAACAAACCTGACATAATGCACGCAGTTTGTCTTGTGGTGAGATTTCAAGCAGAACCTAAAGAGTCACATGTGATGGTAGTCAAGAGAATACTGAGATATTTGAAAGGCACAATAGATTATGGTTTGTGGTATCCAAAAGACAATGATTTCATTCTTAGTGTATACACTGATGTAGATTGGGCCAGAGATGTGGATGACAGGAAAAGTACAAGTGGAGGTGCATTCTTCTTAGGAAAAAGGCTAGTATCTTGGTTAAGTAAGAAACAAGACTCAATATTTCTGTCTACTGCATAAGAAGAATACATTGCAATACCATGTAGTTGCACTCAGGTGTTATGGATGAAGTAGACATTGAAGGACATTAGAGTTGTGTATGAAAATCTAATTGCAATATTTTGTAACAATACAAGTGCCATAAAAATTTCAAAGAATCTAGTAATGCATTCAAGAACAAAACATATATCCATAAGATATCAATTTCTGAGAGAAAAGGTAACAGAGAATGAAGTCAAGTTGGAGTATGTGTCTACAAAAGATTAGATTGCAGACATCTTCACCAAGCCTCTGCCTAAGGATACTTTTGAGTATCTCAAAGAAAAGTTAGGGGTTATCACCCCTCCTGCTCTAAACTAAGATGCACAAGAGTGCATCAATTCAGTGGTGCTTAGAGCTCCACCTCCAGATCTGAATTGATGCTTTAAGGGCTACTTCTCAAGGGGAGTAGTCAAAGAGTTTAGAGGAAAGTTGGATCAAAACAACAAAGTGCAAGTATGTTCCCTTTTCCATTGATGTCAAAGGGGGAGATAAATCATGTGAAAAAATCAAAGAGAAAGAGTGCAGATGTGTAAAGAGAAAGGGGGAGAATCTTGTCATAATGGTTGTTGTTGTTTTTCACATCATATGTTGCTATCAATGACAAAGGGGGAGATTGTTGCAAGTATGTGCCTAATCGGTGTTGTCATTGATGTCAACATATCTATGTTGTCATTGGTGTCAACTGTATCCTTATCTTTTGATTGATTAGAATCCTTATATGTTTAGGACATTGAGAAAATTAGCCCCACTGGAAGAATCAGAAAGGAAACAGTGAATCATAGTGAAGACACTGAGTTGCATACTGAAGAACAGTCCAGAAGATTACTCCGTATTTATTCTAGATTGAAGATCTTGGTCTGCAGATTGGAAGTTATTGAGAGGCATGTCTAAATATACTAAATCTTGAGTTTGAGCCTTCGGTATGAATAATTGAGTGAGTTACATTCACCAGAGTAAAACTTGCTTTTTTTGATTATTCATTGGTGACAGGGAGACAGTATTTTGCTCCGCATTCCTCCGCATTGGAGTATTTTGCTCTACAGTTCTAGTGGGAAGTTTGGGATGATGATAAGTGCCTACAACAACAATAGTTCATGATTTGGTAGTCCGCGAGCTATCTTTCTTTTATGACAGTTGAAGACAGTGAAGTTCATGTGCTCTGATGTGAAGAATCTCATGGATAAAGTGGTTAGAGTTTGTGCGGTTGTTCCAGGTGATTACAATGTGCTTGTGGATGCCACCTGATCGTATTCCTACATTTACATTGGTCTACATTAAGGAATTGAGATCATGTTTGAAGTTTGTTCCCAGATAACATAGCGTGTAACCAGTCTTAGCCTACTTGGTTAATTCCAGTGATTGCGAAGATATATTGAAGATTGTAGAAGCATGTCGTGGCATGGAAGATCATGTTTGAGTCCTAGCTAAGGCATGGAGTGATCCACATACATCTTTACTACATTTCCTTAGCATAGTTTTATTTTAGGTCAAGACCCATTTTGTAAATGTTTGTAATGTCGACCTTTGAGATTGTTCCAATGGTTGATGAATGTAATGCCTACCTTGATGTACATTCCAAGGTTGATGAATGATATATATACTTGTAATTTGATTGTGGAAAAGACATCCTTGTGTGAAAACATGAAGTTAAGTGAAGAAGTTTAGAAGGCAGAGAAAAGCAGAGGAAGAGTATTGCGCTTCAATGGAACTGAATTCAGGCATGGAGTAGATGCTAACATCTCAGTTCAAAACCCTTCGCAGTGAGCCTTTTTCTAGGCAATGAGCCCTATTGGTAGTGAGCCTTTGATTTTCAGTATTGTTATAACGCATATATCTTGTGGACTAACATCCACCGTGGTTTTTCTCTTAACAGGGTTTTCCAAATAAAAATTTGGTGTCACTTGTGTTTGATCTTGTAATTGTGTTTATGCTTTCATGACTTAATCATAACAAATAGTGGACAAGTGTTTAATGTTTTAAGGTGCAGAACTGTTTAAGTTTTGAGACAACTGATTCACCCCCTCCCTCTTAGTTGTCTAGTTCATTTCAACAATATCATCAAATTCAATCTAAATACATGAAAATTGGCATTGAAACAATATGAAACATGAAAAGTATTAGTTAAAATAATCAAATTTTGTCTAGAAACATCCAATTTACTTATTATACATTGAAAACCAAAAAAAGGTGGTGGATTAATCAAACAATGATTGTAGACATGATGTTTGCAGAGTCCATGATATTAAGGTGTATTCATGTGAGCTTATATATATTCATATTAATACAAATTCATATATATATATATATATATATATAAACATTCATATACAAATACTATCTAATATTTTTGTATTGATTTTTATTTCCTACTTGTCTTTTTTTATAGTCCTTTGCCTCATTTTTGTTTTAATTATCTGATTACTCTCTCTATTCTTTGAACTAACTGGTTTATGGTTCTCCATGCCCACCCCACACCTCTCTCTCTCTTTTTAAACTCTCATCTCTGCAATTGTAACTCACATATTCTCATCTTTTCTTCCTGATGATCGATCATGGAGTGTGATCTAAAACATTGATCCAAATAAGCTACACAGTTTTCTCCAAAAGCTTTATCCCAAACAATGATTGTCAAAATGTCAACACCATAAAAAAAAAATTATTGTCTAATTGTGCATGAAAAGAAGGGAATAACAAAGCATGTGGGACTGAATCATGGATCCCACATGCTTTTTGTCTATTTTATTTGGTTCACCAAAACACACTCGGGTTATAACATGAGCGTGTTTTGTCAAGCATTGAAATTTTAAGTGCTTTCATGCATGGAAATTTATAAGTGTTTTAAGTGCATGGAAAGTGGGGAGGGATGTACAAAAGAAAAAGAGAAAGAGAGGGTAGGAGGTATAGAGGGGAGGGAGACAGTAGGAGGTAAAGAGGGGAGAGAGAGAGAGAGAGAGAGAGAGAGAGAGAGAGAGAGAGAGAGAGAGAGAGAGAGAGAGAGAGAGAGAGAGAGAGAGAGAGAGAGAGAGAAGAGACGAGGTGAAGAGGGGAGGGAGAGAGATAAAGATAGAGAGACTACTTTTGACATGCAACCCAAAACTTGAGCAACCCTAAACATCTAAACCCTAAATAATGCCCCTAAACCCTAACCCCTAACCCTTAAACCATAAACCCAAGCAACCCTAAACCTCTATCTCTCTATCTCTATTATCCCTCTACCTCTCAATCTCTCGCCCTATGTCTTTGGCCATATCCTTCACTCTCTATCTCCCTATCTCTCTCCTTGATCTCCTCTATATCTCCCTATCGGTCCTCTCTCTATTTAAACCCTAAACCCTATACCTCTAAACCTTGACCCCTAAACCATAAACCCTAAACCCTAAATAATGCCCCTAAACCTTAACCCCTAACCCCTAAATCCTAAACCTTAAACCTATGAAACCCTAAACCCTAAACCCAAGCAAACCTAAACCTCTTCTCCCTATATCTCTCCCCTATCTCCCTATCTATATTGTCCCTCTACCTCTCAATCTCTCTCCCTATGTCTCTAGCCATGTCCCTCACCCTCTACCTCCCTATCAGTCCTCTCTCTTCCTCTCTAAACACTAAACCCTAAACCTGTAAAATTTAACCCCTAACCCCTAAACCATAAACCCTAAATAATGCCCCTAAACCCTAACACCTAACCCCTAAACCTGAGAAACTCTAAACCCTAAACCCCAAACCCCTAAACCCTAAACCCAAGCAACCCTAAACCTCTATCTCCCTAGATCTCTCCCCTATATCCCAATCTCTATCATCCCTCTACCTCTCAATCTCTCTCCCTATGTCACTGAACATGTCTCTCACTCTCTATCTTCCTATCGCTCCCCTCTATATCCTCTATCTCTCCCAATCTCTATTAGTCCTCTCTCTCTATCTCTCTCTAAACACTAAACCCTAAAATCTTAGACACTAACTCATAATTCCTAAACCCTAAACCAGAGCAACCCTAAACCCTAAATAATTCCCCTAAACCCTAAACCCTAAACTTGAGAAACACTAAACTCATAAACCCTAAATAATGCGACTAAACCTTGACCCCTGACCCCTAAACCCTAAACCTCTCTCTCCAAACCCCTAACCCCTAACCCATAATCCCTAACCCCTAACCCCTAATCCCTAACCCCTAAACCCTAAACCTCTATCTACCTATCTCTCCCTAATCTCCCTATCTATATCGTCCCTCTACCTCTCAATCTCTCTCCCTATGTATCTAGCCATATCCCTCACTTTCTATCTCCCTATCTCTCCCCTTAGTCTCCTCTATATCTCCCTATTAGTCCTTTCTCTCTCTCTATAAACCCTAAACCCTAAACCTTAACCCCTAACCCCTAACCCCTAAACCATAAACCCTAAACAATAAATAATGCCCCTAAACCCTAAGGCCAAGCAACCCTAAACCCATAAAGCCCAAACCCCTAAACCTCTATCTCCCTATCTCTCCCCTATCTCCCTATCTCTATCATTCCTCTACCTCTCAATCTATCTCCCTATGTCTCTAGAAATGTCCCTCACTCTCTATCTCCCTATCTCTCCCCTATGTCTCCTCTGTCTCTCCCAATCTCTATCAGTCCCTCTATCTCTCTCTAAACCCTAAACCCCTAAACCCTCAAACCTTTAACCCCTAACCCCTAAACCCTAAACCCCTAAACCCTAACCCCTAACTTCTAAACCCTAAAAAATTCCCCTAAACCCTAAACCCTAAACCCTAAACTCTAAATAATGCCTCTAAACCCTGACCCCTAAACCCTAAACCCTAAACCCAAGAAACCCTAAACCTCTCCCTCTCCCTCTCCCTCTCTCTCTCTCTTTCTTGTTCTTCTTTTTGTTCAACATGAGAAGAATGATCCTTAATAGAATCCATCAATAGCTTTAAATTTTGTTCCGGAGGCAGAGAGGAGTCAATTATTACCTCTGTTAGTCCTTCCTGAATCAAATTCACTGCATCTTCAACTAAGCTGGTCTTCTTCAATTTTTCTTGTAAGAACTCCTTTCTTACAGAAGCATGTAGGATGTCACCAAGTTGTAGCTTATGGAGGGGTGAAATATTTGAAAAATCTACTTGTCGCTCATGAGTGGGAATCTATAAAAGATGAGGTGTAATCATAGGTTGAAACTACATCTGCAATCTTAAATTTACTTAAATGAGTCTCACCCTAAAGAACTCTGACCTATATCCATAGAAGTATCGTAAACTTTCTCATCTTGCTTCTTCTCTATTTCACTTTGACACTTTTCATCTTGTTTCTCCTTAGCATTTTCTATTTCATCTTGAACTTTCTCTTCTTGTTTCTCCTCAAGGTTATCCTATTTTCTTTTCTCATCTTTCCCTATATTCTCCAAAGGAGGATTGTCATGTTCTACACTAGAACTAGTATTCACTTCAAGTTGATCTCCTGAACTCTGTGCTTCTATGTTTTCTGGAGGAGGTGTGCCCACATTACCTTGATCCTCAACATTTTGTGTTTCAATGTTTTTTGGAGGAGTAGTCTCCTTATTTTGCTTATCATCATTCTCAGCCATATAACCACTTTCCACATTATCTTCAAAGGCTGACAGATCTATATCATTAGATATATCCTCAATAATTACCTTAGCATTCTTCATCTCTTCAAGAATTTTGGCAATTTTCTCAAATGTTTCCTTTTCCAATCTTTCTCTTACTTCCTTGTCCTTTCCCATTAGAATATTTATTCTTCTTTTTTTTTCTAAATTCTTTTTCTTGTTTTTGAGATACTTTAATCTTTTCTTCATTAGAGATGGATGGACCAACCTTTTCAACTACTTGTTTCCTCATCTCAGCCTCTTTTTCCATGGCTTCATTCCTCTTATTGGTGATACTTATGTCTACAAGACCTACAAGAAGCTGATCAATGAACCCAACTAGGGCCACACTAAAGGCCATCATATACCTGATTATAGCCTCCCCAATTGTAGCCTTGTCATCAAAAGGAATTTCATCATCAATCTCTACAACTTCCTTCAGAGCACCATGTTGTACAATTGCATTAACAATGGCCTCACTATTGAAATTAGGGTAGATAACTAAGAGGGGGGTGAATCAGTTGTCACAAAACTTTATCTTTTACTGCATTTACTTTTCTTTACCACTTATTAACATATTAATAATATAACCATGAAAACATGAATCAACAATACATGAGCAGAAAAATAATCAACACACATAACACTAGGATTTTTACGTGGAAACCCAGTTAAGGGAAAAACCATGGTGGGGGTTAACCCACAAGATTTTATACTCTATTAAAAGTATTACAAATGGGGAAGGCACATGCGCTCGGGCACACTACCCAAAGCTCACTGCTCAAAGGAGGCTCATTACCTACAAGATCAATTACAAGAGTTCACTGAAATATTTGATTTGAAGAATAGCATCTAACAATGCAAGATTATGGTTCTGGTTAAGCTTAATATACTAACTTTACACACTTCATCTCTCACTGCCCTATTTCACTATTCTTCCATGATCCGAAGCTTAGATCTCTTTTCTTCACACTTGATACTACGACACTTCATACCTATCACCTCATATTCATACAACCATGCCTCAAAATTCTCACACCCATAGATCATATATATACGCAACATGAAATTACATCAACTGCAGTCAGCCTCAAGAAAACTTAGAAGCTTTTTCAAGATCACTATTTTGTTAGCTGAATCCATGCACAAACATCAACGTAGACCAAAACCTATGTATTCAAGTCACCACACATGTCAGCCAATACCACTGGATCTCATAAATTACTCAACCAACCACTTCTCTTAATTTGCACAAGGATCAAACATCAAGTCGGCCTGTTCTTCACCAGACTGAACTGTCTAACCAAAAACCCAATACTCAGACGCTTGTAGCTTTCAATCCCTTCATCACCGGAGGCTAAAAATTTGGATTTAGGTATCCCTAACATCCCTTAACATTCCCTCAGATCTGTAGCAAAATATGATTACCTATGGAGAAATGCGGACCAAAATGTTGAACCCTATCATATGCTCTATTCCTGTCTATCCGGACTTAGACAAATCTGCAACCTGACTTCTGGTATGATCAAATGATACAATGTATATGTGTAAGATAGATTTAGTTGCCATCAATGACAACACCTGACATGCCTAGCAGTGTCTCTTGCCAACAATCTCCCCCTTTGGCATTGATGGCAACACTTAGTGAAAAATGACTAAGTATTAGAACAACTCACCCTTACTATGTACACTTGTGATTTCCAATGCTCCCCCTTAGATGAATTCCTCATTTTTCACTACTTTTCACTCCCTCTTTGACATCAATGGCAAAGGCTAAGATCCGCATACCAAAATTCATGCAAAAACTCTATGTACATGGGTGCATATATACAAACAATCCTTGTCTTGTCTACATGAACTTGAACACATCACCAAAAATGTTTTTCAATAGTGCCAATTCATTGTCCCAAATTTTCTTCATGCCATCCAAAACTAAAATATGCCCACTGAATAAAAATACCCGTGACTCTACCTTCTATAGATCAGTAGGATCACTTGTCCGAGCAGCAACTTGAGCTTTTATCAATGCATTGAACATTGTTTCTAACTTAGGGGAAACCAGTCCCTGGCATTCACACATCCTTGCCACAATGTTTTCTTTTTCTTTCACCAATTTCTTTATTTCATCAATCAAGCTAATTACTTGGCATTCTTGACTTGCCGCAGATACTGTCAAAGGATCAAAGGGTTGAGATACATTTGACAATTTTTGCTCGGACTCCTTTATTTTCTTCTCAATATCCTCTACAATTCTTGGCCAAGATAGACAAAATTTGTACACATCTCCTCCTTCAGTGAGGGCATTTTGAATACTCTTTACACTAGTATCAAGAACTGATCTATCATAGCTAATTATTCTCTTTAATTTAGCAAACCTCTTCTCATTAAATTCATTTCAGACTTTAACTTCTGCTGACTTCTCAAAAGATTCAAAATGAGTACTTACAGAGTTTATTAGACTCTTCAACTAACTGGAGGGGGGTGCTAATGAATCCTTCTGAAATGAAGGCATGATTTTCTCCAAAACGTCAGATGCAAGGTCAAGCAACTCATTGTCTTCTATATGGAACTTCAAGATTTCCTCTCTGGCCTTATCTTGTGTAAAAGAGGCCAACTTCATCTTCTGTACCAGTGATAGAGTGTCAAAATTGATTAGACCTTGTATTATATCCAGATCTTTTGCAACTTGTTTGTATTTCTCCAAAATTTCTTTCACTGCTTCTGCAGTGTCTCTTGCCCAATATGATGTTTCAGTTTTATGCTCTTTAGAGCCTGCATCTCTTCCCTTTATAGAGTCAATTACATTGTCTTTCTTATCATTTTCATTCTTTTTCTCTATTTCTCCTTTCTTTGCATCATTAGCAGAGGCATCCTTCTTTTTATCTTTATCAAAAATGTCTTCTGTATTCTTTTCTAGAGGATTTTGTGTATCCTTAGCAATAGCATTATCATCATTTTTATCAAATTCCTCAACCTCCAGAATGGAGGAATCAATTCCATCATCAGATTGGTCCAGAGGAATTTGAGTATCCTCTGGACAATCAACATTATCTTCCTTCACCATCTCTTCATCTCCTTTATTCAATATTTCCTCTTTTGGAATAGTGAAATCATCTACCTCAACTTGTTACTTATTTTTCTTCAACTCTTCATCATTCAGAATGAATGTATCAACAGCATCAATAGGTTCTTTAGTGACCACATAAAACTTATTCTTGTCCAAGGCTTTCCTCAAAATATGTTCTATTTCTCTGACCACTTCATCAATGTCTCCAATCATTAGCTTATTCATCCTTTTCTTGCTTTTGAATTCATCTTTAACTTCTTTAAAAATTTGATTTGCTTCCTTCCTAGAGATTATCAGACACAAACTGGGCAACACATGTTTTGTTAGCTCCAAATCCTTTGCTTTAGTAGCCTCTTTTCTCATCTCCAAAATGTCACTTAGACTCTTAGGGATTTCTGACAAAATTTCCACAAGTGCTATGTTGAATGTATTCAAGTACTTAATAGTAGCATCCTCCAAAATTTTCTTGTTGGCATTATCAAAGTTGTCGTAATATTCTGTTATGGACTTCAAATTCCCATGAATAGTTATTTCATTTACAATATCTTCAACTGACAAGGTGGATTTTTCAACATGAGTCTGAGTCTTGTCTTTTTCTTACCTTTATACTTTCAGAGGGCTTATCTTTAGATACTTTAGCAGCCTTAGTGCCTGAGGCCTTCAACTCTTTAACCTCACCATCTGACTCAGTCTCTTCTTCATCCTCCTTATCCACACTGACATATGACCTTTTGCCCATTACTTTTGTCCTTTTTCCTTCCTTACCGGTAGATTTTTCTTTGAATTTCTCTGCAATAGGAGAAGGTGATGCACCAGAGGTTAAACCAGAGCTCCTAGTAGTCCTTGACTTAGAAGAGGATTCTACGAGAACACTTCCCTATTCCCTATCCTACTTCTCCTTCTCAGCTTTCTCTGTCCTTTCCCTATGTTGTCTTACATCTTCCTTGGTTATTCTAATACTTTCTGCATACATTTCAACTTGCCTTTGGACCTTTTTCTTAGTTTCAGGTCTCCGGAGCTCAACATGCAATTTCAAACTAAGCTCACCATATGTACCGAATCTCAACTGAGGTATCTTTTGGTTTTCTCAGAAGGTGTTGAGCATACATTTCTAGTATTTATTCATCAACTTCATACCCCATGGGCATGATCCATACAGTCCTTGGTTCAATTGCTTCCATCAAGCATTGATCTGTTTCCACCATCAAACAAATTGTATCTTTGTACTTTTCAACCACATACTTAGGGATTCTTTCCCTTGATTGCATCATATTCTAGAAATTCTTGAAATATCCCCAAAGAGCAGTCCTTTGGGCATTGGAGTCACTAATATTGTACAAGTGCTCTCTTATTTGTATGGCAATAGGCTTATCACTAGTCCAATACAGGCTTTTCATCCCAAGTAACTCATTCATGAAATAAAAGAACAAGCACAAGACCAACGTACCATACTTGAATGTATTCTTCTTATCCTTCTTGATCTTGTTCAGATTCTCCATTAGCTAGTTTTGTAGTAGCTCACACAAGTCACAGTCAGCATTTTCTCTTAGCATATGATAAGCAACATAAATGGTTGTATCGGACACTAAGTTTTCCCTGCTAGAGTGGTATATCTTATACCCAATCACCATAGATGCAAATTTGACATTCGGATTAGTTATATCATTTATTATCAATGCCCTCTTATCAAACTTTGAGCCGGTAGCTTCAGTTACAATCTGATTCTTCACTAATTTTAGCATTGGCAGTCCACCGGATGAGTCCAATCCCATTACAGCCTTGATGGCATCCTTAGTGATCTTAAAGGGTTTCATCAACCACATAAATTTAGCATGCATCTGACTCAATACATACCGGACCCACTCGACCTCATGGAAGAACATGAATTTAATAACTTGAATGAAATGTTTGTCTTCCAGTGCCTTATACTCAGGTTTAAGATCATTAGTCTTATTCCTCAGGTGATTCTTAACCAAATCTAATAACTTCGAATCCCCAAATTCATCTATGCTACCATGAATGTAAGCCCTAATATCTTCTATGTGCAACACACCATGTAAAACATCAGAAAGGGCACCTAACAGATCGACCTCTATAGATTTGTGTGGATGCTTTTTGAATTTAAGTCAAGGTCTTTCAGTGATGTCAACAGCCAGTGGAGTAGCCATATCAAAAATCACAAGTTCAAAGCTTCGCAGAAAACTACCTTTTTCTCCACAGGATTAGGGTTAGCTGTCAAATTCACTTTTCATACTCCAAATCTTTGAGACCTCAGCTCAGGCACTCTTCTCCTTGTTCTCTTCAAATGCAAAGTGATTCAAATGTTGAATGAATGACCTTTTATGCTTTGCAAAACCTAATTCACTATTGTAATAAATGCTTTGCCCTAATTCATCTGGTTACACTATTTTTGAATACAATCAATCTTCAATTACTCCACAATCAATCACATTAGCTTCTTATCTTCCAAAATTTACTTCAACAGATTTGCAATAGACTTCTTTATCATCATTCATTGTGCCAGATTTAGGCACACACTTACTGGTAGGGAGAATTAGATTTTCAATGTAGCTCCCCCTGAGCCAGAGCTCCTATTTCAATTCTCGGAGGAATTACCAGCACCAAATTCCAGTGTGGACCCATCACCATCATTCATTACAGTTTTTCTTCACCCATGTTTTGTTCATTTCATTTTGGATCTCATTCATAACTACTTTGTCCTTGCCTTTGTCCATCTTCTGCTCTATTCTTCCTTTAACTACTTGTGAGTTCTCCTTTTTGCTTCTACAAAATTTAGCAATATGTCTGGATTTATTGCAGTTGAAACACACAATCTTATTCCTCTGACAATTACATGTTGGAGCAGGTTTAGATCTGCATTGCATTGCAATATGCCCAAACTTGTTGCAAGTAAAAATATTCAATTGAAAACTTGTTTGTTCTTAGGAGGATTCCTTGATCCACTTCCGCAATCCTCAGCCTTATGACCTATCTTCTTGCAATTAAAGCATTGACTGAAGAAAGATAATGCATTTTGATTCACTTTATTTCTGTATTGATTAGCTCTATGACCATACTCATTGCATTTGAAACAATTACAATTGAAAGATGGATATCTTTGAGCATTAGGTTGTCTTACCGAAGGCCTTCTAGGATTCCTTCTTTGACTTCTTGCTTCAGGATTTCTTTGACTGGATCCAGAGCTTTCACCTTTCTCATATCCCAGACCATGCTTATCATATGCCTTCTTCTGACTATCAAGCAACACTTCAAGTTTAGCTGAGCTTATCTTGAACTTTTCTTTGTATTCATTTGTAGCTTCTAGGTCATGTTTAAGAATGACAATTTGACTTTCAAGTTGTTCCTCGCTATACCTAGTTTCTTGTCTAGATGGCCAATTATTCTATCCAATTTGCAGCACTCTATTGTTCTTTCTTTCAGAGACTGATTCAGGTTTACTTCAGTCTTCTTCCTTTCCTCAATTTTCTTGGTTAGCCTCATCACCCCAGATTCCATCTCATGTTTTAGGACAACTTCTTTTGTCAGATTCTCATATTCCTTTGTCTTCTCTTTCAGATCCTCATCCATACCATTGTCTTCCTTCTGATTTGCTAACTGCTGAAGTAGATCCTTCCTCTTTTCATTAGATTTGATTAGGTTCCCTTTTAAAGTCTTAATGAAATCCTCAGCATCTTTAAGGTTCTCTTGTAGTTCTTTGACTTCTGCTCTAGATTGATCAAGATCTTCTAAAGAAACTTGAAGTTGTTCATTGATGCCATCAAAATACTTGAATGAACCCATTGAAACACCTTCCCAGATCATCCTCAAGCTGTTAAACTTCTTCCAAGGAACCTTGCTTAGATACCAATTGTTGAAATTAGGGCAGACAACTGAGAGGGGGGTGAATCAGTTATCAAAAAACTTTATCTTTTGCTGCATTTACTTTTCTTTAGCACTTATTAATAGATTAATAATATAACCATGAAAACATGAATCAACAATACATGAGCAGAAACATAATCAACACACATAACACCAGGATTTTTACATGGAAACCTGATTAAGGGAAAAACCATTGTGGGGGTTAACCCACAAGATTTTATACTCTATTAAAAGTATTACAAATGGGGAAGGCACATGCCTTCGAGCACACTGCCTAGAGCTCACTGCTCAAAGGAGTATCACCGCCTACAAGATCAATTACAAGAGTTCACTAAAATATTTGAATTGAAGAATAGCATCTAACAATGCAAGATTACAGTTCTGGTTAAGCTTAATATACTGACTTTACAAACTTCATCTCTCACTGCATTGTTTCACTGTTCTTCCATGATCCAAAGCTTAGATCACTTTGCTTCACACTTGATACTAGCACACTTCACACCTATCACTTCATATTTGTACAACCATGCCTCAAAATGCTCACACCTATCAATCATATATATACGCAACATGAAATTACATCAACTGTAGTCAGCCTCAAGAAAACTTAGAAGCTTTTTCAAGATCACTATTCTGTCAGCTGAATCCATGCACAAACATCAACGCAAACCAAAACTTGTGTATTCAAGTCACCACAGATGTCGGCCAATACCAATAGATCTCATAAATTACTCAACCAACCACTTCTCTTAATCTGCACAAGGATCAAACATCAAGTCAACCTGTTCTTCACCGGACTTAACTGTCTAACCAAAAACCCAATACTTAGATGCTTGTAGCTTTCAATACCTTCATCACCAGAGGCTAAAAATTTGGATTTAGGTAGCCCTGACATCCCTTAACATTCCCGCAGATCCATAGCACAATATGATTACCTATGGAGAAATGCGGACTAAAATGTTGAACCCTGTCATATGCTCTATTCATGTCTATCCGGACTTAGACAAATATGCAACCTGACTTCTGGTATGATCAAATGATACAATGCAGATGTGCAAGATAGATTTAGTTGCCATCAATGGCAACACCTGACATGCCTAGCAGTGTCTCTTGCCAACACTCACTTTATAGAGGATTATGTTTAGGTTCTTCTAAAGGAGTCTTCCTTGATTTCTTTTCTTTTTCTTTTCACTTTCCTTTGGAAGTTTCTTCTTCTTCTTCTTCTCTTGTTCTTTTATTTCTTCTCTCAAGCACACAAGATTCTTCTTCTTCTTCTTCATCCTCTTCAACATCTTCTACATTTACTAGATTAATCTTCACCATTTTTACCTATCTCTTAGGCCTTGGTTTCTTCTTATCTCTAGTCGTGGTTTGTATTGATGCTTTCAATGTAGTCCTTCCACTGCTAGGAGGAGTTTGAGTTGATCTGAAAGGTTTGGAAGTAGTAGTTGCAGCACGAGCAACCCTACTTGTTCTTCTAGGAGTTTGTGAGGTATAGGTGGTTTGAGGTTCTCCTGTAGGACCTTCAGAAGTGTTAAGCATTTCTACCAATTTTGATTTAATCTTTTCTTCTTCTTCTTCCACATCCTTCTTGATTGTTTTGTTGGTAATTTCATTATAAGTCCCAAATCTCTCAATAGTAGGATCTTTAGGCTTGTTGAGAAACATATCAACGTATCCAATCAAATCATGTTCAAACAACTCATAAGGCAAGATGGTTATCTAGAAATTCCTTGGTTCTACTTCCTCTATATAGCAATTGTCCTTATCCACCATGAAAGTTATATCATTCTTGTATTTTTCTACAAATTTTGCTGATATCCTCTCCCTCATTTGCATATCATTTTGGAATGTTTTGAAAACTCCCCAAAGCATTGTGTCACATTGTTTATGATTAGGAAAACTATGCATACATAGTCCTTAATTTGGTGTGCAATAGGGGTATCTCTTTTCCAGACCATATTTTTAATGGTAGGTAATTCCCTCAAGAAATAGAACATAAGACAAATGATTAAAGAGCAATACCAAAATTTGTACCTTGTCTCCTTGGTTCTCTTCAAGTTTTATATTAATTGTTTCCACAAGAGCTCACAAAGGTCATAATCCTTCCCTTCCTTCACCATTTGATAGGCAGTGTAGATGGTGGCGGTAGTAGTAGACCCCTCTCTATTTGTGTATTATACTTTGTATATAATGCCCATTGAGGCATACTGAACCCCTAGGTCATCAATGTTATCCACAATTAGGGTTCTTTTATCAAATTTTGCACTGGTAAGCTTCATAACTTCCTCATTCTTCACATCTTTTAATGTAGGCATAGGTCTAGAGGAGCACAGTAAATGCTCCATCCTTATTAGTCTCAGTGGATTTGTATGGATTTTTTCTGAACTTTGGCCTCATCCTCTCCATAATATCAATTACTATCAGTGTTACCATGATAATTCTTTTAGAAAACTAGGGTTTAATCAACAAATTTGAAGAATACCTAATAATGTTGTCGTTAGGGTTTACACACAAGCCCTGTTGAAAACCTTCTACTCTTCTTTGGCTTTCAAACACATGTGATTTCATTCAAATGAGATCAAATTTGATCAAGTATGACTAAATAGGCTTCTAACCAACCCCGACTACTCTGCATTAATTGCAATCTTTGTTCTTATCATAAGCAACTTTTTACTATATATAGATCTATGACCATTCAACAATCCTCCACAAAGAGTCCATTTTCTCTTGAAATTTGATCAAACATCATCATATCATCAATCAAACATATCCATATCACTTCTAGCCATTATGCTAAAGATTTCAGCATCATATGCATTTAGGGTTTTGAAAAAGGTTTGCACTTGCAACTTCCCCTGAACCAATACTTTTCTTTTAGTTGTCAGAGGATCCATCTACACCAGGAAGAGGTATAGATCCTTCCTTTACTTCACCTTCTTCCTTCTTCTTCCATATCTTGTTCATTTCCCTCTTTTGTTGACCAATATCAATCTTCTTTTGAGGATCTAGTCTTACATTATTTCCCTTGCAGAACCTTGCAATGTGTCCTAATTTATTGCAATTGTAGCAAGTGATATTGGTTTGCATAGCATAGACACCTCTTCTCACATTAGATCTAAAATTAGTAGCCTTGTGACCAAACTTGTTGCATGTGTAGCAGTAACCATAGAAGAATAGAGAAGCCATAACATTGTTCTTATTCACGAAACCATTCTTCATCATTTTACTTCTGTATTCATTAGCCTTATAACCAACTTTGGTGCAAGCATGACAGTGACCATGAGAGTTCACCGCATTGTACCTTGGAGGCCTAAATGAATTCTAATTCATCTTGCTTCTACATTCAATAGCCTTGTGACGAAACTTATTACAAGCAAAGAATTTATCATTAAAAGCTTGAGAGTACCTGGTAGGAGTATTTTGTCTAGGAGTAGGCTTTCTAAAGTTCTTCTTCTTGTTCTTTCTTTATCTTTGGACAAGAATGAATCCATCTTCTTTTGTATCTCCAGAGGCATTCTTCTTAGGATCTTCAGTGTAGGCTTTTTCTTCCTTTGTTGTAGACTTCCCTTCTTCTTTGAAATTATCATACAAGTTTGCAGATGTACTGATGATAGGACTTTTCCCTTTTTCAAATCCAAGGCTAGATTTTTCTTTTGATGGCTTTTGAGAATTAATCAAATCATCAAGGATTTCAGAGCATCCTTTTAGTTTTAACCCCTTGTCAATTTGTTCTTTTGTTTTTTCCAGTTCTTTTCTTAGAGTGACAACTTCTCCCTCAAGTTTTGAACATTTAGCATCTTTCTCATTGAGCTTGATATTTAAGAAATATTCAATCCTCTTGCCTTCTTCAACCATGATATTCAATCTAGAGATCATATCTTCTGCTTCTTTGAGTTTAATTTCACATCCTTTATCTCCTTCTATTTGAGCTTTTAGTTTGCCAATTTCTCTTTTTGATTCTTTAGCTCGTGTCTTCAATTTCACAATTGTCTCCTTTGATTTTTCAAGCATGGACTCATATTCTAGATTTAGTTCTCTTGCTTCATCTAGATCTTCAAGAGTTGACTAGAGTTCTCCTTCAAGGTCTACCTCATCTAAATTTAAGTCCCATCCATTAGGTTCCATTGCTTCTAGATCTAGTTCTGGAGTAAATACATCATTAGACATAGCTTCAGATTCCATGTGTTCAAAAGTAGGATCTATCTCAGCTGTTAGGCTTCTCAAATCTTTTGGCTCTAATACTAATTGTTGAACACATCGAGATGTTGAGAGGGGGGTGAATCGGCATATACAAAAATTTAACTACTCCATTTGCAGATCAAATCAAATTACTTAGAAAACAGAAAGTAAAGCATGTACCACATTAATCAACACAATAACACCAAAAATTTTACGTGCAAAACCCAATGAGGGAAAAAACACGGTGATGATTAACTCACAATATAATAAGCTCACTTCTATAAAAGATTACAACTTTGTTATAAGGCTACAACCCAAGGAGGCTACTACTCTCTGATGTCTTTGTTTTAGGGTTACAACCCAAGGAAGCTACTACTCCATGTTGAATTGTAAACCAAGGCTACAACCTTAGAAAAAGATACAAAGACCTAATAAGGAGACTCACTATCTAATAGCAGGATACATGAAAATTACAATGAAAACAATAACTAGAACTGCTTTGAAAGAAGCATCTGACTTATGCTGATGTTGCAATCCCCTTTTTGGACAATTACTCCATCATATAGACTTCACACACTTCATTATTTTTTTCTAATTTTTTTCCACTTCACAAATGACTTTGTTCTTCTATACGTATCCTCTGCAATAGCTCAAAACTTTGATTAGGTTGGCACCAAGATGACTTTTAAATGAAATGTGTAATTCTTCAAGGGTTGGCTTCAACATATACATTTTAATAAAATAATGAGTTGCAGATCACAACACTTCATAAAAAGATCCAAGAAGCATCACTACTCATCCTTAAATTTTGAAACAACTAATCAAGATCCACCACACATGAAAAAACTAGACTACTAGCCCAAACAACCATATCACTGTTAACTGTCCATCTTTGCACCACCGGGGAGACACTGGTCAAAAATATGATGTAGACTAAGATATGAGTAATGTAACTTGTCAACACTATCCATACACCATTCTCTTGAAGTATATGATCATTATATGCATCTGCAAGACAAGAAATATATTAAACTAATGAAAACAGAGCATTCCGGACTGATTGTGACATTCCAAGGCTTAGGATATTGCATTGCAGTACACCAAAACATCTTAAACTCTTAGGAATGGACTTATGCACTATTAGGAACACATTCCCAAAACCTCACCACCATATCCATCACTTCTAGAGGAATTTAGAGACTTTTACTCAGTTGTATTGTAATCCAGAGAACAGTCAAACACAACTCTTTACAAAATTGACCTAAATACTTTGTATTACTTCTGTCATTTGATTGACCTTGTGGACCATCAGAACACTTAATACTTCATGAAAGCATGTATTAGACATCTTTGATCATGTTCTCAAAACTACATGGGCACAATTTCTCTTCCGGAGGAATCTAGAGCATTCCAACAAGTCTTCATTGCTTTATTTTGTTTGAGCACTAATCGGAACTCTGTCACTGATAACTTTCTCTACTGAAGATATAATGAACTGAAATATTGGATACAATACCTTCATATCTCAATTAACTTATATTCTGAACCATAAGACTAAGTCTTTCTTTGTGGAGGAATGCGGACCAAAACACCGTGACTTTGTCGTAGGGTATACAATGTAAATGCCTTAGCCAAACTTTTGCAACTTATCTCTAAGTGTGGTACACCAAAAAAGAAAGATATTAATTTAGGCATACAATAAACATGTTAGAACAAGTGTACCTATCTCTGCATCATACTCAAACACCATATTGATCACCATTCTTCCTCATCCTACAATGCTGACTGATATTACTGCATATTGACTATCTCTGGAATATATACAATGACAAGCAATCTTACTTGCACATACTTTTGACATCAATGACAACTAATCTTATCAATATGCCAAGAATACCTACATATAAGGTGTCCAAAGACATGTTTTCATAAAACATAAAAAACAAGTAAATGTTGAGCATGCTCTCCATCAAGTTTGCACATTTCAAGACATTACTTTGAAAAAAACCACAATAACATCAAGCTCTCTCAACTTAAAAATCATGTAATTTTTCCTACATTTTGAATACATTGAGGTTTTGATCTTCAATTTCTTTTTCTAGTGTCTTCAGTTTTATTTGAAAATATGTATAGCTTTTTTGGTGTATCTTTTTATTTTCTCATCCAAATTTGAAATAAATTACATTTTTACATTGTAGATTCTATGCTATACACATTAAAAAAGATTAATTTTTATTAGTTTTCTTAAAATTAAGGGGGAGTGTAATCAATTTTCTATTTTTAGGATGTGTCCACTTTAAAAAATAGTAATAAATCATATATTGATTAAAAATTAGTAGAAACATCTAACATAAACTATGTGTTGTTAGCTAACTTTTCATTGAAGGGGTTTGCCAAATACAAAAAAATATCAACAATTTAGGGAGAACACATCTAACACCATGTTAATTTTTTGACAAAAATATGATCACTTTGTGTGCTCCCCCTATTTGCTCGTCTTAATCTCCACCATTTTTTCTAAATAGTATTTTAGAAACTAGATTGTGAGTACTGCTAATTTTGTTCTTATCACATCCTGAAATTTTGAGTGTTAGTACCTTGAATTTCTCATATATGATATGTTTTTATTGAATTTCAAGAAAAAGGTGGCCACTTCTGACCCCGTTTTGGCCCCTTATTTCCATGCACATACCCATATAGAGGACCTACTTTGATCTCTTATGATTTCTACCCTTTTAATCTAAAATGTGGGTGTGCTTCTATCCCCTAGACTAAACTACACTACAAACTTATCCCCTTATTTTGAACTCCAAATCTCTTTCTCCTAAGGCCAACCCTTATAGAATTGGATTATTATCTTTCCACTTACATACCAAAACCCCTCAATTTAAGAATCAATAATCTTGTATTTAAGGATAGTTCTAGGTCATTAGTAATTAGTAGATAATCAAAATATCACACTAAAGAATCATATTAGATAATCATAGAGTATCGATATCAATATACATCATTATAGGTGATCTTATTGCTTTCTTGACATGTCTTCAATCATTTTTCATCAATCAAATGTTTTGACATGTCATCAAATAAGTCATAAACACTCCCTCTAAACATAGCAAATCCCCAAGGTACTTTTCAGCACCACTCTTGTTTTAGATACAAGTACAATCAATAGTAGTCAAGTACTGAATATCATAACATCACATTGTAGATCTATGTTAGGACAAAGTGTTTAGGACCTAAATTGTGGTCACAACCTAACTTAGAGAAAGTCCAAATTCAGAATACAAGGTCGTTGCAATCTAATTGATACAAATCCAATTAATATAATTGTACTTTGTTTTATTTATGAATTGCATTCTCCTAAATTATTTATAACATTCTTCTAAATTATTTATAGTGTGTACTTTATTTCCCTAGATTATCAAACCCACTCACAATAAAAGAAAATAAAAAACTTGTATCTACATTCATAAATACGCTTCTATCTACATTCATAAACAAACTTGTATCTAAACTCAAAAGATTATAAATAACATTTCATAATCTTTAAAGAGCTATGAAACATGATGGAACTCAAAACTATTTTAAAAAACATAAAATTAGAAATTACCAAAACTCAAGCAAATAGATTACCTAAATTTTGTATTATTGTTTTTTATTAATTTAAACTATTTTTAATTTTAATAAATTATAAATTTAAGTTTTAAAATAAGAAAATCTAAATCTACTACTTGTTTCCAAATTCCATTTCAAAATCAAAGTCTCACCCATATCACTTTTCATCAATTATTTATACTCGGATTATTGCAACTACCATCTATCAACTGCACATAAATCCTAAATCATAAAGAAAAAAAATAAAATAAAAGTTTGTAGTTGGACTGCAAATAGGCCATTTGTAGATGAATCATTTAAAATCAAGAGAAAGCATCACAACAGAAGGATCAAACTCTTATGAATTGGCAGACATCCACGACACCTGTGCCAAAACTGTTAATAGGAGTGTTAATCACAATCTCCACCTTTTCTCCAGATTTTTTCATTCGTTCACGTGGTATAAACTTCTACCAACTGGCTCAAAACCAATTCTTGATAAGGATGATAATCGCCAGTGCAAGATTCTTATCCCAGCTATTACATTGCTTATAAGAGAGGCAATCTGAATCTGGGAAAGAGGCTTTAAACTTCATGGTCTGTCCCTGTATGACTGTGAATTGAAATGATGATGGCAATTCCCAGAGCTCTGAGCAAAACCTTTCGAGATCCAAAGTTGCTGAGCTTACTCTCTGAACACCAATGTCTTGTGTCAAGGTATGGACCACTCTACTTAAACATCATCGGCTTCAATGAACACTAATGTCTTGTGCCGAGGTGTGGACTGGTTAATCATACTTCATACTGGTCTATAATGAAGAAATTGAATAGAGAGGTTTCTCATGCTGAAGCTAATTTTGAGAGAAGAGGAGCAGAATATTTCAGGCCTTTCCAGAGAAAAGAGAATGAAAGGAAAATGCTGCTTCTTTCACATATGTATGTTCTCACCAAGGAATTGCACCGAGTGCATGACGAATTTATTTCTTATAAACACTTGATGCAGATTTGCAAGGAATTTATGGGACTGTACTCGGAGGAGGATGCCAAGGAAATTGTGAGATTGCTTGATGAATCGGGGCGTATTCTCCTGGTGGGGAATCGAGTTTATCTCCATCCAGAACAAGTAATTTTTAGGATCTCAGAGCTTTCCATTTTATTAAAATCAGGTTAGTTTTTTTTTATGGTTATTAAATCTGTGTCTTTTTTGTTCACTTTATTTAAACATCATCCATTTTAATGATCAAACAATTAATAATAATTTTACATTTCATCAATACTAAAAAGTGGTAAATATTTATCCTATTTTTATTGGCCAAAATTAACATTTGACTGTTGAAGTGGATGATGTTTTTATTGAGGGCTGGCTGCAATTTTGTTTTCTGATTTCTTTATTACGGTTTGCTACAATTTTGTCTTCTGGTTTCTTTGTTTTGATTTCTGTAATTAACTAGAGCTATTGAGAGCGTGATGATGCCTCTGTACATGGCATCAAAATATGATGTTATCAGTGAAGAGTTGGAAAGAATGGAGAAAAAGAAGGTGGAGATAGATTTGAAGGCAAAAAAGATGGTGCGCAGTGAACTGTGGTGTGGGCTGGGGCTTCTAAGCTTGCAGACAGTTGCTTTTGCTAGGCTAACATTTTGGGAGCTGTCTTGGGATGTGATGGAACCAATTTGCTTCTATGCAACTTCCATATATTTCTTAGGAGGATATGTCTTCTTTCTAAAGACTTCAACTGATCCCACCTTTGAAGGCTATTTCAAAGCTCGGTTTCAGAGCAAGCAGAAGCTGCTGATGAAAAGGCATAATTTTGATGCCGAACGATTTAAAGAGCTTGAGATGATGTCCTAAGCAGTGGTTTCAGGCAGTCTGCATACAGGGGCATGTTAGGTGCTCTTCAGGTTTAGAAATCTCGATGCCCTGCAATTGGAGAACGTTGAAAGTATGAATGAAGATTTTATAGTTGTTGACGTATATTATATTTGTTAGCTAATAGTTTAATAATAAAACTTTAAAAAAAAAATTATATGAACAAAATTTGAATTGTATAAATCTATATTTCTTATTATTTTCTTGATGATGGATCAGGATCCGAAATGTGGATGCAAAAAGAAAGCTATACACAGTTGTTTACGAGAAGCTTTACAATTTCATTTCATGGACTGTGGAAATATCATACAGCATTTGGGATTTAAGAGTTGTATTAGAGCCAAGTTAAATATTGAATATTAGATGTTTCATTCATTTTTATTATTGTGAAGATTAAGTGAAGGTAAAAATGATCAATTTTTAAAAAGTTGATTTATCCTTCTTTAGGAAGGTGTGGCGATGTAGAAAATTGTTGGTATATGAAGAATTTTCAAATACTTTGTAAGATTTGTATTAAAAGGGTATAGCACAAGGGTTAGAAGAGGTAGTATGTTTGTTTGAAGAATATGTTGGAATTTATTAATCTGCAGTCAGAGCTTTTAATACATCTGCCCCTGCGTCAGTTTTGGGGATCTCCTCAATCTGACCCCAGCAACCGTTTTCCCTACCAACATTTATTTTTGGTAGGTAAGTTTGAATTTTGAAATGAGTTGAGCGCCATTTTTTTGGAAAGATATGGAATGAGACAAAATAGAAGGAAAGTTAGTTGACCGTAAGCATTAGTGAAAGCCTGCAACAACAGTAGAAAGAATGTGTGAAGGAGAATAACATTGCTCTAGAGTTTGTACACATTCTCCATTCTCCATCCTTCTTCGGTGCTAACACTATAGGTACTACACAAGGGCTCGAGCATTCTCTGATCAAACCTTTCCTCAATAATTCATGTATCTATCGATTCAGTTCTTCATTCTGTGTGTTGCTTTGTTAGGCAAATGAGCTCCAAGTATAAGATCCATGTGATGACTGATACTCATGATTGCTGACAATCCTTCAGGTACATTATCTGATATGATGTCTTCATACTCTGTTAGCAACTTAGTTATCTCCTCGAGTTGTGATTCTTCAGGAATCAAGGCATAACACATATTCTCATGTCTCAAACCATCCAGAAATTTTCTTCCATCTACCAAACAGATTCTAGCATTCCCACAAACTTCGCTCTTAGGATCATCTTCCAAAGGAATCAAAGTAATTCTCTTTCCATTTGATGTTATAGTATATGTATTCTTTCTCCCATAATGTATATCTTTTCTATCATACTGCCATGGTCTACCCAACAATATATGACAAACATCCATAGGCATAATATCACACAATACTTCGTCATGATAAGATCCAATATGAAATTTCACCAAACATTGTTCACTCACCAGTACCTTATGATCATCCTGAATCTATCTGATATGGCTTAGGGTATTTCAATCTTTCCAACTTCAGCTTAGTCACCATCTCCTCTGAAACCAAATTATCTGAACTACCACTATCAATTACAACCTTACAACATTTACCTCCTGATTTGCATCTGATTCTGAACAAACTTTTCCTCTGCGGTGGTTCTTCATTTGTCTTTCCTTGAAATAGTGTTCTCCTCATGACAAGTGATTCTCCTTTCTTAGGTTTACCAACTAAACTAGGTGATCCAGCAGGTTCTTCTTCCACATAGGCTGCTCTTCCACTGTTCTTTGTCTTCTTGCTTGTACTTCCTTGGTGACATTCAAATGCTCTTTGACCTTCACCTCCATACATAAAACATGTACCTCTGAATGTTCTCCTATCAGATCCTCTTCCTTCTCTTATGTATCCTTCACTCCGGTATGAATTAGGGTTCCTCTACAGTAGAAAGTTCTATCATCTCTCCGGTATGCATTGCTATCTCTGTCCTCTTTCTTGAATGTGTTATCTTGTCTGCTCTCCTCTACAAATGATCTTTCTCCTCTGAAAAATGTTCTACCTCTCTGAAATTTACCTCATCTACCTCTCCATTTCTGCTTATGTTTCTTGTTCAACTTTTCTTCAACTTTTAGGGCAAGCCGATATGCATCTTCCAGTGTTGTCATCCTTACCAAACTCAATTCTTCTTGAATGATCAATCTCAGTCCATTTATGTAATTTGCCACTTTCTCCTTCCTTGCTTCACTATGGCTTGTCCTTATGATCATCTTATGAAATTATTCAGTGTACTCCTTCACAGATTTCTCCTTTTGTCTCAAGTTCTGCAATCTCTTCAATAATTCCAATTCATAGTCAGCAGGTATAAACTAATTCTTCAACTTTGTCACCATTCTATCCCATTTTATGATCTTTCTTTTCCTCTTCTATTTCTATCCAATTGAACTTCTTTCCACCAAATAGCAGTATGTCCTTTCAACTTAGTCTTTGCAAATTTAACCTTCTCCGGATCTTCAATTTCTTCATATTCAAAGTATTCTTCTAGGTCATTTATCCAATCAATCAACTCTTCAAAATTCAAATTGCTAGTATTGTTTGGTACATCCACTCTAGGTCTTTTCCCAATCTTTGAAATAGCTCGTAACATCTTCACTTGATCTAATTCTTCTTCTTCTCCTAGGGTTTCTTCATTTTGATCAGCGGATTGAAATACTTCATCATCATCACTTTCAACATTAGGTCGAGGTGTTAGTCCTCTTCTTCAATCTTCTTCAACAGCATCCAAGCGAACTCGCATTGCCTTCATCATTTCCATCATCTCATCCATTCTTCCAGCCATAGTACCAATAGCAGGTATTCTCCTCGGCGACATCTCTTCCTAGGATCAAGTGTAACTGCCTCAAATTCGACGATTGGGCTACAAGGTGACAACTGCCTCACGTTCGGCGATCAGTTGACAACACAAGTAGTCTACCTCAAATTCGGTGATCTATTCACATCAAGATCTTACAGAATGTCTTCACAAATTTTGTTCGATTCACTCACTTCACTCCCAAAGGATTCAAACTTCACTCTGATACCACTTGGTGCAGTCACGGGTAGGAGGGTCCACAAGGTGAACAATCCAAACCATGTAGCAAGAGTAAACACAACGAAAGTAACTTAAATATAAAATGCAAATACAGATTCATTCATTTAGTATATCATAGATTCAAAATACAAATATGTCGGCAACATGCGGGCTTACAAATTAGGGATCATAGGCTTGATTCTCCAATTACAATGCATACGTAGGATATGACTTTGAGGCACTTTGACAAAAGAATTCAAACTATCAAACTATGAACTAATCATTGACTCCTTTCCTATGCATCTATTACATGAATATATATCATCTTTAGATCACAAGATTCCTCCGCATCAACCAAACAGATTACAAACTCCAATGAAAGAGATGTAATGTGTGTACATGGATAGGTTGGACCTAAACAGATGGGAATCCTCTGCAAGTGAATGAAATAACGTGCGGATCTCAGAGAAGGTCGGCCATGATCCAAAGTACCTTGAATGATATGTCATTCATCTCTATAAGTCATGAAAGTGCTCTACAAGTCTTCTCCTTTAGCCGATTATCTAAGACTGAGACTATCAGGGTGCTCTATTCTGAGAAAATAGTTAATCTTCTGATAGCAATATCTTTCTAGAAATTGATCCAAATGCTCTAAATTTTTGATATGATGTGCATGAAGATGTCTAGATGCTAAGTCCAGCTCCACAAGGTCTGAAATGAAAATGTGGTAGAATGCGGACTAAAATATAGAAACTGCTACTGACTAAACTGATTGAGAAAATGAAAGAAACAACATGAAATGCCAATATTTTTGGTTGATGCAAGATTGCTCTTGAACCAGGGATGCTCCTGCATCATATTTCTAAATGAGTGGAGTGTGCAAATGTAATCCCTTGTTGTTTGATTCTGTGAAGGATGTTTTAGACCTAATTAAGCAAGTGTTGATGTCCGCAAGGTATGAGTCTTCTGTTGGTGTAGCGTGTAGTCTTGTTTAGGACTCGTCCTCTACATGTTTCATGTTGTGTATTGTTTGGTTGACTTGTAAATATATTTTTCATGTTATATCTGGCCAACAAGCAATGTAATCAATGTAATATCTTGTATAAATTGTAAACCAAATTGAGTGAGGTGAGGTGTGATTGCAAAGTGATTGATAGGGCTCACATGCAAGATAAGGAGTAGAATGAATGCATTATGATGTGCGACTGAAGGAGAAAGAGTAGAAGTTGTTGATGCTGTCCTAATTCATCTTGAAGACATATTTGTGAGAGTGATCAAGTGTAGAGTGTGCCTAACTGATATGATCATTAGAAGAAAGTGTGAAGAGGTAGAATTGCAATCATCAAAGGTGTGAGTTTCAATGTCAGTTTTCAGACAGTAGAAGGATTGTCATACTGTAATCTTTTGTAAGTGTGTTCTCAATTTAGGGAGTAGTAGCTTCCTTGGGAGTGACCCTAAAACAAAGTCTTCAAGGAGTAGTAGCTTCCTTGGGAGTGACCCTAAAACAAAGTCTTCAGGGGGTAGTAGTTTCCTTGGGAGTGACCCTAAATCAAAGTTTTCAGGGAGTTGTAGCTTCCTTGGGTTGTAGCCATAAAACAAAGTTGTTATTTAAGCTTCATATATTGTGAGTTAATCCTCACCATAGTTTTTTCCTTCTTGAGTTTTCCACATATATCTAGTGTTATGTGTTGATGTGCATTGTGTTAATCTTTCATGCTTATGTTAATACTGTGATGCTTAAGTTTTAATCTGCTCTGGATAAGTTGAAGTTGTTTAGATACGGATTCACCCCCCTCTTAGTATCTTGGTGTGTTCAATAGGTAGATATCAAGAAAATACGTCAAACACTCATGCACAAGCCTAATATTTATTCAATCATGGTGTGTCATATCCTGTGGACTCACTCAGGTGCGACTCCAACCCCCACTATTAGATAATGGTGACTTCCATCCCTTGATACCAACTACCATTGCTTGGATGGGTAGGGAATGCAAGGTCATGTACCACCTTACACCCCTTACTTTGGAGACTAAAGTCTTTCCTAAAGTGTATTCCAACTCAAACAATGGAGGTAATAGTGTGAGCTCTTATCCCCCTGCTGCAGCAATGCACTACAGAATATGACAGTCAAAAGGTCTTATCTAGGATAACAAGGTGTCTAGGGAGCCCCCGATATACACTAGGTACGGTGGGGTCCAAGTCTGTGAACACTAGTCCATTGAAGGTATGTGACATAAGTGATTAAGAAAACATCACTTCACCTTGTGTCTAAAATCACCCAGGGCCCCAAGGTTGTGCCAATAACTACATGACTAGATTGAGGTATAGATTTTGCTCTCCCCCCTTTATATACCTTGCCAGAACACGTGGTTGAGGTCATCCTTAAGGGTGATGAAATCCCTTATCAAGCCTCCTAGAGAGGATTCTGAGTACTTTTGATTCTCAAGATCATCTTGTGACACGAGAGAAGAGAATACGTATGACTCTCAGGTCCGTAAGAATAAAGCAAATAAAGCGAGTAAAATTAAATAATCTAGTACTTTTGATCTCCAAGATCACCTTTCAGTCCAAGGAGGGATAATACGTACATAGACATTTAAGACATAGCAAACAATTGTTTATTCCATTAAGAAAATTGAGGTGTGCTACTAAAATAGTGGAAAAAATGATTCTTCAACAAGCGTCTTGCAACCCACAATATTAGTAGTCTCAAAATTTTATTCTTTGCTCAATGGTGCTGTACAAATCAGGTTAGAACATAGTCAGCAATAGATAAAAATAAAAATTAAGATCAAGTGTTAGCATGTGCCAAAAATCAAAGATATGCTATTGGTTAGGCTAAAACACAAATGTTAGAAAAATTACAAAACAATTCCATCACTATGTAAATCGCATAAAAATATCAACTTTCAAAATAAGAGTTACCTTGATACGAGTCTATTTTGTGAAAGTTATGAAACTTTTTCTGCTCAAAAACTATGACAACTCGGAAACAACAGTGAAAAATGATTTGTATAAAAAATAAGGGAATATTCAAAAAAACACCAGAGACTCCACAATATAGAACACGAAATTTTACCCTATCTAAAAAAAATCATTGAAAAATGTGTTTGTATGCTCAATAAAATGAAGTTTGAAAATTTCCTACTTGATCAAAATGTTCAATGAAAAGGGGTTAATTTTTTTAATGCAGTTTTTTGACAGACTAACTAGGTGCAAAAATTGAAGACTAAACAAGGGTAAATTATTATTATTTTTTAATCCAGTTTTTAATAGACTAACTAGGTGCAAAAATTGAAGACTAAACAGGTGCAAAAATTGATAGACTAAATAGGTGCAATTTTAACAAACTAACTAGGTGCAAAAACAAACAAAAAAAAGAAAATTTTCTTTTAAATATGTCAAATTATATGTCTTTCTTCACCTACCAACCCTTTCGAACACAACCGTGATCTCTATTTTTTCCAGAAAGCTTCCTGCAAAAATTCACTGCTAGATTTCTCTAAAAATGAGTTAAAAACCTGTGAAATCAAGCTAAAAAATCTCACAAAATTGATATTAGATCAGGACCATGGGGTCCCACTGGGCATGCCAAAATGTGTATGGGGAAATCTAGAATACTTAGGAATATCAATACAATAAATATTAGTTACCAAAATCCATCATAACCTTTAAGAAATTAACAATTATATAACAAAGATATGATAAAAGCATAAAATAATAAATGTTACCCATTGAGTGTAATTCCTTGGTGTATTTGCGAGTGTGGATTGCTTAAATACAAAAAACATAACTGTGATATAAGCTCGATGGATAGAAGGATGTGAGATTGCTTCAATGAATGCTCAAAAGCGCTGGGAGATATGGATGTCGAATGCTCAAAATTGTGAAGCGTATATGAAGAGGTGAAGGGCATATTTATAGCTAGATCAAGAAGGACCAATCAATGATAGAGGAATTTAGATGAAATTGATGGAGGAGATAAACTGAGGAATCATGAGTGAATGTGCACAAGACAATTGTAGATGCAAAAAACTATTGTGTTGAGTTAATTTGATGTAGCCAACAACATACACTCAATAGAATTGCGCCATTAAACATATGAGAGCCAAAGATTTGGAAGCTGGAACATAAAAAAACTTATATTCATCAACTTTGCTGCTATAATGAGATAAAACTCTCTTATATCCAAGAAAACAAAAAAAAAATTACCTTTTTTGGCAGCTTTTGACAATTGTCAGATTTTGCCATTTTAGGTAATTTTACAATCATATCTTGAGAATCCAGTTTTTTCCCAAAAGCTTCCTAAAACTAAGGTAGGATGAAAAGCCAACTAATATTCTAAATTTGAAACATTAGTTTCGAGTTGTTACAAAAGCAACTTTTTAAAAATCTAGAAAAAAACACTAAATTGCCATTTTGAGGGCCAAGATGAAAGTTTCAAGCCCCAAAAAAGTGCCAAGACTAGGTCCAACTAACTAGGATAGGGTGGGAAACCATTGGCCACTTCATAACACATCCACCTGTAAAATTTCGTAGAAAACCCACATCCGAGTCAAAAGTTATGACCTCCGGAAGTCCCTGCATCATTCTCCTCTGGTTGAAAAGAACACAACTCCTGCAAGTGAGTGTCTTCGAACTACTGCCACTTGACTGGATCCAACCTCTGCACTTCCCACTCTATAATCCACATGCTATCTATTGGTGGCAATCCTTCCCACTGTACTAAATACTTGTTGTACTGCCCTTGCCGAGTGTAGATAGTGTTCTTATCAAGAACCTGTGCAATCTTTTCCTTCTTCTTATGGGGAATGTGGTGGTGCCATGCCACTTCTGGTTGACTATCTTTAGCATCATCCTCACCATGGAATGCATATAAATCAGAAACATTAAACACAGGAGAAATATCAAGATCATTTGGTAAACTAACCTCATATGCATTATCATTGATCTTCTTTGTAATTTTGTAAGGACCAATTTTCTTGTACTTCAACTTGTGGTATGTTCCAGTAGGAAACCATTCTTTTCTCAAATATACCATCACTAACTCACCTTCATTGAATGTCTAATGTCGCCTACTAGCATCCATTGTATTCTTGTACCTCTCATTACCGACCTGCAACTTCTGTCTCACTTCTTTCTGCAACTGTTGAAGGTGTTATGCAAATGTTTCCCCATCATCACTGACCCTATCTTTCATTGGTAGTTGTACCAAATCTAGAACACCCTCAGGATTCCTGCCATACATAATCTGGAAAGGGGACTTTCCTGTTGATCGATTAATAGAACTATTATAGGCAAATTTGGCCTAGGATAATGCAATGTCCCATTGTTTTGGCTTTTCTCCAATAATACACCTCAACAAATTTCCCAGACTCCGATTGACTACCTCTGTTTTCCCATCTATTTGAGGATGATAGGCACTACTAAACTATAACTTGGTCCCATCTTCTTCCATAAAGTCCTCCAAAAATGACTAAGGAATTTGGTATCCCTGTCAGAGGTAATAGTCTTTGGAACACCATGTAGTCGAACAACTTCTGAAAAAAATAACTCTACTACCCTCATTGCATCAAGTTTTCTTACATGCAATAAAATGAACCATCTTGGAGAACCTATCAACAACTACAAAAATAGTCATTACCTCATTGAGTACACAAAAGTCCCAACACAAAGTCCATGCTCAAATTTGTCCATGGTGCAGTTGGTACTAGTAATGGCATATACAACCCTATATTTTGTGAATGTCCCTTAGCCACTTGGCAGATCCTACACCTTGTTACATACTTAGTTATATCCCTTTTCGTCTTTGGCTAGTAATATTTATCTTCTATCAAGGCTATTGTCTTGTCCTTGCCAAAATGTCCAGCCAACCCACTACTATGAAATTCTCTGAGAATGTTTTCCCTCATAGAGCCAACTGGTATGCATAGTTGTTTTCCTTTAAATAAATACCCATCTTGCATAAAATATTCACCCCTAAAGTGATTCAAGTTACCAGATACTGGTGCCTTCAATTGTTCCACAATCTCCCAAAAATCATCATCAAACTCATACAAATTTTTGATGGCATCAAAACCAATCACCTCAATTTCCATTGTGGTCAAAAGTGCAACACACCTACTTAATGCATCTGCAACCTGGTTTTGTTTTTCAAACTTATGCTTCAACACAAAATTGTAACCTTGCAAGAAAGAGACCCACTTGGCATGCCTACTATTCAACTTTTTCTGTGTGTTCAAGTATCTCAATGCAATATGATCTATAAACAATACAAACTCTTGGGGAACTAGATAATGTCTTCAATGCCTCAATGCTTGAACATTGCATAAAATTCCAAATCATAAGTAGAATAATTTTTCTCACTTCATTCATCTTTTCACTAAAGAAAGCTATAGGTTTTCTAGCTTGGCTAAGCACAACACCTATCCCCACATGGGAGGCATCACATTCTACTTCAAATACCTTATCAAAATTTGGAAATGCAAGTATAGGTGCTTCTGTTACCTTTTGCTTCAAGTACTTGAAGCTCTCCTCAGCATTAGTGGTCCATACAAACTCCCTTCCTTTGGTGCAATCTATTATAGGGGCTACAATACTACTGAAATTTTGAATGAACTTTCGATAGAAAGTGGCGAAGCCATGAAAACATTTTACCTCTGTGATGCTGCTTGGACTAGGCCATTCTAAAATTGCTCTGACCTTCTCTAGATCCATTATGACACCATTGCTAGAAATGACAAAGCCTAAAAAACTAAACTGTCCTACATGAACCTACACTTTTTCAAATTGGTATAGAGCTTCTCCTTTCTTAACACACCAGAGATGATCCTCAAGTGTTGTAAGTGCTCTTCTTTGCTATTACTAAATACCAAAATATCATCAACATAAACTACCACAAACTTACCAATGTAAGGTCACAGTATAGTGTTCATCAATCTCATAAATGTGTTAGGTGCATTTGATAACTCGAATGGCATAACCATCCACTCATATAATCCAGCTCCAGTCTTAAAGGCTGTCTTCCACTCATCCCCTTCTTGGATCTAGATTTGGTGGTAACCACTTCGTAGGTCGATCTTGCTGAAATATTTAGCCCTTGCAAGGACATCCATCATATTCTCCATACGAGGTTTAGGAAACTGATACTTGATGGTAATCTTATTAATGGCTCTACTATCAGTGCACATCCTCCATGTTCCATCCTTTTTGGAGGTCAACAATGCTGGTATAGCACATGGGCTCATGCTCTCTCTCACCACACCTTTACTTATGAGTTATGTTACTTGCTTATTCAACTCTGCATGTTGTGTTGGATTCATCCTATAAGTTGCTTGGTTGGGTAGAGTTGCTCCTAGAATCAAATCAATATGATGCTGAATATCTCTCTTTAGTGGTAGACCATCAGGTAATTCATTAGGCACAACATCAACAAATTCTTTCAATAGCTCTGCTACTTCTGGGGGAACTAAAATGTCTTCCTCTTCACCTTTTTTCACTACTAATGCATAAAAACACCCTGTCACCTTCATTTCTTTAAGAAGATCTCTTTCAGACAACATGGTCTCACATTTTCCTTCATCCTTGAGAGGCAACAAAATCACCTTAGAGCTATCTTTCCAAAAGGTGTATGTATTTTTCTCTCCATCATGTATGACTTTTCTATCATGCTACCATGGCCTTCCCAATAACACACGACAGGCATCCATTGGGACAACATCATACCATATCTCATCCTGATAGATCTTCCCTATGCTAAACTTAATTAGGCATCTTTTATCAACAGTGACTTCATTTCCCTTTTTAAACCATGCAATGCAGTACGGATGAGGATGTTTTTCACAGTGTAAATTCAATTTGTCTACCATTTCTTTAGAAACCATATTTTCACAACTACCTCCATCAATAATAACTTGATATACCTTGCCACCTGAAGTGCATCTGGTTCGAAGCCATGAACCATCAGAGCTTTTGGCTTGTGTTTTCTCCTTCTCTGGAATCACCATTGCTCTTCTCATCATGAGACTTTCTCCCACATCTGGTGGAACCTCTAGTTCTGTCCCTTCCACTTCATGTTGTGTTTGAATTAGGTTCACCCTAGGTTGTCCTCCTTGATTTCTTTCCTGCATGTTATAATTTGAGCATTCAAATGTCCTATGACCTTCTTTTCCACATCTGAAATAAGTGGAAGGCCTTCTCTAGTTTTCCCATCCTCTACCGCTACCATAACCTCTACCTCTTTGAAATCCCCTTCCTCGTTCTTGATTCAGAGGATCTTGTCGAGTATCTACTTGTTTTTCCAATCCATGGGATGACTCTCCCCTGCCATAATTCAAACCTCCTCGAAATGGCGTTGATGTACCCCTTCTTCCTTTTCTATTCCTCTGATGGTATTGTTTGTTTTGTTTCTCTTCAGCCTTTAGAGCCAATTGGTAAGCTTCTTCCATACTGTTGAGTCGATGCATTCTCAATTCATCTTGAATAGAGAATTTCAGGCCATTCACATATCTAGCAGCCATCTGTTCATCAGTTTCTTGATGCTCTATACGTATAGACAACGTATAAAACTCGTTTGTATAATCTTTCATAGAAGAGAGGTTTTGTTTTAAATTTTGAAACCTACGAAAAAGGGTTTGCGTATAATCTATGGGCAAAAAAATTTCTCTCAACTTCTTCTCCATTTTATTCCATGTCCTGATCTTATCCTTGCCTTTCCTTGTTCATTCCTTTTGTAGATGATCCCACCAAATCACTGCATGACCCTTTAATTTGGTGCATGTGAATTTCACCTTCTTTTCCTTTGTCATGGATTTCCATTCAAAAAAATTTCTCATATCATTCAACCAATCTATCAACTCCTCTGGTTTAAGACTACCTACACAATCTAAAACATCTACCTTGACCCCTTCATTTTTTCCTTCTAAGGCCCTGAGCATCCTCTCTTCAAAACTCATGCCTTCTAATTCTTCTTCTTCATGTTCTGTATCTTGATCTACACCTCCTCAAACTATCTCTTCATCAGATTCATCACCTCCTCTACCCAGTCTTTGGTTTTCCATCCGTGTTGTAAGTTCTACTACTTGCCTTTGCAAATTTTTTATTTCTCTATGCATCTGGGCAAGACCACCTCTTCCTCTTCCTCTCCCAGCCATCTTCCTACTCTGATACCAGATGATGTAGCTAACAACATACACTCAATAGAATTGCGCCATTAAACATATGAGAGCTAAAGATTTGGAAGCTGGAACATAAAAAAACTTCTATTCATCAACTCTGCTACTACAATGAGAGAAAACTCTCTTATATCCAAGAAAACAAAAAAAATAAAAAATTACCTTTTTTGGCAACTTTCGACAATTGTCAGATTTTGCCATTTTAGGTAATTTTACAATCATATCTTGAGAATCCAGTTTTTTCCCAAAAGCTTCCTAAAACTAATGTAGGATGAAAAGCCAACTAATATTCTAAATTTGAAACATGAGTTTCGAGTTATTACAAAAGCAATTTTTTAAAAATTTAGAAAAAAACACTAAATTGCCATTTTGAGAGCCAAGATGAAAGTTTCAAGCCCCGAAAAAGTGCCAAGACTAGGTCCAACCGACTATGGTGGGTTGGGAAACCACTGGCCACCTCATAACGCATCCACCTGTAAAATTTTGTAGAAAACCCACATCCGAGTCAAAAGTTATGACCGCCGGAAGTCCCTGCATCATAATTACTTTGTTGACTAAAAATAGGATTGATTTTCATAAAAATTGAATATTTTTTCTATTTTATGAATTGATTGAGAAAACAAAGATTTAAAGCCAAGTGAACTCAACTTTTGATTTGCTTTTTGACATGCAAAGGATTAAAATTAAATAATAAGTTATTTAATTTGTGTGCATGGAAGATTTTTAGAAGAAAAAGATAAATTTGGAAGATGAGAGGATAATTAGAAAATTAAATAAATAAATTTATTTAATTTGTTGTGCATGATGGAAAAAAGTAGGAAATAAATAAAATATTTGGTTTTATTTATTTACATGGAAGATATTGAGAATAAAAAGATAAATTTAGAAGATGAGAAGATAAATTAGAAAATAAATAAATAAATTTATTTAATTTGTTGTGCATGATGGAAGAAAAATAGAAAATAAATAAAATATTTGATTTTATTTATTTAGGAGATAAGAAAAGTCAACTTAAATAAATTAGAATAATTTATTTAATTTTGGAAGAATAATTAGCCAACTAAAAAATTAAAATTATTTAATTGTTTGTGATAAGAGGAATTAAGATATTGAATTACTTAAATAATTGATTCATTTAATTAATGTGAAAATGATGATTGAAATGGATAATTTAATTAAATAATTAAAAATATTTAATTAAAGTGGATTAGAAGAATAAAATTGATAAAATATTAGATTTAATCAAATAATTAAAAATTATTTAATTAATGTTGGAAGGGGAGTTAAATTGATGATGTGATAGGTTTAATTAACTAATTAGGAATTATTTAATTAATGTTGAATTAGAAGAATTGATGAAGAAAATGGTGTGAATATTGATACAAGAATGTGTTAGTCATTTTTAAGTGTCTACACCACCCTTAGGCTTGGACTTGACTTGGATATCTAAGCCAAAGGGTTGTACCTACATGGAAGGTGCCCAAAGACATGTTTTCATAAAACATAAAAAAATAGTAAATGTTGAGCATGCTCTCTATCAGGTTTGCACATTTGGAGACATTACTTTGAAAAAAGCCACAATAACATCAAGCTCTCTTAACTTAAAAATCATGTAATTTTTTCTACATTTTGAATATATTAAGGTTTTGATCTTCAATTTCTTTTACTAGTGTCTTTAGTTTTATTTCAAAATCTGTATAGCATTTTTGGTGTATCTTTTTATTTGTTCATCCAAATTTGAAATAAATTACATTTTTACATTGCAGACTCCATGCTATACACATTAAAAAATATTAATTTTTATTAGTTTTCTTAAAATTAAGGGGGGGAGCATACTCAATTTTCTATTTTTAGGATGTGTCCACTTTTAAAATTAGTAATAAATCATATATTGATTAAAAATTAGTAGAAACATCTAACATAACTATGTGATGTTAGCTAACTTTTCATTGAAGGGGTTTGTGAAATTAAAAAAAAAATCAACAATTTAGGGAGATCACATCTAACACCATGTTATAATTCTTTGACAAAAATATGACCACTTCGTGTGCTTCCCCTATTTGATTGTCTTAATCTCCACCATTACAAACTAGATTTTGAGTATTGCTAATTTTGTTCTTGTCACATCTTGAAATTTTGAGTTTTAGTACCTTGAATTTCTCATATAAGATAAGTTTTTATTGATTTTAAGAAAAAAGTGGCCACTTTTGACCCCCTTTTGGCTTCTCATTTCTATGCACATACTCATAAAGAGGACCTACTTTAATCTCTTGATTTCTACCCTTTTGGACTAGAATGTGGGTGTGCTTCTATCCCCTAGACTAAACTACACTACAAACTTATCCCCTTATTTTGAAATCCAAATCTTTTTCTCCTAAGTCCAACCCTTTTAGAATCGGATTATTATCTTTCCTCTTACATACTAAAACCCCTCAATTTAAGCATCAATAATCTTGTATTTAAGGATAGTTCTAGGTCATTAGTAATCATTAGATAATCAAAATATCACACTAAAGAGTCATATTAGATAATCATAGATCATCGACATAAATATACATCATTATAGGTGATCATATTGCTTTCTTGGCATGTCTTCAATCATTTTTCATCAATAAAAGGGTTTGACATGTCATCAAACAAGTCATAAGCACTCTCTCTAAACATAGCAAATCCCCAAGGTACTTTTCAATACCACACTTGTTTTGGACACAAGTACAACCAAAGGTAGTCAAGTACTAAATATCATAACATCACATGATAGATGTACATTAGGACAAAGTATCTAGGACCTAAATTGTGTGCACAACCTAACCTAGAGAAAGTTCAAATTCATTTGATACAAGGTCGTTGCAATCTAATCAATACAAATCCAATTAATATAATTTTACTTTGTTTTATTTATCAATTAAATTCTCCTAAATTAATTATAGTGTGTTTTTATTTCCCTAGACTATCAAACCTGCTCACAATAAAAGAAAATAAATATCTTGTATCTACATTCACAAACAAGCTTGTATCTACATTCAAAAATTTATGAACCACATTTCATAATCTTTGAAGAGCTATGGAACATGATGGAACTCAAAAAAAATTCTTTTTAATAAAATTATAAGTTACCAAAACTTAAGAAAACACATTAGCTAAAATTTTCATTGTCTTTTTATTAATTTAAGTATTTTTTAATTTTAATAAATTATAAATTTAAGATTCAAAATAAGAAAATTAAAATTCCAAATTCCATTTCAAAATCAAAGTCTCACCCATATCACCTTTCATCAATTATTTATACTCGGCTTATTGCAACTACCATCTATCAACTGCACACATAAATCCTAAATCATAAAGAAAATATTAAAATACAATATGTTGTTGGACTGCAAGTAGGCCATTTGTAGATGAATCATTTATAATCAAGAGAAAGCATCACAACAGAAGGATCAAACTCTTTTGAATTGGCAGACATCCACGACACCTGTGCCAAAACTGTTATAGGAGTGTTAATCACAATCTCCACCTTTTCTCCAGATTTTTTCATTCGTTCACGTGGTATAAACTTCTACCAACTGGCTCAAAGCCAATTCTTGATAAGGATGATAATCGTCAGTGCAAGATTCTTATCCCAACTATTACATTGCTTATAAGAGAGGCAATCTGAATATGGGAAAGCGGCTTTAAACTTCATAGTCTGTCCCTGTATGACTGTGAATTGAAATGATGATGGCAATTCCCAGAGCTCTGAGCAAAACCTTTCGAAACCCAAAGTTGCTGAGCTTCTTTTCTCAACATCAATGCTTTGTGCTGAGGTATGGACCACTCTACTTAAACATCATCGGCTTCAATGAACACCAATGCCTTGCGGGAAGGTGTGGACTGGTTAATCATACTTCATACTGGTCTATAAGTCATACTGGTCTACTGAAGAAATTGAATAGAGAGGTTCCTCATGATGAAGCTAATTTTGAGAGAAGAGAAGCAGAATATTTCAGGACTTGCCAGAGAAAAGAGAATGCAAGGAAAATGCTGCTGCTTTCACATATGTATGTTCTCACCAAGGAATTGCACCGAGTGCATGACGAATTTATTTCTTATAAACACTTGATGCAGATTTGCATGGAGTTTGTGGGACTGTACTCGGAGGAGGATGCCAAGGAAATTGTGAGATTGCTTGATGAATCGGGGCGTATGCTTCTTGTGGGGAATCGAGCTTATCTCCATCCAGAACAAGTAATTTTAGGATCTTAGAGCTTTCCTCAAGATGGTTTTTTTATGGTTATTAAATCTGTGTTGTTTTTTGTTTATTCTATTTAAATATCATCCATTTTAATGATCAATTAATAGTAATTTTACACTTTATTCATATTAAAAAGTGGTAAATATTTGTCCTATTTTTATTGGCTAAAATTAACATTTGACTGTTGAAGTGGATGATGTTTTTGTTGAGACTGGCTGCAATTTTGTTTTCCTATTTCTTTATTAGGTTTTGATAAAAAATTTTGTTCTGGTTTCTTTGTTTTGATTTCTGCAGTTAACTAGGGCTATTGAGAGCGTGATGATGCCTCTGTACATGGCACCAAAATATGATGTTATCAGTGAAGAGCTGGAAAGAATGGAGAAAAAGAAAATGGAGATAGATTTGAAGGCCAAGAAGATGGTGCGCAGTGAACTGTGGTGTGGCCTGGGGCTTCTAAGCCTGCAGACAGTTGCTTTTGCTAGGCTAACGTTTTGGGAGCTGTCTTGGGATGTGATGGAACCAATTTGCTTCTATGCAACTTCCATATACTTCTTGGGAGGTTATGTCTTCTTCCTAAAGACTACAACTGATCCCACCTTTGAAGGCTATTTTAAAGCACGGTTTCAGAGCAAGCAGAAGCTGCTGATGAAAAGGCATAATTTTGATGCTGAACGGTTTAAAGAGCTTGAGATGATGTCCTAAGCAGTGGTTTCAGGCGATCTGCACTCAGGGGCATATTAGGTATTCTTCAGGTTTAGAAAGTATGAATGAAGATTTTATGGTTGTTGAAGTATATTATATTTGTTAGCTAATAGTTTAATAATAAAACTTTTTATAAAGTTACATGAAAGAAATATTACAAATAATTATCTGTAATTATATTTTTAAATTGTATAAATCTATATTTTTTTTTGGTTAACAAAACATACGTCATTTGGGATTTTTAAGAGTGGTATTAAAGCCAAATTAAACATAGAAGATAGATGTTTCGTTCATTTTTATTATTGTGAAGATTGAGTGAAGGTAAAACTCAACTTTTAAAAAGTTGACTTATCTTTCTTTCGGAAGGTCTAGGGATGTGGAAAATAGTTGGTATATGAAAGTTTTTAAAATATTTTGTAAGATTTGTACTAAAAGGGTATGCCACAAGGGTTAGAAGAGGTAGTTTGTTTGTTCGAAGAACAAAGTTTGGAAGTTGTTACTTCAAATGTGTGGGATAGATGAGTTTGTTGTTAGATGAAATGGGGGGAAGTGGGCGAGGGAAGTTTTTCTTCTATGAAGGGTCTTCTAAATACCAAAATTTATGTATATTCCTGGTTAATTATTCTTGAACCTATTGATTTACCAAAATGAAAGATAATTTTGTGTTCCATTGTTTCTTTTATTTTTGTACATGTTAATTCATCCAAATGGAAGTTAGATTACTTTGTGTTGGATTATTTGTTTTGTGCGTTGTGCTAACAAGTGTGTAAATATGATTAAAAAATGCTTCTTTCTTAATTGTTACTTTGTTTTATTTATTTTGTTTATTCACATGTTGGTAGTTCTGTCTATTTTAACAATTGTTGGATATAGAAAAAGGTGTATTCCCCTTTATCCTAGCCTCCATCAAGTTAAGGCTATGTGTACATTAAATATTAAAGTACGTCATGAATAAAGAAGAAAAATGCTAATAAATAGTGAGCATAGACAAAAATGTGTAGCAAAGTTATTTTAATTTAAAAGAAAACAATCCATCTTTTAATGTAACTTTTTTTTCCATGTTTTTGTTTAAGTAAGTGGCAAAAAGGGTTCTGATCCCATTATACAACAGCCAAAAAGGTGCACCAAAGAACCATCAAAGTTCCATTAAAGAGAAACAGACCCAACCAAAAAGAATAGCCAAAAAACCCCAAACAAGGACACATAGGACCGACAGCAGACCAACAACCAAAAGCATAGAAAAAGCCCCCAACGGCTAATTGAACAACAGGTCCCAATCTTCAGCCAGGAATTAGTAGAAATCTTGGTACTCCTTGAGTTCCTTATCTTTCATACCATGGCTGGTAAGCTCAACATCCTGGATGACTGCAAGAGTGGTGGCCGATCGGTGTATGACTTTCGCAGAGAACTTGGCCAGAATATTGAACTTCCTCTACAACTCGATGAGTCTAGTAGAGAGGGCTTCTATCTCCTTGTCTTTGATGGTTTTCTTACCACCCCTTATCCTCTTGCCAGATTCCTTCACCACTTTCTCCGAGCTCACAGAGTCAAACCCCTGGACATTGAGCTCGGGAAAATTACTGGGGTCATCATCGGCTTCAACCTCCACCATCTCATTTTTGTTCTCCTTATTGACAGAAATTTCGTCACCCATCTATTCAACCTCTGCCACCATCATATCAACTTTGTTGTTTTTGTCATTAGAAATACCAAGACCTTCTAGGTCCACAACATCCTCCTCCATCTCAGTAACCACCTTCTTTTGGGGAACATGACTAGGCTTAGCAGCAAGCCTCGTCGACCTTCTGGTCGACACCACCTGGGGTTTACTATCAGGCATGGAAAACTCCTCATCACCAGTGTTGTCACTCCCTCCATCACCTTCCTCAAACATGGAAAACTTTTTCTTCTATGTATAATCCAACACAATCTACGATAATAAAAATTTCAAGAAAATTTTGTTTAATGTGTTATTTTTGAGATTTTCTATATCATAATCCATCATGTATAATAAAAATAAAAATGGTCTATAATCCAAAATATTTGATTCACTAATTATTGAGTATGTTTCTTATGTTTTACTTAGAATCTAAGGCATTCATTGCTAAAAATTGACCATTTTAAATTCTTTATTAATTTTACAACTTGGATTTTAAAATCTATGAATGTAGATCTATGTTTAAAGACAAGATAATAGATCCAAGATTAAGATCAAGAAATTGTGTTGGTCTAAATCGACCACTCCCTTGGCCTTCCCATTCCCATGTCACCTTTTCCTTCTTTGCAACCATGACCCAAAACCATGTTTCTTTAATCACCATAAACAAGGTCATCACTCCCTTAACAATCCCCATGCACTCTCCTTGTCTAGGCTATAAGATTTTCTAAATATAAATTGGAGAAGGGGATAATTTTACCACAAACTCCATTGCATTATTTATTTAGTTCATTTATGTCACACCCATTTTTGTACAACTTTAATTATGTTTTTTATTATGGTAAGATGCAAACTAGGGTGCATATCCCTATTACAAAAAGCCACAAGGGCAACAAAACACAATAGCAGGAAACCAATAGCTAATAAAAATACTAGAGTTTATACAATACCATAACAAAAAATAGAGACAAAAGAAGAAACTATTTAAGAAGCATGTTGCATTCCTCCATGAGGAACCCAAGAAGTTCATATCTGCTCACAGAGGTCTTCTCTTCACCATGCCTGCCATCTTGAATGTCCTACAAGACCGCCAAAGAGGTAGCAGCCTGATGAGTTACTTTAGAGCATAAGGTAGCCATTACCTTCATCTTGTCTTCAAAGGAGGTCATCCTATCTTTCAATTCTACCATTTCCTTCCTGATTAGACTCCAGTTGCCACACTTGTCCATACTAGCCACCTCCTTAATCAGAGAATCTATGACATTATGAGCAGAATTAGTCTCAACATCCTCCTCCTCGATGTCATAATAGGAGTTGTTTATCTCCTCAAATAGACTAGATCCCTCCTAGAAAATTTGTTGCTCTAGGGTTAGCTTCACTTCCTTTAGTTGTGAAACATTTGTGATATTTGAAGTCAACCAAAATTCTATTGCAAAAGGAATACTATGTTGATATGCAGACCTAGATTAGTTTTGTATCTATTGAAGAATATTATACTTATAGATATTATTTTTATCCTATTTTTATATTTAAGAATATGTATGCATATACATGTAATCACATTTGTAAACATGCATGTACATATATAGATATACATATGTGATCAGTATTATTGTATCTTGATAAATCTTGCAAATTATAAGATACTTGGTGATGAGCAGATATAGTTGGAAGTATAGTAAGAGAATATTATATATGTTTTTTTTTAAAAACAAGGGGTAAAAACTTTATTGAAAATCAAAGAGGAACATTACAGGGAAAGCATAGGACCAAAAGCCCAAGAACCAACAAAAGCAGAAGAACTAAACAAGACCAAAGTTAATCAACACCCTAACCCTCCCTATCCTCATCCAGAATTCTCTCCAAATCATGGCGAAGCATCGGAGGAACCAGCTCCCACTCCTCATATCTCCTGCCATCCATATGCTTAGATGCCCATTTTTCCAAGCAATCCGCAGCCCTATTCCATTCACATGGAATATGAACAAAGGTTACCATTTCCATTAACAAACTAACCTACAAAATCTATTGCACAATCAAAGCCAAATGCCAACTGACATCCAACACTTTCCGCTTAATGAGCAAATTGATCAAAACTTGGGAATTAGATTCACAAATAATCCGTCTCCAGCCCAAAGCAAGAGCCTTCTCAAAAGCGTAGAGAATAGCCAGCCCTTCCATCGTGTTGATGGTCTGCATCCCCTTAGGGATTGAAAAAAAGAAAATCACTGAGCCTACAGAATCTCTGCCAATCGCCCCAATACATGCAAGCCCAGGATTGCCCCTGGAGGAACCATCAGTATTAATCTTAAGAATCCCATCAGGAGGAAGCTTCCACCGACCAGTCCTATGAATTCTCGTATTAGCCTTCTGACCTCTCCTGACACAAGCTGAAGTCATAGACAACCCCTGAAGCCCAAGTCTCGCCACCACCTTAGCATCCCATTTAATTAAGGGAAAACTCACCTCACTCTTAGCCTCCACCGTATCCTAAATCATGCCCAAGATTTTCTACCAGACTTGTTGCACCATCTTCTTCTCTCTACGAAAAATCCACCGATTCATCTCAAGCCAAAGTTGCCACAACATGAAGATAGGCCCCCCAAACCACACTTCCTACAAGAAAGAAGCCATAGAAGGGGGATTGCCCACACCATTCCAAAAATCAATCAAGGAGGAAGCATGAACATAGGGACTCTGCCAGACATCCCACCAAAAATGCCAAATCTGAATAGCAAAGGGACAGCGGAAAAACAAGTGAGCAGAGTCTTCCTCAGCCACCCCACACATAACACAAATAGGACCCTGGAAGCCTCTCTTTCGGATATTGTCCCAGGTCAAACACCTATTCCAGGCCAGCATCCAAACAAAGTAGTTACACTTTGGCTAGGAGAACTTGTTCCAGGCCTTCCTCCACCACTGAACTTCCTCCCAATCCATTTTATGAGACAGTAAAACCTGATATTCGGAGGCAATAGTATAGACCCCCGTAGGATTGGGAGACCAGGCAAGCACATCGTCCTCCTAGAGGGAACTACACCGCTGACTAGAGAGGATATTGAACAAATATGCATACTCCTCATGTGATCCAACAACTGGCCAAGCATCAGGAGACTTCCAGCTTGCCACCTCCAGTTGCCCGCAAGAAGTAAAGGATTTGAAATCACTCACTCAAGACCAACCAACATCAAGAAATCCCTGGCAAAGATTCAACAAATTAGGAAACTGAGAGATAATGGGAGGATAACCATCCCAAGAATTGGTCCAGAAAAGAGCCTTGGACCCCTGCTTACAAATCTAGAATAAACCTTCCTTAATAAGAGTAGCCCCTTTTTTGAGAGTACCCCAAATCACCGAGCCTTTCCCATTAAGGGGGTAGTGAGGAATATCACACTGAGGGATCCCCGGGAAGTACTTCTAAGAAAGAATCCTGGCCCAAGCCTTATCTTGTTGAGTGCACCAACACCAGTACAACTTAGTAGCCAGAGCAACTCTAGTCAAGTCCGACTGCTGTAAACCAAGACCCCCAAACTATTTTAAGGCTACAAACAATCTCCCATCTAAGCAGACTCCATTTGGAAGAAGCCAGACTACCAACCCATAAAAATTGTCTTGCAACCAAATCTAACTCCTTAACAAATCCCATCGGGGCTACCTGGAGCATACACCTGTAAATAGGGAGAGCCTGCACCACTGACTTAATTAACTAAACACACCTAGCAAAAGATAGCCACTGATGAGTCCAGTGATTAACTTTCAACCAAAATTTGTCCAAAATATTCTGCCAAGACTCCTTGGATGAACGGCCAACTGAGATAGGGATACCCAGATAGACCAAAGGGAGAGTCCCAATCTGAAAACGCAAAGTCTGAGCAATCCTCAGCTGGATGGAGCCTAGAGTATTGAAGAAGAAGATGGAAGACTTGTCCTCATTGATTAATTGACCCGACGCAATTAGGTAAACATCCAAAACCCTGTGCCAATTAACAACTTCTCTCATTGTAGCCATGCCCATTAGAGCAGTGTCATCCACAAACTGCAAGTGAGACTGCGAAGGCAATCACCACCCCACCACCAACCTTGAATAAGACCATCCTCCAGGTTTTTTCTAATCAGCCTCCCCAAACTTTTAGCAAGGAGAAGAAACAAATACAGAGATAAGGGATCTCCCTGACGAAGCCCCCTAGAAGCACCAAATAACTCCATGTGTTCCCCATTTATAAGCACCGAGAAGGAAATTGTAGTAATGCAGCTCATAACCCACTGAATCCATTCTTCCCCCAAACCAAAGGTACTGAGAGTCTTCTGAAGGAAGGACGACCTGACCCTATCATAAGCCTTAGCCATATCCAACTTAATAAACATCGCCTTATCTTTGGAGCTGGCCATAGAGTAAATGGACTTAGTAGCAATAACAATACCATCCAGAATTTGCCTGCCCTTCACAAAGCAACTCTGTTCCTCAGAAATCAGCTCTTTAAGCCCCCTTTTAACCTATCAACAATAAGCTTAGAAATAATTTTATAAGAAACGTTGCAAAGAGAGATGGGGTAGAATTGACTAATCCTATCTGCCCCTTCACACTTGGGTATGAGGGCGAGAAAGGTCAAATTTGAAGCCCTAAGCATTTGCTTATTCCGTTGAGATTCTTGGACAACTGCTAAGAGGTCCAACTTGATAATGTCCCAAAAGTTTTGGTAAAACTCAATTGGGAAGCCATCAGGACTAGGGGCTTTCCCTTTCTTCATCTAGAAAATAGTCTCCTTGAGCTCCTCAAGAGTAATATCCTTCATAAGAAGCTCATTCATTTCTCTAGTCACTAGAGGGGGAATACAGGAAAGAACCTGGGCTTCTTTAGGAGACCCCCCATGCGAGACTTCCCTAAAAAGAGAGGAGAAGTACTGCACCACCTCACCTAACATTTTAGGATAGGAGGAAAGCCACTCACCCCTGTTATTTACCATAACCGAGATAGAATTACCATGCCTCCTGGCTTTCGCCGAATTGAAGAAAAAAGCGGTATTTTTATCCCCTTCCTGAAGCCATTCTATCTGAGCCTTTTGATTCCAAAATAGTTCCTCCTAAAGCTCACACTCCTCCAAAACTTTCAGAGCCTGAGCTTCATCTTGTAGTAATTCTTCAATCACCCCATCCTCCCTTATCAGTCTCGTGATACCATCCAACTTAGCCTGAGTAGCTACCTTAACATGAAAAATATTCCCAAAGCAATGATGATTCCACTGCTTGAGCTTATATTTCACATACTGCAGCAATTTAGCAAAGGTATACATCGTCGTACCATGAGCCGATCTGCCCCACCTCCACCAATTGGCCACATAATCATACAAGGACTGGTCCTGCAACCACATGAGTTGAAATCTAAAGGAAGGAGAATGGGGCACATGAGTTGACACACTAGTAATCTTGATGGGCCAGTGATCAAATCCTCTCCAATCCAAGATTTTAGAGCATGAGGACCACATACCGCCAATCCAATAACAAGAAACCAGAAAATGGTCCAATCTATCAACAATACAATTTTCCCCAACCCTGCGATTGTTCCAAGTAAACTGACCATTACTGGGCTTAATATCAACTAAATTCAAGGCATCAATGTGATTGCACATAAGTAGCATAGAGGGATCCAGCCTTGCCATACCACCACGCTTTTCAGCCAAATCTAAAATAGCATTAAAATCTCCAGCCAAAATCCAAGGATGGAGAGAAGCCAAACTGTGGAGAAAACTGATATGGGTCCATAGAGAATGTTTACCACGCAAGTCAGTAGGAGCATAGATATTAGAGAGGAGTAAGACTTCCCCTGTCTCAAAACTAGACAAATCTTCTGCGGGTTCCAAAAGCAAGCTAAACCTCCTGAAGATCCAAGGGCCCCAGTGCATTGACAATCCCCGTTCCTCCACAACTTAGGAGCCAAACTAAACATAGACTCAACTGTAAGCTTGGTCTCCTACAGAAAAAGAATATTAGGACCTTGATTTCTAACCAAACCGTGAACAACTTTTTGTCTAGGGCTGTTGTTCAAGCCCCTTACATTCCATGATAAAACAATCATTTCAAGGGGCTTGAAAAGTGAGAATCCAGAGTCTTTACTGACCCTGACTCCACCAAAGTCTCACCCATCATTTTGATCTTATCCAAATCCTTCTTTCTACCAAGTTTGACAGATTTCTCCATCCCACCCTTCTTAAGGTCCCTTGGCATAAGGCCTAGATGAGGAGTGGATTTACTGCTTCTAGCTGCAACTAAGCTCCTGGGCCTCCCAGAAAGAGAAGAGCCCCCACCAACTTTCGAAGCTTCAACAGAAGGAGCCAGCACCACTGAAACCACCGTCTGCTAATCTGTAGCCATGTGCAAAGCCTCATCATCCTGTGGTTCTATTAGAGCAATAGTAGTATGGAATACCTAGGCTGGATCCTCAACCACCTGATCCAAACTCATCAACCCTGGGTTCACTTCCTGATGATTGAGATCATCCAAAATCTCAAACCTATTAAATGAATCCTCATCTTGTCTTTCCTTTAAGGTCCGCTTTTGACCCCTGTTCCTATTACGAGCCTTGACCAGAAAAAAACCCTCAGCATCAACCACCTCACCAGGGACAAGGCCCTTCCCCTTATTAGCCCCAGGGGGTTGCGAGGAAGTTGTGGAGACTGAGAGTCCAAGGGCTTTGATTTAGGACACCGGCGCTGTAGATGACCGTAAGCATGACAAAGACGGCAGCAGAAAGGAAGAGTCTCGTAGTCCAACTATTGCACCCAAGAGAAAGATCCCGCACACATGTCCACAGCATCAGGTAAGGGCTTGCTAAGATCAATTTCAACACAGATGCAGGCATAAGTCATAACCTTTTTCCCTAAGGTTGACATTAAAGAATCAACTGGCTTACTTAGCAGCGATGCAAGCAACTGCAAAGTATCTTCCTGACAACACTCTACCAAAAAGCAGGGTAAACGGACCGACACCGGAACATGATTTGGCATCTCCTCTAAGGGGATAAAGCCTACATGCCATGGATTGATAAACAACCCCACCTGGTTATGGAAATAAGGGCCTCCGGCAAAGACTTTATTGCGGTTAGCCAAGCAGTTAAAAGTGACCATAAAATAGCTATTTGCTAGCAGCATGATATCCATTTCACCTTCCGGTGCCCAAGTTGGTGCAGGAGCACCTACCTGACAGCTGGCCTTCATGAGGCAGTTAGTTGTTTTAGGTCTTGTTTGTGTTTTCAAGAAGGTCTGATAAGACCAAATGCATGTAATAAGGTCACGCTGATCATGATAAGATCATGCTGACCAGGCTTTTACTATTTTTAGTTAGTTTGTTAGAACAGTTGTCATGCTGTAGGGTCCGGTTGGATCTCCCAGCCGCCTGGAGAGTTCCCAGCCGCTTGGAGTCAGGTCAGTAGTACTCGTAGGGAAATCTATTTAAGCATGAGGATCGGATGGTATTAGATATCATCGATCAGACTTTGCGAGAGTGAGGCAGAGAGAGAGAAACTGATCATTGTATTTACATCTTTTGAAATCAAATAAAGTGTTCCTGTTTGTGTTCATCCTCTGTTGCATTCCATTGCTTGATCGATTTGCTGGTTTGGTGGCTGTATGGATTCACTGATCCATTCCACCGGTTGATTCATCTGATCGGTGGAATGGTCATGTATAGTAGGTTAGGTTGTAGTTTGTTTGTTTGCATGCAGGTGTGCAGGATCGCGGTTGAAAAGTGTTGAAGACCCTAGCATGGGCATGTGCTAGGTCGAGTTGATAAATTCGAGTTGGAAGATCACCCTGAGAGTGGATCGGGTCGTCCCTGGAGGATCGGCGAAGTGAAATTTCGCTAAGGCTGAAAGTTCGTCAAAACGGCATCATCAGGATATCTTGGTGAATATCCTGCAGTCAGTTTGGGTATCGTCATCCGGATAAGTGAAGATGAGCATGATGCTTTCGAGTGCATGAAGTGCAAGTGCATCGGGGTGATCATCATCAGGAGGGCCGAGGAGGAGCGTATCGGCATCAGGTTGAAGATCGGGTTGATCAAGTTGATCGCGGGCCGAAAAAAACTAAGTTTGGCCAACAGCAGGATATGACGTCATCATCATCATGATATACGTCATCAGGACATTTCAGAGCGGCAGGATATTGAGAAGCTGTGGGTGACGTCATCGTCATCAGGATCTACGTCATCAGGATATCAGGTGACGCAAACATCGAGGAAAGGTACGAGGAGTGAAGGTTTGTCTTCATCAGGATAAATGGAAGGAACCGGATGTTCTTTATCCTGTTGAATATCATGATGTTGAATATCATGATGCTGAAGGAAGAGAAGACGGAAGTTGTCGCTGAAATGAACAGTGGACGTCAGGAGGATGTTCGCGCTGGTCGAACATGATGATCTTGCCGAACATGATGATGCTGCCGATAATCGAGTAAGGTGATAGGCGAAAGTGCGAAGGCTTGTCTGCAGGAGGATATCGGTCGGCAGGTGAAATATGATGGTGATGCTGACAGTGAAATCAAATATGATAATGATGAGGATGAATATGATGATGATGATGGGCTGCAGACGTCCATGCTATGTGTCAATGTTTTAGTGTGGATGCCTCTGCATCATAGTGGTATCAGAGCTCAGCAAAAGGTCTGGGCTGTTGTGTGTTGATTCTGTCATCGAAAGGGCAGAGGTAGAGTTGAATTGTGTGTTGTGTGTTGGTTGAGAGGTTGACAAAATGCCTCCGAAAGGTAGTGGTACTGCAAGGGAATTGCAAGAAATGAAGGAGAAACATGCTAGAGAAATGAGGAAGATGAAGGAGCTTGCTGAAGCACTTCAAGCCAGGCTGACAGCCCTGGAAAAGAACAAAAAGAGGGAAGTGGAAGACAGTGAGTCTGAAGAAGATGAAGATACTGTTGAAGAGTATGAAGAGGTAGCTGAAGATCTGGATGCTGAAGACCAGAGATTGGCAAAACTGTTAAAGGCAGTACAGAGTGATAAACCTAAGGTAAAGGTTGATGTTTCCAAGTATACTGGAAGTTTGAATGAAGATGAGTTGTTGGATTGGATTGCTGCACTTGATAATCACTTTGAATGTGAAGATGTTGCTGAGGATCAGAAGGTAAAGGTTGCAAAGACCAAGTTAGGAGGTCATGCTTTGGTATGGTGGGATTATGTACAATCTGAGAGGAGGAAACAAGGGAAGTCAAAGATCACTTCATGGGATAAGATGGTAGCAAGGATAAAAGGTAAATTCTTGCCAAGGGATTATGAAATCCAGATGTTTAAGAAGCTGCAATTATTAAAGCAGAAGGAAAGGGATGTGAAGACATATACAGAAGAGTTTTATAAATTGAGTATGAGATCTGGTCATCATGAGAATGAGGTAGAAAAGGTGGCTAGGTACTTGGCTGGTTTGAGATTTAACATACAGGATGAGTTAGTTTTAGCTAACCCTAAGAATGTGGAGGATTGTTATCAAATGGCAATCAGGATTGAAGAAAAGATGAATAGAGGACATGATAAGTCCATGAGAGGAAGAGGAAACAATAGGGGAAGAGGAGCAGCCCCTACACAAAAGCAAACCAATGAGGGTCAAGAAGACACTGGTAAAGGACAGGGACAGTCTGATTTCAGAGGTGGATGGAAAGGTAATAGAGGAAGATTTGGAGGTGGTAGAGGTTCTACTACATTTTCAGGAAAATGTTACACCTGTGGTGAGTTTGGTCATCCATCTTTCAAATGTCCAGAAAACAAAGGTTCATCATCCAGAAATGATAGAACTAGTGACAAGAGAGTACAACTGGTACAAGAAGAGACAGTAGAGCAAAGTGCACAGAGTTCAAACACTTATCACAAGGATAAGGAGGCTGATAATTATGGATATCCAGAGAGTGGAGAATCATTGATGTTAAGGAGAATTAGTTTGCAGGCATCAAAGGATCTGATGCAAAGAAGAGCTCTTTTCAAGACCATATGCAAGAGCAAAGGTAAAAAATGCAAGGTTGTCATTGATACTGGTTCAACAGACAACATGGTATCCCAAGAAATGGTGGATAAACTGAATTTGGAAAGGATTCCACATCCACACCCTTACAAGGCATCTTGGGTGAGTGATAGTCAATCACTTTTTGTCTCTGAACAGGCATATGTGGATTTCCAGATTGGAGCATATCATGATAGAATTTTGTGTGATATATTGCCTATGGAATGTTGTCACCTACTGTTGGGTAGACCATGGCAATTTGACAGAAGGGTACTGTATGATGGGTATGCTAATACCTACACCATCAAGAAGGATGGGAAGATTATTAAGTTGATGCCATTGCAGGCAAATGCTACAGTACAGAAGGCAGCCCAAATCATTTTAATGGGAAAGAAGGAATTTGTGCAGATGCCTAGAGGAGCAGGCATAAAGGCAGTTAAGGACACTGCAGGGAAAGGAGTTGTTAAAGACAACAAGCTGCAGAAAGTTTCAGTTGTGACTGACAGGGGTCAGCAGCAGGTTCAGAAACAGGTTTGCACACAGCAACCAGTTCAGAAGAATGACAGGGATGTTGTCATAGTTGGGACTATTGCTTGTCCTATAAAGGTTGACAGGAAGATAGGATTGAACATTTCAGAAGTTCAAGAGGCAGTTCAGACAGAGGTTCTGGTCAGACAATCTGACAAACACAGAGACAACCTGAGAAGGGCCTACATTGACAGGCATGCAGATTTACTTGCCAGAAAGCAAGTTACAGTTCAGAAGTCTTGGAGAAGCCAAGAGATAGCAGAGGATAATGCTGGAGCAGGTCAGACTATTGACAAGGCAAAGTGTAAAGGTGGAGGACTTCCACATACTAAACTCATGGGACATGAGTTCTTTTCTGTTGGGGAGTATGGTGCAGGAGCACCTACCTGACAGCTGGCCTTCATGAGGTAGTTAGTTGTTTTAGGTCTTGTTTGTGTTTTCAAGAAGGTCTGATAAGACCAAATGCATGTAATAAGGTCACGCTGATCATGATAAGATCATGCTGACCAGGCTTTTACTATTTTTAGTTAGTTTGTTAGAACAGCTGTCATGCTGTAGGGTCCGGTTGGATCTCCCAGCCGCCTGGAGAGTTCCCAGCCGCTTGGAGTCGGGTCAGTAGTACTCGTAGGGAAATCTATTTAAGCATGAGGATCGGATGGTATTAGATATCATCGATCAGACTTTGCGAGAGTGAGGCAGAGAGAGAGAAACTGATCATTGTATTTACATCTTTTGAAATCAAATAAAGTGTTCCTGTTTGTGTTCATCCTCTGTTGCATTCCATTGCTTGATCGATTTGCTGGTTTGGTGGCTGTATGGATTCACTGATCCATTCCACCGGTTGATTCATCTGATCAGTGGAATGGTCATGTACAGTAGGTTAGGTTGTAGTTTGTTTGTTTGCATGCAGGTGTGCAGGATCGCGGTTGAAAGGTGTTGAAGACCCTAGCATGGGCATGTGCTAGGTCGAGTTGATAAGTTCGAGTTGGAAGATCACCCTGAGAGTGGATCGGGTCGTCCCTGGAGGATCGGCGAAGTGAAATTTCGCTAAGGCTAAAAGTTCGTCAAAACGGCATCATCAGGATATCTTGGTGAATATCCTGCAGTCAGTTTGGGTATCGTCATCCGGATAAGTGAAGATGAGCATGATGCTTTCGAGTGCATGAAGTGCAAGTGCATCGGGGTGATCATCATCAGGAGGGCCGAGGAGGAGCGTATCGGCATCAGGTTGAAGATCGGGTTGATCAAGTTGATCGCGGGCCGAAAAAAACTAAGTTTGGCCAACAACAGGATATGACGTCATCATCATCATGATATACGTCATCAGGACATTTCGGAGCGGCAGGATATTGAGAAGCTGCGGGTGACGTCATCGTCATCAGGATCTACGTCATCAGGATATCAGGTGATGCAAACATCGAGGAAAGGTACGAGGAGTGAAGGTTTGTCTTCATCAGGATAAATGGAAGGAACCGGATGTTCTTTATCCTGTTGAATATCATGATGTTGAATATCATGATGCTGAAGGAAGAGAAGACGGAAGTTGTCGCTGAAATGAACAGTGGACGTCAGGAGGATGTTCGCGCTGGTCGAACATGATGATGCTGCCGAACATGATGATGCTGCCGATAATCGAGTAAGGTGATAGGCGAAAGTGCGAAGGCTTGTCTGCAGGAGGATATCGGTCGGCAGGTGAAATATGATGATGATGCTGACAGTGAAATCAAATATGATGATGATGAGGATGAATATGATGATGATGATGGGCTGCAGACGTCCATGCTATGTGTCAATGTTTTAGTGTGGATGCCTCTGCATCACAAGTCCTCTGGGCCCAAGATTCCAAAAACTATAGCGATGACCTCATCCCTAAAAATTTGCAATACAAGGAGTGATTTGAATAATATTCAATGTCTTTAGCAAGCATCTCCAGTGGAATGACTAGATTTGGCCTCTCCTTGCAGTGCTCAAGACAGCCATTAACCTTAGGGATCTGCGCACTATGAGGTGCATCTGCTCCACAAAACCCTGATTCTAGAGTGAAAAGATTATTGTTGAAAGTCTTCATGCCTTGATCTAGAGACTTCGAGCCTATCGCTGCCTGGAAGTCCAAATCGGGAGACACCCCTGAAGCCTCACCCTTCGAAAAAGCCATCAAACCCTAGCCAGAAAGGCACTACTTACAAAAGGCTAAGTGTGGGGTAGCCCCACACCACCTCCCCCTCTCGATCTCTACCCAAACAAACACCACCCAAACTAGCCCTCACCCACGCCAGAAGAGGAGAAAGAGACCCCACACCAGAAACCCTGAGCACAACCTGCTCCATGCACCCTGAAGCACCAACCTTCGGCAGCCAAAACCTTACAAGAACTGACCACAGAAACACCAGAGGTGGAATCACCACGCACGGCACCACGGAAACCCCCAGGCAGACAAGGAATGCAGAAATGGAGCAACCACTAGCCGCGACCCCCAGGAAAGAAGGCACAGAGAAGTGAAAGTGAAGCGACCCCCCCGAAAATGCTAATCGACCCCACCCAGACAGCGCAGGCACTAGAGAAATCTAATCACGAGCTAGGGCTTGGATGCCCTAGCTCGGCCCTCGAAGAAGCAGACAAAAACGCCATTCATCATTTTTGATTGGTGTTGTTAAGTGTAATATTCATTTGAATTTTATTTTTTATATTATATATGTTATTATCATTTTGAGCAAAAAAAATTTAATGAGTTATCAGAGGACAGTAAAATCTTTATTGAAGGATAATATTGATCAATATTTGTACTTAGTTCTATACTCAATTTATTGTCAGTTTGGCTTATACAAATCTACCAAATAGTAGAAGTGACTGTCATAGTGAATTAGAACAACAAAGGAAACAAACTGAATTGACTATATTTTCATTTCGATTGGAATCAAAATCTTCCAGATTATGTGAAACCTATTTGTTTATCTATGGTTGATGTTTGATATCTAAAAGTATTGTGAACAATTTGTTCAGAGATTGTGTGTAGCTAAGAATGCAAGGATGCACAACAGTACTATAGTGTAAATTTGGAATTATTCAGTTTTCTACCCTATACTTGACTAGCTGAGAATTATGGATGGGATAAATTCTCTACGTCATCTAGCCAAGCCTAGAATAGAAGGGATCTTGTTTAAACTATGGTGTTAGTAATTGAGTATTATAATTTTAAGTATATTTAAGTGTGAAATAATGATTTCTATTAACAAGTTTGAGAAAGAGGTGTGCGAACATATGACACACATCTCCATTTTGGAATGTATAATTTATTATAAAATCTTTGGCCAAAGTAATGCAAAATCACTGCTTGCATTTTTTGGTTCACAATGTCTTTTAATTTGCAAATTAGTCGGATTGTGTTGTACCTAGCTAGAGGCATTCTAGAGTCGTATGATTGATTGTTTGTAAATCAAACACAACACTAGTTCTCGGATGTCATAATGGATCTTGTCGATTCCCTTAATCCACTACTCTCATGAAGGGTAGGATCATTTCCAAATGGAAGATGTGCAGGGGACTGTTGGTCTGTGGTTGGAGGAAAAGCACTTGTGTGATGCTCTCTCTCTTGCAGTTGAAGATTGCCGAAGACTTGGATAATCAGTGACATCACTTGTATTTCATATGATTTATGTATCATTGCAAACTTGTAAAATTGTAAAAATAGCATCAGGATGAAGATGCAATCTTGTAATATGTACTTTATGTATGTCAATTTATTCATTTATTTTGTAAATGATGTATGAATTGGGAAATTTCATTATGAATCTTATTTTGGTATTTAAGATTTACTTATGCTTTATTAAAAAAAATATGTTTGGCTTCGCCTTAGAAAATTTTTAGTAAATTTAGATAATGGACAATAGTTTGTTTCAATTTATATCTTTATTGAATTCATATACCATACACTCCATATCATCCTATCTTTTTCATTGCTAACAAGACAATTGTGTTTTTCTATGGCATCCTATAATGCTTTGCTATATTAATGTTTTCCATATTTACACTAAATAAATCTTAAATTAAAAATTTAGATAACTAACAAATAACCCACTTTTTAGAGTAAAAAAAGATTACAATATAAATTAAAAAATATAATATTTTTTTTAGAACTAAATGTTTGTCAAATGGTGGAACATTTTGGTTAGCATAAAAATAATATGAAGGTTAGATAATTAATAGGCACAATAGGCACATCAATGATGATGACATTATTTTTTTTGTTGCTAGGCTATTATTAGTTTCGGCCATATAAGTTCTAGTAATACAAAAATAACACACATACATACATATATATGTGTGTGTGTGTGTGTGTGTGTGTGTGTGTGTTATTTTTGTATTACTAGAACTTATATGGCCAAAACTAATAATAGCCTAGCAACAAAAAAAATAATGTCATCATCATTGATGTGCCTATTGTGCCTATTAATTATCTAACCTCCTTTTTTTAGGGAAATATATATACTATGAAAATTTTGAGTTATGTTGGTTGAATATGGCACGCCAAGTGTACCATATATAACTTTTTTCTTTTTTTCTTTTAAATAAAATTTATACTATAAAATTTATTAGTTAACTTCATTGAATAAGACACCGCAAATGTTGCCACATATATTTAATTAGTATAAAAATAAAAATATATTATTTTTATACCACCAAAATTTTATTACAGAATTTTAAAAAAAATTAACAAAACAACTTTTATAATAACAACCTATCAGCCAAAAGTTATCAAACCAACAGGTCTCTATTACTAGACTTATTTGATATCATAATCCTCCTTGAAAAGGAATTTATTCATAATTAAGTAAAATATCAAACCAGTACGCCTCTATTACTAATCATATATGAGGAATTTATTCATAAGTAACAAAGCTTGGTTTTTCCAAAGCAGTAGAAGCCAAATAAGTGCAGCCAACTTGAACATATAGTCTTTAATGAAACAGTTTGATACGACAAAACCTTGGCTCCTCCTGGAAGAAACTGTGACTCCTTTCCTTATCAATTTACAAACCTCCATGAAAGTAACGTTGTGAACAGAAAATTTTCTTCGCCATAGATTTCAAGCATTGGATAACAACAGATCCTCAATGGGCAGCGACAACAAATCCTTTCAGAAGAAAGATAAATTAACAAGTTTGGTCTCACCTCAAAAATCTAATGCCAAACAAAATATGTTTATGACATATTTCGTCCATGGTGGTCACTGGTGTCTGGTGTGTCACTGTAACATTAATGAGAAATTTATTTTTTCAAACAATTGGCCTTAAATTTGTTATTCATAGCCTATAGGCTTCATGAATTGTTCATTTACAAGATCCCTGGACCCCTGTAATCATAAAATATGGATTATGTCTACGTCTATGGATTCTATGGTATGTTAGATATCTATTTACATGGTTTATTTAACATTTAATTTGTTTAAATTGTTTTTTTAGTTTGCAGTAGACAAATTGAATTATTATTTTTTTAATCAATTCTGTAATGTAGTGATAATTCAAATCTTTAAATAGTACTGTTATTACAATACACTTTTGAAGGTTTATTACTTGAAAATATAAATCTTCATGTACTTTAGGGGAGAGAGTCAATAGTTGAATAGCTTAACTTCGTGCCTCTCAAAATTATATTTGACAATTTCAAATTATTCCAAAATTTTTACAGCAGCTTATTTAGCAAGGCCCTTACTTATAACTAAAGTTTCAAGACTTATTTAAATATACTTCTTCATGCACTGAGTACTTACCGTGTACTCTATGTATATTAATGACAACACAATTATTGTTGATTTTTTCTACACATGTAATAGCCCTTGACCACATGGAACACGTAACTTGTGGTAGATTTGTGGTCTTTAATACAACTAGCCAAGAATCTATAAACCTTGTAAAAATATATTAACACATTAAATATTTAACTCTACAATTTGAAATGCCTTTAGTGTATCTCAGTTTTTTTTAAGTTGCTTTTTAATGAGGAATTTTGGGATGATATAAACCTTGAAACTATATTAAATACATGGCAACACCAAATATAATTATAAATATAAATATAATTAATAATTAAATAGATAAGACTTGGCATTAATTATTTAAATAATCTTTCATACGTATATTTTTACTTATTAGAAGTAGATAATTTCATTTCTTTTTGAATTGATGTAATAGTAGTGTGGTCTTTTTCCTTCTCAAAATTTATGAACAAGTAATGTACATATTTTGATTGAGAAAATGGTTGTAAGGGTGGAAAGTGCATTCCTAGCACTTTTTCCCATTCATTTTGGATTTTCTTTGACTTTATCCAGAATGTAATGATTGTTAGTGCTAAACTTTATTATATATTACTTATTCTAAGTAATATAATTAGCACATGGCTTTAAGCCACTTTAGGTGGCTAGGTGTCGACTTGTAGAGTTTGACACAACTCTCCAAGCTATGTGTGGACATCCTTTTGCCACTTGGTGATGTTGGGCTGTGATTGCTATGACTGCCCGAACTGTTTCCAGCCTTGCAAGTGGTGCATATGTCTCATCATAATCTCATCCAGGCTGTTGTTTGTACCCTTTGACAACCAGTCTTGCCTTATGTCTTTCAATCTTTCCTTCAGCAGTAGACTTGGTCTTATAAACCCACTTAACTCCAATCACTTGTTTACCCTTGGGTAAATGAGTTAGCTGCCATGTGTCATTCCTCTCTATGGCATCCAATTCTTCATCCATGGCTTTACACCATTTCTCTTCTTTCACAGCTTCTTCAAAGTGCATTGGATCACTACAAGAAAATAATGCTAAATCCAAATTCTCATCATCATCAGCATACCTTGTGCTATCATAAATCTCCTTCACACTTCTTGTTCTCCATGGCATCAATGATGCAAGTGTCGGGTCTGAATTACCTCTGGCGCTGCTGTTGTTCTGACCTCCAGAGCTATTGTACTGCTGACCTCTGGAGTTGCTGATCTTCAGAGCTGCTGTGCTGCCGTCCACCTCTAGAGCTACTCTACTGAACACCTCTGAAACTACTATTCTCTAATGCTCTACAGTAGTTTATCCCCGAGCTGCTACTCTCTGTAGTTCCTCCAGAGTTGCAGTCCTCCATAGCTTCTTCATCTTTAAGGGGTATTGTAACTGAAATACCTATGGTGCTATCCACAGTTCCATCCCATGCTTCATTCTCAATGAACTCAACATCCCTACTGATCACAACCTTTTTGGTGATGGGATTATATAGTCTATAGGCTTTTGACTCTTCACTATAGCCTATGAAGATACATTTTTCACTTCTATTATCAAATTTATGTCTCTTCTCTTTGGGTACGAATGCATATGCCACACACCTGAAGATTCTTAGGTGTTCAACACTCCATTTGTTGTTTGTCCACACCTCTTGCGAAATCCTATCACAAACAACCTTTGTAGGACACCTATTCAATAGGTAAACCGTTGTTGTTACAGCTTCACCTCAAAAATCATGTGATAGTCCTTTTGCTTTCAGCATGCTTGATGCCATCTCTTGAATGGTTCTATGTTTCCTTTTAGCCACTCCATTTTGCTGTGGAGTATACCTAGTTGTAAATTGTTTTTGTATGCCTTCATTCTTGCAGAAATTTAAAAATTCCTTGGAGATATACTCTCCCCCTCTATCTGTTCTTAGGGCTTTGATATAGTGGTCGCTTTGTTTTTTAGCTAATGCCTTAAACCACTTGAATTTCTCAAAGGCTTCTGATTTGTTCTTCAAAAAATAAACCCAGATTTTTCTGCTGTAATCATCTATGAATGTCATAAAATAAGTATTTCCAGCCAAGGTGTGGGTTTTCATGGGACCACACAAATCTGAGTGCACCAACTCCAATGGTGCTTTTGCTCTTCTAGAATACCTTGATTGAAAGGGTTGTCTATGCTGCTTTCCTAAAATGTAGGCTTCACATTTTCCATTGGGCTCTACAATGTTTGGTAGCCCTCTAACCATGCCTTTCTTGGACAATAAACTCAAACCAGAAAAACTTAAGTGCCCATACCTCAAATGCGACAATTTGGATGGGTCTTTGATAACTATCCTAAAGGTTGATTGTTGTCCCACTGCTATGAGCCCCAGAGATAGTGCGGGAAACTATGCCAGAGATAGCACTGGAGATGGTATCGGAGACTCTATGTGTATCCTAAGAGGAAACATTTTGTTTTTTGTCATCTGCACTGCTGCAATCACTTTCTTACTGCCTCCTTTATCAAATATTGTGCACTCTCTATTTTCCATCAAGATTTTATAACCATTTTGGACCATCTGTCCAATGCTTAATAGGTTATGTTTTATGCCAGGGGCATAGTAAACATCCTGGATCTTCCTCCTTTCACCATTCTTGGACTAAATGTTGACTGTCCCTTTTCCCATGACGGGAACTTGCTCATTGTTTCCCATTTTTACTTCAGTCTTGATGCTGCTATCTATGGAGGCAAAGAAGTTTTTATTTCCACTCATGTGGTTGCTACAACTGCTATCTAGATACCATACTTCATCACTACTCCTTTCAGCAAGGTTGCAAACAATAAATGCATTTGACTATTTTTTATTTTTAGCCTTGTTCTCATTTGCTACATTAGCATTTGGCCTCCATGATCACGTTGTTTCTTTCTACATTCACTAGCATAATGATCAAACTTATGACAGTAATAACATTGAACATTACTTTTGTCATACCTCTTATTAGAATTGTTCTTCCTTTTTTTGATAGCTTGGCTGTGAGTTGCTTGCCTCTTCTTGGCTATTTGAAACTCCTCTTCCAGAGTTGCTTCTTCCTCTACCTCTTTGACCTCTACCTCTACTATTTCTTCCTCTCCCCCTACCTCTTGCATTGGTTTGAGCCTTGAAGGCTTGCTCAAGGGAAGGAGCCGATCTATTCAACTGCTACTCATGGCTTTGTAGAGAACCCATCAACTCATCCACTGTCATCTTGGATAGATCCTTTTGTCTCTTCAATGGTTATGACAATAGAGTCAAATCTAGAAGGTAGACTCCTTAGGATTTTCTCAACAATCCTTTGTTCATCCATGGTTTCTCCATTTATCCTTAGCTGATTTATCATGGTAGAAACCCTAGTGTGAAAGTCTAAAATAGACTCACTCTCCTTCATCTGTAGGGTCTAAAAATCTCTCCTAAATAGCTGGAGTTTTATTGATCTCACCTTGTTAGTTCCCTTATAGTTGTTCTACAATATTTCCCATGCCTGCTTTGAGTAGTTTGTTGCTGCAATGTGGGGGAAAATAGCCTTTGCCAAGGCTGCTTCAATTAGACTGAGGGCTTTTGCAACGTTCATTCTTGTTTCCTTCAACTGGTTTCTTTGAGCATTAGATAGGGCTGCATAAGCTGTTGGGTCTGTGATGTCTGTGAACCCATTGATAACCAACTCCCATAGGTCATTAGTAACTAGTATAGTCTTCATCTTTTTAGTCTAGATGTCATAATTTTGTCCATCAAAATTTGGTGGCTTCTACCATCCTTTGCTGTCCCCACCTGTCATGCTTCTCAAATCTGAGAAGGCTGATAATGCATAGACAAACTGGGGCTTATATAAAACACCCACAAAAAATTTCTAACTACCCAAAAAAATAGGGCTCTGATACCACTTGTTGGAAGGGCAGGGGAGGCAAGATGGCTATCTAGTAAACAAAAGCTACAGCAATTTATGGACAGCACAACCACAAACACAAACAGAGAAGAGAAACAATGCACAAATGACAGCGAATTATATTTATATTTTCCACTTTTAAAAATTACATTCAAAACTTCTTACAAACTTCAATGCAGAGTTACTGTTCTATTTTTCTGATTTGCCCCAATCACTGGAGCTGCAAACTAAGTCTCTGGAGCTACCTGTAGGAACTCCGTAGATGCCTATGTGTAACCCTATGCTGCTGCACACAAAACCTTCTATTGTCTGCAATATTCTCTCTGTTATTCTCTTCCTTCACATTCCTTCTGCTGCTGTAGGTTAACTCTCATTCCTTTCATATGGTCAACTATTTTTCCCTCCTATTTGTCTCATTCATTCATACCTAGAATATGGGTGCTCAAACTCATTTCAAATTCAAAATCACCTACCATTATTGAATGTTGGCAGGCCAATGGTTGCTGGAGCAGATTTTGGAGATCCCATGTCTAACGCGGGGGCAAGGGAAATAAATGCACACTGACGGAAGATTAAATTTCCAATAGGTGAGTGAAGTGTTGAAGTCGACTCAACCTCCTCACTTATTTGTACTTGCCTTTTTGTTGTTATACATGCCATATTTGCATACATTTTCATGTTGGAATTTGCAATATTCATTTGCTACTCTCTATCTCTTTGACTCTCCGTTTCTTCATGGTATCAGAGTGGGAGGAGGTCAAGTGCAGCTTGTAAGGCTGTCTTGTTTTGTATTTCATCATTGAAGTTATATTGTGTTATTTTTTTCTCTATTTTTCAGCAAACAGAGGCAAATGAGAGTTTGTAACCTGGAGGTCAGCATCGGAAGGTAAGAGAGGAGATTTTGGGGAGCTGTTGTCCACGTGAAGGAGAGGACTTTGGTATGCAAAAAAAGAGGTTGTGTTGCAAGAAGAGGGTGCATGCCTCCACTAAACTGAGTCATCCTCCATTGGAGGGGTGACCTGTAGGAGATGGTACCATCCCAGGCACACATGCCCATCCAAGGCGCAAGGAAAAGCAAAGTCACCCTTGCCAAATTTATCCATGTCTCACCCTAGCATATTCGCCCCTGAATTCAGCTATGTCTCGCCCTAACAAATTCACCCATGTCTCAACTTCAAACGAGTCAATTTGAGCACCTTTTGTGTCACTTGAGGGTTTCTCTTGTGCCTCCGTGACAACCTGCAGTTTTGGATTTTTTAACAAAAAAATCTCTACAAATCCTGGCCGCTATTGCCTCATTTGGCCGCCCAAGCAAATACATTGTTTTGGGCATTTTTTTAACCCTAAATCTCCATTGCTCTAAATCTTGGGCTCCTCATATTTTGTTTTTTATATTTTGCAAAGCATATGTCTATGCTTTTTTTAGTGTTTAAGTATAGGCAATTATTAAATTATTTTTTATTGTCTAAAAGAACTAAGGATATAAAATAAAATACAAATTTTTGAGGGGGGGGATTTATATTTGGCTAAAATTGTTTTGTGAATTTAAGTTTTTTTTAAACCCTTTTATCTTCGTTTGTCAAAGACGAAGGGTGAGGTCCGATTTGGCAAGAGGCCAATGCCCCCTCACAATTCAAACCTTTGTAAATTTCACTCTTTTTCAACTCCAATGAGTGGTTAGATGGCGAGGCTTCCTCTCGCCATAGGCATTTTTTTTCTGACTTTAGTGCAAATGTATTAAAATAGGCCATTTTTGCAGGAAATTGATCATGTAATAACTTTTGATCGATAGCTCAAAATTGAGCACAGTTTTTTGCAAAAGTTAATGTTTTCACATTTCCCATCTATTGGACCTACTTATATTGTAAAACAAACTAATTTATAAAGTGCCAAAAGTGGAGGGGTCACATAATCAGGGGGGTTTCCTAATGTGTTGATTTCTATTGTCTAAATAAATTAACATGTTTGTAATCATGGGATATGAAACTCACTCTTATGTAATCAACCTAAACAAAGGTAATTATAGGTCCTGGTGTGATGGCATCCTAAAACACCTCAAGTGCCATAATCTCATGCCATATCTATATGGACTTATCCCTAAACCAGGTAACCAATCTCAGAAGGATAAGTGGTTCAATAATCCTTATCATATTTGTGGATTAATAAGTTTACATATACTAGATGTTTCTTTGTATGCCATCATGGATGCTAAATGTCCACATGCATTATGGATCAAAATTTGGGAAATACATGGAGACTTAAGCATTTCTTCCTTCCTGCATGATCCTGCTATGATCACAACTCACATCCCACATCATGATACAGATACAAAATGTCTAATTGACATAGAGGAAATCATCATTCCTCCAACATCTCCTGTTGCTTCATTCGATTTCAGAGTCGCTTCCTCGAAAGCTTCTAGCATGTCTTTGCAGTAGGATCATATTAGTCTTCCTAGCATTGTTGATTGGGAAAGATTTGTACCTAACATTGCTTGTCTATTTGTAGAGTCTCGCATTGTTGACTTGGAAGCATACATTGAGTACATCAATCTTCTCTTTGATGACAGTTTCGATCAAGCTGCATCTCCATTATCCTCTTCGAATATTCATGTTCTATGTCTGTCTACACATGGTTTTGGATTTTCATCATCTTCGTCTATTAAGCATGTACTTAATTTGATTATAGCATACTTCGGCATCAACATGGAGACACTTGACCATTCTTTGAAGACATCACAATTGGCATCATCATCCTTGGATCACATTTAGCATGATTCAGGATCATACATATATCTTTCGGCATATTCCTAATCAGAATGGGGAGATATCTAGCATCTTCAATTGGTTTCATTTCTTCCCAAGGGAAGGAACATTGTTCGGCATTCTTAGATTTACATCTACATCCTTTGTCAACTATTCAGCCTCACTGTACTAAGACATGTATTATGGGGGGTCTCATAGACCTTCTATCATTTTCTCTCTTATTGGGGGTAACATATATTGTACTTAGTGAAAGTAGTACTTCTTCATTTGTATAATTTTCATACATCTTTTCTCTTTTTTGGAGGGCAGTTTTGCCCACATAGATTTCTACCTTTCTCCACTTCATGAGAGATTACTTTGTACATGGGTACCTCACCAGGCCTAGTAGCTGGGATCCATCTCTTATTGTACCTACCTAAGCTATGCTTAAGGGCGGGTTTAGTGCTAAAATTTATTATATATTACTTATTCTAAGTAATATAATTAGCACATTGCTTTAAGCCACCTTAGGTGACCAAGTGTCAACTTGGAGAGTTTGACATAACTCTCCAAGCTATGTGTTGACATCCTTTTTCCACTTAGTGAGTGGAGTGTTGAGGTTGACTCAACCTCCTCACTTATTTGTACTTACCTTTTGGTTGTTATACATGGCAAATTTGCATGCATTTTCATGCTAGGATTTACAATATTCATTTGCTACTCTTCATCTCTTTGATTCTTAGTTTCTTCAATGATTTAGTGTCAAAATCATATATTTTGTGCAAGAGTTGTCATACAACTTGTACCTTATCACATTTTGAGTCATGACCCCTAGTAATCTAAACCCAACCCCCATTCTATTATTCCTTATCCTAGTTCAAACCCATAGGTGTCATATTAAACTTGATTCAAAACTCCTAAGGGATTCACTTAGTAAACATATATTATATTTCCTTCAGTCAAGGAATATTAATAATACCTCTAATTTTGATTTCTATATCTATATCTTAAATTTTTTACACCCCTTCTGATATACAATTCCCTTTAAAATATCCCTTGTTTTTATCAAATATGTTAGCACCTATTTTATTAAAGAAAATTTTTATACCCCTTCATATGTTCAACAAAACAATTCATTTCTACCAATATTACACCTAGCCCTAAATGAGAATCTTGAATTAATTTTGATAAGAGATTATGAAAATAAAATACATTAAAAATATTTGTATACTATAATAACTTTATATTTCAAGACTTCAAATATAATTTGAAATGTTTTAAGGATAACTATTTGATGTGAATATTTGGTCATTCTAGGTTACTTTTACATGTTTGGATTGAGAAATAAATAGTAATCAAGTGCACTATATAAATTGTAAGAAACTAGAAATATGATCATTCACTAATGTCATATTTACTTATCAAAACCAAAAAAATCCTTTTTACTAGTATCATAATGTAATCCTTTAAATAATGTACCTATTACCATCTAAAAAAAGCTAAAAATGGTAAGAAAATGTAATATTTATTTTCTTACCATTGTCAAGTGAGAAACTAATTTGATGTATGAGGTTTCTACCCTCTTAGTGGATGCCCACAAGGAATGTTATTTCTTATTTAGCCTATGTACTATCCTACAAGGTACATACATAGGTCAAATCCCTCTTTCTAAATTAAATTTGTGTCTCCTCTATGGTGTACAAGCACCATCATTTAATGGGCACTTAGGACTAAACAAACATGTGTACAATCCCTACATAAATAGCATAACCAATTCCTCTTTATGGCCTCATAAAAGTAATAATTTGTTATGTACAAAAAAGGGGATGAAGGAGACAAGCATACAAATCGAAATCAAACCCTCTTCCACAATAACATTCAAGGACAAGATCGAGCCAAATCACTACCAAATGGAGGTGGACTTAGCTACAAGTCTTGTACTCAAGAGTGCTATGGAAAGATAAGATTTAACCAAGCCTTTTTTTATCAAACACTTGGTTAAATATGCATAAAACCCTAGTTATCAAATAATTAGCTTATAATAGACTTAAAACGATTGAAACCTAGAAATCAAATGTACAAAGATGATCAGAGAGATATCAAAACCTATGTTCTAGAAGTTGGATTGTTAGAGGATGATGGAGCGGGCACCCAAGTCCAGAAATTTTGAATCTTCATAAACCCAAAACTAGAGAAATGTTGCAGAGAGTATCCTGATGTCAGATTCAATGCTCGTTTGAGCAGGAGGACTTCAGGGCAGGTGCTCAAGTCTTCTACATTAGAATATTCACAAACTACTTTTGGATCCTAAAATCCTTTCCCTTACACAACGTTCCTGTACCTTCACTTCTTTAAACTTCGCACCTGTAACTTGCATACAAGAAGAAAAGGGGCTTGGGGGTTGTGGTGTTTAGGGATTTGCCTCAGTCAAATCCTAGGATAGCATTCAAGCTTCTGTGAGGCCTACTTTTTCATTCCCTTACATTTGAATATTTATTTTACTATTGATGATACATTTAGACTTATGGGACTGTTGATCCCGAATTCCTGAACTATTAGACTTTATGATGTATGTGGATTGTTATGCTTACTATGTTTATGATGTGTTTAGACCTGGATATTGCTTTACTGGTGATGTTAGATAGATGGTTTATATTATGATGATATGGGAAAACTAATTGGTTGATGTTAGTTAGAAATTTGTTTTGTGATTCAAACTTGGGAATGGATGTTTGAAATGTAGAATTTAGAATCTAATTGTAATGTGATTTCCTTTATGCTTATATGAACTTGTGATATTTTATGAGAGTGTATGCTTCAGGTTGCTTCGGCTATTATTTATATGTGGAATTAACTTTTTGATTGAGTGCACAGGTATTTCTAACAAGCCACAAAAATTGGAGATCATCCCACACACGATGTTGTTATCCCCTATGAAGTCAATCTGGTTCCACGAGGAACCAAGATCAACTCTGTGCATGATGAAATTCTGTAATGTTGATTGCATGTTGTTAGTCACGCTAAGTCTACCCCTCTTTTATTTTGAATTCTAATTGGTGTTGTAAGAATATTGTCTTTTGAAATTCATCTTTTAAATTTTAAATTTTGAGACCCCTTTTCATGTGCTTTAACTTAACCCTTAGTGCTCAAAATGAGCTAAACTTGACCCTGGGTTGTACCCCTTGGGTCTAGGGACCTTTTTGGCTTGGGTAACCCAAAGTAAACCTCCATTTGGTCACTTTAATTTCACCTTGAAGTAAAGTGACGAAATTGGAGGCATGGGAGGGAGAGGATGAGTGAGTCAAATACTCAACCTCATCCTTACCTCTTCACTGGGTTGGGGATGATTCAAAGACCCCTCAATGGTGGAGGAATTTACTCCAAGTCTCTTCCACCATTGGTGAGGGTACCTTGGAGTTGTGTGGTCCCTCTTGGGAGGAAAGGAATGGGACACATGTGTCACCCATTCCCTCTTAAGCTCCACTTTTCTCTCCCACATGTTTGAGAGAGGACAAGTGGAAGGGAGAGAGAGACTTGAGGATGGGTGAGTGACATGTGTCATCACCCATCCCATGGGTCTTGTTTGTAGTGGGGAGGAAGAGTGAGGAGGTGACAAGTGTCACCTCCCCATTCCTCAAAGCTCATGGGTTGAGCTTATTTTAATCCCACTTGGAGAAGTGTATGGGTTGTTGAATTTTTGGAAATTTTATTGTTTTTGAATTTTACTTTGGGGAAAAAGTTAGAGAGAGTTTTGTGGCTTATGTTGGAGGAGGATTTGGAGAAGCTCTACATCAACTATCTTCCAAATTGGGCTTTTTAAGGTTGGTTTCAAGGCTAAGGCCTTCCCTTATGTATTTTTATTTGCTTGTGTGATGCTTTGTGTGAGATCTATGTTTGGGTTTTTATTTGTTGTTGTGGGGAAAATTGTAAGGGCATTGTAAGAGCCTCTCCCACTTGGGAGAAGATGCTTAACAAGTGTGGGGTGGGGGAGGAGTGAACCTCCTTGGGTCATTTCCTTGATTTTGTGGTGTTGTAAGCCTTGAGGGCAATATGTGGATAATTGCAATATGTGAAATGGCTTGAGAGCCAAATGGAAGCTTGTGGAAATTGTGTTGAAATGTGCTGGCTTGAGGCCTTAAGAGGTATTTGTATTGGGATATCTGAAGGAGTGGCACTCTTGAGTTGAGTGTTGTCCACTCCCCTACCCCTTTGAACTCATCTTGGTTGAGTTCTTGTGTTATATTTTTCTATGGGTGTAAAATTGTGTTTGGTTGATGAATGTCTTGTTGTGATGTGGAATTAGTTTTCAAGTGTTTGGATGACCTCCCTAGCTCAGGGGTGACCCTCTTATGGGTCTATGGTAGGGAGGAGAGCAAGTTGTTGTGGCTTCTTTCCCCTTTTTGTGTTAATGCAGGTTTATTGGAGCTAAGTTGTGAAATTGGAAGAAAACACCTTGTTCTTGGAGTTGATATACTATCTCTTTTAGCTCTTGAGAGAGAGCTTGGCCTATTTAGGAGTTGCATCATTTGTTGGTTTTCAAAGAGGAGGACATTGTCCTCCCTCTTGTTGTAAAAGTGTATTTTCTTATGTTGTGTGTAAGCTATTTTCATTTGTAATAGAAAGTTAAAATTTGTTGATTTAATTCTTATCATTCAAGAAAAGTTGAAGGAAGAAAATTTGTTTTTAAAAGTTGATTCATTTGTATGTAGATTTTAAAAATATCAATTAGTAAAGTTGCAATTTTATTGTTGAAGACAACATGAAAATTTGTATTTAGTTTCTATGAGAAAGAAAATTAGTGGATCTTATGTTTTAGAGGTATTATTTAATTGCATTGATTCTTTCTTTTAAAAAAGGAAAATATTAGAAATACAATGAATAGATTTTGTTAGAAAAGTGAGTTCCTTGCCCTATAAAGATTTGATAAATATATATATATATATATATATATATATATATATATATATATATATATATATATATATATATATATATATATATATCTTGCATATTTGTTTAAAACAGAAAATTTACAAGTGTTTAGAAGGAAAAATTATAGTTGAAATATATATATATATATATAGAGTAATTTGAATGAATGTATCTTTTTATATGTATCTAAAAATAACTGATTTTATTTATTCTGCCAAAGAAAAAGAAAGTTTACATTATATATATATATATATATATATATATAAAATATTTTGTATATATTTTAAAATTGTCACAAACTGTGAATTTAAATAAAAACATTTGGCTACTATGTATATACATACTTATATATATATATAGAGAGAGAGAGAGAATAAAACTTAAATAAAAGAAAATATTAATAAAATAAAATGCTTTTGAAGGACTGTATTGTTTTTAGCAGTTGCATTTTTTTTAACAGTGAATAATAATGATAAGGTGGGGGGTTCAAACCCCCCACCGTTGTGCAATCATTGTTTGGGTGTGGGGAGGGGGGAGGAGCCCCCACCCACACCCCATCATATGGGATGTGGGTGGGGGCTCCGTCCCCCTCCCCACACTCCCCTCCTTAATCCCTGCGGCTTCTGCATTTTGCCCCCTGCACAGTCTCTCGCCCACCTTCGCTTGTCTCCACCCTGCGGCCTCCACCGGCCCCCTCACCACCAACACTGCTGCGGCCACCCTCCTCAACACACCACCGCCACTATCGTTGCCCCAATAGCACCTCTCCATAGACCTACCACAAAAGAACTTAGGGTTTTCAGTATTTCAAACAAAATAAAAATATATATTTAAAAAAAAAGAAAATCCAGTTTATAAACACAATATATATTTTTATATATTTGAATGCCATCATATGCATTTCATATGTGGCCACCATTGCAACCTACAACACAACCATAACAAAGAATGAGAGAAGAAAGGAGAAAAGAGAAAACAAAGAGGAGAAAATGAGAAATGAAAAGCATAGGGTTAGGGTTCTTTTTGCCTTAAAGAAATTATATTCTATTGTTGGAGGAATTTAGGGCTAGGTGGATTTAATATTCATTTTAAAAAATTAACTTTCCCTCTTTTTATTATTTTTTTCATTTGTTTTAAGTTTGGAATTTATATAGGGAATTTGAGATAATTAATGGAATAGGTAAAACTATAATCTTTTGGACTATTATTTTTATTTGTTAGTGGATGTTAATGAATAGATTTGATCACAATTAGAAGGATTTATAATTTATTGATTTATAATTTAAATTTATGGGAAATAAGGATTTATTTGTTTCAATTAAATGTTATACAATTTAAATATTGGGATGTATTTATTTTAAACAATCAGGTTAAATCTTAGATTATAAAACCTATCTCGACGAGGATGATTTAAACCTACATCGTTATTAATTAAAATTTAATATTCTTTTTAAACCTTTTGGGGCAATTTAATTAACAAAATTAAAATTAGACATTGATTTAAATCTGACTCAGAAACCTAGTAAACCACTTAAACGAAGTTAGTAAAACCTGTTTCCGAGATCTAATCTACCAAGAAATTAGGAATAATGTAAATGATGCAAAGATAACTCTGATTGATCAAAAACGTGAAGGAGAACAAATTGATAAGGATTTGTTGAAAAATATTTTAAATTTTAGAAAACGTGAAGGAGAACAAATTGATCAAACTTTGTTGAAAAATGATCAATTAACTTAATCATCTGATCTACCATTTCAACTAGTCAGATGTAGGTAGTATAAACCAAATCAGTAAACCTTTTGATCAAAATTAGTTTTAGTACAATAAACCCTACTCATGCCCATGAGGTGTTATGCTGCCAGATTTTTCTAGAATTTAGGGTTTAGTTAGGTTAGTAAAGTTTAACCTTGTTTGGGAATATAATATTTTTTTTGCCAAGTATCATCATTTGAATTTTGTATTTTATCATCCTCTCATGCATTTGACTTTTGGCTATTGATTTTGACTTACGTCAAAATCCCTTCATTCACATAGGTTAACTTAGGGTTTCGATCGTTGATCCTAACCCTATTGGCGATGTTAACCGCGTCACTTTGACCCCCTTATTGGCCTTCATTGCGTTTGGTATGCACACGTGAACGCATTACCCCGCATCCAATTGTCATGTTTACGCCTAAAGCGTAATGCCACTGAGCACGCTTACGTGTGCAAGGGGGTTTCTAGGGAAGCGTGGAATTTTTTTTGATATTTCATGTCATGACCACATGACAAATGTGGACATGACACGTGTGATGTGTGTCGTGACTGCATGGGAAATGTGGGCATGACAGCTTCCCAACACCGTTGTTAGAGAGAGTGCGTGCCCTAGTAGGGCAGAGGCTAAAGATAAACCAATGATAGAATGCTTCAAATTAAAATGATATCACTTCAGAGGTGAAGCCCTTAGGAATATGAAGATCCTTCAATTGATAAGGAGATGGATGATAATTCCAAATCTGCAACAACACACACAATACAAACACAAATCTACAATAATAACACAATGAATGCTTTGAATGCTCTTTCCTCTAAGATCATAAGTTTGCTATATCCATCTAGGTTACAAATGAATTAAAAAATACACTTATATATGATTTTTTGCTAACATTCATAAATTAAATCAAAAGAGCCGACAAGGAGAGACCCTTTTAAAGGTCCTATGCTGACATGCTTTGAAATTATCCCCGACCAATTAGGGAGGACTTGGGTGAGGGCACCCAAGTTCCTAGGTGCCTTTTTGGTATGAGGTAAGGCATAAAATGGGACCCTAGTTCCCAATTGACATGGGTTTCAGGGGATTTTGCATCGGAATGAATATTTTGCATGTATAATATAATCACGAGGGCCTAGGAGCTAAACTAGGAGGTAAAAAGGCATGTGTCCAGTTTTTACTCCATAACATTTAGCCCCCAATTTAATGTGTGTATGATCTTATGATTTAGTACGTGCATTAAAGTACAGTCGAAGCATATCAAACACATCAAAACACAAGAATGAAGACACGGTACCCTAAGTTTGAAGGACTATTTCTAGCCCCCAAGCTTAGGCAAACATAAGAAAACACTTGACAGTCATGTAAGACATAATGAATACAATAAGGAAGCACACAATGCATAGAGAAGATAGTAAAGCACGTAATACATAGAGAAGACATGAATATTGTCACGCAAGACATAGAGAAGACATGATTAAACAATTATATATATAATAAATATTAAGACAAAACACACACAATGTAGAGGGAGCTCATCACTATATGCCTTTAGACCACACAAAAACACACAAAACACATAGCATGGAGGGAGCTCATAGCTACACACCTTTAGACCACGCAAAAACATGCAAAACACACAAGGAAGACACATAAAAAACATGGTATGCATGAGCGTTGCATAGTATGTCATCGACACACTATACATATACACAGCAGACACAGGCGATAGGAAGGAACTCATCACTACACTCCACTATCTAAGACATGCCAAACATACCTAATGGTTGAGTTATAGTACCACAACTACCAAAGACACTCTTAAGGGTGAATAAGTCAAGATCCATCCCTGCCTTACAATGAGGACTTTGTTAAAAGGATGTGTAATTAACTCAAGAGTTACACCATCCGGTCTTCCACATAAGGGCTTTTAAAATGTGACCCCACCTACATCCGCATATGCCTTACAATGAAAAGAATGCATGTACTCAAAGTATACAACTCCACCTGCATCATGGAGATGCCTTACATTGAAAAGGAGGTATATGCAAAACAAAGGACACAACCTCACCCACATCATAGAGATACCTTATTGTGAAAAGGAATCATATGCAAACACACTTTATCATTAATATCCAAAATAATCAAGAATATATGTCCCCACCTTAAAGTGGTTGATCCCAGTTTCTGATATCAAGCACATTTGAGGTAAGGTGAAAACATGCAAGGGAACAAGAGCTTTCACAAAGCCCATGCCCCAAAGGTGACGTGTTTGCAATCGCCAAATGTTCCCACAAACACACCATTATCATTTGTGAACATAATCAACAATATATAAGCTTTGGTTAGAAAATCTATTCTAAGATAACAACCAAATTGATTAACATATCACTTGATAGACTGAGGCTACACTTGTGGGTTTGGAACTCAGTATAGTTGTGTGGTTATACTTCAGGTATCTCAGAACTGAGTGTAGGTACAAGGTGAGATACAAAATAATCCAAGGTGTATAGAAGCAGATTTAGAGTATTGCAAAGGTTTGTCACAAAAAAATTCACAATAGGAATCACAACATGGAGTGATTCTACTAGTCAAGTGTCAGTAATATATCAACCATATCTTCATATATGGATTGGGTCCATTTTTTCTTTCTTATTGTAGGGACACATGATCCTTATCAGTATTTATTTGTTTTTGTCATCCGCTGACTAGTATAGCCACAAGTATAACAGAAGAATGAAATCATGAAAAATGAGAGGGGGGACAAAAGTTACTTAGGGTCACAATGTGGGAAGATGCCCCCAACGCACCACACACAACAATTTCAACAAGAGAAGTGTAGAAGAATAGAGAAACAAATAGAAGGAATGCTACAATGGAGGCGGTCTCCTTGTATCCTTGACCTTACAAGAGTATTAAGGATCATCCAAGGAGACCTTGACAACATGTAACATGGTATGGGGGAAACACAACACAACACTATCAACATATATCTAGGAGGAGGCCTCTCTTGAGAGAAACTGGCATAGGTGCTACAGCGAGTGTGGTGAAATGAGGGAGAAATACTTACTTGTTTCAACGGGATATTTCTTGGTAGACAATACATGTCTATCATCTTAGGATATATCATATTTAGTCTTTAACTTATTGATATTGTATTAACATTAAGTTTAAGATGACAATAATCTTTGGTGAGCTTCAAAGAACGGTATCCAATACTAACCAAGTAGTTAATTGCAACAAATTGTAAAGGTCCTCGGATTCCTTGTTGGTTTACACCACAACCATTGCCTATATAGTCACAATTTTTGTAAAGGATTTGATTTCCATGACCATAGAGAGATTCCATCTTTTTAGAAGGTGGGGCCTCATAAGTCTCATATTATGTAGTGTAAGTAAGAGTATTATCCTTGTTTTCTACTAAAGAAACTCTAGGTTTCTTAGGTGTTTCCAAAGATTGCTTGGATGAGATCGATGCAACTTTTGATGTTTTAGTGTTATTGAGTTTATATTCCCCTATAAAGCTAGGAGTAGAATCTAATGAACCCCAATCGTCACCAAGAAATGCATTAGATGATGGTGTAGAATCTTGCACAACATTATCTATGGAAAGAGGTATTGATGAGTCAACTTTTAAATTATTTAGAGTCTTATGATTGATAACTTGTTTTTGTGTTTCAATTTGTAAACAACTTTCCAACTCTAGATCGGCTTTGATGGTGTTAAGTTTATTTTTGTAAATAAACTTTATTGATCGATGAAGGGTAGAAGGAATCACCCCCATGGCATGAATCCATGGTCTACCAAGGATCATATTATATGAAAGTGCACCAGGCATGACATGGAAAAGGGTAGATAATGTCACGGATCCAACCTTTATAGGTAAAGTTATGGTACCAAGGGATTATCTACCAACATTATCAAAGCCACGAATATTAATTTTATCCATTTTGATTAAAGATGTGTCAACCTTGATTTTATGTAGCAAACCAATGCCACAAACATTAAGAGTCGATCCATTGTCAACCATAAATCGCTTTAACAATTTTTTGTTTATTTTGATAAAGATTATAAGAGGCTCATGTTGATTTTGAACTTCAATTGATGGTAATTCATGTTGTTGAAACAAAATATCCTTTTTTATCGCATGCATATAATCTAACATGGTTGCTACATCATTAGGATTAACAATGGGTGGTACAATCAACTTTTGTAAAGCTTCCTGGAGCATCTTGTGGTATGTAGGTGATGTTTGTATGAGTTCCCTGAGAGATCTTAGCTAAAGTAGCATGAAGTTTCTCAACAAGATCATAGTCTTGACCACCTTTTTAAGTAATATGAGGTGGTTAAGGAAGCATATGTTGAGAAATTGGTAAAGTGATAGGAATGTTTGACTGTTGTTTACTTTGTTTTATTATTTCACATATTGTATGTGTGAGCTCAACCACATTGTGATAGGGTTGTTGTGACACATTTTGATACATTTGATTTCCTTTAGTAATTTGTTTTGCAAAATTGAGAATGTAACCTAGGGTTCTAGGTGGTGTTGGAGCACCTTGAACTGTAATCACCAATTTGAAGTGAGGAGGCACATTATATGCCCCATTCACAAGGATTTTAGGAACATTAGTACACTTATCCACCATCCCCTTAGTAGGTTGAATAAGTCTATTAATGATGATTGAATTAATATTGGTTCTACTTTGATTAACCTTGACATCCATCCCTAAAGGATTTAATGTGAGAGACATTTCTTCATCCACCAATGTATTGTATCTTGAAGGGAGAGCATTAGAATGAATGGAAGGTACAATGTTGTTAAGAGAGTTGGTGATGATTGTATCTTTAGTGATATCCAAGGGGTTTGAACATGAAACCAAAGGAGAATTATTCATAGTTTTCACATCCTTAGTGATGTCCAAAATACTTGAACATTTAGCCAAAGAAGGAAGATCGAGGGTCTTCACTTGCTTAGTGATATCCAAGGTGCTTGAACATTCAACTAAAGGAGTAGGATGACTCATGGAATCATCATCATCATCATATACTTTAGATAGTAGATCCAAGGCATTTTCATGATTTATAGTAGTAATAGAAGGAGAAGAACTTTCACAATCATCTTTCTCATGAGTATTCATGGAGATGAATTTGGTTAGATTTTCTAATATCGAAGGATGCTCACCCATGAGGGTTATGAATCTAGGAAAATCAAGATCTTTGATATATGCATGCAAAGATACTAAAGAGAAATGACATGAAGATGCCATAATAAAATGTCTTGGAACAACAATGTACAATAAGATCTATTCATTTATCAAGTACACCCAATATGAGAGGCTTTTGCACACCACAACACTAATTTGAGGAAATCGGGTTTTGGGAAGCTTTTTGGAAAGAAAAAAAACATACTAGTGTCACTAAAAATGGAGTGATTGATATGTTAAAACTTCTGCACAAAAGGTAATATAGACAATTTAAAATTTCTTGCAAAGAAACATTAAAGAGATGTCAAATTCCTTATGTTGAAATACACAATGTGTAATTACAAACATGTGAATTTTTAAACCAAGGTATGAAATCATGAAAAATTTTCAAATGATCAATGAAAATATTCTAAAAATTGATGTGAGATCTGAATTGAAATGTTTAAGATGGCAGAAAAATACGAAATAAGATTTTCACTACAAACCCTAGCTTTTAAAATTGATTGGGTTTTAAGAAAATGCAACTTTTTCAACAAAACCCTAGCAAATGAGATCTTCAAATGCAAGGTACAATATCATGAAATGATTTTATACTATAATGTGGATCAGATCTTATGTAGAAATTATAAAATTAAATGTTTCAATGATATGCAATGAAAATAATGCAAAACTATGCCTTTATACAAGCCTAGAATGCTTTATTTTTTCACTTTTTTCAAGATTTATGTAAGATTTTTCAATGAATAATGATAAGTATACTATGAAATAATGTAAGATCTGATTTCAACACTAAGAAAGATGCAAATTCTTAATGCTATAGGTTCACCAAAATGTTATGTAGGAAAAAGGGGATGAAGGAGACAAGCGCACACATCGAAATCAAACCCTCTTCCACAATAATACTCAAGGACAAGATCTAGCCAATAACTACCAAATGGAGGTGGACTTAGCTATAGGTCTTGTAGTCAAGAGTGTTATGAAAAGATAAGATTTAACCAAGCCTTTTTATCAAAACCTAGATTAAATATACATAAAACCCTAGTTATGAGATAATCAATTTATAATAGACTGAAAACAACTAAAACCCAAAAATTAAATATACAAAGATGATCAGAGAGATATCAGAACCTGTGCTCTGGAAGCTAGAAAGTTGGAGGATGATAGGGTGGGTACCCAAGTCCAAAAAGTCTGAATCTTTAGAAACCCAAAACTAGAGAAATTTTGTAGAGAGTGTCCTGATGCCAGATTTAGTGCCCATTTAAGCAGGAGGACTTCGGGATAGGTGCCCAAGTCTTCCGCAGTGGAATATTTACAAACTACTTTTGGATCCCAAAATCCTTTCCCTTACACAACATTCTTGTATCTTCTCTTCTTAATACTTCATACCTGTAACTTGCACACAAGAAGAAAAGGGGTTTGGGGGTTGTGGTGTTTAGGGATTTGCCTCAATCAAATCCTGAGATAGCATTAAATCTTCCTGATACCATTGTTAGAGAGAGTGTGTTCCCTATCAAGGCAGAGGCTAAAGATAAACCAATGATAGAATGATTCAAATTACAATGATATCACCTTGGAGGTGAAGCCTTTAGGAGAATGAAGATCCTTCAACTCATAAGGAGATGGATGATGATTCCAAATATGCAACAATAAACACAATACAAACACAAATCTACAACAATAACATAATGAATGCTTTGAATTCTATTTACTCTAAGATCATAAGTTCGTTATATCCATCTAGGTTACAAATTAATTCAAAAAAACACTTATATATGCTTTCTCGCTAACATTCGTAAATTAAATAAAAAAGAGCTGACAAGGAGAGACCCTTTTAAAGGTCCTATGCCGGCATGCTTTGAAATTAGCCCTGACTAATTAGAGAAGACTTGGGCATAGGTGCCCAAGTCCCTAGGTGCCTTTTTGGTTTGGGGTAAGGCATAAAATGGGCCCCTAGTTCCCAATTGACATGAGTTTCAGGGGATTTTGCATCAGGATGAATATTTTGCATGTATAATGTAATCACGAGGACCTAGGAGCTAAACTAGGAGGTAAAAAGGCATGTGTCCACTTTTTACTCCATAACATAATTAAAGAGATATAAATTTATATTTATATTTTTTATCCAAATTCATATTCCTTCTACCCAACTCCCAATTCCTTCCACTATCATACCCCTAAGAAAAAATATTTATAATAATCCTCTACCTATAATACCTACCATTATATCTATCAATTTTCTGTAATATTAAATACCCCATTATGAACTAACAAGACATGATATTTCCTATCTAGTGATTCTCTTGAGTTTAGATTTACAACTAGTTAACCCTGAAACTTCCAAAATAAACTTTAACTATGGACCCAAGCAAACTTGATTCCAACTAGTCATGTTGCCCATCAACTGAAACACAAAATATTAATTTTTTGTTCTCAGATTTTGTATAAAAGTACACGTAATCTCATTTATTCTAAGACATCCATAATCTAAGAGTTATCAAACCATAGCATCATCACTCAAGCAATATATCATTAAAGTATTGTTACATTAGCATCTAAAATCATTCCCTGACAACTTAAGCATTTGCATTTCTACTTGGTGTGTTTTTTAATTTTTTAAAATAGTTAAAAAAACCAAGGGTTTAACCAAGGAAAAAGGAGAGGAGAAATTTACTTCTCATGCTTGGAACAATAATCTCTAACAATATCTTTTTGAACCACCAAGTTTATATAACATATATGATTAGATTTATAAAGACAAGAAGTGGAGGGATCAAGACCACGAAAAAGGTTTAGAACCATAAATAACAAGTTATATCCATATATATGGGGGTAAATTTTACAAGTTTAGGATTGAACCAAAATAGAGTGTTGCAAGACATCTATTTTTCTTTTAGGCTTTTATTGTCATAGGTCAAATAGCAAGGACAAGGACCACATTATTCATGAAAATTATAGTGCATCTCCACACCACAAATGAATCTAAGTACCATAATCTTCCTTATCAATTTAAAATAGCATATTTATGTAGTTTGCTTGTCTCAACTCCTTTGTCTAAGATTATTTGTCCTTCATAACATTATTGTATTATTTATCTTAGAAATATTAGAAAATAGCTTGTTTTATTTCTTTTCATTTAGGTGCACTTGAAAGATTTTACACCCCCTAGGTTTTTGTCTTAGGATTGTATCCTTTTATTTTAGTGATCTATATATATGATATTTTAGATCTATTTCATCTTTCATTTCAAATTATTTACATTCATTTGGATTTGGATCTACCTTTTTATGATTTATATTGTTAGAATTATGGATGCCTTATCCACCCCTCTAGCCACATTTATTTTTAACCTTTATTCTATCATTTTTATATGTGTGGTAATCTAAAAAATCTTTTTTTATGATTTTGTTGTGCCACTAATAATTCATGATGTTATTCTTATGAATGATGTTTTTTCTACATCTCATGATACTTCAATGTCCCTTAGAGGTTTATGTGCTTTTGGTGTTTCATCTCTTGACAAGCGTAGAGATATTGATGTGTTTTATGATGGTTGTCCACTTGATTCAACTCCTCATGATATCTTTTCCCTAGGACCACCCATCTATGATTATTATCCTAATTATATGCTTTATTATGATTGCATTTTTCTACCACTAGTTCTAGTTCTATATATTTTGGCTCACAATATATTGATGATGTATATGGTGAGGAGGTCAATGATAGTTCTTTATATTCTTATGATGTGATTTATGCCTATTTGTTTCATGATTAAATTATTGATATTCATGATACTTTATTATGTGGTGTTCTTTTTTCACATGTATCGATTATTTGTGAACCTATATGTTATATATCTAGTGCTTTATCCCAAACTTTCATGAATACATTTATGGTTTATGATTCATGTGAGGGTATGTGCACAAAGATGAGGGGCCAAAAAGTGGCCAAAAAATGTTTTGGAGGTGAAAGAAAAGACATCTTGATCACTTGTAAATGTGAGCACTTTATTATGACATAAAACTAAAAAATATATAGCAGCCAAGAGCTAGCCCTTTTCATTTTATTTTCTTAATTGGTAGAAAAATGCAAGAAATATAAAATGTGACCACATTTATAAGTTGAATCAAAGAGATCTCCTCTTTAACAATGCGCCAATGTACAAGAGATAATTTATGTCAATATGTTTTATAATTTTAGTTATAAATTAAATTATGTTTTCTTGAATTGGTTTCGATTTGTTAAATTTTCCTTTCAACCAATATAAACCCCCTCCTCCACCTTAAAACTCTCCACCTAATGAAATGCATGAAGAAAATGAGGTAAATGAACCTAACCTACAAAACCCCCTCAAACTTCTCTCCTACAATTCCCATGCATCCTCCTAAAACATGACAAAATATTTTAGGGTAAATATAAAATAACAAACCTAAGCTTGAAGTATTGATAGAAATGTTAAAACTTTCTAATACAACATGCATGCATGCATGGTGAATTTCTTACATCATCATTGGAATCTTTGATAGCTCACATTGATTTAATCATAGAGAAAATAAACACATGGGAAATCAATAGAGAAAATGTAATTAGGTTTATGCCACAAAATTTTCTTATGATATGGTGAAGGACAAAAATTATCAAAGACAAATTATGTGCATTGTTCACTAACCTAGAAACTAATGGTTGGCCATCCATTCAACATTTCATAGTCTCTTTAGTTTTGAAGGAGAGTGAATAGGTTTAGATATTCTAGCCTCTTACATCACTCACATAGTCCTTGGTTGAGCATAGTGGGTATCTATCCTAGGGTGATGAGAGTGAGCCTTGGAGGTGTGAGATATCACCACACATTTATCATGCTTGTGAGTCTATATGTGAGGCATAGAGCATAGGGTGTATATACAAATGAGGCTACTATAGAAGATAAGGAGCATGCTCCACATGCTTATCAAGATGCTTCACACACTAAGGAGTATGCTACACAACATGAGCCATATTAACATCTTATGTTAGAGAGTATGGGATGATAGATGCCTAATTGGAGGTCACATTTGGTACTGACCCTTGGTATATTTTATTATAAAAATTCAAAATCAAACAATGCATCATGTATCCCATGTAATGTCATCTCATACTATTATGGCCATGGAAACTCCTCACATATATTTGTAATACATTAGTAATATATTACATGCCAAGATTTTCATATAGCAATGTTGATAGTAAAATGGCAATTTGATGTTGAACATGTGGATATTGGATCATTGACATCCACACATATTAGTGGTAGTAGTATTTTTTCAGTTTACATTGACATAATTTTTAGTATTTTTAATCATATGTGTGTAGGTTTCAATATTTTGTTAAGATAAACTTGTTCTTGTTTTTAGTTGGTGACCTCATTAGAGGCCCCTCCTCATCTTTGAGGATCACTAGACATGGGTGTTGTTGTAGCAACATCATCTTCTATGCATTTTACATGGGCATGAGATAGTAATGTAAATGTCATTATGAATTTTTTTTAATTTAATGAAAAATAATTACACTCATTTTACTCTATGGTGCCTCTTCATGTTTGTCATAGGAGCAGGTGAGAACTCTAATTTTTTTCACCTACCCCTTAAGTGGATAATGAGAAGCAAAGGATGACTGAGAAGGATTTTCAAATTGTGGTAAGTGATTATTTACTTAAGTCATTTTACATGTCATGTATTATATACTAATATACTTATATTATTTATTTGTATTAATATTTGGAGTTGTAATATGCTCTTGAGTATAGAAGATCTGATCAACAAAGCCTAGTTGTTAATTATGAGATTGGTTCTTCATCTTCCTGGTGGGCCAAGAGAGGCCAATTGTTTGATGAGACTGTGGATAGTTTTCATGTATAGATATTTTTTGTATGCATTCATGGCATGTAGGTGTTTTTTTTTTGTATTTTACCAATATATATCATTGTATACCTATATGGCTTTATTAGCATAGATTTGTATTTTATTGATATGTATTTGTATACCTATATGGATTTGTTTAGACATTAATCATACATCTGTTACAAATATGTGCCTAATCGATGTTGTTATTGATGTTAACATATCCTTGTTGCCATTGGTGTCAACTGTATCCTATTTTACTACCTATGTAGAAGACTGGGTTGTTGAGGATAGTGAAAAAATTAATAAGGATCAATGTATGTGGACCGTATGGCTGAGTAGAATATTATCTGAAGAAGCTCCAGTTAAGTTTTGAAAGGTTCACATGAAGATTTGAAGAAGCTATGGTCATCTGAGTTGATCCAGTTTTGCAGTGTTTAGAAGTGACAGAGTGACAACAAAGAGGTTCGGATTGTTCCGGATATGTCAAATGATGATCTATGGATCTAGAGTCATGTTTGGGAAGTCAATGTGTACCATCCATTCAAGTGGTTTGTGGTTTGGAGGTCTGCAAGCAATTCTTCTAATGTGATAGTTATAGTAGTAAGTGTTCTTGAGGTTCCAAAGGAAGATGCAAGTGATTCTGATGATTTAGAGAAGTATGAATGTTTTTGTTGAATTCAATGTGCTTGTGGAAGTTGCTGGATCATGTGACTACTATGTTGAGGTCAGTATTGAAGTTTGAGCTTGTCAATGAAGATTTTCTTCTCGGTGTTGTTGTTCTTCCCATTCTTGGCTGACCGGATGATTCAAGCATGTTACAGATGATCTAAGAGCAATTGTATGAAGCATGGCATGTTGATCAAGGAATATTTGAGTCCCAGTTATGTTTGGCCGATAGCTTAGTGATTCGCATTAAGTTAGATATTTGTAATGCCGACCTTGATGTTCATTCCAAGGTTGATGAAGTGTATAAATACTTGTTGATGAGTTGTGGAAAATCATCCTTGTGCGAAAATAATATAATCAGAAGAAAGGATTAAAGGTAGAGCAGAGGAGAGGAGAAGTAGAAGAACAAGAGTTGTTTTGATGAAGAGTTAGAGAAGAAGTGTTTGGGGTAAAGCATAAGTTTTGTAAGCATTCAATGAAACTGAACCAGGCATGAAGTAGATGCTATTTCTCAGTTAATTCTTTTTGTTCTAAAATAAAATTTTGTAGGCAGTGAGCCTGTCTTTTGAGCAGTGAGCTCTAGGCAGTGCGCCCGAAGGCATGTGCCTTCTATTTTTCTAAAGTACTTTTAACAAGGTACAAATCTTTGTGGGCTAACCCCCACTGTGGTTTTTCCCTTAACTGGGTTTCCACGTCAAAATCTCAGTGTCAAGTTTGTTGCTTATGTTTATGCTCATATGTTGTTGATCCATGCTTTAATGTTTACATCATTAATTTGATAGTAAATTAATAAAGAAGGTTAAAAGAAGAAAATATTTGTTTTGTGGGACAACTGATTCACCCTCCCCCTCTCAATTGTCGGGTCTAATTCCAACAATTGGTATCAGAGCTGAGTTCCTCTAAAAGGAGCTTAACCACTTGAGGATATCTAGGATGTTGACCTACAAAAAGGATACTCTGAGATTTGATGGAATGAATTACTCTGTTTGGAAGAGTTGCATGGAGTTCCACTTGCAATGCATGGGTGATGCTTATTGGGTGATAACTAAGGAAGAGTATAATACTCTGGAGAAAGGTCCGTCAACTCTAGATGAACTCAAGGATGCTGAAAATAACCTTCTAGCTAAAGAAGCCTTATTGAGTGCCCTGACAGATTCAGAAATGACAAATGTCTTTGGACTAAAAACTGCTCATGAAATCTGGAAGAAGTTGGAGAATCTGTATGAAGGCGATTAATATGTCAAATATGCCAAACTACAAAGTTTGAGAGGAAAATTTGAAAATCTGAGGATGAGTGAAGATGAAAACATCACAATCTACATGCAAAAGATAAATGAACTTGTGTGTGGTATCAGGTGTGCTGGTGGAACTTTGGAAGAATCTGAGATTGTGGCAAAAGTGATTAGATCTTTACCTAATTCATACAAACATAAGGTTTCTTCTATAGAGGAGATCAAGACTATCCTAGAAGTTACAAGAAATCACTTGGTTGGCAAAATTTCAGCTTTTGAATTAAGTGAATTTGGTGATTCTCTTCATAAGTCTGAATCTGCATTTAAGGCCAATGTATATGGAAAACAAAGATATGATCCAGGTGAAAGCTCTTCAACAAGATTAGACAGATTTGTGAAGACAAGGAAGGATCTTGAAGATGATGAAATTGAGACTGCAAATCTTGAAGCTCTTATTGCTAAAAGAATGCCAAGAGGATCCGGTAAGTATGAAGGAAAGTTGCCACTCAAATGTTTTATTTGCAATAAGATTGGTCATTTTGCCTCAAGATGTCTAGAGAGATTTTCAAAACCAAACCCTAATAGATTTAAAGGTCAAAAGAAATGCTACTATGTCCAAGAAGCTAGAGAAGAAGGAGTCACAGATGATGAATCTGATCATGGAGGTTCTATTGAAAATGTTTGGGTGTTCATTGCTATCAAAGAAGAAGATCTGGGGTCTACTGAATCTGCTAGCTATACAAATGTGGAAAGTGCCTTGGCTACTTAGGTTGTTGAAAAGGATGAATGGGTGATTGATAGTGGATGTTCTTATCATATGATTGGTGATAAAAGTAAGTTTGTAAGCTTTGAAAAATATGAAGGTGGGCTTGTGAAATTTGGATACAATTCAACTGGTAGAATCTGTGGTAGAGGATCCATCTCTTTTGATGGTAAGAATAACACCAATGATGTTTTGTATGTGGAAGGACTAAAGCACAATCTTCTTAGTGTTGGACAGTTGGTTGATAAGGGTTATGACCTTAGATTCAAAGATGGAAGATATAGAATCTTGGAAAGCTCTGGAACTAAAATTGCATCCGGTACTCAGACTAGAGGTAACATCTTTCATTTAAGTAGTTTAGGTAAAAGTTTCTTGATTGCTCATGTGGATCAGAGTTGGCTCTGGCATAGGAGAATGTGTCATGTAAATTTTGATAACATTGTTAAGATAATTGCCACTCAAGCTGTAAGAGATCTTCTAAGGCTTGTGAAACCTACTGATAGCATGTGTAGAGAATACCAATTGGGTAAATAGAATAGAATTTCATTCAAGAGTAAAGAACAGTCATCAAGTGGATTATTGGAACTTGTGCATAAAGATCTTTGTGGTCCTGCTAGAATTAGAAGTGTACAAGGATACATATATTTCATGTTGTTGATTGATGATTACTCTCGGATGATGTGGGTGACCTTCTTGAAATAAAAAATAGAAGCTCTTGAAAAATTCAAAGTGTTCAAGGTCATGATGGAGAATGAGATTGGTGTGAAAATAAAGTGTCTGAGATTCGATAGAGGTGGAGAGTTTACCTCCGGTGAGTTTGATTCATTATGTGAGAAGCAAGGAATAAAAAGACAGTTATCTATTCCTAGGACCCCTCAGTAGAATGGAGTTGTGGAAAGAAAGAACCAGACCATTCAAGAAGTTTCTAGGACCATGATGATGGAAGAAAATATTCCACAAGTCTATTGGAAAGAAGATGTGAGTATTGTTGTCTACACTTTTAATCGGGTGCGAATCAAAGGCAATTCTAGTAAGACTCCTTATGAACTCTGGTTTGGTCATCCTCCTACTGTGAGATATTTTAGATTTTTTGATAGTAAATGCTATATCAAAAGAGATGAGAATCTAGGCAAGTTTGAAGCTAGAAGTGATGAAGGAATTTTTCTGGGTTACTCTACTCAAAGCAAAGCATACCAATGCTTTAACAAGAGGTTGAAAAAGATTGTTGAAAGTGCTAATGTCAGAGTTGGTGAGAGCAAAGAAGGACATTCCCGGTCTTGCGGATATGATTCAGATGATCAAGATGAAAATCCAAGTCAAGAAAGGCAAGTGCAAATTCATATTCAGATCTAGATTGATCCAAAAAATCAAGTAATTCAAGAGGATAGTGTAGAAGTTCAGTAACAAGCTCAAGAAATAGAAGCTCAAACAATTCCCAAAACTCCCAGGTATGTAAGGATGAATCATTTTGAAGAACAAATCATAGGAGATATAAATAAAGGTGTTCAAACTAGTAGAAGAATTGTTGAAGATCAAGAAGAGATTTTTCTGATCTTAAAGATTAAACCAAAAACAATAAGTGAAGCATGCAAAGATAAAAACTAGGTAAAGGAAATGGAAGAAGAATTAATGCAAATTGAAAAGAATCACACTTGGGATCTTGTTTCTAGACCTGAGGATAAAAATATGATTGGAATTAAATGGGTCTTCTAGAACAAGCTAAATGAAGATGGTGAAGTTGTAAGAAATAAAGCAAGGTTGGTATGCAAAGGATATTCTCAAGTGGAAGGAATTGATTTTGAAGAAACTTTTGCTCTGGTGGAAAGAATAGAGGCAGTCAGATTGTTTCTTGATTTTGTTGTTTATAAAGATTTCAAAGTCTATCAAATGGATGTCAAATCAGCATTCCTAAATGGAGAGTTAGAAGAAGTCTACATTGAGCAACCGGAAGGATTTTAGTTGTCTGATTAGAAAGACATGGTCTGCAAATTGAGGAAAGCATTATATGGACTCAAACAAGACCCAAGAGCTTGGTAGGCAAGATTAGATAAGTATCTGCTAAAGCTAGGATATAACAAAGGCACTGCTGACAGTAATCTTTACTTCAAGATTGATCATGAGAATATTCTAATTATTGAGGTATTTGTTGATGAGATCATTTTTGGTGGAAATGAGAGCTTGTGCAAAACATTTTATGATCAAATGTAAAGTGAATTTGAGATGTCCATGTTTGGTGAGATGAATTTCTTCTTAGGTCTGTAAATCACTCAGTCAAATAAAGGTATCTTTATATCTTAGTCTAAGTATGTGAAAGAATTGTTGAAGAAGTTTGGAATGGAAGATTCAAAGCTAGTAGGTACACCTATGGTAACCAGATATAAGATGAGTAAAGATGATGACTCCCCTAAGACAAATCAGAAAAGGTATAGATTAATGATTGGAGGACTACTCTATCTGACTCAAACCAGACTTGATATCATGGATGTAGTTGGGCTTGTCGCTAGATTCCAAGATGATCCTAAAGAATCCCATGTTGTAGCAGTCAAGAGGATTTTCAAATATCTCAAAGATACAACTAATTATGGACTATGGTATCCAAAGGATAAGGACTTCACTCTTCATGCATATACAAATGTTGATTGGGTAGGAGATGTGGATGACAGAAAAAGCACTAGTGGTGGTGCATTCTTCTTGGGAAGTAGATTGGTTTCTTGGCTAAGCAAAAAGTAGGAGGCAATTTCCCTATCTACAACAGAGGCAGAGTATATAGCAGAAGAAAACAATTGTACTCAAGTCATGTGGATGAAGAAAATGTTGAAGGACATCACAATTGTGTTTGAGGAGCCTGTCACAATCTTCTGTGATAATTCAAGTGCAATAAGTATCACAAAGAATCTGGTGTTGCATTCAAAGACAAAGCATATATCCATCAAGTTTCATTTCTTGAGAGAGAAGGTAAATGAGAATGAAGTCAAGTTGGAGTTTGTTTCTTCAAAGGATTGGATTGTGGATATTTTCATTAAGCCTCTTCCCAAGGATACTTTTGAGTATCTCAGAGAGAAGTTAGGGGTTATTACCCCTCCTGATCAGAACTAAGATGCACTAAAGTGCATTAGTTTGGTGGAACTCACAATCATATCTTGTGATCCGGATTGATGTTAAGGAGGCACTAATCAGGGGGAGTAGTTTGCATGCAATTTTTGTGTTTTCTATAAAACAAAAATAAGGAGAAAAGACTACAAACATGTACCCTTTTCCATTGATGTCAAAGGGGGAGAGAGATCATGTGAAAAACTAGTTGCTAATGAAAGGGGGAGTGGTGAAGAAAGTAGTTGTAGAAGTGATAAGAGAAAGGGAGAGAAGTTCTTGTTTTGATGGTTGAATTAGTTTTTCACATCATATGTTGCCATCAATGACAAAGGGGGAGATTGTTGCAAATATATGCCTAATCGATGTTGTTAATGATGTGAACATATCCTTGTTGCCATTGGTGTCAATTGTATCCTATTTTGCTACCTATGTAGAAGACTGGATTGTTGAGGATATTGAGAAAATTAATAAGGATCAATGTATGCAGAACATATGGCTAAGTAGAGTATTATCTAAAGAAGCTTTAGTTAAGTTTTGAAAGGTTCACATGAAGATTTGAAGAAGCTATGGCTATTTGAGTTGAACCAGTTTTGCAGTGTTTAGAAGTGACAGAGTGATAGCAAAGAGGTCCAGATTGTTCTGGATATGTCAAATGATGATCTGTGGATCTAGAGTCATGTTTGGGAAGTTAGTGTGTATCATCCATTCAATTGGTTTGTGGTTTGGAGGTCCGCAAGCAATCTTTCTAATGTGATAGTTATAGTAGTAAGTGTTCTTGAGGTTCCAGAGGAAGATGCAAGTGATTCTGATGATTTGGAGAAATGCAGACATTTTTGTTGAATTCAATGTGCTTGTGGAAGTCTTTGGATCATGTGACTGCTATGTTGAGGTTTGCATTGAAGTTTGAGCTTGTCAATGAAGATTTTCTTCTTGGTGTTGTTGTTATTCCCAGTCTTGGCCGACCAGATGATTCAAGTGTGTTGTGGATGATCTAAGAGCAATTCTATGAAGTGTGGCATGTTGATCAAGGAAGATTTGAGTCCCAGTTATGTTTGGCCGACAACTTAGTGATTTACATTAAGTCAGATATTTGTAGTGCCAACCTTGATGTTCATTCCAAGGTTCATGAAGTGTATAAATACTTGTTGATGAGTTGTACAAAATCATCCTTGTGCAAAAACAATATAATCAAAAGAAATGATCAAAGGCAAAGTAAAGGAGAGGAGAAGTAGAAGAACAAGAGTTGTTTTGATGAAGAGTTAGAGAAGAAGTGTTTGGGGTAAAGCATAAGTTTTGTGAGCATTCAATGAAACTGAACTAGGCATGAAGTAGATGCTATTTCTCAGTTAATTCTTTCTATTCTAAAATAAATTCTGTAGGCAGTCAGCCTCTCTTTTGAGTAGTGAGCTCTGGATAGTGCACCTGAAGGCATGTGCCTTCTATTTTTCTAAAGTACTTTTAACAAGGTACAAATCTTTGTGGGTAACCCCCACCATGGTTTTTCCCTTAACTAGGTTTCCATGTTAAAATCTCTATGTCAAGTGTGTTGCTTATGTTTTTGCTCATATGTTGTTGATCCATGCTTTAATGTTTACATCATTAATTTGATAGTAAGTTAATAAAGAAGGTTAAAAAAAGAAAAGGTTTGTTTTGTGGGACAACTGATTCACCCCCCCGCCCCCGCCTACTCTCAGTTGTCTGGTCTAATTCCAACAACACCTATATGGAATTTTCATGACATTATGCATACCTTCATGGCCTTATTGAGATGTGTATATATATATATTATATGTGTTTAAGGTTTAAATGGTTTGAATTGTTTGAATAATAAGGATTAAGATTACTCATTGTTGAGAGTGATCATAATTTTGTAAATGGTTTAATCGTCACTTCAAACTTAATATTGTTTTAATCGTTGATATTGATTAATATATGATTCTTTTTTAGCACCTACACATTTAAGGATTGTATTAGGTATAAGACATCTAAACACAAAACTTTTATAGTACATATACATTTAATTCCTTCTTCACATTCCTTAATTGAGAAAAAAGTACTTCTGTGTCACTATACTTGTTTTTATAAAATGTACTGTTTCCCTCTCTTCTAAAGTAATGTTACCATCAAGTCTTAGAATTTCACTACCTCTAGTCCAATTCATTGTTCTAGTAATCATATTTTTAGCTAAGGCCTAAGGGGAAAGGAAGTGGCCAAAAACTAATAGCCTCTATTTATTCACATTGCAAATTGAAAGCATGTCAAGAATTAATTTAGTCTTCACACCATCATTGGGATCCATTACTATATCATTGATATTTCTATACTATTATAATCCAACTCACTAGAATCATTGTCTTCTTTTCCAATACTTACTAAATTTGTAGTGAAGAATTCATGTACACTATAGAAGTTTGTATGTTTTGATTGAGTCTTGTGTCATGCCCACATTATAATCTAAGCTTGCATTGAGATTTGTTGGACCTTTTGAGATTTTGGAGTGGATAGGACCTATAGCTTATCATCTAGCTTTGCCACCTAGCTTGTAGCATATCCACGATGTGTTTTATATTTCTATGTTGAGGCGTTATGTATCTGATGTAGCTCATGTGTTGGATTGGGGTTCCTTACAAGTATATTTAGATTGGAAGTTAGCTGTGGAGCCCATTCACATCTTGGCTCATCAGACACTAGTCCTTCGAGGACGAGAGATGGACCAGGTCAGAGTACAGTGGAATTGCTATGATGAGGTTTCAGCCACTTGGGAGGATGATACACATTTGAGGAAGTTTAGTCATAGGGGGGAGGATGTGAGCCCTACCCTTATTACACCTCTTGTTTTGATTATGAGACTTGATGTTTGGATTATATTTTGACATGTGGGCATGACATTTTGATCCTATATAATATTTGAAACCAATAGGTGCTTCCCATTGTGATGCATTGAGCATTGAATTTAGTAGAAACTACATGCCATGAGGTATCAATTGAAGATATCATTATCAAGACCATAACACTAAAGCAAATTGATGCTTTTACAAGATTGCATTTTCTACCACTACAAGAAAATTATAAAGAGTTTTGGGAACCATGTTAGAGTAGAGACACAAGCTTTGATACCATGTTAGAGTTTCTCAAGGACTCATAGGAGCCAAGATTACCTATAGTAATTATTCTACAAAAGAGAGAAAAACAATAGCCAAAGACTAGATGAAAAGATTCAACATGAATATTGGTGATTTAACTATGTTGGTACCCAAATATTTGAAATCCAAAAACCTACAAAATTTCACCCAAAATCCATCTAAAAAGCCCTAAGTGTGTTCCCTTGAATTTTTCCTTGTGTTATGCCTTTGAAAATTTTGAAAAATTCAAAAAAATGGCTAAGTTTGTCTTTGTCATCATTTTTTGGTCCACTAGGAACAATTTCAAAGATTTCTCTCATTCCCAGAACAAGGGAAATCCCTGAAATTGTTTTAGGTTCCTAGTTAGGCCCTGAACGACACAAGAAAAAGATGCTTTGGCAAGTTCCTATTTAGTTGGAACTTGCTGACAAAGAGAAGGATGAACATGGATATAAAGGCATCAGTGATTTGTCGTGTTCCTGGAACTTAGGAACTCATCGATCAGTTCTTAGTTCCTAGTCAAGCCTCAATTGTCGAAGATGAATGATTCCAAGGTAAATGAGTTCTAAGGGAAACAAAACAAATAAAATAGAGATAGAGAGGTATTTTAGTGAGTTCCCAATGGATGGGAAATCACTAACAATATAAAACTTGTTAGAGTTTTCCTTAGTTCCTGGAACCAAGGAAAACCCTAAGGAAATTCTTGGTCCCCTTTAAAACACTAACAGGGAAAGGAAAGGAAGAAATCAGCTAAGGCATGAACAAGGTAAGAAAAGAGAAGATATGGAAAGGAAAAGTGAAGTTTGACAAGTTTCAAGTCAGTTGGAACTCACCGATGAAGAAGTAAACAAAGAAGAGAGAGAGATTTCAGGGTTTCACTTGGTTCTTGGAACCAAGTAAACCCCCGAATTGTTCCTGGTTCATGCTAAAACTCTAACAAGGAGAAAAGAGGTAAGTGAAAGGTAGAAAAATGGCTAAGGCATGGATAAGTGACCCAGAAAGGAAGAATAAATAAATAAGAAGAGATAAGCAAGTGAAGAATTCAGTGAATTCCTGGTCAGCAAGAACTCATCAAAAATGGGAAAAAGAGACGGTAGGTGAGTTTGGATGAGTTCCTGGTGACTAGGAACTCACTGAAAAAGTTCTCGAAGGTTTCTTAAACATTGAGAATCCCAAAATTAAAAATAAATTAAAGTGTTGTAAAATCTTTTAAAATGTGATTTTTCGCATGTTGGTGTAGTCACGAATTGAGGGTCTAGGGATAGGATTGTCCAACCATGCAACCTTAAAGTAAACACATCAGAATAAACACAATGAATTAAACAAAAAATTGGAATTTCATTTGATTCAACTTCACAAATGATTAAAATAAGGCTCACAGGCCTGTTGCATGGGCATTACAATCCTCCGTACAAACAATTATGTGAAAGATATGACAATTGGGCACATACACCTTTCAGAGTTTCTAAATCTGTCCTATCTATGAGAACTACTTCCAAATCAATCTAGGAGATGTTTATATATCCTTTCCAAGATCTTGGAGTTATTTGTGTTTGTCGCAAGAGGTTCCAAATCCCAATGCTTGATGAAACATGTAGGTCAACCTAATTCCAATGGTGAATCCTCCAATGTGGATGAATCATGTTGTGGTTTTGGTTGAAGGTGCCTCTGGTCCCATAATACCTTGTGAGGTGTTTCATTAGGTGTCACTAAGGCTCACTAAGGCTCTAGAGACTTTGGTAAAGATCTGACCAATTAGCTCTGCCAAATGGAGAAATTCTTTGATCTTCATCATGTTCCTTATCAACAAAATCCCAATGCCTGATGAAACATGTAGGTCAACCTAATTCCAATGGTGAAGCCTCCAATGTGGATGAATCATGTTGTGGTTTTGGTTGAAGGTGCCTCTGGTCCCATAATACCTTGCGAGGTGTTTCATTAGGTGTCACTAAGGCTCTAGAGACTCCAAACATATGAATTCACACAACAAGACCTAGGAACAAGATGAGTCTCCTAATGGGAATGGTGCTTTTGGGTTTGAATTTGATCTAAAGATGGAACATCACCCAAGTAATTTTATGGCTAGGAACTTTACACCAAAGATGGATATGTGAAAGTTTGATGGTAAAGATCTGACCAATTAGCTATGCCAAATGGAGAAATTCTTTGATCTTCATCATGTTCCTTATCAACAAAATGTGGCAATAGCTTCCTTATACCTAGATCCTAACCAATTCATTTGGTATCATTGGCTATATGAAGAAAAGAAAAAGAAAGGATGTATAGTCACATGGTATATTTTCTAAGGAGCTCACTACACATATGGTGACAATCTTATGGATAGCTAATTCATCTAGTTTACCTGAATTAAATCAAATAGGTATGTTTAAGGATTATATTCATTAATTCTAAACTTTGTCTTTAAGAGTGGATAATGATACAGATGAAAATATGAAGGAATTATTCCTAAGGGCTTATAGAACCACATCAAATATGAGGTATGCATGGTTTTTCCAAATTCTATGTCTCAAGCTATGATTATAGCAACGCAAGTGTAGAGATCCACTCTATGTTCACCCTTCGAGTCATGATTTTTTATTCGTAGGGTATCAAGTTTCTTTTTTAAGACATCGTTGATTTTTTTAATTTCTTTAAGGCTTTCCATTCGACATCAAGATTTGATTTTCTTAGAATAGTTTAGAGGTATGGTGATACCATCAATTTTTGTTTTCATATTTTTTTTTTGCACATGTCAACATGAGTTCTTTTGGGATCATTGATCAAGGAAGCATAGCTACATGATGAGATCTAAAAACATTTGAACTTTGTCAGATTAACAGGTTCAAAATGTTGCACGATTGGATGTTCTCTCCAGGTCAACAATCACCCACCATTCTAAAAGGCTTGGGATGAAATAAAAAAGATTTTATGAAAGTTGTAGATGTTCTAATGAAAGAGTTCAATGTGACAAGATCTCACAACATATAAGCATTGTTAGTGTGAAAACCTTATATTGTTGTGCCATTGGCTAGTGAATATGACTTGATATATGTCATGGGTCCTAGTTTTTCTTCAAAATATAAAGTAAACAGAGATTGGTTTGATATCATGGTCCACGTGGCATCATCATGCAAAGATTTGAAGTGACAAAAATGACAAGTTTTAAATGTTGTGCCATTGGTCTAGTAATGCTAAGATGGAAGTAGTGGTTGATGCAAAGGGAAAGATAATTCAATTTCATATCAAGGCAAAATTCATTACAAGGTGTTTCAAACCCACAATCTTATCATAAACCATGGCCTCTACATAGTACCATTTTGTTTTTTTCAACATCTCTGACCCACACAAGGTTTCACCATGTCTTCATATCCCTTAACTCACTCAAAACAACAATTGCCAAAGACTGTCCCAACATGCATGCAACAATTCCTTTGTTGACTGTCCTAAAAGCTAGTAGCCCTGTTTTAGGGACTGTCAAGGCATAACTCCCACTAGAAGATCCTTCTCAAGACTGTAATGCATGTTTTGAATACCCTTTAACAAGTTTTAAATCATCTAAATAAATCACCATATGTTGCTTTATGAAGAACTGTCCAAAAATGGACTGACAGCGACCTAAATAGGCCTATTAAGCCTTGTAAACCCAAGGGCTTATTGGTTCTTCTACCTGCACACCTTGAATCCAAAAACCAACACTTGGAGCATGTGAGATTAGGTCCATTCTTGCTTATTCCTTCATTATAAATCCATTAGAAAGGTCTCTTAACAAACCCAAAACCCTATACCTCTTAACTGTCCTAGAAACACTATTTTTTCTAGACTGTCACAGAAATGCAGTCAATAAACTTGATTTTTCCCACTTAAATCTTAGTCATTTGGTCAAAGACCTCAAGAAATATAAAGGCAAATACTACTACAATCCTTTCCACCAAGGATTAGCAACATGCAAAGGATAAAAACGAGAGAAACACAGACTTTCATGTCACTGTCTACCTTAAGACAAGGTTTTGACTGTTTCTACCAAAAATGCAATATCTACCTCAAATCAAAACTAAAATGCATGAAATGAAATGGATATGGAGGGTGATTGCTCCTACATTCATTTAAAACCAATTTGGTACAGATCCTTTCTCGTACAGGGCTGTACAACAACAGAAAACAACAATTTTCTGAAGAAAATACAGAAAATAGTGCCTTTTTACTATTCCATTTCATTCCTTCAATCACCCACGAATTTACAAAGGTAAACAAGGCCTTTTAAAGGTGTTACAATGTGTCTTTTTAGTTTCCATTGTCTTGGAACGAACCAAGAGCCATAATACTCTTCACCTTCCAAGTTTGCATCATTTTAGCATCTTTAGGAATTTTACATTTTGAATAACAACTTTTACACATTATGTCCAAATGACTCCAACATAACTTCAAATGATCAAATTGATCCTATTACAACATTGAATCTCTAAAATGGAATCAAATTCCAAAAAATTGGTCCATGAAAACATTAATTTGCCAAGGTGCTCCTGCACCAGTGGTCCCCTACCACTTATTCAAAAGATTATTCAATGTTTATCTTTCATCTTTATGGGTTCAACATATAATGTTTAACATTAAGATTTACTAGTTTGTGTTTAACGCTTTAGTGTCAATGTTTAGGGTTTTGGGTTTTGGGTTCACATTTAGGGAACTTAGATTTCAACATTAAAGAAGAAAAACGTAGAGGGAGAGGAAAAGAGATAAGGAAAGGGAGAGAGATAGAGAGAGAGAGAGAGAGAGAGAGAGAGAGAGAATTGTAAGCACCAAAATCATGCACAATGACCCCGTGATGACTCATAATCCTTGTCACATACATGTAAGCATGATATAATGCCCTCTCAACAGAGATTCTCTTGGTAACATTTTGGTTTTTCCTCCTCTTGTTGTTTTCTCTTTGTCGTACTAACCATTTCCCCGCTTTCAAAATTTTTTGACACTTGTCAATTCTTGTTTCCTGTGCTTGTGACTTAGTCCCTAAGCCTTGTATTCATTTGTTTTTTATTTGACATTTCCCTAATTTTTCCTATCCATTCTTTCTTCCCCACCCATCCAACTCACTTTCCAATTGTCTATTGAACTTTTTAGGGATTGAGAGATCGATAGGATACCCTAAGTAAAATGTTTTGAAAGTATAATTTTGTGACTTTCAAGAAGAATTAATGGCACCCTTGCATAGCTCTTGAAAAATTATGCACTTTAAAAGAAAATTGCACCCAAAAAGGAGTCTGTATGGGGCTGAATGAGCTTCCAGAAGTTCTATGACCAATTCAAAAAAACTGTTTTAGGGTCACCCCTGTTAGTTCAGGGTCACCCCCCTAGGTGATTTGGATTGATGAAAGGGGCAAACCACATCATTTGCATCATTTGTATTTGTTTCTAGAGCCTGATGGCTTCCTTATCCCTCCAAAATCATTCTTTGACTGTTAGTTTTCACCTAGAACCCTATGCAACAGGATCTCCCCTTGTGCAACCGGACCTCCCCAGGGCAACCCTATTGTACAACAAGGTCACCCTTAGGTGACCCTGACTAGTGAAAGGGGTGACTAGGTGGCATCCTTGCTATCATTCCCAGTTGTGAATTAACTCAAGTTTTTGACCAAAAATAGCTCTATTTTTGCCCATTTTTCTTCTTGTTTGCATGGAATATTGTCCCAAAGATAGAGTTAACTATTTCATACATCCACCCATGCATATTTATCTTATTTTTATCTTTATTTATCAACCCATGCATTATTTTAACTCCATTTCTTCTTCAGTGATAAGTTACCATTGCTTCATCGCTCCCTAATGAATCATGTTCACTCCTCAATCAAGCCTATTAACTCTTCAATCAAATTGAGTTAACTTCTCAATCAATTCCACATTTCATGACCTCTTCCAACCTATAAATATCTCTCACCTCTTCATTATTTCTCAAGTTGGAGAATGCTCTTCCCTTCTTCACAAGCTTTTTCACAAGCCTTTGAGCCTCTTTCTCCATTTCTTTCTTTAGTTTTCCAAAGCTTCAAAGCTTTTATTGTTGCATAGCTTCAAAGCTCCCCCCTTTTGGGAGGTAATTTAATTTGTGCACATATTTCTTGCATGTTATTGCTCTCCAAATCAAGCATCCATATGCTCACATAGGACATTAGATCCATTTTCTTTTATTTGTTGTCTCATCTAGCTTTGCTAAAAGCTCATTTTGCATCAATACATTACTCACATCACAAGCCATAGTGATCTTCAAGCTCTCATTGAGCTCATTTCAAAGCTTCAAAAGCTTCTTTTTCTTCTCTTTTCTTATTTTTGCCAAGAGGATCACCCCATTGTTGCAAGAGGATTAGAGGTTACCATACAAGGATTTCTGAGGGTAGTGGAGTCTCACACATCTCTTTATTCTAGGTTACTTTATGCTTTTTATTTCAAAGTAATTAGAAAATCAAAATCACTCTTGGGAATAGTAAATACATCTTGCTTTCTCCTTGATAGGCTAAATAGATTTGCATTGTTAAAGTAGTTTCCCTTTTAAAAGTTCATAGATTAAAAGCAATTTCCCTTTCCTAGAGTAATTTTTTCCAAATATTTAGAAAACAACAAAAACATATATTACATTACATTAGGTAAATTCATAATAGATTGCATTCATATTTCAATTACTAGAATAGAAAAAAGCACTTTCATTTCCATATGTATTAAAAAGCACAAAAAAATGTTTTGCACTCATATAGGCTTGCATGCATCCAAAAACAAAAAAGAACAAAAACATTAGTAGCATAGAAGGATTACAAACCTTGGTCCCAATACAAGGTCAAGTTTAGTCAATGTTAGTCAAAACCCTTGGTTTCATCACAAGGTCAACACAAGGTCAACAAAGTAAAACCTTAGGTCACACAAACCCTAATTTGAAACCCTAAGTCAAGTCAAGGTTAGCTCAAACCATCTCTCTCTTGTTTAGGCTCATGAATGTGCCATGGACTTAGAGGTGAGTGGGTGAAGGCAATCCTCAACAAGATAGAGGAGATCCATCCTAGACAATAGCAAGATCAACTAATAATTCAACAACAACAAGAAAGAATCAAAGAACTTCAAATACAATAAGCAATCATCCAACAGTAGGAAAGACAACATAAACTTGAAGAAAACAACAACGAGAACAGCATTCAACCCACACAATGCTGGAACATTAGAAACCCAAACAAAAGAACAGTGACTAGTGACCCTTTAGGTCATATAGTTATCTTTACAAAAATGGTCACAAAACATAGTATTCAAACAAACACACAACAACAAAGGCCCAAGGACTGGTCAACCACTCTCCGATGAGCCAAACCACCCCATGTCTCATCTCCTCTTGACTAGCTACTTCCACGAGAGAGAGAGAGAGAGGTTCACCCTGTGGCTAGGAGAGAGGATCCGTGTATGTGCCAAAGCTGACTCGATTGCACCAAGCTACCAAGTCATGTTTTTTAGTGTACATATTTTGGTCAACCTGACGTGAAGAACAAATCCTTTTGGGATGAGTTCTTTCAAATTTTTGCACATCTCATGATGCTTCATGCATAAAAAATTGAGGACAAAATCACAAAAAATCTAGGGGAATGCCCACTCAAGTAAAATCGACACACCTTTAGATCCAATGGATTCTATCTCAAATTAGTTAGATTTTAAAGACTCAAATTTAAAGGACATCCAATAGAAGCCACACAACTTCTTATTTTTTAACAACCCCACATATGACAACATGGTCATTCAACTCGACCAAATTAAAACACAACTAGTGAGAATTCAATCTGAGATCAATCAAGATAATAAATCCATAACAAGCCATAGAAAAATGGCCACCAAAGTTTAGAATGAAGTGTGTTGTCAAGAGAAGAAATTACAAGAAGATGAGGAGGTACAAAAATCCCTCCATGTGGTACATCAAGATAAAAGACCCATGATATGTCAAGTATCATCAAAAGGAACAAGTAGGCTCACTCAAACCCCAATGCATAGCAATCCATCTCAAGGTTGTAAAACTCAAAGAAGGGAGGAAGCCTCACTCATAGGCCTTATAGAAAATTTGGTCCAACGAATCAAGACCCTTGAAGCTAGAAATATCGAACAAGTTTGTCAAAGTAAAATTCAAGAAAAACCTAGGGCCCAAGGAAATCCTTTCAATGATAAGATTGAATCAAACTAGGGGGCAACACAAATTTTCCCTCATCTAAACTTCCATGAAACATTCATGCCTCCCTTGCCATCACCATCCAACACAACAAGTCTCAATCAAATAGATGGGATTCCTATGATGCAAAATAAACCACAAACAATCCCACCCAATTTTCAAAAATCAAACATGAAGCAATCTAATCTTCCAAATTTTTTAGGATATCAACAATCTAGAATAACCTTTCAAAAAATATAGAAAGCTCCACCCGAAGGGCTAATGTTTGGAGGAACAAAACACTCTACACATAACCCCCTCTTAAGAACATACCTTGAGTATTTAAAGGAGCATCTTGACTACAACATTTGTCAGGTCATACTACCACATCCTCTCCCCGAGCTTCAAAAAATTAAAGGAGAGGGTGATCCCAACTCTCAAATCAAGGCTTACATCATGGTAGTGTGAGAACTCTATCCTTGGGATGGGGTGGTAGCAAAGATTTTTCCAAAGACTTTGGAGGGTATCGCTTTGGATTGGTACTATCGACTTCCAGAAGAATCAATCCACTCTTTTAAGCAACTCATCAATCAATTTGTGGCTACCTTCGACATAAAAAATGGTCAAGATAGGAATACGAGAATTTTTAACAATCAAACAAGAAGCCAATGAGTCAGTTACACATTTTATCACATGATGGAGGAAAGTTCTCTATTCTTCAACAAGCACACAAAAAACATGGATCATAGAGAACTTTGTGATCTCTTCTTACATGCTCTCAACAACAACATACGAGAAGGATTTCAAAAACTCCCTTACATATCATATGAAGAAGTGCTTGAAAGTGCCATTAGAATTGACCAAGCCACTATTGATAGTGGAAGAACGGAGTATGATGGAAATGGAAGGTTGATAAACCATGATAGAAATAACAAAAACTCGATGAAAAATCATAATATAGATGGGTCAACAAAAACTTCAACATCTAGAAACAACAACAATTGTGACTATGATAGTCATACAAATTTGGGGAACGAAAATGTCAACAACTATCCCCTAAGAATCAACAAGTAGTCGTACAACAATCGTCATAAACCTCAAGATCACAATCATGATAAATATTTCTCATTTCACATTAGAAGGGGCATGAGATCAAGTCATGTCAGGGGTACCATCGCTTCATATCAAATCTCGCAAAACATCAACAAAAAGTATTCATGAACACATTCTCACAAGATGAAGAACTTAGTCCCAACACCTTTGATCAAAACACCTTATGCCTTATGGAATTAGATAAAGATCAAGAAATTTGTGTCACGCAAGGACCAAAATGACTAGATGACACCTCCAACAATTCAAAATTTTCTCACATGCTAGTGCTTATCAAGAGTTCTCCTACACACAAGAATGCTCTCCTCAAAGCCTTATATCTAGGCCATCTAGTTCAAAGCACTCCAAGTGAAAAGTGTTCTTCTTCAACATTTGATTTTGAAAAGTTAGCCTCAAACAATGGCATAGCTAAATAGGGTGATATTCCCCTCCATCTAATAGTCCAAGTTCAAGAATATTCCATTAAACATGTAATCATTGATGATGGGTATGCAATCAACATAGTCTCTTTCTCTTTTCTTCAAAGAATGGGTTATGAAAAAACTCAAATCACAAAACAAACTTCCATCCTTAGATATAATGATAACCCAAACATTGAAACCATGGGTAAGGTCAATCTTCGAGTCAAATTGGGTCTCATAACCCTCCCAACTAAATTTTATGTCATCAATGAAGAAACCACTTACAACATGATCCTAGGAAGGCCTTGGATCCATAGGATGAGGGCCATTCCCTCCACATTATTTCAAGAAATTCACTTCTTACACATGCCCGACAAACCCACATCATCAAAGGAGACCCTGATCCTTTCAGTCTTTATAGAGTTGAACAAGTCAAAAAGAAGGGAAAGACCATGGAAACCACCAATGACCCAAAAATCAACACTTTTGAAAAAGGAGAGACATCAAAACAAATTACAAATGTAGCCAAGACCTCAAAATATATAAGAAAGGGGGCAATAGGAGAATTCCCCTTCAATCCCAACTCAACAAAGTATTATGTTCCATTCAACTTAGTGACCATTCCAATCGAATCAGACGAAAACATTCATATGATGGAAATCATGACTAAAGAAGAACCAAAACCCACACAAAAACTAGGAGAGTTAACACCAACTCCAATTGCCCCTCAAAATTTCAAAACAAACCTGATAACTCAACAAGAACAGAAAATGATAAAGCTAGGGGCAAATCATCAGACAATGAAACATGTGAGTACACAAAACTACTCAATAAATACAAAGACATTTTCACACCAAGTCTTCCAATGTCCTTGCAAAGACTTTCAAGTGAATTTTAGACCAAATTGGATAGGTCCACATATAGTTAAGGAAGGCATTAGAAATGACACTACCTCTTATACATTATGGAAGGAGAAAAGTTTAGTGTCTCAAAACATTGTAAAAGCCTATAAAAATCCCAAAAGAAAAATCAAATAATTCAAAAAAATCCATAAAAAGCATAAAATCATGAAAGTTCAAAATTTTACATTCCTCATTATGTTCCATCATACATTTTGTGAGTGTCATGCTCTTGTTTTATTTTTGTCCTAGTAAGGAGTCTAAGGTTGCTTAAGTATAGGTTGACCCTTTGAGCCTTTGAAATCCCATAATAAATAATGTTTACCATTTATCATTCCCCTATTCACATTTTCCCAATGATTCCAATCAAAGCCTAGGTTTTAGCTCTACACTGATCCTAGTCTTAAAGAGCCATGATGTTAAGTCTTTAAGAAAAGTCTATTTTCAAACCTACAATGTTCAAAGGAAGCTTGCAAGTAGACCTACCCAATTCTTCCCTAGTAGAAAAGAAGTCCTACTGGATTATGAAACTTTTGGTGGTGCTCAACCCCTCTTCTTTCCTGGCCAAAAACGTCAGGAGGATCAAAAATTTGAAGGAAGCAATCTAAAATACGGGTGAATAAAAAAATGAGTGATCAAAATATAAGAGTGATGAGAAAAGTGAGAATAGAGAGAATCAAAGTTGTTGCATATCCAAAATTACTTAGAAAGTTCAAAGGCATTCATTTTCATAAAAAGTTAAAATTCCAAAAAAATTGAGAAAATCAAGTGAGGTATTCTAGAAAATACAAAAAAAAAGAGTTAGAAAAAAAGAGTTAAAGAGAGAAGATTTTTGAATGTCTGTACACTTGGGTGGAGATCAGTCTAAGCTCAAAGCTTCAAATGTGACATTCTAACAGAGGAAATAAAAGATAAAGGTACAAAGCATACACATGCACTAGCTGAGCAAAGCCAAGAGTCTAATAGTCTTGAGGATCATTTTCTATCTAGGGACCCTTGTTCTTTCCCTAGTTTTCCTTTACCCTAGGTCTATCTTGCTTTCCATCTATGATCTAAGTCTAGCAAACACCAATAAAATTTGTTGCTTGTCTAAGTTGAAAGCTTGTTAGATTGTCTTATCTAGATAAGGATCGATTCTTAGCCTTTAGAAAAGCCTAAAATTCAGAAGCACTCCATCTCCTTCCCACTCCCCACTTGAGTTCTAAATCCCTATCTCATAAACTTGAATATCTCTTCTACACCAGGATAACCTACAATCCCCTAGGTCAAAATCCTACTTAAGAGTAGTCACATTGTTTGTTCCACCTACATACATGCTATCATAGAAAATCAAAAGCAATAAAACATGTCATAACATCATGGAATTCATAACACTTAGAACTTAGTACTTTGCATTTCATATTTGTTAATCACATCCAAACATAGTCCATGTCATTCATATCAGAAAAATACAAAGACAAATTGCATCATCCATATGTGATCATCTTAGGTATGCATTCTCATAAGAAAAATAAAATCTCTAGTCAACCATATGCACAAGAGGGAAAGTGAAGTACAAGATGTTGACTAAAGCTATATATGGATCTCATCAAATCAGGTCTTGTAACAATAAGTGTAAAACAATGTCTGAGCATAAGTCTGTTGGAAACAAGGTAGATAACTAAGAGGGGGGGGGGGTGAATCAATTATCTCAAAATTTCTTTTATTTTCTTTTCTTTTGTATCTTAATAATTAGTGTTGCATCAAAACATGAAAGCATATGTAATCATAAGAACATAAATGAAATCAACACACATAACACAAGGATTTTTACATGGAAACCCTATTAAGGGAAAAAATCACAGGGTGACTAACCCAAGATTGTATTCTTTGTTAAAAGAATAAAGGAGTACAAAATGACACTTGCCAATTAGGAATCACTGCCCGAGCACACTGCTCACAAGAGGTACACTACCTACAAGAGACTCACTGTCTACAGAACTTAGAAAAGGTAATCAGGAGTTTAAACTGATGAGAAGCATCTACAAATGCAAGAGTTTAGTTCCGGTTAGGCACAATACACTGATCTGATACACTTCATTCTTCCTCTGTTTTAATGCTGTTGCTCTCTCACATACTGGAGTTGAATTGCAACTCTCACACTTATTCCTTCTTTTCATTGCACTTTATTTCATCACTTATTCACCACACACACCTACATACTGGAATCCATCTAGTATATATATCTACATCAAGGATTTCATCAATTTTCTAGTTGGTAACAAGAACATTCAAGATATTTGTAAGTTACTGATCTGTCAGCTGAATCCATGCTTGATTTGTGATGCATATCAAAAACATAGAAATAGAATTCATTAATTATGTCAGCCAACAATATATAATCCCACATATTGCTTGATCAACACCTTTTACTCATCCAGATTGAAGTCTGATATTCTACTAGTTAGTTCTTCCTCTGTCTGCTTTGCCTGACTGGAACCCAACACCTAGATGCTCATATCTTTTCCTTGATTTATCACCGGAGGCTAAATCCCTAGAGTACAATAGTCATGGTACCCCTCTTGACTTTCCCAAGTCCACAACTTTCTGAGTTACACCATCTAAGAGATTCGGACCTGATTGTCGGACCTTGTTAAATACTCTATTCTTGTTCATCAGACCAAAACAATCTTCAATCTGACTTTCGGTATAGACATATTATGTACTATGGATGTGTGGGATAGACTTTGTTGCCATCAATTACAACACTTATGAAGCCACATCATGTCTCTTGCCAACAATCTCCCCCTTTGGCATTGATGGCAACACTTAGTGAAAAATGGCTAAGTGTCACAATAACTCCCCCTTGGCTGATGCTCTGTCTTTTGCACTATTTTACCGGAGCTCTCCTTTAGCTAGATTCCACATTTTTCACTACTCCTCACTCCCCCTTTAACATCAATGGAAAAGGGTGGAATCCGCATATCAAAATTTGCAAAAATTGTCTTATATATGGCCGCATAAGTATATATATGTTATACTTACATATACTTAAGTATATCCACAAAAGTGGCCTTCAACTGTACAAACTTTGTGGCCCAACTCTACTTCATCCTATCTAGAATGGAGATGTGACCACTCAACAAAAATGCATATGCTTCTGCCCTTCTTAAATCTGCCAGATCACTAGTCCGGGTTGTGGTCTGAGCATCTATCAAGGCCTCATGCATTGCCTCTAACTTAGGGATAATTATTCCTCTGAGTTCACCCATTCTATTTATTATGTTCTTCTTTTCTTTGTCCAACCTCTTTATTTCATTGATGATAACAATGGCTTGGCATTCTTGATTCATTAGAGAGGTAGTGAGGGGATCAAAATTCTGAGATAAACTTGACAGTTTACCTTCTTGTTCTTTCACTTTCTTCTCAATGTCCTCTGTTACTTTGGGCCAAGATAAATAAAATTTGTATATGTCCCCACCATCTTTAAGAGCATTTTCAAGGCTCGTTACTCCAATGTCTAGGGTCCTCCTATCATTAGTAATCAATCCTTGCACTTCAGTGAATCTTTTTCCTAAAAACTCTTTCCAGACCTTTACTTCTGTCGATTTCTCTAAAGATTCAAAATGAGTGCTAACAGAATTTACCAAAGATTTCAGGTTACCAGATGGTGAGGCTGAAGGATCCTTTTGGAAGGATGACATGATCTCCTCTAGCATCCTGAATGCAATCTCCAATAGTTCACAGTCTTCCATGTGAGATTTTAGGAGTTTTTCTTTTTCTTTAGCTTGAGCAAAAGATTCTACTTTCATTGTCTAAACCAGAGAGAGTCAAAATTTAGTGCCCCTTAAAATATCTTAGGTTCATCTATCTCCATCATTTCTCTATTTTGGAAGTTCTTCATTGCCTCTGCAGTGTCTCTTGCTGGTGATTGAGTCTTCTTTTCTTTTGGGTTATTGGAACAGTCATTATTTGTCTTTTCTGCTTGTTCGTCTTCTTTTCCCTTAACCTCCTCTTCTTGACTCACTTTCTCCTCTTTTCTTCCTTCTCCTTTAGCTTTAGAATCTGGAATGTCTGTAGTGGGATCCAGAGGAGAGATGTCACCGGTGTTTATTGGTTCATGAACTTCCTCTTTCAGAATAGAGGAATCCAAGTCCTTAGACTTCTCTTCATCTATCTCTTTTGATCCTTCTACATCAGAAGATTCTTCATTGGTTACATTTAATCCTTCAACATCCATGGTAGAAGGTTCTTCATCTATTTCCTCTACAATAGGAAGGTTGAATGTTTTGAAAGCATTTTGGAAGATGTCTTTTGTTTCTCTTGCTACTTGGTCAATTTCTCCAAGCATAAGTTTATTCATTCTTGCTTTACTCTGGAATTCATCCCTATAGTCCTTAAAGATCATGTCCATTTGTTTTGGAGTGATAGAAGGATAAAGCTGAATTGCTATATGTTCCTGAATCTCTAAGTCTTTTGCCTTTGCATTCTCTTTTCTCAGTTCAAGTACTTTTTCTAGACTCTTAGGAATCAAGGATATAATTTTAATGAAATCTTTATTGTAGATGTTCAGGTACTTGACAGTAGGTTCTTCCAAAATTCTCTTGTCAGTATCACTATATTCATGATAGAACTCTATAACTGGTTGTAGGTTCCCATCCACAGTAACTGCCTTGATGATGTCATCAATGGAAAGAGTGGGCTTTTCAACAAATTCCTCTACCTTTTCTTCCTCATTTTTACTAGCAGAGAATTTCTTGAATGTTTTCTTCTTCTTCATTTTCTTGATTTCCTCATCGGATTTTGTTTCTTCATCATCTTTTAGGCTTTTATATGACCTTGTGGCTTTGGTCTTTGTCCTCTTTTCTCCTTTTCCAGATGTCTTGACTTCTGGTTTGGTGGTCCTTGAGCTTTTAGAAGTGGCAGGTGTAGAGCTCTTGGAAGATCTAGTCCACGAGGAGGCTTGTACCAGAACATCTCCTTTCTTTGCTTCTTGTTTTTCTTTCTTAGCCCTCTCCATTTTCTCTCTATTTGCATCTACTACCTCTTTTGATAAGCCAAATCTTTTGGCAATTTCTTCAACTTCCCTTCTTACTTTCCTCTTTATCTCTGGTTGTCTTAACTCAACGTGTATTTTTACACTTAGTTCTTGAAAGGTGCCAAACCTTTATGCTTCAGGGTCCTTAGGCTGGCTCAACAGGTGTTGAATATGTAGCTCCAAGAATTTTTCATCGACCTCATATCCCATAGGCATTATCCACACAGTCCTTGGCTCAACTGCCTCCATTAGGCATTGGTCAATGTCAACCATGAAGCACACTATGTCCTTGTATTTCTCGACTATGGACTATGGAATTCTTTCTCTGGCTTGCATCATTCTCTGAAAGTTCTTGAAGTAACCCTAGAGAGCTGTGTTTTGGGCTTAAGCATCACCAAGTGCATACATATAATCTCTAATATGAATTGCAACCAATTTATCATTTTGTCATACCCAACCATGTGATCCAGGTAGCTCATTCATATAATAAAAGAACAGACACAATATTAGACATCCATATTTAAAGGAATTCTTCTTATCCTTTTTAATCTTCTATAGGTTTTCTAATATCTGATTTAGGAGAAGTTCACACAGGTCATAGTTTGTATCTTCCCTTAACATCTGATATGCTGCATAGATTGTTGTCCCATACATAGAATTCTCTCTGCTAGAATGATAGATCTTGTACCCAATTATCATTGAGGCAAACTTGACATCTGGATCTGTGATGTCATCTATGGTCATGGCTCTTTTGTCAAATTTAGATCCGGTGGCTTTAGTTACTGTCTAGTTCTTGACAGACTTAAGCGCAGGTAACCTACTAGATGCATGCAATCTAGTCACTGCCCTGATGGCATCTTTAGTTATCTTAAAGGGCCTCATTAACCACATGAAATTATCATGCATCCTTCTTAGGACATACCAGACCCAATCATCTTCTGTAAAATAGGGAAAGTGTATGCAATGTCTGAAGTGTTTATCTCGGAGGGCCTTGAATTGAGGTTTGAGTTCAAAACTCTCGTCTATTAGCTATTTGTGATAGATGTCCATCAATTTTGAGTCTCCAAATTCCTCAATGTTGGCATGGATATAGACCCTAATATCTTCTACATGCAATACCCCATGCGGAATGCTAGAAAATGCGCCTAAAGGATCAACTTCTAGATATTTATAGGGGTGTTTCTTGAATTTAGGACGCGGCCTATCAGTGATCTTGACAACCATTGGAGTAGCCATTTTACAAGAGATTCAAAGAGAGATTTTTAGAATGGAAGTATCATTTTACACTTTAGGGTTTGAAATAGGAGCTAGAACAAATCGCTGGTTGAATTTGATTTTCCAGTTGATCTTGAGTGAATTGTAGAAACTTTGTTGCAGAGATCTTCTTTTCTTCTTCGTGAATACAAATGTGCAAACAATGAGTGAAAGAACCCTTTTATCCTTGAGCAAACCCTAATTTCCTTTTGTAATAAATGCACAACTTAAGTTATCTAGTTGCCCTGTTTTGAGAGAGATCTTCTCGAATCACTATGCTAAACTTAGAATCATTGTCAGTGAGGATTGACAATGTATCTTCTTTTCTTCAATCATGCCATGGGTCCACAAATCAAAGTATTTCAATTTTGAATCATACCAAATCTGTCTGTGAAAATTCTACTTTACCAGAATGCTGTCGAAACTGGATTAATTTGAGTGGTTAAGCTCTTGCAAAAATCCATGCGGATCTTTCATATTTTTACTGAAGATTATGTAGATGTTTTTTTGAGAATCCTTTTAATCCGCAGAATTCCATGTGCCGAATTTAGGCACTAGTTGACTAGCTGGGGGAATTTTTTTTCTCTATTGCTCCCCATGAGCCAAAGCTCACCCTTTTAGTTTCCAGAAGGAATATTAGTACCGGATTCCGGTGCGGATCCATCCCTAAACTTTTATGTACTCTTCTTCACCCAAATCTTGCTCATCTCCTTTTGAACTTCATTCGTATTCACTTTACCTTTTCCCTTATCTTGTTTTTTATTAAGTTGCACTGGACCTTTTCTATCCTGATTTTTACTTCTGTAGAATTTGACAATATGACTGGATCTACTAGAATTGTAACAGACAACATTTCTTTGCTTATTTGATTGATATCCTTTTGATCTGCATTGATTAGCCATATGTCCCATTCTATTGCATGGAAAGCATCTACCATTGAATGAATTGTTTATTTGCATATTTTTGCATTCATGAGATTTGTGACCATACCTTTTGTAGTTGAAACATTGTCCAGCAAAGGATGGATTAGTTTGATTCATTCTCCTTCGCACTGAGTTGTTTTATGACTGAAATTGTTGCAATTGAAGCAGTATCCATCGAAGGATGGATATCTTTGAGCATTTGGTTGCCTTACCAGAGGTCTTCTAGTCCTGTTTCTTTGATTTCCTGATCCAAAGTTCTTCTGACGGGATCCAGAGCTTTCACCTTTCTCATATCCCAAGCCACGCTTATCATCTACCCTCTTTTGGATTTCAAGAAGAACTTCAAGTTGGGTTGAGCTTATCTTGAATTTCTCTTTGTATTCATTTGTTGTTTGAAGATCTTGTTTAAGAGTGTCTATCTGATTCTCAAGTTGTTCTTCATTATCTCTAGCTTCTTCAAGATCAGATTCAAGATGCCTAATTATTCTATCTATTTTGTGGTAGTCCTCTGTCTTCTCCTTGAGGGATTTTTTTAGATTATCTTCAATTTTCCTTTTTTCTTCAATTTCTTGGGTGAATCTCATAACCCCTGATTCCATTTCATGCCTTACCATAATGACCTCTTTTGACATCTCACATAGCTTATTTTTCTCATTCAGATCTTCATTAGTATCATTGTCTTCACTCTGATTGGCTAATTTTTGAAGTAGTTCCTTTCTCTTTTTCATAGAGATACTAAGTTTTTCTTTTAGCTCATTTATGAAATCATTAGCTTGTTTGAGTCTTTCTCTCAAATTATTGACTTCAGAATGGGATTGTTCAAGATCATCTAGGGCAGACTGAAGTTGTTCTTTCATACCATATATATCCATTGAGATTCCCAGATCTTCCTCAAGCTATTAGGCTTTGTTCAAAGGAAATTAGCTCTGATACCAATTGTTGGAAACAAGGTAGATAACTGAGAGGGGGGTGAATCAGTTATCTCAAAATTTCCTTTATTTTCTTTTCTTTTGTATCTTAATAATTAGTGTTGCATCAAAACATGAAAGCATATGTAATCATAAGAACATAAATAAAATGAACACATATAACACAAGGATTTTTACGTGGAAACTTGTTAAGGGAAAAAACCATGGGGTGACTAACCCAAGATTGTATTCTTTGTTAAAAGAATAAAGGAGTACAAAATTGCACTTGCCAATTAGGGCTCACTGCTAGAGCACACTGCTCACAAGAGGCACACTGCCTACAAGAGACTCACTATCTACAGAACTTACAGAAGGTAATTAGGAGTTTGAATGAATGAGAAGCATCTACAAATGCAAGAGTTCAGTTTCGGTTAGGCACAATACATTGATCTGATACACTTCATTCTTCCTCTATTTTAATGTTGTTGCTTTGTCACATACCAGAGTTGAATTGTAGCTCTCACACTTATTCCTACTTTTCTTCACACTTTATTTCATCACTTGTTCACCACACACACCTACATACTAGAATCCATCTGGTATATATATCTACATCAAGGATTTCATCAATTTTCTAGTCAGCAACAAGAACATTCAAGATATTTGTAAGTTACTGATATGTCAGCTGAATCCATGCTTGATTTGTGATGCATATCAAAAACATAGGCATAGAAGTCATTAATTATGTCGGCCAACAATGTATAATCCCACATATTGCTTAATCAACACCTTTTACTCATCCGGATTGAAGTCTGATATTCTGTCATTCAGTTCTTCCTCTATCTGCTCTTCCTGACTGGAACCCAACACTCAGATGCTCATATCTTTTCCTTGATTTATCATCGAAGGCTAAATCTCTGGAGTACAGTAGTCATGGTACCCCTCTTGACTTTCCCAAGTCCGCAACTTTCTGAGTTACACCATCTAAGAGATCCAGATCTGATTGTCAGACCTTGTTACATACTCTGTTCTTGTTCACTGGACCAAAACAATCTTCAATCTGACTTCCGGTATAGACATATTATGTATTACAGATGTGTGGGATAGACTTTGTTGCCATCAATGACAACACTTATGAAGCCACACAGTGTCTCTTGCCAACAAAGTCACTCCCCCAACAAGTCAAAAGAGAAAAATTGTGTAATCAAGTACACAATTCTCCCCATGCAAGGGGGAAAGGGTAGAAATATCTTCATTGTAGGTCTCTCAAAGACCTCAAGGAACATAAAGGCCAAATCTTCACAAGATCTTCACAAAAACAAAGAAAATACAAAAATTAAAAAAACCTAAGAAATTGTAAAACATCAAAAATCCCTAAAAATCAAATATGTTCTTAAAAATTTGCAATAAAAGGAGAATTTGTTCTCCTCTCTAGCTTAGCATGTGTTCTATTTCCTTTATGGATATTTTGCACTCTCATTTTGCATGCTTTCATCCCTATAGGTCTCCTCAACAAAAGCAAACAACTAGGTGAACTCACAGATCTATGGTATGCTCATCATTTTAGTTTTCATTACTTGTTTTGATATATCTAAATACCAAACTAATCCTAGTTATTGCAAGTACTATTTTAGGAAATTGACAATAGGTAAGGTCTATTTTGAGAATGGTACGTAACCTTCATGTAGACTACCGTCCTCGAGGGGGCAAATATGTAAGCACCAAAATCACATAGCCTCCATGAAGACCCCATGATGACTCATAATCCTTGTCACGTACATGTAAGCATTAAATAATGCCCTCTCAGTAGTGATTCTCTTGGTAACATTTGGGTTTTTCCTCCTCTTGTTGTTTTCCATTTGTCATACTAGCTTTTTCCCTACTTTCGATACTTTTCAACACTTGTCAATTCTTGTTTCCTATGCTTTTGACTTCATCCCTAAGCCTTGTATTTATCTATTTTTTGTGATTTGACCTTTCCCTAACGTTTCCCATCGATTCTTTCTTCCCCACTCATCCAACTCACTTTCAAATTAGCTATTGAAATTTTTAGGGCTTGAGAGACCGATAGGATACCCTGAGTAAAATGGTCTGAAAGTATAACTTCATGACACTTTCAAGAAAAATAATGGCCCCCTTTTTTAGCTCTAAAAAAACCATGCACTGTCAAAACAAACAGCACCCAAAAAGGAGTCGATATGTGCCTGAATGAGCTCTTGGAAGTTCTATGACCAATTTAGAAAAAACTATTTCAAGGTCACCCCTTGTTAGTTCAAGGTCACCCCTGGTCGATTTGGACTGATGAAGGGGGCAACCCACATCATTTGCATCATTTTGATTTGTTTCTAGAGCCTGATGGCTTCCTTATCCCTCCAAAATAATTCTCCAATTGTCATTTTTAACCTAGAACCCTATGCAACAAGATCTCCCTCAGATGACCCTAACTGGTGAAAGGGGTGACTAGGTGGTGACCATGCCATCTTTCCCAACCATGAATTAACTCAAGTTTTTGACCAAAAATATCTTGTTTTTCACCCAATTTTCTTCCTTTTTGCATGGAATTTTGTCCCAAAGATAGAGTTAACTATTTCATGCATCTACCCATGCATATTTAGCTTATTTTTTAATCTTTATTTATTAACCCATGCATTATTTTAACTCCATTTCTTCTTTAGTAATAAGTTATCATTGCTTCATCACTCCCTAATCAATCTAGTTCACTCCTCAATCAAGCATATTAAATCTTCAATCAAATTGAGTTAACTTCTCAATCAATTCCACCTTTCATGACCTCTTCCAACCTATAAATACCCCTTACCTCTTCATTATTTCTCAAGTTTGAGAATGTTCTTCCCTTCTTCACAAGATTTTTCATAGGCCTTTGAGCCTCTTTCTTCATTTATTTCTTTAGTTTTCTAAAGCTTCAAGGCTTTCATTATTGCATAGCTTCAAATCTCCCCCTTTTGGGAGGCAATTTAATTTGTGCACACAGTTCTGGTAGGTTATTGCTCTCCAAATCAAGCATCCATATGCTCACACATGACATTAGAGCCTTTTCCTTTTATTGTTGTCGCATCTAGCTTTGTTAAAAGCTTGTTTTGCATCGATACTGTAATGTCCCCATTTTCGGGTTCTCTTGCAGCACAATTGCAACTGACTTTCTAGGTTTGTGGCAACTTGATTAGAGGAGTATTTCGATGTCACCAGTGTACTCAGGTGATCCAGTGGAGCTGTATGACCCTTTCTGGAGGGATTTTGGACAACTTGTCTATACTTACTATTTATAGTAAGTGCTTGTATGGGAAAGATCTTTCTAGGTTTTTGGGTTTGTTCTCTTTTATCCTTGGAGAACACTGCTATTTATAGCAAGTGTCAGTCTGGACACTATTTTGGTGACATGGTAGTTTGGCCAGCTCAAGGCCTTTCAAAGTGTTGCATTGAGCTTAGTATCCAGTGGAGTTGTATGACACTTTCTAAAGAGATTTTAGACAACTTCTATGTACTTACTCTTTATAGTAAGTGCTTGCATGGCGACAATCTTTCTGGGTTTTTCTGGGTTTGTTCTCTTTGGTCCTCAGAGAACACTTCTGTTTATAGCAAGTGTCATCTTGCCACTATTTTTGATGATTTGGCAATTTAGTCATTTGGCTATCTTAGGTGTTGTATCAAGCTTAGAGTTGTCAGGGGTTTTGCGGTGACACTTTCAGAAGCATTTTCTGACTCTTTTGCCACATTTTCTATTTTCAGCAGGGTCACTGTTTCGGCACTGACTTCATCACACGAAATCGGTAACAACTCATCATGATTAGTCCCTTCACCAGTTGCTCATTGGTGTCCATTTGTGGATGCAGTTGATATATTTAATTATTGTTATGCAATTTAAGTTAAATTAAATATTGAACTTACAATAATTAAATATTATAAAGGTGATTTTAATATTATTTTTGGGAGCCTAGCTTTGGGGAATGTGTTAAGTTATAATAAAGATAATTTTATAACTTATTTTATGGCATCCCTTTCAAAAGGGAGACATAAGGAAATAAAAGAAATTAAAGTTATTATATTCTCCCAAATTGTGGCGTTGGAATTGGGAAGCTTTGTTGAAGATTTTTTAGTGTTTTGAAGCAAGGGTTTGGATGCAGATTTTACAGAGTGATTTAGAAGAGCATAGCAAAGGATCACTGCATATTTAAGTGTTTCTTGGAGTTGTACCTTCTCCATTATTGGCTGCTCCAAGTGTTGTAGCTGAACATTGGGATTTTGGGAGTTATTTTCAAATGATTTCAGTGTTATTTCACCTTGAATGTGGATGCCTAGGGCTGGAGAATAAAGGGTTTTGAGCATTTTAAAATCTGAGTATTTTTCTAGGTTTTTTGGAGCTTCCATTGTTGTTCACAAACTATTTCAGACCTACATATTGTAAGGCAACAAATGGGTATGTTTCAAATATGATGTTTTAGTGATTTTATCATTTGGGTATTTGTTATAATCCCTCTATTCAATATATTTAGCATATATATCTCAAAAAACATATGACAGTAGCTAGGGTTTTGAAATATCTAAATTTCTAGGGTTTCCTATCATAAGGGTAATGTTGAGTTATGTTCTTAGTGGTTGTTTCATTTCATATAAGCTTCTGGGTATTATTGGAAATGCTTCTTTATTGTTATATTTCAATTATATGCAAAGAAAAAACCACATGCAAGCCCTAAACAACAACTAACAACAAAAAACAAAAAATAATCAAGGTAGGACATTACAGTGGTATCAAAGTGCAATTGTGTCTTGCTATCCTATGTGATTAAGTATCAGATTCAGAGTCATGGACAGATTCAGTGAGAAATAATTACAAAAGAAACTTTACAATGCCGATAAGAATCTTGAACACCTACCTCAATCAAAAGGGGTTCTACATAGCATTTTGGAGGAAGTAGAATTATGTCTTTACAAGGTTGAATGATCATCTTTTGAGTTGATGCAACTCACTATGACTCTTGCAATGCATTTTTTGGTTAAGCCAATGCTTGAGAGACATTACAGTAAAAGGGTAAAGCTTTTAGTCACCAGCTATCTAAGTGAGATCACAAGGATTATAGCTCTTGAGGTTCCCTATGAAGATGACATAATGAGGGAGATTCTACAGCTGATTGTTGAGATCTTTCATGGGTTACCTGATGACCAAGGCCCTTCCTTTGGTAGGAGGGTTAAGATGTTAGAAGTGATGGTAAGAGCCATATCTTGTTACCTTTTGATTGATTTAGAATGTGATGATCTTATTCTTCATATGTTTCATTATTTCATAGAATCTCTCAATAAGGATCATGGAGAAGCTATTTTTTCTTACATGCAAACCATTATGGTCATAATCATTGATGAATATGATACTAATTCTCAGCCCCTTATGCCTATGTTGTTGGCTATTTTGAGTCAAGAACAAGATGCCTCTATAGTTGCTTATGAGTTGGTCAACAAAGTGTTCAAACAATGTGAGGGAAAGTTGAAACCTTTCTTAGATATTAAGGAGACTGATGCAACAAAAATTGATGGAGAGATTGTCTTGGAGCATGAGGAATATGTTATAGAGCTTTGAGATGATTTGATGATTATGCATGCAGCTACTAAGGATGAGGATGTGTGCAATGAAAGTAACAAAACAACAACTTTGAATACACATTTAGAGCTATCCAATGAGGCTAATAACACTAATGCAAATGTTGGGATAGTTGAGATCATAAATATACCTTCAAATGATGAGCATATTGAGAATATATATGATGAAGCCTTTAAATCAAATAATAATGATGATTCTACATTTTAATTTCAGTGATGATGATATGGGTGGTGTTTGGTTTGAACTTCAAACCAAGCCTATGGAGAGGAATGACTATGATGATGCTAGTACTAGGTTGTTGGAGAGTGATTTATTCATAGAGGCAACCAATCATGAGGACTATAGTGAGCACATTTTTTCTGAATAGAGTAATCAACCTTTTAACACTTTGGATCCAAGTGTGATGGCACCTAAGTATGACGAGGATCCTATTTAGGATGAATTTCCTTTTGACTATTGTGTTATTCTAACTTCATTTCCATAGTTATGCATAAAGGATGGCATTGATGGCATTGGTGGTGTTCTTGATTTTGAAAACAAACCTGATTTCACATTGCATGTAGCTGATCTTGAGCAGAGACCTAGTGGCCTTGTTGATTTAGATTCATAGTTCATTGTTGAGGATGATAAGGGAGAGGCACAAGTGATTTGGGACAGCCTTGGAGGCTTTGATGATGGGTATGAAAGTTCTTATTTTGGCATGCAACATAATAGCAGTTTACTATCCTCACATGAACATGATTGGAAAAATCAATTTGTGGTGATTGTTGATACCCCACTATTTGAGATGGGTGTCGATATGGCATATGACAATCCACTTTTTGAGTTAAATGATGGGACTACTCATGATTGTAGCATTTCACTTGGTGAAAATAACAAGGTATGGGATCTGGGAGAAGATTCAGAACTTGAGTTGGAGTGTGGTTTCCAGCTTGGTTTTGATTTAGGTTCACATTATGAGGTGATTGGTTACCATCCTAGGCTTAGACCACCAGTTATGAAATGTGTAAAGTAGTAGACAAAAGAAAATTGCTTAAGGAGTGTTGTGACACTAGGAGATGAAGAATCTTCATGGGATGAATTGATTCATGTAGACTTCTTCATTTCTAATTTTGAAAATTTTCCAAATAATGCTCTTGATTTTGCTGGAATTTTCATAACAGCAGCAAGTAAAGGAGGTTTCAAGCTTTTTACTTATGTAGCTCTGGAGGAAGAAGGACCTAAACATCACATCTACATGTTTGAAAATCCATCCTTTGGATTGAATGATGTTTTACCTCATACTAATCTTTCTTTGGCGTTGGTTTTGAAGACAATAATTTCTCCTTGCACCTTCACTTGTTGATGCTCTCAGGGATGGGTTACAAGAGATTACCAAAAGGGTCACAATCTTCCTTGATGTGCATATTGTTATGAATGTGTTGAGTGAATATTTTGTTATCAGCTAACTGAGAACAAAATGGTTATATCAACCACAGTACAATGAGATTAAATCTCTCCTCTCATAAAGGGGAGACTCCCTTCTTATTGCCAAATAAATCAACTAGTAATTAAACTATGATTATGTACACTACAACTACCCATAGGGGTGTCTCCATTAGCATATTTTCTTCTTTCAACATAAGGGAAACAAATTACAATAATGACCTTGATGATTACAGTAACTAATAAACTAAATAACACTAGTTGGAGCAATAATAGTTGATACCCATTTTCTATTAGACGTAGGAATAACACGAATGATACCAGCAAATGACAGTAACTAGAAATCCACAAAAGCACAAAGTCTTTTTCCACTTTCCACAATAGTTCCAAAGATAACCAAATGATATGTTTTGTATCCCAAAGTCTCTCAATGCATATCATAGTAAGATTGCATAAACAATGACAATAACTTCTAGCTCAAAGACTCCAAGTTATTCCCTAAATATGATTCCAAAAGTAACAAGTGTAGTAAGTTGTAGCTCAAAGTCTATCAACAAACAACACTATAGATCCACAAGAATATAGCTAACAATTGCAGCACAAATTCTACAAGTTCTCAACCAAATTCATACACAATACATATAGCTCCAAATGCAATATGATAACACAAAGCTTATTAATATCAAATTTGATTTTCCCTTCAATAATGAAATAATACATCACTCATAAACCAACTTCAAGATAATATAACAAGAGAGACATAAGAACACTCTTACATACAACAAACGTCCTCCAAAACAAAGGTTGGAGAAAATTTGCTTCTTTTATTGATCAATTCTTGATATGCACATTCAACACAAAGATCAAGTATGCTTCTCAAAATTGGCAGCATTTTTCTTCCCAAATATTAAAGGTACTTTGTACAAAAGAACTCCCTCATATATATAGAGGAAAGTTGAGAGCTAATCTAGGAAAAGTAAACCTAAATTTGACTTATTCAACAAAAGAGTCCACATTGATTTATGACTTCACTATTTTTACATGTAATTACATTTTTGAAAATGACATGTAAAATGTTAGGAACTAATTACATAAAGCATGAAAATACTAAAAATTTAAACAAGGCACATTTAGCATTCTCCATCATCCTTCTCCATAAAATCTTCATACTTCTTCATGATTGCTTGAACTTCATCATTATCTAGTCCTGAAGTATGCTTGGAGATAGCAAGGACTCTTGCGATTGAATCTTTGACAGTGTTACAAGATTTCTCATGCCTTCCCAAAAACACCTTGAGGTTCTCCAAGGTTAACTAAATATCCAACAACTTGTCCATTGAAGCCAATGAAAAGGACTGATCTTCAAACTCTCTCTGGATCATGTTCGTAAATTTTTGAACCATTTCATCTAAGGAAAGAAATTTTTTATTATCATCAAGTAACTTACAAGGAATCTCTTCAACCTTGTTGACAAGATTCAAATAATTGTCTTCAATGACTTCACAAGCACTTTGTAAGTCTTTGATCAATTCCTTGATGATGCTTACCTTGTGTATCATGATTTATTTAACCTATACAAACATTTCTCTGTTGGGAATGATCCCAATTTCTACCAATGCACCAATTTGAGCTTTTTCATCTTGGTCCAAGCTTGTAAACTATTTTCCATATCTTGTTGTTCTTGAGAGAAAGTGTTAGCAACTTTGTCTAACTTTGATCTTATGTTTTCCATCCTTTCCATTCCCTCCACAAATGTTCTTAAGAGCTATGAACCTTGTTCAATCAATCATTCTAAAAACTCACTGACTACCCTACCCCTTGTATGCACTTTTTCTACCTTTTGAATAACTGGATCCTCAATGCTCATGGCCATAGACTGAACTCTCTCTAAATATAGAGTAATCTACTAGAGTAAGGAAGTTAACTATTCTACCTTGGCTTTATATTGATCCTTCACCTTTTTTACTTCATCAAAGTTATGAATGAGAGAATTCAATGTAAATTGAGCATTTGCCTTAGCACTTTCATTAGTTATCTTCCCTAACTCAACTCTTGTGATGGAATAATCAGAGATATCCACTTCTTCTATAGTTTTATTAGGAGGCTAAGCAACTACTGCATACCTGTAACCTTCTCTATCAAACAACCTGGAAAGAGTCTTTGGCTTTTTCTTAGATTTACCTTCCTAGGTGTCAACTTCTCAAAATCAAAGTCATCTGGAGAGACTGCTTGCTTCTTCCTCTTAGGTGTCTGAGATGAAAGCCAAGGGGGAAGTTTAGATGAACTTCTTTCTGGATCTGCTGCCATGGTTTGAGTAGAAGGGGTTGCACTCACAAAAGTTGTTGTCACAATGGGTGAAGTGTTAGTCAAAACAACACTAGGAATATTCACACTTACAACTTGCAAAGACTTAGTCATAAGTTGCTCTAAGTCTGAATGAGAATGTATGTCAAAAGAAGGTGATGACAAACTTAGCAAAGATGGGAAAGAACCAAAAATAGTTTCCAAACCATGTTTAGCACTATCAAAAATCAACCTAGAAGACGGGGATGAATGGATGGTGTCAACAGAAATGACTGTGATAGTAGGAGTGATAGTAGAACAAGAAACAAGTGGTTCCTCTATAATGTTCTCATGAGGAGACATTTCTAATTCCTCATGTTGTCCTTCCTCTTCTTGTCTTTCACCCTGAACAAATTCATCTTGTCCTTCAGTAGATGGCCCTTCTATAGTTGTTTTAGCCTTTCCGCCTTTTGAAGAAAACTTGATCTTTGGCTTAGCATTCTTATTGGAACTAGGCCTTTCACTCTTGTTCTTCATCATTATCTCAGATTTCTTACCCATAGGATCTTGAGACTCCTCTTATGATCTAGTTACAAAGCATTTCAAATGAATCCCCTTTTCCTCTAACCATAAATTTGTGTTAGCAAGGATTGGTTCAAACCTTTCTCTGATGGAAATTACCTCTTTCTTTGACCACTGGATTGCTGGTAGAGGTGAATCTGCAACATTGTTCCTCTCATAAGTAGGATCTAGGATGTCACCATCATCTTCCATGCCTTTAGGAATATTTGCTAAATCAAGTTCTTCAATCTTCTTCAAGGTCAACTGGTAGTAATCCAGTTTTATTATCTCCTCCTCTATTCTACAATCTACCCACACATCTTCAATTATGTATTCTTGGGTTAGGGCTCTCTTGATTCTATCTTTCACTCCTTGGTAATCAAAATTAGGTCTTCTCTTGTAGGTCTTCATGTTGACCCATTGCATCTCAGATTCTATGGCCTTAGCTTTTGGGGATGTCGAGATAGAATACCTACCAATTGTGAGGGGAAACTTGAAACCTATCTTTTTAGATTCCATTTGTTTTCTATGAACTGCTATTATCTGTCTACATAGCTCCATTAACACAATTTTGTCACTAGGGTACCTTGGGAGCATGTATGGATATCCCATGAAACAACCAACTCTCAAATAGGTGAATGTGGGAAACTATAGATATAAACAACCATATTTGTTCACCATGGACCATGCTTCATCAGAAACCCTTTTCGTTTCCAATTCAAGATCAAACATGCACAAGAAAAGAGCAAAGAAAGAATCATTAACTCTTCTAAAATGATGAATTCCTCCATCAATATTTATCTGAGGATAGTATTTGTATACTGGAATTAACCTCCTATCTCCTTCCAATGTTAAACCAAAAAATTTCCTTATTGCAGCAACAACATATACAAGATATGATGTCATGTACAACTTCAGTGAATTCTTTACCTTTGTTAGTTGATCATGAAGTGCATCACTGATATGTAGTACCCAAAATATCTATTGTTTCTTCCTCATCATGATTTTGATGTATAAATATATCCAATCATGGAAGGTAGATGAAGTAGGCAAACCTCTCACTCTACTGAGAAGGGTGATCAAATCACTTACTTCTTCAATGAAGTCACTGTGTGGAAAGTTCTTAGGCCATCTTGAAATATTTGGCCCTGGATTCTTTAACCACCTACTATTAATCATCATCTTAGCATTATCTGGATCTTTCTCATATTCTTCTTGTGCATAGTCAAAAGTGATATCTACATATGGTTTCAATATGAGGACACAAGAAAGCTTTGTCAAGAAATTCTACATCTAGCCTCATAACCACATTTCTATTAGAGTCCCTAACACTTCAATCACCCTATTGTAATGGGCTGCAACTTGAAGAATAAACTCAAGATTATGTGTAGCCACAGGGAATGCAGCTACCATTGAATTTTTCTCTTAACTATTCACCTCATGCCATTACTCAGTGGTTGTTGCTTGGTCCTTTTCACAAATTTGGATATATCAACATGCCCAATTTCAGTATCCTTTATCTCATCAATGGTAGAGGTCACTGAGGTCATAAAAAATAATCCCTAATATTTGTACTTCATTACTTTTGCTTTTCTTGGGGAAGGATCTGACATCTGAAGAACAACTGACAAGTGATTTATCCTTGTTGGAATGCGGATGTGAAAATCTCGAAATGCATGCACAAGAAACTGCAATACAAAGTTCAAGGTTTTTACAGTGTTAGGAAAACTTGCATGATTGGAAATTGTAATAGTGAGGGAAATCTAAGCAAATGTATGAGCTTGGAGGGCTTAAGTGTGATGAAGGTGAAAAATAGAGCGAAAGCAAGAAATTGGGAATAAAGTTAAAGTTTCCGAGTGTTAGCAAAATTTTACAAAGTGGATGTAATGATCCTGATTTTTAGCACTTCTGCATGGTGAAATGTTGGTAGTGTAATGGCACCATAGTGCTTTTGCATTGTAAAGCATTGTAATGAGTTGCAAAGTCAGCAAATTTTACTAACTTTGTAAGTGGAACAAACTTGCTAAGTGTCACAAGGTCGACAAAATTTGCCGACTTTACAAGTAGGACTTTTGTGAAGTATCACAAGGTCAACAAATTTTGCCAATCCTACAAGGGAAGTGGACTTGCAAAGTAATGCAAGGTCAGAAAAATTCACCGATGTTGTAAGGGAAGAAAATGACCCAAGTTTGTGGAATCGAGGAAAAACCCCAACCATGTTTTATTAATCACTCCATATGCAAAGTGTAAGGTTGGTGAATTTCACTGACCCTACATGGGAGGTAGAAAATTCCTAAGTAAAGCTTTAAAGATTTCCTACATTCAAAATTGAGTGTATGGTCGGTGAATTTCACTGACCCTACACCGGTAAAATTTATTAAGTTCAAGCGGTACCGAGGAAAAACCCTAGCCATGCTTGATCTCCAATAGCTTCATATGCCAAGGTGGAAAAAAATGCCACCATCACATATATGAGGATAGACATGCATAGACTTAACATATCGATTAGTGGGATTGATAGATAAAATTTTGGGTAGTTTATAGGATGTTCAGATGGTAAAAAACATCGTCTTCTCATGGAAGGTCAAAATAGGCTTCAAAAATTTAAGACCCTCTATGGTGATGCAGGGTTACCACACAAATTGGCTAATTGTGAAAAGAGGTCCTAAAGATATGAAACTAGGGTTACTGAGATAGTGATGATAATACATAGATTTGCAAGTTTTAAACAAATGAAAACCTAGTATCATACAAACCTTAGAATCGCAAATAAATTGATGCACAACTTAATGAACAAAAATAAACACAAACCACTGAAATGTAAATAATGGAGAAAGGAAAAGAAAATGAACATACCTGGGAACAAATACATAAACCCTAATCCGAGATGCTCAACCTAGTTCAAAAGACACACCTTGACAAACTCATAAGCCTCTCAAATGCATGGGGGAAATGGAAGGATAACAGAGATTAAAACAAAAATAAAAAGGATCAAAAAATTGATTAAAAAGATGCTCCCATCCATGCAAATCTTAAAGAAGATATTGCATTAATTATCAACTCATGTGAATTGAGAGTTGCTGATTCAGTAAAATTTGACGCCAATGCAATTTTCATAAGGTAATATGACATGCAAGGTTGGTGAAATTTTCCAACCTTGCAATTTTATTTTTTGCATAAGGAATGCAGGGGCATTGAATTTCAGCAAGCTCCTACATAAGTAAAAATTTTCCTAACTTTGAAAATGAAATTTTGCAACTTGGTATATTTTGCAAATTTCAACGAACTGACAAATGTTAATGCTCAGAATGATGTTCCAAGGCTAGGGACCACACACAAGGGAAAATGGGATTCACCACATTTTGCATGCTTAGAGTGTGTGGGCTATGAAATGGACAAGTTTCATAGGGGTTATCCCACGAATTGAGCGTAGCTAAATTTAAGGATAACAATTGGCTCTAACTAGGGAGATTCCTATTGAAAAGGGCAAGACAACTAAGAGGGGGGGTGAATCAGTTCTAACCAATAATTCAAAACCATTAATACTTCATCTACTTAATCACTGTTATTGCATTTAATCATGAAAGCATGAAATCAAAAACTTAAACACATTCGCACATTCAACACATGAGACACTAGATTTTTACGTAGAAAACCCAATACAGGAAAAACCATAGTGAGTGTTATCTCACAATATAATATGTAATAACAATACCAAAAATTAGAGGCTCACTACCTTAAGGCTCATTGTAAAAGAAGAGGTTCACTGCCAATGGGTTGGCTCACTGCTGGTGGGTTGGTGAACTGAGATAGTAGCATCTACACTATGCCAAGGTTTAGTTCCATTGAAGCACAATAAACATCCTCTACTCTACTTTACTTTTTCACTTCACAATTATCTTTTCATCTTCACATCTTAATTACTTTTCCACAACTTCATTACAAGTATTTATACAATTCATCAACCTTGGAATGATCAAGGTTGGCATTATAATCATCAACCATTGGAACAATCTCCAAGTTTTGCAAACATACATACAATAAGATAGGTCTGGACCTAAACAAATTTGAGAGAGAAAAGAATGAATACAGACGATGCCATGCCTTCATTGGGATTTAATTGCAATATTCCACACAACAACATGCTATCGCAAACTCCAAAGTATAATCGCAAGTAGTGAAAACAACCAAGTCGGCTAAAACTATTGTTAACACTAACACCTTTAAGAACATGCTTCACGCACGATCCGGATTACACTTTGTAGACCAATCAAAAGGTAGGAACATGATCAAGAGACATCCACAAGCTTGTTACAATCACCAAGAACATCAGTAACATCTTCTAAACACTTTATCCATAAGAATCTTCAAACCGGAACACTTGAACATCACTGTCGGCCACTGTCATAAAGAAAAGATAACTTGCGAACCACCAAATCATGAACCATTTGAACTAAAGGCACATAGCATCATTAGAAACTTAAATCCATAACCACAGACTATAAGACTTTAATGTGGAGGAATGTGGAGCAGAATACATTCTCCCCGTCACCACTAAATGCACAAAAAAACAATTTTCACTCTAGTGAACAGAACTCGCTCAAATCTTCATACCGGAGGCTCAAACTTGAAACATGGCATCTATAGTCATTGCGTAACATAACTTCCAATCCATAGACAAAGATATTTAGTATACAAAATATGTGGAGCAAAACACTACATTGTACTTCTGCAAGCCAGGAAACTCTGCAACATATTGTTTCCACTAGGAGAGCAAATTTTCTCAAAAGCACTTGGAAACTTAATGTCCAGAACACTTCCTTATTATCTTCATCACTTATGTAAACCAGTACAAAGAAACTAACTCAACATAATTAAACATCAAAACAAGAGCATAGTTGACACCAATGACAACACATATACGTTGACATCAATGACAACACCGATAAGCACATACTTGCAACAATCTCCCCCTTTGTCATTGATGGCAACATTGATGTGAAAAACTGTAAGAACCATCAAGACAAGACTATGCATTGATTACTTTTCTCCCCTTTCTCTTTACACATCTGAACTCTTTCTCCTTCTAATTTTTTCACATGATTTTCTCTCCCCCTTTGACATCAATGGCAAAGGACATCACTTCTTCTTTCTCTGCACATACTTGTAATACTTACTTCTCTTTATCATGAACTTATATCAGCAACATCTACCTGCTCCCCTTGAGAGGTAGCCTTCAAAACATCAATCCAGAACAAAGAATAAGACTTTGGGCACCACTGACCGATGCACTTCCCATGCATCTTAGTTTAGAGTAGGAGGGGTAATAACCCCTAACTTTTCTCTGAGATACTCAAAAGTGTCCTTGGGCAGAGGCTTTGTCAAAATATCTGCAATCTAATCATTTGTAGACACATATTCCATCTTTACTTCATTCTCTGTTATCTTTTCTCTCAGAAAATGATACCTTATAGATATATGCTTTGTTCTTGAGTGCATCACTAGATTTTTTGAAATGTTTATAGCACTTGTATTGTCACAAAAGATTGAAATTGGTTCTTCATACACAACTCTTATATCCTTCAATGTTTGCTTCATCCAAAGCACTTGAGTACAATGACATGTTGCAATAATAGATTTAGCTTCTGCAGTAGACAAAGAAACTGATTCTTGCTTCTTGCTCAACCATGAAACTATTCTATTAAGCAAAAGGAAAGCACCTCCACTTGTACTTTTTCTGTCATCAACATCTCCATCCCAATCTACATCTGTATAAGCACAAAGAGTGAAATCAATATCTTTGGGATACCACAATCCATAGTTTGAAGTGCCTTTTAAATACCTCATGATCCTCTTAGCTGCCATCGCATGTGACTCTTTAGGATCTTCTTGAAATCTTTCCACAAGATAGACTGCATGCATTATATCTGGTCTTGTATGGGTTAGATAAAGTAGTCCTCCAATCATAGACCTATACTTTTTCTAATCAATCTTAGGTGATTCATCATTCTTGCTCAGCTTGCAACCAATTACCATAGGAGTACATACTGGCTTAGAGTCCTCCATTCCAAACTTATTCAATAATTCTTTCACATACTTGGACTGAGAAATGAAAATTCCTTTTTTCTGATTGAGTAATCTACAGTCCTAAAAAGAAATTCATTTCACCAAACATAGACATCTCAAATTCTTTCTACATTTCCTCTGCAAATCTCTTAGACATACCTTTATTGCCTCCAAAGATAATATCATAAACAAAGACTACAACAATCAGAATTTGATCATCATTGAGTTTGAAATAGAGATTGTTGTTAGCAGTACCTTTACTGAACCCTAATTGCAACAAATGCTTGTCCAATCTTGCATACCAGGCTCTAGGAGCTTGCTTAAGTCCATACAAGGCTTTCTTCAATCTGCACACCATGTCACCTTGGTTTGATGACTGAAATGCTTCCAGTTTTTCAATGTAAACCTCTTCTTCCAGCTCTCCATTCAAGAATACAAATTTCACATCCATCTGATATACTTTGAAGTCTTTGTGTGTTGCAAATGCCAAGAACATTCTTATTGCTTCAATCCTTGCCACCAGAGCATATGTCTCCTCAACGTCTATACTTTCAAACTAAGAATATCCTTTGCATACCAGTCTTTCTTTGTTTATCACTTCTCCAATTTCTGAAAAACCCTCTTTGTTCCAAACACATACTTATCAAAAGATCTAGGAACCAATTCCCAAGTTTGATTCTTCTATATCTGCATCAACTCTTCTTTCATAGCCTTTACCCAATTCTCATCTTTGTAGGCTTCACTTACAATTTTAGGTTCAATCTTTGAAAGTAAACAGAGATTTACCTTTTCATCTATAGTACCTTATCTCTTATCACTAATGATCTGGTCTTCAGTGTGATTCTTTTGTACATACCTTAGGGATCTTAGGAATCCTTTCCGAAGCTTCTTCAACCTGCGCTTCTTTCATCTTTTTATTCTTCACTCCTTGAAGACTAATACTTTCAGTCATCATAAAAACTACTCTGTACTAGAAACAACTATGTTCTGTCAACTCGAACTTCTGTTATTCATTACTCTTGATCCAATTTTCAAAATTAGACAATCTTTTGGATGTAGATGTAACCAATGATCAATAACCATATGCCAGAACCACAAAGCATTATCTTCAACAGTGGACCAATGTGGACCAAATTACCAAAACATTATAACTTGATTTTACCAGATAAATACTTAGCCAAAATTTATAACTTGTCTTCTTCTTTGATCAAATCTTCTTGCATAGCAGACTTCTTAAATAACATAAATCTTCCTTTATCCTTTACAAACACATTCTCTAATATGACTTAGACCTTTGTTGCTAATTCTTGACCTTGTTTCTTCGTCTGGAGACATCAACACCAATCTTTTGGTAGGGGAGAAAAGATTTCCAATAAGACTCCCTTAAGCCAAAGATCTCAATTCACTTCTCAGAGGAATCTTCTACACCAGAGTGTGGTATAGACTCATCCTTGACTTGACTTACATTCTTCTTGATCCATATCTTGTCCATCTCCTTCTCAGTTTTTGTCAGATCAACCTTTTGTACTAGTTTCTTTGTTTCTACTGGATTATCCTTCTTTATGTTTTTGCTTCTATAGACTCTTGCAATATGTCTAGGCCTGTTGCAATTGAAGCACACAATATTTTTCTGACCATTGTTCCTTCCATTCATGCTCGACCTACATTGGTTAGTCCTGTGTCCAAATTTATTGCATGTAAAGAAATTGTCGCTAAAAGATCGAGCATCCCTTCCATTATTGTGATTGTTCCTTCTCTGACTTCTGCATTCACTATCTCTATGACCAAATCTCTTGCATGTAAAGAAGTTACCTTTGAAGGTTTGAGAATTCCTAGCACTATTGTAACTATTCCTTATCTGACTTCTGCATTCATTAGCCTTATGACATACTTTATTGCAAGTAAAGCACTGACTAGAAAATGATGTAATATTTTGATTCACTCTACTCCTACATTGAGTAGCCTTATGACCAAACTTATTGCATGAATTACAATAACCATTGTAAGATGGGTACCTTTGAGCATTTGGTTGCCTGATCGGTGGTCTTCTAGGTCTGATCCTTTGATTTTGGATCTATTCACCTTTGTCCTTCTTGATCTTAGCATTCTTTTCTTGTCCTGTTTTAGAATTTTCACCTTTTTCAAATCCTAAGCCTTCTTGTCATCAAAGTTCTTCTGGCTAGCAAGTATCTCATCAAGTTTTGCAGAACTTATCTTAAACTTTTCTTCATAACTTTTTGCTTTCTCCAAATCTAACTTTAGGTTCCCAACTTCTTTTTCAAGCTTAGCACATTCTTCTGATTTGTCTTTCACCAACATATTTAGGTCTTCTACTTTGGCTCTTTCTACAACTTCCTCTTTCAAATCATTCAATACTTCCTTTTTCAAGGTCTTGAGAGGGGGGTGAATCAATTGTAACCAATACTTCAAAACCATTAATACATTATCTACTTAATAAGTATTATTGCATTTAATCATTAAAGTGTGAAATCATAAACTTAAACACATCCGCACCTTCAACACATGAGACACTAGATTTTTACGTGGAAAACCCAATAAGAGAAAAGCCACAGTGAGTGTTAGCTTGCAATATAATATGTAATAACAATACCAAAAATCAAAGGCTCACTACCTTAGGGCTCACTACCTAGATTGCTCATTGCAAAAGAAGAGGCTCATTTGCCAATGGGGTGGTGAACTGAGATAGTAGCATCTACACTATGCCAAGGTTCAGTTCCATTGAAGCACAATAAACATCCTCTGCTCTACTCTACTTTTTCACTTCACAATTATCTTTTCATCTTCACATCTTAATTACTTTTCCACAACTTCATTACAAGTATTTATACAATTCATCAACCTTGGAATGATCATCAAGGTCGGCATTACAATCATCAACCATTGGAACAATCTCCAAGGTTGACAAACATACATACATTAAAATAGGTCTAGACCTAAACAAATTTGAGAGAGAAAAGAATGAATGCAGTTGACGCCATGCCTTAGCTGGGACTTAATTGCAATCTTCCACACAACAACACACTATCGCAAACTCCAAAGTATAATCGCAAGTAGTGAAAACAACCAAGTTGGCTAAAAATGGTGTTAACACTAAGGCCTTTAAGAACACACTTCATGCACGATCTAGATTACACTTTCTAGACCAATCAAAAGGCTGGAACATGATCAAGAGACATCCACAAGCATGTTACAATCACCAAGAACATCTACACAACTTCTAAACACTTTATCCATAAGATTCTTCAAACTAAAATACTTGAACATCACTGTTGGCCACTGTCATAAAGAAAAGATCGCTTGCATACCACCAAATTATGAACCATTTGAATTGAAGGCACATAACATCATTACAAACTTAATTCCAAAACCACAGATTGTAAGACTTAAATGCGGAGGAATGTGGAGCAGAATACATTCTCCCTGTCACCACTAAATGTATAGAAAAACAATTTTCACTCTAGTGAACAGAACTCGCTCAAATCTTCATACTGAAGGGTCAAACTTGAAACATGGCATCTATAGTCATTGTTTAACATAACATTGAATCCACAGACAAAGATATTCAGTATACAGAATATGTGGAAAAGAACACTACACTATACTTCTGCAGGCCAGGAAATTCTGCAACACACTATTTCTAGTAGGAGAGCAAATTTTCTCAAAAGCACTTGGAAACTTAATATATGGAACACTTCCTTATTATCTTCAACACTTATGTAAGCCAATACAAAGAGACTAACTCAACATAATTAAACATCAAAACAAGAGCATTGTTGACACCAATGACAACACAGATATGTTAACATCAATGACAACACCGGTAAGCACATACTTGCAACAATTCCTTCGATCATCCTTTGAAATGTTTGAAGGGAGAAGAATTCTAGTCTCTAAGTACCTTTATCTATCCATTGGGCTATAGAGTTAGGCAACAAAACAAAAAGGCACAAAAAGACTTAAAAAGAAAAGACGCAAAACTATACAAGTATTTACAAACTTATCTATCACTTCACTTTGAGAAAAGCTTTAGATGATGTCCACTGTGAGGTAGCAGAAAAGTTGTTCTATCTTGATACTCCAAAAGAAAGATCTCTCCCCTCAGGGTGGCTATCGTCCTCTCCTACACATCTGACTGTGCTGGACCCTGAGCTGCCTCTGCCTATCTCTGCCCCTGTGGCTGAGGTCCCCGCTGCTATGCCACCTACTGGGGTGGCGGCATCTATGCCTACTGTGGTACCTGCTATGCAACCTGTGATGGCACTGCCTACTCAGCATGGGTCGGCCCCTCCTCACCTCTCCTCCTCCGTCTAGGTCAACCTCCATCATCTCCATCATCTTCGTCATCTCCCCCATCTCTACCACCTCCTCGTCCTCCTCTATCCCTCCCCCTCCTCCTCCTCTGACCAACCTGGCCCTCCTCATCTAAGTCTGCCTCATCTATGCAAGGCATTAGCACCCCAAGTCCTGAGTATCTCAGAAATGGGTGTGCAATAAACCTATCCTCATAATCCTATGTCACCCCTATATCTGCGATCATCCTCCTCATATCATAGGCAACATATGGCGTCTACCGAAACTCAACCAGTGCCTCCTCATAGGATGCCATTAGCCCCCATCTATACCTCTCTGCATGTGTCCTAGCAAACCGTGCCTGCCCTTGGGGCATGCCCTGTCTCCACCCAAACTGCCTCTGTACCTGGCTGACTATCTACCTCTCCAGGATAAAGCGTGTCTATCCTATCAGCCACCGCGTCTGGTAGCAGTAAGGAAGCTTGTCTGTCTCATCAGCCCATGGCTCACAGTCTAGATATGGTCGCCACTCGACCACATCTACTCCATCCAATGCATTCTGCCAGTACTCCAACTTCCCTAGCCTATGTTGGGAAATCACTCCTGCATAGCCATAGCTGTATGGCTCTCCCCTCTATCTCTCAAACACACAGATCGGTCTAGTGATTGCTATGTGCTCCCATAGCCAAAACTGTAGAAGTGACATGCCTGCAGATAGGCTTGTACTCTTGTGATATACCACATGGTGCATATCGTGGTATAAATGAGCAAGTACGCAAACTCCCCATGCATATCGAGTCCCCTCTATAATCATCCTCTCCATGATCCTACCCCATCTAACGGGGAACCTGTGTGATCTCCTGTCAGGGCATACCACACCTCTGATTAGTCCTACTACAATGCTAGGGAAGTAGTTGTAACACTCATAGATGTCCTGCCATGGGATACCCTGTCTGACCAACTCAGGGTTGTCAAACACTCACCTACACTCAGCGAGTCCTACGCCTCTCTGTGCATCATACTCCACCAAGTCACCCTGAATAGGCACATGTAGAATCTTGTAAACATCCTCCAAGGTGATGGTCATCTCACCAGTAGGGAGGTGGAAGGTCCCATCCTCACTGTGGAATCTCTCCACTACCGCAATCAGCAATCCACAGTTCACCCGAACCTCGAGCATGGAGCAAACATAGTCAAGTCCCATAGCGCTGAGTGCCTCTCTATCTATCTCTGTCAGCAAGTATTTCTACAGCATAGGCATAGCGAACTACTCCCTAGACTGAAGTGTATCTCGTATATCCTCCTGCAAGCACGCAAAGCAAGGCATCAATCCAAAACTGCAAGTCCCATGCTCAACATATCTATAGAAACATATCAACTAACTTAGTGTTTCAAATTGATTAAAACAAAACACTACATCTCCTGAATCGATTCCTGCAATCTCAGAGATAGCTTATCGATTGACATGTCAAGCAGGACACCAATCGAGTCAATTTGCTAAGTCTTTCACTTATATATATCATATGCGCCACAACAAGTGGTAAATGCATCGTTTCATAGTAAAAGTGCCATTTCCTGACCTATGTACCACTTTCAGTATATGCACAGCAAAAACACATGTATGCATTGCCCTATGCTACATATGCATCGCTTCGGTGTATGCGTCATTACATCTCATGCATGCGCAACAAGATTATGTATGTGCTGATTCTACAGATGCACCACTTTATTGCATGTATGCGCCGCAAAACAACAAATGTGTCATTTCGTGCAACATATGCGCTGCACTGGCTTTCAGCGCATCTATTTTCCCTAATTTTCTCCTAGCATTTATGATCCTCAAACATGACCCTAGGGAAAGTTTTTCAGGCTACATACCGAGGGTCCTTCCTCTTCTAGCCAATCAAATTGACGAACGCGCTCAAATCGATGCTCCTCGCATGGAATGTCCATCCTCGTGCTGACTACTCTATGCTCTAACTGCTCTAAGCTCTCCAATGTAAATCAAACCAAGACAAGTGTGCAAATGAATTATCTTATGGACCCAACTCCTATTTATAGTATGCAAACCCTAATCTGGCTAGGTGGTGACTACGACTACTTCCCATGCTTGTTTCTTCTAGTTTTCCTCCCATTTCTCAGAAACACGTCCTATTTTCTCCAAACCTAACCTAGTTTCCTTTGTCTTCGTGAGATTGTCCATCTCACGCCTTCTGCCTTCTTCTCATCCAATCTCCTGAGGGGGCATCCTATCATCATAACTTGTACCAGGGGCAAACTAAAGCGATGCTGTAAACTATATTCCATCAAAGAGGGGCAAAATGTATACGCCTAAAAATGACACGATTCAGTCTAGATAAATATTCTTAATATTTATTCCCTTCTAATTCCTCTATCAATAAATAAATAAACAAATTTATTTATTTGATTCACATTCCTCTAAATTAATTAAATATCAAAATATTTAATTATCTCTCTCCCAAAGTTAAAATTAAAGAAATTCTTTTATTTAATTAAATTCCTCCAAGTAATTAAATAATTCTTAATTATTTAATTAAAATCAAATTCATTCTTCCAAATTTGAATAAATCAAATCAAATTTATTTAAATTCTCTCAATCTCCACAAATAAAATAAAATCAAATATTTTATTTATTCTTCCAAATCATGCACAATAATTAAGTAAATTTATTTATTTAATTTGCTTTCTTATCTTCAAATTCTTCAAATATTCTTCCAAATCTTCTAAAAATAAGTCTTCTTATCCATGCACACACAATTAAATAATTTATTATTTAATTTATTCTTCCAAATCATGCAAAAGCAAATCTTAAGTTGAGTTATCTATTCAATCAACCTTGTTTTTATCAATATCTCTTAAATTAGAAGAAAGCTTTCTAATTTATGAAAAGCATGTCTTATCTTAAGAAAAGAAAACAGTTAACTCAAATAAAACAGCTTTTGTGTGACACTTGTCTTCTTCTTATTCATTACACGTTCCTCAACTATTCTCAACCGTTGATCCTCTCAAGTCCTCTATACCATCGATCTTCATTCTTCCAAGTCTATAAAAGAAACCTCATTCTTCCATTCTAATCATCCAAGCTTTAAGTATTGTTACTCTATAGGAATTACAACGCGCCTTTGGCACCAATTCCTTCATTGCTTGTGATCACATTCGCTACTACGCACTACGCACTACTACCTTCGTTTTGAAGCTCCTCTTCATTGTGATATCACCACAGCCATTCATAATCGACATTCCTGACAAAGCAAAGAAGTGCACTCACTGAGGGCCCTTTTCATACACACAAGAATGATTCTTGATAGGCAACAATGGAAGTTTCAATCTAAGGAAGGTTTGCACTTGTTGATTCATTGCTTTATTTGTTTGATCTCCTTAGTTTCACTATTTCATTGAGTTTGGCTATCTATTATTGTTTATTATTGATATTCATTGTTGATCCAATTTACCATTACACATAGCTTAAAAGTAATTTCCCTTTCCTAGAGTAATTTGTTCCAAATATCTAGAAAACAACAAAAACATAGATTACATTGCATTAAGTAAATTCATAATAGATTGCATTCATATTTCAATTACTAGAATAGAAAAAAGCACTTTCATTTCAATAAATATAATAAAAGCACAAAAAGTGTCTTGCACTCATATAGGCTTGCATGCATACAAAAATAGAAAAGAACAAAAACATTAGCAACATAGAAGGATTAAAAACCCTTGGTCCCAACATAAGGTCAAGTTTAGTCAACATTAGTCAAAACCCTTGGTTGCATCACAAAGTCAACACAAGGTCAACAAAGTCAAACCTTAGGTCACACAAACCCTAAGTCAAAACCCTAAGTCAAGTCAAGGTTAGCTCAAACCATCTCTCTCTTGTTTAGGCTCACAAATGTGCCCTGGACTTAGAGGTGAGTGGGTGAAGGAAATCCTCAACAAATAAAGGAGATCCACCCTAGACAACAACAAGATCAACTAATAATTCAACAACAACAAGAAAGATTCAGAGAACTTCAAATACAACAAGGAATCATCCAATAGTACGAAAGACAACGTCAACTTGAACAAAACATCAACGAGAACAACAATCAACCCACACAATGCTGGAACATTAGAAACCCAAATAAAAGAATGGTGACTAGTGATCCTTTGGGTCATATATTTATCTTTACAACAACAATCACAGAACATCGCATTAAAAAAATGCACAACAACAAAGGCCCTAGGACTCATTGACCACTCTCCACAAAATCCAACTCTCCAACGAGCTAGACCACCCCTGGGTCTCGCCTCCTCTTGACTGGCTACTTCCATGAGAGTGAGAATGATGTGGAGGTTCACCCCATGGTAAGGAGAGAGGGTCCGTGTGTGCACCAATCATGAATCGGTGGCCTGGGGTGGTTGAGTTAGCTTTTGCATGCACACGGACCCTCTCTCCTTGCCATAGGGAAAACCTCCACGTCACTCTCGCTCTCGTGGAAGTACCTAGTCAAGAGGAGGTGAGATACGGGGATGGTTTGGCTTGTTTGAGAGTTGGACTTCACAGAGAGTGGTCGGCCAGTTCTGGATCTTTTGTTGTTGTGTAATTATTTGAATGCAGTGTTCTGTGACCATTGTTGTAAAGATAATTATATGACTCGAAGGGTCACTAGTCACCATTTTTATGTTGGGATTTCTAATGTTCTAGCATTGTGTGGGTTGACTATTATTTCAGTTGATGTTGTCTTTCATATTGTTGGATGATTGCTTGTTGTATTTGAAGTTCTCAACTGGCTACTTCCACAAGAGTGAGAATGACGTGGAGGTTCACCCCGTGGTAAGGAGAGAGGGTCTGTGTGTGCGCCAAAGTCAAAAAGCACAAGCAACAAGAATGGAGAGTGAGGGGGAGAGAGAGAGAGTCGGGAGGGAGAGAGGGAGAGGGAGAGGTAGAGAGAGAATGAGGTGGAGAGATAGAGGAAGAGATAGAGAGAGAAGAAGAGAGAGGGAGAGAACAAAGTGTTAAATTCCTAATATTCTATCTTTCTAAATTTATGATAAGGTTAAGAACTTATGGCATTCTTAACCTTTGCACTTCCATTTATTATTTTTAGTTATTTCTTTAAGCCCTCATGTAATTAGGATGAATGGGTGTGTCCCTACATAGTTATGCTTATAATAAGAAGGAGAAGGCTCTCTCAAATCATCATATATTCTAATACTAAATTCAGATTTTATTTTTTTTATTATTGTAGGTCACCCCTTGAATTGGTCTACTATTTTTCTAATTTTCGCATTTATTTCCAAGAAATATCCTAACAAGTGATATCAAAGATATGATTTGGGCCAAGATTTTTGTTTCACCATAAGTTACAACCCATTTAAAATTTGGACCTATTTTTTTGTGTTTTGAGGTATGCAATAAACAAAGGTATAGGTAAAAAATTAGCTTTCTATGATAATTTTTGCACAATTTATTTTAATTTTATGTTTTTCCATTAATTGGCTCTATAGGCTACAAATTTTAGAAATTTTTAAATATTTTTATATTTTTGGAAAGCTTATGAAAAATGGGCCAATTCTTTGTAATTTATTATTATAGGCAAAATACATTCCATAATTTTGTGTTAAAAGTTTATTCAAAAGACAAATGTTTAGTTCATCAAATTCAGTCATAGCCCATGTTCTAAAATTTTATGATTACAACTCACACTAGATACTATCCTCCCTTACTTAATACAAGAAAAAAACATATAATTCAAAATACAAACACATCAAAAGCCATGTCATCTTTAGGATTAGAGGACTTCTCTACAAATACTAAATCTACAGTCTCTCTTTATTTTCCACCCCCTAGAATTGAGGAGAAAGTTCCACTAGGATGTGAAACAATGGTACATTTTATTAAAGATAATTTATCCATCTATAACAACCTTCAATGAGGGTCTAGATAGGTTTAAACAAGAAATGTTGTTGGAATTAAAGCCCCAAAAAAACCACCAAGGTGGGTACAACCCTAATAGACAAAATCACGGGATAGGACAACCTTTTCAAGGTCCAAAACTAAACACACTCAACATAGACATCCATAAGTTTTATGGCATAGATGTAACTACATGGATAAGTCTTATGGAACAACATTTTATACTTCATAATATAACAAACAATGCAATGGTTGACATAGCCTCACTATGTTTAGAATATAAAACTTATCAATGGTACCAATGGATGATGAGTGAAAAGAAAGAGAAAATGCTTATTTGGAAGGAATTTACAAATGACTTAGTAGCCCACTATGAGTAACCATGGAAGGGAAGCTATTTTACCCAACTAACAAATTTTAAACAAATAGGGTTTGTAGTTGAATATAATACTGGGCATATGAGATTGACAATTTGGACTCAGAATGTGACACCTTATCATAGGATACAACTCTACATCAATGGACTTATTGACCAAATTAAACATGATGTTCATTTGTCGGAGCCTTATACAATTATAAAAGCTATGCAACAAGCATTGCATATTGAACAATGAAACTTCACTACCATAAGGTCCACACAAGGTCAAACCATAGGATGGAAAGATGGAAATGTGACTAATCCTATTTTTAAAAATGGGTTCAACATCCTTAACCCAAGACAAATTACTAAGCTCTCTCCTCAACAAGAGGCAGAGAAAAGATAAAATAGTCTATGTTGGCATTGCGATAGAAAATGGTCTATGGGTCATAAGTGTGGTAATAATGAGAAGAGACTATTGATTATTGATAACGAGGTTGAAGAAGTAGCTATAGAAGAACAAAATATAGAACTTGAGCATACAAATTTAGAGGCAAAAGAAAAAGTGCTACTATCTCCCTACATGCATTGAATGACACAAGAAAACCACAAGCATTCAAAGTGTTTGGTTATATAAAAAATAAAAAGGTGATAGTGTTGGTTGATATAGGTAGTACACACAACTTTATTGATAGAATATTGGCTAATGAGCTCAATTGTTATGTGTATCTAGTCTTTGGTCATGATAGCTAATGGGAAATAACTCTCTTGTGGTGGTAAATGCCATCATATAAAACTCTCAATGGGAGATTATCAACTAGATTTAGAAATTATTGTTATCCTAATTGGAGTAGATGTAGTTTTAGGAGTGCAATGGCTTAAACAATTGGGAACAATGTCCTCCAAGTTTCAAGAATTATTCATGAATTTTAGTGAAAATGGATAGAAGTATAAACTTATAGGAGTAGAATCATCACCAAGTCAAATTATTAGCACCCATAAGATGGAAAAATTACTTAAGAAAGGTTCCTATGGTATAGTGGTAATACATTTTGTAGAAGCCTAAGATGTGAAAACTCAACATCCAATAGAACTTCAAGAGATCATTCAATACTATCAAAAAAAATTTCAAGAACCCAAGGGTCTACCTCCAATTAGGGACCATGATCATGTCATTGAATTAATACTAATAATTCCTCCTAACATCAAACCTTATCACTATCCATATGAATATAAGGAATAAATTAAAAAAAAGTCAAGGAAATGTTAGATTTAGAAATTGTTTATCCAAGTAAAAGTGCTTATTCATCTCTAGTGGTTATGGTTAAAAAGAAGGATGAGTCATGGAGAATGTTCATGCAAGGGCATCTTGTCCCTCTCAATTTTGGTTTGTTGTTTTGTTTAACATTTTTGGTTTTGTAGGTGAATAAAGTAGGTTTCTTTCTCTGTAATTTTGGTGTGTGTTCGAAGCTCCTGTCGCCTTGCTCTTGTCAACTTGTCTTGGACCTCCTGTTGCTCTTTTGATAATAGTTTGATTGGCTGTTATATTTTATTATTGCTAAGGCAATAAATTTTTATTGTTGCTATCTTTGATGAGGTCGTGGCTAGTAATTCCTTCCAAATATCAAAATATTAAAAAAGCCACCTATCGTGTCATTGTGGAGTGGCCCAGCTATAAAAGACAATCATAAAGTTTCTTTATGAATTTAATTGCCTTCTTGGTGTTGACTAAATTAGAAACATCAATTTAAAATCTTCATTTATACTTTTTTGAGTTGGATGATCATGCATTATGGGTTCTTCATTTCATTTCTACATGCATTGAACGACATTATTTCTGACGGCCCCATTCTTCTTTGGCTGGTGACTCCATGTTCTTGATGGTGATAGTTTATTTCCCTCTGCATATTCCTTGGCATCATTCATTGGAATTACTTCTGGAAGCAACAGTTATTATTTATTTGCAGATGTGATCATGGGGTGGTGGCTGCTTCTAGTGACTATTTGATACATGTGATGCTTCTTATTTTCCTGTCGCTGTTTTTCATAAGGGGGAGATTGGCATGAAGAGAATGGTTGGAGGAAGACTGATTTCGAAGAGGTTGAATCTATGATATAGAGGCCGATTGATATTTAAAGGTGTAGACTGAATTGAGACTGGGTAGGCCGACATAGGAGAATCGATTGGCATTATTCGCATTTCTGTTTGGTTTGAGGCCGATTATATAAGGCCGGTATTTGATATTTTGTAATGAAAATTAATAATCAGTAATAAGAAATCTCTTTTCCATTGCTTCCTGTCATTCTTGTTTAGACTCTCCTGTCATTGTCATATATTGATCTGTGTGTTTAGTTTCTAAAATTTGGCATTGTGAGGTGACTAGCAAGGTTGTGCCATCAGATTGGTATTAGAGCCAAGTTAGATTAAAACTGGTCATTGAGGGTGGTCAATATGCCTTTGAGAAGTATGGGCATGGGTAGAGGATGAGGTAGATGCCGAAGGGACCATGTAGACCCGGATTTGATGCAAACTTTGATTGAGAGAATGGATGCTCTTGAGAGGGCAAAAAGGAGAGGAAATCTAGACATTGAAGATGTCAGTGACGAGGAAGAAGAACCCCAGAGAGAAGAAAATGTGGAAGGACAAGGAGACCCAAGAGATGAATTTGGTAAGAGGTTGATAAGGTCAGTGATGAATTTGGGTTCCAAACCTAAGATAGATGTACCAACATATACTAAAAGTCTTAATGGAGAAGAATTAATTAACTGGATAAATGATTTGGATAAGTATTTTGAATATGAGAATGTAGCAGAAGAGAAGAGAGTAAAATTTGCTTGCACAAGATTGAAAAAACATGCTGCCATGTGGTGGGACTTTGTCCAGACCAAAAGAAGAAAGAGAAATAAGGAAAAGATTAACTCATGGGATAGGATGGTGGCCAAGTTGAAGGCTAAATTTTTGCCTAGTGACTATCAGGCTAATCTCTTCAAGAGATTACAAAATTTGAAGCAAAAGGAGATGTCACTAAAAGATTACATAGAAGAATTTTACAAGCTCATTATCAAATTTGGGCATGCTAAAGAAGATGTGGAAAAGATAGCCCATTATGTGAATGGTCTAAAATATAGTCTACAAGATGAGATGAGTCTTTTGTCTCCCAGAAGCCTAGAAGAGGCTTACCAACTTGCCTTAAAGGCAAAAGAAAAGCTACAAAGGAAGCATAAACAACAAGAAAAGAAAAGAGGAAGAGGATTCAGAGGAAGGAGACAACAACATCATCAAAATGAAGAAGCTAGAAGTTCTAGTGGGACAGCCCATAATGATAGAGGTAGATTTCATAATAGAGGAGGAAGATCTTATGGAAGAGGTGGTTCTCAAGGTAGAGGAAGAGGATTTGCTAGAAAATGTTACAAGTGCAATCAAATTGGACACAAGAGTTGGGATTGTATTGAATCATCACAAGGAGGACATTCAAAATTTGAAAGGAGCAATCAAGTTGTTCAGGCTGATTAAGGAAGGGTAGGATCTCCAATTCATCACAAGGATGGAGCAGAATCAGGAGAATCCTTGATGCTTAAGAGAACATTGTTGAAGCCATAGAAGGAGAGTCAAGAACCAATTCAAAGGAGAGCATTGTTCAGAACAAAGTGTAAGTCTCATGGTAAATGTTGTAAGCTCGTCATAGATAGTGGTTGTTGGTTTTTTCCCAGACTGGATGCTTATTCCCAAATTTCCCTACAAGGTAGCCATCAATGATCAACAGGATCTCTGGGCCAGGGGCCAACAGTGTAGGAGATAGACTCTATATTTTATCTCCTCTTCTTCTTCAGGCTCTGCAAAACCTAGGGGGGTATTCCCTACTCAACATCCATGAGGATATACATACAAAGCTGGGATGCTGACAAAAAGTAGATAAGTCCTCCTGTAAGTAGACCAAAACTGTAAGATAAGAGCAAAGGGGCTAGCTTTGGGCCTATTTGCAGTTGTAGACAGAGGACTTGGATCCTAAAACTAATTCTACTATCCTAATGGTTGTTTTAGAGTTTGATTTTGATTTTAAGCTTGGATGCAAAGCTGGACATGGTATATAACACAAACACAAAGCTAGATCGGTGCCTGTCCAGGGCTTGGAGTCAGTAGACATACACCTGTGAATGATATGCATGAACAACTAAAACTAGATTTCAGGGGGATACATATGATACCTGCCTTACAGATATCTCCCAATACAAAGTGTTAAGCTATCTATACTTATGGCATCCCTACTGCAGTATACCCTTCTCAATGTTCAATCTGAAAATAGTTTAATCTACCACTTGAGCAGAAGTTAAAAGATTAGACATTCAACACAGGAATTCTATGTTCTAGAGTCTCAACATTCCTTGAATATCCAGACTCAGAAGAAAGATACATGTAATACTGGATACAGAATTAACAAAACACATGCCTACATAGCATTTCTCATATAAAATTAACCATGAAATCAGTGGATTCATGCAAAAACATACAATAAGAGATACATAGACTCACAAGTTTTTATGGACAGAGCAGCCAAAACCAACTGTATTGTATCACAGAGCCAAAATGTTCAACTTTCAACAACCACAAAATGAGTAACACTTCCTGCTTAAAATAGACAAAAGGTGTACTCCCAGGAATTAATTACATGATGGACATCAAAAAACGTCAGATACAGTCCTCAGAAGGAATGGCGCTCAAAAAATATTAATGCAGCAGACAAAGGGGGGGCCTCGAGCCATGCGCCGCCATCTGAAAGTCTTCATCCCTGATCAGGCAACTTCAACGTTTGTACCATCGCCCATACCCCTACACTGTCGCCATTAATGGCTCAACTACCCATAACCACCAGGAAAAACACTACAGCGTTCAAAAAGAAATTCCCGCCAAAACATGCTTTGCTCAAAGTTTGAAAATATACAGGGGAATAATCCCATATGCATGGTGAGGAGATCACATCAGTAGTTCATAAACATGGTCACACACATGATAGGTGTTGAGCGTTTTTCCACGCTCGACACACAACCCTTCGCCAAATACCCATTGCTGTGACACAAACCATCGGCCAACTCCATAATTCTCCTGCCGACCATACTAGTCTCACCGATGCAAAACTACATACTCCACCTCCGCAAGCCTCCGTCGGCCAAACCACTACCATCGGAGTATCCAGAAAACCTCTGGCTGACTAACCAAGTCTCACCGATGCAAAACTACATCACATTCCTTGTCTGTCGGTGAGACCAAAACCATCGGCGAGAAACAAAATACCTACGCCGATGCCAAAGGTTATGCCAATGGCCATCCAAAACATCGTCAAGTCGTTCCCTCGATGATAAATTTACCCATCGGAGCAACAAGAAAATCCCTAGCTGATAACACCGCTCACACCGATGCCAGCTGCTATCGCCAAGACAATCCTCCCCGTCACCCTGATACTAGCTCCACAAATCTCCTCATCGCTGAGACAAAGACCATCGGAGCAACAAAAAGTTCTTCTGCCGATCACAATAGTCTCACCGATGGTCAAACAAAACACACCCTATGGCGGTGAGACCCACGCCGATGACACCTCATCGGCCAAACATTACATATCGGCCGAACAGAAGTGAAGCCCGTCGATGAACAACATCATACCGATGAACACAAACATACCTCAAATTACCATCGGCCAGACATACATCGTCGAAACAACAGAAAAAAGACGGGCCGATGCTTCATGTCACATCGATGAAGGGATAAAACATACTCCATCGGGGAGACCCATCGCATCGGTGGAACTGAAAAAACTCCAACCGATAGGCCAAGCTCACGCCGATGAAGAGGAAAACCTAGGGTTTAAATGAAGAAACCCTCCACACGCAAGCTCAATCTCCAGGCCAAAATGAGCACTAACACTGGCTCCGAATGGGGACGTGTAGGTGAAAACCTGCAGCGAGAACCAGATCTCCGGGCAGACCAAGCAAAAAGCCAAAAAGCACAAACTATACAAGGCACTTACAATATATACATATTTTTACACATGTGCATAGAGACAAGCCATCTATGCAAAATAGAACTTAAGGAATTGGCCATGCACAGGCAATTCCAGAATTTCACCATCTAGGGCCTAGAGGAAATAAGAGTCCTCCCCATGAGTACTGCAAATTTGATATGGGCCCATCCATAAGGGTTTGAATTTACCATGTTTACCCTTGTCCTGATTTTTTGCATTCCAGATGAGCACCAGATCATTGACCTGAAACTTCCTTTTTATAGCTCTCCTATCAAACAGATGTTTCACATCTTGTTGTCTCTTGAGATTGATTTGGTGTGCTTTCCTTCTATTCTCATCCAGTGCAACCAGCTGATTCACTCTTTCTGTCATGGAGTCTTCAATCTCCTCATCATTTTCCTAGATGAATTTGTAAACTGGCAGGAGATTGTTTATAGGCAATCTGGCTAATGCACCATATACCAGCTCAAAGGGTGACATTCCAATAGCCTTTTTTACTGTCACTCTGTCAGCCCATATTGCTAACTTTAATTTTGAGTCCCAAGCTCTCTTATTCTTGTCCAGTATCCTCTTGATAATTTTCACGATGCTTTTATTGCTTGATTCTGCTTGACCATTTCCTTGTGGGTGGTATGGTGATGCATATGATAGATTGATCCCATATTTGTTGCAAAAGTCAACAAATTCACCTGATCCGAAGCACATAGCATTATCAGTGACTATCTTGAATGGTACTCCAAACCTGATGATAACATTTTCCAGTATGAAATCCATCACCACCTTACTTGTAGCTCTCTTAGTTGGAATGGCCTCAATCCATTTGGTAAAGTAATCAATTGCCACTAAAATCCAATTGTGTCCCCCACTTGACTTGTCTGTAATTTCCCCTATGAAGTCAATTCCCCATTGCTGAAATGGAGCATCCACAGTTACAGTTTTGAGGGGTAAAGCACCATCATATCTCAATTTTCCTGAGAATCTTTGGCAAGGATCACACTTCCTTACTAACCTCTGTGCATCTGAAAAGAGAGTGGGCCACCAATATCCTGCTCTGAGAGTCTTATGAGCTGTTGTTTGGGCAGTATAATGTCCACCACACAATCCTTTATGCATGTCATTCAAAACATTGTTAGCTAGATCTTTATCCACACACCTCAGTAGCACACCATCAGGGTTTCTCCAGTATAGCTCACCTTGAACAATAACATACCTGATTGCATGTAACTTTAAAGTCCTCTTTTGACTGTCACTGAAATGGGAAGGACAATTCAGATTTTGCAAGTAGTAGATAATATCCTTGTACCATTCAGATCTTGATACATTTACACTCTCATTTTGGACTGCATTAACTTGGCATGCTTCCAAGTTTGACTGTGCCATCATCTTGGCTAATCCTTGTCCTCTTACCAACTTGGTAACTTGTATGTCTATGTTGAACTCCTGCAGTTTGTTTATCCATCTGCACCTTCTTTCGGTCACCTCCTGTTGAGTGAATATGTCTTTGACTGCTACATGGGGTACATATGCAATTACATGTGATCCTACCAGGTACGGTCTGAAACTTTTGATGGCTCTGACTAGTGCATATGCCTGTTTTTCCATAATATCATACTTCAACTCAGAAGCCTGCAAGGACATACTGAAGAAAGCTATGGGCTGTTCAAAACCATCTTCATTTTTCTGTAGCAAACATGCAGCAACAGTGTGAAAGGAAGCAAATGAAAACAATTGGAATGGCCTAGAAAAATTAGGAGATTTAAGAACAGGGGCCATCTTGATTGCCTCTTTGATACTCTGAAATGATTCTATTGCTTCACTTTCCCAGTTGACAGTTGCATCCTTCTTCATCATCTTGGAAATGTTCCTTGTGGTTTCTGCAAAGTTGGGAACAAATCTCCTAGCAAAATTTATCTGTCCAAAGAAGGACTGAACTCCTTTTACAGTTTTGGGCATTTGAATTCTGTCAATAGCAGCCACTCTTTCTGGATCTATCCTAATTCCATCCTTGGAAACAATGTGCCCCAGAAGCTTTCCTTCAACTACCCCAAAAGCACACTTCTTTGGATTTAAAGAAATGCCATACTCTAGTGCTCTTATGAAAATATGCTCTAGATGCAAACAATGCTACTCTTCTTTCTTTGAATAAGTAGTCAGATCATCTTGATACATAGCCAGGATTGAATCAATCAACCCTGCAAAAGCAACATCCATTGCTCTTTGAAATGTAGCACTTGCATTTGTTAATCCGAATGGCATTCTAACATATACATAAGTTCCCCATGGAGTGGTGAAGGTAGTCTTATACTGTTCTGATTCCTTTACCTTCACCTGATTATAACCTAAAAATCCATCCATCATGGATAAGAGTTCACAACCAGTCACTCTCTGCAACATAGCTTCCATATTAGGCAGTGGATAGTTATCCTTTAAAGAGGATACATTCAATTTCCTGAAATCAACACAAAGCCTAATATCACCGTTCTTTTTTCTGACTGGGACAAGGTTAGACACCCAAGTTGAATGTCTGATTGGCACAATTATTCCAGCTTCCCTAAGCTTTTTAAGTTCTCCTTGCATCTTTGGAGCTAAGGTAGGATTAATAGGTCTTTGCCTTTGTCTGAATGGCTTAGCTCCAGGCTTCAATGGGATCTCATGCTGGAATAGATCTTCCCTATAGCATTTTAGGTCCTCATATGGCCAAGCAAAAACATGTTTATACCTTTTCAGTAATGCAATCAGCATACTCCTGATGTGTGGTTTGAGCTGTTTACCAATGTATACCTTCTTGGGGGCCTGAGATGTCCCCAAATTTATCTCTTCTAAATCTTCCTTATTTGTTGGAGATGTCCTTGTGACCAATTTGTCTCTACTATCAAAAGCTCTTTCCAAAGCTACTAACCCTCTAGGGATTTTATTAGTCTTCAATTGAATTATCTCTTTTCCCACAAGAGTTTCTTTTCCATCTATAGTCTCTACAAAAGCTTGGAAATCAATTTCTTGATTCTCAAATTCATCTATGCAGTGCAAAAATTTTAACAAGTCCCTATCATCATTAAACACTTGCCAACTGCATGTATTTTCTGGTACTGCAGGCCTGATTTTAACTTCTACATTTGTAACATCTGACAGAGTGATGTCATCTGGCCTTATTGCAACATTAGCTAAGAAATCAGACATAACATTCTTTGATCTCTCTACCCAGCCTATTGAAAATGCATCAAAAAGTTCAATGGTATCCCAAACAACATGCTTATATTGTTTCAATCTTTTGTTTTTTGAAGCATATCTATCTCTAATTTGGGATACAATCAGTTTAGAATCCCCAAATACTCTTAGCATTCTGATTCCATGTTTGAGAGCTATATTTAGGCCTAAGAGTAAAGCCTCATATTCTGCAATGTTGTTTGTGCAAACAAACCTCAGCAAGAAAGAGAATTTGAGGAGCTTACCATTTGGAGACAGGAAAACAACTCTAGCTCTAGAGCCTTCTTTTGCACAAGCTCCATCAAAAAACATAGTCCATAAACCTTGTTGGTCCAGCTCTTCACTGTAGACATTTTTCTTTTCATCTTCTCTATCATCTAAGACAACCTTGAAGTTATCACAGTCAGTGTTTACAAAGCATATCTGTTCCTCAGCTTCCTGGTCTTCCACTGTCTCTAATGATCTTTCTTCTCTGATTAGCTTAACATCCCTGCCATTCATTGGAATCATGGCATATGACAAGTCCAACTGCATACTTCCACCAATTAGTGCTGCCCATCTTCTTGACAACAACATACCATACTGTGGCTTGACGTCAACCACCGTTACATTCATTTTATATCTTTTCTCAGGAAATGCTGCTAGTTTGAAATCTACATCCTTCATGATTCCAATGACTGGTACCTCTCTGGCATCTATAGCATAACATTTTCCACATGCCCTGTCAATTTTCAATCTAGCTTGTTGCATGATGGCTAAAGGCATGATATTTGTAGATGCTCCAGAGTCAAGCATACAATTTCTGATTCTTTTTCCATTTATAACTAGGGATACATAAAATGGTTCCACTTGTGAAGGACACTTTGTCATAGTCACTCCTAAATAGACTTCAGGAGCCTCATCTTCTTCATTACATATGACATGTTTCTCACCCTGGGTCTGAACATTTTGTTTAGCTTGAAAAGGCACCCCTGAAATTAGGGACATTGTCCTATTCTTGATTTCTTCCACTTTCATCAGTTCCATAAGTGGAATAGAGACTTTTACTTGGGATAGGACTTGAGCTATATCAAATGGAGCATAATTTTATATAACAGTTGTAGCTTGCTCCACGGTCTTACTCTTATCCTGAACTGATATAGCTTTTACTTTCATAGTTCCTTGATCATCATTCTTGTCTTGGGAATCTTTACCTTGATCTTCAGCTTGGGGGATTCTATTCTCTGGTCCTTGAGATTCATGACCTGTTCTATGTCTAAAATTTTGTTTATTATTAACCCACTGCCTCTTTTGTGGTTTAGTTCCTTTATGACCATGCACTGGCTGACCTGCAGAAACTTCTTCTGGTTGACGCAAGCTGCCTATCTGAGCTTTACCTCTGAGATTGTAGTTACTCTTGACTTGGGCAACTACTGCAGCTGTGAAGGCCCTAATTTCCTCATCAGAAGGTCGTTGTAAGTTACTCAGAAAATTATGCAAGCTTTGAGCATACACATAGCTCTCTTCATTACCTTCATCATAAAAGTCATGCTGACAGGCCCGAATTCCATTATCTATATTCTCATCAGCATCATAAAGATGGTATCCATTGCTTATGGACATCATATTAACATCATCATCTTGCACATAATGTGGCTCATTGCATTCATTACAAGATGTAGCATTATCACACAAGAACTGGGCAATCATACACTGTGATTGTGAATGTGGCATCTGACAAATTATACACCATGGAGTATCATCAACAATATTTACAGCTTTCTTTAGAGGATCAGGAGTTTCTTTGACATGTTGAGCTCTCTGATTTGTGTTGTTATGTGGGAATATAGGCTTACCATTATGCCAATTGGTATTATAAGGCATATCATGCAATGATGGCCTCTTTTCCTACCTTTGATAGACTTGCCTATCAGGACCTATCCCTTTTTCACTTCTAGCTAGTCTGTAGCTTAGGTCCTTAACAACATTTGCCAATTTGTCTATCTTATCTTCAGGGGCAGATGTATTACCTTGAGTGTTCTGAGGCTTGTTTAGATTCTACAGAATTTTCACATCATCCCTTCTGTTAGTCTTGCCTGATGCTTTCCTGTTGTTCTCAATGTTTACTGCAATTCTGAAAGCATCCCTGATAGTAGCAGGACTTTTATCTCTTAATCCATATGCAGTTTTTGCATCAAAGGCATTGATATACAATATTATGCACATAGGTTCATTTGGCCTCATGTGATGTGGCAACTTGTTTAACACTTTAGTAAATCTTGCATTAAAATCTGCAACCTGCTCATTTGACCCTTTAGTGATACTGGTAAACTCATTTATGAAAAAGCTAGGGTCAGTTTTGTCGCCATATTGCTCCTTAAATACCCTTTTAAAATCATCCCATGATGAAATACTCCTATCAGGCAGATTCTTGTACCATTCTCTTGCCTCATCTACTAAAGATTGCATGAATGACTTCATGAAAACATCCTCATGTTCAACCTCAAAGTTGTCCATGACATTTTGAAAAGCCTTTAGATGATCTTCTCCTAACACTGTGTTGTTTCCTAAAAATTTAGGCACTTGCAGCCTCAGATGCTTGTCAATGGGGTTAGGGTACCCAGGAATACCATCGAATACTAGCTATCTGAATCTATCTAGCTGCATGGGCTGTCTGTCAAACTGATTAACATTGATATTTCTGTTTGCATTCTGGTTTCTTACATTGTTCAGTGGTATCCTAACATCATTCACATTTTGTCTTTCATCATTATGCTGATGTTGCACTTCATTTCTTTGCTAATGTCTCTGCACATTTACATTCTGAAGTTTAGGAATTGAATCATTTTGGGCAGTCCTTAAAGCTTGCACTTTCTGCCTCATGTCATCTCTGATTTTCATGGCTTGCAGATACTCTAATTCTGCTCTCAAATTTTTTATTTCTTCAGCTAACTATTCTTCCTTAGGCATGGAGGTAGACAGTCTCATACCATTCTGGTCATCATCTTCATCATCCCTTAGAGACTCTGCCTCTTCAAACCTTTCACTAGGGTCAAGAAATGGGCATTCTTGGAACACCTCTGACCTCATTCTCATGCTACCACCCTGTTGCCTCTCATATGCACCCTAAATATCAGCTTCTGCATTTGAAAAGTAAGGCACATGCTGTCCTGATGGCCTACAGTTATCTTGCATATCATCACTTTTTCTGGGGGAACCCTCATGACTGACTGAGATAGCTCCCTTTCTTCTATACATCATTCTTCTTGTTACTGGTAACTCTTCAAATAAAGGATTTTGTTGGGATCTTCTCCCCTGCATATAAGTTTTACTTTGACCGGTTGGGAGATTACTTCAGAGTCGCCACCTATTACTAGAAACTATTTTCTTTTGAAAATCAGGGTTCTTTCACAAATTCCCCAGCGGAGTCACCAATTTCTGTTGGTTTTTTCCCAGACTGGATGCTTATTCCCAGATTTCCCTACAAGGTAGCCATCAATGATCAATAGGATCTCTGGGCCAGGGGCCAACAGTGTAGGAGATAGACTCTATATTTTATCTCCTCTTCTTCTTCAGGCTCTGCAAAACCTAGGGGGGTATTCCCTACTCAACATCCATGAGGATATACATACAAAGCTAGGATGCTGACAGAAAGCAGATAAGTCCTCCTATAAGTAGACCAAAACTGTAAGATAAGAGCAAAGGGGCTAGCTTTGGGCCTATTTGCAGTTGTAGACAGAGGACTTGGATCCTAAAACTAATTCTACTGTCCTAATGGTTGTTTTAGAGTTTGATTTTGATTTTAAGCTTGGATGCAAAGCTGGACATGGTATATAACACAAACACAAAGCTAGATCGGTGCCTGTCCAGGGCCTATAGTCAGTAGACATACACCTGTGAATGATATGCATGAACAACTAAAACTAGATTTCAGGGGGATACATATGATACCTAACTTATAGATATCTCCCAATACAAAGTGTTAAGCTATCTATACTTATGGCATCCCTACTGCAGTATACCCTTCTCAATGTTCAATCTGAAAATAGTTTAATCTACCACTTGAGCAGAAGTTAAAAGATCAGACATTCAACATAGGAATTCTATGTTCTAGAGTCTCAGCATTCCTTGAATATCCAGACTCAGAAGAAAGATACATGCAATACTGGAGACAGAATTATCAAAACACATGCCTACATAGCATTTCTCATATAAAATTAACCATGCAATCAGTGGATTCGTGCAAAAACATACAACAAGAGATACATAGACTCACAAGTTTTTATGGATAGAGCAGCCAAAACCAACTGTATTGTATCACAGAGCCAAAATGTTCAACTTTCAACAACCACAAAATGAGTAACACTTCCTGCTTAAAATAGCCAGAAGGTGTACTCCCAGGAATTAATTACATGATGGACATAAAAAAATGTCAGATACAGTCCTCATAAGGAATGGCGCTCATAAAATATTAATGCAACAGACAAAGGGGGGGCCTCGAGCCATGTGCCGGCATCTGAAAGTCTTCATCCCCGATCAGGCAACTTCACCATTTGTACCGTCGCCCATACCCCTGTACTATCACCATTGATGTCTCAACTACCCGCAACCACCAGGAAAAACACCGTAGCGTTCAAAAAGAAATTCCTGCCAAAACATGCTTCACTCAAAGTTTGAAAATATACAAGGGAATAATCCCACATGCATGGTGAGGAGATCACATCAGTAGTTCATAAACATGGTCGCACACATGATAGGTGTCGAGCGTTTTGCCACGCTCGACACACAACCCTTCGCCAAATACCCATCGCTGTGACACAAACCATCGGCCAACTCCATAATTCTCCTGCTGACCATACTAGTCTCACCGATGCAAAACTACATACTCCACCTCCGCAAGCCTCCGTTGGCCAAACCACTACCATCGGAGTATCCAGAAAACCTCTGGCCAACTAACCAAGTCTCACTGATGCAAAACTACATCACATTCCTTGTCTGTCGATGAGACCAAAACCATCGGCGAGCAACAAAATACCTACGCCGATGCCAAAGGTTACACCGATGGCCATCCAAAACATCGTCAATTCGTTCCCTCGGCGAGACATTTACCCATCAGAGCAACAAGAAACTCCCTGGCCGATAACACCGCTCATGCCGATGCCAGCTGCTGTCACCAAGACAATCCTCCCCATCACCCCGATACTAGCTCCACAAATCTCCTCATCGCCGAGACAAAGACCATCGGAGCAACAAAAAGTTCTTCTGCCGATCACAATAGTCTCGCCGATGGTCAAACAAAACACATCCTATGGCAGTGAGACCCACGCCGATGACACCTCATTGGCAAAACTTTACATATCGGCCGAACAGAAATGAAGCCCGCTGATGAACAACATCATACCGATGAACACTAACATACCTCAAATTACCACCAGCCAGACATACATCGTCGGAACCACAGAAAAAAGATGGGCCGATTCTTCATGTCACATCGATGAAGGGATAAAACATACTCCGTTGGGGAGACCCACCGCATTGGTGGAACTGAAAAAACTCCAACCGATAGGCCAAGCTCACGCTGATGAAGAGGAAAACCTAGGGTTTGAATGAAGAAACCCTCCACACGCAAGCTCAATCTCCAGGCCAAAATGAGCACTAACAGTGGTAGTACTGACAATATTATTTCCAATGAAATGGTAGAGAAGCTGAATCTTAAAAGGATCAAACACCCAACTCCATATAAGGTAACTTGGTTACAAAAAGGCCATCAAATTTTAGTGAGTGAGTAGGCCTATGTTGATTTTCAGTTTTGATAGTTATAAGGATTGTGTTTTATGTGATATAATGCCCATGGATGTGTGCCATGTTTTGCTTGGAAGACCGTGGCAATTTGATAGAAATTCAGTCCATAATGGGAAGGAGAATACATATACAATTATGAAGGATGGAGAGAAACATACCTTGCTGCCCATAAAGGAGAAAGAAGAGAACAACAACAACAATAGTCAAGTAATGTTGGTAAGTGGTAAAGAATTCTTGAAAGATTTGAAGAATGAAGAAATTGGTTTTGGTTTGGTTCCCAAACCACAATGTGTAATGACTTCTACGAAGTTGGATGATTTTCCTGTTGAGATACATGATATGTTGAATGAGAATATGGATATTGTTGCTAATGATTTGCCTAATGAATTGCCTCCTATTAGAAGCATAAGTCATCATATGTATTTGATTCTAGGTGCTAGCCTTCCAAATAAGGTTGCATACAGATTAACATCTATGGAGAATGAAGAGATAAGAAAGAAAGTGGCTAAACTTTTGGAGAAAGGTTTGATAAGAGAAAGTCTAAGCCCATGTGATGTGCCTGCAGTGTTGGTGCCAAATAAAGGAGGAGAATGGAGTATGTGTACTGATTCAAGGGCAATAAATAAAATCACCATAAGATATAGACTCCCCATCCCTTGGATTGAAGATTTGATGGATTGTTTGAGTGGGTCAATGTATTTTTCTAAAATAGATTTGAAGAGTGGTTATCACCAATTAGAATTAGACCAGGGGATGAGTGGAAAACTAGTTTTAAGACTACTGATGGGTTGTATGAATGGCTGGTTATGTCTTTTGGGTTGTCTAATGCTCCTAGTACTTTTATGCGTTTAATGAATGAAGTGTTGAAACCATTTATTGGTAAATTTGTGGTTGTGTATATGGATGACATTTTGGTGTTTAGTAGGTCAAAAGGGGAGCATCTTGATCATTCGAGGCAGGTTACGAAGAGACAACAGGAAGAGAAGTTATAGATTAATTTGAAGAAGTGTCTATTTTTGCAGACTAAACTTGTTTATTTGGGTTTTGTGGTGTCAAAGGATGGGTTGAAGATGGATAAGGAGAAGGTTTAGGCTATATTTGATTGGCCATCACCAAAGAGTATAATGGAGGTAAGAAGTTTTCATGGTCTTTCTAGTTTCTATAGAAAATTTATAAGAAATTTCAGTCGTGTTGTAGCACTAATTTTGGAGACTATAAAGGGAAGAAAAAGACCATTTGTGTGGACTAAAGAGGCTCAAGAAAATTTCAGATTTCTGAAAAAGAAGGTGAGTAAATAGCCCATACTTGCTTTGCTGGATTTTGATAAAGTGTTTCAACTAGAATGTGATGCTAGTGGTTTGGATATAGGGGTAGTTTTGAGTCAAGAGGGGAAGCCAGTTGCTTATTTTAGTGAGAAATTGAATGATGCAAAAAGGAAGTATTCTTCTTATGATTTGGAATTTTATGCTTTGGTTCAATCCCTCAAGAAATGGAGACATTATCTTTTGCCCAAAAAATTTATTGTGTACACTGATAATCATGCTTTGCAGTTTATTAATAGCCAACACAAGTTGAATCAACGGCATGCTAAATGGGTTGAGTATATTCATAGTTTTAATTTTGTTTTCAAGCATAAAAGTGGTCAAATGAATAATGTTGTTGATGCTTTAAGGAGAAAGAATTTGCTGTTATGTGAGATAAAGACTAACAGTGTGGGATTTGAAAGTTTGAAAGAGTTGTATGCAGAAGATGCAGATTTTGTAGAAGCATTTGCAACTTGCAATGATCCTTTTTGCAGGAATAAAGAGCCATGGAATGATTATATGATTTAAGAGGGCCTATTGTTTAAGGAGAATAAGTTATGTATTCCTCAAGGCTCCATGAGAGACAATTTGTTAAAGGAGAAACATAGTGGCAGTCTTGCTGGTCACTTTGGACAAGATAAAACTTTTCAGCAGTTGAGCACTCATTATTATTGGCCAAGGATGAAGGCAGATGTGAGAAGATATGTGGAGAGATGCAGAGTTTGTCAACATGCTAAGGGGAAAAGTCAAAATGTTGGTTTATATCAGCCATTGCTAGTTCCAACCAGGCCTTGGGATTCTGTGAGTATGGACTTTGTCTTGGGTTTACCTCACACTCAAAGGGGTAATGATTCAATCTTTCTTGTTATTGATAGATTTTCAAAAATGGTTCATTTTATACCATGTAAGAAGACTAGTGATGCAACTAACATTGCAAATTTGTTCTTTAAAGAAGTTGTAAGGTTGCATGGGATTCCAAGTACTATTATTTTTTACAGGGATACAAAGTTTGTGGGTCATTTCTGGAGGACTCTATGGAAGAAGTTGGGCACAAATCTAAGTTTCAGTTTGGCATATCATCCTCAAATGGATGGACAGACTGAGGTTGTCAATAGAAGCCTTCAAAATTTGTTGAGATGTCTTGTGGGTAAGTCAACTAGAAGTTGGGATCTTATGTTAGCACAAGCTGAATTTTCTTATAATGATTCCCCAAACAAAAAGCACCGGTTTAAGTCCTTTTTATGTGGTGTATGGTATGCATCCAAGAGGTGTGTTTGAGCTTCGTGATCCTGCTAGAATGGAGAAGAGAAGTGCAGATGGGGAAGAGTTTGCTCAAGTCATTCATGACATTCAAGAGAAGGTGAAGAATATTGAAGATAGCAATTTGCAGAATAATAGGCATGCTGATTTGAAGAAGAGAGAGCTGCAATTTCAAGTTAGAGACCTTGTATTGGCACATCTCTGAAAGGAAAGATTTCCTACAGGGACATACAATAAACTACAGATGAAAAAGATTGGTCCTTGCAAAATATTGAGAAATTTTTCATCCAATGCTAATGAGATATCATTGCCTGAGGAGTTGAATATATCTCCCATTTTCAATGTTGTAGATGTATATCCATACAAAGGAGATACAAAAGATGATGCAACTGATGAAGAACAAGTTGGGATAGCTAATGTTCCACAACAAATAAAATGTATTCTTGATAAACAAGTGCTGAAGAAGACCCATAAGAAAGAATATTACAAGTATCTTGTCAAATTGTGCAATCATCCTATTGAAGATGCATCATGGCTTACTAAGGATGAGATCATTATGATGGGTCATTTAGTTGCAGACCTCATGAGCTGGAGCTCATGATTTCTTCTTGCCTGGGAGTTTGATGTAGGGGCATCTCTCTCAATTTTGGTTTGTTGTTTTGTTTAACATTTTTGGTTTTGTAGGTGAATAAAGCAGGTTTCTTTCTCTGCAATTTTGGTGTGTTCGAAGCTCCTATCGCCTTGCTTTCTCTATGCTCCTGTCGACTTGTCTTGGACCTCTTGTCACTCATTTGATAATAGTTTGATTGGCTGCTATATTTTATTATTGATAAGGCAATAAATTTTCATTCTTTCTATCTTTGATGAGGTCATGGATGGTTATTCCTTCCAAATATCAGAATATGAAAAAAGCCACCTATTGTGTCATTGTGGAGTGGCCTAGCTGTAAAAGACAATCATAAACTTTCTTTACCAATTTAATTGCCTTCTTGGTGTTGAATAAATTAGAAACATCAATTTAAAATCTTCATTTATACTTTTTCTGAGTTGGGTGATTGTACATTATGGGTTATTCATTTCATTTTTGCATGCTTTGAGCAACATTATTTCTGATGGCCCCATTCTTCTTTGGCTAGCAACTCCATGTTCTTGATGGTGATGGTTTCTTTCCCTCTGCATATTCCTTGGCAGTGTTCATTGGCATTACTTTTGAAAGCAACATTTATTATTTATCTGCAGATGTGATCATGGGGTGGTGGTTGCTTCTAGCGGCTGTTCGATGCATGTGATGTTTCTTATTTTCCTATCGCTATTTTTCATAAGGGAGAGATTGGCATGATGAGAATGGTCAGAGGAAGACTAATTTCAAAGAGGCTGAATCTGTGATATAGAGGCCGATTGATATTTAAAGGTGTAGGCTGAATTGAGACTGGGTAGGCCAACATAGGAGAATCGATTGGCATTATTCCCATTTCTGTTTGGTTTGAGGCTGATTGTATAAGGCCGGTATTTTATTTTTTGTAATGAACATTAATAATCAGTAATAAGAAATCTCTTTTCCATTGCTTCCTATCATTCTTGTTTAGACTCTCCTGTCATTGTCATATATTGATCTATGTGTTTAGTTTCTAAAATTTGGCATTGTGAGGTGACTGGCAAGGCTATGCCATCAAATGTACCTAGATAACAAGGAGCTCAAAAATATCACTTGTAAAGATAAGTTTCCTATTCCTATTATTGATGAATTGTTAGATGAATTAAATGGTGCAATTTTCTTTACTGTTAGATTTGCATTTAGTTTATCATCAAATTTGACTAAAGGAAGAGGATATACATAAGACTGCCTTTAGAGCACATGAGGGTCATTATGAATTTCTAGTTATTCCATTTATTCTCACTAATGCCCCATCAACTTTTCAAAGCCTCATAAATTTAGTGTTCGACACATTTCTTTGAAAATTTGTGTTGGTATTCTTTGATGGCATCCTCATTTCTAGTAAAACATGGGATGAACATTTACATGTAGAGAAGATATCACAGGTATTGAAAGATAATCAACTCTATGAAAAACCATCCAAATGTGTCTTTAGAGTCAAAGAAGTGGAAGGACATGTGGTGTCACATGAATGTGTTAAGATGGACACTAAGAAGGTTCCAACAATAAAAAAAGTGGCCAAAAGATAAAAATATGAAAGGTTTGAGAGGATTTTTGGGTCTAACAAGATACTATAAAAGATTTGTTCATAACTATGCTTGTATAGTAGCACCCTTAACAACATTATTGAAGAAGGATCCAAGTTTTCATGGTTAGAGCTAGCCACCCAAGTATATCAACAACTAAAAGAAGCTCTTACTTCCACTCTTATGCTAGCTACCACAGACTTCTCTATGACATTTATAGTAGAATGTGATGCTTCTAGACATGGTATTAGGGTAGTATTTATGTAAGAAGGGCATCCCTTGGCATTTGAGAGTCAACAACTAAAATGGAATAACTTGGTAGGGCCTACATATGATAAAGAAATGTTAGCTATCATTTACGTAGTTAAACAATAGTGTCAATATTTAATAGGAAGGCATTTCAAAGTTAAGACAAATCATGAGAGTAAAATATATTTTTGAGTAATGACTATCTTTAGACTAGTAACAAAAATGGGTTACCAAGATGTTAGGGTATGACTTTGAAACTATTCATAAAAAAGGTCAGGAGAATATTGTTGTTGATACCCTTTCTCGACAAAAAGTAGAGGAAGAAAATATTTGTGATATTTCTTTATTACAACCTAAATGGTTATAAGTTGCATTAGAAGAGTGGCAACATGATCCTCTAATAAGGAAGCTCATTCAAAAACTTCAAAATGACCCATTTTATTTAGATAAGTATGTTTGGAAAGGAGATTCTTTATGGTACAAAGAAAGGCTCTTTTGTGCAAAAAATTGCAGTTGAAAGCTAGCATATTATCTTAAATGAATGGGTCACCAATAGGAGGACATTCAAGGTTTTTAAAGACCTATCATTATATAAATAAATATTTCTTCTGGGAAGGTCTTAAGAGGGATGTAAAGAAATTTGTGGCTGAATATTTGATATGCCAACAAAATAAAGGTGAAACAATAAAGACTCCATGCCTCTTACAACCATTAGGCATTCCAACACAATGTTGGGAGGAAATATCAATGGACTTCATTATGGGTTTGCCAAAGCCAAATAATCTTAATGTAATTTTGGTGGTTTTGGATAGATTCACTAAGTACATGCATATTTGTGTGGACTCTCTAATCTATTTCATGCTAGTACTATGACAGAAATGTACAAAAACTTCATGGCATTCCCAATTATCATGAGTGATCTTGACCCTATCTTCACTAGCATCTTTTGGAAAAACATATTTGTAGCATGGGTACAAAACTATCACATAGTTCATCTTATCATCCCGAATCAAATGGCCAAATATAAATTGTGAATAAATGTTTTGAAGGATATTTACATTGTTTTGCCTCTAACAAGCAAACACAATGGTCCAAATGGCTACCACTAGTAGAGTGGTGGTTTAACACACTATTTCACACATCAACAAATATGACTCCTTTTGAGGGTCTTTATGGCTAGCCCCCACCATCTACTAATTATTTACAATCTCATTCTAAAGCTCATGTAGTAGAGGATCATATTCAACACCAACAAGAAATGTTACAAATCCTTAACGAGAATTTAGTTTTGGTTCAAAATAGGATGAAACAACAAGTAGATCAACACCATAGTGAGAGGTATTTTGACGAGGGAGATTGGGTATTTCTTTGGTTGCAACCTTATAAACAAGTGTCACTTAAGCAACATAAGAACATAAATCTTGTGCCTAAATTTAAAGGTCCTTCATCAAATAGGAAGTGTAGATTATAAGTTGGAACTTCCACCCTCTTCCAAAATTCTCCATATTTTCCATAATCTTGTTTGAAGAAAGTAGTGGGTAACAATATTCAAATCCAATCAAAATTACCTGAGTTGGGTGAAGAAGGGAAGTTTTTTTAGAACCTAAGGTGACCATTGAGGAACAAGTGTAACAGTTGCAAAATAGATCCATCTCAAAAATTCCTAATCAAGTGTAAGAATCTACCAGCTAAAGATACAACATGGGAAGCTGAACAATTCATAGAGAAGCATCTAGAGTTGCTAAGTATTTAGAATAATTTTTTTCTAAATGGGATGGGCATGTTAGGTTCCTAATATTTTTTCTAAATATAATAATGTTAAGCACTTGTGGCATGCTTAACCTTTTAACACTTTCATTCATTAGTTTTAGTTACTTTCTTAAACCCTCTTAATTAGGATGAAGAGGTGTGTCCCTACATAGTTATTCTTATAAATAAGGAAGAGAAGGATCTCCCAAATCATCATATCTTCTAATACTAAATTCACACATTATTATTTTTGTTATTGGAGGTCACCCCCTCAAAGTGGTCTACTATTTTGCTGATTTTTTGCATTTATTTGTAAGAAATATCCTAATAGAGAGATAGAGATAGAAAGAGGGAGAGGGAGACAAAGAGGAGAGATAGACAGATAGGCATAGAGAGAGTGAGATATAAAGAGAGAGAGAGAGAGAGAGAGAGAGAGAGAGAGAGAGAGAGAGAGAGAGAGGCACTAACATTATTTATTCAAATTTTAGTCTTGACTTTTGAAGTTGGAATAGACTTGGAAAACCAAGCCTAAGGATTGGACCTCTATGATACCTCATAAAGACATCTTTTTCATAGTCAATAATATTTTTAAACTTCAATGTCATCATATTTATTTTTTTAGAACAAAATTTGATGAAACCATCACCAAAATGATGGGCTAATTCTTATTATTCTAACCATATAATGTTTTTAATATTTGAAATAAGTTAAGATATTTTTTTTTATTTTCTTTGAATATTGTCTTCTTCTCGATCACATATGTATTGATTTTTCTTTATAACTTTTGATCTGATTATCAAAATTTTAAAATTATATACGATTGTTCTATGCTTCAATATATATATATATATATATATATATATATATATATATATATATATATATATATATATATGTGTGCAAGTTATGTGACGCACACTTAGTGATACAATTTTTAAGATGCATCCACTTTGAAAAATCACAAAAAAATACATAACTTGTAGTACTCACTCTTACCTATATTTCAACCAACCAGATTTTTAAAATATTGAATGCAAAAAAATATAGGGGGTGCACACTGGACACTATGTTATATTTTAGTGAGAAAAATAGGAACACTTTTGTGTGCACATAACATTTGACCCTCTTGATCTTAACCATTTTTTAAAAACTTTAGTAGTTTAGAAACTAGATTCAAAGTACTGCAATTCTTATTGTTGTTGTATCTTCAAATGTTGAGTGCTTGCATCTTAAATTACTCATCCAAGTTCAAGTTTAGTTATTTTTTGAAAAATTATGGCCACTTTTGACCCCCTTTTGTCCCCCATTTCCATGCAGTTATGCCATGAGAAGAATTTCATGCGAGAGAACTCACTCTCTTAAAGGAATTGATTGAACTATAATAGTGAAGGATCAACACCTTCCACCTCTTTGTACCAAATGAACGTAATATAATTAGAGCTAGTGATCCTCCTAGCCACATTAATGTCACAACAACAACACATCTTCAAAGGTTTGCATGACAACACCCCACAACTCCAAACATTCAAACCCCAACTCCAACTCTAATAAACACCATATTCTACCATCAATTCCTCCTTCCTCATGAGGTGACTGACATGACTGGTGCAACCCCTATTAAAAACAATATTGTTGCTACTCACTAGATTCTCCTTCCCCTAAAGAGAGTAGTCAATCAAATATTCCTCTACTTGATTGGCTTTTTCCATGAGAGTAGTAATAGTATTATCCATGCCATCAACAAGGGTATGACATGTGTCATTTTGAATCCACCTCATCCACATTTGTGGTGAGATGACTTAGAATATCACACAGGCAACATTATCACATTATCATGAAACTCATAGAGAGAAGACATTTCAAGATGGGGAAAGAGAGGTTGCTATTGCAGAAAGAAGTATTTTTCTAAAAAGAATCTAGTAAATGGTGATGCATAAAAATGCACAAACGAAATCTTACAAACTTCATCACCTTGTGTAATAACCAAGACAAACAATTATTCAAGCACAAGATCACTATGATAACAACATAACTAGGGTGTTGTGGTAAATTCAAAAGTATGAACAAAGCTTACAAACTGTGTAAGAAGCCAAGGCCATGAGAGAGTCTATTGCATTAGAGATTGTTCTTCCTTCTTTTTTAAAAATTCAAAACTCAATCAATTGCTATTCTTAGTAAGAGTTATAGAATCTTGTTCGAATCCGATAAAGGGTAAATGAAATGGTAGTTACAAAACTTAAGGGAAGTCAAAAAACACTATTCTAGCCATTAAACAATATTTGTAAGACTATACTATTTCAGTACAAAAGAACAACTATGTAGATGTCTACACAAGTGTGTTTCTATCTTGGAAGATTTTAAAAATCATTATAAATTGATTACCATAAATTAAATAAACATAAAAATGTTAAAGAATTTATAAAAAATGAACACTAACACATAAACACAACATACTTGAAATCCAAAATAGTAAAAAGACTAAGGATAGGGTTAAATGGGTCCTAGAAATGTTAATGGATGCTAAAGCGGGTACAATTTATAGTGTCAAAATTATAGGATATGCAATTTTCATCATCACATTAGCCAATAGTAGTTTGCCTTTTTCACCATTGGAAGAAGCTCTAGAAGTTAAAGAAAGAGAAAATATTGCATAGCTAAATTTCTAAGGACACAATTGAAAATCAAATTCACTCTGTACTTTGGATATCTCTAATCCTAGGTATGAAATTTAGTGTAAATTTATTTTTATTACTTTTAATTTTAAATTAGTTTTGTTTGTTGAAATAGATATTGAATTAGTAGTTTAGATTTAAATTTTATTTTATTTTAGATTTTATATTTGTTTTCTAAAAGTTGTTGTTTTAGGTTAGTAAACATTTTCATCATTGCTTCCAATCTTTAAAGGAAATCAAATTAAAAGTTCCAATCATTATTATTTGAAAAGAACAAACATATCTTCACTAGAATATTTCTTATAGGAAGGAAAAAATACAAATTTGAATAATTGCTTTTTCCTCTTCCCTCTTACATGTTTTTGATTATGGTAAGCTGTAAATAGGCCAACAGGCCACCAACACCTGAACAAAAGCACACTAATAGCTAATTAACATACTAGAGTTTATACAATACCATAACCAAAAACTATCAGAAAAGACAAAAGAAAAAACTACTTGAGGAGCTTGTTCCAGTCCTCCATAAGGAACCCAAGTATTTCATCTTTGCTCACAGAGGTCTTCTCATCGCCATGCTTTCCACCTTGAATGTCCTACAGGACCGCCAACAAAGTACCCACCTAGTGGCTAACCTTGGAGCACATAATATCCATTACCCTCATCGTGTCTTCAAGATAATTCATTCGCTCTTTCAACTCTGTCACTTCCCTTTATATCAAACTGTAGCTAACACATTTGTCCTGATTATCAACCTCCTTAATCGGTGAGTCCATAATATTTTGTTCAGAATTAGTTTTAGCATCCTCTTCTTCAAAATCATAAAAGGAATCATTTAGCTCCTCAAAAAGACTAGCTCACTCCTAGAAATCAGGTTGTTTTGGAGTAAGCTTCATCTCCTTGATTTCAATCTCCTCTTCAGGGTCTAAGGTAGATGAGTAGTCCACAATCTTCACTACCAAGGTTTTGGCACTAGCCATGCTACTACAACATCTAATGTTGGGTCATCTAACAAGAGTACCACCTTTGGTTTTCTCCTTGACAGCTTTACCCTTCCCCTTCAAAACCTCCTCTTCACCCATCTCTCGATTGTCACCCTTGTGACTGTCACAGGGTGAGAGATCCTTAGCTTGCTCCCCAAAATCCATGCTCTTAGGTTTCTTTCTCCTGGCATATTTCTCAACCACAGACAACCCACTTTTGTCCCTATCTCACTTTTGTTAGACACACAAGAATACTAAGAGGGGGGGTGAATCAGTATTTAAACAATTTTCCAATTTTAACAACTTCAACTTATCCGGAATAAATTAAATCTTAAGCGTCACAATATTAACATAAACATGAAATATTAACACAATGCACAACAACACATAACACCAGATATATATGGAAAACCCTAGAAGGGAAAAACCATGGTGAGGATTAACTCACTATATATGAAGCTTAAATAACAACTTTATTTTAGGGCTACAACCCAAGGAATCAATTACTCCCTATTGACTTTGTTTCAGGGCTACAACCCAAATAAGTTATTACTCCTTGAAAACCTTGATTTAGGGTCACACCCAAGGATGCTACAACTCCCTAAAGACTTTGTTTTAGGGTCACTCCTAAGGAAGCAACTATTCCCTAACTTTAGCACAAGTTCACAAAAGATTACAATATGACAATCCTTCTATTGTCTAAAAACTGACATTGAAGCTCACACTTTTGATGATTGTACTTCTACCTCTTCACACTTTCTTCTAAAGATATAATTAGTTAGGCACACTCTATACTTGATCACTATCATAAATATGTATTCAAGATGAATCCAGACAGCATAAAAATTTTTTGGTCTTTCTCCTTCAGTCGCACATCAATAATGCATTTAATCTACTTTTCATCTACTTGCGAACCTTTTCAATCAACTTGCAATCACACATTCCTTAGTCAATTTGATTCACTATTTATACATGATATTACATTGATTACATATGTTGTCATCTAGTTACAACATGAAAATACATTTGCAAGTTGGCTAAACAACACACAATATGAAACGTGTAGAAGATACATCCTAAGTGAAACCACAAGTTACACCAGTAGAAGATCCAAGCCTTGCAGACCCCAAAACTTGCTTTACCAAGTCCAAAACATCCTTCACAACTTCAAACACCATGGAATTACATCTGCACATTCTTCTTATTTGGAAATAGGACATCTTTAAGGAAAACACATGAAGACTTGAAGTATAATGGCCACATCAACTTGAAAAACCTTGTGTGGTACTAGAAACAAGAAATATCTTCGTGAAACTTTTTTAGATGAGTCCACATAACTCATAAAAACATCCCCAAACACTCCTTTTCCACCACACATCAAAGAATTGTGTCACATAGCTTCAATCATTAACTCTGAGAACACTCTATCATTTGGAACACACTGCAACATGCTGTCATTTGAAGAACTGAGATGTGGACCACCAATAACCTTGAAACTGAAAAGAAACATATAATACATATCTAGAAACTTGTCCTCAAAACTTCAAGGGCAATCATTCATTTACAGAGGAATGCAGAGCATTCCAAAAAACCTTCAGCATTGGCTTACTCTGCCAGAACATATGCCAATACTCTATCATGCACAACTTTCACAATGGAAGGGTAAATGATCTGAATCTCTAGAAATATCATCTTCACTGGAATCTTAACATACCTTTAGAACTGCATAGCCAAATATGCAAATGTGGAGGAATGTGGAGCATTCTTCTTTCATGTAGTGATGTTGTCTTCACAAAACCAACACTGTCTTCACTCTATCTTTTGTAAAGCATACTTCCAATAGTCCACACATCATAAAACTCAGAATATGCAAGATTTATAATTACATTAAGCTATATTCCAATCCACAAAGGCCCAAAACTAAACTGATGGAAATGTTGAGCAATTTCCTAAACAATCTTCAAAGGTGGTCATTCTAAAACAAAGACTATCACCAACTTCCAGAGGCTAAATCTTCTTTGCATTAACACATGCATTCTTAGAGATAGTAGACAAGAGAATACAACATATCTTAGTCCATTAGTGCCATATCTTAGTGCTTCTAATCTCCATATTAATGTTTCTTCTTTATGCTTCTAATTCCCATCTCAATGTATCTTCTTCAGGAGCATGACATCTAATTCCCATCTCAATATATCTTCTTAAGGACCATTACATCCAACTATGAACACTATTACAGATTCATAATAGTGTTGACATCAATGACAACCTTGTCATAGTGTTGACATCAATGATAAACAATACAACCATACAAACCATATGTGTAACAATCTCCCCCTTTAGCATTGATGACAACACATACTTGCACATTTTTCCCCATTTGACATCAAGGACAAAGGGAAACTACCATCAACTCATCAACAACCATACATCTACACATTTTTATTTAGGTTATAAATTCTTCTTGCAACAAACAAACTCCCCTATCATTAGCAACCACTACTTGCTCCCCAAGAGAGGTAGCCACCATCAGTCTAGGAAACAAGGATATAACATTAACTCCCCCTGGGTAGATGCATCACTATGCATCTTTAGCAAGAAGAAGAAGGGGCAATTACACCTAACTTTTGCCAAAGATCCTCAAAGGTGTCCTTTGCAAGAGCCTTTGTAAAGATATCTACAATTTGATCCTTTGTTTGAACATATTCCAAATTTACTTCCTTATCTACAACCTTCTCTCTTAGAAAGTGATACCTGATTGCTATATGCTTGGTTATAGTATACATCACTGGATTGTTGGAAATATTTATAGCACTTGTATTGTCACACAAAATAGGAATAGGCTCATCATACAATACATTGATATCCTTCAGAGTTTGCTTCATTGACAACACTTGTGTACAACAAGAAGCTGCTACAATATACTCTACCTCTGTAGTTGATAAGGACACTAAATCTTGCTTCTTTCTCTTCCATGAAACTAATCTACTTCCTAGAAAGAAAGCACCACCACTTGTACTTCTTCTATCATCAACACAACCAACCCAGTCAGCAATAGTGTATGCACTCAAATCAAAGTCATTACCTTTTGGATACCATAGACCATAGTTTGGAGCTCCTTTTAAGTATCTAAATATACTTTTCACTACCTTTTCATGTGTTTTCTTAGGATTGGTTTGATATCTAGCAACCACACATATTGTGTGCATAATGTCAAGTCTAGAAGCGGTCAAGTACAACAATGCTCCAATCATAGACCTATAGGTAGTCTGATCCACCTCTAGAGACTCATCATCTTTGCTCAAGTGACATCCAGTGACCATGGGAGTACTCACTAGTTTTGAATCCTCCATACCAAACTTCTTCAACAATTCTTTGACATACTTATCTTGAGAAATAAACATACCACCATCTAGCTCAAAAATTTGAAGTCCAAGGAAGAAATACATTTCACCAATCATGGACATCTCAAACTCTTTTTGCATCTCCTCTACAAACCTTTTACACATATCATCATCTCCACCCAAATTGATGTCATCAACATATACTGCAACTATCAAAATCATGTCTCTTTCTTCCTTTATATAAATATTATTATTCGTAGTACCTTTCTTGAAGCCTTACTAAAGTGAGTACTTGTCTAATCTTGCATACCAATCCCTAGGTGCTTGCTTGAGACCATACAAAGCCTTTTTGAGTTTTCATACCATGTCTGGATCTTCTGATATCTAGAAATCATCTAGTTTTTCAATGTATACTTCTTCTTCTAGGTCACCATTTAGAAATGTTGACTTGACATCCATCTGATATACTTTGAAGTTCATATGAGCAGCAAGAGAGAGGAACATTCTAATTGCCTCCATCCTTACTACTGGAGCAAAAGTCTCCTCAAAATTAGTGCCTTCTACTTGAGTGTATCCTTTGCATACTAGTCTTGTTGTTTTCCTTACAACTTCACCTTCTTCATTCAATTTGTTTAGGAATGTAACATCAGAAAATGTCCCCTTGGGGGCTTTTCCCTCATAAGGTTTAGCTCTCAGGTCTTTAGCATGCATTTAGGACATCTTAGTTCATATTTTGGCATCCCGATGGAATGAGGCCTAGGTTTCATGGAAAATTGGACCTAGGTGGACCCCTTGAGTTGTACCCTACCCAAAATAAGGGGCAGGACTTGGGTGCCCGCGCCCTAGTCCTGCCCTATTTTGGGGCAGCCCTAATTTCTAGGTGCCAATTTGTGACCGTTATTTGGTCGTTTTGCCGACGCAGTAAGTTTTGATTTTTAAAATCTTGGTGGGAGTGCTTGTAGTTGCATGTAAAAGCATGTTTATGCATTCATTTGTAAACTAGATGGCAATTGCGATGTTCAAGTGTTCTCAAGGTGATTCAAGGCTTTCATTGTGTTGCAAGAGCAGACTTGTGTGTTTTGTGTGTTGATATTTGCAAATTTGAGCATCAATTTCCTCATGGAATGAAGAGCATCTTCCTCCCATGAGAGCTTCACTACAAGGTGATATTATATTGTGTTTTCATCATTGATTCCTTTGGTTTTTGCCTCTGCCTCACAAGGGTGCATAGTCTTTATCTGATAATGGTGTTCAAAGACTTAAGTGTCCTCCGAGGCTTGACTGAGGCAAGCCTCTAAACACCACAACCCCCAAACCAAGTCTTGTGATTACAGGTTATAGGTGTCGTATTTGGGAAAAGTGAAGTTGTAGGAAGGATTGGCAGGCATCAAGGATTCAAGATCTAAAGAAAAGCAGGACACAGGAGCACTTCTAGGACTTGGGCACTCACTCTTGTGTCCTCCACATCTGAGTTTCAAGAAACAGAAGTTACAGGGCTAATCAATGTTAGAAGGAGGTCCAGATTCTATAAAGAAACTGGTACCTTGGACTTGGCCCCCCACTCTAGTGTCCTTGACTATTCCGCTTTGGAACCCTGAAAATAGGTACTCGTGATTTGGTATTTTGCTCCTATCTGCAAGAGCTTTTTTTGTTATTCGTCAATTTGTTGCCGTATTTGCATAATTAGGGTTTTAATGGTCAATTGGGCACAAGAGAAGGAAAATTGATAATTACATTCCCTAATCCAAGTTTCCCTACATTTACAAGTGACTTAGGGTATGATAGTGCTCGCCACTCGACCCTAGATCTTTGAATGTATAGTGGAGAGGCGGATTTAAACATCTAAAATCTAGAACATTAATAAATCCAATTTTCCCCTAAACATTTTGGTGAACCCATGTTTTTGGACTTAAATTGCAACTTTTTGAGTGTGTGTCTTCAGATTTGGATTGATTTCATTCATTCATATAGTCTTTCATTTTATTGCATTGAGAAAAATTCAAAAAAATTGTATTGTTTGGCTTACTAAATTGCATCAATTCTTTCTAAATTTTCCTAATTCATTATTTTTACATCAGATCTGATATAAACTATAGAAAAATCCAAAAATTCAGAAATTTGCATTGCATTTTCATTATTAATTTGCTAGGTTTTGTGGAAATTTTGACAATTTTGATATAACCTAGTAATTCCAAAATCTAGGGTTAGTAGGCAAAATCTTTTCTCAAATTTTTCTACTGATTTTAGAGGCTCATTCAAATTTGAATTTGTCTGTAGTCTTGCATTTTAGTGTAAATTTGCATTTAGATTTAAAATATTTGCATTTTTGCATAGAAAATTTCAACAAAAACTAGCAATTTTGATGCATTTTCATTAAATTTGCATGGGCATTTTGCATGTTCAAGATTGAAAATTATTTTCAGATCTGAGAGTATTTAATTTCCATCATAAATCAGACTTCAAAACATTCTCATAGCATTTTGTCCCAAGATCTCAAACCTAGGGCTTCAAAAACAACGATTTTCACTAAATTTGGCCTTATCAACTCTATAAACTTGCACCATAGGGGCGTTGTGAAGGATATTTTGCACTAATTTTCTATTATCAGGGTAATAATTTTATTCCCCTCATAAAAATCTTCACAACACCCTTTTAATGGGCTCTTGTAGTGAAAATTCGGTGAAAAACTACACATTTTGGCTATTTTTGCCCTAGGGTTTGACAAAGTTTGCACTCCAAGTGTGTTGTGATCAATTTTATGGATTGAGGTAACTAATATCATTGATATTATTTTCTATACCTCTTGATATTCATTACAACACTTCTTTTTCTAGGTATTAGAATTGAAAAACTGTCAAAAAATTGCATATTTTGCTATATTTTCACTAGGGTTTTACCTTTGTTAGGGTAAAATGTGGATTAATCAATTTAACATTAATAAACCCAAACATCACTAGAATAATGAAACTAAGAAAGATTGAATGAAATGAAGCAATGAATAATACAGTGCAAACCTTCCTTGAATCAAAGCTTCTATTGTTTGCCTATTAAAACCGTCCTTATTTGTAATGAAGTTGGGCCCTCAGTGAGTGCACTCCTTTTGCTGTGTTGTAGGATGTCAATAGTAAATGGCTGTGTTGATAGATATTGCTATGAAGAGGAGCTTCAAAGAAAATGGTGATCTTAAGTAGATTGTATTGAGGGTGCCAAAGGCGCGCTGGTGAATTTCTGCAGAGTAACAATACAAATAACGTGGATGATTAGAAGGAAGAATAAGGTTCCATTTATAGAATCAGAAGAATAAGGATCAATGGTTGAGGAGAAGTATGATGATCAATGGTTGAGGAATGTGCAACCAGTAGGAATACGGAAAGTGTCCCACCTCCATCATGAAAGAGGGGATTTGACAAAATTGATTGGAGAGTTAACTCCATTGACTGATCAGTTAACAAACTTGATTAGTCAGTTGGAAGAATGGATTGAGGGATTGACTGAATTGAATGATCAGTTACCTGAATAGATTAAGGAGCTGACAGAATTGATTGGTTAGTTAATAGTTTTGATTGAGAGAAGAAATAGGACATGTGGGTGAGGGAATATTAGGTAAATAAATATTTAATATATTTAATTACATGTGCAACATGGTGAGGTGGAAAGATGAGGTGGAAGGTGAGGTGGATTTTTGAAATTGGAACTTAGAATAGAGGAATTTAGGATTAATTAAATAATGTAGGATTATTTAATTATGTGAGACATTAGAAGAATTAGGGAAATTTAATTAAATAAATCGGTTTTTATTTAATTTCAGAATAGTGAACCGATTAAATAAATTTAGAATATTTATTTAATTGATAGAAGAAGGGAATAAATATTTAGAATGGTGGGAGAAATTTAGAATGGAAATAAATATTAAGAATATTTATTTAGAATGAATCGTGTCATTTTTAGGCGTATACAACCTTAAGTGGCACTCAAAGTGTGTTGTGTTAGGTATTTTGGTACCAAGTGGCTATTATTACTGATATTTTTTTCTTTCCATCATCATTTTCCTCACAACACCCTTTGTTTTATCCTTTTGAATTGAGTTTTGGTGAAAAAATTGCCTATTTTGACATATTTTCACTATAATTTGACTTGACATCATCTTAGATTTGCATCAAAAGTGTGTTGTAAAGGATCTTATTTCTGTATTGGACTGATATCAAACATATTATTTTCTTCCCCTGATCAATTCCCTTACAACACCTTTGCTTTCATATATTTGCATTAAAAAAGTACAAAAAAAATCAATCATTTTAAGATCATTTTTACATATAGTTTGCACTTGTCTTTTGCATACTCTTGGAAAATTATTAAAATCTGATTTTACATTTTATTATGGCATCTTCACGTTATTCATCTTTGAAATTTTTGCATGAGTATATCCTAGATTTCTCTAATTTCTCTAATTTCATTAATGAGAATCCTCATGTTCTAGAGCACATAGCTTCTGCAAGTGGTATTGATACTTCTATATGTTCTACATATGAGCTACAATTACTTTTTTATACACATTATTTTAATAGCTTCACACTATTCATAGGAGCATATCCTTTGATCTTAGAAGTTTTAACTAAATTCATCTGTAGGAATACTCATGAAAACATTGATAATGATTTCATAGAGCATTCAAGAACCTTAGATGAGAAGACTAGGGATAGCTTTAGTAATTCCACTACTCTCCCTGGCCAAGATGAAGCATTAGTGAATGAAGAGATTCCTCTAACAAAGAGTATTCCATGGGTAGAATATAAGCATTCATTTAACAATAATCAAATTCCTACCTCTGTGGACCATCCCACCAACCTTCTTCCTTTAGTTGATTATCCACATACCTTGGATTTCACTAAGGAAGAGAAGACCTTTAATGCCCCTCCTTTGTTTGATTATTCAAGTCATTGGGACTTCACTAAGGATGTAGCACTAGTGGATGAGGAGAAGTCTCTCACATTAAATCCTTCAAGGATGAATGTTGAGATCACTCAAAATAATTTGCTTCTCCCACCACCTATGAGGATAGTGAATATGTATACTAATGAAATTCAACAAGAAAACAATCCACCTAACATTAAGTCAAACCAAGAAGCATTTAAGAATAAATAAAAGAATAATTCCAAAGACTTAGCAATGGTACCTTATGTTTGCAATTGGAAAGAGAATGATTTAATTGTTGGTGACTTCTAGCATGGACCTCCCTACAGGTAAGTATCTCTAACCCTTTATCTCTCTTGTGATGTGTTATGTGTTGTTTAGGCCTCCTGGGATGACCCTTGACTCTCTTGTAAGGTCTGGGATACCAAGAGACCACCTCTATTATGACCTTCTTCTATTTGTATCATCATTCTTCTAAATTGTCTCTCTCTGATTTCATTGTTGTGTGTTGTGTCTTACGGACATAGCATTGTGGTTGGTGACCTAGGGGGCACCCTCCTACGTGACTGTCCCTCAGACACTTGTTTCTCCTCTCTTATTTATTGTTTCCCTTCCTCTAGTGTTTCCATCTAGCAGGCGAATGATGACAAACATTTATACTAATGCGGGCCTAGTGTCCCTTTCGAGAGCAATAAAAAATGGACTTAGTTCCTAATATGATGATGGGGTTTTATATCTTATCTGATGCTTGGCTAGTGGAATTAATGGTGTTTCTATCGCATTTACAAACCTTAACAATACTGCTGCTCCATGTACCTTTGTTTGCCTTTGAATCTGGCCTCGTCAATACTCGATTTAGAGAGCTTCGTGATATAGCCCCATGGTTATCCTTGAACTCCAAATTCATTGTATAACCTTGGCTCTTTGTGTGATTAATCATATGCATCAATGTTGTTATTTATCATGATGTTGTAGACACTAACATGTTTCTTGTAGGGATGTGTTTGTGGGAACATTTGGTGATCATAAAGTACATGTCACCTCCGAGGGGCATGGGATTTGTGAAAATCAATGTTCCCTTGTGTGTTTTCTTCCTACCTTAACATGCTTGATATCGATAACCGATATCAAACACCTTAAGGTGGGGCATATATAAGGCAAGCTATCTATTATATATGTTAGCAATGTGTTTGACCTCAGATGTAAAGACTTGTGCCCCATAGTAGTGCATCGTGCATCCTGAGTTTGTTTGTAATCAATCAATCAATCATGTAAGCCCTCTGTGGAGGCAGGATATTGAGCATATCCTTTTTCTTAAGCCCTCTGCGGAGGCAGGGATGGTGTATTCCTCGGAGGAGATTACATCATCCTGTCATTTTCAAAAGTCCTCTGCGGAAGTAGGGAGCAGTTTTATGACTACTCAACCCTTAAGCGTGTCTTCAGTGATTGTTGTGGTGAAGTGCAATCGTCGGTGTGTGCCTATAATGTGCCTGAGATGGTGTTGGAACTATAAATAGGTACACTCCATCACTTGTCTGCCATGTTTTCTCCATGTCTTCAAGTGTGTGTGTTTTGGTGTGCTTGTTTTGTGTGGTGTGTTTGTTGCCCCATATGCAGAGACTATTGCCCTCGAGTAGTGTTTCTTGTATTTTGGGAGGTTTTGCGTGTCTTGCATGTGTGTTGCCCCATATATACAGAGACCTATGCTCTAAGGTAGTGCATCATGTATTATGGGAGGTTTGTTTATTTTTCAGTACTTGCATTTGCATTTAATATATATGGGAAAAAGAAAAGAAAAGATATCATTTCTGTCTTCCATGCATTAATGTGTCTTCTATGCATTGACTATATTCTTCATGTTCTGCGTGACTGTAACTGTCTTCTTCATGCTTGGCATGTTTGTTGTGTTTGTGACCTTACTTTAATGCATGTATTGGCCTCACATTTATACATACATTAAAGTGGGGGCTAAATGTAACATCAAAAAATGTCCCCTTGGGGGCTTTTCCCTCATAAGGTTTAGCTCTCGGGTCTTTAGCATGCATTTAGGACATCTTAGTTCATAATTTGGCATCCCGATGGAATGAGGCCTAGGTTTCATGGAAAATTGGACCTAGGTGGACCCCTTGAGCTATACTCTGCCCAAAATAGGGGGGGAGGACTTAGTCCTACCCTATTTTGGGGCAGCCCTAATTTATGGGTGTCAGTTTGTGACCATTATTTGGTCCTTTTACCGACACGGTAAGTTTTGATTTTTAAAATCTTGGTGGGAGTACTTGTAGTTGCATATGAAAGCATGTTTAGGCATTCATTTGTAAACTAGATGGCAATTGTGATGTTCAAATGTTCTCAAGGTGATTCAAGGCTTTCATTGTGTTGCAAGAGCAAACTTGTGTGTTTTGTGTGTTGATATTTGTAGATTTGAGCATCAATTTCATCATGGAATGAAGATCATATTCCTCCGATGAGAGCTTCACTACAAGGTGACATTATATTGTGTTTTCATCATCAATTCCTTTAGTTTTTGCCTCTGCCTCACAAGGGCATGCACTCTTTATCTAATAACGGTGTTTAGAGACTTAAGTGTCCTCCTGGGCTTGACTGAGGCAAGCTTTTAAACACCACAACCCCCAAACCAAGTCTTGTGATTGCAGGTTACAGGTGTCATATTTGGGAAAAGTGAATTTGTAGGAAGGATTGGCAAGCATCAAGGATTCAGGATCTAAAGAAAAGCAGGACATAGGAGCACTTCCAGGACTTGGGTGCTCGCTCTAGTGTCCTCCGCATCTAAGTTTTGAGAAATAGAAGTTACAGGGATGATCAGTGTTGGAAGGATGTCTAGATTCCATGAAGAACTGGTACCTTGGACTTGGGCACCCACTCCAGTGTCCTCGACTATTCCGCTTCGGAACCCTGAAAATAGGTACTTTGTGATTTGGTATTTTACTCCTATCTATAAGAGCTTTTTTTGTTATTTGTCAATTTGTTGCCATATTTGCATAATTAGGCTTCTAATGGTCAATTGGGCATAAGAGAAGGAAAATTGATAATTAAATTCCCTAATCCAAGTTTCCCTACATTTGCAAATGACTTAGGGTATGATAGTGCTCACCACTCGACCCTAGATCCTTGAATGTATAGTGGAGAGGTGGATTTAAACATCTAAAATCTAGAACATTAATAAATCCAATTTTCCCCTAAACAAGGAACACCCATTTTGTTCCTATAATATTCTTGTTTGTTGGTCTAGGAACCAATTCCCATGTTTGATTCTTCTCAATCTGATCCAATTCTTCTTCCATGGATTTTATCCATCCATCATCCTTGATGGCTTCAACAAAGGTCTTAGGTTCTACTTTTGATTACAAACACAAGTTTACTTGCACATGTGTCTTGGCAAACCTTCTCCTTATCTACACACCTTCATTCTTGTCTCCAATGATCTATTCTATTGAGTTATTCTTCTGAACATACTTTGTTGGGGTCTTAGGCATCTACTACGGTCCTTGTTCCTTTTCTTCTTTCACTTCTTCTTCATCTTCAATGCAAGGAAAGATATCAGATCCGATGTCTTCTAAATCTTGTGAGATCTGATACAAGTCTTCATTTACTTTGACATTTGTGGTTTCAATCATCATTCACAACCTTTTGTTGTAGAATCTATTGACCTTGCTTCTTGTTGAGTAACCAAGAAATATTCCTTCATCTCTTCTGATATAGCATTTGTTGCCAAAGATCCTGAAGTATCTGACCTTGAGAGGTCTTCCATACCACAAGTCATAAGGGGTCTTAGTGCTATTGACCCTTAAATGCACTCTATTAGTTAGATAGACAACAGTGTGAATTGCTTCATTCCAGTATATATTAGACAGATCTACATCTTTCAACATTGCCCTAGACATTTCTTGCATAGTCCTATTCTTCCTTTCCACTACCCCATTTTGCTGAGGGGTTCCAGGAGCAGACAAATACCTCCTAATACCATGATCTTCACAAAAATTTTCAAATTCATTTGAAGTAAACTCACCTCCTCTATCTAACCTTAAACATTTGATCTTAGTATCCATTTCATTTTCAACCAAAGCTTTGAAAACTTTAAACTTATCAAGGGCATCAAATTTTTCTCTTGAGAAGGTAACCCACATCATTTTAGAATAATCATCAATGAGAAACATAAAATACCTTTCACCTTGTTGACTCTTTACTCTTGTAGGTCTACATAGGTCTATGTGAATCAGCTCCAATGGCTTTGAAGAAGAATACTCCTTGCTTTTAAAACTTGTCTTTGTCTACTTTCCCATTTGACATTCCTTGCATACAGTGTTTGCAAGCTTGATTATTGTAGACATATCTCTCACTGCATGAGTAGAGTTGATTCTTACCATATTATCAAAATTGTTGTGTCCAATTCTTTTGTGTCACAACCAACACTCACTAGATTAAGCCAACATACATGTTCTTCCATTTACCTCTTTCAAGTGATAAATATCACCACATGTCTTGATACCTTCTAAAACTAGCTTTCTAGATCTTGCCAACTTAATTTCCCAACCATTGGCATGAAAAGTAAGATTGTAACCTTTGTTACACATCTGACTGACACTAAGAAGATTGTGCTATAATCCTTTGACATAGAGGACATCCTCAGTCTTGTTCTTTCCATCAATAGTTATGACACCTTTTCCACATATTTGAGCTGACTCATCACCTCCAAACTTGACAGCTCCACCATCCCACTTCTCAAGGCTGATAAACTTCTCTTTGTCACCAGTCATATGATTTGAACAACCACTGTCAATAACCTAAACTTTGGTTTCTTCTTTTGGATGGAAGGTAGTCCATACAACCATTGATCTTTCATTATTTTGGACTGATTGTATCAATTTTTCCATAGTTTCCAACATCATCCTTTTTTCACCAACACTTAAGGCCATGAAAAGTGTTTCATCATTTGAATCATCATGATCCTCATCTTCTGAAGAACAATTATCTTCTATGGAAAAAAACTCCTTTTGAATTTATCATTTCTGTTACTTCTCCTAACTTCTTTAAGAGGACATTTAGAAGCAAAGTGACCACCCTTTCCATAATTGAAACATTTGAAGTGTAACTTACCTTTATATTTTCTAGATCCTTTCTTTAATCTTCTTACAAAATTTGCTTCAGCATCATTAGGGCTTTCATATTCATCAGCAGTTTCATCCTTTGTCTTTTTACTGACTTTGAAAGCAGCTTCTTTCTTTGTAACATCACTATCAAACTCTCTCATTTCAAAAGCAGTAAGGGTACCAAACATTTGGTATAAAGTGTATGTATCCAAGTCTGTAGTATCCTCAATAGTAGATACCTTATGACTATAAGATTTGGGAAGAGATCTCAGAACCTTCATAATTTCATCCTCTTTTATTGTACCACCAAGGCATGTGATACCATTGACCACTTCATTCACCTGAAGCACAAATCCAACATAATTTTCATCCTCTGTCATCTTTAGGGTTTCAAATTTACTTTTGAATATTTGCATCTTAGCTTGCTTTACTTTTTATTCTCCTTGACAAATAGTTTCAAGTTTATCCTAAACTTCTTGAGTAGAACTACAACTCATCACCTTTGAAAGTTTTGAATCAGTTAATCCACTCATGATAGTAAACTTTTCCTTGGCATTATTATCATACTTCTTGATTTCATCTGCATATGTAGGAATAGTAGTAGGAATAATGTAACCTTTCTTGATGGAATCCCAAACTCCACACCCTAGAGAATTGATGTAGGATTCCATCCTTAGCTTCCAAAAAGCATAATTTGTTACATCAAACCTAGGTATCTTACTAGATCCACTTTGTGCCATCCTAGACCTTCCCTCAGAGGAACTTGGATCTGATACAAATTGTTAGCCACATAAGAATACTGAGAGAGGGGGTGAATCAGTATTTAAACAATTTTCCAATTTCAACAACTTCAACTTATCCATTTGAGCGAATTAAGTCTTAAGCATCACAATATTAACATAAACATGAAATATTAACACAATGCACATCAACACATAACACTAGATATACGTGGAAAACCCTAGAATGGAAAACCACAGTGAGGATTAACTCACTATATATGAATCTCAAATAACAACTTTGTTTTAGGGCTACAACCCAAGGAAGCAACTATTCCCTGCTGACTTTGTTTTAGGGCTACAACCCAAAGAAGATACTACTCCTTGAAAACCTTGATTTAGGGTCACACGCAAAGAAAGATACAACTCCCTGAAGACTTTGTTTTAGGGTCACTCCCAAGGAAGCAACTACTCCCTAACTTTAGCACAAGTTCACAAAAGATTATAGTATGACAGTCCTTGTATTGTCTAAAAAATTGACATTGAAACTCACACTTTCTTCTGAAGATGTGATTAGTTAGGCACACTCTATACTTGAACATTGTCAAAAATATGTCTTCAAGATGAATCTAGATAGCATCAACAACTTTTGCTCTTTCTCCTTTAGTTGCACATCAATAATGCATTTATTCTACTTTTTATCTACTTGTAAACTTTTTCAAACAACTTGCAAGCAGACATTCCTCACTCAATTTGATTGACTATTTACACATGATATTACATTGATTACATAGCTTTTCTACTATATACAACATGAAAAATACATTTACAAGTCGGCCAGACAACACACAATATGTTGAAACGTGTAGAAGATAGGTCCTAACTGAAACCACACATTACACCAGCAGAAGATCCAAGGCTTACAGACCCCAACACTTGGTTAACTAGGTCCAAAACATCCTTCACAGCTTCAAACACCAAGGAATTATATCTACACAGTCTACTTATTTCAAAATAGGACAGATTTAAGGAAAACACATGAAGACTTGAAGTATAACGGCCACATCAACTTGAAAAACCTTGTGCAGTACTGGAAACAAGAAATATCTTCATGAATGTTTTCCAAATGAGTCTAAATGACTCATAAAATATCCCTAAACACTCCTTTTCCACCGTACATCAAAGAATTGTGCCGCATAGCTTCAATCATTAAATCTAAGAACACTCTGTCATCTGAAACACACTGCAACATGCTGTCATTTGAAAAACTAAGTTACGGACCACCAAGAACCTTGAAACTAAAAAGAAGCATATAATACACATCTAGAAACATGTCCTCAAAATTGCAAGGGTAATCATTCATTTGCGGAGGAATGTAGAGCATTCGAAAAAACCTTCAGCACTGGCTTACTCTGCCTGAACATATGCCAGTACTCTATCATGAACAACTTTCACAGTGAAAGGGTAAATGATCTGAATCTATGGAATTATCATCTTCACTAGAATCTTAACATACCTTTAGAACCACATAGCCAAATCTACAAATGCATTGGAATGCGGAGCATCCTGCTTCCATGTAGTGAATGTCTTCATAAAACCAACACTGTCTTCACTCTATCTTTTGCAAAACATACTTCTGGTAGTCCACATATCGTAAAACTTGGAATATGCAAGATTTGTAATTATTTTAAGTTATATTCCAATCCACAAAGGCCCAAAATCAAACTGATGGAAATGCTAAGCAATTTCCCAAACAATCTTCAAAGGTGGTCATTCTGAAGCAGAGACTATCACTAACTTTTAGAAGCTAAATCTTCTTTGCATTAACACATGCATTCTTAGGTATGGTAGAATAGAGCATACAACATTTCTTAGTCCATATGTACCATATCTTAGTGCTTCTAATTCCCATATTAATGTGTCTTCTTGATGCTTCTAATTCGCATCTGAATATAACTTCATACTCAATTCTGCAATGAACAAGGCATGATATGAACTTCTAATTCCCATCTCAATGTATCTTCTTCAAAAGCATGACATCTAATTCCCATCTCAATATATCTTCTTCAGGAGCATTACATCCAACTATGAACACTATTACACATTCATAATAGTGTTGACATCAATGACAAACAAGACAACCATAGGAACCATATGTGTAACAACTTTCTATCTCCAGAATGTGTGGGGCTATTTTTGAGGTTGCAAAGGCCCTTGGTTGCCACCTTTTGGGATTGGCCAGGGGACCTAGAAGACATACCACCAATAGGGGAGGGTAAATCAGAAGGGCCCACCGGGGAAGAAACCTTTTTCTTAGCACCCAGAGAAGTTTTCATAGTTTTCTTTTTATGAGACCGAGGGGCCAAGGTCTTGGTTACCTAAATCTTAGGGTTCAGGGGGACCCAGGAGGGGCAAGATCACACTTAACAGGGGGTCTGTTGTCCTTATCCTTAGAAGGGCTTCCCCCAAACTTGACAATCAGCAGTACATTATCATCAAATTGGTCATCCTGAACATCATCGACCAGGCAAGCCCTAATAGGTTTGGGAGGAAACAATGCAAGATGAAAATGATACAGGCAAAAAATTAATCCTTGATGTAAGGGCACATCAATGATGCTAGGATTATTAGCATGGGCAATTTTCACCACTTTAATGGAAGACTCAAGATAAGTCAACAGGTAAAAAGGGAAATTGATAAGCATTTTGTGACGGAAATGATTTAAAAGGGAGAAATGGTAGTGATAGAAGCATCTAAAATAGCCCTCTAGGGTATTTCATTATGAGGAAACATACCTTATCCTAGGGCAAAATTACGCTGTCACATTCAAAACCACCCTGTAGCCGAACATGTTTCTCACCCTCCTTAAAAAACCAATTCATAATTTCCTGGTATTGCATCTTGGTCTGCTTCTTCAGTCGTTTCCTATCACAGGTTGAACAACAATTGAAAAGAAACATTTTTGCTAATATGATTCAAGAAGAGAAACTGATTAAAATTTGTTATTTATCTTCTCCCTTTGTTGATTTTAAAACATTGTTTACATGAAAAGAAAGGAAGAAAGAAGTCAATAATTGTTCTATTATTTCTCTTTGTAAAAGGAAAATATTGGTTATTGTTTTACATTGATAATGCATTAAGGAAAAAAGAGGGAGTTATAGTAGCATCAATTCATTTTCTATTTGGATAAAGAAGGCTTTCCTTATTGATTACATTGCTGATTTACAAAGAAAAAAGATTATGGGAAAGAAAAGGCAATTGTTTGTTAGTTAAATGAATTTATTTTGATTAGATTTGAATTGTTAATCAACTACATTTATTGAAAAGGTAAAGAAAAAATACAAAAGAAAGGATTCTTTTCAGTTAAAATCAGCACTTACATTTAATTGATTTTTATTTGATTAGTGAATTCATTTAATTTAAATAAGAAACCTTTTAATTTGAGTGTATTCATTATTTAGTTATTATTAGTTAAGTAAATTGGTTAATTTAGTTTTCATAAAACACTAAAAACTCTAAAAAATAGATTAGTTTAATTAATTTCAGCTTGCATTCAAAAATCATAAAAATATCAAAAACATCTAAAATACATGAAAACACAAAACCAATAACATTTAAATATCAAACCAAATTTTCACAAATGATCACTACTTTAAACATTGCACAACAAACATCAAAACATTAAACACTCATCTTAAAACCATCCAATCCAATCAAAACTATTACAAGTAATCAACACTACAAATCAACAACAAAGAAGCTTTCAATAATCAAATCAAAGAAAACGGTCAACACTTTAACACAATCGAAACAATCACCACAAATGGGCAAATAAAATAAAAAAAATCAATTCAAACAATCAATTTAAGTTAACTTTCACCATGTGAGCAACAATAAATTGCCTACTCATCCAAGCATCGTGAACAATTAGTATGACCAAATTTTAGAGCATACAATCTCAGGTAGTGACTGAATTGGGATGTAGGGGGATGCTTTGGCTTGACAACTATGGTCAATATACATTACCAATCACCACTTGTAATCATTTCTTGTTGTTCTTGTTTTCCAATGTAGCAACAAACTTTTTTTCAAATTTTTATGCTGATGTGGTAGCTTCTAGTTGCCTTGTTGCCAAGGCATTTTCTTAGAAACTAGCATATAGACCATTTCCCTAATAAAAATTGTAACCATTTTTTTCTATAATATAAATGGGTGTGGGACCCATTCCCATACCTTACCAAGCTCAAAAAATAATAATTAACCATGTCATAATTTATCTTAAATACATGGGTCTAATAGTGATGGGTTATGTTGCAATGTTTTATTGATTCTTCAACAAATAATGGCACAAAAATATGTATTTAGGATCAAGTAAAAAATTGGTTTGTTGTGGTAATTACCAAGTCATTTTGGTGAAAATGTTTTGCATAAAGAAACTAAATGATATTAGCAATTTAAAGTGTTGCACACAATTCATTGATGAAAGCTCCTATGCTCTTTATGACTTTCAAAGATTATTCTAAGAACCTCAATGCAAAACCATATCTCCTATCCACCTTAAGAAGATTATATGCCCTTTATGACTTTCAAAGATTGTTCTAAGAACTTTAATGCAAAAATTTCAACAAGATACATGTTTGGGTTAGGCTTCTTTGTCTACCTATAGAATATTGGGAGGAGGTCCTCTCTGGCATTGCCAATTTGTTTGGTCAACTATTGAGAGTGGACTCAGTTACTAAATCTAGGAAAAGGCTATTGTATGCTAGATTATGTGTTTCTATGGAGGTGGATAAAGCTATCCCCTTGTAGATCTCTCTTTCCTCCAAATTGGGTTTTTGGAAGTGACGGATCTTGTTTGAGGATTCACTTGTGGTTTGAAACACTTGCCACAAAGTGGGTCATGCTATGGCTAGATGCTTGACTAGCAAGCATTTGCAATAGGTTTGGAGGAAGAAAGCTCTTGCTCTCATTCAAAAGGACTATAGAAACTTTGTTGAGCTTCAGAAAGAGGTTTGTTGCATGAGAGAAACAACAAAAAGTAGATGTCCCATGGAGACCCAATCTCCAAGCCCTTCAAGTGGAGATAGAAGGATGAGAAATTTGTCAAGGCTACCTTGCCCTTCTACCTCTATGGAGGCTTTCTACATTAGGAGTCCTACCCGGAAAGAAATTTGTTGTAAGTATACAATAGAAGGGGATGTTCTATGCTCCTTGGCATGTTTTGATTTTAAACCGCCTTGATTTGACTAATCTTTTGTGGTCCTTGGGTTGTCTTCCCTTTGTCTCAAATTGTGTTCAAGCCCTTCGACCAGGCTATTGTTGGTCATTGTAGTTTCACAGTCATTTTTCTGCATGCTTGTTATTGCCTTAGGTTTTTTTTGGACTTTATTAACACATCTTTATTTCTATGTACATAAGGGTTAGGGCCCTTTCAAAAACCCTACTTTTATCCTTACTAAAAAAAGAAGGCCTCAATATAAGACTATACTATTTTGAAATGTTGGTACTACATGCCTTTTGTGTTTCATGTATTAAGTCTGGGCCCTAATCAAAGAAGTATTATATACAATATTGATAGCTATCTGAGTTAAATTCAATGCCAAATAGTATGAACTGTGATGCATTTAATGTTTAATTATAAGCTTTGCTAATATGCAATTGTATTTTATTTAACATAGTCAAATGGGCTGTTGTACTTCTTAAACATTTTATACATAGTTAAATGGACATATTATATATTTATAAATTTTGTGCGTATCTCTATGTGCATCTTTAATAATGGGTTAGAATAAAATTTGGTTCGGATTTAATCACAAGCTTTTGTGGGATTGATAATGATACATTGTCCCCTCATGTTTTTAATGGTGAACTCAACATTGTTGAAAAATTAAGGTTTACATCTTGTAATTTAAAGTCACCTTAGTGACTTAGTGTTAGTAATTAAAATGTCTAGTTACTTTGTGTTAGTTGTTGGGGGTTAGTTTCCTATAGGGTAGTTTAGGGAAGTTATGTAGGAATGCAATGCTTTATAAGAATTTGCATAATACAATGTAGAGACCTTGGATGAGTAATAATATTATTTACATATTTTTTTGTTAGCCTTAAGAGCAATATGGTTTAGATTTTACAATATTTATCCTTGTATTTTTCAACATGGTATCAGATCTTGTGGGAGATATTGGAGGCAAGAACAAATAGCTATCCATAGGAGAAGAAGCTCGCTACAAAATTTGGCTCAGCACATGTCCACTATCCAACATAGCAGTTGTTGTCTCGTACAGCAATTATTTAAGTAATGATCAGTATGTATTCTACTTGATTTAGAAAAAATCAATAGTTATGGTTGCAAGATAAAATGATGAAGGGGTAAAATTGCATTCTACAAAAGCATAGTAAGATAGATTGTATTTGGAATATTTAAGGGAAATTATGATTTTTTAGAGTGGATCGCATGCTTAAAGGAGGAGACTTTGTGGAGTTTTGATTTTATTTAGGTGGAATGTTTTAAAAAGCAAACTTTTGTATGAAGATGATCAAAGTTTAAGTGGTGTTTTTTTAGGAGTTTAGTGACAACATGTATATGAATGTAAAAGGAGGATATTTGTTTGAATTTTTAAAAGAGAAATAAGGTGAAATTGTGTTATTTTTAACATTATCTTTGTGTAAATGGAGAAATAAACATATTTAAAGCAATAACATTTTGTATATGCATAAAATTCACATTTTAAAAGGTATTTTTGATGGAAATCAACACCTTCAAAATGAAAATTTTTATATCAGTATATGCTTGTCCTCTTGGGGCCATCTATGCTACATCTGATTGAACTTTTAAAGGTGTAGGCAAATAAAGTGTAACAAGGACAAAGAGGAGGCTTGAGGTAGCAAAGGTTGGAGGAAACTTATCATCTCGAGCTAGCTTATCACTTAGAGATGGTATTTTGCATGAAAAGCACCAATTCTACATTTGTTTCCCTTCTTGGAGCAAAGGGGGCTTAATAGTTTTATGGTTTTTGGATAGTTGAATATGTCTCATCCACAGACTTGGTGATTTGTATCTAGGGATAGTTGAGTATGTCTTGATCCATAGAACTATAGGTGTCTATTTGTGGATAGTTGAGTATATCTCGATCCACAAAAGGAGTGTTGTCATGGATAGTTGAGTATGTCTTAATTCATAGTTGAAGCATTGCATAGAGTTGTTGTGGATAGTTGAGTATGTCTCAATTTGCAGTTGGTTGGTGTTGTTGCATTGTGGATATTTGATTATGTCTTGATTCGCATGTGTAGTGGTATTCATGTGAATAGTTGAGTATGTCTTAGTTTACATGTATTGTTGGACAATTAGGACATTTGCCTAGACATGAGTAGTTTGGGGTGTTTTGAATGAGTGAAAAGATTTGGTGGAGGTGCTTCTATAGATTTCCATATGGGTTTCTATAGTTAATCCAATGCAATTTTTTCCATTCTTTATTATATTTTATTTTTGTAATGTAAACTTTAAGAGTGGGGTGTTGAAAAATTAAGGTTTACATTTTGTAACAAGTGCCACATAGTGGTGAGTCCCTGCCTTGTAGTGTTGTAATTATAGTACGTGTTTTAGTTTTAATTTTTTAATTCATTAGGTAAACTTCAAATTTACTTTTTGTCAAACCAACAAAATCGTTATTATTTATAGTTATAATATTAATAATAATATTAATTATATTATTAATATTTAAATTATAACACTTGATATATGATCATAATTGATATTATAGTATTATAATATAGTATAATATTAATTGATATAATATTTGACTTAATTTTCTTCTTAGAATAAATATTTGTTGTATAGACAAATTGGATTCCAATAATGTTAAACAAATAATTTTTTTAAAGTCAATATAAATATTATAACAAAATTGTAATATTTATAGTATAATTTATAATTTTTTTGGTTTAAATATTAATTAAATAGTATAATTAATTATTTATTGATAATAAACAATGTTTATATTATAAATATGATAATAATATATTTATATTATTACATTATTCTAATATTCTAATATTTTTATATAGTATTATATTATATTTTTGTTTTTATTATATTTGTTATATTATATTATATTTATGTTTATGCTTATTATTATATTATTATACAATATTATTATAATATTATAATATCAATTAAGATAATATATGAAGAAGTGTTAATAATGGATATTAATAATATTATTAATAGTATTATTAATATTACGATTTTGTACCTTTGACAAAAGTAATTTTGAAGTTTAGGTAATGAAGTAAAAAATTAAATTCTAAAAAACTTGATTTTTCACTCTCAGAATTATCGCCATCGGTTTAGGCATGACTTAACTTGTGGGAGGTAAGATTAGTGTTCATAATTTGTTTACTTGCCACATCCTCCCCTCAAACCGAATTTCTCTCCACATTTATAGGTGTTCTCTTCAACAATTCGCAGAGAAGAGGTCATTTTTTTAGCCAATCACAATAGAGATAAATCATTTTTCAATGATTTTTTGTTAAATAGGCATGACTTAACTAGGAAGGCAGGTACTGATAAAGTTGTCTTAGTAAAGTAACTTAGTGTTAATAATCAAAATGTCTAGTTAGTTTTGTGTTAGTTGTTGAGAGTTAGTTTCCCATAATGTAGTTTGGAAAAGTTATAAGGGAATCCAATGTTTTATAAGCATTTTCATAATACATTGTAGAGACCCATGAGTAATAATATTATTTACATATTTTGTTGTTATGGTTTAGAGCAATATAGTTTAGGTTTTACAATATTTATACCTACATTTTTTAACAAACACTTCAAACATTGCAACCAATGAGCATGGTGATCCACAAAGATGTAGAGAATTAGTGTAGAAACTCTAAACAAGTAAACTGGTGGGCCTACCTCAAATATTTAACAATACTAACAATAAGCATGGAACTAGAAGCTTGAAATTTGAAGAAAACTAGAATCACTTAATGAGCTTTCCTCCTAAGTTCTGATGAATTATTAAAAGATTTATTAGAAGTAAGCATCCCAGAATTTGAATGCAGCCTTAATCTAGATTGAAGTTAACTACATAGGATACACTCACTCCAAATAGCTTATCCAATGGACAAAGCAGAAAACTGATACATATGTAGATACAGTAGCCTTGCAGACATTCCATAGGGACATATTCAAATAAATAAACCTATCATCCTAGGCTTCTATGTAACATTATTAAAGTCATGAAGATATTTATTTATCCCTCCAGAGATTCAGCTTCAGCACTTGTGACCTGCTCAATAAATAGTTTAACATTCTTCCACATTGGTGAGTTCTTGCCATCAGCCCAACATAACCATTTTCTTACCAATAAAAAATAGCATCTTCTTCTAGTATATTCTCAGCATAGATTTATCTTCAAAACCAAATAGACCATCTTGAGCGGTGCCAGTCCCTAATGCTCCACTCAACTGTCCCAACCAAGTCTCTAGCTCCATATACCTCTAAACACACTCAAGGAACATTAGAGATAGATGAGCATATCTGTAAATGCAACCAACTACACATCCTAGTCCGATATCTCTTGGCAAACATAACAATGTTTGGGTGGCCCCTGCTGATAATCATCAGTCTTATGTATCAGGGGGCATAAATTAGAATATTCAAACACCAAGTTGTCCGCCTTCTTTGCTCCCAATCAATTGGGTTCAACAAAATTTATAATGTACTCTATTTCCTCTCACCTGATGAGGAAGTGGACATTTGAGAAGGGATATGCTTAGAAATCAAAGCTTATAAATCCTCAAAATGGAATTAGTAAATGAAAAAATAGTAATGTCAAAAAAAATTAAAGTTACAATTTAGAAATTTGAGTTTACATTAAGATTCTAAGAAGATCATACCAACACAGTGCTATGATAGGACTTAAATGGCAAGAGGTTGCAGGTGCATGGCTTCTTGGTCACGATAGTACTACCATACAGTGATCTGTAGATGCAAACATCGTCAATTATGTACAAACATTAAATCTTATTTCTGGATGTGTAAATATTTCCGTTTACTTTCTTATAGACATCTGAAACTTTGGCATGCATGTAGGGTGGCATCCTATCTGGTAAACCAAATATGTCAGAATTATAATACTTAGGATTCACAAACATTCTAAGAGATGTAATGGTGACAGTACTCTCCACTTCATTGTAAAATATTTCTTCGGGATTTTTATCTTGTGCATTGATGATATCTCCCATTTCTCTAATATAGAGTTGATCCTATCATTAATATAACCCAAGGTGAGGTCACTTCTATCCACAAATCAGATGATTGACATAATTAACTCTGAAAAAATAATAAGGTATTCATCCTTCCCCTACCATTCATCATCAAGAATTAATGTTTTAACTTCACCTCATAGGATTTTTCCATTTTGAAATGCACCAATTGTCAATGACTACCATGTTGCTTAAAGTAGATTTTGCCTGACAAGTTACCCCAAGACGATTGTCTGAAGCAAATTATTTCTTAGTAAGCTGTATGATACGAAAATAAAATCTAGTATGTTTGTTTTCTAATTAAAACTAACTATGAACTATAGTAAATCATTATATAATATATTATAAACTAAAGAAATTGAAAATAAAACAAAATACAGAACAAACTTCCATTAAGCAACTACAAGAACCACTTATTTTTGGCATAAGAGTATGATGATTCATCACGAATATTTGCATATCATTAGCCTCCTCATGTATTTTCCTTATCCACTCAACCTTGCCCATCTTGGTGAGCATCAAATTGAGTGAATGGGCTACACAATGCATCCAAATGTGGTAAGATGCAACCTGCACTAGCAATCCCACTGTTCTACAAACTTTACCATTGTCCATAATGATTTGGACACCATTTTCTGAGCCCAATGACACACTCATCTCTATAAGGATGTCAGCAATGAATTTTGCATCCTTATCTTCCCTCTCACAATCAACAACCCTTAGAACATGACCTCTCTGGGGAACACTGCAATAACATTATCAAGACTTATTTTTTAAATCATTCCATCCATTAATAAAAATAGAAACCCTGATTCATTTCATGAATGCCTGATTGGTTGTAAGGCCCTCTCCACATTTTTCTTTCTCCTTTGCCAATTGCATGATCTTGGCTCTTCATAAGCAAGGCCTTTAGCCCTTTTGGGGCTTCATTAATGCATCTCACCAGATCCTTCCAAAATGTTGATTCTAAAAGTCCAAGGAGAGCCCACATGGATAATGCATAGGTCTACCACCTCATTGGTCTACTCCCCTGCATTGTTCTTCATCGATCCCTCCAAGGAGCTGTCCTCCAAAGTTCTCCTCTATGTAATAGTGACCCATTTCTCTTGTTCTAAAAGAAATTTAGTTCTCTGCAAAATTGGATGTGCAGTAGGGATAGGGCTTGAAATATAGGTGATCTATTACTACAACCACCAAGAAGTTGAGGTCAACTTTGCATGAGAAAGAAAGTGTTGGACTCATGGCCTTTCATTGCGTAAGCTATTTCTTGTACTGATCCTTTGAGATCTTCTTTGAAACTTAACCCACTATCTTTGAGATCTCCTATTCCAGAACTTGAAACCGTCAAAAGGTTTCTACTTTTCTCAATTCTGTTAAAAACACAGTTGCACCGAAAATGTTTTTTTCCCTATAATCTCTTTCATAACACCTAAATATGCTACCAAATGTGGGAACATGGTCACAAGACATCTTCGACACCTCCAATAGATATCAAAACTGCAAAGGGAGTTCCTTCTCAACCTGCACAATGAACATCTGAAAACTAACATTTTGAAATGGGAATGAGAAATTAAATTTTACTTTTTTCTTTTCTTTTGTTAAGTTTGGGGAAGTTGGAGGATTGGAAAGGGGAACGGGGAGGATGCTGGAGCAGAGGTGGAGGGAGTGGGGCAGTAGGTGGATTTTTTTTTTAATTTGAGTATTTGCTCATTTCTAGCCCGGTTTATCCCAAAGTCCAAATCAGTTTCTAAAACTCATGCTGGATCTGGTTAAGGAAAATCCGTTCCAGATTTATCTTGACAGATCCCAATGGCTCTGGTGTATTAGGGGTGTGTCTGTATCTAGAGCCAAGGATCCATAGTACAAACACTCTCTAAGGCGTATCTGACTACTTCGTTCTTAGATACAGTATTCTCTGCATCTTTATACTGCATACTGTTTTGTATCATCATTAGGAATATTCACCATAATCATTTCACTAGTTACAAGACTCAGCTTTTTCCTTAAACAATTGCTTTGCATATTCAACAAAAGTATCCATATCATGTTTTAGTCCATTGTCTTCAACAACATTATCATCATCATCCTTCGCTGTCTGCCTTCATGTTGGAGATAAATTCTCTTCATTAGATTATATCTTTTTTGAATGCTTTGGAGATACATCACGACCTTCCTCTTCTGAAGTCTCTTTTCATTTTCTTCTGCTCTTCGTCAAGAGCATTTGTGTTTCAATTGTTGCTTCTTAGCCTTTCTAAATGACTTTTCATCTCTACCTCCCTTTTTCTACTTTAGAGAACTGTTCCAACTGAAAGTTGTTAGTTTGTAAATCTAGGCCTAGCACAGCTCATAGATATCATTTGTATTTTGAAGAAAGAGTATCTCTCTCCAAGTTTCAACATCCATAGCCTTACCATACTTTTTGATGAAATTCTCCAAAATAGCAACCATGTTTGCATAGTCATGGGAGCCCATCATGGTAGAATATTGTCAACATTTAAATGTGGCCGCAATTCACATCAAAAGTACTTTTGACAGAATGATGGAGGCCTTCCAAGAGTTTTTGTGACATCTACCAATGGGAACAATGTTTGTCTTGACAACACAACTACACCCTTCAAATTTACCAACAAATTTTTGGCATTTTATCCCTGAAAATGGCATCATCCGGGTTGCTCGCACCAGTGTTTTGGAGAACTTTAAATTTTCTTTACAATAATCAATACAGGGAAAGTGATTGTTGGGACAACAACTTTTGATCAATCTGTGATACCGAATTAGATCAGAAATAAAGTTAAAGTTGTGACATTTGTGCTGTACTCTTGTTTGTGGACTATATTTTCTTAACAATCCAGTAGACCCAAGAAATAGAAAAATCCATTTAGACATAAAAAGCTCTATAACCTACAAACACTCCACTTCAAATTCTCAGTCCTCTCCTAGAGAGCCAACTTCTCCATTCCTTCCAGAAATCATATCAACAGTAACAAAAGACCTCAGTGGTAAACAGACACATAAAAACATGACTTGCAGATGAGTCTCTTGCCAGTGAAAAAACAAACCAATTTTCATAAACTCAGAATACATTAACACAAATTGAAACAAACAGGGAATTTAATGGCAGCAAGTCAAATAGTCCTTAACGAGATAATATGAAATAAATAATGAGAAACAGATTGAACTTTTTAGATATCAGAATATTTTTTACCTATTTCAATTTGAAAACTCAAAAGGGTATGAGAAGAGCAACATGAACGCCCATGTCTCTGTATATGTAAGAGATAATATGCATACCGTTGAGTTGCTGAAACAATAGAATACACTTCATGAAGGTAGGCCTAGAGTGCTACAAATGGCAGACGCTGAGCCATGAACCTATCTCTCATCAGTTATGCATTCCAACATCTCTATTCCCCTATTTGTACAATTATGTAGTGCATCTCTTAATCTCCTTTATTGATACCTGTAAAATCAAGATCCTTAATGTATGATTCTATCCAAAGGATTACAAATATTCAGAATACTTCCCAAGCCTATTTTACATGGCTGACAAAGACCAGTCGTAAGAAAGAGAAAAAAAGTAGCCATCCGTAATTAAGAATGGATCGCATTATTTAGGCATATACTTCCATGACCCCAAAAGAAAAATTAACAGACTGGATTTAGGTTTACAAATGGTGTTTTATCCATTTTAATAGATTTCCTACTAGAGTTGCCCTTTTCAAACCCTCGAGACAAATATAAACGTACATTCTTCACATTTTAACTGCGCTTGCATATGCATTCTCCTCATTAGAGAAGGAAATTTACTAAAATTTGGGAGTAAAGAGAGGAAAATAAAAAAACTCACGTTATCTAGCACACACTAACCTTGGACTGAGTGATGTGACATGTGGACCTCATGTTCAACACTATTAACATTTTCTATTGTTACAGGCAAAAGCTAAGCTTCTTACTAGACGTATCATCTAACATACTTCTACATACCATCGCATCATTAAAATGAATACTCGATACTAAATATATTATCCATCATGAATCAACACTACTAGGGTCTACTTATTATGGAACAACGAGTCTAATAGACATCATAACATGTAGCCTCTTATTGGGGTGATGTTTAGAATTGACCCAGGCACAATGTGAGTGAGTCAGACCTCGACGTAGCACATGAACTGCACCCTTGTTGGGGGCACCTGCACAGTCACTCTTGCTCTCATGGTAGGAGTCAGTCGAGCAATAATGGAACCAAGTGGTTGTTTTGTTTGTAGGGAAGTAGAACGTTGTGGATAGCAGTTGGATTGATCATGTGACTTGTTTATTTGTGTGGTTGATGATTTTGATTGTTGTGGTTGTTGTGGTTTGGATGTTGTTGATGAAGGTGTTTGATTGGTGTGGTTGTTGTTATTTTTATGTAACCTAAAGGGTTACTTGCTCTCATTCTATTTAGTTCATTTGCCATGTAAAGACAAAAATGTGTCTAATCTCTTTTGTTCAAGTTCAATGAGCTCTTCGAGGAGCCTAAGTTCTCTGTTGCAAAGCTCCTTTCTTCATCTTCTCTATTCATTCTATTGTTCTATTTGCCTCAAGATTTCTGCTTGTTCTTGGGCAGTTTCCTCAGTAGGGTTTTCCTAAATTGGCAAGTTTTTCCTTGTCTCTTCTAAGATTGATTTGATCCAATCTTCCCTCACTCTAGGGTACATTCAATGGTTAGTTGAGAAGATGGATGGTTTGCTTTTGTTTCAAAGTGTTGTGTGTTGCATGCATTGTGTTGGAATCGGGGGCTTTCATTTGCTTGAAGGTTTTTTTGTTTGATTCAAAGTTGCAAGCTACATGTCTCGTGATGGGATTGAGGGCTTTCTTTCTTGTTTTGAATATTTGCAAAAGCATATGAATTTCTAAATGCAATTACTCTAAATGAATACAAGCTTCTTTTTGTTCTTATTCCCAAATTTCAAGTATGATCTAATTACTATTGGAAATTAAAGTGACAATCTTTGTTGAATGCAAATCTAAATAATTTTTCCTAAATGCAATTTTGTTATGTTTTTTTTTTGTTTTCACGATTTGATTTTTGAATGACAATTATTCTAAGAAATAGAAATTGCAATCACTCTAAGCACAATAGAAAACAAATCTAAATCTAGTAACCATTAAATTCAAAGCTCAAAAGAGAAAATACAAATGAATTTTTACTTTCTCAAGGGCAAGAGAATGTGCTAATTACTATTAAAAGATAATTGAAAAGAACTTGTGAATGTATAAAGGGCATCGGTGCCAAGATTGTGTCCTCATAGATCTAATAGCAATTGTCTCATCCTCTATAGTAATGGGGTCCTCCTCTTGATGACAAGGATAAAAATGAGGATATGAGGGAATTTGGATGGATTATGGCTTAGAAGCAAAAGAAAAGCATAAATAAAAGGCTCAGAGAGTCCTGTATAAGCATAAGAATGCTATAGGGATTGCTATGCACAAGCTTGAATCCTCAAGAGATGAATTAGCTCATAGGAAGAAAAGAAAGAATGCATGAATAATTATCAGTGTCCTTGAAAACAATAGAGGGGGTATTTATAGGTATAAAATGAACACCAACGGTGGGTGTGATTAGGGAGATAACAAGGATTGATTGGAGAGATCACATGAGCTAAAGAGGAGAGAACAAAAGATTGATTATAAGATCAATATGGATTAATTGGGAGTTAAGAAAAGACTAATTGGGAATTAACAAATATTCAATGCAAGTGATGGCTCAATTGTGCATTAAGGAACTCTCAATCAAAATCTAAAAATAGAAGTAAACTAGGCAGAAATAAAAGAAATCACATATGCCAATACATGATAGGGTTGCTCCTTTCATGAACTAGGTCACCTCTTTTGCTAGGGCATGTCACTCAGGATACCCTTCAACTTAAGGATAGGTCACTCAAGTAACCCTAAGGTCTCTCAGGAAACTCTTCTATTAAGGATATGAAAAGGGTTGTATTGTAATTATGAAGTCTTGGAGGATAGTTTCGAGGCTAGAAAAGATGTTCAAGGCTGTAAAAACACTAGGGGACACATCATCAAGTGCAAGATTGTTGAGAGGAGTGTAATTCACTCCTTCATGGGTCATGAGTTGGACCTTCATATCATCATTAGACTGCCATCTAGGATTTGTGCTTTTTTAGCGCTGACATATTTTCCCCCAGGGTAAAATAGTCTACATAGAAGGTAGGTATCATTCTTGAAGCATGGCCTTGTGGGACCCACACTTACCTGTACTTACCTTAGTTGTTGTCTTACATTTGGACCTAAAGATTGAAATGATAGTTCAAGATTAAGTTTAATACATGATAAGTTTAAAATAAGTACAAAAAAGAAGACAAGAGATTATACCATTGATGAGTGAGTTTGAAGTAAATACCTATCACCTCACTTTTCCATGATGACCTACCAAGATGACAATAGAAAATACAAAATGAGGACAAAATCGTACTCTATAAAAAATAAACTAAGCAAACAAGAAATCATTATCACAAGCTAAGTTAGAGAAGAGAGAGGAGAAAGAAGAGGAAAAATGAAAGAAAGCAACCAAAAAATGATGTAACTATGTAAGGGAATATTCAATGGAAATCTTTTGATGAGGAAATTAGGATTATGGTTATCATTTATGTAAGGAAGCTAAGGTAGCAGAACAAATTCCTACACTAATCTTGAGGGGAGGGATATGCAAAAAAAATTATATCTTTACAACAATTACAGAAGTAAACACAAATAACAATCATACCACAACACAATAGTTATGTGGGGAAACCCCTTCGGGAGAAAAACCCCACACTCCAAAGTCATCCAATATATTATTCAGGAATCAAGAAGATTACAATATACTTGTAGAGCAAGCTTTCACAGGAGTATAACCAACTGTAGATCCAGAGGCAACTCAACATCTATAAGACTCTTACACACAACCTTCATCTCAAGCTCCTAATATATATGAGATACAATACAGTAAATTGTCGATTGGAATTATAAAACCCTGAGCCAAAACCACCAAAAAGTGGCACCCAAATTATCTCCAATCAAAGATGCCTTGTGATGTGCTAAATCACACACCAACATGTGTAACTCTCCCCTATACAACTCTTTTAAGTGTCCAACATGTTTTCACGTTTCCCAAAATAGGAGGTCCAAGTTCTAGAGGCCATATAATGTTTGATTCGGGTGTCTTATTCACGAACTGTTTGATGCGTTGGAAATCTCATGAAGAGATCTATCAAGCTATAACCTACTTTATTAGTTACAACAAATTTTAGGGCATTTAGGGATGTTTAAGTTCCTCAAATCTAAGTTTGAAACTTTTCTGAGAGTTTCAAAAAATAGAAGCTTTAATATCTTGCAAGCTAGGTATGATCCTAAGTCAAAAATCACCCAAGATGTTTACTTGGAAGTTCCACACCTTTTGGGAAAATTTTAGGTCCATCGGTGCTCAAATGTAGAGTTACTAGTAAGCCCTACCATTTTTATCCCCTTTTGGAAACTTTGAAAGTTCTAAACCATTCTTCAAGATAAAGGGTATTTGAAAAGACCAAAATTGGGAAGAATAGAAACCTCTTGTAGTTGCAAGGTTGAGACACCTTTCCTAACATTCTCTCACTTGTTGAGCATCTTGCAAGAGAAAAATGAGTATCAACACCATGGTTTAATTGCTAGGGGTCGTGAGGCCCATAGACTCCGAACACCATTTGAACTTCTCTATGTTCATAGGCTTAGTTAAAGAATCTGCAACATTCATCAAAGTCTCTACCTTAACTAGCTTCACCCTGCCATCCTCAACCATATCTATAACAAAATGATATTGTACATCAATGTGCTTGGTCCTCACATGAAATGTTGGGTTCTTAGCTAGGCAAATCACACTCTGACTGTCACAATAAACTGTCACTACACCTTGTTTTATTCCTATATCTGAACACAGTCTCTTAAGCCAAATGACTTCTTTACAAGCATGAGTAGCTACCATATACTCAACTTCAGTAGTGGATAAAACAACCACAACATTGCTTACTCATCCAACTAATTGTACCACCAAATAAAGTAAATATGTAAGAACTGGTGGATCATCTATTATCAGCATCACCTACCTAGCCTGAATCCACATAACCATGAATATCAAGGCAATGCATGGCTCCTATCAAATTACCATGATAACACAAGGAATACTCTGAGGTACCCCACAAATACCTAAAGACTCTTTTAACTACATCCTAATGAACTCTACCAGGATTAGACATATATCTGGAAAGAACTCCCACTGCTTGGGCAATGTCTGATCTAGTATAGACCATGGCATACATCAAACTTTTGACTGCACTCTGGTAAGGCACTCTACTCATGTCTTCCATCTATGATGGGGATGTTGGACATTCTAAAGTAGATAACTTCATTCGAACTATAAAAGGAACACATAATGGTCTATAATCCTGCATGTTAAACCTTTGTAAAACTGAATTGACATACTTACTCTAGCCAAGCCATAGTTTTCTATTCACTCTATCTCTTCTTATTTCCATCCCAAGAATGTGTTTAGGTACACCAGGATCTTTCATTTAAAATTTAGCTACAAGTTGAGACTTTAGTTCTAAAATCATTCCTTCCCCTTTACCAATAATTATCATCAACATATAATGCAATAAATAGGAAACAATCACCATCAAATTTATAATAAACACAGTGATCAGATTTAGAATGTTCAAATTCCAAACTCAACACATATGTATCAATTTTATGGTACCACATCCTATGAATTTGTTTGAGGCCATACAAATATTTCTTCAATTTACAAACCAAATTACTTTTACCTTTCACTATGTAGTGCTATGGTTGTGTCATATAAATATCCTCCTCCAAATCACCATGAAGGAAAGTCATTTTCACATCCATTTTCTCATCCTCTAGATCATAATAAGTAGAAATAGAAGGAAAGAATATAATGGACATCATTTTTGTAATAGGAGAAAATATCTCACTGTAATCAACACCCTCAACTTAAGAGTAGTATTTTGCAACCAACCATGCTTTGTACTTCTCAAAACTTCCATATGAACCAATATTTTTCTTGAAAACTCATTTGCAACCAATAGGTTTTCATCCTTTAGGTAATGGCACTAGGTCCCATGTATCATTCTTTTTCAAAGCTATCATTTCTTCATCCATAGCAATATTCCAAGACTCTACATCATTCATACCTATTGCCACTTCTACATATCTAGGTTCATCTATGTTAGTAAATACATCTCCAGTCATTAGGTGAATACCTTTTAGATGGTTGTCTTTGCCTTGTAGACCTTCAAACAAGTTGAGTTGGAGGTTCTTCCTCCTCTTCTAAAGATTTAGAGCTAGATGAGCTCTCCTCAACTTTGTGTCTATCTAGGGGCCTCGATTCAACTTTCTCAAGCATAGAAGGGAGTTGAGTCACATCTTTCTATTCACTTTGTTCTAGCTGCAATGTAATAGAAGAAGGCTTAGTTTCTCTAAAAATAACACTTCTACTATATATTACCTTTTGTGAAATAGGATCCCAAAGCTTGTATCTTTTCACGCCATAACTATACTCGATGAAGATACATTTCACAACCTTGTTCTCCAACTTTGTTTGCTTCTCCTTTGGCACATGTGCATATCCCTTGCAACCAAAGACTCTAAGATGTCTTAGTGAAGGCTTGTGCCTCGACCACACCTCTATAGGTATTTTATCAACAAGAGATGATGTAGGAGACCTGTTAATCAGGCAACCAGCAGTAGCAACAACTTCAACCCAAAACCTTTGTTTTAGACTAGCACCAGTACAAGCATACTCCTAGACTTCTCCATTAGTGTAGATTGTTCATTCTTTTTGCAACTTCATTCTGCTATGGATAATATGGAGTTTTATTTTGTCTTTGAATGCCACAATCTTTATAGAATTTATCAAAATCATTAGACCAAAATTCACCACCATTGTCCATCCTCAAACATTTTATTTTCTTTCTAGTCTGCAACTCAACCATCGCTTTAAATTCTTTAAATCGACTAAAAACTTTAGATTTATTCTTCAGAAAATATACCCATGTCCTTCTGCTATAATAATCAATAAATGAAACATAATGTGTGGATTTCGCAATGGAAGGAACATCTATAGGACCAAACACATCAGAATCAATAAGATCTAATACACCATAAGAATTATGAGAAAACAAGTAAAACTAAACGTAGTTTTGTTTACCATAAATGCAATGCTCATAGAAATCAAAATCAAGATTACAATTAGTCAACCCTTCAACAAGGTTTTTATTTTTCAAGGTCCTTAGACCCTTTTCTCCTATGTGTCCTAATCTCTAGTGCCATAACATAGTCTTCTCTACAAGCAATTTTGATTTAGAAGAAAGAGCACCCTTAGGTATCTAGAAGCCATGACCATCCACTGAAAATGAAACCCTCTCTTTTTCCAATGAAGTAGTCATATATTTTCCTTTATAGAAGTACTATTACACTCAATAGTGCATCCATCAAGCTTCTACAGTGTGTTAAATCTGACACCTCTAGCAATCACCATAGCACCTCTAACCATCTTGCATCTTGAATCAAAAAAGACTACCTGCACACTTGCATCTATTAGTTTTCTCATAGATAATAAATTTCATTCTAATCTAGAATATGCAACACACTATTAATTTTTTTTTATTCTACTATCAAGAACTCTAGTTTTAAGTTTACCACGACCAACAATATTTAAATGAGAATCATCACCCAAGTACACCTTACCTCCATCAAATTCTTCATTTTAATAAAATGAATCTCTATTATGGGTCATATGGAAAGATGCACCTAAGTCAATTAACCATGCATCATTACCTACACGAGTGGCCAAAGCTACAATGACCGCTTCTTCCTTCTCAGACTCAAAATCATAATCAAATTTCTTCTTTTTCTTCTTCATTTCTTCTTTGTAAACTCCTTACGAAAGTGTCTAGGCTTACCACAATTCCAACAAATAACTTTGGACTTTCTAGGAGATTTGGATCTCCCATTGGACTTGGATTTGTCATGCCTCTCTCTCTTCTTGCCTTTTTCTTTGGGTCTTCCATGAACACTTAAGGGATTCTTTGGCATTAATGGAGACCTTCCCCCTCATTACTTCAAAAAGTAGAGAACCCACAACATCTTCAACTTTCAAAACAACAGAAGTACTTCCAATCGCCATAACAAGAGAATCCCACAAATCAAGCAAAGAACAAAGTACTATCTGACATCTCTCTTCCTCATCCATTTTTATACCAACTAATGCCAATTGAGCCACCAACATATTGAATGCTTCTAGGTGGTCTATGATTTATCCACTCTCTTCCATTCTCAAGGAATATAGTTTCTTCTTCAAGAAAATAGTATCCAGTAACGATTTGGCTTGATATATCTCACTGAGTTTCTTCCATAGTTTCTTTACAAAGGGCTCTTCATAGACATTGATTAAAATAGATTCTATCAAGTACAATCTGATTAGACCCTTGGATTTATAGTCCATAACATTATTTACAATAGCCAAAGTAGCATCTGTGGGCCTTGAAACATTCTCATCAATAGCATTCCACAGATCCCGATCAATTAAAAGATCTTCCACCTTCAACTTCCACATCTCAAAATTGTTACAAAAAAAAATTTCTACCTCTATTCTCCCAAACATGTTCGTCATCTGAAAATCCCTACAACAAGATTACAAAGTATCTTCTGCACAAACTCCCACTCAAAACCGGATTAGTTTAAAAAACTCAACAACCAACAACTAAAACCAAAGGTGATCAAGCTCTGATACCACTTGTAAGGAAGCTAAGGTAGTGGAACAACTTCCTACACTAATCTTGAGGGGAGGGATATACAAAAATTTCTAGATCTTTACAACATTTACAAAAGTAAACACAAATAACAATCACACCACAACACAATAATTGCATGGGGAAACCCTTTTGGGAGAAAACCCCCACACTCCAAAGCTGCCTAATATATTATTTAGGAATCAAGAAGATTACAATATACTTTTAAAGAAAGCTTTCATAGGAGTATAACCAACCAGAGATCCAGAAGCAACTCAACATCTATAAGACTCTTACACACAACCTCCATCTCAAGCTCCTAATATATAGGAGATACAATACAATAAACTGTAAACAGTAATTACAAAACCATGAGCCAAAACCACCCAAAAGTGGTGCCCAACTTATCTCCAATCAAAGATTCCTTGTGATGTGTCAAATCACACACCAACATTGTAACTCTCCCCTTTACAACTCTTTTAAGTGTCCAACATGATTTCACATTTCCCAAAATAGGAGGTCCAACTTCCAGAGGCCATAACTTTTGATTCGAGTTTTTGATTGATGAATCATTTGATGCGTTGGAAATATCATGAAGAGATCTATCAAGATATAGCCTACTTCATCAGTTATGACAACTTTCAGGGCATTTAGGGACCTCTAAGTGCCTCAAATATAAGTTCAAAACTTTTCTTGGAGTTTCAAAAAAATGGAAACTTTAATATCTTGCAATGCAGGTATGATCTTGAGTAAAAACTCACCCAAGATGTTTACTTGGCAATTCCATATCTTTTGGAAAAATTTGAAGTCCATTTGTTCTCAAATGTAGAGTTACTAAAAATAGTAAGCCTTTCCATTTTTATCCCCTTTTAGAAGCTTTGAAAGTTTCAAACCGTTCTTCAAGATAAAGGGTATTCGAAAAGACCAAAATTGGGAAGAATAAAAATATTTTATAGTTTCAAGGTTGAGACACCTTTCCTAACAATTTAGCCTCCCATAGATCCATAGGTACAAGAAATGAGAAAACCTCTCTTTGAAATTAGAACTTCATTTTTGTTTGATTTGACCTGGAAATGTCTATTGAACTTGAATCTTTTCATGGTATTTGCCTAGGTTTTCATTTTTTACTATTTTTGTTGCTTCATTTTTTGGATTTCCACCTAATTTTCATTTTTTTGGCCCCACTAAGATATACTAGGGTGTGGCCTAGGGTTCTTTCCAATATAGATTAAGATTTGCCTTGTTGATAAATGGATGTATCAATATTGAATAGATTGAACATACCTTTGAGGCACAAAGTTAGATCTAAATTTAATATAAGGACCACAATTCACACATATACTAAAATTAACCTTCAAATACACAATTAGATACCCAATGCATAAATTAGATCAAATTACTTATGTTAGAAAAAATTAACTAACTTTCATTAATATACATCCAAGTAGGATTGCAATACATCAAGAGTCAAACAAGGTTGTGCCTTTACAAGTTCTTGCCACATAGGCTTTTACATGAATAGCATAATGGAAAATAACTTTTTTTGCATGAGCACCTTGGAACCCAAGAGAATGAATATCATCGGGGCGATATCCACCCTACCACGAAGCATAAAGCTTCCCCATGCTTTCCAACTAGAAAGCCCAACCCATCACAAGGGGTCTAGCAGACATGAACCGACGTAGGTGAAAGAATCTGGTGTTCTACTGAACTCATTACATATTATAAGCATGGAAACTACATAACAACTCATACTTACTTATCTAGTAAGGTAAAATACACACGTAATGAACATAATCATTCTCCAAGAACAGTCAGTCATTCTGGATCACATACCTTGGACATAATTGAATTCATTTATCTAGCAATGTCATATTAGGACTCTCTTGAACCCATAATGCATAAGGAGTTTTTACTTAAACCCAAATCATAAGACACCATTTTGTAAAACATAACACTCTTTTAAGTGGTTAAGAACAATCTTTATATAATTGCCATCATGTAGGATCTTATTCTGGAGTATGCTCAATCTATTCTTAGATCTAACTTTGTGCCCCAAAGGTTGTTATATTAAATTTAGTTATGTTTCCAATCGTTCGAGTTGTGCTAAGTCTATTGAGTCCACATTAATATCATGGAAAGGTCATACAAGAAAAACATTCAAGATGGAAACCTTAAATTCTTCCCTATAATCTTAGAAATCTAAATACTTACCTTAGAAATTCTTCCCTATACTTATCTTATCAATACCAACAAACAATGAAAGACATTTTAACCTTAAACTTTCTTTTTACTTTACAAGGTTATATTATCAATTGCCTTATTTGATGACATAACCAAATGACACATTCAACCTTACATCTCTACATCATGAAATGTTCCTTTGCTTCAGAGCAATGTGTTGCCTTTATTCCAATAAATTGTCAATATCAATCTACATTAATTTACCTAAGTAGAGGTAAGCATATGGTAATCATCATAATGGATTAGTCTATTAAGGAATGCTTATTACCTTTTCATAATTATGATGGTTCTAATGTGCTAAATCAGTCTAAATTTATTCATTCAATTGAATTCTCTAGTTTGCCTGTTGAATAAGTTTGCACTTTTCCGATGGTTTGTGTCGATTTCTCAAGGCAAGACATTGTCTAGGTAAAATGGGTAATTTTAGTTTGGTAAACAAAATAAATCTCAAAAGAACACTTATTTTCATACAAGAAACTCATATTCAATAAGTCTAAATAATAATTCCATTTTCATCAAAATATTCTCTATGGAAAAACAATATAGTTTACTTCAATCCATTTGTTTCTATTTCTGGGTTTGTAGTTTGTCTAAAATAAAATGATTTTCAATGGATTATATAATCTATCCAATATTTTTATACCATCTCATTCACATTTCAAGTTTTTGACAATAAAGCAATTATTTCATGGGATTTCATCTATTTTGCCTATTAATTGTAAAGGCTACAATTTTTCTTCTAAACCATAAATATATTATAAACTGGAAATACTTCTCCAAACACACACACGCACGCGCGCGCGCGCATGCACGCACGCACATAATTAACACATTTATCAATAGCGATTTATATATATTTGATAGTAGTTTAAACAACGAATAAAATTCATAATAGTGAATTGCAATTTATATACAACGGACTAATATCAGAGATAGCCTACACAACATATATTATATGTTTTATAAAACTTATAGTTTACAATTGTGGGGATGGCGTCGACCATCCCCACAGGCTTTAAGCCTGTGGGGAGGGTCAGCGCCCTCCCAACACCCTTCTATGGTGTGGCAACGACCTTAGGCTGCGTTCACTATTTGACAAAAACAATACTTCCTAAAAGATATCAACGAACATTGATTTCCCTTTTCAACTTTTCAAATATGCATAAATGTATATGTTACATTCAGACGTTTTCTATACTGCTACAACGTATAGTAATCATTGTATATCTTTAACATTGAATATATATATTTATATATAAATGTATATATATAGATCACCTATGTATATGGATTTATATATGTATATATAAATTATTTTAGGGTTCCACTGCTGTAATTCACAGGTAGTTAATTTACAATTTATTATTTTTTATATATAACTTCCTACTTCAAATATGTATATGAGTATATATATATATATACACACACACACACACACACATATATAGTTACTGTATATGTATTTATATATATATATATATATCAACAATCGCAGAAGTATTCTAATTTTTCCAAGAATGATGTAGCTATCAAATTCAAAACAACTAATGTCATGAAAGAGGCAATTTTTCTTGCAGATACAAATTGGTCATACACAAAATTCAAGCATAAACATATTGGTTCAGTATAAAAACCTGCAAAATTTTTTTTTTCAATAGCTGATCTCTTCAATCCTATGTTCCTTGAGTTCTACCTCTTCGCTCCAAACCTTCAAAGCTTCTTGTGCAAAGCCTCCTTTCCAATACTCCTAAAAGTAGTGTTTTTGTTTTCAGATTCCAGATTTTGAGAGTGAAAAATTGTGTAATAATCCTTCTGTTGAGAGAATGAGAGTTTCTTCCCTTTTATTATTTTCTTTTATTTTCTTCTTTTCTTTTTCTATTTTTATTTTGCTTTCTTTTTTGCTTTATTTTCTAAATTTAAGTCATTTTTCTATTTTTCTATTGTTTTCTTTCTCATTGCTTTGTTTTCTAAATCTTGCTTTCTTTTTTAAGTTTATCTCACAAATATGATTTAATAACTTGCATCACAATTATCTTTAAAATAATAAATATTAATTCTAATTTCGAATAGAATTAATAAATGATTTTAAATTATTTTTATTTCCTCTAAGAGAAATTAATATTAACTAACATTTAATTAAATAAGTAACTATAGCAATAATCTTCCTTATTAAATAAGATAAGACACAATCATAACTAATTTATGCAAATGCAACTATATGATTTTCTAAGTGTGTGTGTAGATTCTTTCACCACGGTCGCTTATAGACGGCTAGACACTCCCTCCTCGATGATACTCTCTCTCTACCGAGAGTATTTTCTTGTCACACACATGAAACAAGGTTTGGTCAATGAACTTTTAAGTAGTAATATTTAATTATAAAATAATTATTGAAAATAGGAATCGTGACATTTTTTTTGCTTCATTTTTTGGATTTCCACCTAATTTTTCATTTTTTTGGCCCCACTAAGATATACTAGGGTGTGGCCTAGGGTTCCCCTTTTTCCAAGGAAGGGTACCTGAATGCCCCTACCACTTCCAACTAGGTTGCCTGAGAGATCAGTCAAGTCACCCAAGAGACACTGCTAGGAGGTTATGTTGACAAGATTGAAGGAAACACTGATGATTTTGATGCTTTAACTTGATCAAATTCTTTTCTTTAATGCTAACTTCTCTATTTATTGCTAATTTTGCAGGAATGTATTCATTTTTTAGGGTTTTTTAGAGTTTACAATTTTTTTGTAATTTTAATGGTTTCTTAAGTTTTCAATAAAGGTCTAACTTGATTCTCTCATGTTTGTAGGAAACCTACATATAGTGGAATGCCACCTATGAGTAGGCTTGGTATATGGATGCACTAGAGTCATTATTTGTTGTAGATCATTTGATTCTTCAAAAGATGGGATTGGCTAGAGTGGCATAGATACCAATTGGCTACCCTTCATCCCACATATGTTGTGACATCTTGAATTATTGGGACATTGATCATAACACATTCTAATTTTGATCTATTTATAGTGAGTGGACAATCACTCTTTATGACATTTATCACATCCTCAATGTTCCTATTAGAGGTGAACTGCTTATGCTACCTAAGAGGGAGTCTAAGAAAGAGATATTAGCTTGGGAAACTATGATAGGAGAGACTCAACCTAGAGATAGACTCAACATTCAGCTCACTTTAGTGTTAGAAATGAAGGTGCAAACCACACAATGGAAATCTGATTCAAACCTTATGTATGTCCTCTAAACAATGTAGAATCTATGGAGATTGCAACATAAATAAAACCCACTACACAAAAAAACATGCATTAAGAACTGAACACATAACACAGTATGTAACGTGGAGAAAACCCTTTCAAGTAAAAAAGCCAACAAGAAAAGAGGCTCCAAGTTGTATTGTTTTCAAATATGAGATTACAATACATGCACTTCCTCTTCTTCTTTAGTCTTCCTCTTCTTCTTTAGTCTTTAATCTAGCGGCACCTGTTACTCTCAACTTTGCTAAAAAATGTAGTACAAATATCCTTATAAAAGTGGGTTTCCTTCCAGGGAAAGAAAACTGACATAATATTGACCATCAGATCTATGACCTAATGATAAATGATCTATATTTACAATGATAAAATATAAATAAAATGTGGTTTCAGGGGTGCTACCCCTGAACCCCCATCGGGGCGTACAACTCCCCAACCCCTCACTAGGGGATGATCCCCCCAGACCCCTTGCATGGGGGAAACCCCCCTACGACCCCCCATCATGGACAAATTAGTGTTAGGTATCAAATATGAATAGGAGGTTGAAACAAGATCATTGCTAGTGAAACCTTTCATCCCTTATGGGTGATTTATAAACAATAATAGGAATAATAAATTACATAGGATTTAGAAAGTTGATGCACCTTAATCCTAACATTTAGTTCCTATACTTGTCATTTCACCCCTACATAAGGTCTTGATTGACATGATTTCTATTTGTCTTTTTGGAGGAAAGAAGGTCTTGATTCTTAGGTGGTGTTGGGCACCAATCATTCGACAACTTGAGAAATGGATAATTTTTTCTTGGGGTGTTGATATTCTAGCATTGGTCTACTAAGACTTGTATCACATTTCATGATGAGGGGCCCTTGCTTTTAGCCATCCTTCATTATTTATGTCATGGATCCTTAAGCATATTATATCGTATTAGAGAGAGATGCCCCCTTCAAACTCAATATTTTTGAGATCTATGAGATGAGGTTAGCTTGGGCACTTTGATACTTCTACATGAGTCATGACTACTTTGATAGATGCAGAATTCATTTCTAACCCTTGTAGAGAGATGGAAATCTTATGGCTAGAAGTTCGAGTATTGTGATCTTATTATTGAGGAGTCAACTACTTGATAACCAATAATGGTTTGATTAAGACTCACTTTATTGCATAAGTACTCCAACAACTAGGAGATGACTTTCCTAAGGACTTGCCCATAGTGCCCCCATGCTATAGATCTATTTAGGAGGTGACAAATGCATAACGTGGATATATTTTATGGGTGTCACTTGTTTCAATAGTTTCGATCACATGACCATTTCGAGGGCCAAACCCGAGGAAACAAAAATCTTATTGATCTTAGCTAGACTTACTTCCATGGAGGATGAGGAGACTAATAATGAGATAGACAAAGACTATGATCTCGAGAGGGAGAGAGATGCTCGATAGAACCAGAGGGTGATGACTTGGCCCCATAGGATGAGGTAGCACCAAAGGAGGCCACAACTACACACCAAGTGGTTCCTTTTATAAAGCTGATAGAGGAGGAGATGAGGATTGGTGATTCCTCATGGAAGGTTTGTGATCCTTGTGAGTACTATGCTAATCTTCTCCTTTTACCTTTTTGCACTTGCTCATCTAAGAATGACTATGCTCTAACATTAGACTAACACTCATCTTGTTTGCATTTTGACATAGGCACTATTGACAAGTGGAGGGATATTTTCAAGAATGCTTCTTTAGATATTTTGAAAGCATCTATAGAACAAATGAGAGACAGTCTTGGTTGATGTGAGAATGCCTACACTAGAAGGTTGACACATAGATTTCCTTGGTCCCACTTATCATGTTGGTTAGGATGTGGCCTCTCAAAGGACTAGAGTTGTTGTATTAGAGATTGAGGTTCATTTTCTTCAAGAGATGGCCAGCCTTGGGGTCCATAGGTATATTTATACTCATTTGTAGGATCAAACACTAGGATAGTCACATTTATGCATTCATAGCTACATCCCTTCATAGGGACACACTTAGAGGACTCCCTAACCTTCTAACAAGGTAGATAGTAGGAGGAGACCATAGAGCAAGAGCCCTAGGGGCTCAATGGGTTAGAGTCATCCTTGAGGCCTTTAAGAGACCTTTTTATTCCAAAGTTTTCTACTTGCCCCCTTACATGGGGAGACTTGCATGCATGAGTGTACACTTTTTTATTTCTATACTTTTTTGATGGAGTGACTTGTACTCAAACATTATTTAGCATTTATTATAGTGACCTTGATTGGCTTGGACTCGTACCTAGTTGTAGTTTAAAGATAATTTGTTCTTCTATTTATCTCTTGTGCACATGGTTAGTTATAAAATTTAGGTTATTGATATTTTATCCTTATACATGTATGATGACACTATGATCATTTTGTTTTTATTATAACTTTTCTATGAATGAGATGCATGCAATGTAAACACATATGGATGCAATTGATACACATATATGGATAGTAATGCAAATACTTTTCTACTTCCATTATTATAATGAATATCATTTTTCTATGACATGATTTATTTCTTGTTTTTATATGATATTTATATGGAACTAACACTATGGTTGCTCTTTAGTAGGATTTTTAACCTAGCGAATTGCAAGTTGACTTTGCATAGGATGACCTACTAAACTCTTGAGATAGGATTTACTAGGGGATTAAGTGGGAATGGGAAAGATAATGGAATTATTCTTAAATTAAGTTTCACAAAAGGCTAAATAATGATCCTTATCTAGACCAACCACTCAGACTAACTTTCAACATACACAAACAACAAAGTTTATAGGTACCTTCTAGACTTAGATCAAAATATGGCTAAAAATTTAGACTTGGGGTAAAGGAAAAGGCTCCTTAGCAAAATTTGGCCCTATATAATAGCTAGACTCTTGGCTTTGCCTAACTTGTGTGTGTGCACTTTTTCTTTTTCTAATAGGATGTTAGCATCATAGCTTCAAGATTAGGATACTATCCACTTGAGAGTATGAACATCAACATTTTTTTTCTTTTTTCATTTCATTTTTTTTCTTTTTTCCTTATATATACATTTTTTTCTTTTTTTTCTTTCTTTTCTTTTTTGATTGCTTTATAGAGTTTTGACCCCCTTTATATTTTTTCCCAAGTGAGCAAGGGGATAAGTGCCACCAAAAAGTATAAATAACTCCTAAGACTTCCTTGTTTCTAAGGATGACTAGGGGAGATCTAACCATTAGTTTGCATCAAATACTATAGGTTTGAAAACTAGTTTTGCTTAGACTCGACTAGATGACAATTAAGACTAGGATTAGTATAAATATTAGAGTTTGAATATATTTGAAATCATTTGGTATGTAAAGGGAAATGGTAATGATGATTTTTTGGAATCTAAGGCTCAACAGGGACAACCTATACTAGGAAACCTTAAAATGCTTACTAGGATAAAATTAAACAAGAGTAAACTAATCATAGATGCAAAGGTGGACAAAATGAAATGCATGTTTTGATCTTTTAATTTTATGATTTTTTTAAAAATAGATTTTTAGATATGATATTTATTTAAATGAAATGTATTAACCATTTCATTGAATTCCTCTCCCTCCATGGTGTACAAGAGATAAGCACCATTGCCAACATCTTTCTTAACCATGTGAGGTCCTTTCCAATCTTCATGGAACTTTCATTTTTCTTATGTCATTTATTTTTCACTCTTCCATTTCTAAGGACCACTTCTTCTATCTTGAATGGTCTAGTAGTGATTTGTTTCTCTATGGGCATGCTTGTACTCTCTTGTGAAGATTTGGTTGTTGTAAGATGAGCTAGAGATTGATATGCTTGCTAGTGGAATGGGGTCCATTATATGGATTCAATGCTAGCCAATAGTTTAGTGAGAAGATCAAACTCATCTTGCATGTAAACCTTAAATTCAACCCACTTTTGGATGGTATGCATGAATATTGAAATAACTTGAAGGGACTTTCTATCTCTGTTTGCCCTTCTAGAGGAACAAAGATTATACTCATTGTTCCATTGGGTTTTGGTCGTAAGTCCATGAAGTATCCCATGTACTTTTTGGGAAGTTCAATAATAGTGGGGTCTTATACCCCAATAGTTATGCATAATTTGTTCTCTTTTTGGAATTCTCCCACACTCACCTCATCCTCATCGAAGAATCTTTTGACCATTTCAATTTGGACTTGTGGTGGTCCCAATATGTCATTTGATTGCATTGAGGTTGAAGATGATAGTGGGTCATGTGAGTTATGAGCTCTAAAATATTTAGAAGAAACCTCTAGATCATTTGTGGACTTGTCAATTGAGTTAGTGTAAAGGTAATCTTTAGATTCCATCTATATTGGTAGAGTCTAAGGAGTGTAAGACTTGTTAAACATTTCTTGATGTTTATGTTAAAGTTGTGTATGATTCACTTGATGAGGTTTCCTTATGTGGCATCAAAGGAGTATAGCCTTCAAATGAGTCTTCTTTAGTGTCAGTGAAGGCATTAGGGTCTATTTTTGTTAAATCAATTATTTTTAACTAGACTTAATTTTCAGGGATAGGCCATTAAAAACAAGACGACTTTCATTCATTTCCAAAAGCATTTGAATGGGTATAGTTAATTGAATTGTCTCACCTTCCTCTACATTGGGAAACATGTTTACTTCTAGGCCTACACTAATGGTGTAAACATCTGATGGGAATTGAATAGGGGTATCCTTTTCTAATAATTATATGATCTTTATAGTTGTTTCTATTGAGACGATTGATCCTTATTTTGATGACTCACCATTTTCCAGACTTTTAATTCCTAAGTTAGTTTTGGTTTTATATTGATCATCATTATTTCTTAGATGCAAGATTTGAGGAATAGGCTTTGGTATGGTGATCTTATTGGTGGATAATTTGTAATTAATTAGGATGACTACCTTTTTCTTCATTGCATCATCTTTTGTCATACTAAATGGCTTAGGGTCTCCTTTTGTGAGAATGTTTTCTAAGGTGTAGGAAATGAACCTCCTAGAATAGGGTTGAAGGGACTACCCTCATCTTATCAATTCAGGGTTTTCCTAATAACAAATTATAACCCATGTCTTTTTCAATGACATAAAACACAATCAAAACCATTTTAAGTCCTAGAGGAAGACTAAGAGTGTTAATTTTCCAATTTTATCTACTTTCAAGTTATCATAGCATGATGTAGGGTATCTATACATGTTGTTATGTTGGTGTGACTCTATCCCATCCTTTCAAGGAGGGAGAATAGTAGAACATTCACAACTACACAATCATCTATTAATGCCCTCTTGATGTAAGTGTCATAGATCCAAACTTTTAGATATAAGGTTGAATATCCTTTTTTTGTTAATTTGACTTCTATAGATATTTTCTTTAAATCAAAGATGAAACTAGGGTCATGGAGCTTTGTATTTGGTGGGTTCATGTCAAGATCTACCTAGTTTATTTTCTCACTTGGGGGCAGGGCTATCCAATCAAGATAATTTAATCTATTGTCTTGTAAAAGAGCTTCAATATTTGACCTTGAATTCCTAAGAAGATTGATAAAGGAGATTTTCACATAAGTCTTTTTGATATCTTCAACAAGATCATATAGTCCAATAGGAAATAACATGAGGTGAACTATTCAAATGGTTTTTCCATGAAAATATGTCTCTTGTTCAACATTAGACCATATGTCTACTTTCTCATGGACTACTTCAACTAGGCCTAGCATTTTTGTTTCTCCTTTTGGACCTAACTAATTTGGTAATTTAGGCTCATTAGTATGTGTTACATTGGTTGACCCTAAAATTGTCATATTTTGTACATTTGTTTTACTATTGTGTTGGGTAGGGAAAGGGTCTTTAAATATCCTCATATTCACACTTTGTAGGGAAATAGGCATTTGTCAAGCATTGTTGTTGTTGGCTATCATCTCTTGCAAGTTGAGGAACATTTCAATGAACAAATGTGGTTGGTCCTTAGGTAATCATGAGATGAACCTATTATATTCTCTATAGGATTTGGTGGTAAGCCCTTTTGTTTTATGAAATGAGAAAAATTGATTATGCTCATATATATGATGATATGGTTTATACCTATTTTCATAGTATTAGTAGTTTCCTTGCTACTGATTATCCCTTTGATAATAGTTGTTATTCTGGGGATAATTGATAGCATTAACATTTTGGTTGTTTTGAGGGAAGTAACCTTTTCCACCATACCCATTATTGCAACCCTTATTGACATTGTTCTTTGTGGGAGTATGCTAGTTACCCCATATATTTTTGTGTTACATTGTTCTTGATGATGTTTGATGACAAAATGGATATTTCCATCATTTTCACTAGTTTGGGAAGTTATCAACTATCCATTTATTTCATAAACTATTCACTAGACATCAATAGTGGCTTGAGAAATTCTTAATTCACTTTTCAAAGCTTCCTCGTAAGACTTATAAGGTAACTTCTAAGCCTCCTCCCTTGTATCCCTATTAAGAAAATGCAAGAAGAGGCCATAGAGTACTTTATGATCCATATTCGGGGAACTGGTCAATAAATAGGACTTACCTCTAATGCATAACAAAGTATGCCACCAACTTCTTGGTGTCTTGTTTCATACTCAAAATATCAAATTCCTATCTTGAACATTTTTTTCATATCGAAAGATGTTAGAAACTCAACAATGAGTTGTCAGAAAGAACTTCTAAAGGCCTTTAGGTGATAGTACCAACCTAGCACATTTCCTTCAAGGGTCTTGTGAAATATCCTAGTCATGAATCCATCCCAAGGGAGGAGTTCCCTTATGGGAGTCATATATGCCTTGATGTGCAAATTTGGGTTTCCCTCTACATTGACTTTTGATAGGTCTAGGAGGGGATGTGGTAATAACACATTGAAAATGTTGAAGTTGAGAGGTTCTTTTAAGTATTCTAAGTAGATTCTTGAAAAGGGGTTTCAGGAAGTTGGCATTGTTCCTATGAACATGAGACCCATAGATGGGACTTGCATACTAGGTTGATTTTGCATTTGAACATTTTTTTAATATCCTAGATACATTGGTTGTACATTGATGGGTTTATATAGTAGGGGAGTCATATGATTTGTTGGTGCATAAAATCAACTAGGTTGTTGAAGAAGTGGGAAAGTGTTGTTACTAGCATTTCAAGAATAAAATTTTAGATAGGAGGAGATTGAGTTGCCCCCTACATTTTCTCAACCCTAGTAGTGAAAGAATTTTTTTTAACTATATGTCTTTCTATAGTTTTTCCTTGTAGGGGTTGCTTACCACTTCTAACCTATAACATCTTGATTCATTGGATGAATGTGGCTATAAGGTCGGTGGGTGTTTCAACCTCCATCATTTGAACTTCACCACCTTGTGGTGGGTTGTTTTGAGTATCTTCGTTCACTCACTCTTTGAGAATATTTTCTAATGATGCATGATGTGTTGTAGATCATTTATCTTGATAAGTAATGTGGAAATCTTTGCATGCCTCCCTAGCTTCTTACACGTTTCTTTCTAGGAAGCTCATTGATGAGCACATGCTTATACTGAGAGGGGGTGAATCAGTTTAAGACAATCTTTTACTTTTAAAAAAATTAACAACCATAACAATAGCAATCACACAAGATCTAACAATTAGGCAACATAAGAAAAAAACAAGATTTACGTGGAAACCCTTTCGAGAGAAAACCATGGCAAAATATTGCTTATATAAAATCTTCTTACAAACTTTGTAGGCACCAACCTACTGGAGACACCAATCCCCACTTATAGACTTTTTAGGCATCAACCCACTGAAGACATCAATCCCCATCACTGAGCACCAACTCAGTAAGAGACACCAATATCTTTGGTATGAGGCACCAACCTTTTCAATATGAGGCACTAAACTCTCCAATATGAGGCACCAACCTCAAAGTATTTCCCCTTCTTGAACTTGTTTCTTCAACAAATAATACTTGAATATGAGAAAAGATTTGAAAGAAAATAAACAAGAAAAGAAACTCAAAATACAAGATTTATACCTTTCATAAGCTCCAAATCTCCCTCACTCCTTGATAAGGTTGAGGAGAGTGCACCCAAGAGCTCTCATAGCTTTACCCAAGTTGATAATTAAAATGTGGATTGTTGTAGCTTTCAACACAATATGATGAGGAGTTGGCTATGGATTGATAGAAGATTTGATAGAGATAAGTATGAGAGATTTAGGCTATGGATAAATGCTTAAGAGGTGAAGATGAAAGGCTTGGAGAGATTTTGGCATTATGACAACATGATGGAGAGATTTTGGAGGAATTTGGGCATGGATTTGATGCTATCAAGAAGTTATGAAAATGGCTTGGGTTGGCCTTGTATTTATAGGCAATTTTGGAAGCATTTGAATCCAATGGCTAGGATTTAAAGTAGAGATCAACGGTTGAGATGGGAGGATGAGATCAAGGGTGGATATCTCATCAAAAAAAATTGATGGATGAGATTAAATGCAAATTTTTAATTCACATTGGGAAGGATAGGGAATGAATTAAAAATTCATTTCCATGGCAGAGTGTAAGGATGATGTGGACTTGTCAATGAAGTAGAAATTCATTTTTCTGGGGGAGTGTTTGAATAAAAAATTATATTTTATTGAGGAGTGTGAGGACATGTGACACATGCACATTTTTGGGGCCTTACATTTGTAAGCTAATTTCACGGAAAATGTTTTAACATGAAAATAGAAAGGTGAGTTGGAAGGGTCATGTGATCTTTTGAATAAAAAAAATTATTTTTATTTAAAGTGTGTGGGAGGATGGGTTAATGATGAATTGACCATATTAATTAAGTGTTTAACTTAATTAATATGGCTTTACAAAATTAGTAGATGGGGTAATGAGAGGTTAAATTAATTAAATAAGGGTTTATTTAATTAATTGGGGTCTATGGGTCATGTAGGCTAGGGTAGCCAATTAAATAATTGGTATTTAATCAATATTACTAAATTTTGTTCACACCTAATTTAGTTGGACCTATTTTGCAGTTGTTTCAAAAGGAGTAAAAGAAAACTTTTAAGTTATTGCAATCAGTGGATATTTGATGTCTTGACAAGAGGAAAATAATGATCAGTTGTCATGATAATCCAACAGTCCAATTAGGAATGTCAAATCATCATGACAAGTGAATGTCCATGTCAAGAAATCAAACAGTCAATGAGTGACAGTGGATCTAACTATTTTTATCTTTCAAAAAATTATAAGACAATTTGATTATTCAAATGATCATATTTCAATGTGAAAGAAAGGTATTCATTTGAATTGTCATTTCATGTCATTTTTTTTAACATACATTCAGTTTCAGTTATTCTATCCTATGCATTGATTGAAAAAGTAACATACATAAATCAATTGCATAAGATAAATTAACTATCATGTTTAAAAAAAATGTTTAAATGTGTCCCACACAAGCCATGGGAGTGACTAAACTAAGCAATGCAGACATATGCAAGCTATAGATCTGATGACAAAAGGAAATGGAAAAGAACACATGAGAATATTAAATATCCATCATTGCCTTTTGTTTGAAGGTTGATTCCTTATTGGTGACTGATCTTCATATCTTCATCTTCATCCCCAGTCATGTTAGTGTACCTATAAAAAAATTGGGGAAAGTCCTGTTAGAGCTTTGGATATTCAAGATTATCATATGCTTTTATCAAACAGACATATTAACTTACAAACATCATGCATTTCATATGAAGCAATCAAATTAGACATGTGCAATAAATCGAATCATCATGAGAAAGATCAATCAACTTCATAAGGTACATGTTTTCATGCTAACTTATTTGTTCACTGTGCAGGTATAGGAAAAGTAATGTTGTTGATTTGAAGACATTAAAACATGTGGAGGAAATGTGGCTCCCACAAGGGTTGAGCCCAACATGTTCCCCTTTTCTATTCATTTGAAAAGGATATCATATTGAAAGACATGATGAATCATTCAAGATAATATCATGCATCATAAAGTTAGTTTGCAAAAGAGTGAAATCATCATGATAAAGGTGAAAAGGAGCAGTTGCTCCTATAAACTATGTTCACTTGGATAACAAATTGATTAAATCAGATCAAACATATTCAAATTGCCTCATTACAGATCATAAAGGAATCATGGTTCTAAATCAAATTGCCAAATTGCTAAACACACAGATGCAATTATGATAAGGTACTTTTCTTTATTTCTACCATCATTGGAATGCCTTACTACTGTCATATTTCATGCCACAGGATATCAAAGTACCCAAGCTACATGTGGAGATAGAAGAAACAACAATAAGGCTTTTAGAATGTCAAAGACTTGTTATCATATGATATTTTGAAACTGCAGTCAAGGATAAATAGAATAGAGATGCATGATCTGACAGTGGCAACCATAAAAGACAAGAATATACAAACTATAGGAGCCATCTGATAGCTATAAAAAGGGATATCAAATTCATTTTATATGATAAAGTGCAAAGCAGCAATATTATTCCATGTGCAAGACAAGTGAGAATAGATACAGGAGATCAAAGTGTTAAGCTACAAAAATAAGAAGCCATGGCCATGATAGAAAGAAACATTTCTATGCAAGAAAAGTGAAACCCATCTCTTTTTTTTTGAAACCCTAGTCTAATTTGGCATGCAGTTGAAGAGTTGCCACACAAGAATCAAGAAGTGCCATAAAAGAAATCTGTATACAGAAAATATTAAAACCCTCATCATTTTTTGACACATTTTTTGTATTTATAGAGAGGATGGAACATGACCATGATAGAAGAAGCATTTTTTTTGCACAAAAGGAACAAACCATCTCAAATTTTTCAAAACCGTGGTGCCATTTTTACATCTACAATAGAGAATATCAAAGAGGAAGTATACATAGAGATGGCCATGATAGGAAAGTGTGTTTTTGTAAAGAAATATGAAACCCTCTTCATATTTTCAAAAACCTCATTATGTTTTACATCTACATTCAAGAAAAAGCTATACACGGGAACAACTGCAAAAGAGAGGTCATTTTCTTCAAGAAAATACAATACCCATATCCCTTTTTCAGAAGACCCTTATCTTTCTTTTTCAGTCACAGTGAAATATGTGAAAAAAGAGAAAGCCAAACCAAGAAAATCACCTCATACAGTTGCAGAAGAAGGGAGATAGCAAGCCGCAACCTCATTTTTGTATCAAAACGTTAGGATACAGGTTACAAATTGCAGGAAAAGATTCAGAGAATGATGAGAAAGATTGTTAGAAATTACAATGAATGTATAGTCATCATGGCCGTAACCACTCAAGAGGAAAAGCCACAGAAAATAACATGGAAATGCCAAAAAAAGACTCAGAACAATGATTACCTTTTTCCTATGCTTGATTTTGACATAGAAATGCTAAAGGAATGAGCCAGAGAAGCCAAACCCTAGTCGGCCGAATGTTTAAGTTGCAGAGCCGAAACAATGGAGAATGCAAAATGTAAAGTAAGATAACTTTTAGGGTTATCTTTCATTTTTTTTCGATGGTTCGTTGTTTCTTTTGTCATTTTTGACTTTGTAAACAAAGATAAATCATTACCTTATCTACCCGTGGTCAAGACTTTGTCATGATAGATTCCTAATGATCATGATTTGGAGGGGCCGACAACACATATCTCTTTTGTATTTGATTTTGATAAAGTAAAAAATCATCATCATGAGAAAGAAAGGCTAATGCCTTATAGACTTTTTCAATACCTTTGTTCCTATATGGTCGACTAATGATATGACCAAATATGCCTTAAGTGTAAAACTTAGTTATCATATGCAAATAGGTTAGAGTTTCCTCAAATCATGTGGGGTGGCCGAATGTTCAAGGAAGTTCTTTCATGACTTATGCATTTCTTAATGCATTGAGAGTCAAAGATGAAACATCATGTAAAGACAAGGTAGTACATACATGAAGAGTGCATTATTTGCATGATAAATGAAGGCAGGGGGTATCATTTGTGTTTTTTTTTAGCAATGTGTGGAGTAATAAGGGTTAATTTTTTGCCTTGATGCATGTGAGATGCAACTAGGAGATTATTTCTTGCATGGAGGCATAAGGGGATTTTTTCTTTCTTTTAAGTCTTATTTGCATTAAATCATTCAAATTTGTGCAAATTAGGCAAGTGTAATTGGAGAGATAAGGTGTTTGTTTGATTTTCATCTTTCATGCATGACTTTACAACTAAAATCAATGCAAGTAAATAATAAAGTAATATTTTAAAAATTACTTTATCATATTTCACAAGTTGTAAAATCATAGAAAATAGAACAAAATGTAACTAATAGTAAAGTAATTATCACTTAATTACTTTATTATTTACTCACATCATTTTTTGCAATGCAAGATCATGCAAAATAGATGAGTTGAGTTAATTGAGGCTAGTTGGAGACTTTTGCATGATTTAGAGGGTAATTTGAAGATTTTTGGTCAACTTCTTGGTCAAACATATGGAGAGGATCAACTTTGAGCTATTTTTGCTCAATTTGTGACAGTTTGGACCCTTATTTTTAGGGATTTCTTGGTTTGCTCGTGAATCACTTTTGAGGGCTTATTTTTAGAGGCAGTTAGCTGTAGTTCTATTTTTCATGCCTCTTGGAGAGAGCAAGCTATATATTATAAAACAAAACTTAGATTTTGCTAGTTCTTGTCTTTTTTGCTCTTTACACTTTGAGAGAGAAAAAAGTTTTTGTAACTCATTTGATTACAGATTTTATAGTGATTACAGCAGGTTACATGTTCCATTTTCTTGTCTTTTATGCAATATTTTCCTTTATTTTTCATTAGAATCAAGTGTTTGCATTTCCATTAATGCTACTTTAATGGGTGCTTTGATAAAATTTTATTGTGTTTAAATATCAAAACCTTTAAAATTATTGTCTCATTCTCACTTACAAGTGTTAAGCATGGTGATATCACAAGTCTTGGGTTGTGTTACTGAAATCTTTTTCTTTCATGTTGTGAAAAATCTTTTTTCCTTCATAAAGAAGATAATTTCTAGCCTTCCTTAGAAACATTTTTGTAATTGCATTGCCAAAAGTGGATTGTGTGAATAGATTTTTGAGATCTATTGTGAAGTCAGATTTGCAAGTTTTCCATCAAAAATTAGGTGCATCACCGCATTTATAGTTTTAGTTTTAGTGATTCCATTAGATCTTTTTTACCCTTTTCCTGCAAATTTTATTATTTTATCAAGGGAATCAGCCCATTTGGAGGTTCAAGCTCACCATAGGTCACCCACAGCCTGAGTTTGATCCCATGTTTTGAAGGATTGCAAAGTTTCACAACTTTGCATAAGGGTGCAATCTTAATCGACAATAGTTTTTGGCATGCCCGGTGGGACATTTTTTGAACTGATTTTCAGTTCAGAAAGAACTTATTATTTCTGCTATTTTGGTATGAACAACATAATTTGTAGCCTTTTAGAGGTTTATTTTCAAGTACCTGGCAACTCTAATTCTTTGGTTTTATAGATTAGATCTTGTAGCTTATGAAAAAGTATCAAACAAGGGCAAATAAAGATTCTGAGAAGAAGCATATTCAGTTATATCCACCAAAGAGGAGAGTAAAAGCAGATAGAGTGATCAAATCAACAAATATAGCAGTAGAAAATCTGCCAAGTACACATCAAGAATTTGCTTCTCATCAGAATCCATTATTTGCAAGTTCATCATCAGTGTCTCATATTTCTCCACCAGTAAGCCCAAGAGAGCAAGTGCCTATTTTTCAAGAACTTGAGGAAGAGGAATCTGTGTTACAAGAGGTACTAGTACCAATCCAAGTACCAATATAAGAACTAGTTATTCAAATGTCTACAGTAGCTAGAGCAGCTCCTGGGGGAGCACCTAGAGGAGGAGGAGGTGGAGGAAATTGACCACCAATACCACCAAGAAATCATCCTTTTGTTACCTTTAATGGGGGTAGCCCATTAAATCTAAGGCAACATGATGATATACCAGTGGCTGCATTGAAAAGTTTGCCTAGTTTCAACGGTGAGGATGGAACCATACTAATAGAACACATTAGAGATGTAGCATCATTATGTTCTGTTCATCATATTACAGAAGACAATGTAGCAATCAAGCTATTAGCAGCATCCTTCAAAGGTAAGGCTCTTCAATGGTTTAGAGGTTTAACAGTCAATTCAATTACATCTTGGGATGAATTAGGTGCTACTTTGAATAGACAATTTCAGGATAAATCTGATCACTTATCATTAGTTGAACAAATGACTACTATTAAGAGAGCTCCACAAGAGTAAATATTAGATTTTAACTTCAGATTTCAAAGAACATGGAATAGAATTCTAGAAACAGTAAAACCCTCTCTTGAACATGCTTTTTTGTATTATTTGAGAGCATTAAATAGTGATATTGCTGTCATGATAAAATCAATGGGTGGGGTCACTTTACCAGCTACTTTTGATATTGCAATAAGGGCAGAAAATAGTTTAATACATACTGGTAAAATAGTACCAAGACCTCTTATGCCAATATTTCCTGATATTCAACCTTCAATGCCATTATCAATACCTCCTATTGCATCTATACCTACTATCCCAGCTTTTGGATATCAAACAACTATGAAAAATAATGCTGATCCAATCCATTCTGATATACAAGAAATCACAAGAGAAGTGACAAAATAAATGGCCAAATTATTGCAAGGCAATCAACAAGAAATGGCAAAGTTATGGCAGACTATAAATAATGACTTAGTAAGCCTGGAAATTCAAGAAAATCATAATAATAGAGTATACCAAGCCCTATATCAAGCAAATAGGCCTCCTTATCAGGTAGATTACCAGGGCCAAAGAAAGAACTACAATAATAGGCCAAATCAACAATATAATCCAAATGTTGTTAGCTTATCAAAGGAGCTTGTGCCTATGCAAAATAATATGATTCAAGATTATGCATAGTGTTATCCATGTAATCAACCTCATAACCAGGCTACTTGCATGAATGGGATAGTAAGCCAAGCTCTTATGGTACAGAATAACCATGTTGCTGCTAAAAATTCAGCAAGTGATGTAAATGATCAGCTGGATACTTAGACTCAACATGATAATCCTGGTGTAGCTTTAATGAATTGGTAGGCTAATGAATTTTATGGTGTGAATCAATTACCAGGTAAAAAATAGTTTTTTACTAATGTTGCAGCAAATACAAGATCATAAAAGAGCAGCAAATACAAGATCATAAAAGAGAGATGTTGACTTACAACAGCAAGCTGGAAATGCAAATCAACAAGCTAACATCAATAAATAGCAAGCTGAAAATGCACAACAACAAACTGATAAAAGAAAAAATATAGTTTCTACAAGTCAACAAGGGTAGAATCAACTTCTACTTCTCAAGATATGCATATTTTGTCAAGAGGACAGCCAACAGCTAAAAAAAGACAGTCTGAAGTTCATAAATAGCCAAGTAAAGACCAACCACAAGTTATTGTTCGTAAAGTACAACAGAAGGTTAGTGGTCCTACTTTTAATATTTTGGATCATATGAAGAAAATAATTGTTAGTATGTCCATTTATGATGCTTTGCATATTCCAGGACAGAAATACTTATTACAAGATGCTTTAGCACAGTTGTCCTTGTCAAATGAAGTTCAAAAAACAATTCACCTCAGGTTATGCTTACAAATGAGGTAGAAAAAGGAAAGGAACAACCAAAACCAGTAAGAAAACCACCACCATTTTATGTCACTTTGATTATTGATCATTTAGTACATAATTGCATGATAGATTCAGGAGCTAATAGCTCGGTTATGCCAAAACAACTAGTTGATAAACTTGGTCTAAAATATGAACCTATTGTTAGAAGAGTTGTGCAAATGGATGGAATTGAGGTCAAAACAGTTGGAATGTTTAAAATTTAGGTCTTACTTTGCATGCATGTCCAAATCTTGTCATATATCAAGATATATATGTCATTGATTTGCCACCTACTTTTGCCATCTGTTTATCCAGAGATTTTATAGCAAGATTAGGAGGTTATTTGTCTTCTGATTGGACACATTTGTTCTTTAGAACTAGAAATGGAACCAAGGTTACAATCAAATCTAAGCCATTAGCCAAAGATCACCTTGAACCTTATACACCGAGTCTAATAAATGCCAACCTTTCCATTTTTTATCAAGAAGATCTGATTCTTGTTCAAGACCCAAGTACACCTTTGGAAGGAATTCCTAATCTTGTTTTAGACTAGTGGGCAGTAGAAAAATGAAACAGATCCATTTGATTAGATGGATGAGATAGGTCTTGGTGTGTATATGATTCAAGAGAAAAATGCAGTCATTCCAAATTTGTTAAAAGGAGAAAAATAGCGAGTTGTAGAACTTGAAAATGATGTTTAGGAACTTTATTTTGATGGTTCTAGAAGTAAGATTGGTGCTTGTGGAGGAGTTGTTCTAGTTTCTCCCACAGGTAAGAAATATTATTCATCTTTCATATTTGCTTTTAGTTGTTCTAATAACTCAGCTGAGTATGAATCTTTAGTTCATGGATTAGAATGGGCCAAGAAAAGAAACATGAAATGCCTAAAAGTCTTTGGAGATAGTGAATTAGTTGTTAAACAAGTTAGAAATCTTGCTGCTACAAAGAATGATTTGTTGAAATTGTATAAGCATAGAGTTTGGGACATGATAGAAGAATTTGATGCTTTCAATTTGATATCTATACCAGGGAATAATAACAAACAGGCTAATAATTAGCTATAATAGGAGCTGAATATGATATTCCTATAGAAATGAAGAATATTCATACTCCTTTATATGTCAAAGTTGTTGTAAGACCATTAGTTATAGATAATAATATCAGTTGGCAAGTGTTTGACAGTGATAAACAGATTGTAAAAATTTTGATAGAGGAGGCTGAATTTTCTACAGGTAATCAACAGAGATTTATGTAGCAATATGATGATCAAATACTTCAGTTAAAGTCAAACAAATTGCCTAAGGGTTTAGTAACCTTAGAGTCAATTTTTAATACTGATGATCAAGTAAGAAAGGACAAGGCCAACTTGTTAGTGAAGTAGGAACATTATGAACCTATTGAGATCTTTAAAAATAAGTTGCTCAATCTTGGAAAGATATGTACAAAAGAAGAACAACAATCATTCATCCAGCTTTGTCAAGAATTTAGTGATATATTTGCATGGGAATATGGAGATCTGAAAGGCTTCAATCCTATCTAGCTCAGCATACCATTGAGCTTGAACCTAAAGCAAAGCCTGTCAGATAGAAACAAAGGCCACTAAACCCAAAGTTGGAAGTGCTTATGAAGACTAAATTGAATAAACTAATAGAAGGTAACATAATCTTTCCTATCAAGCACACTTCTTGGGTTTCTAATTTGGTTCCTATCAGAAAAAAGAATGGGGAACTCAGATTATGTGTTGATTTCTGTGATTTAAATAGAGCATCTTTAAAAGATCATTATCCTTTACCATCAATGGAACAAATATTGTAGGTTGTTTCTGGATCAGAAAGATTCTCCTTGTTGGATGGTTATTCAGGTTACAATCAAATTCTAGTAAAAGAAGAAGATCAGTACAAGACAACTTTCACTACTAAATGGGGTACACTAGCATACAAAAAGATGCCATTTGGTTTATCAAATGTAGGTGCAACATTCCAAAGAGCAATGGACATGGCTTTTCAAGGTCTGATTAACAAATTTGTACTTGTGTACTTAGATGATGTAACTGTGTTCTCAAAGAAGGTTGAAGACCATTTTGATCATCTTAGGTAGATTTTTGAGAGATGCAGAGAGTTTGGGGTTTCACTCAACCCAAAAAAAGTATCTTTTCAGTGTATGAAGGAAAACTTTTGGGACACATTGTGTCAAAAGATGGTATATCTATAGACCCTGAAAGAATTTATGCCATTTTAGCCCTACCTCTTCTAGCCCATAAAAATGGCCTACAAAGTTTTTTTGGAAAAATAAATTTTATAAGAAGATTTATACCTAACATAGCAGCTTTGTTGCAGCCTCTCACAGCCATGTTAAACAAAAATATTGCTTTCAGCTGGACAAAAGAGGGGAAACAGAGTTTTGAAGAAATAAAAGAAGCATTGGCTACTACCCCAACACTGATCAATCCAAATTTTGACAAGGATTTCATTTTATATGCATTTGGAAGTGTTGATACCATATCAGCCATGTTATGTCAACAGAATACAGAAGGTTTGGAGCAACTTGTAGCTTTTTTCAGCCAGGTTTTGCATGATTATGAGGTAAGATATTCCTTCATTGAAAAACATGTATTAGCTATCAGAAGAAGCCTAAAAAAGTTCAAACACATGCTTTCAAATAACATAATACAACTGATGGTTGCCCATCCTACAATCAAGGAGTTCTTACTTAGTAAGGATCTGAATGATAAGAGGGCAAGGTGGATAACAAAAGTCATGGAGTATGGCATACAAATCAAGGTGACAAAACTACTTAGAGGAAAGGGATTATGTGAATAGCTAGCAGGGATTGAAGAAAATAGCAGCAAACTCCCAAAGGAGACTGAGACAATGCTACAAAATAAAGAACAGACTACCATCCCAGCCCCATCTACAAGTTGGCTATAGCAAATGATAAGTTACCTACATACAGGAGACTATCTTGAAGGTTTGGATAGGTCTAAGAGGAGATACTACAAGTTGCAAGCAATTCCCTATGTTGTAATTGATGGTATTTTATACAAGAAAGATTTTAATGGTGTTTTGTTGAGATGTGTTGAACCAGGACAAGTTCAGAAAATTCTAGAGGAGTTTCATGATGGACCCTCAGGAGGCCACTTTGTAGCAAGGACAACATCCCTAAAAATCTTAAGAGCTAGCTATTATTGGCCTAAATTATTCAAAGACTCACATGATTGGGTAAAGAAGTGTAACAAATGCTCAGTGTTTGCAGGAAAATAGAAGCTTGTAGCAATGCCCTTACATCCAATCCAAGTAGAACAACCATTTGGAAAATGGGGGTTGGAATTCATTGGTCCTATCAATCCACCTTCCAGCCATTGACACAAATGGATACTCACTGCTATAGACTATTTCACCAAGTGGACTAAAGCAGTGGCACTCAAAGAAGCAAATGAAACATCTGTTCTTAACTTCTATCATGACTTAGTTTCCAAGTTTGGTACTCCTGACTCAATTATTTTAGATAATGCTTTAGCATTTATTGGATTAAGAGTGTCTAATTGATCTGTAAAAAACAATGTATTCTTGAACACCTCGTCCAATTATTATCCTCAAGGTAATGGATGGGAAGAATCAACTAATAAGAACCTGATCAAAATTATTAAGAAAACAATTGATGACAATCAAAGGTCATGTCATGACAAATTAAAATTAGCCCTTTGGGCTGATAGAATAACACCTAAAAGAGCAACAAGTAACTCACCCGATGTTTTGACTTATGGAGAGGAAGCTAAATTGACAATCTCTATTGAACTACCAACTTTGAGCTATGTGAAAGAACTTGAGTTATTGGGGGAACAACCAATGGAGGTTAGACTAGCATAGTTGACTGAGTTAGAAGAAATTAGAAAAGAAGCTTTGAGGACATTGGAAGCACATAAGGCTTAGATGAAGAGAACTTTTGATAGAAAAGTAGTGCCAAGAGTTTTTAAGGAGACTTAGTATTCAAGTGGGATGAACTGAATAGCAAACCAGGAAATCATACTAAGTTTAATGCTTTTTGGGATGGACCATACATCATTACAGAATGCAAGCAACATAATGCATTTCAGCTTGCTAAGTTAGATGGCGAGGTGTTTCCAATCCCTGTCAATGGGATTCAACTCAAGTTATGTTATTAGAGAAGCAACCTTATGCTACAAATAAGTGCTTTTGCACATTTAGTTTTTAGTTATTGTTTTGTTCTCCAAGAAGTGCTTTTGTACATTTTGTTGGCTTTGTCTTAAGCAAGCCAGAATAGTTTTAGTTTTAGTTTTTGTTGTTGCTATACTTTTCTATCAGTTGAGTTGTAGAAAGTTTTTCAAAAGGTTCAAGGTAGAAGAAGACTCATGTGCCCAATGGAATCGCAAGACTACTGGTTCTAAATTGTTTAGCAGGTAAACACCCCTGAGAGGTTGCCATAAATGTTATTAAATTTTGTTCACACCTAATTTAGTTAGACCTATTTTGTAGTTGTTTCAAAAGGAGTAAAAGAAAACTTTTAAGTTATTGCAATTAGTAGATATTTGATGTCTTGACAAGAGGAAAACAATGATTAGTTGTCATGATAATCCAACAGTCCAATCAAGACTGCCAAATCATCATGACAAGTGAATGTTCATGTCAAGAAATCAAACAATCAATGAGAGACAATTGATCTAACTATTTTTATCTTTCAAAAAATTATAAGACAATTTGATTATTCAAGTGATCATATTTCAGTGTGAAAGAAAGGTATTCATTTAAACTGTCATTTCATGTCATTTTTTTTAACATACATTTAGATTCAGTTATTCTATCCTATGCATTGATTGAAAAAGAAACATACATAAATCAATTGCATAAGATAAATTAACTGATCATGTTTAAAAGAAATGTTTAAATGTGTCCCACACAAGCTATGGGAGTGACGAAACTAAGCAATGCAGACATATGCAAGCTATAGATCTGATGATAAAAGGAAATGGAAAAGAACACATGAGAATATTAAATATCCATCATTGCCTTTTGTTTGAAGGTTGATGCCTTGTTGGTGACTGATCTTCATATCTTCATCTTCATCTCCAGTCATGTTAGTGTACCTACAAAAAAATTGGGAAAAGTCTTGTTAGAGCTCTGGATATTCAAGATTATCATATGCTTTTATCAAATAGACATATCAACTTGTAAACATCATGCATTTCATATGAAGCAATCAAATCAGACATGTGCAATAAATCAGATCATCATGAAAAAGATTAGTCAACTTCATAAGGTATGTTTTCATGCTAACTTGTTTGTTCACTATGCAGGTATAGGAAAAGCAATGTTGCTGATTTGAAGGCATTAAAACATGCGGAGGAAATGTGGCTTCCACAAGGGTTGAGCCCAACATGTTCCCCTTTTCTATTCATTTGAAAAGGATATTAGAGTGAAAGACATGATGCATCATTCAAGATCATATTGTGCATCATAAAGTTAGTTTGCAAAAGAGTGAAATCATCATGATAAAGGTGAAAAGGAGCAGTTGCTCCTATAAACTATGTTCACTTGGATAACAGATTGATTAAATCAGATCAGACATATTCAAATTGCCTCATTACAGATCATAAAGGAATCATGGTTCTGAATCAAACTGCCAAATTGTTGAACACGCAGATGTAGTTATGATAAGGTACTTTTCTTTATTTCTACCATCATTGGAATGCCTTACTACTATCATATTTCATGCCACAGGATATCAAAGTACCCAAGCTACAGGTGGAGATAGAAGAAACAACAACCATGCTTTTAGAATGTTAAAGACTTGCTATCATAGGATATTTTGAAACTACAGTCAAGGATAAATAGAATAGAGATTCATGATCTGATAGTGGCAACCATAAAAGACAAGAATATACAAACTATAGGAACGATCTGACAGCTATAAAAAGCGATATCAAATTCATTTCATATGATAAAGTGCAGAGAAACAATATTATTCCATGTGCAAGACACGTGAGAATAGCTACAGGAGATCAAAATGTTAAGGTACATAAATAAGGAGCCAAGGCCATGACACAAAGAAACATTTCTATGCAAGAAAAGTGAAACCTGTAGACACCTAAAATTGACTTGCTCTACAAACCAATTTATCCCTCCTTTTAATTGAATAAATTCAATTAATCCCTAACCACCTGTCTATCCCTTGTGATCAATTAATTCATTTAATTTATCACTAGACCTTACAACAGTATCCTCATCTATTAAATAAATATTTCTAATATTTATTTGGCTATTTTGTCCATCTCCCTAATCCATATTAATTAGATAAAATCATTCTTATCTAATTAATCTAGCCTACTAATTGACCTACCCTACCCTAGCCTAGCCTACCTCATCCTAGCCCTAGGATCAATTAAGTAAAACCTCTGTTTAATTAATCCTAACCTCTCATTTGGGTGGTCAAACCTAGTTTAACACCCTTCCCCACATCCTTCGAATAAAAATTAAAACAAATCACACATCACATTTACTTCTCTTACAAACCCTTTACCTCACCCATCCTCATTCATTACCTCTTATCCCCAAATGAATTCTTAATTCATTTCCCATTTCCCAAATGAATTTTTAATTAATTTCCCATTCTTTCACACCCATACCTCATTTATCACCTCTTTTTCCCCAAAATGAATAAAATATTTACTTTTATTCCTAGCCCTTGATCTCATCTTCTAATCCTCACCCTCCATCCTCATTTCCAAAACTCTATAAATGAGACCCCTCTCTAAGCCATTAGGAGGGACTTCTTCATGCATCAAACCTCTGCCAAAATCACTCCACAATCTCCTCATCACACTATCATAATGTCAAAATTATCCCTCATCATCATCTCAATCTCTATCTGAATGCACTTGTCTCTCATCCTATTATGTTGAAAAGCATTGAGCAATCCACATTAGTCATTCTAGTCATGGGTAAAATCTGAAGAGCTCTATCGGGTGCAACTCCTTCCCTCTTGGATTTGTGAGTCAAAAGGAAGGTATAATCATGTGTTTTTGCATTTGATTCATATTAAATCTTCATTTTGTTCTCATTAATCACATTGGCACGCCTAGTCTTGGATCTAATCATTAGTTTGTGCAAGTTTTGTTGTCAAAATCTTCATTTTCTAACAGTTTTTATGAAGTTTTGGGACTAAACTGTTATAGGTTGTGTCTTGGACAAAAATAGACTGCATTATTGTGATCAGGACGTTGTTTCTATGAATTTTGACAGTAAATTTGCCTAGGTTTTGTGACGAAATTTTTTGAAAAAAATTGAAAATTTTTTAGGGTACAGTCCGTACCATACGGATCCATACCGTATGGATCTGTGACCCCCCCACACGACGCTGGGCATTGTTTGTTTACTATCATCGACTGGTTTTCTGTTTGAAGGGCATTTGTCTTACAGGTTTAACATTATTGTTTGCAGGTTCTAGTTCAAACCGTCGCTGCCTTTCTAACCCTCGGTCACCACCACCGGTTTCAAAACCTGCCGCCTGAGTTTTAAACCCCTGACACTCTCCTAGTCAACACCACTCACCATCGCTTCCTAAACTACCACTGCTGGTGAATCTTCACTGCTCACCTCCCGTCGCCACCCCTTATAACCCCTATCACCACCACTCCACGGCTAGATCTCCACTCGCTCGCCACATGTGACAACCACCACCAGAGGATCTGCCCTGTCACCACCGCTACCACCTGATCCTCTGTCTCACCTCCTGCGATCACCCTAACACAGTCCTCCCCTCCTCTGTCGACCCCCCGTCGACACCTCTGCATTGCTTACCCTCCACCCAGACTTGGTCGACACTCTTGGCCTTTGTTACCTCCAACTCCGGTGACCTCCTTGACCAGTCGCCACCCGCCACCTCTCGACCTCTGCTTACCAACTCTCCTCAGCTGCCACCACTCTTCCACCTGCTCATTGTCGACACCCTACAACTCTTCCCACCGCTCCATCCAACACTCCCCACCGCCTCTGCACATCCCCATTCACCATTGCGTAAACCCTAACCGCCGACCCCTGTGGTTATCACAAAAAAAATGTCAAACAACCCAAAAAAAAACTCTGTGGTTATCTTAAAGTCTGCAGCCCCTTTAGGGCTCTCCGGTTCTAAGCCCAGGTCACCCCAAACCCAGGGTCACATGAAGGGTAGGGCTACCTTTTAGCCCTTCCTTTGGTTTTGAGTTTTTTATTTTTATTTTTATTTTTTATTTTTTGTCTCTAGACAGCCCATGGTCATATGGAGGACCGTGGGCTAATTCAGACCTAAACTGCTAGAATTGACCGCCAACTGTGACCACTGGCATGTGATCACTATCCTTTAAAACACTGATGGTTAGCTTTGGATAGTCAAGCTTGCCTTGTCCCTCCATATGCCCTAATAGGGCATTGTTTTTCTTTTTCTCACAACTTTTGCATACGAGGTCGAAATAACACAAAATTGGTGGTGTCGGAAAGATGGAAGGACAAACTACGCAGTTGTGGGAAATTTTTAGGTGACTGTACCTTTTTCCTACCTTTTTTTGTAGTCAAAGTCAAAGATGCTTAAAAACTTCAAATGCTCATATCTTTTGCATTTTTTATCGAATTTTTGCAAAAAAATTTTTCAAATCACATAGAATTTCCTAAATTTTCTGTTCATGCAATCTATTTTTCTATATCAGTTCATTTTTCATCATATTTTATCAGATTATTGATTTTCGCATAACAATCTCCTATGCTAGTCTACTTGCTCCGTTTTCATTCTTGTGACTTGCAAGTGATCATTCAGGGCTGGAACAACATCAGGAATAGCATATACAGTAGCTTGGATAGTGAAAACAATCTGGGTACATCCATTCTAATCTTTCATCCTCAATCTTGTTTTCATCACACATTTTGATTTGGGATATAAAATGAATCATTGTTTGCATACACACTTCAATTTGGGCACATAAAACAAACACTTGTCTTCATCACATATCAAAATTGGGCTTAAAATGAATCATTGTCTTCAATCACATCTTGAAATTGGGCTAAAAAGAACTATTGCTTGAAGTGTCTTCATCACATTTCAATTTCTAAGGGTAGTTAACCAAGTGCGAGTGTGAATCAAGTGTGCGTGTGTATGCTCTCTCCTCGCACCACAAGGTAACCTTGGAGATCAAAAACACCTCACTTGATTCACTTTTGTTTACCCTTTCCTAGGAGGCCTGCTAGGGGATTTCATCACCCCTAGGGATGACCTCATCCGAGGCTGAGTCGAAAGACACCCTCATTGAAATCAGAATCTTGTCACTCTTGGCTAAGCCCCAAAGAACTTTCTACCTTTGGGAAGTGAAGGTGAAGGGTGGGTTACCCCCTTCTCCTAGCTATGTGATAGGATTTCACTTTCAATTCTTAGTCAACCTCGTGTAAACATTGTCCAAACCTAATTGGCCATACCTTACATCAAACTAGACATTAGGGCATGTTGATTTGTTTTACACATGTGCTTGTTTAATCATTATCATATTCTTCAAATTCAAAATTCAAAATTTCTTGTGTCTTGTGTGAGTGATTCATGATTGTATATGTGTGATCATTTCATTAAACATTGGCAAATCAAGCTAAAACATCAAACACATAAAGATAAGTCATTCATCACATTCAAATCCAATCACACTCATCCTAATCACCCATTCTTAACCACTTCATTCCTAATCACATCCAAGTCATCCTAAATCAATCCTAATCATACCCTTGTCACTCTCCATCATCAAATCATCATTATTCTATCCAAATCATTATCCAAACAACATCATTCTAATCATTAGACTTCATCATTATCTCTATTTTTGTCAAATCAACCTTAATCCCAATCATCCCTAAACACATCCTAGTCACATCTCCATCCTTCATCCTCATCCTATCAACATCATCCTAATCATCATCCTAATAATCCATAATCTTCCAAACCATATTCCAAATCCAATCCAAAATCAACATCAATCCCAATCAACATCCAAATCCCCCAACATCATTATCAAACTCCAAATCCAAATCAACCCAATCAAAAATCAAGACCTTAATTGATCATCAAATCCAATCAACCCAAATCAACTCTATCACTTAAGTGTCATTAGTCCACCTTAAGTATAGAGAATCCCTCCTTTGAAGAAAATCAAATCATCCTAAGGTCCTGAAATTTGACTCCCAACATCACAATCACCCATTATCCTCCATTTCATCTCATATCTCTCCAACAAAATGGATCCTTATGAAGCAATGCAACACTTACAAAGACTTAGAAAAGTCTATGAGAATATGGATCCAAATGCTAAGGAAAAATGCAAAAATGACATTAAGGATATACCCTTAGCACACCTTATCATTGGAGAATCCCAAGACCCTACCCAACCTTCATCATATCAAAAAACATCCTATATATCACCCCCATCCACATAACATCAATCTTCATTCTTTCAACCTTCATCATACCTACCTTCATCCTATATACCCACACTATCAACCTCATATCAACCTTCATCATATCAACAAACATCCTACACATCATCCCCATCCACATCATATCAATCTTCATTCTTTCAACCTTCATACCAACCTACATCTTACATATCCACTCCATCAACCTCATATCAACCTTCAACCTCATACCAACTTCCATCATATCAACCTTCATCATATCAACCTTTACCCTCATATCAATCACCATCCCCTTACACATCCATGCCATCATACCAATCCAACCAATCAATAACTCCACCTTATCAATCCCCCAACCTTTGTCATGCTAACTTTGATCAAGGGAGCACCAATCTACCACACCTTATCTCCGAAATCCAAACCTTATATCAACAACCATTTCCCCATACAAATCCCCAATCCTCTACTCCCCATCCTATCAACCTTAATCCATCACCCTACCTACCTTACAATCCATCAATCCCAACCCCCCCAACACAATGTTCCTCCAATCTTAATTCATCACCCTATGTATCTCCCAATCCACAATCCCTATCACCCATACACCATCTAATCCACCATCAAATCTTCTAAATCCTAACACTATCACATCTGAAGAATCCTTGTGTGATTTCCTCCAAAGAACATCACCAAGAAAAGCAACAGAATCCCCCAAATCCTCCATCCCTCCAACACCACCATCTAGTCCAACACCTATCCTTGAACCCATCCAAGAACCATCACTACATAATCCCATCACCCACCTATCCAATCCCAATCCTAACCCCACATCATCCACCATCATTATCCATCCATTACATTGTTCTTCAACCCATTCACTCATGAAGGATGCCATCCATTAGCTATTAGCAAGGAATCAAACACCCTCATGCAATCCAACATCCACCAAACCTCTTGAGCAACCCCCTATCATAACTCAAGAACCATCATGCAGCCATGTTCAAGAACACATAAGTCAAGCACCTATCACATCCATCCAAGCACCCACCACATCTATCCCATTCACTCCCACTTCTATCCAAGCACATGAGCTATGTCAAGAATCAAATCCAAAGCATGTTGAAACATCAACCCTTTCTCCTAATCAAGATCTAACCATCCCATCTAATCCCATCCCCGATCCCCTCCCATATATTGATCAACTTATTGATCTCACCCCATCTTCTACCACCCCTTCACCATCCCCCATGAATCCTTCACCTCCATCTACCAATCCCATCCAAAATCCATCCCCTTATCCACTTGGCACAAGCACTTTCATCCGTGGTGACTCCCTTGTAGGAGGTGAACAACTTCCATCCACCACCTATCTTTCTCCAATAAATAATAGACTCGCATCTTGTTTCCAAAGCACCAAACATCCCATTGCATGTCACATACTCCAACACATGAACTATCAAGGCAAAGGCTTAGGCCTTCATGAACAAGGCATCCTAGAGCCCATCCACACCACATTCCATCCATCCTCACATGGCCTCGGCTATACATCCCAAGACAAACAAAATGAACATGTTGGTACCACCCACACACCTTCCAAAATCCATTCATCCAATCCCAAACATAGTGCATCTCATTGCACTCACAAAACATATGTTGCTATCCCTCCTCCATCATCCTATCATTTGCAAAAGCATGTGACCATCCATTTTCCTCCATCAAATTTACCTCCACTACTTCCAACTCCAAATATTCCTATTAAATCCACTTTACCTCCTATCCTACCAACTCCTCATATTCCCATCCTCAAATCTCCTCATCCATTTATCCATAAATCCACTTTTCACCCCTCCACCCATAAACCCCCTAAAATTCCCAATCAAGACCAACAAAGGCACACATCTTTCAAACATGAAGCTTCCCCCAAATCTATGGGATTCAGAAGTAATAATTTGAATGCCTCAATGCATAAAGCACAAAAGCCTAAAGATGTTATCCCTTTCAAGCAAAATCAAAAATCCAAAAGGCTATCAAAGCCCACACCATCATAAGAAAAAGCAAAAACAAAAATGGTGTGGGTCCCTAAGCAAAGATCAATCAAAACAAATGAGGCATCTACCTCCCAATCCAATCCACAATCCCAAACATCATGCTCCCCATCTAAAAATCCCATAAATCCTAAGTCTATTTGGGTCCTTAAAACCCCAAATCAGCCATTCAAAAATCCCCCATCCCGATCCCCATTACTCCCAACTCCACATCCAAAATACAAGCTTCCAAATACATCATGGTGTGTGCAACCATTGGTCTTGGTTCCCCTCCATCACTTGACATTCCCACATACCCCCATCTCTTCATCTTTCATTCACTATCCTACATATCTTCCCCATCACATTCCTATGGTCCATGCTTTTGCATAATCCACACAATCCACATCATAATCCATTCCATCTTTTCCTATATACCAACAATCCATGCAATCATAATCCATAATGCTATCCAACATGGGACCATCTTCTCCTTGCTATGGAAACAGATGCTACAGTCCCCATTCCATCAAAAAAGCAAAAAAATAAAAAAATCAAGAAAATAGTAAAGAGAAAAAATCCGTCCAATGGTGAAAACCACTCCTTGTGGCACCTTGGGCAAGTACCATGATGAAAACCCCTTGTGGGCATCATGCGTAATCACTTCTCCATCCATTTTGTATCCCTACACTTGGGGGCAAAACCATATCCTTCATCCACATCCATAATATCCTTTGCACATCTTATCCACTATCTTATCCTTATCCTATCACATTCCTATCCACTACCCCCTATTCATCCCATCATTCCCCATACATTCTATCCACTATATCCTCCTCCGTAGATATTGATGAAGACAAGGGGCAAACTATCAACAACATGCTTTGGAGACCTCTTGGCATACTCCCTTTGTAAGTATATCCTCCATCCATCTACTGCAAAGTCCATCCAGTCAAACATGAACCCATCATGCAAAATTCTAAGCATTGGGGCATATGATTCCTTGCAACCTAGCCCTTGGAGAAAATCCTAAAACCCCCCATCCATATATCATGCATACCTATCTTATCCCTCATCCCTATTTCCATCTATCTAACAGGTATCCCTATCACTTGTCCATTCATCTACCACAAATCTCCTATCCATTATCCTTTCATCGCCAATCCCCCTATCCAACCCCATCACCTTCACCTCTAGACTTGGTGTTCCCTTGTCATTGGTATCTAGCATAAAGGTTATCCACATGAAATCCAATGCAACCATCTCATAATAAACCATTCCTTTTCCAAAATCCAAAAACATCACAAAATCAAAAAATCCAAAAACATCACAAAATCAAAAAAATCCAAAAAACATCACAAAATCAAAAAATCCAAAAACATCACAAAATCAAAAAACCCAAAAACATCACAAAATCAAAAAATCCAAAAAAATCACAAAATCAAAAAATCCAAAAACATCACAAAAAAATCAAAAAATACCAAAAACAATAGAAAACACACAAAATTCCAAAAATAATTTATCCATCACAAAATCAACATTGTTCCATCAACATCTCATCATACAACACATCATCTTCCAACATCATCACATCTATCATCATCCCACATCATCATCACAAATCAGAACTACATATCATCACCACCTGCATCTTAATGTGCCTTGATCCCATGGATACAAGGTATGTAGGCCGTCTGGAATACGCAGGAAGTTTCCAGTACTCAGGTACATAAGATGCACCCATCCAACCCGCTGAGATTACACTAGATCCAAGCATCGCATTACCTATCAAAGCATTGTACCTTAATGAAAAATCATTAACTATCAAATCAACATCAACCACAACTTGTCACCATCAAATCTTGAGCCAATCTTAAACATCAAATAAGCAACATCAAATCATCAATCGATTCCTACCTTAGGATATATCTTTCCTACAATAGGCAAAATCTATCAAATCATTATCCATTTTGGCAAGAGAGACAATGCCTATTTGTTTTGGTTCGTTGGTGTTTTTGTTTTTTATTTTTATCTTTTTTCCTATTCAAAGATCACATCAAAGCTACCTTGATCTCACTATATCATGGTATGTGGTGAAAACATCTAGAATGGAGCATAGTCTTGCTTTTCTGTATGCTGTCCTTGTGGGTTGGTCTCATTACTCCAAGCTAGTATTCATATCTTGTTGATCATAGGGTCAGTTCTAGCATATTGATCCCCTTATACATCTAAGGTTCATCATACCTTTTGTGTACTAAGGACTTATGCTATGAGTCCCCTTCCCTCATCAAGACAAGGTTGTACTATCTTGGGCATGCATGGGATCATCCCTTTGTTTGTGTGTCTAGTCCATGCAAATGTTGGAAACACATCATCACCCTGGTCTTCTATACCTTGGTGAAAATATCCACTTTGCTATATCAAACCTAGGATTGCTCTAAATCATTTTCAACACAATGATAATCCACCAATCAATCTCCCAACATTATCACACTTTCATCTCACCCCTTATCCTCCAACCACTTCTACCAATTTGTTCCATCCATTTCGAGAGCACAACCATGTTGTCGTAACCCGCCTATCCTCTCAAGGGGGCATCACCCTTACCAATTATCCCCAAACCTTACCCTATTCTTCTAAGCCAAAATCTTTTTTCTATCCAATCCAACTCTATGTTTTAACTTCTTTGAAATGATGTTACTTAGCCACAACACTATCTCAAAGAGGGGCAAATGTAGACACCTAAAATTGACTTACTCTGCAAACCAATTTATCCCTTCTGTTAATTGAATAAATTCAATTAATCCTGAACCACCTGTCTATCCCTTGTGATCAATTAATTCATTTAATTTATCACTAGACCTTACAACAATATCCTCATCTATTAAATAAATATTTCTAATATTTATTTGGCTATTTTGTCCATCTCCCTAATCCATATTAATTAGATAAAATCATTCTTATCTAATTAATCTAGCCTACTAATTGACCTACCCTACCCTAGCCTAGCCTACCTCATCCTAGCCCTAGGATCAATTAAGTAAAACCTCTGTTTAATTAATCCTAACCTCTCATTTTGGTGGTCAAACCTAGTTTAACACCCTTCCCCACATCCTCCAAATAAAAAATTAAAACAAATCACACATCACATTTACTTCTCTTACAAACCCTTTACCTCACCCATCCTCATTCATTACCTCTTATCCCCAAATGAATTCTTAATTCATTTCCCATTTCCCAAATGAATTTTTAATTCATTTCCCATTCTTTCACACCCATACCTCATTTATCACCTCTTTTTCCCCAAAATGAATAAAATATTTACTTTTATTCCTAGCCCTTGATCTCATCTTCTAATCCTCACCCTCCATCCTCATTTCCAAAACTCTATAAATGAGACCCCTCTCTAAGCCATTAGGAGGGACTTCTTCATGCATCAAACCTCTGCCAAAATCACTCCACAATCTCCTCATCACACTATCATAATGTCAAAATTATCCCTCATCATCATCTCAATCTCTATATGAATCCACTTGTCTCTCATCCTATTGTGTTGAAAAGCATTAAGCAATCCACATTAGTTATTCTAGTCATGGGTAAAATCTGAGGAGCTCTATTGGGTGCTATAATAGGTGAAATCTGAATGAAGAGTAAAACTAATCTAATTCATAAACAAAATGATTATACCTTTGTTGAGACCTCACGAATCCATGCGGGAAGGAGATGCGCCATGTAGCTCCTCAAGATTGTTCCCGTGATTAGATTGCAGATGTGGATTGCTCAAGTGCTCAACACAATGGAGATGAGAGACAAGTTGATTCAGATGGAGATGGGGGATTGAGACAAGATTTTGGCAGAGGTTTGATAGGATTAGGAGATTGGGGAGTGATTGTGACAGAGTTCTGATGCATTATATGGTCTTATCAAATGGCTTAGAGAGGGGTCAATTTATAGGATTTTGGAGATGAGGATGGAGGGTCAGGATTCATCTGATCAGATCAAGGGCTAGGAATAAAAGTGAATCTTTTATTCCTAGGGATTGAATTAAAAAATCCCATTTTGGGAAGAGTGGGGGATAGTGCGAGACATCTGAATATTAAATTTAGTGAGTGCGAGACATCTGAATATTAAATTCAGTGAGTGGGAGACATCTGAATATTAAATTCAGTAAGTGGATGAGTGGGGGACAAGGTTAATTAAGTGGCATCTTAATTAACTTAAGTCTAGGTTAATTAGATAATCAGGATTTATCTAATTAATCAGGGATTAGGGAAAAGGATAAATCAATTAAATGAATATTAGGAATATTCATTCAATTAATAGGATAGGGTTGTAAGGTTAAATGGATTATTAGACGAATTAATTGATCACAAGGGATATGCTGATGGGGAGAGTGGATTAGTGCAGAGGTATGGAAAATTAGTTTGCAAAACAGTCCAATTTTAGGTGTCTACATTTGCCCCTCTTTGAGATGGTGTTGCGGCTAAGCAACATCATTTCAAAGAAGTTGAAACATAGAGATGGATAGGATAGAAAAAAGATTTTGGTTTGGAAGAATAAGGTTTAGGGATAATTGGTAAGGGTGATGCCCCCTCGAGAGGATAGGCAGGTTGCGAGAACACGGTTGTGCTCTCGAAATGTATGGAACAGATTAGTAGCTGTGGGCAGAGGATAAGTGGTAGGATGAAAGGATGATGATGTTCAAAGATGATTGGTGGATGATCATTGTGTTTGAAACTGAATTTGAGCAATCCTAGGTTTGATATAGCAAAGTGGATTTGTTCACCAAGGTATAGAAGACCAGGGTGATGATGTTTATCCAACATTTGTATGGACTAGACACGCAGACAAAGGGATGATCTCATGCATGCCCAAGATAGTACAACCTTGTCTAGACGAGGGAAGGGGACTCATAGCATAAGCCCTTAGTACAAAAAAGGTATGATGAACCTTAGATGCATAAGGAGATCAATATGCTAGAATCGACCCTATGAGCAATCAAGATATGAATACTAGCTTGGAGTAATGAGACCAACCCACAAGAACAGCATACAAAAGCAAGACTATGCCCCAATCTAGATGTTTTTGCCACATACCATGATATAGTAAGATCAAGGTAGCTTTGATGTGATCTTTGAATAGGACAAAAGATAAAAATCAAAAACCAAAAGACCAATGAATCAAACAAGTAACCATTGTATCTTTTGCCAAGATAGATGATGATTTGATAGATTCTACCTATCGTAGGAAAGATATATCCTAAGGCAGGAATTGATAGATGATTTGATGATGTTGTAAAAGTGGCTCAAGATGTGATGGTGACAAGTTGTGATTGATGCTGATTTGATAGTTGATGATTTTGATTAAGGACAATGCTTTGATAGGTGATGCGATGCTTGGATCTAGTGTAAGCTTATTGACGATAGATGATGAGAGTGTGATGGAGCAAGTTTTATTTGTGTGATGGATAGATTATTTTTGGAATTTTGTGTGTTTTCTATTGTTTTGGGATTTTTTGATATTTGGGATGTTTTTGGATTTTTTGATTTTGTGATGTTTTTGGATTTTGTGATTTTTGGAAAAGGAATGGTTTATTATGATGGTTGCCTTAGATTTCATGGGGATAGCCTTTGTGCTAAATACCAATGACAAGGGAACACCAAGTCTAGAGGTGAAAGTGATGGGGTTGGATAGGGGGATTGGATAGCTGATTCATGATAGATGAATGGACAAGTGATAGGGATGCGTGGATGCAAGATTGGGATGAGGATTTTCTCCAAGGGCTAGGTTGCAAGGAATCATATGCCCCAATGCTTAAGATTTTTGCATGATGGGCTCATGTGTGAATGGGTGGACTTTGTAGGAGATGGATGGAGCATATACTGACAAAAGAAGTATGTCAAGAGGTCTCCAAAGCATGTGGTTGATATGTTGCCCCTTGTCTTTATCAAGATCTAGGGTGAGAGATGGTTACAACAAGATTGGATAGGAATATGATAGGATAATGATAAGACAGTGGATAAGATGTGCAAAGGATATGATGGATGTGGATGAAGGGTATGGTTTTGCCCCCAAGTGTAGGGATACAAAATGGATGGAGAAGGGATTACGCATGACGCCTACAAGGGGTTTTCATCATGGTACTTGCCCAAGGTGCCACAAGGAGTGGTTTTCACCATTGGATGGATTTTTTTCTTTACTATTTTCTTTATTTTTTTATTTTTTTCCTTTTTTGCTTTTTTTGACTTTTTTGACTTTTTTGATGGAAGGGGGACTCTAGCGTCTGTTTCCATAGCAAGGAGAAGATGGTCCCATGTTGGATAGCATTATGGATGATGATTGCATGGATGTTGGTAGATAGGAGATGGAATGGATGGTGGATAATAGAGTATGGTGTGGATTATGCAGATTATGATGTGGACTATGCAAAAGCATGGACCATAGGAATGTGACAGGGAGGATATGTAGGATAGTGAACAAAAGATGGAGAGACAGGGGTATGAGGGAATTGCAAGTGGTGGAGGGGAACCAAGACCAATGGTGGCACACATCATGATGTATTTGGAAGCTTGTACTTGGGATGTGGAGTTGGGAGTAATGGGGATCGGGATGGGGGATTGTTGGATGGTTGATTTGGGGTTTCAGGGACCCAAATAGACTTAGGCATTATGGTATTTTTAGATGGGGAGTGGGATGTGGATGCCTCATTAGAGTTTTGTGCTTTTCGTTTAGGGACCCACACCATTTTTGTTGTTGCTTTTGCTTGTGATGGTGTGGGATTGGATAGCCTTTTTGATTTTTCAGGTTGATTGGAAGGAATAATATCCTTAGGCTTTTGTGATTTATGAGTTGAGGCATTCAAATTTTTGAATCCCATGGATTTGGGGGAAGCTTCATATTTGAAAGATGTGTGCTTTTGTTGGTCTTGATTCAGGATTTTAATGGACTTATGGATGGAGGGGTAAAAAGTGGATTTTTGGATAGATGGATGATGTGATTTGATGATTGGGATATTGGGAGTTGGGAGGATAGGAGGTAAAGTGGATTTGTGGATAGGGATGTTGGGAGTCGGTAGGATAGGAGGTAGAGTGGATTTGATGGGGATATTTGGAGTTGGAAGGAGTGGAGGTAAAGTGGATGGAGGGAGATGGATGGTCACATGCTTTTGCAAATGGTAGGATGAGGGAGGAGGGATGGCGACATATGTTTTGGGAGTGTGATGAGATGCACCATGTTTGGGATTGGGTGAATGGATTTTGGAAGGTGGATGGATGGTATCAACATGTTTGTTTTGGTTGTCTTGGGATGTATAGCCAAGGCCATGCAAAGATGGATGGAATGTGGTGTGGATGGGCTCCAAGATGCCTTGTTTGTGAAGGCCTAAGCCTTTGCCTTGGTAGTTCATGTGTTGGAGCATGCGACATGCAATGGGATGTTTGTTGCTGTGGAAACAGGACGTGAATCCATTAATTGTTGGAGATAGATAGGTGGTGGAAGGAAGTTGTTCGTCTCCTACAAGCAAGTCACCACGAATGAAAGTGCTTGTTCCAAGTGGATAAGGGGATGGATTTGGGGTGGGATTGGTAGATGGAGGTGAAGGATTAATGGGGGATGGTAAAGGGGTGGTAGAAGTTGATGGAGGATCAATAAGTTGACCAATAGATGGGAGGGGATTGGGGATGGGATTAGATGGGATGGGTAGATCTTGATTAGGAGAAGGGGTTGATGTGGAAGTGGAAGTGACTTGGGTAGATGTTATGGGTGCTTGGATTGATGTGATAGGTGCTTGACTTATGGGCTCTTGAACATGGCTACATGATGGTTCTTGACTTATGATAGAGGGTTGTTCAAGAGATTTGGTGGTTGATGGATTGCATGAGGGTGTTTGATTCCTTGCTAATAGCCAATGGATGACATCCTTCATGAGTGTATGGGTGGAAGAATAATATAATGGATGGATAATGATGGTGGATGGTGTAGAAATAGGATTGGGATTGGATAGGTGAGTGATGGGATTAGGTGGTGATGGGTCTTGGGTGGGTTCAAGGATAGGTGTGGTACTGGATGGTGGTGTTGGAGGGGTAGAGAATTTAGGGGATTCCATTGCATTGCTTGGTGATGTTCTTTGGAGGAAATGCCCCAAGGATTCTTTGGCTGTTGTGATGTTAGGATTTGGAAAATTTGATGGTGGATTAGATGGTGGATGTGTGATAGGGGTTGGTGGATTGGGAGATACATAAGGTGATGGATTAAGGTTGATAATGTTGGAGGGATAATGTGTTGAGAGATTTGGGATTGATGGATCGTAAGGTAGGTAGGGTGATGGAGGGATTGGAGGATGGGGATTAGGGGATGGGGGATTTGCATGGAGAGATGGTTGTTGGTAGAAGGTTTGGATTTTGGAGATAACATGTGATAGATTGGTGTTCCCTTGATCAAGGTTATCATGACAAAGGGTGGGGGATGGATAGGTTGGAGGTATTGGTTGATTGGATAAGTATGATGGCATGGATGTGTAAGGGGATGAAGATTGATATGAGGGTAAAGGTTGATATGAGGAAGGTTGATATGATGGAAGTTGGTATGAGGTTGAAGGTTGATATGAGGATGATGGAGGTTGATATGATGATGATGGAGGTTGATATGACAATGATGGAGGTTGATATGAGGTTGATGGTGTGGATATGTATGAGGTAGATTGGTATGAAGGTTGAAAGAATGACGAGTGACATGATGTGGATGGGGATGAGGTGTAGGGTGTTTGTTGATATAATGAAGGTTGGTATGATGTCAATGGTGTGGATATGTAAGATGTTGAAGGTTGATATGATGAGGGTTGATATGATGAAGATGGGGGAGGGGTTTGGGATTCTCCAATGATGAGGTGTGCTAAGGGTATATCTTTAATGTCATTTTTGAATTGTTCCTTAGCATTAGGATCCATGTGCTCATAGACTTTTCTAAGTCTTTGTACTTGTTGTATTGATTCATAAAGATCCATTCTATGGGAGATAGTATGGGATGATGGGGGATGATGAATGATTGTGATGTTGGGGATCAAATTTCAAGACCTTAGGATGATTTGATTTGATTTGATTTGTTTTGATGGATGGTTCTCTATGCTTAAGATAGACCAATGATCTTAAGCAAGAGGGTTGATTGGGGTTGATTTGATTAGGTGATCAATTAAGGTCTTGATTTTTGATTGGGTTGATTCAGATTTGGAGTTTGATAATGATGTTGGGGGATTTGGATAATGATTGGGATAATTGTGGTTGGGCTTTTGGATGAGGGGATTGATGGAGGATGAAGGAGACTAGGTCCTTAATCAAGGTTTAATTTGCAAAAGATGATCTTTGATTAAGGATTAGGAATTGGAAGGTTTGATTAGAGTTGACAATGGATGAGGGATGACTGATGTTGGATTTGGGATTTGATAAATGGGGGGACGGTTTAGCGGTGTTGGGAAGAAAACAGGGCTCGATGTGAGGGGGGTGCGGGGGGATGGACGTGATCCCCCACTGACAGGGGTTTGGGGGCGTAGCCTCCCGACCAGAATTTTTTTGAAAATGGGCTTATAGAATTGATGTTTTTGATGGGAAAATTTGATTTTGAGACATGGATGAAGAAGGTGCTAAAACAGATGGAAAATGGCACTGAAATAGAGAGGAAATGGCACTAAAGGATGTGAATGGTTGGATTGATGGATGAATTTGATTTTTCTTGGCAAGTAGACAAACAATCAAGCAAGAAAACACAATGGTTAAAGGTTTGATTTATGAAAAAATGTGATAATCAAGCATGTACAACCTTAGAGATTTGGGCCACTAAAACAAAGGTTCATAGTGGGGGAACATCCAAGGGATCGGCACCTTACGAGCATCTGATAAACCACTTAAGGTTTTGACTAGCTCTACTAGGAGTTTAATATACCTCGAGGGTACTACTTCCTTTCAAGCTAGCACCAAATGGTAAGTGCTCATACCGATTAGACTTGGCTTTTGCCTTATCCTTAATTTATATATAGCAGACTGGATGAAAGTACCACTTGGGGTCACCAATGAGTTCTCTGAATGGGTGTGTCTCAAGGGCAAGCCCACGTCCTAAAAAGAAAAATAGAATAGAACCATTTCTCTTCACCCAAGATCCTTTTGAAGGCAAGAGGAGAGGATACTTTGATTCTACCCTATGGGATAACACAAATGTGCAAGTGCACAAGACACGGAAAACAAGAGCTAATGTTGGTTTTAAGCCCAAATTGAAAATATGCCTAAAGTTGTTTGTTGCAAGCAATGATTAATTTTAAGAACACCAATATTAAATGTTTGGCACACACACAAAGATTTGATTGATTTGTTGATTTTAATGCACCAAATTGAAACATGTGTCTAAGCTAGCATGCAAAAAGGGTTCATTTTAAGAGCCCAATTGAAATGTTTTTGCTAGACTAAGATAAAGAAACACCATGCAACAGATTGTTAGTGTCCTCAAGTGATGGTGATAACCTGCAAAAACTATTAGTCCCTGCACAGAGAAGAAAAGTCAATTTTTGAAATGGTGCCAAAATAGACAGTTAAGAGCACCACTTTAGAAAGGAGATGGTGACACTGGCAGAAAATAGACAGAGATTCTGACCCTTACACAGATGGCGCTAATCCACAAGATAGCACTAATACGAGACCCCGAAGGCACCAAAACAGAATATGGCGTTACAGAGTTAGACAGAAGGTGTGACTACTGTAAATAGTGCTAATACAAGACACATAAAGTGCCAAAACATAAGATGGTGTTACAATATGACAAGGAAGGTGCTACTACTGTAAATAGCGCTAATACAAGACCCATAAAGCGCCAAAATAGAAGATGGCATTACAATATGACAAGGAAGGCGCTAAATAAGGAGATAGTGCTAAAATAGGCCTATGAATGCGCCACTGCATGCTGTCAAAGGTTCTAATCACAATTTGAAGATAGCGTCGTTCTAGACAGATAGCCTCGATACGGGGCTAAAATGCGTCCAACCTGCAAAAAAGTATTTTTCTTGAACAACACAAAGAGTCAGACAGTAAAGTTGAGGTCTTGTTAGCCTTGTTAGTGTAACAGATGAAGAAAACGAGACAAAATGATAACCGAAAAATGTGCTTAGATTTTAGAAAAATTTTGGCATAACCTCCCCTTGTATTTTCTATTTTTCCTGCAAAATAGAGAGCATTTTAGGCTTTAAAAGCAGTGGGAAGATCAAAGAAAGAAGACATGTGAGTGGAGAGTAGTATAGAGAATGCTCTGTTGGGATGGCACCAAAATAGAGGATAGCGCTAATATCTGACAATGATAGCGCTACTGCGAGGGGTGGATGGCGTCGCACCTGTAAAAACACGTCTATGCACACAAAAACTCACACATCAAGTTAGATTCGAACCTTGTCGGTCCCACCAGGCATGCCAATGTAATAGGTGAAATCTGAATGAAGAGTAAAACTAATCTAATGCATAAACAAAATGATTATACCTTCATTGAGACCTCACGAATCCATGCGGGAAGGAGATGCGCCATGTAGCTCCTCAAGATTGTTCCCGTGATTAGATTGCAGATGTGGATTGCTCAAGTGCTCAACACAATGGAGATGAGAGACAAGTTGATTCAGATGGAGATGGGGGATTGAGACAAGATTTTGGCAGAGGTTTGATAGGATTAGGAGATTGGGGAGTGATTTTGATAGAGTTCTGATGCATTAGATGGTCTTATCAAATGGCTTAGAGAGGGGTCAATTTATAGGATTTTGGAGATGAGGATGGAGGGTCAGGATTCATCTGATTAGATCAAGGGCTAGGAATAAAAGTGAATCTTTTATTCCTAGGGATTGAATTAAAAATTTCTATTTTGGGAAGAGTGGGGGATAGTGGGAGACATCTGAATATTAAATTCAGTGAGTGGGAGACATCTGATTATTAAATTTAGTAAGTGAATGAGTGGGGGACAAGGTTAATTAAGTGGCATCTTAATTAACTTAAGTCTAGGTTAATTAGATAATCAGGATTTATCTAATTAATTAGGGATTAGGGAAATGGATAAATCAATTAAATGAATATTAGGAATATTCATTCAATTAATAGGATAGGGTTGTAAGGTTAAATGGATTATTAGATGAATTAATTGATCACAAGGGATATGCAGATGGGGAGAGTGGATTAGTGCAGAGGTATCTACAGGTGCAACTCCTCCCCTCTTGGATTTGTGAGTCAAAAGGAAGGTATAATCGTGTGTTTTTGCATTTGATTCATATTAAATCTTCATTTTATTCTCATTAATCACAAAACCCATGCCATTTTTTTTGAAACCCTAGTCTCATTTGGCATGCAGTCGAAGAGTTGCCACATAGGAATCAAGAAGTGCCAGAAAAGAAATATGTATACAAAAAATATTAAAACCCTCATAATTTTTTGACACAATTTTTGTATTTACAGAGAGGATGGAGCACAACCATGAAAGAAGAAGCATTTTTTTTGTACAAAAGGAACAATCCATCTCAAAATTTTCAAAACCCTAGTGCCATTTTTACATCTACAGTAGAGATGATCAAAGAGGAAGTATACACAGAGATGGTCGTGACAGGAAAATGTGTTTTTGTAAAGAAATATGAAATCCTCTTCATATTTTCAAAACCCTTATCTTGTTTTACATCTACAGTCAAGAAAAAGCTATACACAGGAATAGATGCAAAAGAGAGGTCATTTTCTTCAAGAAAATACAATACCCATCACTTTTTTAGAAGACCCTTATCTTTCTTTTTCAGTCACAGTGAAATGTGTGAAAAAAGAGAAGGCCAAACCAAGAAACTCACCTCATATAGTTTCAGAAGAAGGGAGATAGCAAGCCACAGCCTCATTTTTGTATCAAAACCTCAGGATACAGGTTACAAATTGCAGGAAAAGATTCAGAGAATGATGAGAAAGATTGTTAGAAATTACAATGAATGTACAGTCATCATGGTTGGGACCATTCAAGAGGAAAAGCCATAGAAAATAACATGAAAATGCCAAAAAAAGACTCAGAAGAATGATTACCTTTTTCCTGTGCTTGATTTTGACATAGAAATTCCAGAGGAATAGGCTAGAGAAGCCAAAACCTATTTTGCCAAATGTTTAAGTTGTAGAGCCAAAACAATGGAGAATGCAAAATCAAAAGTAAGATAACTTTTAGGGTTATCTTTTGTTTTTGTTTGATGGTCCATTGTTTCTTTTGTCATTTTTGACTTTGTAAACAAAGATAAATCATTACCTTATCTACCCATGGTTGAGACTTTGTCTTGATAGATTCCTGATGATCATGATTTGGAGGGGCTGACAACACATATCTCTTTTGCATTTGATTTTGATAAAGTCAAAAATCATCATCATGAGAAAGAAAGGTTAATGCCTTATAGACTTTTTCAATACCTTTGTTCCTATATGGTCGACTAATGATATGACCAAATATGCCTTAAGTGTAAAACTTAGTTATCATATGCAAATAGGTTAGAGTTTCCTCAAATCATGCAGGGTGGCCGAATGTTCAAGGAAGTTCTTTCATGACTTATGCATTTCTTAATGCATTGAGAGTCAAAGATGAAACATCATGTGAAGACAAGGTAGTACATACATGAAGAGTGCATTATTTGCATGATAAATGAAGGCAGGGGGTATCATTTGTGTTTTTTTTTTTGGCAATGTGTGGAGTAATAAGGGTTAATTTTTGCCTTGATGCATGTGAGATGCAACTAGGAGATTATTTCTTGCATGGAGGCATAAGGGGATATTTTCTTTCTTTTAAGTCCTATTTGCATTAAATCATCCAAATTTGTGTAAATTAGGCAAGTGTAATTGGAGAGATAAGGTGTTTGTTTGTTTTTCATCTTTCATGCATGACTTTACAACTAAAAACAATGCAAGTAAATAATAAAGTAATTTTTTACAAATTACTTTATCATTTTTCACTTGTAAAATCATAGAAAATAGAACAAAATGTAACTAATAGTAAAGTAAGTATCACTTAATTACTTTATTATTTACTCACATCATTTTTTGCAATGCAAGATCATGCAAAATAGATGAGTTTAGTTAACTGAGGCTATTCAGAGACTTTTGCATGATTTAGAGGGCAATTTGAAGAGTTTTGGTCAACTTCTTGGTCAAACATATGGAGAGGATCAAATTGGAGCTATTTTTGCTCAATCTGTGACAGTTTGGACCCTTATTTTTAGGGATTTCTTGGTTTGCTCATGGATCACTTTTGAGGGCTTATTTTTAGAGGCAGTTAGCTGCAGTTCTATTTTTCATGCCTCTTGGATAGAGCAAGCTATATATTATAAAGAAAAAATTAGATTTTGCTAGTTCTTACCTTTTTTGCTCTTTACACTTTGAGAGAGAAAGAAGGTTTTGTAAATCATTTGATTACAGATTTTATAGTGATTATAGCAGGTTACAAGTTCCATTTTCTTGTCTTTTATGCAGTATTTTCCTTTATTTTTCATTGGAATCAAGTGTTTGTGTTTCCATTAATGCTACTTGTATGGGTGATTTGATGTAATTTTATTGTGTTTAAATATCAAAACCTTTAAAATTACTTTCTCATTCTTACTTGCAAGTGTTAAGCATAGTGATATCACAGGTCTTAGGTTGTGTTACTAAAATCTTTTTATTTCATGTTGTGAAAAGTCCTTTTTCCTTCATAAAGAAGATAATTTACAGCCTTCCTTAGAAACATTTTTGTGATTGCATTGCCAAAAGTGGATTGTGTGAATAGATTTTTGAGATCTATTGTGAAGTCATATTTGTAAGTTTTCCATAAAAAATTAGGTGCATCACCACATTTACAGTTTTAGTTTTAGTGATTCCATTAGATCTTTTTTACCCTTTTCCTGCAAATTTAATTATTTTATCAAGGGAACCAGCCCATCTGGAGGTTCAAGCTCATCATAGGTCACCCACAACCTAAGTTTGATCCCATGTTTCGAAGGATTGCAGAGTTTCATAACTTTACATAAGGGTGCATTCCTAATCGACAATAATCAACTAGGCTAGTTTTAAGCTATAGGATAGGGTAGATTAATTAAATAAACATGATTTACTTAATTAATTAGATTTAGGAAAGTGGAAAAAATAACTAAATAAATATATAACATATTTATTTATTTAAGTGGGATGAAATTGTAAGGTCTAGTGATAAAATTAGATGAATTAATTTATCACAAGGGATGAATTAGTGATAAATGGCTAATGGTGAATGGTTTAGGATAACTTAATTAAATAAATTGGATTTATTCAATTAATTAGTGAAGGGTTAAATTAGTGATGTGAAGATGTGGGAAAGTGGCTTTCCAAAATGGATGATGATTGATGGATTTTGCCTATTGTAGGAACGATATATCCTAAGGCAGGAATCAATTAATGATTTGATCATGCCCATCATAAGAATGATATATTCTAGGGCATGGTTTTGATGGTTGATGTTGTAAGATTGGCACAACATATGATGATTACAAGTTGTGGTTGATGTTGATTTGATAGTTGATGATTTTTGTTAAGGGGTGATTGCTTTGATAGGTGATGCAATTCTTTAGATATTGCATTTGGATCTAGTGTAATCTTAGAGGATAGGGACCATCCAAGTGGGTTGGATGGGTGCATCTTATGTACCTGAGTACTGGAAACTTCCTTCGTATTCCAAACTGCCTACATACCCTCTATCCATGGGATCAAGTCACATTAAGATGCAGGCGGTGATGATATGTAGTTTTGATTTGTGGTGATGATGTTTTGATGATATGTTTAGATTAGTGATGGGATGATGTTGATTTGGATGATGATGTTGGAATGATTATTTTTGGATTTTGTAGATTTTTTGAATGTTTTTGGATTTTTGGATATTTTGATTTTTTTTGGATTTTGTGATTTTGAAGGTTTTGGATGGGGTATGATTTTATTATGGGATGGCATTGGATTAAATTTAGATAGCCTTTGTGTTAAGTACCAATGACAAGGGAACACCAAGTCTAGAGGTGGAAGTGATGGGGTTGGATAGGGGGACTAGTGATGAAAGATGATGGATAGGTGATTCATGATAGATGAATGGACAAGTGATAGGGATGCATGTTAGATAGATGGAAGATGGGGATAAAGATTTTCTCCAAGGGATAGGTTGCAAGGAATCATATGCCCCATTCTAGGTACAATGCTTAGGAATTTGTATGATGGTTGTGTTGGGTCTTTCTCTCCGAATCAGCAAAGGGTTTGCCAGTTCCAATGCATAGGCAGATTTGGCCAACAAATACAGGAGGTTACGTGAGCTGCCTCCCCTTCACTTCTAGTTATGTCACACCAAGGAGGGGATCCCTATAGCTAAAGATTTAACCTTGACTCGCCCAATGACAAAAAGATTTAGCTTTACAACAATAGGCAAAATACTCTCATGTTTGGACCGAGATTTGCATGATAAGTCACAAGGTTGGTAGTGTTCTTGGACATATCTAACTGGTTAGGAATGAGAGTATGCAGGGGTCCTATTTCTACTCCAACAACTAATAGGTTAGAATTATGAAATGATTTGTTTTAATGTTTTGGATGCAAGACAAGGGGTTTTGGATCATAACTACTGCACAAGGGCAGACCAGTGCTTATCTCATGGCAAGGAGTCAACTAGACGTATACAAGTGAATGATTTGCACTGGCATTCAAGTTTCAAGGGGTCAGATTGGTGCTTGCCTTACAAACATCACCCAAGAATGAGTATTTAGCTATCTCTACTTACAAACATCCATGCTACCATATAATCTTCTTCATACTTAACCTAAAATAGTTTAATCCACTCCTTGAATGGAAGTCACAGATCAAGCATGCAATATAGAAATCTATATCCTAGAATCTTAGTAACCCATAGCAACTAGATTAAAAAGAAGGGATGCATACAACAAATGGAGACAACCAGCTAAACACATGCAATGAAGCATTTTTCATATAAAAATGACATGAAACTGAACATGTGTGCAACATGCATTCAAATGCAACTCATAAACTCACAAAAGAGACAGAACAACCAAGAAATGCTCTATTTTTCATTATCTCTCCCAAAAATTGCCCAAGTCTTCAACAACCAGAAAAATGAGTGACACAGTTCGCTTATACAACAGGAACATGTACTCAGCAATTAATTACAGGGTCATTTCAAAATGCTACTAGATACAATACACCATCTGAATGGCACCAAAAATATTCAATGCAACCGTAAGAAGAAGAGGAAAGGGCAGGTGGGTTTGGGATGTGAGTCGCCGACTGAAGATTTTCTCCCTTAATCGGGTAGTTGACCTGTCAATCAAGACCATGCCTCTGCAATTTTTTCCATTAATGGCCAACCTACCTGCAGCTTCTGGAAACGCAGCAGTTTGCATGTTCAGGAACTTTTCCTGCCTGGAATGCATCTGTGAACACAAGAAATCCTCTCTTTCTAAAAATTTAAAACTGGCTGTCGATTTCTATCTTCCCGCTGAGATCTATGGCTTCAAATCACACATCTACCATGAAAATCCATATCGGCACCATTGAAAAGTCTTCCACCTATGAGATCGCACCACGTAGGTGCCCTTTTTCCATCGCTGACTTTTCCCTCTCCCATTTTACCTTTTTCACCCATTTTTGCCTTTTAATATTTGTATATGCAGTTGTATATACATACAACTAACTTGGACATGTGGCACCTGCTGATTGGTTTGCCATCACTAAATATTTGTATCTCCATCGATGAGCCATTGTATCTTCATTTGCATCTGTGGTTGCATACGAGATTGTATATACATACAATCACCAACATACAAGGGTGGACCCCAAATCTTTTGTAAAACAAATTTAAAATTACCATCGGGTCTAAGCCTTGTATCTAACTCCTTTGTATATCGCATATACAACTGCGAATATACAAGCAAAACATACATACAATCAGACTTCTGCCTTTATCAACTAGAATGTATATTCATTTCAAGTTCGAGCCTTGCATCTTAGGATTGCATATTCCTCTGTATGTTCGATTGCATGTGCAAACATACAATCATATATATACACAATTGGTGGACCCCACCATCGCTTAAGGATTCTTGAACTTTGACCACAACCTGCCTTGTATGTTTCACTTGTATTTGCACATTGTATGTCCAATTGTATATTGGAAACATACAATCCCAATATACAACTACGGATCTCACCTTTTTCACAAATGCAACTAACTTTATGGCCACGTCCACCCTTACACATGCCTACTTGTACATTCACTTATATGTGCAATTGTATGTACACTATACAATGGCGGATGCCAACCTGTACATACAACAAATTTGAAACAATTTTGATTCCAGCCCTTGTATATTCTGTTGTATATGCAATTGTACATTGGAGATACATTCAACTTGACATACAAGGAAATGCCTTTAACTTTTCAACTCTGCTCTTGTATGCATCCACCAGGCCCAATTTAATAACCTTTGAAATCTGGGATTGTATATTCTGCCTTGTATGTCAAATTGTATTTGTCACATACATACAAACCCCTTTGCACATACCTGCGGACCTGACCACTATTTTAACCTGATTTGAATCTTTTTGAAGTCCGACTGTTGTATATCACCCGTTGTATATTCGAACATACAACAAAATGTACATGTAATTATTTTGATACAACAACAGAATATACCAAGAATTTGTGATGTATATCCACTTTTTTACCTTCAGAAATGCACCCAAATGACACATACAAACTCGATATGCATACAATAATGCATACAACTATTTTTTCACCATTTATGAAGCCGATTGAACTTTCCTCTCAGGTTTGGCCAATGTATATCTGCACTTGTACATACAAAGATATAATGGCCATATACAAAGAACGATACATACAACTGTGAAGGTAGAGGGACTTAGAATTTTTTTGGGTTTTTTCTGAAAATGCTTGCGGATGTAAATGCTCGAAACCCAAACTAGTAGGAAGCACCAACAGGTTGAATGCTTAGAAGGGATGGATGGACTTTGTAGTAGATGGATGTATGGAGGATATGCTTGGAAAGGGATGTATGTCGAGAGGTGTCCAAAGCATGTTTTGATGTTTTTCCCTTGTCTTTATCAAGATCTAAGGAGGAAGATATAGTGGATAGGATGGATGGGAGATGATAGGCTAGATAGGAAGATGGCAGATATGAATATGATAAGATAGGTATATGGATAGGATATGGATAAGGATGTTATGGTTGTGGATGAAGAGTATGATTTTTCCCCCAAGTGTAGGGTACAAATGGATGGGAAAGGGATTGCACATGACACCCACAAGGAGTTTTCATCATGGTACTTGCCCAAAGCACCATGAGGAGTGGTTTTCACCATTGGACAAATTTTTTCACTTTACTATTTTCTTGATTTTGGAACTTTTTTTTTCTTTTTGATGGAAGGGGGACTTTAGTGTCTATTTCCATATTAAGTGGAAGATGGTCCCATGTTGAATAGTTGGAGGATGATGGATGGATGTTGGTAGATAGAGGGAGATGGAATGATGTGTATTATGTAAGGTTTATGCAAAAGCATGTACCAAAGGGATGTGATGAGGGAGATGTGTAGGATAGTGGATGAAAGATGGAGAGATGAAGGTATGTGGCTCCCCTCCATGATCAAGTTGCAATGCCCCCACCCTAAATCTTGATCCTCTTCATCGTCGTAGTTCTACATTGGTCCACAATTGTCTCAGTAGTATTACTTTTTGAATTCTTTATTTTAAGTACTTTGGGTTCTATTATTTTTTGCATTATAATTTGTAGTGTCAGCCATTTGGTTTTGAATTTATTTTTATTAGGGTTCCCGCCTACCTTAGCACATGTGAAAGAATCTCTCAGAGCATGATGCCGGCTAAGGCATTTACTCCTCGACTAGATGAAGGAATTGTGAAAGGTTTAGATTGTGGTGTTGTTTTGAAGGGTGATGGTGGTTCTGGCAGTCCCAAGACCTTCAAGGAGGCTCTCGACGTTAACAATGCCACCCCCCTTCCCGAAGATGCATGCTTCCAAGTGCACGAGGAGGGAGAGGGGGCTCGGGAGGTGGTGGGTGTGGCAGAAGTAAAGGCAAAGATGGCATTGAGCAAGGTAAGGGTTCTAGTGTGGAATGCAAATTGGTCCTTCATCTGAATGATGGTATGCAGTTGGCTGTAAATGTTAAAGAAAATAGACTTAAGAAAGTGACTTTGTTCTTTCTTTGCTTGGATGTTGATAAATTGCCTGCGCGGAAATTTTTTTATCACTGGTTATTTATAGTTTGGGGGAAAAAATGGGGGTTTCTATTTTGTTTTGTAGAATGGTGTCCAAGGGAATATTTGTTATCATTTTAAAGAATCATTCTATGCAGAGGAAAATTATTGAAAAGGAAATGTGGAATGTAGGGAGTTCATTGTTTAAGGTCTTTCCGTGGTCCCCAGATGCCTCTATGCAAGATATTAAATTTTTCCCAGTCCCTTGATGGTTGTTAATTAAATCTATTCCCATTCAATTGTGGGCCTTCATTCCCAAACTGTTGGAACCACTGGGGAAAGTTTTAAAAATAGAGGATACTAAGATGACTCTTCCTCATATGTATGCTAGGGTTCTTGTATCCTTTAAGCTAGGAGTTAATATCCTAGAATGTATTCAAGTAAATCTTGAGAATAAATCCATTGAATGTGTGGTAGTAGGTCTGGGGGGTCTCAACTCCTACTTTTTGTGTAAATCTGATGGTCTTCAAAGGAAGGATTGTCCTATCTTTAATAGAAGAAAGAAAGGGATTAGGTTTAAACCTGATAAATCTGAGTTGCATAATTCTAGGTTGGGGAGAGGTGGGGTTCGCTCTGTCTCGACCACTGTGGCAGAAGAGCCTGCTCATGTGGTGGCTGAGGTAGGACCAAACCCTCATTCTTCCCAAAATGTATCTAGTTAGTTTGATGGAGCATTGAAAGAGGTGAGAAATAGCTTAGAGAAATTGGCCCTTGATGATTTGGTTCCTAAGCAAGTTGCTGTCAGATCTTTAGATGTGGGAGAAATTTCTCCTTTCCCTTCCCCTTCTATGGGGATGCAGAACATTGTTTTTGGTGAGGCCATTATGGAAGTTGAAAATGCATCTCCTATGGTCCTCCCCATTCCCTTTGAGGCCCCAATGGATTTGAGCCCCTCTCCTCCTATTGTTTCCCTCAGTGATGAGCAGAAGGCTTTTTGGGAGTCATCTCTGGAGGGGGGGATAACCCAATTTCCAAAAGTCTATCAGAAGTTAATGTTCGTTCTTCTTCTAGCTTTGTTGAAAAAGGATTTTCTTTTAAAGAAGGGGGAACTCCTATGGGTATTCCAGAAAAGAAGAATGCTCAGCAGTTGGTAATGATGAAATTCAGAGAAGAATTACTAACTAAAAAGATGCAAGAACTAGTGCAAGAAATTAGGATTCCCACCCAATCAGAGCCCCCTATAGAGAGTGAAGGGGAAGAGAATGAATGTGGCCCTAAAGGGGCTCGGGAAAGGAAAAAGAGGAAGTATGTTAAGAGGAAAGGGGTAGATTGTAAGAGAGTGAAGGGAGGGAGTCTACCCAAATGCTTTGATAAGATGGGGGTCTCCAAGGAGTAGGCCCATTGACTGATGGTCTTGTCCCTAATCATACTATTTTCATGAAATTCATAAGTTGGAATGTAAGGGGTTTAGAATCCCTAGAGAGAAAATACATTGTTAGGGATTTAGTTAACAAGAACAGGGGTCTAGATTTCCTCTTGTTGCAAGAATTAAAAGCTACCAATTTCCATCTTGATATTGTACTTAGATTTATATGGAAAGACTCCTTAAAAATTGTACTAAACATGATAAGGGTAAAGGGGGAACTGCTGTCCTCATCAATCCTTGTTGGGAGTAGCTTTTATCTCATTCAGGTTGCTCTCACTGCAATAGGGCTGCTTGGGATTGCTTTGATAAGAATGGTGAAAAGTTTGGTATCTGCTCATTATGTGCCTCTAATGATCATAGAGAGAGAGGATGTATGTGGGAATGGTTGTCTGTGAATCTCCCTAAGATTCCATGGATTATGGTAGGGGACTTCAATATGGTGGAAAATAGAGATGACAAGGCGGGTGGCATTAATGTAGGGTGGAAAGGAAATGAGAAGTTTTTCTGGACCAGTTTTAAAAAGTCTCTCAAATTGATTGATCCCCTGGAAGGTGCCAAGAGTAAAAGTTGTGGAATCTAGTTTACTTGGTGTAATGCCCAAGTAGGAAATATAAGAATATACTGTAGACTTGATAGAATTTATGTTAACAAAGACTTTTTTCAATTGAATAGGCCATCTGGAGATAATGTGGTGAAGGTCCTACCGAGTTCCCTTTCAGATCATCACCCGATCTTAGCTGACATTTCTTTTATTGGGCTTAACTGTGGGTCTAAGCCCAAGGTTGGGAACCCTTTCAAGCTTAATAGTAGGCTACTTGATAATGAAGACTACAAGCAAGGTATCATCTCTATTAGAGCCATATTGAAAGTAGTTCATGCCCAGGACAATCCCATCAGTTATTGGGCCAAACTCCTTAAAGCCTGTCAGGAGATTTTTCAAGTTTGAGGGAAGAAAGGTACTATGGATAGAAGGAAAGAGGAGAGGGACCTCCAGAGGTCTTTTTCAAATCTTGAGCTGATGCTACAGGAGTCCCCTTTTGATAGGGAGCTATGCTCAAGGTTGAATGATTCCAAGCATAAGCTTAGGAATTTGAAACCTTTAGAGCCCAAAGTGCAAAATACAGGGCTAAGCTGAACTGGATTTGAGGAGGGGATAAAGGCTCTAAGTATTTTTTCAACCTTTTAAAAAATAAGTTTAGGCAAGAACACATTGAGTCGATTGTGGAGGAAGGAACTAGCTATTCTATCCTAGAAGATATTATGATTCTTTTTAAGAATTTCTATGAGAATCTATTCCGAGCTGAAGATGATAATGTTGCATGTAGAGAAGCTCATAACTTATGTTCTTGTATCTGTCCTAGGAAAATAGATGTGGAGATGGTAGAGATGTTAAAACAAGGATTATCTAAAGATGAGATTGAAAATGCCATTTTGTCAATGAATGATGGCAAGTCGCCTGGATATGATGGGCTTCCAGTAGAATTTTACAAAGCCAACCTAGACTGGGTTGTTAGTGATCTATTTGAGGTGTATCAGGAGGCCATATTCAAAGGGTCATTGGGGAAGGACATCAATAGAGGAATAATTAAGCTCTTGCCCAAAGGGGGTGACAAGTCCAACTTGAGAAATTGGAGGCCTATAACTTTGCTTAATGTTTCATACAAGATCATTGCCAAAGTTCTGGCAAGAAGGTTAGTAGATATGTTACCTGCAATAATTAATCCTACTCAAACTAGATTTATCAAAGGTAGATACATTTTAGAGAATCTAATTACAAGTTGGGAAGCCACTCATTGGGCCAAGGAATCAGGGCATAATGCAGGGATCCTTCTCCTAGATTTTGAAAAGGCCTATAATAGAGTTGAGTGGTCTTTTATAATATGTATCCTTAAAGCTATGGGATTTCCAAAGGAATTCTTGTCAATGGTTAAAATGCTTTTCCAAGATGCCTCTACTCAGGTTGAAGCAAGTGGTGCCTTGTCTTCTCCACTTTCGATGGGCAGATCAATCAGGCAAGGATGTCCCTTGGCTCCAGCCCTGTTTATTATTGCTTTTGAAGCCCTGTTTTATTTGTTGAGAACTAATGCTATTCCAGGGAGAGTTGAGGGGATTAGGCTTCCAGATGGTAACTCATTGCTTAATATGCAGTTTGCTAATGATACTACATTGTATCCAGTATTAGATAGAGATAATTTAGACAACCTCAAGCTCAGACTGAATGTCTTTTGTTCTTCTTCTGGAGCTAAGATTTCTTTGAATAAGTCTTGTTTGATAGGGTGGAATGATGCCCCTCCTGCTTGGTTAGGTATGGATGAATGGCAGTGGAGAGGTCCTAAAAATATTGTTAGATTTCTTGGTATCCCCTTTGCTCTTGACCCGTCCCTCAAGCAGATGTGGAGCTAGCATTTTTCAAAAATTGAGGTTAAGCTTAAAAGTTGGAATAGACAGGCTCTGACCCTAGCTGGAAGATTTCAAGTCTATCAAAAAATCCTCTCAGCTTATTCAGTTTATTATGCTTCAATGTGGCTCTTTTCCAATTTGTAGATTGAAAGCATTCAAAAAGAAATTAGGTCATTTCTTTAGTCAGATGGTAAAGGGATTGGCAAGAAACACCAAGTAAAATGGAATTGGTGTTGCTCTAGCAGGGAGAACAGAGGATTAGGATTGAAAGTAGTGATTTTTTTAGTGGCTAATATTCACCAACTGGCTAATAGTTGAAATTGGGGATTCAAAATTTGGCTAATAGTTCAAGTTGTAAGGTGATCTAAATCACCACATTTTTACAAAATTTTGTTTTAGTCCTTGTTAAATTGCTAGAACATTTATTTTATTAAACTTTTAAACTCAAAAATTTTCCATGATATTCGATACCTGATTAGATCAGATTTGCCTAAATTTTATAAGTTGTAGTAGAAAATGAAATTAATTCACCAATAATATTATATAATTATTAGTTACTTTAGGGCCATATCACCAATTTTGAATCACCACCAATGATTTTATTTATAATCTAATGGTTGGGGTTGTATTCCATGGGTTAAAATGTACCCACAGAGCTCCTATGCCCATCGAGCCTGAAATTGTATTTGGGTCGTTGATCTCAATTTATAATCTAACAGCTGGGGTTAAATTCCATGAGCCGAAATGTACTTGTGAAGCTCCAATGCCCCGGGGCCCACAATTGCATTTGGGTCATTTGCATTTGAGATCAATGGCCTAAAATGCAAATGACCCAAATGTAATTTTGGGCCCCATGGGCATTGGAACGTCGTGGGTACATTTTGGCCTACGGAATAGAATCCAAACCATTGGATTATAAATAAAATCAATGGTGGTGAAAAAGAATTTAGGGATGATTTAAAATATTCAATGTTTGATTTAAATTATTAAGGAATTAAGGAATTATAGACACGAGCACTACATCTTAAACTAGTCAATCACTACCACCCTTATGCCCTTACTTTTTCATAGGAATTTAACTTTTTTAAAAATGAAGGATTCACCATGGTAATTAATGCATTTTCCTATTTTTCATCAAGATTCGCCAAGATTTTCTACAAATTTGTAGTGATGTAAAAAAAAATTGCCAATAAAATTAATATTTTTTTCAAAAAAAATAAAAAATTCACGAGTAGAAATTAATATTTTTTCCCAAAAAAATGAAAGACTTGCCAGGATTTTATATCTTTTTTTTCAGGAGGGGTTTCTTAAAGTTATCACTGATTGAAAGACTTGAAGTTTCATGGGATTGCCTTAGTGGCAAAATGGATTATTAACTCCTTTGAGGGCCCTAAACCATGGAAAGTTCTTGTGAGAAATAACATCAAGCTATCCTATCCTAAAGCTACTCCAAGCTGGAAAAACATGCATCCACTGGACATTTTCTTTGGTAAATTTAAAGTGAATCCTTTTGGCACAGTTGTGTTTCAATCCATTTGGAAAGCTTGGGAATGTTGTAGACACTTAGTTGTTACCCTTGATTGTGATGTAGACATTGAGCAAAGGGGCCTGCATTACTCCATCTGGTGGTCTCTATATTACAAGGAGAGGCCTTTGGCTGTTATTCAAGGGTGTTCTAGGCATAAGTGGCATAAGCTAGGATTGGTCTCTTTTGAAGATTTATTCAGTTTCTCTGGCATGAAAAGATGGGATAAGTTGAAAGGAGACTTTGGGTTGAGTGATTCTCAGAAAAGAACTTACACTATGTTAGTGGGTGTCTGCTTAGTCATTTCTACCTAGCCAAGGTTCTTGTGTGTACAGGAATGGTTGAACAAGCTAAGATAGAAGGATAGAGGCTCTTTGACAGGCTGTGTAGCTAAAAGAATATATAAGATGTTTTGTGACTCTGATGAGATCTTTGAACATTGTGTTAAGGCATGGGGCTGTGAACTTAGTATGAAGAACTTTAGGAGTTGTTTTTTGTCATTTTGGTCTAAGTATTTGGAACCTAAAAAGGGATGCTTTAGATGGTTACTAGGATTAAAGAAATTGCCAATAGGTTATAATAAACCCCTTTGTAGGCTATGTAATGTTATTGAAAGTTGTGACCATATTTTTATTGACCATCCCTTTGCATTACAAGTATGGAATATGTTTCTTTACAGTATTCCCAGCTGGTCTTTCTCTGATTATAAATGTAAAGGTATCATATTTGGTCATTTGGTAGGGATTAGAGCTCAGCATAAAGTCTTTTGGTTAGTATTAACTACTAAAATTTTGTGGACATTGTGGAAAATGAGAAATGAGGATCATTTTTTAGGGTAGGCTTAGAACACTTACTGAGTCTAATTGTAGACTCACACGTTTTGACATATATGTGCAGGTGGTTGTAGCTATTGAAGATCAGTTGGCTCAGATGTCTTTGGGGGCAGATAATGGTTTTACTTCTTCCAATGGTCCTGTCCCATTCCGAGATGAAGTGAAAGATGCTAACTTTGAAAGAGCCAAAAAGTCCTTTGAAGCTAGGTTTGAAGATGTGCTTCGTTGGGTCCAAGATCTTCATCTATTCAAGGCAAGTGATGATGACTATGCTCACGAGGAGTAGCCTCAAGTTGTTTTTAGGCCACCATCTATCACCTTTGCATTAGAGGAAGGGAAGATCTATATGGATTGTTTGGGGGTGGGACATGCTGCTCCTAAACTAGAGATTGTTTCCTCAGATAGTGTTCCTAAACCAGTTCCTTCTACAATAGATGAGTAGTGCAAATATCAGAATGATAAAGCAGTAATTGATAAGAATATAATCTTGTATAGGCTAGATCTTGTTTTTCACCTGCTACTGAACTAATAATCATATAATCTTGTATAGGTTGGATCTTTTTTGTAAGATGTAAATAGGTCATACTGCTACTGGATTATTGACTAATTTTGGGGATTGGTGGCCATCTTGACCACATTTCTTTATCATCACTTTTATATTTTTTGATAATATGATTAGACTATCTTCAATCCAAAAAAAAAAATCATAGAAAATAGAACAAAATGTAACTAATAGTAAAGTAATTATCACTTAATTACTTTATTATTTACTCACATCATTTTTTGCAATGCAAGATCATGCAAAATAGATGAGTTTAGTTAACTAAGGCTATTTGGAGACTTTTGCATGATTTAGAGGGCAATTTGAAGAGTTTTGGTCAACTTCTTGGTCAAACATATGGAGAGGATCAAATTGGATCTATTTTTGCTCAATTTGTGACAGTTCGGACCCTTATTTTTAGGGATTTCTTGGTTTGCTCGTGGATCACTTTTGAGGGCTTATTTTTAGAGGTAGTTAGCTGCAGTTCTATTTTTCATGCCTCTTGGATAGAGAAAGCTATATATTGTAAAGCAAAACTTAGATTTTTCTAGTTCTTACCTTTTTTGCTCTTTACACTTTGAGAGAAAAAGAAGGTTTTGTAACTCATTTGATTACAAATTTTACAGTGATTATAGTAGGTTACAAGTTCCATTTTCTTGTCTTTTATGCAATATTTTCCTTTATTTTTCATTGGAATCAAGTGTTTTCCTTCCCATTAATGCTACTTGTATGGGTGATTTGATGAAATTTTATTGTGCTTAAATATCAAAACCTTTAAAATTATTGTCTCATTCTTACTTGTAAGTGTTAAGCATAGTGATATCACATGTTTTAGGTTGTGTTACTGAAATCTTTTTCTTTCATGTTGTGAAAAATCTTTTTTCCTTCATAAAGAAGATAATTTCCAGCCTTCCTTAGAAACATTTTTGTGATTGCATTGCCAAAAGTGGATTGTGTGAATAAATTTCTGAGATCTATTGTGAAGTCAGATTTGTAAGTTTTCCATCAAAAAGTAGGTACATCACTGCATTTACAGTTTTAGTTTTAGTGATTCCATTAGATCTTTTTTACCCTTTTCCTGCAAATTTTATTATTTTATCAAGGGAACCAACCCATCTAGAGGTTCAAGCTCACCATAGGTCACCCACAACTCGAGTTTGATCCCATGTTTTGAAGGATTGCAGAGTTTCATAACTTTGCATAAGGGTGCAATCCTAATCGACAACAATCAACTAGGCTAGTTTTAGGCTATAGGATAGGGTAGATCAATTAAATAGACATGATTTACTTAATTAATTAGATTTAGGAAAGTGGAAAAAATAACTAAATAAATATATAACATATTTATTTATTTAATTGGGATGAAGTTGTTAGGTCTAGTGATAAATTAGATGAATTAATTTATCACAAGGGATGAATTAGCAATAAATGGCTAAGGGTGAATGGTTTAGGATAACTTAATTAAATAAATTGGATTTATTTAATTAATTGGTGAAGGGTAAATTAGTGATGTGAAGATGTGGGAAAGTGGCTTTCCAAAATGGATGATGATTGATGGATTTTGCCTATTGTAGGAATGATATATCCTAAGGCAGGAATCGATTAATGATTCGATCATGCCCATCATAGGAATGATATATCCTAGGGAATGGTTTTAATAGTTAATGTTGTACGATTGGCACAAGATATGATGGTTACAAGTTGTGGTTGATGTTGATTTGATAGTTGATGATTTTTATTAAGGGATGATTCCTTTGATAGGTGATACAATTCTTTGGATATTGCATTTGGATCTAGTGTAATCTTAGAGGATAGGGACCATCCAAGTGGGTTGGATGGGTGCATCTTACATACCTAAGTACTGGAAACTTCCTTCATATTCCAAACTGCCTACATACCCTCTATCCATGGGATCAAGTCACATTAAGATGCGGGTGGTGATGATATGTAGTTTTGATTTGTGGTGATGATGTTTTGATGATATGTTTAGATTGGTGATGGGATGATGTTGGAATGATTGTTTTTGGATTTTGTAGATTTTTTGAATGTTTTTGGATTTTTTGGATATTTTGATTTTTTTGGATTTTGTGATTTTGAAGATTTTGGATGGGGTATGATTTTATCATGGGATGGCATTGGATTACATTTAGATAGCCTTTGTGTTAGGTACCAATGACAAGGGAACACCAAGTCTAGATGTGGAAGTGATGGGGTTGGATAGGGGGATTGGCGATGAAAGATGATGGATAGGTGATTCATGATAGATTAATGGACAAGTGATAGGGATGCCTATTAGATAGATGGAAGATGGGGATAAAGATTTTCTCAAAGGGATATGTTACAAGGAATCATATGCCCCATTCTAGATACAATGCTTAGGATTTTGTATGATGGGTGAATGTTTAGAAGGGATGGATGGACTTTATAGTAGATGGATGTATGAAGGATATGCTTGGAATGGGACGTATGTCGAGAGGTGTCCAAAGCATGTTTTGATGTTTTTCCCTTGTCTTTATCAAGATCTAAGGAGGAATATATAGTGGATAGGATGGATGGGAGATGATAGGCTAGATAGGAAGATGACAGATAGGAATATGATAAGATAGGTATATGGATAGGATATGGATAAGGATGTTATGGTTGTTGATGAAGAGTATGATTTTGCCCCCAAGTGTAGGGTAAAAATGGATGGGAAATGGATTACACATGACACCCACAAGGGTTTTTCATCATGGTACTTGCCCAAAGCACCATGAGGAGTGTTTTCACCATTGGACGAATTTTTTCTCTTTACTATTTTCTTGATTTTGGAACTTTTTTTGCTTTTTGATGGAAGGGGGACTCTAGCATCTGTTTCCATATTAAGTTGAAGATAGTCCCATGTTGAATAGTTGGAGGATGATGGATGGATGTTGGTAGATAGAGGGAGATGGAATGATGTGTATTATGTAAGGTTTATGCAAAAGCATGTACCAAAGGGATGTGATGAGGGAGATGTGTAGGATAGTGGACAGAAGATGGAGAGATGGAGGTATGTGGGAATGTTGTAGGGTTGAGGGGAACCAAGACCAAAGGTTGCACACACTGTGATTCATTTGGAATCTTATAGTTTAGATAGGGGGTGGGTAGTAATGGGGATCGGGATAGGAGATGTTTGGATGGTCAATTTGGGGTTTTAGGGACTCAAATAGACTTAGGAATTATGGGACTTTTAGATGGGGAGAAGGATGTTTGGGATTTTTGAGAGTTAGATTGTTTCTTTATGCTTAAGGACCCATACCATTTTTGTTTTTTCTTTTTCTTTTGATGGTGTGGGCTTTGGTAGCCTTTTGGATTTTTGATTTTGCTTGGGAGAGATAGCATCTTTAGGCTTTTGTAGATTTTTGACTTTATGTAGAGAGGCATCCAAATTTTTATTTTTGAATCCCATGGATGTGTTGGCAGCTTCTAGTTTGGATGATGTGTGCTTTTGTTGGTCTTGATTGGGGATTTTAGGGGTGGAGGGGTTAAAAGTGGATTTATGGATAAATGGATGAGGGGATTTGAGGATAGGGATATTAGGAGTTGGGAGTATGGGAGGATAAGGAGATTTAATTTTAGGAGTTGGAAGGATGGGAGGATAAGGGTATTTGAGGATGGGGATGTTAGGAGTTGGTAGAAGTGGAGGTAAATTTGATGGATGGATGTGTTTGGTCACATGCTTTTGCAAATGATATGATGATGGAGGGGGAATGGCAGCATATGATTTGGAGGTGCGATGAGATGCATTGGGTTTGGGATTTGATGAATGTATTTTGGAAGATGGGTGGGTGGTACCAACATGTTTAGATTATTTTCCTTGGGATGTATAGCCAAGGCCATGCAAGGATGGATGGAATATGGTGTGGATGGGTTCCAAGATGCCTTGTTCATGAATACCTAAGCCTTTGTCTTGATAGTTCATATGTTGGAGCAATCGACATGCAATGGGATATTTAGTGCTTTGGAAACAAGACATGAGTCCATTATTTGTTAGAGAAGGATAGGTGGTGGATGGAATTTGTTCACCTCCTACAAGGGAGCCACCATGGATGAAGGTGATTTTTCCAAGTGGATAAGATGATGGATTGGGATGGGATTGGTAGATGGTGGTAAATGATTAATGGGGGATGATAAAGGGGTGATAGAAGATGGTGTGGGATCAATAGGTTGATCACTATAATGGAGGGGATCAGGGCTGGGATTAGATGGGATACTTAGATCTTGATTAGGATAGGGGGTTGATGCTTCAACATGCTTTGGATTTGATTCTAGGTATAGCTCATTTGTTTGTGTGGAGGTGGAAATGATTTGGATGGATGTGATAGGTTCTTGGATGGGCTCCTTAACATGGCTACATGAGGTACTTATGGTAGGCTATTTTCAAATGGTTTGGTGGGTTTTGGATTGCATGAGGGTATTTGATTCCTTTCTATTAGCCAATGTGATGTTTAGGCACTTTGATAGAAGAGGATAGAACAAGTTGACAAGGTTTTCACTACACCCAAAAACCCAATTTCAAAGATCAGTTTGTAAAAGTGGGAACAATAGTTAGGGACTTTGAATTCTTCATGGAAAGGTTGATTAGACATGCATTGGGACCCATTCCAATCATTGGTAAAGGCAAGTCAAACTCAGAACTAGTACTTCCTTCACAAACCAAAGAAATTGCTTGTAGCCCTATAAAAGAGAACAGTCATCAATAACTTTTCTTGCAGACCATTAAATATAGATCTTAGACAATCAAGAGATACCCATTTGGACTCCCTATCACATATCCAAAATTGGGTATAGGTTGTTTTGGACAGTATATTCCAACCTATAACTCCTCTTAATGATCTAAAGCCCCAATTAGGCCAAAAATACAAAGAGACCACTATAAAATGCATGCACAGAACTCAACCAATGATCTGAGCACTTAGAATACATGTTGAAACTAAGGATTTAGTGGGTTTTGGGTCCCCAACATGGACTGCAATTGATTGGTCCTCTTTTGTTCTTTACTATGCCTCTAAACATCACCTAACACATGAGGATGTTAGGTTTCCTCAAAGAAAACTCCTCCTTCTCAAGTTTCCTACACAAAAATTGTCAAAATCTACTAATATAGACCTACAGTAACCCATCCCACTGATCAAGGGTGAATCAAATTAGTGGAATGGCAAGAAAATGCATTTTTTCCTATCAAAATCCTAGTCTAGGTTATGGCAGACAGAATTCAGAGAAATATAGATAACTCACACACAGAATAGTTTCAAGACACCAAATTGAATGCAAATGAGAGCCAACTAACTCTACTTTCATGCCACCATAATGATCTTCCACAACCTTTCTATACAGAGGAGTACCACGGACTATAGCAGCAAATATACAGAAAAATAATAGAAAACTTGAGTTTCTTATTGCTTTCTTCCACCAAATGTCTTCTCCAAGACTTCTCCCTTGGTTACAATGGATAGGGTAGGGTCTTAAGCATCCTGCCAATCAGTTTGCAAAGGTTGGAGGATAGTTGGTTCGATGGAATACATGATAACCATCGGACTGTTTGCAACTACCCTATTTTTAGGATTGTAACTGTCATGTTTTACAACAGAAACTAATTACAGTTTATCCTAGTGGCCATCGATGGATTTATGACTTGTCAACACCTTTGACAATGTCATTAAATATTTGACAAAGTCTACCACCCTTTACCTATGCCAAAAAGGCTAGGTGTGCAGAAATTGCTTCCTACACTAATCTAATGAGGAGAGGGCTATACAAATTCAAATTTATCCTAACTATTACAACAATGTTAAACCATTAACATGAGATATTGCAGCAAAACACAAGAACTAGAAAGTAGACAAAAGAAGAGAGACAAAGATTTACGGTGGGGAAAACCCTTATCTAGTGAAAAACCCCACACTCAGAAACCTGCACAATGTATTAACAAATCTAAAAGTTGTTTACAATACACTTGCAATGCAAGCTTCAATGGTCTTCGACACTCATGTCTAGAGTCAATCTGGTAGCATAACAGCACCTGTAAACCTGTGATACAAACTCCATCTCCAAGAACCTGTTTAAATAGGAAATACAAGGCAATATTGGACCTTTCTTGGAATGGGCGTCCAACATGGCTTCATGGACCAAAACCCACACCCAAGGACACTTGGTCAACATTGTAGAATGTGTCTGACACTTGTCCACAACTCCCATTCCAAAGACATTGCCTATTTCCAAAATGGGCTATGACAGATGCTCTTATGACACTTATGACCGTCATAGAATCTGTCATAGCAGCTACAACTTACAACTGTAAGAGAATATATCATACACATGCTATAAATAGCATATTATCTTACAACATGTCATATTCCACCTTGGGGCACCCAAATATGCCTTATTCAAAGATGCTTCATGACACATGTCATCACCTATCTTATAACCTTCTATTTCTGACTCTTACATGTCATAGATTCGTCATAGGAATCCATCATAACTGTTTTGGTCAAACATTCCCTTACACACCATGGAAGATGCTGACACATGGAAAAATGCTCCTACCACAAGGTGGGATGCCTATCTCCTCATGTGAGGACAAAATTACAAGTTGTCATATTCCATGTAGGATCGACACATCACCATGCCACATCCCACAATATGACAATATGAAATTTACAAGTATTTACAACATAGACAATTAAATAATAAATGCAAACATTACAAATGTAAGGAATTACCAAGGTTGAGACACCTTAATTCTCAATATTCTCCCACTTGTCAAACACCTTGTAAGAGCCAATAGAAAAATAGGATTTAACTGCTATAGGCCGAAAGGCCGATAGACTCCAAACACCATCTGAACTTCTCTCTGCTCACTAGTTTCGTCAATGCATCTGCAACATTCTTCAAAGTATCTACCTTCTCCAAATTTACCTTTCCATCCTCAACCATGTCTCGCACAAAGTGAAACTGAACATCAATGTGCTTTGTTATAGCATGGAAAGTTGGATTCTTCACAAGGCAAATTGCACTCTAACTGTCACAATTGATCGTGATCTGACCTGCATCAACACCAATATCTGAACACAATCTCTTAAGCCAAATGGATTCCTTAAAAGCATGCATTTCTACCATAAACTCAGCTTCTATTGTGGACAAAGAAACATGTTGTCCCTTACTCATCTAGCTAATGGCACCACCAAACAACGTAAACACATAAGCACTGGTGTATCTCTTACTGTCACTAAATCAACAAATCCATGAATATCAATAGAATGCAGAGGTCCTGAAACATTACCATGATAGCAAATGGAATACTCAGAAGTACCCCTCAAATATCTAAACACTCGCTTAAATGCATCCCAATGAACCCATCCAGGATTAGCCATAAATCGACTAAGGACTCCCACTACTTGGGCAATGTCTGGTCTTGTGCAAACCATAGCATACATCAAACTGCCAACAACACTAGCATAAGGTACTCTGCTCATGTCCACCTCATTAGGAGATTTTGGACAATCCTCAACAGACAACTTTGTCCCCAAAGAAATGGGAACACACAATGGTCTACAATCTACCATGCTGAATCTGTCCAACATGGTCTTCACATACTTACTCTGGCTTAACCAAAGTTTTCTATTGGTTCTGTCTCTTCTGATTTCCATTCCTAGAATGTACCTGGCTGCCCCTAAATCTTTCATTTCAAACTGAGATGACAACTGAGATTTAATATCAGAAATCATATTCTTACCCTTCCCAATGAGCAACATATCATCAACATACAGTGCAACAATGAGAATACGATCACCATCAAATTTATAATACACACAGTGATCCGATTTCGATCTCACAAATCTAATTGACAACACAAAGGCATCAAAATTCAAGTACCATCTCCAAGGGGATTGCTTCAAACCATACAAAGACTTTTTAAGTTTGCAAACCAAATTTTCTTTACCTTTCACCATGTAATGCTCTGGCTACGACATGTAGATTTCTTCCTCCAAGTCACCGTGAAGGAAAGTTGTCTTCACATCCATCTGTTCTACCTCTAAGTCATAAGCTACTGTGAGAGACAACATGAATCAAATGGATGTTAGCTTTGCAACAGGAGAGAAGATCTCACCATAATCTATACCCTCCACTTGTGAATACCCCTTCGTAACCAATCTAGCCTTATACTTCTCAACACTGCCATCTATACCAATTTTCTTCTTGAACACCCATTTGCATCCAACGGGTTTTCATCCAGGAGGAAAAGGCACCAAGTCCCAAGTTTGATTCTTTTCCCAAGAAGCCATTTCTTCCTCCATGGCCTCCTTCCAGGAACCTACACCTTTCATATCCAAAGCATCTGACATAGTTCTAGGTTCATCACTATTAGTGATTAAAACATAAGCACAACTAGAATCAAGCAATGTAAAACCAAACCTTTCAGGTTGCTTTCTTATCCATGTAGACCTCCTCAAAAGTTGAGGTTGAGGTTCAACTTCTTCATCTGAGCTTTCAGAGCTGCCAGAGCTCTCCTCATCATTAGGTCCAACATTATCTTTTTGTTCAGTCTTCTCAGGGATAGCAGGAACTGAACAACATCCTCTTTCTTTACTATTTCTTTTGGCTGCAAAATAGTGGAAGGTGTAAGCTCTCTGAAGATAACACTTCTTCTATACAACACTTTTTCAACCATGGGGTCCCAAAGCTTGTATCCTTTCACACCGACATCATAGCCAATGAAGATACACTTAACAGCCTTGTTCTCCAACTTTGACCACTTCTCCCTAGGCACATGTGCATATGCCTCACAACCAAAAACATGAAGATGCTTTATTGAAGGATTTCTACCAGACCACACCTCCACGAGTGTATTTCCAACAAGAGCTGATGTAGGAGATTTGTTTACTAGATAGCTAGCAGTGGCAATAGCTTCAACCCAAAACTTTTGTTCTAGGCCAACTCCACTAAGCATACTCCTAGCCTTCTCCATCAGTGTCCTGTTCATCCTCTCTGCAACTCCATTTTGCTATGGGGTGTATGGAGTTGTCTTATGTCTTTCAATCCCAAGTTCCTTGCAATACTTATCAAATTCTGTAGAACAAAACTCACCACCATTGTCAGTTCTCAAACATTTAATCTTTTTACCAGTCTGATTTTCAGCAAAGGCTTTAAACTCCTTGAACTTGCTATAGACTTCAGATTTGCTTCTGAGAAAATAAATCCATGTCCTTCTACTGTAATCATCTATAAAAGTTACAAAGTATACAAATTTTGATAACGAAGGAACATTAATAGGACCAAACACATCAGAATGAATAAGGTCCAACACACCAGAAGACTTATGAGAACTTGAGTAAAATTAAACACGGTTTTGTTTTCCATAAATACAATGTTTGCAAAAGTTGAACTCAAGATCACAATCATCTAACCCCTCAATGAGGTTCTTATGTTTTAGGGTACGTAAACCCTTCTCACCAATGTGGCCAAATCTCTTATGCCATAGCATTATCTTTTTAGTAGGAAGTTTAACTTCCAATGCACAATTACAACCATCAAGACTAGAAACAACAGACTTCTTCACTGCTCGATCAGATGGTGGGGATGAAGTGACTACTGCCCTCTTCCTTGAGTCAAAAGAACTATTGCATTGTGAAATGCATGCCTCCAACTAAAACAAAGTACCTCTCCTAGTACCCTTAGCAAGCACCATAGCTCCTCTAGTCATCTTGCATCCTTCTTTCGAAAAGACAACCTGGGCACCTGCATCATTCAAACTACTGATAGAAAGTAGGTTCTGTGCTAAACCTAGGATGTGCATAACCCCAGAGATCCCCTTCACTCGACCATCAAGGAATCGGATAGAGACTCTTCCATGACCAACAATCTTCAGATGAGAGTCGTCACCCAGATACACCTTTCCACCATCGAACTCCTCATACTTAGTGAACCAGTCTCGATGCGAGGTCATGTGGAATGATGCATCAGAGTCAATTAGCCACACATCATTAGATGCATGGGTTGCCAGGGTTGCCATGCAAGCATCATCGTCATCTTGTAACTTGTCAGAATCTGAATTAGGAGCTTTCTTCTTCTTTTTATTCTCCTCTTTGCATTCTTTTCAGAAATGCCTAGTTTTGCCATAGTTCCAACAAAGAGCCTTAGACTTTCCAGGAGATTTGGATCTCCCATGGGATTTGGATCTACCCTTCTCAACTTTCTTGTCCTTCTTCTTCCCTTTCTCCTTGGGTCTTCCACGAACTGCAAGAGCCTCTTTTGCTGCCTCAGAAGACTTTCTCTGCATCTCTTCAGACAACAACAAAGAAACCACTTCTTCCATTTTGAATGTGGTTGTGGTGCTTCCAATTGCCATGACAAGATGATCCCATGAGTTTGGCAGAGAACAAAGCAGGGTCACACACCAATCCTCCTCCTCCATCTTTACACCAATAGATGTCAATTGTGTAACCAGCATATTAAAAGCATTCATATGCTCAGTAATGGATCCTCTATCCTCCATTTGAAGAGAATACAACTTCTTTCTCAGGAAAAGTTTATTGACTAGGGATTTAGCTTGATACACATCCCCCAACTTCTTCCAAAGTAGTTTTATAGTAGTCTCCTCATGGACATTTAACAACACAGAATCAGCAAGACTAAGTCTTATGAGACCCTTCACCTTCCGATCCTTGATATCCCACTCATCTTGTGACTTTGTAGCTGGTTTAGTTCCACTAACACTTTCCCAAAGGTCTCGGTCAACAAGCATGTCTTCCATCTTGAGCTTCCACAGCTCGAAATTACTGCCATTGAACTTCTCCACTTCAAATATTTTGGATGTGCCTACCATCTCCTTGCTGCAATAAGATACAAAATGCTCTGCATAGACTCCCACTCAACCTAAGATTAGCTCAAAAAACCCCTACCCAACAACTAGGACCAAAGGTGATCAAGCTCTGATACCAACTGAAAGGAAGCTAGGTGTGCAGAAATCGCTTCCTACACTAATCTAATGAGGAGAGGGCTATGCAAATTCAAACTTATCCTAACTATTACAGAAATTTTAAACCATTAACATGAGATATTGTAGAAAAACACAAGAACTAGAAAGTAGATAGAAGAAGATAGGCAAAGATTTACAGTGGGGAAAACCCTTATCTAGTGAAAAACCCCACACTTAGAAACCTACACAATGTATTAACAAATTTGAAAGTTGTTTACAATACACTTGCAATGCAATCTTCAATGGTCTTCGAAACTCATGTCTGGAGTCAATCTGGCAGCATGACAGCACCTGTAAACCTGTGATACAAAATCCATCTCCAAGCACCTGTTTAAATAGGAAATACAAGGCAATATTGGACCTTTCTTGGAATGGGCATCCAACATGGCTTCATGGACCCAAACCCACACCCAAGGACACTTGGTCAACAATGTAGAATGTGCCTGACACTTGTCCATATCTCCCATTCCAAAGAGGTCACCTATTTCCAAAATGGGCTATGACAGATTCTCTTAAGACACTTATGACCGTCATAGAATCTGTCATAGCGGTTACAACTTACAACTATAAGAGAATCTATCATACACATGCTATAAATAGCATATTCTCTTACAAAATGTCATATTCCACCTTGGGGCACCCAAATATGCCTTATTCAAAGATGCTTCATGACACATGTCATCACCTATCTTATAACCTTCTATTTCTGACTCTTACATGTCATAGATTCGTCATAGGAATCCATCATAACTGTTTCGGTCAAACATTCCCTTACACAACATGGAAGATGCCAACACATGGTAAAATACTCCTACCACAAGGTGGGATTCCTATCTCCTCATGTGAGGACAAAATTACAAGTTGTCATATTCCATGTAGGATCGACACATCACTGTGCCACATCCCACAATATGACAATATGGAATTTACAAGTATTTACAACATAGACAATTAAATAATAAATGCAAACATTACAAATGTAAGGAATTACCAAGGTTGAGACACCTTAATTCCCAACATTTGCCAATGTCATTAAATCTTTGACAAAGTCTACCACCCTTTACCTATGCCAAAAAGGCTTACAATGTGAAATATATGACTGCCCCCATGTTCTTAGGACTACCTCTTACATGCCTTAAAAGGCTTACAAATAGGACTGTCTATTACACCTGACAACATGACATCAACAAGAGATGGACATGGTCCTTATTACAACATGGAAAAATGGTCTTCAAGACCTTATGGACAAATCTGGAACCAACAAAACATCATGAATCTTTATGACCCTCTTTGGTGCTCCTGCACCATACTCCCCAGGTGGAAAGAGAACTCAAGTCTCTTGAGGAAGTAGATCAGCAACTGTGACACCATGCTTCAAGATGTCTTCTTCACTCATCCAAGTGGCATCTTCAATGGGTAAGCCAATCCATTTGACAAGGAACTATTTTTATGTCTTCTTTCTAGTCTTCTTCAAGACCTTGGTGTCAAGAATGCATTCCAAATTCAAGGGTTGAGTGGGTGGAAGACCCTTAACCCATTCTTCATCTCCTGTTATTGTCATATCTGCCTCTAAATTTACATTGTGATCACCTTTGAAAGGAAACAAGTCTGAAACATTAAAGATAGGAGATATGGCCAAGCCTTGAGGAAGCTCAATCTCATAGGCATTAGACCCAAACTTGTGCACAATCTGGCATGGTCCTATCCTTTTCATGAGGAGTTTAGTTGGCTACCCCTTTGGAAGTCTCTCCTTCTCCAAATGTGCCATGACCAAATCCCCAACCTTGTATTGTACATCTCTCCTTCTCTCATTGGCTTTATCCCTATACTTTTCATTGTTCCTTTGAAGAGTCTCCCTTACATTCTCATGGATATATTTCATAGACAATGCAAAGTCCTCACCTTGAGAACTTTTCCTCTCTAAGCCATGAAGATCTCTCAATTCAAAAATGCCTCTTAGGTGAATCCCATAGACAACCTCAAATGGACTCCTTCCTGTGCTTCTATTGGTGGAGTCATTATATGCAAATTCTGCTTGAGGGATGATCATATCCCATGCCTCTCCATGTTGCTTTGTAGGACACCTGAGAAGATTCCCCAAGGACCTATTCACCACCTCAACTTGGCCATCAGTCTGAGGGTGATAGGCTAAAGTGAATGACAATTGAGTACCCAACTTCTTCCACAAAGTTCACCAAAAGTGGCCTACAAACTTTGGATCCCTATCAGTCACAATGTTAAGAGGCAAACCATGGATTCTAACAATTTCTTTGAAGAACAAACCAGCAATGTGTGAAGCATCATTAGTGCATTTACATGGCAAGAAATGAGCCATCTTACTAAATCTATCCACCACAACAAATATACTATCAAAGCCTCTTTGAGTCCTAGGAAGACCCAAGACAAAATCCATGCTAATACTTTCCCATGGCCTATTAGGAATAGGAAGTGGCTGATATAGACCAGCATTAGATGAAGTACACTTTGCCCTTTGACAAATACTACAACATTCAACAAATTTTCTGATATCTGATTGCATTTTAGGCCAAAAATAAAACCTCTTCACCTGATCCAATGTTTTATCTAGCCCAAAGTGACCTCCTAGTCCACCAGAATGTTTTTCCTTTATGATGTTCTCCCTCATGGAACACCTAGGAACACATAGTTGGCTGCCTTTGAACAACAACCCCTACTGCAACAAAAACTTAGAAAAATTAGAATGATAATAGTTTGAAAACTATGAACAAATTTCATATACCTCCTTGAAATCTTCATCATCCTGATACATATGTTTGAGAGCATCAACCCCTACACTTTGAAACTAAATTTCTTGAACCATACACACCCTTCTACTCAATGTATCTACCACTTTGTTGGCCTGCCCCTTTTTGTGTTTGATTGAAAAAGTATATGCTTGGAGTTGTTCAACCCATTTCATATGCCTATGATTGAGTTTCTCCTGTGAATTCAAAAAACTAAGTGCATGGTTGTCAGTATAAACAATAAATTATTTAGGCAAAAGATAGTGCCTCCATTTTTTCAAAGCTTGCACCATTGCATACAATTCCAAGTCATAAGTAGAGTACTTTCTCTTAGCATCATTCAATTTTTCACTAAAGAAAGAAACATGCCTACCTTCGTGACTTAGGACAGCCCCTATAGCAAGGTTACTAGCATCACATTCCACCACAAACAACTTGTTAAAGTTGGGCAAAACAAGAATGGGTTGTTGTGCTACTTTTTGTTTCAAAATTTTAAAAGAATCATTGGCTATTTTTGTCCAAAAAAACTTACATTTCTGCCCCCCTTTGATGGTATCCAAAATTGGTGCACAAATATGAATAAAACCCCTTATGAACTTCCTATAAAATGTTGCCAAACCATGAAAACTTTTCACATCACCTGTTATTTTTGGAGTTGGCCATCACAAAATGGCCTCTACCTTTGTTGGATCCATCTTCAAACTACCTTGGGAAATGACAAAACTAAGATAGGTGAGTTCTTACTTCATGAAGACACTCTTTGTCATGTTGATCATCAATTGTTCATCATGTAACTTCTTCAAAACCTGATCCAAATGTTGCAAATGCTCTTCCTTAGTCTTGTTGAAAACAAGAATGTCATCCAAGTATACCACAACAAATTTGCCAATGAAATCCTTCAACACTTCATTCATGAGATGCATAAAAGTACTTGGGGCATTAGATAGACCAAAAGGCATCACCAACCACTCATAAGAACCCTCATTTGTTTTGAATGATGTCTTCCATTCGTCCCCTTGCTTTATCCTAATTTGATGATACCCACTCTTAAGGTCAATCTTGGAAAAGTATCTAGCCCCTCCCAAATAGTCCATTAGGTCCTCAATTCTTGGCATAGGGAACCTATATCTTATGGTAATCTTGTTAATGACTCTAGAATCCATACACAACCTCCATTTACCATCCTTTTTAGGGGCTAGGATTGGTGGGACAGCACATGGGCTAAGACTCTTTCTTACCAATCCCTTATCCAACAATTCTTGCACTTGCTTGGCAATCTCTTCATTTTGAGAAGGTGTCATCTTGTAGGCTACTTTGTTTGGTAAAGTAGATCCCATTATGAAGTCAATTTGATGGATTATGTCCCTAATAGGTGGCAACTCATTAGGCATTTCTTCTACCATAATCCCCTTATACCTCTCTAACAATTGCTATACCTCCTTAGGGACCTCTTCCTTACTAGGATCATGTTGTACCCAACCAAATTTTTTGCTTCATCAAGGCATTTTGAAACAAGTCTAGAAAATTTTTTGTCAAAAAGTCAAAAAAGCAAAATTTCTAAAAATAGAAATTTCTATATTTAGAAATTTCTAAAAATAGACGTCGAGTTAGGTTTTCTGGGTTTCTTGAGATATGGATGTTGGCAAAACTTTCTAAAAATAGAAAGTTTCTAAAAATAGAATCTCCAAATCAGGTGTCGTGCTCGATTCTCACTGGTCGATTTTCCTTCACGATCGGCACGGTTCAGAAGGAATCTTCAAACGACCAAGTTTTCTCTACTGGGTCATTTTTGCTTTTTCACAAGGTGAAGCATGAGCTTGAAAGTCATCAACACAGAAAAATTCACCTGCCAAATCTCTTCGACGAGTTTCCAACGCTGTTTCAACGACGCAAAACTGACAAACGGCGGTCGACTCGATGATGCACGCAAAATGATGCAAGATGGATCCAAGGTGAAGTGAAAAGTTGGAAAATCAAAAAATTGGCTAAGTCTAGTGAAACTGGGCGCCCCAGGAGGCTAGGGGTGCCCATCCTCTCCAGTGTTAGTTTTTTTCACGTTTTTTGAGAAACGTCAAAAATGCTTCTGTCAGTTCCTTTCTGGTTGGTCAAACTTGGTCAAACTTGATCAAAAGTCAGTCAAAGCAAGGATTTCATCATAGATATGTTTAGACTACTTAGATCACCCTTTGTTCCACCTTGACAGTCGTCAGAACAACCGAAATCGAAGACTGAACAGGAGCCGTGGGCACAAAAATCGAGAAAAGGTACAAAATTGAAAATTTTTGCAAAAAATGGCTGAGTGTTGACAAAATGGGTGCCCCAGGAGGCTAAGGGCACCCATCCTCACCAGTGTTAGTTTATTTTTCATGTTTTTCTTGAAAAACACAAATCTCCTTCCGTCTGCCTGCTCCGGTTCAGTGTTGATCAGTTTGGCACATTTTTCGAGGCAAACAGAAGGTACATCAACTTAGTTTTCATCAGGCTTGCATATTTGCCAGATCATCAGACTAATTTCCATCCCATTTGATAGAAATTGACAGCCAAACAGGGGTCTTGAGCCTCCGGAATGCGCACGCAAACCAAGAAATTGAAAAAGTTGAAAAAACTGAAAAAATGGCTAAGTGTTGGGAAACTGGGCACCCCAGGAGGCTTGGGACGCCCATCTTGAGTAGTGTTAGAATATTTTTGTGTTTTCAGTGTTTTCCAACATGCCTTGTTATCAATCTTCACCCGTTGGTAGTTTCGGGGAGGTCAAACTTGGTCAAACGATGTCAGATCGTCGAACGGAGGCAGGGGATGGAATCTCAGTTGATCAATCTTCAAAATGTCAGGATCAGTTAGCTTTTTCAATTCATGATGACATTTTTCCACCTTGTCAAAGTCAGAGACAGGCCATATTTGAGTCAAAATGAGTGTTGAAGTGTCGAAAATGAAGAAAATTTTGTTAACACTTCTTCCAACTCGCGCATTCGATGACATCATCAAAGAAGATATTTTTTGTCATCTTGCACATGAAGCCATAGGCTCCTACAAAATAGGGATTCTTCCTATTCGAAGATTTTTGCTCTAAAAGTTGCTTTCTTCATGGATGAGGATGAAGTTTTCTTCTCACACAAGTAAAGCTGCTTTTTCGACCAAAAGATTTATAAAGACAAGCTTTGGGCTTCTTTATCTCATTATTTTTTGCAGGTTGCATCTAGAGGAAAGATTTTATTTTTCTTTCAATGGAGATTTGAAGACCCAAACCAGGTGCTTTTTTAGTTTTCTTCATAGATTCGGGTTGAGGAAGAAGAGAGGCTTGCTTTTTCAGGGTCCTTGTTTCAAGGAGATCATTTTTCAGAAATCCGACCAGAGCTTTTTTAGTTTTTGTCGAGATGGGTCCATCCAGATTATCATTCTCTTGAAGATTAGGAGTTGTGCTTTTTTTGGAAAACTACTTTTTTCCTGCTTTTTCGAGAAAATCTCCACTTTTTCAAAATCTGACAATCTGGGTTGCTTCAAAACAGAATTGCCTACAAAACCCATGTGCCAGCTTTTTTCGCTCAGAATCAACTTTTTGTAGAAGAAATCAGCAAAAGAATATCAACGGATGACGTTACCAAAAAGCAAGAATGTTGATGAGGATCATTTCAAAAGAAAGCAGCTTTAAAACATATGCTTTTTGTTTTAAAGCATGTGCTTTCATCCTAAGCTCATTCATTCTATATTTAGAAAGAAAGCACCTTGTGATAGTTGGAATCTTTTTTCTTTAAAGCATTTGTTTATTGTATCTTTGTCTTAGAATAGTAATAAAGCTTGTGAGTTGGCAAGTTAAGGTTAATCAAGGAGATTTTAGGGTTCCCTACTCCTTTGATTTTAGTATAAATAAGGGCATCCTTGCCCATTGTTTGTAATGGTAGTTGTGATAGCAAATTTGCTGTGCCTATTCTAGCCTGCAAACATTGTTATTCCAAGTGTCTGTTCATTTGTGTTCAGTGTTCTCCGGTGTTTGATCACTTACTGTATGCCTACCTTTTGCTACAGTCTAGCTGTCCTGGAGTTGTATTAAACTTTCTAATATTGAATAGAAATCTCATGCCTACTTGCTCTGATATTCTATATCGATTCATCAAGTTTTTGTCATCAGATGTGTAGCTTCTGTGGCTTTCTTTTTCAAATTTCATCATTAAAGTACTCTTAGTCTTGTGGTGTTAATCTGGAGGAAAACTACTTGAGTTTTTGTGTTAACAATCATTCCCCATTCACTTTCAACTTCCTTTGCTCTGAATTTACTCAGGAGGTTGAAAGCATCATTAGTCTATGCTAGTTGTAGTAGAAGTTTTATTAAAAAGGAAAAACCTCTTCTGCAGCGTTTAGAGTTTTATAACCTTGTGCTCTGCAGCTGAGAATCAAAAAGAAGATAGGTGAAGTTTCATTCAAGTTATATTTTCAGTGAACATCAGCAAGAAAGGGAACTCCCCCTTCCAATAGGAGAGCAGTTTATCTGTGCATAGCTGTCCATTTCCAAATCGCATACCAGAGGTGCGAATTGAAACGCCAACAATTTTCTGGCACCCACCGTGGGGCACGAGGCATAAAACTTCAAGCAAGCTTAGGCTTGTGACACGGTAATGACTCTCTGGCATCCTTCTACTCCAGTTCAACAACCAAATCTTACACCACCTGTTATTCAACCAAATCTTGTACGAGTAGAAGGAGAGCAAACAGACATCATTAGCAGCATTAGAAGTTTCATATTTGCGCAAAAGGAAAGTCCTGATCAGTGGAGAAACGCAGCTGCTATCATTGTCGAAGAAGAACACAAAGCAGATCTTGTAGCAGGAAGACCAGTACTACCACCTCCTGTGTGGCAATAGACAATCCTGGCTCACACGGTTTATTCAAGAAAAGGAAAAGGTGGTGCTATGGATCCTTTCTTTCAAGATCTTGATTCTATAAAAGTTGGAGAAGCATCCACCATAGCTCGAGAAATTTAGATAGTTCCTGAAGTCAAGCAGGAAGAATCACAAGAAGAACCAGTAATCCAACCTAGAGCAATGGGTGATGCAAATAACAACAATCACAATGATCCAAATCAAAGGTGACCACCACCGTTGCCTTGGGGTAATAATATTGGACCTTTGGCCCTACAAGCACATCATGATTTACCAAAGGGATCTAGGAAGCACTTTCCTCGGTTCCATGGCGATGGAACTCAACATCTTGATGAACACATCTCTGCATTCACAACAGCTTGCACTGTTTTGCATGTATCACATGAAGATGTCACCATGCGTCTCTTCATTGAGACTCTCGTGGGAAATGCTGCTGATTGGTTCAATCATCTGGAACCAGGAATCATTACAAGTTGGGCAACTATGAGCGAGAAATTCTTGGCAAGGTTCAAGCCTGCCGAAGATGGTCACAGATTATTTGCCCAACTCTCAAATTCAAAGATGGAAAATAATGAACCAATGAGGGAGTTTGTGGCAAGGTTTAATCACCTAGTTACACATCTTTCTCATACTCTTAATCCATCTCCACAAATTCTGTTGAGCAGTTTCATTAACGCTCTTCCTTCTGAGATAGCCTTCTTTTTGAGATCGGCTAATGAAACAGAATTATCCAATGCACAAGAAAATGCCATCAAGTTAGAGGATGGCATGATTACCTCTGGCAAGATGAAAACAGATTCAATCAGGCCTCTAGTTCAGAGCTCTGCAGATCCACTGCTGCATAAGGTAGCAAACGAAGTGACTATCATGAAGAGACAGTTGCCTACTCAGGGGCAACTCGTGCAACAACAATACCAACCACAGCAATAGTATTAGCCTCAGCAACCATATCAGCCTGAGAGGAACAATTTTCAGCCTTTCAATAACTATAGGCCCAGGTTGCCAGCACCACCACCAAGGCAAGCAGTCGATGCTGCTCAAAATGTAGTGTTTTGTTCCTTTCATGAGACTGATGCACATACTGGAGCCACGTGTCCTAAAAATTTAAGGATGAATCAAATCATGGGATATGCTGATGCTACACCTATTTCAAACATTGTTCCTTCCCCAAGTGCGAATGTTGTCTTACCACAGACGGACAACTTCGATGGCGACTCTACCACGGGATACTTCCAGAACGAACCCGTTATAATGAAGGAAGAACAAGATGATTTTTGTCAGTATTCTCTTGCAATGAATCATGAAAATCTTTCAACTCCTGTGTTTATACGTACTCAACATTTTAAAGCACAGAAGGAAGGAGAGGATAGACAAAGACCAAAAGAAAAGGAAAAGGAAGTGGCTTCCACTTCCAATGCTCAGCCATCACATGAAAGTGTTCAAACTACTCAAAATTCATCTTCAACAAATTTTGATATAGTAGATTCCATGATGAAGACAAAGGTGCAGATTTCTCAGCTAGAGTATCTTCAAGACCATCCAGATCAGCTGGATAGAATTGTCAAGTATGTCAAGAAAGATACTGTCATGCAGCCCACATTGCTAGAATCTTCTATTCCGGTAGGAGAGAAGCCAAAGCCCTTCTATATTTCTCTGTATATAGGAGGTTATAAATTGAGCAATTGTATCATTGATTCAGGAGCCTCAGACAATGTCATGCCTTTATAGGTAATGAATGCTTTGGGACTCTCGTGCACCAAAACACATGACAAGTGTTATTCGCTTGAGTCTAAATCAGTGCCATTGGTTGGACAATTGAAGGATGCTCAAGTTCGATTAGCGGCTTGCCCAGAGAAGAAAATAATGATGACTGTCTTGGTAGCTGACATTCCAGCTAGCTATGGGATGCTACTAAGTAGAAGTTTCTGCAAAGATCTTGGAGGAGAAATATAATTGGATTGGTCATCTGTGACCATTCCTTTAAAAAAGGGTAATTTCAAATTGGAACCAGAAACCAAGTCACAATTCACGGTGGTGAAATCTCAGGATCCTCAAGCACAAGTGCTATACCAAGAAACGGGTCCTGGTACATATGTTATGTTGTCTGATATAACTAAAAAGAATCAAGAGGTTGTCTATGTGGTTGACGAATCAGAGGAAGTATCCGAAGAAATGTGCAATTTGCAAACTTTCTTTGAAGAAGGAGTGCAACAATCTTCTCAAGAGAAAAATTACAAGGAAGAGATCAAATATGTTGCGGAGAGAAATGAAGAATCTGATTTGTTCTTCTCATCTTTTGAAAGTTTGTTTGAAGAACCTGTGTCAGATACATTCAAAGGAGAAGAGACGAAAGGAATGTTGCAATTAGAGAAAGAACATGATCTTCTTCATTTTGAAGATGATTCATCATTAGAGGAATTTCTCAAAAATGGAGATCATATAGAAGATTCATCATTGGATCTTGATACCTTTCTACATCACTTAGAGAGTGATTGTTCAGTAGAGGATACTGTAAATTTTCTTTTACAGTTCAGCCCGTCTTCATCTTTGTCTCAAGAAGCTTTCATACACACTAATGAACAAAATGATGCTAAACTTTTGAAGGTTATCCCTGAACTTGTGCTATATCAAGAAAGGGGTCTTGGTACATATGTTATGCTATCTGAGATAACTAAAGAAAATCAGGAAGTTGTCTGTGCGGTTGACAAATCAGAGGAGGAATTTGAAGAAATGTTCAACTTACAAACCTTCTTTGGTGAAGAAGAAGTGTGACAATCTTCTCAAGAATGCAACAATGATGAATTAGATCTATTTTTCTCGTCTTTTGAAGGCTGGTTTGAAGAACCTATTTCAAATATATCCAAGGGAGAGACTCAAAAAGTTCTACAAGTAGAACAAGAGCATGACCTTCTTTTTGAAGATGATTTCTTCCTAGAAGAATTTTTCAGAATGGGAGATCATATAGAAGTTCCATTATCAGATCTAAATTGTTTTCAACATCAGTGGGAAAGTGATTCTTCAATGGAAGATACTGGAGACCTTCCTTTACAATATAGCCCATCTTCACCTGCATCTCGAGAATCTTTCATACATACTAGTGAAGAGGACGATGTTGAATCCATCTATGAACCTGTACAAGAGAAAGACTTTACCGATACTATGCAACCGTTGTGGAATACAACATATGAAGAGGTTGATGGAGAAGAGGAGTTCATGGAATACTCAGTCTTGGTTACTAAAGAGGATGATATTGAAAAATCAGAGATTCTTGACAAATGTCTTGTGAGATACGCCATGTGTGAGATTGATCAAGAAGAAGAAGAGGAACCGTATGACTCAGATGAAGCCGTCTTTGATTCTACTCCTTTTACAGAGAAAAAAAGATACATGAATGCTGAAGAAGAAGTGATGATGGATATCCACATTGAAGAAGAGTACTCTACAGAGGGTGATGAGATTCCAAGTAATGAATGGGAAAGTGAGCTGTCAGGTGAAGATGTTCAAAAGTTTAAGCATTTAGATCTTGACGATTCATCAAATTTAGGAGAGTGGATGGACGAAAACACAACCAATGAAGGAGTCCCTGAAGCACTTGAAAAATGGGCAATGACAGTTGTGGATCCTATAAGCCAAGAATTAATAATGAGACTTGTGTATGAGCAGCTTGCACCTTTTCCAGAAGATGATGCATTGACTAAATACAAAGTTGCGTGTGTACAAGATATAAATGAAACTCATATTCAATATGTGGTGATGACCATTCCCACAGATGTACTTTGGCCACAAGACTTTCCTATATATCTTCAGAAAGAAGTTCTGTATCTCCACCTATTACAGAGGTTGCTTGCATTGGAGGAAGATGCTCCACCTGATCCCTGGCATATCAATCAGTTTCTCAGGAACTTCTCATGGCCTGAATGTGAATACCCTCCTGAATCATGGCTCTTTGAGAGGATGTTGCAGAGAAAGAAAAGTTTTGTGCTACCAAGGCAATCTTCACAGCTAAAGAGAGATGGTTCTTACTTTTCTGAGTTGATTGATGGTTTTATGTGATAGTCCTTGTTTCTTCTCATCCTTGCTCAGGAAAAAGAGCGCGTGAAACGCTTTTGTTCTCGTAATGTGTTTCCCCTTTCTGTGATGTGATCGTTATGTCGTAATGTTTTTCCCCTTTCCGTAATGTGACAATTGTGTTCCTTGTGTTGTGAAGTTCCAACTCCCTAGGTGATCTTAGGAGGTCTGGTTTTAGGTGATGTAGGAGAAATGTCTTGTTCTAGGTGATTAGGAATGTAACCTGACTCTATTGCCCAATGGATAAGGCACTGGTCCAACTTGCAAAAGCCCAGAGATTCTTGGTTCTCCTATGCCGTAAGTATCTGCCATGGTCCCCAGACAGAGCCAATTGTTGTACCCAACCAAATTTTTTGCTTCATCAAGGCATTTTGAAACAAGTCTAGAAAATTTTTCGTCAAAAAGTCAAAAAAGCAAAATTTCTAAAAATAGAAATTTCTATTTTTAGAAATTTCTAAAAATAGACATCGAGTTAGGTTTTCTGGGTTTCTTGAGATATGGATGTTGGCAAAAATTTCTAAAAATAGAAAGTTTCTAAAAATAGAATCTCCAAATCAGGTGTCGCGCTTGATTCTCACTGGTCGATTTTCCTTCACGATCGGCACGGTTCAGACGGAATCTTCAAACGACCAAGTTTTCTCTACTGGGTCATTTTTGCTTTTTCACAAGGTGAAGCATGAGCTTGAAAGTCATCAACATAGAAAAGTTCACCTGCCAAATCTCTTCGACGAGTTTCCAATGCTGTTTCAACGACGTAAAACTGACAAATGGCTGTCGACTCGATGATGCACACAAAATGATGCAAGATGGATCCAAGGTGAAGTGAAAAGTTGGAAAATCAAAAAATTGGCTAAGTCTGGTGAAACTGGGTGCCCCAGGAGGCTAGGGGCACCCATCCTCTCCAGTGTTAGTTTGTTTTCACATTTTTTGAGAAACGTCAAAAATACTTCCGTCAGCGCCTTTTCAGTTGGTCAAACTTGGCCAAACTTGGTCAAAAGTCAGTCAAAGCTAGGATTTCATCATAGATATGTTTATACTACTTAGATCACCCTTTGTCTCACCTCAACAGTCGTCAGAACGACTGAAATCAAAGACCAAACAGGAGCCGTGGGCATGAAAATCGAGAAAAGGTACAAAATTGAAAATTTTTGCAAAAAATGGCTGAGTGTTGACAAAATGGGCGCCCCAGGAGGCTAAGGGCGCCCATCCTCACCAGTGTTAGTTTATTTTTCATGTTTTTCTTGAAAAACACAAATCTCCTTCCGTCTGCCCGCTCCGGCTCAGTGTTGATCAGTTTGGCACGTTTTTCAAGGTAAATAGAAGGTATAATCAGCTCAATTTTCATCAGGCTTGCATATTTGCTAGATCATTAGACTCATTTCCATCCTAGTTGATAGAAATCGACAGCCAAACAGGGGTCCTGAGCCTCCGGAACGTGCATGCAAACCAAGAAATTGAAAAAGTTGAAAAAACTAAAAAAATGGCTAAGTGTTGGGAAACTGGGCGCCCCAGGAGGCTTGGGGCGCCCATCTTGAGTAGTGTTAGAATATTTTTGTGTTTTCAGTGTTTTTCGACATGCCTTGTTATCAATCTTCACCCGTTGGCAGTTTCGGGGAGGTCAAACTTGGTCAAACGATGTCAGATCGTCGAACGGAGGCAGGGGATGGAATCTCAGTTGATCAATCTTCAAAATGTCAGGATCAGTTAGCTTTTTCAATTCATGATGACATTTTTCCACCTTGTCAAAGTCGGAGACAGGCCATATTTGAGTCAAAACAAGTGTTGAAGTGTCGAAAATGAAGAAAATTTTGTTAACACTTCTTCCAACTCGCGCATTCGATGACATCATTAAAGAAGATATTTTTTGTCATCTTGCACATGAAGCCATAGGCTCCTACAAAATAGGGATTCTTCTTATTCAAAGATTTTTGCTTTAAAATTTGCTTTCTTCATGGATGAGGATGAAGTTTTCTTCTCACACAAGTAAAGCTGCTTTTTCGACCAAAAGATTTATAAAGACAAGCTTTGGGCTTCTTTATCTCATTATTTTTTGCAGGTTGCATCTAGAGGAAAGATTTTATTTTTCTTTCAACAGAGATTCGAAGACCCAAACTAGGTGCTTTTTCAGTTTTCTTCATAGATTCAGGTTGAGGAAGAAGAGAGGCTTGCTTTTTCAGGGTCCTTGTTTCAAGGAGATCATTTTTTAGAAATCCGACCAGAGCTTTTTCAGTTTTCGTCGAGATGGGTCCATCTAGATTATCATTCTCTTGAAGATTAGGAGTTGTGCTTTTTTTGGGAAACTGCTTTTTTCCTACTTTTTCAAGAAAATCTTCGCTTTTTCAAAATCTGACAATCTGGGTTGCTTCAAAATAGAATTGCCTACAAAACCCATGTGCCAACTTTTTTCACTCAGAATCAACTTTTTTTAGAAGAAATCAGCAAAAGAATATCAACGGATGACGTCACCAAAAAACAAGAATGTTGATGAGGATCATTTCAAAAGAAAGTAGTTTTAAAACATATGCTTTCATCCTAAGCTCATTCATTCTATATTTAGAAAGAAAGCACCTTGTGATAGTTGGAATCTTTTTGCTTTAAAGCAGATTGCTTTAAAGCATTTGTTTATTGTATCTTTGTCTTAGAATAGTAATAAAGCTTGTGAGTTGGCAAGTTAGGGTTAATCAAGGAGATTTTAGGGTTCCCTACTCCTTTGATTTTAGTATAAATAAGGGCATCCTTGCCCATTGTTTGTAATGGTAGTTGTGATAGCAAATTTGCTGTGCCTATTCTAGCCTGCAATCATTGTTATTCCAAGTGTTTGTTCATTTGTGTTCAGTGTTCTCCAGTGTTTGATTGCTTATTGTATGCCTACCTTTTGCTGCAGTCTAGCTGTCCTGGAGTTGTATTAAACTTTCTGATATTGAATAGAAATCTCATGCCTACTTTGCTCTGATATTCTATATCGATTCATTAAGTTTTTGTCGTCAGATGTGTAGCTTCTGTGGCTTTCTTTTTTATCTTTCATCATTAAAGTACTCTTAGTCTTGTGGTGTAAATCTGGAGGAAAACTACTTGAGTTTTTGTGTTAACAATCATTCCCCATTCACTTTCAACTTCCTTTGCTCTGAATTTACTCAGGAGGTTGAAAGCGTCATTAGTCTATGCTAGTTGTAGTAGAAGTTTTATTAAAAAGGAAAAACCTCTTCTGCAGCGTTTAGAGTTTTATAACCTTGTGCTCTGCAGCTGAGAATCAAAAAGAAGATAGGCAAAGTTTCATTCAAGTTATCTTTTTAGCGAACATCAGTAAGAAAGGGAACTCCCCCTTCCAATAGGAGAGCAGTTTATCTGTGCATAGCTGTCCGTTTCCAAATCGCATACCAGAGGTACGAATTGAAACGCCAACAGATCATACAAACTAGGACTATTTTTAGGCTTCAAAATCAAAGCATACCCTTGGGTTGCTTCCTCCTTAAGGGTATCTAGAAACTCTTTACCACTCACAATCATGACACTTGACCCAACACTCTTCTCTAATTTCTCATTAGGCAATGGATCCATTCTATACTTCCTACCATTCTTGGATATAATGAAAGAATTAGTTTTACCATCATGTTGTGATTGAACATCATATAGCCATGGACGTCCTAACAGAAAATGGCAAGCATCCATGGGAATTATATCACACAAAATCTTGTCCTTATATTCTCCTATCTCAAATTCTACCCATGATTGTTCATCTACCAAAACTTGTTACCCCTTATTCAACCATGATACTTTATAAGGACTAACATGAGGAAGTCTTTTCAATTTCAACTTGTCTACCATTTCAATGGAAACCAAATTTTTAGTTGAGCCTGAATCAACAATTACCTTGCAAATCTTACCATAGGCCTTGCATGTTGTCCTAAACAATGTCTTCCTTTGAGGGGGTTCTTGTGTTTGAGGCACCTTCAACATGGTTCTTCTCATCATCAAACTTTCTTCTTCATGGACTGGGGCTGCACTTCCAATTGGTGAGTTAACACTTTGGCAATCTTCCTCTTGGATCAATTGGTTCCTTCTCTCTCCTCCATGAGAGCTTGAGGCTTACTTTTCAGGACATTTGAAGGCTGGATGTTCCACTTGGTTGCAATTGTAGCACCTTCATGTGAAGACATTAGGACCTCTTCCTAGTCCACCAAATCCACCCCTTCCATTAGGCCTCCTTCCTCTAAAGCCTCCTCTAGAACCTGATTCTCCACTTTGCTCTTGGGAACTAGATTCCCCTTGACTTCTTTGGGACTAATTTTTGCCTCCAAAACTACCCATACCTCTAAAATTTCTGCCACCTCTTCCTCTATTTTGCTGCTCACCTTTCCTCTTCAACTTCTCTTCAGCCCTTAATTTCACTTAAAAGCATTTTTCCATGGTTTCAAGGGTTAATAAACTAATTTCATCTTGAATATTAAACCTCAAACCATTTAGATACCTTGCCACTTTACCTTTTTCATCCTCCATGTACCCACAACGAAGAGAGAACTTGTGAAACTCCTCGGTGTAGGTGGCCACATCCAAATCTCTTTGCTTAAGATTTTGCATCTTCTTGTAGATCTGCACCTCATAGTCTGATGGAAGGAATTGGGACTTGATCCTATCCAACATTTTGTTCCATGAAGAGATCATACTCTTCCCATTCTTTACCCTCTTACCTTGGGTGTAATTCCACCATGTAAGGGCAGAACCTTTGAGATTAGTTTTTGCAAACTTCACCCTCTTGTTCTCAGGAACTTCTTTGTATTCAAAGTAGTTGTTTAGGGCCTCAATCTACTCCATGACTTCATCAGCATTCATCTTGCCACTGAACATGGGAATCTCCATCCGAGCCTCTAAAGAATCCTTCCCAATTGCCTTGATGGCTTCAAGGAAATGCTTTTGATCTGCAGGTACCTCTACCTCTTCTTGATCTTCTTCTTCCTCCTCTTTTTCTTCTTCTTCATCATAACCTTCATCTATCCTCTTCCCTATCCTCAATTCCTTTAACTCTGCTTGGAGTGCTTCCTTGACTCCACTTTTGATCTTTTCTTCCATCTCCTTGAACTTCTTAACCACTTCAGTGATCATCCCCTTTGGAGGCATATTGCTAGCCTCTCCTTCACTCTCCTTTGCTAACATATACCAGGCCAACAATAGAACCTTTTATGGCTCTAATACCACTATGATGTAGAGGTACTTGGATAGAAGAGGATAGAACAAGTTGACAAGGTTTTCACTACACCCAAAAACCCAATTTCAAAGATCAATTTGTAAAAGTGGGAACAATAGTTAGGGACTCTAAATTCTTCATGGAAAGGTTGATTAGACATGCATTGGGACCCATTCCAATCATTGGTAAAGGCAGGTCAAACTCAAAACTAGTACTTCCTTCACAAACCCAAGAAATTGCTTGTAGCCCTATAAAAGAAAACAGTCATCAATAACTTTTGTTGCAGACCTTCAAATATAGATCTTGGACAATCAGGAGATACCCATTTGGACTCCCTATCACATATCCAAAACTAGGTATAGGTTGTTTTGGATGGTATATTCCAACCTATAACTCCTCTCAATGACCTAAAGCCCCAATTAGGCCAAAAATACAAAGAGACCACTATAAAATGCATGCACAGAACTCAACCAATGATCTGAGCACTTAGAATACATGCTGAAACTAAGGATTTAGTGGGTTTTGGGGCCCCAACATGGATTGCAACTGATTGGTCCTCTTTTGTTCTGTACTATGCCTCTAAACATCACCTAACACATGAGGATGTTAGGTTTCCTCACAAAAAACTCCTCCTTCTCAAGTTTCCTACACAAAACTTGTCATAATCTACTAATACAAACCTACAACAACCCATCCCACTAATCAAAGGTGAATCAAATCACTGGAATGGCAAGAAAATGCATTTTTTCTATCAAAACCCTAGTCTAGGTTATGGTGGACAGAATTCAGAGAAATACAGATAACTCTCACACAGAATAGTTTCAAGACACCAAACTGAATGAAAATGAGAGCCAACTCACTCTACTTTGATGCCACCATAATGATCTTCCACAACCTGTCCGTACAGAGGAGTACCATAGACTGTAGCAGTGAATATACAGAAAAATAACAGAAAACTTGAGTTTCTTATTGCTTTCTTCCACCAAATGTCTTCTCCAAGACTTCTCCCTTGGTTATAATGGATAGGGTAGGGTCTTAAGAAGTCTACCAATTAGTTTACAGAGGTTGGAGGATAGTTGGTTTGATGGAATACATGATAACCATCAGACTGTTTGCAACTACCCTATTTTTAGGACTGTAACTGTCCTGTTTTACAATAGAAACTAATTACAATTTATCCTAATGGCCATCGATGGATTTATGACTTGTCAACACCTTTGACAATATCATTAAATCTTTGACAAAGTCTACCACCCTTTACCTATGCCAAAAAGGCTTACAATGTGAAATATATGACTGCCCCCATGTTCTTAGGACTGCCTCTTACATGCCTTAAAAGGCTTACAAATAGGACTGTCTATTACACCTGATAACATGACATCAACAAGAGATGGACATGGTCCTTATTACAACATGGAAAAATGGTCTTCAATACCTTATGAACAAACATGGAGCCAACAAAACATCATGAATCTTTATGACCCTCTTTGGTGCTCCTGCACCACAATGGATGACATCTTTCATGAGTTTAGGGTTTGATGGATTAGGAGAGGTATGCAGTAGATAATATAGTGAATGGATAATGATGGTAGATATTGTGGGATTAGGATTAGGATTGGGTGAAGGGATAATGGGATTGGATAGTGGTGTTTCTTGGATGGGCTCAAGGATAGGCATTGGATTAGATGGTGGTGTTGGAGAAGTAGGGGATCCGGGGGATTCCATAGCTTTGCTTTTTCATTGGAGAAAATCCCTCAACGATTCATTGGATGTTATGGGCTTAGGATTTGGAAAATTTGATGGTGGGTTAGATAGTGAATGGATGATAGGGGTTGACGGATTGGGGGATTCCATAGCTTTGCTTTTTCTTTGGAGAAAATCCCTCAAGGATTTGTTGGATGTTATTAGTGTAGAATTTGGGAAATTTATTGGTGGATTAAATGATAAATTAGATGATGGATGGGTGATAGGGATTGATGAATTGTGTTAGGAACCCATGTTTAACCCTTCTCTTTACTTTGTTAGTATATTGTTATTCGACGCATATGCTTTGTAAGTCAGCCCATGAGTATATTGTATTATCCCACATTCATGGGAAGTAATAGTTGTTTAGATTAGACTTAGTATATAAGTACGTGTTGAGGCCAATGAAGGCATCCACAAATTTATTGTATTGATCTTTCTCAAAGGAGGTTGCCCCCTCGAAGTGGCTTGCAATCAATAAATTCCTTTTATGTTTCTTCTATTTCTATTATTTCATGTATTTTTATTATATTATTGCAGGAGGTTCCTCTCATCTGGTATCAGAGTGCTTTATTGGGCTCACTGGGTGGAATTTATGCTAAATGTTTTTTTTCTATAGTGGCCTCCAGGTGCTTTGATTATTGTAGTAGTTCTTTCTTTTTTGCATCTGCATTGTTTATTTCCATTACAGGTTCACATCAGGGAATAACCCTATCCACTTAACTGTGGGAAGTGCCTGGGCATAACCCTAAAACTCATTGTGAGGAGTACCACAGGAACCCTGAAGTAGCTGAGCCATTGAGAGGACCTGCCAGCGAAAAGGGCAATGGCCCCTACCTGATTGACTAGTTCCCATCCATGAGGTAAACCAAGAGCTGTCATTTGTGGCAAAGTGGTTATCAATTTTACCTAAGCCATGGAGTGAGGGGTACTGCCCCAATACGTAAGCCGTTAGACAACATTGGTGGCTAAGTGACTCCCCTGAACCTTTAGGAAACCAAACATACCTGGGGCCCATATCTATTGATAGTCGGCAAATTGCAGATTGAATATGTCGAGCTATTTATAGATTGTTTCAAAAAAAAATTAAATAAATAAATAATAAAAAAATTTCTATTTTTTTGCCATATCTTCCTTGCTTTAGCCTCGTTTCCTCTCAAAATTCACTAGAACCCCTAAAATTTCATTCTGCATGTTTGCTTCCTTAAGCACCCTATCCCAAATTCCACTTATTGAAGCCAGAAATCTCACATTTATCTATTTTTAGGGTTTTCCACAACTTCTTCGATTCTCATTCAATAGCCTTCAAATTTTGCCACAGTGTTCATTTCCTATTTCTACTCCTTTGTCCCTCTTGGACAATTTTTTCCATTCTTTCACCCCGCTTCTGAAACCCCCATTTTCTGCTTCCCTGTCCCTCAGAAAGTGTCCAAAACCTAGTCAAACCCCAATTACCCATCAAAGTTTTTCCCAATTCCAAATTTTCCTTTACTAAAAAAGTTTTTGTTTTTATTTTTCTACCCATTCCCCAAAAAAAAAACTCCTAGCTATGGTTGTCACCCACACAAGAGAAAAAAATATGGAGGATGAACTTGTAGGCCTCAAGACCAAACTCCAAGATCTAGATGAAAAAGTTCTCAGCCTCAATCTTCAGCATTCAGTCATGAATAATAGACGGCAGCCAAAATCTTCTACAAATATTGGGTTCTCTTTTTCCAACAATTTTCGTGGGCCGAAGATTGATTTTCCTCGCTTCAATGGTGATGATTCGACTAGATGGATATACCGGGCAGAACAATATTTTAGTCTACATAATACTTTTGATGTCAACAAAGTCCCACTTGCATCCTTTCATTTGGAACATGAAGCCCTTCAATGGTTTCGTTGGTACATCAAGGCTCATGAAGATCCCAAATGGACAGATTTTTGCAAACTCATTTTGCAACAATTTGGTCCTAGTGCTTTTGATGACTTCATAGGAGCACTCACTAAACTTTTCCAAATAGGTACTATGAGAGAATATTAGACATAATTTAAAAAACTGGCCAATCACACAGAGGGATTGTCTGATGAATTCTTCAGGAGTTGTTTTGTCAGTGGTCTAAAGGATGCAATCTGATCTAAGGTTAAAATGTTCTATCTCAACACAATTATGGAAGCCCTAGGGTTGGCTAAGTTGGCAGAGGATAAGATCACAGCTCAACAATGCTCCAAATCCAATTTTATTCCATTCAGAAATATGGTTTCCCAAAGACCTCCAATCACACCAGCTCCTAGAACAACTCCTATCGAGCATTTGTCTGAAGTAGAGATGCGAGCACGTAGAGAAAAAGAGCTTTGTTATAACTGTGATGAGAAATTCACTTAGGGACATAGATGTGTTGAGCAAAAGCTCTATCTCTTGGATGTGGATTCTCCACTTGCAACTAAAGTTTATGAAGATGCTCAGGATACAGTAGATGATCAGGTCAAAACTCAATAGCCACCTGTTGACCCTACTTCTTAGGAAGACCACCCAAAGATCTCTCTCCATGCTTTAGCAGGAGTCACCACCCCACAAACCATGTGGGTCAAGGGTTACTTTAAGAAGCTCACTCTTACAATACTCATTGATTCTGGTAGCACTCATAACTTCATTGACCCTCAGATTGCCAAACAGGCTGATTGTTTTGTCCATCCTTGCTCCAGCTTTGAAATCATGATTGCCAATGGGGGTACATTACCTTGCAAAGGGAAGTGTCGCAATGTGCATATCTCTATTGGAGATTATAACCTGTGCTTCGACATGTTTGCCTTGCCCTCAGGTAGATGTGATGTGGTTTTGGGTGCTCAATGGTTACGCACACTTGGACCCATCTTATGGGATTTTGCTAAACATTAGATGCAGTTTTTAGACAATGGGCAAAAACACACATTGAAGGGCTTACAACCAGGGTCTCTCAGTATCATAAGTTCACATCGCATTGAAAATCTTCTTAAGAAGAATTCAAATGGTGTCATCACTCACCTCCATTCCATTCAGATGCAACCATCAGCGGTCTCCATTACTCCTTTAGATCTACAACAAGTTTTGGATAGGTATGCATGTGTGTTTACCAAACTAGTGGGATTTCCACCTTCATGACCAGAGGACCACCATATTCAGCTCCTTCCTAGAAGCATTCCTCCCAACATCAGGCCCTACCGCTACCCATTTCACTAAAATATAGAGATTGAGATGCTCATTCGAGAGTTACTGAAGCAAGGTATTAATCACCCTAGTACCAGTTCCTTTTCTTCACCAGTTCTTCTTGTCCAGAAAAAAGATGGGTCATGGCACCTCTACATTGACTTTCAAGCACTTAATCACATCACAATCAAGGATAAGTTTCTAATTCCTATTGTTGATGAGCTTCTTGATGAGCTTCATGGCACTCATTTTTCTCCAAGTTGGATCTTCGTTCTGGGTATCACCAAATTTGGGTTCATGAGGATGATATCCCTAAAATGGCTTTCTGCATGCATGATGACCACTATGAGTTTTTGGTCATGTCCTTTAGCCTCACTAATGCTCCTTCAACATTCCAGGCATTGATGAATAAAATATTCTGGTCCTACCTGCGGAAATTCATTCTGGTCTTCTTTGATGATATCCTCATCTATAGTAAAACATGGGCTAAGCATCTCCAACATATGGATCTCATACTACAACTTCTCTCTAATCATCATCTCTGTGCAAAATAGTCTAAATGTGTTTTTGGCCAGGAAGAAGTGGAGTATCTCAGGCATATTGTTTCAGCCCAAGGGGTTTGAGTGGATTCTGCAAAAATAGATGCCATGAAAAATTGGCCACATCCTCAGACACTCAAGAGCCTCCGTGGTTTTTTGGACTGACTGGCTACTATCGCAAGTTTGTCAAGGATTATGGGAAGATTGCAGCTCCATTAACAGCTATGTTGAAAAAGGATGCTTTTACATGGACACATGTTGCTGAGTGTGCATTTGAAAAACTTGGTGTTGTTCTCCTTCAAGATGAACATCCCATTGCATTCACCAGGAAAGCCCTTTCTGGTAATAATTTAGTACTCTCTACATATGAGAAGGAAATGATGTCTATTTTGCATGCACTACAGAAGTGGCGGCTATACCTACTAGGGAATCATTTCTACATCAAGATTGATGACCAGAGTCTGAAATATTTCTTGGAACAATGGGTCTCCTCCCCAGTACAACAGAAATGGGTTAGCAAACTCATGGGTTATGACTATGAGATCACTTACAAGAAGGGTAAGGACAATATTGTGGCGGATGCTCTTTCTCACACATTTGATGACCAAGCTTCTCTTTTAGCTATTTCTATGCATGTTCCAAATTGGTTGGAATATGTCCAGCAGGGCTATGTCAATGACTCTTCATTATCTCAAATCATCCAACAGCTGGCCAATAACCCTTTTGATGTACTGCATTACTCTTGGGATGGTGCTTGTCTGAGATATAAGGGTCGTCTGGTGCTTCCCTAGAGCATAGATCTTCAACAGGCTGTCTTTTATGAACTCCATGCTTCTGCATCGGTAGGGCACTCTGGGTTGCTCAAAACTTATGAGCAAGCACGATGTAACTTCCTTTGGAAGGGAATGAAAAGGGCAATTCAATAGATGGTGGCTAAATGTGATACCTGCCAACGTAACAAGGGTGAAATGACACTCCATCCTGGATTGTTCAAACCCTTGCCCATCCCTACACGGATTTGGACAGATATTTCTTTGGACTTCATTGAGGGGCTCCCTAAATTTGGAGGGAAGACAGTGATCTTGGTTGTGGTTGATCACCTCTCCAAATATAGTCATTTTTGTGCCCTCAATCATCCCTATACTGCCTCCTCAGTTGCACAAATTTTCATGGACCAGATCTTCTGTCTTCATGGCATCCCTTCTTCCATTGTCTCAGATCGTGATGCAACTTTCACCAGTCATTTTTGGACATAACTATTTCCACACACTAGCACCAAACTAAAGATGAGTTCAAGGTATCACCCACAAACAGATGGTCAGACTAAAATTATCAACAAATGTTTGGAAACTTATCTTCGTTGCTTCACCTCAGAACAACAACATCAGTGGGCAAAGTGGCTCCCTCTCGTTGAATGGTGGTACAATACCTCTTACCACACTGCATCTAAAATGACTCCATATGAAGTAGTCTATGGTCAGGCACCACCAGTGCTCCTTCCATACACCCCTAGTAGTTCACCAATTCAGGCAGTCAACATAGTTCTCCGAATCTGAGATTAGATTCTTTACATCTTGTAAGACAATCTTCACATGACAAGAAATCAAATGAAACAACAAGCCAATCAATACCGTTCTGAGTGCACTTTTCAAGTAGGTGATATGGTTTTTCTTCATCTACAGCCATATAAGCAATCATTCTGAATCTCAAAGGGCATCATAAGTTGGCTCTAAAGTTCTATGGGCCATATAAGGTTCTTCAGAAGATTGGGTTAGTTGCTTATAAATTGTAGCTTCGTCCTTCTTCCCGCGTTCATCCAGTATTTCATGTCTCTTGTCTAAAGAAAGTTCTTAGCACCAACATTAGAGCACAAACTATTTTACCAGAACTGGATAATGAAGGATCCATCATTTTGGAGCCAGAGGCAATCCTCGATAGGTGCACTCGTCAGCTTCACTCTTGATCCATCACAGAGGTATTAATTCAGTGGCATAGGATGCAACTAGAGGATGCTACATGGGAACCACTCCTTCAGATTCAACAACAATTTCCACATCTTAAGCTTTGAGGACAAATCTTTTCTAAGGGGGAGGGGATGTTAGGAACCCGTGTTTAACCCTTCTCTTTACTTTGTTAGTATATTGTTGTGGGACGCATATGCTTTGTAAGTCATCCCGTGAGTATATTGTATTATCCCGCATTCATGGGAAGTAATAGACTTTGTTTAGATTAGACTTAGTATATAAGTATGTGTTGAGGCCAATGAAGGCATCCACAAATTTATTGTATTGAGCTTGCTCAAAGGAAGTTTCCCCCTCAAAGTGGCCTGCGATCAATAAATTCCTTATGTGTTTCTACTATTTCTGTTACTTTGTGCATTTTTCATTATATTGTTGCAGGAGGTTCCTCTCAAATTGGGAGATACATAGGATGATGGATTAAGGTTGATAAGGTTGGATGGATATTGTTGTGGGGGGATTGAGATTGATGGATTGTAAGGTAGATAGGGTGATGGATTAAGGTTGATGGGATTGGAGGGATATTGTCATGGAGTGATTGGAGAAATTGATGGACTGGAAGATGGGGGATTTACATAGGGCCTTGGTTGTGCACTTAATCTCTAAATTTCATCCATAAGGTGCTTGTGTGCTAGGTTGATGTTCCCTTGATCAAAGGTAGTATGACAAATGTTGGGGGATGGGTAAGTTGGAGGTATTGATTGGTTGGGTAGATATGATGGCATATTGGATGAAGGTTGATATGAAGTTGATTGGGGTGACATGTAAGATGTTGAAGGTTGATATAAGGTTGAGGGGGTAGATGTATAGGATGAAGGCTAGTATGATGAAGATGGGATTGGGGTTTGGGATTCTCTAATGATGAGGTGTGCTAAGGGGATATCTTTAATGTTGTTTTTGCATTTTTCCTTAGCATTAGGATCCATGTTCTCATAGATTTTTCTAAGTCTTTGTAATTGTTGCATTGCTACATAAGGATCCATGTTGTTGAAGGGATATGAGATTATGGAGGATAAAAGACCTTAGGATGATTTGTTTTGATTTGTTTTAATGAATGATTGATGATTCTCTATGCTTAAGATAGACTAATGATCTCAAGAAAGAGGGTTGATTGGGTTGATTGTTGATTTTGATGACTAACTTAAGATAGACTAATGATCTCAAGCAAGTTTGGATAAAGGTTGATGATGATCAAATAAGGTCTTGATTTTTGATTAGGTTGATTTGGATTTGGATTTTGATAATGGTGTTGGGGGATTTTGATAATGATTGGGATTGGGATTTTGGATGAAAGGTTGATGGAGGATGAAGGAGACTAAGTCCTTAAACAAAGTTTGATTTGCAAAAGGATGGTTTGTTGATTAAGGATTAGGGATTGGAATGTTTGATTTTAAAGGTAGATTTTTAAATGGTTGGTGATGTTGGGGATGATTTTTATTTTAGATTGTATTTGGATTAAGGTTGGAGGATTTGGATTGATGTTTAGGTGATGTTTTGGAGATTGATTTTGGATTAAGGTTAATTGATGTTGGATGAGGGGAGGATGGATTAGATTAGGATTTTGATGAAGTTTTAGAAGATGTTCAGGGTATTTGATGTTGGATAGTTTTGATGAGGATTTGGATGAGGTTGGATAAGGTTTGGATAGTGTTGATTTTATTGGAAGATGAATTGGATAGTTGGTTAGAATGATGATGTGGTTGATTAAGGATGAGGTAGATGTGATTAGGATAGGATTGGGTGATGTGGATTGATGCAGGAGCATCCCTAGTTCAAGAGAAATCTTGTATCAACCAAAAACATTTGCATTTCATTTTGTTTTCTTTTAATTTCTAGTTTAGTACAGTTAGTTTAATCAATAGCAGTTTCATTTCAGACCTTGTAGAGTTGGACTTAGCATCTAAACACATTCATGCACATCATATCCAAAATTTTGATAATTTGGATTAGGTACCGGTAAGATATCGCTATCAAAAGATTAATTGTTTTCTCATAACAGAGCATCCTGGCAGTCTCAGACAACCAGCTAAAGGACTTGCGGAGCATTTCATGACTTGCAAAGTTAAATGACACATCATTCAATGTTGTTTGGGTTGTGGCTGATCTTCCCTAAGATCTGCACACCATTCCATTAATTTGCGGAGGAGTTCTACATGATTAGGTACAACCTATCCATGCACACACATTGCAGCTCTTCATTGGAATTAGTGATCTTCCTTGGCTGACGTGGAGGAATCTTATGTTTTGGAGATGATATAAATTGATATAATAGATGCTTAGGAAAGTAGTGATTGATAGTTTGAATTCTTTTGGAAGGAGCTTCAAAGCTATATCTTGTGCATATTCTATAATTGTGAAGTTACGCTTGTGAGCCCTAATTGTAAGCCCGCATGTTGCTCACCAATTTGTATTTGAATTCTATGATATACTAAATGACTAAATATGCATTTGCTTTATATCTTTGAGTTGTTTCCATTGTGTTTATTCTAGCTACATGGTCTGGATAGTTCACTCTATGGACCCTCCTAATCGTGACTGCACCAAGTGGTATCAGAGTGAAGTTTCAAATCTTTGGGAGTGAATTGAACAAAGTTTGTGAAGGAATTTTGTAAGAACTTGTTGTGAATAGATCACCGAATCTTAGGTAGGTTACTTGCATTACAACTAATCATCGATTGTGAGGCAGTTGTCACCTTATAGCCCAATCGTCAAATTTGTGGCAGTTACACTTGATCCTAGGAAGAGATGTTGCCAAGGAGAATCCTTGTTGTTGGTACTATGGATGGAAGAATGGATGAGATGATGGAAATGATGAAAACCATGCAATTTCTCTTGGATTCTGTTGAAGAAGACTGGAGAAGAGGATTGACACCTCAACCTAATGTTGAAAGTAATGATGATGAAGAATTTCAATCTGCTAATCAAAATGAAGTAACCCTAGGAGATGAAGAAAAAGAATTAGATCAAGTTAAGATGTTGCAAGCTATTTCAAAGACTGGGAAAAAACCTAGAGTTGATGTACCAAACTATATTGGCAATTTGAATCCTAAAGAGTTGATTGACTGGATAAATGACCTAGAAGAATACTTTGAGTATGAAGAAATTGAAGATCCAGAGAAGGTGAAATTTACAAAGACAAAACTAAAATGACATGCTACTATATGGTGGAAAGAAGTTCAGTTGGATAGAAATAGAAGAGGAAAAGAGAAGATTACAAAGTGGGACATAATGATGACAAAATTGAAGAATCAGTTTATACCTGTTGACTATGAATTAGAACTATTGAAGAGATTATAAAACCTGAGACAAAAGGAGAAATATGTGAAGGAGTACACTGAAGAATTTCATAAGATGATCATAAGGACATGACATAGTGAAGCAAGCAAGGAGAAGGTGGCTAGATACATCAATGGGCTGAGATTGAATATTCAAGAAGAATTGAGTTTGGTAAGAATGACAACATTGGAAGAAGCATATTAGTTTGCCCTGAAGTTTGAAGAAAAGTTGAACAAGAGGCATGAATGAAGACATAGAGGTAGAGGAGGTAAATTTTAGAGAGGTAGAACATTTTCTGGAGGAGAGAGATCATATGTAGAGTAGAACAGACAAGAGTACACATTCAAGAAGGAGGACAAAGATAACAATGCATACCGGAGAGATGACAAAACTTTCTACCACAGAGGAAACCTTAGTCCATACCGGAATGAGGGACACATAAGAGAAGGAAGGGGACCTGATAGGAGAACATTTAGAGGAACTTGTTTAAGTGTGGAGGTGAAGGACATAGAGCATTTGAATTTAATCAAGGGAGTACAAGAAATAAGACAAAGAAGAGTGGAAGAGCAGCTTATGTGGAAGATGAGCTTATTAGATCACCCAGTTCAGTTGGCAAACCTGAGAAAGGAGAATCACTTGTCATGAGGAGAGTACTATTTCAAGCAGAGACAAATGAGGAACCACCACAGAGGAAGAGTTTGTTCAAAACTAGATGCAAATTGAGAGGTAAATGTTGTAAAGTTGTAATTGATAGTGGTAGTTCTGATAATTTGGTTTCAGAGGAGATGGTGACTAAGCTGAAGTTAGAAACATTGAAACACCCTAAGCCATATCAGATAGCATGGAATTAGGATGATCATAAAGTACTAGAGAGTGAACAATGTTTGGTGAAATTTCATATTGGATCTTATCATGATGAAGTATTGTGTGATATTATGCCTATGGATGTATGTCATATATTGTTGGGTAGACCATGGCAGTATGATAGGAAAGATATACATGATGGGAGAAAGAATACATATAAATAACATCAAATGGGAGGAGAATTACTTTGATTCCTTTGGAAGATGATCCTAAGGGAGAAATATGTGGGAATGCTAGAATTTTTTTGGTAGATGGAAGAAAATTTATGGATGGTTTGAGACATGAGAATATGTGTTATGCTTTGATTCCTAAGAAGATTGAAAACCTGAAGACTGAAGAATCACAACCGAAGGAGATAACTGAGTTGTGGACAGAGTATGAAGACATCATATCAGATAATGTACCTGAAGGATTTCCACCAATTAGGAGTATCATTCATCACATGGATCTTATACCTAGAGCTAGTTTTCCTAACAAAGCAACACACATAATGACATCGGTAGAGAATGAAGAATTCAATAGACAGATACAAGAGTTGTTGAGGATGTTGAAAGTAGGATAGACAACTGAGAGGGGGGTGAATCAGTTGTCACAAATCTTTATCTTTTTCTGCATTTAATCTTGTTTAACACTTATTAACAAATTAATGATATAACCATGAAAACATGAATCAACAACACATGAGAAGAAACACAATCAACACACATAACACTAAGATTTTTATGTGGAAACTCGGTTAAGGGAAAACCATAGTGGGGGTTAACCCACAAGATTTATTCTCTATTAAAAGAATAGAAAAATAGGAAGGCACCTGCCTTCAAGCGCACTGCCTAGAGTTCACCACTCAAAGGAGGCTTATTGCCTACATAAATATTCACATGATTAACATTGCAAGGTTGAACTGAGAAACATCTTTTCCATGCCAAGGTTCAGTTCCATTGAAGCTCACTACACCTCTACTCTACCCCCAAACACTTCCTCGCTACCTCTACATCTTCACACACATCCCCACATTTACATGACTTCATAACACTTATTTATACATGACATTGACCTTGGAATGAACATCAAAGTCATCCTTAGAATCATCTATTTGGAACATTCTCCAAGATAGGCATTGCAAGAAATTACAATCAAAAGACTTAAAATACTACATACAAACCATTACACTATCGGTCAAACATAGATGGGACTCAAATCTTCCTCGAACAACACGCCACGCTCCATAGAACTCTTTGCAATATGCACCAAGCATCCAGTTGGCCAAGACTAGAAAGAACAACAACACCTAAGGAGAAATCTTCAACTACGAGTTCAATCTTCAATGTGGACCACCAACACAATAGGCACATGATCCAGAGACCACCACAAGCATAATGAAATCAACAAGAACAACTGCACCACCTCAAATCACTAGAATCACTTGCACCTTCATACAAGAACTTAAGAACACTGACTGTCATGACTGTCACACTAGAAAGATCACTTGCGGACCTCCAAACCATGAACCACTTGAGTTGAGGATACACACCAACATCCCAAACATACCTCTAGAACCACAGACCATAATATTCCAATGTAGAGTAATTCAGACCAAATTCCTATCACTCTGTTACCTCTGAACAACTACAAAACTCAGTTCTACTCAGATGGCCATAACTTCACCAATCCTCCATGTGGACCTCTCAAATCTTAACTGGAACAACTTTAAACAATCCTTTAGTCTACAGACTCTTATCATCACCTCACTACAAATGCAAAGCAATCTACTTTGTTTAACTGCATTCTCTTCACTATCTCTGACAAAGAGATATGTTGACATTAATGACAACACATCATATGCACATATTTGCAATAATCTCCTCCTTTGTCATTGATGGAAACATATGATGTGAAAAACTGATTCAACCATCAAGACAAGGACTTCTCCCCCTTTCTCTTATCACACCTGCAACCACTTTTTTCACTACTCCCCCTTTCACCAGCAACTACTTACTTCCAAGTTTTTCACATGACTTCTCTCCCCCTTTGAAATCAATGGCAAAGGGCACATATTTGCAATCATCTCTCCCTCTTTTTGTTTCTTAGACAAAACTAAACTCCAAATTTAACATACTGACTATTCCCCCTAAGTAGCATCCCCTTAACACCAATCTAGATCACAAGATATAACTGTGAGTTCCACTGGACTGATGCACACTAGTGCACCTTAGTTCTGAACAAGAGGGGTAATAAACCCTAAATTCACTCTAAGATACTCAAAAATGTCCTTTGGTAGAGGCTTAGTGAAGATATCCTCAATCTAATCCTTTGAAGGAATAAACTTCAATCTGATTTCATTCTCATTTACCTTCTCTCTCAAAAAGTGAAACTTGAAGGATATGTGGTTTGTCTTTGAATGCAACACTGGATCCTTTGAGATGTTTATTGCACTTGAATTATCACAAAAGATTGTAACATGCTCTTCAAACACAATTCTAATGTCCTTCAACATTTGGTTCATCCACAAAAATTGAGTACAATTACTTGTAGTTGCTATGTACTTTGCCTCTACAGTACACAGAGATATTGCCTCCTACTTTTTGCTCAACCAAGAAACCAATCTCTTTCTGAAGAAAAATGCACCACCACTAGTACTTTTCCTATCATCTATATCTCATGCCCAATCAGCATATATATATGCATGAAGAGTGAAATCATCATCCTTAGGATACCATAAGCTATAATCATATGTTCCTTTTAGATATGTGAAAATTCTTTTGACTGCTACAACATGAGATTCTCTAGGATCAGCTTGAAATCTAGCAACAATGCCAACTGCATTCATAATATCAGGTTTGGTTTGAGTCAGATAAAGCAGTCCTCTAATCATTGATCTATACCTTTTCTAATATGTCTTAGGGGAATCATCATCCTTACTCAACTTGCATCTGGTTATCATAGGAGTACTCACTGGTTTTAAATCCTCCATTCCAAACTTTTTCAACAATTCCTTCACATACTTAGACTGAGATATGAAGATTCCCTTTTCTAACTAAATGATTTTCTGATGCAAAGAATGGAGGATTCACCCAAACAAACACAATACAAGCAATTGACTTTTCTCAAAAACTTCCACTATGCTTTGATGAGAGCAACAAATAGAGTAATTTTGACATAATTTTCAAAATACAACTCAAACCCATGATATAAAAACTATTTTGGATACCCATTATCCTCTTACTAAACATACTTCAAGTGCAGATGGGGTTGTTTTGGAACATAGAGGTCAAATCGTGATTTGTCCTACTCTTGACTAGATTTGAAGTGGAGCAGTAAATAGGGTTTTTCGGCCATAACTTTCAAACCTAAACTGATATCTAAGAAAGAAAACTTGATTTAAATACCCATTTTGCCCTTATTTAACATATCTCAAAATCAAAGTAGGTTATCTTGTATAGAAACCCTAAAAAATGGACTGTCCTACTACCAGTTAAGCCTAAAATCTAGAAATGACAATCACTAATTTAACCATAACATTCACAAAACATGACAAAATTGAGTACAACAAAAAGTATTAGAAATTATATTCCATTATATTTCCAACCATACTACATGTAAGTCATACAAATTCCATACAGATCCATACCAATCTCTGAAACAACAAAAATACAGAAAAAAGTGCAGAAAACTGGAAATCTTTATTCATTTTTCTCTACAAAACTTCTTCTCCTCTTCCTCAAGGTGTGTGAGGCCTAAATAACATGTTTTCCCTCATATTCCATTGTTACATAACTCCCATGGTCATTGAGATTCCTCAAAATGCCAAAAATAGGCTAAAAATAGCATGTCCACTACAATGCTAAAAATAGATTGTCTAATATTATGCAATAATTAAAACTCTAACCTCCACTACATCAAAGATGTATTTGATAGACTTTATTACATTAGTTGTAAGAAAAATTTCACCTAGACTTTTCTTGAAAAAAAAACAACATTTGTCATAGTGCCCCTGCACCATACACCTGACCAAAAGAAATTCCAAGCCCTCTTGGATTAAGGGTAGTAACAGGTCTTCATTCTTTGAATGCTCCTCCTTTATGGCCTCTATGCTCTACCTCTTGTCCTCTTTGAAACAGATCCAATTGGTCTTCATTTTCACTTTAGGCTTTCCCAACTGCTTTCTAAGATGTTTAGGCTTGTCAAATGGAATAAGCTTCTTCATTTCTACATCTCTAGATACCTACACTGGAATCATAACAATAACAACATCATACACCAAAACAACTTGGTTAGTACCATTACCACCCATGCATTCTTTAATCTTTTTTTCACATTTTCTTGGTGACCCCTATAATTTGACAATATCTAACTGAAGCATCTTAGTCTGCAACTCTTCATTAACAACTTGAATATCCACACCAACTTTATCAACATCCTTCTCTACTTGTTCATCTTGCTCATTAGTCTCAAACAACTAAAAATGGTATGAGGACTCATCCACAACTATGTCTACTTTGTCTTCTTCAATGTTTGATGTCAAAACAATCATAGATGTACTCACCATTTCATTGCTTACTTCTTCCTCTATCTGAGATTGCTTTTGCTCTTCCTCTAATGTTGTTGTCCTTTCTTGTCTTCTTCTTCTTTTCTGAATAATCTTGTTGATGGGCCATTGTACCATCTTCCTCAGTGGTAAATGTTAACTATTCAACTACTGCATCTCTAGAGCAAATCTTGTCTCCATTTCTTCCAAAGCTTGACCCAACCTTTGTACCTCTTGCTTAAGACTTTCTAGTTCTGCCTTGTCATTGATATAGAGAGGGATACTAATTTACCAATTGATGCAACAATGAGATACTAATCCATTCAAATCTGCAACACAACACTTAAACAAGCCTATGCAAAAAGGTTGAAAATAAAATATTACAACAAAGATATGAAGAGAAATCTACACACAATCTTTTATTCAAATTTGAAAATGCATTACAAAATAAGGAAGCTTGTGAGCTTCTAAGAATTACACATCCAACAAACAATTTTCTCCACCCCTAGACTCCTTCCCCAACATCTGGGTCTCTCCTCAATTTTCTTCTCCCAGCTCCAATAAAACTCGTCACTTATTCCTTTCACTGCGCCCTTATTTTTTAGAATTTTTTAAAACAACTTTTAAGTTTCGTGCCTCTCCTTCCCATCTTTCTAAAACATTTTTAATTTCTTAATTTTGATAAGATATGAGAAAGTTATGCTCATTTTACCGAGACTGGGTCTCATAATTATGACCCCCCTCTTGGAGTTACAAATTTTGGAATTTAATAAAATAAAATTCTAGGAGTTAGGTCCACCAACCTAGGCCATAAAAACCACTTACAAGATTCCTTACACTATGACAATTACAATAATAAGTGCCATTAATTCCATGATTCTTGGCAGCCCCACTTATGACAGAATCAACCCTACTTATGACAAAAATCAGCCCCCACTAAAATAGAATTTAATGCCTTTGCCTAGGAAAGATATTCTCCACTATTTGAGGCATTTATAAATTATCGGGGCATTTTTCCACAAAAAATTACATTTACCAATATGCCCAAGGACAATTATATTTGTTGCAAATTAAAATATTATTTCCCAAGCCCATAAACCTTATTGAAAACAAACAAATAGAAATTAAAATATTTTTGGTGATGTAAGGTTGCCATTGACCATGGATGCTCCTGCATCATTTGCAGACCTAAGAAGAAATTCATTTCACCAAACATGGACATCTCAAATTCACTTTGCATCTAATCAGAAATTTTTTTGCACATGCTCTCATTTCCACCAAAGATGATATCATCAACAAATACCTCAACAATCAAGATGTGCTCATGATCAATTTTGAAATAAAGATTACTATCAGCTGTGCCTTTGCTAAAGCCTAACTTTAGCAAATACTTATCTAATCTTGCATACCAGGCTCTTGGGTCTTGTTTAAGTCCATGCAATGCTTTCCTCAATCTACATACCTTATCTCCTTGATCAGACAACTGGAAACCTTCTAGTTGCTCAATGTAGATTTCTTCTTCCAACTCTCCATTTAGGAATGCTGACTTGACATCCATCTGATAAACTTTGAAATATTTGTAAGTAGCAAAGGCAAGAAATAATCTGACTGCTTCGATTCCTGCCACTGGAGCAAAAGTTTCTTTAAAATCAACTCCCTCTACCTGAGAATATCCTTTGCACACCAATCTTGCTTTGTTTCTCACAACTTCACCATCTTCATTCAATTTATTCTAGAAGACCCATTTAGTTCCAATTAATTTTTTGTTTTTAGGTTTAGGAACAAGATCCCATGTATGATTATTTTCAATTTGCATTAATTCTTCGTCCATTGCTTTTACCCAACTTTCATCATTATAAGCTTCATTTACTAATTTTGGTTCAATCTTTGAAATCAAACAATACTCCACTTGATCTTCAGCAATTTTGCTTCTAGTTTGAACACCTTTATTTTTATCTCCTATGATATGATCTTTAGAATGATTCAACCTTACATACCTGAGAGTTTTGGGATTTTCTTGAATAGCTAATTCTTGAATTTGTTCCTCAACATTTTCACTAGCTTCTTGAGTCACTGGATTCTCCAGAGCAATTTGAATTTGAGTTTGAGTTTGAACTTAGTTTCCTTCATTTGGACTTTCATTTTGATCATCTGATTCATCTCCACAAGACTTGGAAGGTTTCTCCTTGCTTTCATCAACCTTGACATTAGCACTTTTAACAATCCTTTTCAATTTCTTGTTAAAGCAACGGTATGCCTTGCTTTGGTTAGAATAACCCGGAAATATTCCTTCATCACATCTTGCATCAAACTTGCCTAGATCTTCATCTCTCTTGATATAGCATTTACTACTAAAAACTCTGAAGTATTTCACAGTAGGAGCATTACCAAACCACAATTCATAAGGTGTTTTACTAGTATTACCTTCGATATGCACCCAATTAAGAGTGTAGATAACAATATTCACAGCCTCTCTCCATAGACATGTGGAACATTTTCCTCCATCATCAAGGTTCTAGCAGCCTCTTGAATAGTCTAGTTCTTTCTTTCCACAACTCCATTCTATTGAGGAGTCCTAAGAACAGATAACTATCTTCTTATTCCATGCTTTTCACAAAATGTATTAAAGTCACCGGAGGTAAACTCTCCACCTCTATCAGATTTGAGACACTTTATCTTCACACCAATCTCATTCTCCACCCTAGCCTTGAACACTTTGAATCTATCAAAAGCCTCTAATTTCTCTCTCAAGAAAGTGACCCACATCATCTAGGAGTAATCATCAATCAACAAAATAAAGTATTTGTCTCCTTGCAAACTCCTAACTCTGGCAAGACCACACAAATCAATGTGCACAAGTTCCAACAATCCACTTGAAAATTGTTCTTTACTTTTGAATGTAGCTCTATTTTGTTTACCCAACTGACATTCCTTACACATGCTATTAGCAGGTTTCACAAGCTTTGGAAGATCTCTCATAGCCTAAGTAGTACTTATTTTGACAATGTTATCATAGTTTACATGACACATTCTCCTATGTCATAACCAACTCTGATCAATCTGAGCAATCAAACAACTTTTACCAGTACCACTTAAATGAAAGATATTACCTCTAGTCTATGTACCAGATGCAATCACAGTTCTGGAGCTTCCCAAGATTATGCATTTTCTATCCTTGAATCGGAGATCATACCCTTTTTCAACCAACTATCCAACACTAAGAAGATCATGCTTCAACCTTTCTACATACAAAACATCATTAGTATTATTCTTACCATCAAGAGAGATGGATCCTCTGCAATAGATTCTACCACCTAAATTGTCTCCAAACTTTATAATTCCACCTTCATATCTTTCCAAACTTAAAAACTTACTTTTATCACTAGTCATATGATGAGAACATCCACTGTCAATCACCCATTCATCCTTTTTTTCAACCTGAGCAGCCAAGGCACTTTCCACAATCACACAGCTAGCAGATTCAGTAGGCACCAGATCTTCTTCTTTGATAGCAATGAACACCCATTCATTTTCAGAGGTACTTCACATATCAGATTCATCATCTGTGACTCCTTCATCAGCAGCTTCTTGGACATAGTAGCATTTCTTCTGAACCCTAGGTCTATTAGTGTTTGGCTTTGAAACCCTCTCTAGACATCTTGAAGCAAAATGACCAATCTTATTACAAGCAAAACATTTGAAAGGAAACTTTCCTTCATACTTACTGGATCCTCTTGGTAATCTTTTAGTAATAAGGGATTCAAGTTCTTCAAGATTAGATTCATCTTCTTCAAGTTCCTTCCTTGCCTTCTCATATCTGGTTAGTCTTCTTGAAGAGATTTGACCTGGATCAAATCTTTGCTTTCTAGAAACACTAGCCTTAAAAGTAGATTCTGATTTAGGAAGAGAATTACCAAACTCACTCATTTCAAATGCTGAAAGCTTGCCAACCAACTGAACCCTTGTAACATTTATCATAGTCCTAATCTCCTCAATATCAGCAACTCTATGCTTGTATGAAGCAGGTAAGTATCTGAGCACCTTGCCAACAATATTTGATTCTTCCAATTTTCCACCAGCACACCTAATACTGCACATAAGTTCATTCACCTTCTGCATGTAGGAACTGATGTTTTCATCTTCAATCATCGTCAAACTTTCATATCTACCCTTCAGGCTCTATAAATTAGCACATTTGGCATATGCATCACCTTCATACAGAGTTTCCAAATTCTTCCAGATTTCATGAAAAGTTTGCAATTCCAAGACATTTGTCATTTCTATATCAGTCAAAGCACTCAACAATGCTTCTTTAGCCTGAATGTTGTTTTCAACATATTTGATTTCATCTGGAGTTGTAGGACCATTCTTTAGAGGAGTATATTCAGTCTTAGTTATCAACCAATAAGGATTGCCCATGCATTACAAATGACACTCCATGTGATTCTTCCAAAGAGAGTAATTTGTTCCATCAAATCTCAGACTGTCCTTGTATGGTGACATCTTGGATCTCCTCAAGCAGTCAAACTTCTTTTAGAGAAACCGGCTCTGATACCAATTGTTGAAATTAGGATAGACAACTGAGAGGGGGGTGAATCAGTTGTCACAAATCTTTATCTTTTTCTTCATTTAATCTTCGTTAACACTTATTAACAGATTAATGATATAACCATGAAAGCATGAATCAACAACACATGAATAGAAACACAATCAACACACATAACACCAATATTTTTACGTGGAAACCTGGTTAAGGGAAAACCATGGTGGGGGTTAACCCACAAGATTTATTCTCTATTAAAAGAATAGAAAAATGGGAAGGCACTTGCCTTTGGGTGCACTTCCTAGAGCTCATTGCTCAAAGGAGGCTCATTGCCTATAGAAATATTCACATGATTAACACTTACAGGTTGAATTAAGAAATAACATCTTCTCCATGCCAAGGTTCAGTTCCATTGAAGCCACAACACCTATGCTCTACCCACTACCTTCGCATCTTCACACACATCCCCACATTTCTATGACTTCATAACACTTATTTATAGATGACATCGACTTTGGAATAAACATCAAAGTTGGCCTTACAATCATCTATTTGGAACATTCTCCAAGATAGGCATTGCAAGCAATTACAATCACAAGACTTCAAATACTACATGTGAACCATTACACTATCAGCCAAACATAGATGGAATTGGCCAAACATAAATGGGACTCAAATCTTCCTCGAACAACATGCCACACTCCATAGAACTCTTCGCAATATGCACCAAGCATCCGATTGACTAAGACTGGAAAGAACAACAACACCTAAGGAGAAATCTTCAACTACAAGCTCAATCCTCAATGTTGACCACCAACACAATAGGCACATGATCTAGAGACCACCACAAGCACAATGAAATCAACAAGAACAATTGTACCACCTCAAATCACTAGAATCATTTGCACCTTCATATGGGAACTTAAGAACACTGACTGTCATGACTGTCACACTAGAAAGATTGCTTGCGGACCTCCAAACCACAAACCACTTGAGTTGAGGATACACACCAACATCCTAAATATACCTCTAGAACTGCAAACCATAATATTCCAATGTGGAGCAATCTAGACCAAATTCCTATCACTCTGTTACCTCTAAACAATTGCAAAACTTGGTTCTACTCAGATGGCCATAACTTCACCAATCCTCCATGCAGACCTCTCAAATCTTAACTGAAGTAACTTTAGACAATCCTCTACAAATCCCTTTAGTCCGTAGACTCTGATCTTTGTCTCACTAGAAATGTGAAGCAATCTACTTTGTTGAACTACACTGTCTTCACTGTCTCTGATAAAGAGATATGTTGACATCAATGACAACACATCATATGCACATATTTGCAACAGAGGAAAGGTTTGATCAGAGAAATTTTGAGTCCTTATGCAATACCTACAGTGTTAGAACCAAAGAGATATGGAGAATGGAGAATGTGTACAAACTCTAGAGAAATAAACAAGATCATAGTTATGTATAGATTTCCTTTACCTAGGATGGATGATATTATGGATTGTTTGAGTGGAGAAAAATATTTTACAAAGATAGATTTGAAGAGTTGATAGCATCAGATTAGAATTAGAGAAGGAGATGAATGGAAGACTACTTTTAAGACAAATTAAGGATTGTATGAGTGGTTAGTGATGCCTTTTTTTATTGACAAATGCACCGAGTACTTTCATGAGGTTGATGAATGAAGTCTTGAAGAAATTCTTGGGTAAGGTTGTTATTGTATATTTGGATGATATTTTGATTTTCAGTAAGACAAAAGAAGAACATTTGTGGCACCTGAGACAATTATTGCAGAGACTGAGAGAAGACAAATTGTTGATAAACATCAAGAAGTGTAGTTTCATGAAGGAAGAACTGGTATATTTGGGATTTGTGATTTCTGTAGAAGGATTAAAGATGGACCATGAGAAAGTGAGAGCAATTGTTGAATGGCCTATACCTAAGAGCATTGGAGAAGTCGGACCATTTCATAGATTAGCTAGTTTCTACTTGAAGTTCATAAAAAATTTTAGTTTAGTATGTAACCCTATGACAGAGACAATGAAAGGTGATAGAAAAGATTTTTAGTGGATATTAGGAGTAGATAAAAGTTTTGAATTGTTGAAGCAGAAAGTGATAGACCAACCTATGTTGGCATTAGCAGATTTCAATAAGGTATTCCAAGTAAATTGTGATGCAAGTGGAAATGCAACATAAGCAATGTTAAGTCAATAAGGTAGACCTATAGCATATTTCAGTGAAAAGTTGAATAATGCAAGGAGATGATATTTAGTTTATGATCAGGAGTTTTATGTGCCCATAATTCAATCCTTGAAGAAGTGGAGACATTACTTGTTGCCTAAGGAGTTTGTGTTTTATATAGATCATCAAGCTTTGCAATATTTGAACAATCAAGGAAAATTGAATCAGAGACATATGCGATGGGTAGAGTTCATGCAGAGTTATACTTTTGTGTTGAAGCATAGGAGTGGAAAATCAAACAAATTTGTAGATACATTGAGTAGAAGAAGAATTTTTCTAACAGAGATGAGAGTTGAAGTTTTGGGATTTGAAGAATTGAATAACATGTATGAGGAAGATCTTGATTTTGTAGAACCTTGGAGAGCATGTAAGGAACCTGTTGTGACAGATAGTAGTGGGTGGTTAGATTATTTCATTCAGGAAGATATGTTGTTCAAAGGAAATCAATTATGCATACCTAGGAGTTCAATGAGAGACAATTTGATCAAAGAAAAACATAGTTGCAGATTGGTAGGACATTTTGGCATTAATAAGACAGTGGATTTGGTAAGTGAAATTTACTTTTGGCCTTAGATACATAAGGATGTTAGGAAATTTGTGCAGAGTTGTAGAGTTTGTCAAGTTGCAAAAGGGAGTAGTCAGAATACTGGATTGTACAAATCTTTGATAGTACTAGAGAGACCTTGTGAAGACATAAGCATGGATTTCATAATGGGATTGCTGAAGACACAGAGGGGATATGTTTCTATATTTGTAGTGGTGGATAGATTTTCAAAGATGGCACATTTCATACCTTGTAAGAAGACAACTGATGCAGTGCATATGGCTGACCTATTTTTCAAGGAGATTGTGAGATTGCATGGATTACCTAAGAGCATAATTTCAGACAAAGTTACAAGATTTCTTGGATGCTTTTGGTAGACACTTTGGAAGAAGATGAAGATAGATTTGAAGTTCAGTTCAACATTTCATCCACAGACTGATGGATAGATAGAGGTAGTGAATAGGTGTTTGGGAAACCTGTTGAGATGTCTGGTTGGAGAGAAGGCAGGAAATTAGGATTTGATTATTTCACAAGTAGAGTTTGCATATAATAAGTTAGTGAATAGGAGTACCAGAAGAACACCATTTGAGATTGTGATAGGAACTAACCCTAGAGGAGTAGCAGAGTTGAGAGACATTAGTATGGAAGAGAAGAGGAGTGTAGAAGTAGAAGAATTTGCAGGACACATGGAGACAATGCATAATCTGGTTAAGAAGCATTTGGAGGAGATGAATAATAAATATAAGGAGCAAGTAGATGAGAAGAGGAGACACAAAGAGTTTGAAGTTGGAGATGAAGTGATGGTGTACTTGAGAAGAGAGATTTTTATAGTTGGGACATATAACAAGTTGAAGATGAAGTTTGGACCATGTAGGATACTTAGAAAGTTTGATTCAGGAAATGCATATGAAGTGGAGTTACCGGAGACATTGGGTATATCACCTATTTTCAACATTGTAGACCTATATCAGTATCATGAAGCAGAATTCAGTGACAACATTGAAGACCATTTGAAGAAGTAGTTACCACAACAAGCACCAGAGCAGATTGAAGACATCTTGGATAGCAGAATTAGACGCAGCACCAGAGGCAAATAATATAAAGAATATCTTGTGAAGTGGAAAGGCACACCGAAAGAAGACTCATCTTAGATTTCTCAGGATGAGGTGGATAGTTTTGGTTTTCCTCTAGCCCCAGCAAAGTGAGGGACTCACTTTTTTTAAATAACTCCGGATGTCTGATGCAGGAGCATCCCTGGTTCAAGAGCAATCTTGCATCAACCAAAAATATTTTCATTGCATTTCATTTTATTTTCTTTCATTTTCTAGTTCAACATAGTCGGTTCAGTCAGTAGCAGTTTTTGTATTTTGGTCTGCATTATACTACAATTTCATTTCAGACCTTACAGAGCTAGACTTAGCATCTAGACACATTCATGCACATCATATCCAAAATTTAGATCATTTGGATCAAGTATTGGTAAGATATCTCTATTAGAAGATCAACTAGTTTCTTAGAACGGAGCATCCTAGCAGTCTCAGACAACCAGCTAAAGGAGAAGACTTGCAGACCATTTCATGACTTGTGGAGATAAATGACACATCATTCAATGTTGTTTGGGTTGTGGCCGACCTTCCTTGAGATCTGCACACTATTCCATTCATTTTTGGATGAGTTTTACATGATTAGGTCTGAGCTATCCATGTACACATGTTATATCTCTTCATTGGAGTTTGTGATCTTCCTTGGCCAAGGCAGAGGAATCTTATGTTTTGGAGATGATATAAATTGATGTAATAGATGCCTAAGACAGTAGTAATTGATAGTTCTAAGTTTGATAGTTTGAATTCTTTGTGAAGTAGCTTTAAAACTATATCTTGTGCATATTCTGTAACTATGAAATAAGGCATTCGAGCCCTAATTGTAAGCCCGCATGTTCCCAGCCAATTTGTATTTGAATTCTATGATATACTAAATTATTGAATCTACATTTGATTTATATCTTCGAGTTGTTTCCATTGTGTTTACTCTAGTTGCACGGTCTAGATAGTTCACTCTGTGGACCGTCCTAATCGTGACTGCACCATGGATGAAAGTGATAAGATGATTGGATGATGATGTGGATAAGATAGATGGATAGGATGATGATTAGGATAGATGGGTGATTGGATTAAGATGTGGTAGATAAGAATGATTAGGATGATGAAGATAGACTATGACTAAGGATGAAGTAGATTAGGATAAATTTGATTAAGCTTAGATAAAGGGATTGGATAAGCTCAATTAATAGGATTTAATAAATGGGGGGAGTTTAGTGGTGTTGGGAGGAAAAACCCAACCCAACATTACTGGGGGTGTGGGGGGGTGAATACTACCCCCCACTAATAGGGGTTTGAGGGCATAGCCCCTGACTAGAAAAGTTTTGAAAAATGGGCTTGTAAAATTGATGTTTTTTGATAGAAATTTTGATTTTTTTGACACGAGGTAAATAGGTGCTAAAACAGATAAATAAGGCATTAAAATAGAGGGAAATAGTGTTGAAAGATGAACAGATGGTGCTAAAGGATGAATAGATGGCACTAGATAGGAATGAAGGCTCTAAAAGACTGTGAAGTTTTGAAAGTTATTGGACTGATGGATGAATTTGATTTTTCTTGGCTCAAAGATTATGGAAAGAGATAATGCAAGAAAGAAAGACACAATGGCTGACTTTAATGCATAAAAATTGATTTTTGATTCACAAGTTTTGACATAGAAGATACACCATTCATGTGAACATTCCTAGATTTATTCAAGTGGGTGTATGCAAGATTATGAGCTCATCTTGTTGCCTTTATTTAGGCGTGACTTGCAAGTCCCATGAAGATGAGCTAACCATTTTTTATCACCCAATATCGCTCTTACGTCACGAGGGGAGAGCATACATAGCATGCATGTTCATTTCTAGAGGGCATTTGCACTTGATGATAAAATCAATGTGGCTTGTGCGATGAGTAGCTTCCCGGTCCCTATCGGTATCTAGTGCATCACAATCTCATATGGTCGAGAGATCTTAAGCTAGGATTGAACAAGATTCTAGGGACTCCTCTATATACCTAAGGGTACATGAGGCACAAACCGTGAACACTAGTCCATTGAAGGGATGTAGCACCAAGTGGTTAAGCAAGCACCACTTCACCTTGTGTCCGGAATCACCCGGGGCCCCAAGGTTGTCCCAATGACAATGCAACTAGATTGAGGTACAACTTTCACTCTCCCCCCTTTGATATACACCATGGGTACACATGATTGAGGTCATACCTTGGGGGGATGAAATCCCCAAGCATGCCTCCTAAGAAGAAATCACCCTTGCTTTTGATCACCCAAGATCGTACGAGGCACAAGGGGAGAGCATATGCAAAAGATGACCCCTTCAAGATAACATTTAAAAGCAATAAAAGTTCACAAATAGACTTTTGATTCCCAGGATCACCCTAAGGTGCAAGGGAAGAGCATATGTCTATAGGCAAACAAGACAAAGCATACAAATGTTAATTCCCAACTAAACTAACTTTAATGTGCCTAAAATCTAGTGATAAAAAGATGCATTGGCAAGCGATTCTGTACAAACAAGTTAGTAGTTTGATAAAATTTTCTTTGACATGCATTTTTGATACCTGTAAGGAGATGTTAGATGCCTACACAAAATTTAGAAAGCTGTCAAAAAAATGACGTTGATATAGAGGAAGATGGCGCTAAAGTAGAGATGGATGGCACTAATACAGAGAGAAATAACACTGAAACAGAGGGATATGGCACTAAAATATAGATGGATGGTGCTCATATAGAGGTTGATTGTGAAATAGAGGCTAATAGAGTAGATTTAGGATGGCGCTAAAATAGAGGATGGTGCTAAAGAAGAGGATGGCACTAAACTAGACACAGATGGTGCTAAAGTAGAAGATGGCACTAAACAAGACATGGATGGTGCTAAAGAAGGAGATGACGCTAGGATAGAAGGAGATAGTGCTAAAATAAAGATTATACCTGCAACCTCTATGTCACAGAGGAAGATGGTGCTATTCTGGGTTTGGATAGCACCGAATGAAAAATAGTGGGAAAACCTACAAAAATAGAGGGTTATCTTGCACAAAATGATGAAGATGAGATGCTAGGGTTCTGAAAGGTTAGTCTAAGGACAAATACAATAGTTTGTTACTAGAAAAAAAGGGTTAGTTTGTGTGATTTAACCAAAATAAACTCAAGCTTAGGTGTTTTCAAAATATGGTAAATAAGATGATAAAACACCTCAAAAACTTGTAATAAAACCCTATTATGTAGTGTATGAGACCCTACGAAATAACTGTTAAGCCTAGAGATCAAAGAAAACTATTGCTATGACAAAAAAAAGATCCCAAGACTACGTCAATGGTGCTATTCTAGATTGTGTTGATTCAGAGGGATATGGCACTAAAATAGAGTCATATGGCACTAAAATAGAGCCATATGGTGCTAATCCACAAGGATATGGCGCTATTGCGTGTAGATATGATGCTATTCTAGACCTGTCATTAAAAAACCTTCATAAAACTCAAATGGAGGTTAGTTTGGGACCAAGGGGTCCCACCGGGCATGCCAAATGAAGATGAAGAAAATTAGATGACAAAATAAACAAGAAAATAAACACAAAAGAGTGATTTATACCTTTCAAAAACCTTCCAAATCTCCCTCACTCCTTGATAAGGTTGAGGAGATGCACCCAAAGTCTCCTTGCTTTACCCAATGTCGAATGTAGTGGAATGTGGATTTCTCTATCTTTCAACACAATTTGATGAGGATTTGGCTATGGATTGATAGAAGATTTGATAGAGATGAGGATGAGAGATTTAGGCTATGGATAAATGTTTAAGATATGAAGATGAAAGGCTTGGAGAGATTTTGGCATTATGACGGCATGATAGAGATATTTTGGAGGAATTTGGGCATGGATTTGATGCTATGAAGAAGTTAAGAAAATGGCTTGGGTTGGTCTTGTATTTATAGGCAATTTTAGAAGGATTTGAATCCAATGGCTAGGATTCAAAGTAGAGATCAATGTTTGAGATGGGAGGATGAGATCAAGGGTGGAGATCTCATCAACAAATTTGGATGGATGAGATTAAATGTGAATTTTTAATTCACATTGGGAAGGATGAGGAATGAATTAAAAATTCATTTCCATTGGAGAGTGTGAGGATGATGTGGACTTGTCAATGAATTAAAAATTCATTTTTGTGAGGGAGTGTTTGAATAAAAAAATTTGTTTTATTGAGGAGTGTGAGGACATGTGACACATGCACATTTTTGGAGCCTTACATTTGTAAGCTAATTTCATGGAAAATGTTTTAACATGAAAATAGAAAGGTGAATTGGAAGGGTCATTTGACCTTTTAAATAAAAAAATGATTTTTATTCAAAGTGTTTGGGAGGATGGGTTAATAATGGTTTGACCAGTGTTTAACTTAATTAATATGGTTGTATAAAATTAGTAGAAATTAATTAAATAAGGGTTTATTTAATTAATTTGGGTCTATAGGTCATGTAGGCTAGGGTAGCTAATTAAATAAGTGTTATTTAATCAACTAGGCTAGTTTTAGGCTATAGGATAGGGTAGATTAATTAAATAAACATAATTTACATAATTAATTAGATTTAGGAAAGTGGACAAATTAACTAAATAAATATATAACATATTTATTTAATTGGGATTAAGTGGTAAGGTCTAGTGATAAATTAGATGAATTAATTTATCACAAGGGATGAATTAGGGATAAATAGCTAAAGGTGAATGGTTTATGATAACATAATTAAATAATTTGGATTTATTTAATTAATTGATGATGGGTAAATTAGTGATGTGAAGATGTGGGAAAGTGGCTTGCGAGGCAAGGAATTTTTAGGTGTCTACAATACTCATATAATTATTTCACAAAACTACCTTGAATGATCTTCTTATGAAATTCTCTTCTTCAAATCTGCAAGTGTTTGTATGATATATCTCTTTATGCTTACACTTTCTTCTACTCCTTTTCTTTTTAATCTTTACTCATTTCACTTCTACTTCCTCTTCAACTCTTTTTTCTCCACAAAAACTTATTTCCTTTTATACCCTTATGCCTCCATAAATAGATTCATCTCTTTGAATAGAGACAACCTTCTAAAAGGAAATGACTTTATATTAACCTTGATTGTTTCCCTTAACTTTTCTTTAATTGCTGCATTAATTTTTACCTTCTTTAAATGTAAGTGTTGCCTTAATAACATGAAACATTACTTATTAATCATCACTTCTCCTCAAACTATATTCACTGCTCCATATGAATTGCTTATAATTCCTTGATCATTGCTCTTCTAAATCCTCTATCGTTGCCTTATTAAGATAACCACTACTCCTTCTATATTCATTACTGTACTTAGTAAAATGTAATCACTTTAATTCATATTCAATCACTGCCCCATTAATCATATATATATATACATATATATATATATATGTATGTATCTTGGGCGATTTCATATACAAGGTTGTCCACCTAAACCTTTAAGATATGCTTTGGAACATATGTAAAACTATGTGGTCAAACAAATATAGATAAGGTTAAGTTCATCCCCTTCCATCATAAATAGTTAACACTTTTAAACATAAAATACTCCCTCCATTTGGGCTCTAATACAAGGAGGTCGGCCATCATGCTTGAGCAATGATTAGTGGCCTTTGGCCAATCTTTTTCAGCTAAGGCATTCATACATTGTTGCGATTAGATCTCCTTTGACATCTTCTTTGACATCAATGACAATAGAATGTAGAGCTTCTGGAATCACTGTGTATGACGGTAAAAAAAGCCATACATAGTGATTCTAGAAGCTCTACATTCAATCATGGACTGTGGAAATATCATGTCTTTAATCAATGACAATAATTCTAACAATCTCATCCTTACACCTTTGACATCAATGAAAACATTTCCAACACTCACCTCATTTTCCATCTGGGTGGTCATTTCTCTATAGTTTTTTATAGGACAGTCTTGTTGGTAAACTTCAAATTGAATGAGCACTTGGTGTGCTATGCCTTAATTGGAATATTTGTGTTAGATGATAATATATTGATTCTAAGTTGGGTTGTTAAAGGTCAAGAATATATGGGACTCTTGTCTAATGCCCTCTAAATCTAAATCCTTGTAATCATAGCAATTTGAGATTGGCACTAATGGATCTAGTGGGATACACCTATCAAATGATGGCATTAGAGGTTCATTGGAGGGAATGTGCCCCTAGGCTTTGTTTTCTTTTGTCATATTATAGGGGTATAATAAACACCACAAAATAAATGGAATGGATGAAAGAGAGAGATGAAAGTAGAATGGAAGAAATGTATGTAAATGTAAAATATCACCCAAAAAGGATTTTCTCTTCACATAGAGTTCACCAAAATATGTGATTTTTGGAATTGAACCAAGCATAATCAAAGCGAGTTAGACACTGACATAGAACATGAACCACACCATTATTGAAGAGGCCCACTCAATCACTCTTTCTCTCATGGAAGGATTTAGTTGAGAAATAGTAATTATTCTATTTGTGAGGAAGAAGAACATCATGGATGGCAGTTGGATTGATCATGTAACTTGTTTATGCTTGTGGTTGTTGATAATTTTGATTGTTGTGGTTTGGATGTTGTTGATGAAAGTGTTTTATTGGTGTGGTTGTTATTGTTCTTATATGACCTAGAGGGTTACTTGCTCTCAGTTTGTTTAGTTCATTTTATATGTAGGGTTGAAATGTATCTAATATTCTTTGTGCCACATTATTTAATTTCTCAATGGAATTACCACTCAAATCCTATTTGGTTCTCAATTCTTCAACCAAAAGATCTTTAAAGGCTTGTTTGACAATGGAAACATCCAACAAAGTTGATTCAGTCTCATTGAAAATGTCAACCCCTAAAGAAAGACAAGAACTCCTGAGATCTGGCAAGTAAGATTTATTATTTTTGGCAACATTCTTCAAGTTTGTGAGACACTCTTTTACCACTGTCAACTTCCAATCAACTGAATTTTTCCATTTAACATACTCATTTTTTATGGCTTTCTTATAATCTGCTCTAAAACTAAGACATTGGAGTCAAATTTCACCATTCCCATTAGTCCATTCCTAGCCACATTTAGCATAGTCTCTTCTTTCTTGATAGTTTTTAGATCAGCTAAAATCTCAATTTGTTTATTAGACATTGTAGTATACAAAAGAATAGTCTCATGAATAAAAACAAAATCATCCATGGTGAGTTTCTCAACCCACTCTTCCACTTCTTTACCCAAAAAATTTCATTTGTTAATTTTCTGAATCATCTTAGAGCTCACACCTCTGGGAGAGGTTTTTGTAGGAGTGTCTATGGTAGTGTCTAGAAGTTGAGATGTAGTGTCAACAATAGACCTAATGTATGAGGTTAAGATATTCACCTGTTCCTCCAATAGATCATTCTCTTGTTCCCTTTCTTCTAACCTGGTAGTTAAGATTTCCACATATAGCTTAGCATTGTGAATGTCACCTTGAAGAAAAGGAGGCTCCAAGTCTAACTTGCTAACATGAAAGTCATCTATAGAAATATCCCTCTCTTCTTTCTCTACCATTGGTTCTGCAATCTCCACATATTGATGCTTGGTCATTAGATCAACCATGAGTTTGGACATCCTTTTGGCTTTCTTAGGAGTCAACTCTAACTTTAGGAGCCTTGCAATTGCATTAAACTCTATGTCTATGATATGAGAATATCTTCTTTTTTTGTTGACCTCTATTTTCAACCAAGTAGGAGTTGATAGGATAGGACAACCATCAGTAGTTACATGAGGCATATTATTTGACACGAGATTATTGGACACTCCTTGCTATTGCTGAGAAGAAAAGTGGGTATGAGGCATTGCATCATGAAAAATAGGGGGAATTTTTTGTGCAAAAGGTGGGGGAATGGTTTTTTTGGCTAGAGAAGATGTATTCTACCTATCCTCCTTAGCCTGTTATATATATTCTTGTTCTGATAATTTATTTGCATGAGGATTCAAACACCTCTTGTTCTTGAGCTTTTTCTTAGGGGGATCATTATCCCCTTCACATTATCCTTTCAAATCAACATTCCCTTTTGGATAATCTGCTCCATCATTTCCATCCTTGACTGGAGACTGTGAACTTGTAGTGTGGGTAGTGATAAGTGTACTTTGGTTGGAGGTGCCTACAGAAACTTGTTACTCTCCCATGATTTGCTCCTTGAGTGAAGGAGAACCTACACTATGACCATTCATCTTAGATTTTAGCTACTGTTGACTTATATTCATCACAAAGGAAGATCTAGCATTAATATTTGTATTTTCATTTATAGTCCAATCTAATTAGGTAGGGATTTAGTGTTTTCAATAGAAAAAGTTGGATCAATCAAATCAACATAATCATCCACCAAGTTTGGAAGATCCCAACCAAGCTTAAAAATTCTCATTTGGTCTAGGGTCAATCTTGACCAATCTCTTCTCCTCACTTCATACTCATCGATATAGTCAGCCCCAAAAATCTTCTAGGTGAGGCCGATGTCCCCACGACATAGGAAAATAAAGTTTTTTTTACAAAATCTTTGCTATCAAAGAAACTTCTAGAGCCATATGAAGATAAGATGAACTTAGAAAGTAATATGTCAATGCTCTTGGAGTTTTTAGGTTTGGTACGTGTATAATGAGTCGATTTTATAGGAAAAGGATAACCCTTCTTCTTAGCATCAATGGAGCTATTGATAATGACTAGGACTAGAGGGTTACAGTTAATAATTGAAGGAAGTAGGTTTTTGCAAGTCATGAAAGATGAAAATTTTCAATGTAATGTTCTACCACCAATGCTAGCACTTATCAAACTAAAAAGGAGAAGATGGCAGTGCACTCATCTCAAACTGTAATGCCTGTGAAGAAGAAGCTAGATTAACTCTAGTCGGGGCTCAAAACCATGCTCCAAACACCAATGAATTATGCCTTAGGAAATATATACTTTATAAGGTAAATAAATTGGATGGGGGGTTTCATTAAAAATTCTCCTACGTAATAAGTACCTTCATAGGTAATTATACCAAATTACTTTATCAAACATTTTACCTTTTCCTGAACTAACATTTTTACTTGGGGCACATTGTCAGCAAAAATGACAATCACCTAACTTTAACATCAGCAAAAATTCTTGTTTATGAACCAAAATTTGGAGCTTGAATCTTTGTATCAATGAAAAGTTAATCTTGCGAAGTAAATTTCTTTTCTATTGTCTTTGTTTATCGCTTTATTAGAAAACTTAAGAGTTTGTGAACCAAGAAGTTCTCCGACATCCTTTATGAAGAGTTCCATGTTTATAACAATAGTCAACAAAATCTTTCTTTCATGAACTTTCAAATAAAGGCTATGGTAAACATGACTTCCCCTTTATTGGCAATAGCAACACGACACAAAACAATTCCAGACATCAAGTTATTGGTAAAACCATGAACTCAAGAAATAAGAAGGAACAAAGATAACAAAAGCCAAGTTTTTGAAATGTGAGAAACACTAATAAGGAAGGCTTGATGAAAGAACAACACTTATCAAGAAACCAGAGAGTTTGCAAACTTGAGACTTTTCTAATAAGATTTGTAGATGAGAAATTTCTCCAATAAGAAAGGGAGAAAAGTTAAGTTTACGAAGGTGCAAAAAAGACAATAACAAGGAAAAATTAAAGTGGAATTCACAAAAACTTAAGGTTTGTGGGAATAATACTTTGCCAATAAAGGGAAAAAGATTCACACACTTAAAGACATAACACCAGAACAAGGGAGGAAAATCAAAATAGACCAAGATTGAGTTATACAAGGACAAAGACTAAAATCAAGGCAATGTTATGTCATATTTTGTTTCAAAATGGTTATTGGCCACTTTTTAGCCCCCCATCTTGGTGCACATACCTTGTCACATCATTCAACTTCTCATTGAGATAAGAAACATGTCTTCCTTCCTGACTTAGTGCAACTCTATTTGCATTTCCACCTGCATCACAATCAACTTGAAATAACTTATCAAAATCTAGCAAATCTAATATAGGTCAATTACATTCATTTTTCAATAATTCAAAACTCCTATTAGCCTCAACATTCCACTTGATTTATTTCTTATCACCTCTCATGATATCAATAATTAGTGCACATATTCCACTAAAATATCTAATAAACTTCTAGTAAAAACTAGCCAACCCATAAAAAGATCCAACTTTAGAAATACTTACCAGTTTAGGCCCATCAATAATAATTTTGATTTTCTCAAGATCCATGTTTAATGCATCAATAGAAATAATAAAACCAAAAAAAACCAATTCTTTCTTCATAAAATTGCATTTCTTTACATTCATCAATAACATTTCTTCTCTTAACTTTTCTAATACTAGTTTGATATGCTCTAGATGTTCTTCTTCACTCTTACTAAAAAAATAATATCATCTACGTATTGAACTATAAATTGACCAAGATATGGTTTCAATACCTCATTTATGAACCTCATAAAACTACTAGGTACATTAGTCAATCCAAAAGGCATAATCAATCACTCATACATACCTTCTTTTGTCTTGAATGTTGTCTTTAACTCATCTCCCTCTCTAATTGTGATTTGATGGTGTCCACTCTTAAAATCTATATTACTAAAATATTTTGTGGCACTCAAACAATCCATAAGATCATCCATTCTTGAAAAAGGAAACATGTACTTAACATTAATCTTATTTATAGCTCTAGAATCTATACACATTCTCCATTCTTATCCTTTTTTTGGTGCTAAAATTGTTTTAGTATTGCACATGGAATCAAACTTTCCCTTATCAATCCTTTCTTCAACAATTCTACAACTTGCCTATTTAGTTCCTCATTTTGAGTTGGTTTCAACCTATGTGGTTCCTTATTAAGTAAACTTGCTCGTAGAATTAGAACCATATAATGACTTATGCTTCTCACTGATGGCAATCCTTCAACAAAAATATCATAGATAATATCTGTTAAACATCTGGAATATTGAGAGGGGGGTGAATCAATATTCTCTTAAACCATACACTCATTAAATCATTAATCCATTTTCCCATTCAACAACATTAAAGAAAATTAAACATAGCATGAACAACCACAAGACATGGCACATGAACACCAGGATTTTTACATGGAAAACCCAAAAAGGGAAAAACCACAGTGAGTGTTAGCTCACAATATATTATGTAGTAATAATACCAAATTATAAAGAGGCTTACTGCCTTAGGGCTCACTGCCCAAAAGGACTCATTGTCCAGAGATGCTCACTGCATACGTGCTCACTGCCAAAATAAGCTCACTGCCCAAAGAAAGAAAGAGATAGGAGGATGGCTCACTGCCAAAATAAACTGCTAGAATTGCATTTGTAAATGCATGATTATAACTCCAATGATGCTCAGCAAATTGTCTCAAAACTCTTCATCTCGATTTGCTCTGTTACACTACTCTATTCTTACATAGGAATAAGATCTCTCTTCTTCTACACTTGTTGTCTTCATAAAATCACAATCCTTAGCATGTCACACACATCCATCATCCAAACATCGAATTGGATTTCATATATATGTCCGCAACACTTAGAATCTTCACATTAGGTTGGCCTACTAAGATGAAGCATGCAGTTAATAAACATGTAGCTTGTCAGACAAATTCATTCACCAAAATGCTTTGTGGATCCAATTTACATTTGAAAAACATTCTCATATGTTAGTTCCAAATATAGAACCACTTAGGATAAAGTTCCAATCAATAGAACTTGTTGCATATAGATCAAACTAATAGGTTGGCCTCAAACATAGACTGTCACTGGTTCAATCTAACTATCAGATCATAACTTTTTCTGTGAACCACAACACTTTCTCAAATTCATATCAAAGACTCTTTAGACATCCCCAAGCTTACCTTTAGAACTGCAGAGCATAATATTAAATTGCGGAAAAAAGTGGACCATAAGAACACATGCCTCGTCTTAGTCAAACATTGTCAAGCCAAGTAGCGATACTTAGATACTCACAAATATCTTTTCAGTAGACTTCAGGTTCTGCAACTTTGGATTTAGAGACTTCACTTTGATGTTTACAACATCCCAAATTTGCATAACAAAATATCCAACATTGGAGGAATGCGAACCAAAACAAATGTGTGTTTTGCTCTTACTACCTTTAATCTCTGCAATGCCGAACTTGTGCAACTTGAAAATACACTTATGAAGATGATTAAGAGATGAAACTCTAGATATAGGATCATATAAGGATTAGGAATATCATACCAAAATAGCATGACCTGATCTTTAGCTGCAAACCAATGCCAATCAAGATAATGTCTCTCTATTTCTATGTCTGTACTCTACCAACACTTAGCCAAAATACTTAAGCCTTCTTTGCTGGATCAAAAAGGCCTTGTTAAATTCTTAGTTCTTTCTCTTGTTTCCATCAATGACAACACCATCAAACATCAAGCTCAACCAAATTGCCAACAATCTCCCCCCTTGGCATTGATGGAAACACTTGATGTGAAAAATTGTTATACTACTCCCCCTTACTCTTTTCACACTGATCCTCTAACTTCATGCTTCTCTCCTTGTTTTTTAGTTACTTTTTCTTTTGTGTTTTTCACATGCTTCATTCTCCCCCTTTGACATCAATGGCAAAGGTGTATGATACAGAAATATGTACAAGTGACCAAAGCTTCAAAAATGCTTGTACTATCTGCATATATACAAGTGAATTCAAATACATTACTAATTTTCTAGGAGAATATCTTGGTAGAGTTTCTTTAGTTGCACCACATCTTCATCCCACCTGGCATTAGCATCACTCAAAATTAATATATGCCCATTAACTTGGGACACCAACTCTTCTGCCTTCACGATAGTAGGGGCCTCAATGGTTTTCTTTGTCTTATCTGTAGCTGCTACAAGTATGGACATGGATGCAATCTTGAAGCTCACTATCTCCTGGATCTAACTCATCTTGTGTTTTATGACCTCTTTCTGGGTCTGTAACTTATGTATGACAGAATGAATGGTCCAAAATTCTACTCTTTGATTGCCAATGGCATCCTTCACCAGATCATAACTTCTGGAGATCTTCATTATTTGAGTTTCCCATCCATCTATTTTCTCTTTTATGTCCTTAGTCTTCTCAATCCATTTAAGACAAAATTGATATAGTTCACTAGCTTCTTTAATGGTTGGTTGTCCATACTCTATGCTCTTATCTAACAAAACTTTATCTTGAGCAAATTTTTCACTAAGATCAACTAATCTCTTTCTATCAATCTCTGCCCTTACCTTCTTTTCTATAGTTTGTTCAAGGGACTCAAAATGAGAGTTGACTAATTCAATAAGTTTATTCAACTATGTAGTAGGAGCCAAGGATGTATCTCTCTTTATTCCAGGCATAATCATTTCAAAAATTGTTGATGCATCTCCAATCAGCTCACTGTCCTCCATATGGGATTTTATTATCTCTTCTTGTGCTGTGGTCTAAAAAAGTGTCCCAAGTCTCAACTTCTGTAATGGGGACATTGTGGCAAGGTTAATTGGTCCTTGTAATAGCTTAGGTGCAATAAAAATATGAGCTTCCTTTTGCTTCTCCAAAAACTCTCTCAAGTAGTCAACTGACTTATTCTTAGCAGTGTCTCTTTTGTCTTCTTCTTCATGAGAGATTTCAGCATCATGCCTTTCCAGAGGGTCTTTTTGAATGAGTTCTTGTTCATTTCCTTCTGTTTCTAGAGTAGGGTTGTCAATTATTTTTTCATTTGCTTCTTCACTCTTCTCACATTGTCCTTTAGAGTCAATTTCCTCGTATACTACTTTTGCTTCCTTAGAGTTCTTTTGCTCTGCAGACTCTTTCATCTCTTCATCTTGCACAGAGCTTATCGGAGGAGGTGTTCCACCTTGATCCACACTTTGTTCTATATTCTCATCTAGAACTGTATTAGGCTTGTCAGTATCAACATTTTCTTCCTCTTCATCAATGTCTACCACAGTTGAGATTTTCAGTTCATGTAGCACACTTAGTGTTATCTACTCAGTCTCTTTAACCAGTTTCTCAATGTCACCAGACATTAGAGTATTGACCCTTTTCTTTTTTATGAAATTTTCACTAAGCTTCTTAGTGACTTTGACCTTTTCTTCACTGGTAATATTTGGGTAAAGTTTCAATAAAACATACTCCTTTATCTCAGCATCTTTGGCCATGCCCCCTTCTTTTCTTGTTGTCATGTTGATGGCAAGATTATCCGGTAAGTCATCTATGACCTCAATTAGGGATTTATTGAACATAATCAAAAATCTTACAACTATTGTTTCAAGTATCACTTTGTCTACATCTAAGTTTTCATCATATATACCAGCAATAGGCTTCAAATTCCCATGTTGAGCTATTGCATTGATTGTGGCTTCCAAGGATATTGTTGCTTCATCTTCTCTAGTCTCAGTCTTCTCCCCTTTCTTCTTCTTCTTGTCCTTAACCTTTTTGAAGAGCTTCTCCTTTTTTCTTGCTGTGGTCTCAATTATTTTTTCTTTCTTTGCCTTGATTTCTTCATTAGTCTCTGTCTATTCTTCTTCTTCTCCTTCACCTAGGCTCACATACACTCTTTTGGTGGCCTTTTCTTTCTTTCTTTTCTACCTTTTCTCTACAGAATATATCTTTTGTTTCTCAACCTTAGTGGTCAGGAGTGGTTTGGAGTTCTTAGAGGTGTTTGCAACAAAGGAGGAGGCTCTTGTTCTTCTTCTTGAGCTGGAAGTAGGCTTTTATGGTTCAGATTTCTCTTCTTCCTTCTCTGGAGCCTTTGATGTCTGACCTTCCAGAGTACTTGCAGCCTTGGAGGCTTCAGTCTCAGCTCTTGCTTCATCTATCTATTATTTTGTAAAGCCTTTACATTTTGCAAACTCATCTACATATTTTCTTACATTTCTCTTGATTTTAGGTTGTTTCAGTTCCATATGCACTTTGAGAGATTTTTCTTCAAATGTTCCAAATCTTTCCTCCTTAGGATCCTTTGGTTTTCTCAACATCAAATCAGCCACACCAGTCAAGATATCCTTTGTGACTTCATATCCCATTGTTGGGACCCACACTATTCTTGGTTCCACTACCTCCATGAGGCATTTATCTTTGTCTACCATAAACACAATCTCGTTTTCATATTTCCCCACAACCCTTTTAGGGATCCTATCCCTAGCCTACATTTTCTTTTGGAAATTCTTAAAGTAACCCCATAATGCTGCATTTTGTTTATCAACGTCTCCTAGACTCTACAGATGATTTCTAATTTGAACTGCCACTGAAGAATGATTTAAATAGGCAATGTTACCCATACTTGGTAATTCTTTTACGAAGTAGAACAACATGCAAATGATCAGAGTACCATACATGAAGGGGTACTTAGTGTCATTTTTCCTTTTCTTATTCTCCATCAATTGTTGCTAGAGCAACTCACATAGGTCATAGTCTGCATTCTTCTTCACCATCTCAAAGGTTGTGTAGATAACCATAGCCGAGACATAGTTCTCCCTATTTGAGAAGTATAATTTATAACCAATCCATATGGAAGAAAACCTTACCGCTAGATCTTCTATGTTATTGACAATTAGCACCCTTTTGTCAAATTTGGCACCTGTTAACTCCATCATTGTGTTATTCTTTATGGCCTTCAAAGCTAAAACTGCTCCTGTGGAACACATGCCATTGACCACCTTAATGGCATCTTTAGGAATCATATGCGTCATGTCTAACCACATGAATTTGTCATGTATTCTACTTAGGGCATACCTGACCCAAGCATCTTTAGAAAAAGTGGGAAAATCAACCCATACATCCAGCTTCTTCTCATGCGGCGCACTATACTCTCCTTTTAGATCAAACTTATCATCAGTCAGTTTATCTAGATAAATTTGACCTAATTTTCCATGATCATAGTCTTCTAGGTTTACATGCATATATGCCCTAACATCTTCAATTTGTATGACACCAAATAGAACCTCAAAGAAAACACCATCTAGATATGTTTCTAATGATTTGAATGAGCACTTCTTGAATTTAGGATGGGGCCTCTCAATGATTTCAATGACATGTGGAGTAAACATTTTTGCAGCTCAATAAAACTTTGCAAGAGTGAAAATTGTAAATACCTTGATCTTTACTTCTGACTAGGGTTTCTTCTCACCAAGCATTTGAATTCACTTTTGTATTTCACTACTCAGATCTCCTTAGTCGCTTGAGGGTTTGAATGCAATGTGATTTCCTTTCAAATGAATTCCCTTTTAAGTCCTTTTCATTGAAACCTAATTGCCATAAATGCTAGATTCAAAAAACTATCAAATTCTTTCTTTACCACTCACAATCAATCTAAATTGCTCCGCAATCCACCGTATTAGGTTCTTTTCTTCTAGAGTTTTCTTCAAAACTCTGCCAGAATGTTTTCTAACTTATATCTTCATGTTGAATGTCAACACCACTTTTCTAGCTGGGGGAATAGGATTTTTCATTGAAGCTCCCCCTGAGCCATAGCTGCCAATTCACTTCCCAGAGAAAGTATCTACACCAGAGGCTGGTGTGGACTCATTCTTGACTTCATGTACTTCCTTCTTAACCCAAATCTTGTTCATCTCCTTGGTCCCTGCTAGATCAACCTTTTATACCAGTTTCTTCATTTTTGTCTGATTATCCTTTTTCATGTTTTTACTTCTACAAAACCTTGCAATATGTCCAGGGTCGTTGCAATTGAAGAACACAATATCTTTCTAACCATTGCTCCTTCCATTCATTCTTAAAAAATTGAGAATTCCTTCCATTATTATAGTTGTTCCTTCTCTAACTTCTACATTCATTATCTTTATGAACAATTTGCTTGCATGTAAAGCAGTTACCTTTGAAGGGTTAAGCATTCCTTCCATTGTTATAACCATTCTTTATCTGACTTCTACATTCACTAGCTTTGTGACCAACTCTCTTGCATGTAAAACATTGACCAAAAAAGGATGGAACATTTTGATTTATTTTGCACTCCTACATTGAGTATCCTTATGACCAAACTTATTGCATGAATTACAATAACCATTGAAAGATGTGTACCTTTGAGCATTTGGTTTCCCAACCGATGGTCTTCTAGGTTTGTTCCTTTGATTCTAGATCTGTTTTCCTTCGCCCTCCTTCTTCTCAGTAATTGTGGCTTGATTTGATTTAGAACTTTCACTTTTCTCAAATCCCAAACCTTATTTGTTATCAGGACTCTTCTAAATTGCAATTATTCTATCAAGTTTTGCAGCACTCACTTTGAATTTATCTTTTTAAATCCATGTCTGTTGTAGATCAGCTTTTAGATTCACAACTTCTTATTCAAGCCCTGTACATTCTTTAGATTTGTTTTTTATTATTTCATTTAAGTATTCTTTAGCTTTTGCTCTTTCTACAACTTCCACTTTCAGATCATTCAAGGTTTCATTTGTTGATCTCAATTGTTAACTAACCTCCTTATGCTTTTCTTTGAACTTCTTGACTTGCTCCCTCAATTTTCTAATGCACTCATCTACTTCCTTGACATTTTCTTTTAGATCCCTACTTTCTTCTTTAGTCCTTTCAAGATCTTCAAGAGAAACTTTGATTTCTTCTTCATTGACATGCATGCATTCTTCTTCTATAGTTTCAATTGAATGAATTTATTCAAGAGGAGTAGGATACCTTTTTCCTGCCATGTGTTCAATCTCCAAGATCTTCCTCAAGATGTTAAACTTCTTCCAAGGAACCAGGATCTGACACCAATTATTGAACACCCAGAATAGTGAGAGGGGTTGAATCAGTATTATATTAAACCATACACTCATTAAATCATTAATCCACTTTGCCATTCAACAACATCAAAGAAAATTAAACATAGCATGAACAACCACAAGACATGACACATGAGCACCAAGATTTTTACATGGAAAACCCAATAAGGAAAAAGCCATTGTTAGTGTTAGCTCACAATATATTCTGTAGTAACAATACTGAATTACAAAGAGGCTCACTACCTTAGGTCTCACTTCCTAGGGCTCACTACCCAAAAGGACTCACTATCCAAAGATGTTCACTACATACATGCTCATTTCCAAAACAAGCTCACTACCCAAAGAAAGAAAGAGATAGGAGGATGGCTCACTACCAAAATGAACTACTAGAATTGCATCTACAAATGCATGATTACAACTCCAATGATGCTCAAAAAATTGTCTCAAAACTTTTCATCCTAAACTTCTTTGTTACACTGCTCTATTCTTACATAGGAATAAAATCTCTCTTCTTCTGCACTAGTCATCTTCACAAAATCACAATTTTTAGCATTTCACACACACACCTTCATATTCTCACATCCATCATCCAAACATCAAATTGGATCTTATATATATATATATATATATATATATATATATATATATATATATATATATATATATATATATATATATATATATCCACAACACTTAGAATCTTCACATTAGGTTGACCTCCTAAGATGAAGCATGTAGTTAATCAACATGTAGCTTGTTAGCCAAATTCATTCACCAAAATGCTTTGTGGACCCAATTTACATTTGAAACACATTCTCATATGTCAGCTCCAACTGTAGAACCACTTAGGATAAAGTTACAATCAATATAACTTGCTACATATAGATCAAACTAACAGGTCGACCTCAAACACAGACTATCACTGGTTCAGTCTGATTGTCAGATCATAACTTTTGCTGCAGACCACAACACTTTCTCAAATTCATATCAAAGACTCTTTAGACATCCCCAAACTTACCTTTAGAATTGCAAAACATAATATTAATTTGTGGCATAAGAACACATGCCCTGTCTTAGTCAAACATTGTCAAGCCAAGTAGCGATACTTAGATACTCACAAATATCTTTCGGATAGACTTCAGGCTCTGCAACTTTGGATTTAGAGACTTCATTTCTATGGTTACAACACCCAAAAATTGCATAACAAAATATCCAACACTAGAGGAATGCAGACCAAAACAAATGTGTGTTCTGCTCTTATTACTTTAATCTTTGCAATGCCAAACTTGTGCAACTTGAAAATACATTTCCAGAGATGATTAAGAGATAAAACTCTAGATACAGGATCATCTAAGGACTATGAATATCATACCAGAACCATGTGACCTAATCTTCAATTGCAGACCAATGCCAATAAAGATATTGTCTCTCTATTGCTATGTCTTTACTCTGCCAACACTTAGCCAAAATACTTAAGCCTTCTTTGCTGGATCAAAAAGGCCTTGTTGAATTATTAGTTCCTTTTCTTGTTGCCATCAATGACAACACCATCAAACATCAATCTCAACCAAATTGCCAACAATATCACTACACTCTATCAACAACTTAGAAATCTTAGGATCACCACCACATTTTATTCTTTTGCCTTTAAAGCATCTTCTCTCTTTATAACATCAAAACAAATCTTTTTCTACTTAATATTCTTCAATAATTACTTACCATTTACTAACATTAATCTTGCACTACCATTCATTCATTCATCATCCTCTTTAAAAATTAAAAGTACATGGTTTACTCCATCCTTTATCAACCTATAAGTATTTTATCTTCCATCATGTATAGCCTTTCTATAAAACTACCATGACCTACCTAACAAAATATGATAAACATCAACATGATGTCATATAAAGACCTATCTTCAAACACTCCAATCTTGAATTTCACAAGACATTGTTTACTAACTAGAATTTTATGATCCTTTTGAAACCAAGATACCATATAAGGATTAGGATGCTCTAGATTTTTTAAATTCAATTTCTCCACCATTTCACTTGCAGCCTAGTTATCAATGCACCACCACCATCATTAATCACCTTGCAACATTTACCTCCAAATTTACATATAGTTCTAAATAGATTTTTTCTTTATACTGGTTCACTCAAATCTATAGAAGGGTTTAACACATTTCTTTTCAATAATAATGACTCACCTTTCTTTGGATTACTTGTTCATTATTAGAGGAAATTTTTTCATCAACATGCACTTCTCTTATAGTTCTCTCAGATCTTTTGTCATATTCTTCTTGTGATTGAGTACACTCAAATGCTAGAATGAACTTCACTTCCAAAATTAAACAAATGATTCCTTTGAATGACCTTCCACCACCTCTTCTATATCTACCTTGGCCTTTTTGGTAATCATTAGATCTACCACTACAGTAACATTTCACACTCTCCTTGGTTTAAGCATCATTGTTATGAGTTCCTCTTCCACCTCAATTTTTACCTTTGGATAACTTCTTCATCTCTTATTGTGTCTAGTCTAGAATCTATGGTTCAAATTGTCTTTAGTCTTAAGAGCAAACCAATATGCTTCATCATTAGACTAGATAGTTAACATACTTAATTCTTCTTGGATTAATCCCCTTAAAAAATTGATATATCTAGTCATTTTTTCCATATTATCTTCATGATGATCTACCCTTTAATTAACAATTTATAGTACTCCTTAGTATAATCCTTCACACTTAAATCTTTCTATCTTAAAATTTGTAACCTCTTTAGTAAATCCACTTGGTAACTTGTAGGAATAAACTTGGATTTCAACTTCTTCACCATCCTATCCCATTTCTTAATTTTAGTCTTACCTTTCCTATTTCTTTCTAGCCGAGTTTCCTTCCACCAAATTGAAGCATGACCCTTTAGCTTTGTCTTTGAAAATTCACCCTATCAAGGTTAGTAATTTTCTCATACTCAAAATATTCCTTAAGATCATTAATCTAATCAACCAATTCTTCAAGACCTAGATTACTCGAATAATTAGGCAAATCAATTCTACTTTTCTTAAACCAAGTTTGGAAATATTTGTAAAAATTCTTTCTTCTCTATCTTTATCTTTAACCATGAAATCTTCAACTAGTCCATCATTATGTTCATCATCAATATCCTCCAATCTAGGGTTTACAATACCTCTTCTTTTATTCTCTTCTATAGCATCTAATTGGATCTTGACATTTCTCATCATATTGAACATTTCTTTAATTCTTCTACAACATGATGTACACCTTGGCCTCTATCCATCCTTCTATGTGGCATCTTCAAATTTTGATTTTAACTAGCTTAATTATTTAGTGGTCTATCCACAACCAATCTACTACCAATTCAAGTCACAATAATCTTCTACCCAACACTCACTTGTTTGAAGACTCACTTTTCTAACCTTCTCTAGTACCAATTAATGTCTCACTTCAATAACTTTGCTAACCTACTCTAATATCAACTAATGCAGTCAAGGTTAAAGGGGCCAACTCAGTACTATCTAACCTTGCAATAAATAACCCTTTCAAGTTTAAACCTAAATCACATCACAGTGGAAATCAACAAAAACTATATGTGAAGATTTTTTTTTTTTACTAATACAATAGATTCAAGAGCTTGATTACATGCTAGGCTTAAACACTTTGAATTACAAACTAGATCTTATGATCTTGAAAGCTTAACTTACCTTCTATATAATTAAAATATATTAGGAACAATTTGTTCTCCTTCCCAAATTCCTCATTCATAATTTACTTCTTGTCTCCTTTCCCACTTGTTTTATTTCCTCCTTTCTTTCTCCCTCAAATCATATCAAAAATCCCTATATATGGAAGATGTAGAAATAAAGTGTGACAATTGGAAACATGATACACAACCATAGATTAATGTGAAAGGATTGAAGGCCCCCAAATTAAATTTTTTTCTCATTGTTCAACCTTGGAAATTTATGCATCATCCTTGTCTAAAATGTAGCATTATCATTTTTGAGACACTCTAAGCTAGGAGTCTCCAATTTCAATGTTATTGCACATATGGCCCCCTGTTAGGACCTATAATAAAGTGGATAACTTTAAAAATTGGTTCAAGTTTTAATTACTTTCTACATTATTCAAACAAATTACTGTTATATAGTAATTAACTTCGCATTGACCTTGATGTAGAGACACTAGGATATAGGGAGGATAGAACAAGTTGACAAGGTTTTCACTACACCCAAAAACCCAAATTCAAAGATCAGTTTACAAAAGTGGGAACAATAGTTAGAGGCTCTGAAATATTCATGGAAAAGTTGATTAGACATGCATTGTGACCCATTCCAATCATTGGAAAAGGCAGATCAAACTTAGAACTAGTACTTCCTTCACAAACCTAAGATATTGCTTGTAGCCCTAGAAAAGAGAACAATCATTAATAACATTTGATGTAGACCTTCAAACCTACATCTGAGATAATCAGGAGATACCCATTTGGACTTGCTATCACATATCCAAAAAAGGGTATAGGTTGTTTTGGACGGGATAGTCCAACCTATAACTCACCCTAGTGACCTAGAGCCCCAATTAGGTCAAAAATACAAAGAGACCCCTCTAAAATTCATGCACAGAACCCAACCAATGATTTGACCACTTAGAATACATATCAAAACTATGGATTTTGTCAGTTTTGGGGTCCCAACATGGACTGCAACTGATTGGTCCTCTTTTGTTCTTTACTATGCCTCTAAACATTGCCTAACACATGAGGATGTTAGGTATTCTCAATGAAGACTCCTCCTTCTTAAGTTCCTGCCAAAAAACTATCATAAAACCCTAAAACAATCAACAACAAGCCCATTCCACTGATCAGGATTTGGTCAAATCAGTGGAATGGGAAGCAATAACATGTTTCAATCAAAAAACCTTAGGTTAGGTTATGGCGATCAGATTTCAGAGAAATGCAGATATCTCAAACACAAAATGATTTCAAAACCTCTAACCACTTGCAATGGAAGCCTAACTCATACCTCTATCAGTCCTTAACTTTTTGCCTTATGACACCTCCGTACAAGAACAGGATACATCCTGTAGCAACAAATTTACACAGAAAATGCAGAAAACTAGATTCTTATTACTATCTTCTCCTTCAAAATGGCTTCTTCAAGACTTTTCTTCCTTAAAATGAACAAGGAAGGGATTTAAGAAGCCTTCCAATCAGTTTGAAATGGTTTAGAGGATAGTTGGGGTCAATGGAAGGTATGGTAACCATCGGACTGTCTTTGTAACTGTCCTATTTGGGGACTGCAATTGCCCTGTTTTACAATGGCCATCGATTGGTTTATGACTTGTCAACACCTTTGAAAATGTCATTAAACCTTTGACAAAGTCTACCACCTCTTAACACATGCCAAAAAAGGCTTACAATATGAGAAAACATATGACTGCCCCTATGTTTCTATGACTGTCTTTTACATGCCTTAGAAGGCTTACAAATAGAACTGCCTATTACACCGTATGACATCAACAAGAAATGGACATGGTCCTTATTACAACATTAGAATGGTATTCAAGACCTTATGGAATCAACAAGATAAAATGAACATCAAAAACAAGACATAAGTCCTTTAGTCTCCTTGGTGCTCTTGCACCATACTCCTCGGGTGGAAAGAGAACTCAAGTCTTTTGAGGAAGTAGATTAGTAATTGTGACATGATGCTTCAAGATGTCTTCTTCACTCATCCAAGTGGCATCTTCAATGGTTAAGCCACTCCATTTGACAAGGTACTATTTGTATGTCTTCTTTCTAGTCTTTTTCAAGACCTTAGTGTCCAAGATACATTCCAGTTTCAAGGGTTGAGTGGGTGGAAGACCCTTAACCCATTCTTCATCTCTTGCTGCTGTCATATTTGCCTCTAAATTTGCATTATGATCACCTTTGAAAGGGAAAGTCTGAAACATTAAAGATAGGAGATATGGCCAAGCCTTGAGGAAGTTCAATCTCATAGGCATTGGTCCCAAATTTGTGCACAATCTGGCATGGTCCTATCTTCTTCATGAGGAGTTTGGTTGGCTGCCCCTTTGGAAGTCTCTCCTTCTTCAAATGTGCCATGACCAAATCCCCAACCTTGTATTGTACATCTCTCCTTCTCTCATTGGCTTTCTCCTTGTACTTTTCATTATTCCTTTGAAGAGTTTCTCTTACATTATCATGGATGTCCTTGATGGCTAATGCAAAGTCTTCACCTTGAGTACTCTTCCTCTCCAATCTATGGAGATCTCTCAATTTAAGAATACCTCTTGGGTGAACACCATAAACAATATCAAATGGACTCCTTCCTATGCTTCTATTGGTGGAGTCATTATAAGCAAATTTTGCTTGAGGGATGATCATATCCCATGCCTCTCCATGTTGTTTGGTAAGACACCTGAGAAGATTTCCCAAGGACCTATTCACCACCTTAGTTTGGCCATCAGTCTAAGGGTGATAGGCTGAAGTGAATGACAATTGAGTGCCCAACTTCTTCCACAAAGTGCGCCAAAAGTGGCCTACAAACTTTGGATCCTTGTCAGTCACAATGTTAAGAGGCAAACCATGGATTCTAACAATTTCTTTGAAGAACAAACCAGCAATGTGTGAAGCATCATTAGTGCATTTACATGGCAAGAAATGAGCCATCTTACTGAATCTATCTACCACAACAAATATGCTATCAAAGCCTCTTTGAGTCTTTGGAAGACCCAAGACAAAATCCATGCTAATACTTTCCCATGGCCTATTAGGAATAGGAAGTGGCTGATATAGACCAGCATTAGATGAAGCACCCTTTTCCCTTTGACAAATACTACAACATTCAACAAATTTTCTGATATCTAATTGCATTTTAGGCCAAAAATAAAACCTCTTCACCTGATCCAATGTTTTATCTAGCCCAAAGTGACCTCCTAGCCCACCATAATGTTTTTCCTTTATGATGTTCTCCCTCATGGAAAACCTAGGAACACATAGTTGGCTGCCTTTGAACAACAACCCCTGCTGCAACAAAAACTCAGAAAAATCAAAATGATAAGAGTCTGAAAACTATGAACAAACTTCATATACCTCCTTGAAATCTTCATCATCCTAATACATATGTTTGAGAGCATCAACCCCTACACTTTGTAACTGAATTTCTTGAACCATACACACCCTTCTACTCAATGCATCTACCACTTTGTTGGCCTGTCCCTTCTTGTGTTTGATTGAAAAAGTATATGCTTGGAGTGTTCAACCTATTTCATATGCCTATGATTGAGTTTTTCCTATGAATTCAGAAAACTAAGTGCATGGTTGTCAGTATAAACAATAAATTCTTTAGGCAAAAGATAGTGCCTTCATTTTTTCAAAGCTTGCACCATTGCATACAATTCCAAGTCATAAGTAGAGTACTTTCTCTTAGCATTATTCAATTTTTCACTAAAGAAAGCAACAGGCCTGCCTTCTTGACTTAGGACAGCCCCTATAGCAAGGTTACTAGCATCACATTCTACCACAAACAACTTGTTAAAGTTGGGCAAAACAAGAATGGGATGTTGTGCTACTTTTTGCTTCAGAATTTCAAAAGAATCATTGGATGCCTTTGTCCAAAAAAACTTACATTTCTGCCCCTCTTTGATGGTATCCAAAATTGGTGCACAAATATGACTAAAACCCCTTATGAATTGCCTAAAAAATTTTGCCAAACCATGAAAATTTTTCACATCACCTGCTATTTTTGGAGTTGGCCATGACAAAATGGCCTCTACCTTTGCAGGATCCATCTTCAAACTACCTTGGGAAATGACAAAACCAAGATAGGTGAGTTCTTCCTTCATGAAGACACTCTTTTACATGTTGATCATCAATTGTTCATCATGTAACTTCTTCAAAACCTGATCCAAATGTTGGAAATGCTCTTCCTTAGTCTTGCTAAAAACAAGAATTGTTAGACTTAGGGCACACAACTGAGAGGGGTGGGGTGAATCAGTTGTGCAAAAATTTCTCTAATTAAACACTTGAATCTTCTTTAGTGATTAGCAGAATATTAATCATGAACCATAATGCATTTAAATCAAAAGCAGAAACATATCAACACATAAGACGTGAAGATTTTGATGTGGAAAACCCGGTTAAGGGAAACACCATGGGGTGATTAACCCAAGAATGTATTCTCTATTAGAAGAATAGAAAGAACAAATGGCACATGCCAATTAGGGCTCACTGCCTGAGCACACTACTCACAAGAGGCTCACTACCTACAAGAGACACACTGTCTACAAAGAAATAAGTATCACCTTCATGAATTGGAGAATAGCATCTTCACCATGCTTGAATCAGTTCCATTTAAGCCCAATAGTTTTGCTCTGCCTTTCGCACTTCTCCTTGCTACCACACACTCATCACCACAAGACACTCTTCAAAATGACTTCACAATCCCTTATTTATAAAAGGCATCGACTTAGGAACAATCATCTAAGTCAGAAAACACCTACAAGAACATCCACAAGACATGTCATACATCTGGTCGGCTAGTCTCAAGAAGAACACCAATATCCGGTGGTTATTCTTCAAATGCAAACTCTAACTTCAATGCGGACCACCAAAATGAACTGGACATGATTCAACGATCATCATAACCTTCCCTGAATCACCAAGAACATCCGTACTTCATCATCCTGCTAGAATTCTTCTCTCCTTCATCCAGAGCTTCGAGAACATAGTCTGTCACCACTGTCACAAATGAATAGGCTCTTCCGAACCTTCAAACCACAAACCAATCTATTTGATACTTCACAGGGACATCCTCAACACTCCCTCAAATCCACAGAATGGGATAATGAAATTCTGGATCTCACTGGACCTATCTGTGACACTTTGTCACCTCTGAACACCTACCAGAACTGGTTCTACTTGAGTGACCATAACTTCTTCAGATCTTCATGCAGACCTCTAAAAACTTGACTAGAGCATCTCAAGACTTATATCTACAAACCCTTTAAACTGCATCCTCTGATCCTCAACCTATTGAGGACTTTTGCCTTCTTGTCATCACTATTCTTCACTGTTCCTGATTGAGGCTAATTTTCTCAATATCCTCAGCACACAGTTCATCTAATCCTTCTCATTAATGCAACATGAGTATGTTGACATCAATGACAACACCGATTAGGCCCATACTTGCAACAATCTCCCCCTTTGTCATTGATGGCAACATATGATGTGAAAAACCATCAAGACAAGAACTTCTCCTTGCTGTCACAACTCCCCCTAACAGCAACAACTATTCACATGTCTTCTCTTCCTTTATTGCTCCCCCTTTGATCAGCAACCACTTGTTTTTCACATGTCTTCTCTCCCCCTTTGACATCAATGGTAAAGGGCTCATACTTGCAACTCCATTACTTCATAACATACCAGTTGCTCCTCCTGAGTAGCAGCTCCCTATCATCAATCCAGATCACAAGATATGACTGTGATATCCACCGGATTGATGCACATCAGTGCATCCTAGTTCATCACCAGAGGAGAAATAACCCCTAACTTCTCCCTGAGATACTCAAAAGAGTCCTTGGGAAAAGGTTTAGTAAAGATATCTGCAATCTGATCCTTAGAGGGCACATACTCCAATCTGACTTCATCCTTGTTCACTTGCTCTCTCAAAAAGTGAAACTTGATAGATATATGCTTAGTCTTAGAATGCAACACTGGATTCTTAGAAATATTTATTGCACTTGAATTATCACCATGCTTAGATAAATGAAAACCATCTGGTTGTTCAATGTACACTTCTTCTTCTAAGTCACCATTCAAGAAGGCAGACTTGACATCCATCTGATACACCTTGAAATCTTTGAAGGCAGCAAATGCAAGAGATAATTTGACTGCTTCAATTCTTGCCACTAGAGAAAAGGTTTCTTCAAAATCAATCCCTTCTATTTGAGAGTAGCCTTTGCAGACCAATCTGGCTTTATTTCTGATTACTTCACCAACTTCATTTAGTTTGTTCCGGAAAACCCATTTGGTTCTAATCACATTCTTGTTTCTAGGTCTGGGAACAAGATCCCAAGTGTGATTTTTCTCAATTTGGATCAACTCTTCCTCCATTGCTTTGGTCCAGTTTTCATCATTGCAGGCTTCATTTATTGTCTTAGGTTCAATCTTTGAAATCAGATAATATTCATCAGAATTTTGAGCAATTTTCCTTTTAGTTTGCACACCTTTGCTTTTGTCACCTATGATCTGATCTTTAGAGTGGTTCAGTCTTACATACCTTAGAACTTTGGGAGTTTCTTGCACTCCTGCTTCTTGATCAGGCTCATTCAAACCTATCTCTTCTTCATGTTTTACCGGATCAGTCTGAATCTGACTTTTAGAAGAGGATTGAGCTCCTTGAACCAGAACACCATTATAATCATCTTCATCATATTCATAAAACCTTGAAGGTTTCTCTATTCCCTCATCAACCTTCACATTTGTACTTTCTATCATCTTTCTTAGTCTATTCCCTCATCAAGAATATTCCTTCATCACTTTTAGCATCAAACTTGCCTAAATCTTCATCTCTTTCGATGTAACATTTGCTACCAAAGACTCTAAAATATCTTACAGTAGGAGTAATGCCAAACTAGAGTTCATAAGGGGTCTTACTGGTATTGCTTTTGATTTGAACTCGATTAAGAGTATAGACTATAGTGCCGATAGCTTCTCTCCAATAGATCTGAGGAACATTTGCTTCCATCATCATGGTCCTAGATGCTTCTTGGATGGTCCGGTTCTTTCTCTCTACTACTCAATTCTGCTGTGGAGACCTCGGAACAAACAATTGTCTCTTAATTCCATGTTTCTCATAGAATTCTATGAACTCACCAGATGTGAATTCTCCACCTCTATCAGACCTCAGACATTTCAACTTTATTCCTGTTTCATTCTCTACCATAGCCTTGAATATTTTGAATTTCTCAAGAGCTTCTGATTTCTCCTTTAGAAAGGTTACCCACATCATCTCGGAATAGTCATCTATTAGCAGCATGAAGTATCTATCACCTTGAATACTTTTGGTTCTTGCCGGACCACAAAGATCAGTGTGAACTAAGTCCAATAATCTGGTAGAAGACAGTTCCTTTCTTTTGAACGTGACTCTGCTCAGCTTACCCAACTAACATTCCTTGCACAAGTTGTTAGTAGGTTTCACCAATTTTGGAAGATCTCTTACAACCTGAGTATTGCTTATCTTGATATTATCAAAATTCACATGACACATCCTTCTATGCCATAACCAACTCTGATCAACTTAAACAAATAAGCAGCTTTTACCACTACCAACCAAGTGGAAGATATTACCTTTAGTTTGAGCACCGGATGCAATCTCTATTCTGGATCTTTCAAAGATTTTGCATTTTCCATCCTTGAATCAAAGATCATAGCCTTTGTCCACCAACTGTCCAACACTAAGAAGATTGTGCTTCAAACCTTCAACATACAGTACATTACCAGTTTTGTTTCTTCCATCAAAAGAAATAGTTCCTCTTCCTCTAATTCTACTAGCAGAATTATCACCAAACTTCACCACTCCTCCTTCATACCTTTCCAAGTCTATGAACTTATTTTTGTCACCTGTCATGTGGTGAGAGCAACCACTGTCAATGACCCAATCATTCTTTTCTTCAACTTGGGCAGCTAGAGCTCTTTCTACAACTTTATGATTGATAGATACAGAGGATATTGGTTCTTCTTCCTTGATGGAAAAAAACACCCATTCACTTCCGGATTTGTTTCCTATCTCTGATTCATCATCTGTTACTCCTTCATTATCATCTTCTTCATGAACATAGTAACAATTCTTTTGGAACTTTGATCTATTAGGATTTGGCTTTGAAATTCTTTCTAGACATCTTGAGGTAAAATGACCAATCTTATTACAGTTAAAACACTTAAAAGGCAATTTTCCTTCATACTTACTGGATCCTCTTGGCAGTCTCTTTGCAATGAGGGCTTCAAGTTGAGCAGTTTCTACTTCTTCTTCTTCTAGGTCTTTTCTTGCTTTTTCATACCATGATAGTTTCCTTGATGAGTTCTCTCCCAGATCAAATCCTTGTTTACCTTTCACAGAGGCACTAGCTTTGAATGCAGATTTAGTTTTGGGGGGATCATCTCCAAACTCTGTCATTTCAAAAGCAGCTAGTTTGCCAGCCAATTGGTCTCTTGTGACAGTTGTATGGGCTCTAAATTCATCAATGGTAGCAACCTTGATTTTGTAAGAGGCAGGAAGGGATCTGAGAATTTTACCAACAATCTCATTTTCATCCAAGACTCCACTAGAATTTCTAATTCCACAAACCAGCTCATTCACTCTTGGCATAAAAGTGGTAATATTTTCATCATCTCTCATCTTCAATTTTTCAAATTTCCCTTTTAGACTCTGTAACCTTGCACATTTAACATACTCGTCTCCTTCATGCAAAAGTTCTAGTTTAATCCAAATCTCATAGGCAGTTGGTAGGTCAATAACATTTGAGAGCTTTGAGTCAATTAATGCGCTTAAAAGAGCCTCTTTGGTTCGCAAATTGTTTTCAGCATCTGTGATTTCATTTAGGGTTGTCGAACCACCCTATGGAGGTACATACGCTTTTGTGACCATGGACCAGTATGCCATTCCCATACACTACAAGTGACATTTCATGCAACCTTTCCAAAGAGCAAAGTTGGTTCCATCAAACTTCAGACTATCCTTCTTGTATGATGACATCCTGGATCTCCTCAAACGGTTAAGCTCCTTTTAGAGGAACTTAGCTTTGATACCAATTGTTAGACTTAGGGCACACAACTGAGAGGGGGGGGTGAATCAATTGTGTGAAACTTTCTCTAATTAAACACTTGAATCTTCTTTAGTGATTAGCAGAATATTAATCATGAACCATAATGCATTCAAATCAAAAGCAGAAACATATAAACACATAAGACACAAAGATTTTGAAGTGGAAAACCCGGTTAAGAGAAAAACCATGGGGTGATTAACCCAAGAATGTATTCTCTGTTAGAAGAATAGAAAGAACAAATGGCACATGCCAATTAGGGCTCACTGCCCGAGCACACTACTCACAAGAGGCTCACTGCCTACAAGAGACACACTGTCTACAAAGAAATAAGTATCACCTTCATGAACTGGAGAATAGCATCTTCACCATGTTTGAATCAGTTCCATTTAAGCCCAATACTTCTGCTCTGCCTTTCACACTTCTCCTCACTACCACACACACATCACCGCAAGACACTCTTCAAAATGACTTCACAATCCCTTATTTATAAAAGGCATCAACTTAGGAACAATCATCTAAGTCAGTAAACACCTACAAGAACACCCGCAAGATGTGTAATACATATGGTCGGCCAGTCTCAAGAAGAACACCAATATCTGGTGGTTATTCTTCAAATGTAAACTCTAACTTCAATGCGGACCACCAACATGAACTGGACATGATTCAACGATCATCATAACCTTCCCTGAATCACCAAGAACATCCGCACTTCATCATCCTGCTGGAATTCTTCTCTCCTTCATCTGGAGCTTCAAGAACACAATTTGTCATCACTGTCACAAATGAATAGGCTCTTTTGGACCTTCAAACTATGAACCAATCTATTTGATACTTCACAGGGACATCCTCAACACTCCCTCAAATCGACAGAATGGGATAATGAAATTCTCGATCTCACCGGACCTATCTGTGACACTTTGTCACCTCTGAACACCTACCAAAACCAGTTCTACTTGAGTGACCATAACTTCTTCAGATCTTCATGACCTCTAAAAACTTGACTAGAGCATCTCAAGACTTATATCTACAAACCCTTTAAATTGCATCCTCTGATCCTCAACCTATTGAGGACTTTTGCCTTCTTGTCATCACTGTTCTTCACTGTTCCTAATTAAGACTAATTTTTTCAATATCCTTAGCACACAGTTCATCTAATCCTTCTCATTAATGCAACATGAGTATGTTGACATCAATGACAACACTGGTTAGGCCCATACTTGCAACAAGAATGTCATCCAAGTATACCACAACAAATTTGCCAATGAAATCCTTCAACACTTCATTCATGAGACACATAAAAGTACTTGGGGCATTAGATAGACCAAATGGCATCACCAACCACTCATAAAGACCCTCATTTGTTTTGAATACTGTCTTCCATTCATCCCCTTGCTTTATCCTGATTTGATGATACCCACTCTTAAGATCAATCTTAGAAAAGTATCTAGCCCCTCCCAAACAGTCCATTAGGTCTTCAATTCTTGGCATAGGGAACCTATATCTTATGGTTATTTTGTTAATGGCTCTAGAATCCATACACAACCTCCATTTACCATCCTTTTTAGGGTCTAGGACTGTTGGGACAGCACATGGGCCAAGGCTCTTTCTTACCAATCCCTTATCCAACAATTTTTGCACTTGCTTGGCAATCTCTTCATTTTGAGAAGGTATCATCTTGTAGGATACTTTGTTTGGCAAAGTAGATCCCAATATGAAGTCAATTTGATGTCTTATGTCCCCAATAGGTGGCAACTCATTAGGCATTTCTTCTACCATAATCCCCTTATACTTCTCTAACAATTGTTGCACCTCCTTAGGAACCTCTTCCTTACTAGGATCATGCAAACTAGAACTATTTTTAGGCTTCAAAATTAGAGCATACCCTTGGGTTCCTTCCTCCTTAAGGGTGTCTATAAATTCTTTACCACTCACAATCATGACACTTGACCCAACACTCTTCTCTACATTCTCATCGGGCAATGGATCCATTCTATACTTCCTACCATTCTTGGTTAGAATGAAAGAATTAGTTTTACCATCATGTTGTGATTGAACATCATATTGCCATGGACGTCCTAATAGCAAATGACAAGCATCCATGGGAATTATATCACACAAAATCTTTTCCTTATATTCTCCTATCTCAAATTCTACCCATGATTGTTCATCTACCAAAACCTGTTGCCCCTTATTCAACCATGATAATTATAAGGACTAACATGAGGAAGTCTTTTCAATTTCAATTTGTCTACCATTTCAATAGAAACCAAATTTTTAGTTGAGCCTAAATCAACAATTACCTTGAAAATCTTACCATAGGCCTTGCATGTTGTCCTGAACAATGTCTTCCTTTGAGGGGGTTCTTGTGTTTGAGGCACCTTCAACATGGTTCTTCTCATAATCAAACTTTCTCCTTCATGGACTGGGGCTGCACTTCAAATTAGTGAGTTAACACTTTGACAATCTTCCTCTTGGATAAATTGGTTCCTTCTCTCTCCTCCATGAGAGCTTGAGTCTTGCTTTTCAGGACATTTGAAGGCTGGATGTCCCACTTGGTTGTAATTGTAGCACCTTCTTGTGAAGACATTAGTACCTCTTCTTGACCTACCAAATCTACCCCTTCCATTGGGCCTCCTTCCTCTAAAGCCTCCTCTAGAACCTGATTCTCCACTTTGCTCTTGGGAACTAGATTCCCCTTGACTTCTTTGGGACTGATTTCTGCGTCCAAAACTACGTCTACCTCTATTTTGCTGCTCACCTTTCCTCTTCAACTTCTCTTCATCCCTTAATGTCACTTGAAAGCATTTATCCATAGTTTTAGGGGTTAATAAACTGATTTCATCTTGAATATTAAACCTCAAACCATTTAGATACCTTGCCACTTTACCTTTTTCATCCTCCATGTATCCACAATGAAGCGAGAACTTGTGAAACTCCTTGGTGTAGGTGGCCACATCCAAATCTCTTTGCTTGAGATTTTGTATCTTCTTGTAGATCTATATCTCATAGTCTGATGGAAGGAATTGGGACTTGATCCTCTCCAACATTCTGCTCCATGAAGAGATCATACTCTTCCCATTCTTTACCCTCTCACCTTGGGTGTAATTCCATTATGTAAGGGCATCACCTTTGAGTTTAGTTTTTTCAAACTTCACCCTCTTGTTTTCAGGAACTTCCTTGTATTCAAAGTAGTTGTTTAGGGCCTCAATCCAATCCATGACTTCATCAACATTCATCTTGCCACTGAACATGGGAATCTCCATCCAAGCCTCTGAAGAATCCTTGCCAATTGCCTTGATGGCTTCATGGAAATGCTTTTGATCTGCAGCTACCTCTACCTCTTCTTGATCTTCTTCTTCCTCCTCTTTTTATTCCTCTTCATTAGAACCTTCATCTATCCTCTTCCCTATCCTCAATTCCTTCAACTCTACTTGGAGTGCTTCCTTGACTCCACTTTTGATCTTTTCTTCCATTTCCCTGAACTTCTTAACCACCTCAATGGTCATCCTCTTTGGAGGCATATTGCTAGCCTCTCCTTCACTCTCCTCTGCTGACATATACCAGGCCTTACACAACCAAAAATAGAACATTTTGCTGCTCTGATACCACTATGATGTAGAGACACTAGGATAGAGGGAGGATAGAACAAGTTGACAAGGTTTTCACTACACCCAAAAACCCAAATTCAAAGATTAGTTTGCAAAAGTGGGAACAATAGTTAGAGGCTCTAAAATCTTCATGGAAAAGTTGATTAGACATGTAGTGGGACCCATTCCAATCATTGGCAAAGGCAGATCAAACTCAGAACTAGTACTTCCTTCACAAACCCAAGATATTACTTGTAGCCCTAGAAAAGAGAACAACCATCAATAACTTTTGATGCAGACCTTCAAACCTAGATCTGAGACAATTAGGAGATACCCATTTGGACTCCCTATCACATCTCAAAAAATGGGTATAGGTTGTTTTGGACGTGATAGTCCAACCTATAACTCACCCTAGTGACCTAGAGCCCCAATTAGATAAAAAATACAAAGAGACCCCTCTAAAATTCGTGCATAGAACCCAACCAATGATTTGAGCACTTAGAATACATATCAAAACTATGGATTTTGTGGGTTTTGGGGTCCCAACATGGACTACAACTGATTGGTCCTCTTTTGTTCTTTACTATGCCTCTAGACATCGCCTAACACATGAGGATGTTAGGTATTCTCAATGAAGACTCCTCCTTCTTAAGTTTCCTTCCAAAAACCTATCATAACAACCTAAAAAATTCAACAACAAACCCATTCCATTGATCAAGTGTTGGTCAAATCAGTGGAATGGGAAGCAATAACATGTTTCTATCAAAAAACCCTAGGTTAGGTTATGGCGATTAGATTTCAGAGAAATGCAGATATCTCAAACACAAAATGATTTCAAAACCTCTAACCACTTGCAATGGAATCCTAACTCATACCTCTATCATTCCTTAACTTTTTGCCTTATGACACATCTGTACAAGAACAGGGTATGACCTGTAGCAGCAAATTTACACAGAAAATGCAAAAAACTGAATTCTTATTACTGTCTTCTCCTTCAAAATGGCTTCTTCAAGACTTCTCCTCCATACAATGAATAGGGAAGGGCTTTAAGAAGCCTGCCAATCAGTTTGAAATGGTTTAGAGGATAGTTGGGGTCTATGGAAGGTATGGTAACCATCAGACTGTCTCTATAATTGTCCTGTTTGGGGACTACAACTGCCCTGTTTTACAATGGCAACTAATTACTAGTTTATCACAATGGCCATCAATTGGTTTATAACTTGTCAACACCTTTGACATTGTCATTAAACCTTTGACAAAGTCTACCACCTCTTAACACATGCCTAAAAAGGCTTACAATATGAGAAAACATATGACTACCCCTATGTTTCTATGACTGCCTTTTACATGCCTTAGAAGGCTGACAAATAAAACTGCCTATTACACCTTATGACATCAACAAGAAATGGACATGGTCCTTATTACAACATTAGAATGGTCTTCAAGACCTTATGGAATCAACACGACAAAATGAACATCAAAAACAAGACATAAGTCCTTTAGTCTCCTTGGTGCTCCTGTACCAGACCTTAATTAACTCCTTAGATGCAAAGCATACATCCAGTGACTAAGAACACATTAAAGTTGAATGGAACATTTAGGACATATGACAAAATATATGGTTCCAACTACAATCAATGATTATTAACTACTGTACTATTTTGTAGAATCATTGATGGCTTGACATACAAAGGTTGCAAGAAATAAATATGTATATATACATATATATAAACATAAATATATAGAATGAATATATACTGTGACATACGCAAGGGTTTTGTCCTATTACATTTTTATCTACCAATTTATATATATATATATATATATATATATAACTTGGCACTAACCTTAATTAACTCCTTAGATGCAAAGCATACATCCAGTGACTAAGAACACATTAAAGTTGAATGGAACATTTAGGACATATGACACAATATATGGTTCCAACTACAATCAATGATTATTAACTACTGTACTCTTTTGTAGAATCACTGATGGCTTGACATACAAAGGCTGCACATATATATATATATAGATATACATACATACATATACATACACATACATACACATACACATACACATACATATACACATACACACATATAAATATACATACACACACACATATATATATACATATATATATACATAGATGTGCGTATATATATATACACATATATATCTATATATATATAGATATATATGTATATATATGTATGTATATAGATATATATATATGTATGTATATATATAGATACAAATATATACATATATACATATATATACATATATACATATATACATATATACATATATACATATACATATATATACATATACATCTACATCTACATCTACATCTACATATACACACACATACACATACACATAGACACATACACACACATACACATACATACATACATACATACATACATACATACATATATATATCAGAAACCCCTTGTATGCAAAACAAAAAAAATATTATATTTAGTATTAAAAATAGATCCTAACATATATGTTTTTAAAACTATAAACAAAAGGAAAAGAGCATATTATTGAAACTATTTTTAAGAGCTTATTATGAAAAACTGATGCAGGAGCATCCAGAGGTGTAAGGGAAATCTTGCGTCACCCAAAGACAATGATGATTCAAAATTGATGACTTTGTTTTCATTTCTTTTCAAAATTTGTATTTTTGGTTCCATAATTACTTGAATAATGATGTAGAACCTTTAGTTTTTCCAAACTGCTATTTTAGGAAAGTTTGCATTTGGGCACATATGGAAGAACAATTTACAAGAAGCTTTATAAATGAAAAATAAGACCTTTGGCAAAGGAATCAGGCAAAGATCATTTGTGGGCTGAAATATATTAAGTTTTCGTTTCCCAAAAAAACCCTTGAAAAAGTTTCAAAGTTGGGTTTGAGGCACTTACAGGCCCTGTATGGCCCTATAAATGGGTGGAATAAATAGAGAAGAATCTTATAGCATAGAGCACTCTGTGAGCTTTCCAATGCTTCAAACAGTTTGTCAATCAGACACCCAAATCAAAAGTTATGGCTCCTGAAAGTTGACCTATTTTTGGAGGGAGATGTAAATTTTGAAATTTGGCTGGAGGCCACCGAAAAGTGCTATTTATGGCCATTTTTGAGAGCCCTTGGAAGTAACAGAGATAAGGGGGAAAGTGTAGAGTCAAGAAAAGGTGGGAAAATAGAAACCCTAGTGGATTTGAGGCTATAGAAGGTAGAAGGCTTGAGAATCTAGAGATAGGAAGCTATAATGTATTGCAGTCTATGAAGGATTCATCCTCTGATTGAATTTTAGCTTCTTTAATGTAATGTGTTGTCCAAATAAATAAAAGAACATTCTATTTTCTATGCATAATTTGTATTATTTTTTGTTTTGTTATTTACCTCCCTCGTCAAGTGGTATTAGAGCAATGGTGTAGTGCCCTGACCTTGCCTTCTGTCAGACTAATAGTTTTCCTAGTAGGATTAGACAATATGACATTCTATTTGATGATGGATTCTCTATTATTGTGCTAGTTGATTATGGACCTATCATTATGATGATGTTTGATTACTAGTATTTTTATGCTTTTCCATAGTTTGATGGGCATATCTGATGTTATGGATCAATGTTATTCTTAGTTAATATGTTATTTAATCATGATTATGATGCATTACTGGTAATGGATGTACTAGATCATTATGTAATTGATTATTCTATTCTATTGAAAAGCACTAGAAGATTATGTGTAATGTGGTTATTTATTGATGTGTTTATGTGAACGGAACAGTGTTGCATTACTCATGTTCGAGTAGCCTACCACATTGCAATTTCTATTCACTGTGTGCATGACTTCATGTTTATATATATATATGTTCAACCTTGTGGTTTGCTGTAGGCTGTAGGTACCAGGCATTGACTCCACCTGAACTAGCAGGTCTGAGCGTGCCCTAGCTAATGGAACTGTTGATCAGAGTTAGCATAAGGTTCCCCTACTCAGTCAACATCCTCAAAGAGGATGAGTATCTGGTATCACATCTAGTCATTATCGTCTATTGAACTGTGTGTTCCTGCGTCGTGGTCATGTCTTGAGGTTATGTATGAAGGTCAGGTATCACCTTGTAGGTTGTGTTATCCAATTAGTAATGTTGATTTAAGTTTGGTTAGTGTTTCATTAAGATAAAGATTAATTTCAAGTTAAAATTAAATAATTATTTATTAAAGGAAAATTATGAATTGTTTATTAAACATAAACAATTCAATTATGATGTAATTGTAAAAATTAAAATACAAATAAATTTGATAAATAATAATATATGGTTAATTTTGAGTTGTCATATAATAATCATATACAATGAATATTAAAATAAGAAAAGCAAGTTGTAAATTAAATTGTAATTTGTAATATTACAATTTAATAAATAAAATAAATTATACTAAAGTTGTAAAATTAAATTGTAATTTGTAATGTTACAATTTAATTAATAAAATAATAAGTGGTTGGTTGTAATTGATTAAATTATATTGGAATCCAAAATATATAAATTAATACAATCATAAATTTTGTTAGATTAACTCATTTGAAACATTAACAAAATAAAAATAATAATTTTATTTAGTTGGAGGACATTGGATTGCAAGCCATGCCTCCTAAAATGGTGGAAGGTTCTGGAAATTAAAGGGGAACTATTTTGTACAAGGGGGGAGGAAATTCTAGGTTTGTGGGCAAAGAAGAGGTGGCTGGTAGAAGCTGAGGAGTGATTACAATTGTCTGTTAGCCAAGCATGGGAATCTAGGTTCCACAAATTCTTTTAAACTCTTACCTCTAATCCTTGAATCTTCTTATAATAAAAATGGATGATTCTTCTTCTGTTGAATGATTAGTTGAGTCTTTGATGTAGGAGCAATTCAATTCATATTTTTCCTGCAATTATTGTTTCTTTATAACAAAGCATAAATTCCCTATGTCCATACATATGATCTGATTTCCTTTATGATTTGCCAAGAACTCCTTTGTCCATGGGTACAATCTGCTTCCTCAATGTCTGGCGTATACAATTTTATGGGTGTGATATTCAACTATATCTGGGGATTGTTTTAATTCCTTCATCTCTCATCAATCTTCTGGCTAAATAAACCTCACTTCACCTAACCTCTTCTACATAGATGTCCAAGAGAAGAACAAAGGTCGTGCCTTATAAGTTCCCTGAAATCTGGATCCAGTTTCAATATTTTTGTGTATATAATGTTCAAATACACATTTTGTGGAAGGGTGTATTCGAATGAGAATCATTAGAGTTGGTATTGAAGGTGCGTGCTAAAGTCCTCACCAATGCAATTTTGTATTTGAGTGATAATTGTTTTGTTAAGGTAAATTTTAATATTATTTCCTGGTATTCCAGATCTGCATTTCAATGATGTGTTTACAGCAGTGGAGATGATAAGAGTGTTCTTATGTTTTGTTGAGTAAGGATGTGATGACACATATCCATTATAATAGGAACCAGTTTTAGAAAAATAGAGAGCCAAAAGGAAACTTAACAAGCTTATGTATTAGTAGATTTAGAGTTTTAAACAAAACATTAGATACAACTTTATAAATGTCAATCCTACAACTTAGTAAATATCAGTGCGCAACATGCAAATGTAGAGTCTCTCTTTGTTTAGGTAATGAGATCTGTCAGTATCTGAACAAATTCGTTCACATTTCATCTTATCCTCTCTATCTAGCATCTATCATATTCAATGTTCTCATCACATTTCTAGGTGATAATGTGGATAGCGTTCCATATATGTGCTTTATTTTAGATTAGGAAGCCAACAGATGTAGTAGATTGACTTTATTCCTATCATTTGTATTTGTTTAAAAGTTACAAAGTTTTTTTAACAGATCCATATTTTGCATATCCTGCAATCATTTTGTGATGACATCTTCTTGAGGCATCTATCAAAAGTCCCGATTTCTATTGATTCTACAACTTTTAATTGCATTTGACGAAAAGTTTATGATATCTTTTCAACAAATCCCTACAATCGGTGGGCACTTTAGGATTTCCATTGTTATTTCATTTCTATTTTTTATTTCAAAGGTAAAGGAAAGGGAAATGGTTGAAAGTAGATGACTTAGGTGAGTATATCAAAATGCAAGATTTGGGGTGAGCTGAAAGGAGTGCAAACATAAAACAAAAGAATCACCTTTTCGTAGATAGTTTCAAAAACTTTCTCAACAAATCCATTTTGTAAATATCCTTCATTCATCATTTTCCATGAGGTCTTGTGCATATAGATTTATTAGAGTAATTGCAACTGTGACTTCTGAATCCCTTCCATTATGCCTTGATGAATGTTCATTCTTGTTCCATAGCTCCCACTATGGGCGATGCTGGCAAAGGTTGTGTAGTTCGATTTGTACACCTACCAGATTGCATTTGCTTAAAAGTTTCTAAATCCTTTTTAAACAAGTCCATTTTTTTATACACTTGCATTCATTCCATGGGATGAGGTCTCATTGGGATATTCCATTATTAATAGGCGCCACACAACTATTTAATCAACCTGCTATAATAGTTGTCAAGTTGCTTTCACTGTAGCTTTGTATCTGAAATTTATTCCTAGCTACCATCATGTATAGGTGTCGATGCTTGTAGTGTAGTAGAAATGCTATGAGCTATTTTACACATTTTATTTGAGAACTTATCAAATAGCTTTCCTTATAATTTGCTTGGCTGTAAGGAGAATTGCATTTCAGAAAATTTAACGCACATTAATGCTGTAAAATAATATTTTAACTGTAAAATACAACTGAAATATTGAAAAGACTTTAATATGTGAAAGAAGAAATCTTGAATAAATCATCAAAATTTACATTGGATTATAATGAAATGTATATTCAGTTTTTATATAATTTATTTGTACTAAAGTAGGCATTAGCATTTTAATGGCATAGTTGAATAGATAACTGTCATATAAAATTTATTTTTCAATGTTCGTTATTGTTCTTTAGATGAAAAATATTTATTACCCTATAGCCCATAGAATTTATTATTATTATTATTTTTGATATTATAAGGCGGCAAACCAAGGGCCGATCCCATATTACAAAATAGAACCCAAGAAGGCCAAAAAAAGGCTCAGAAAACAAAAAGAGCCAAAACATCCACCGACAGCTTACATACGGCTGATATACAACAAAAAGATACTAACAGTAAAAAGCCAACAAACAGAAAGCAAAGAAAGACTAGGAAGAGATGTCCTCCTCTCCCTTTGAAAGAAACTCTAGCATTTTGTCAAGTTCTTTAACCCTGTCATTATCAGCTCCATGAATGAGAACCTCCTACTCCCAAAGAAGAGAGAGATTGGCCATAGCAGTCTTACATAACATGTTAGAAATGAAATTGCCAAGAGAAGAGACCTTATTTTCTAGGAACTCCACCTGTTCCTTCAGCTGAGACAGATCATTAGCATCATTAATTTCCTTAGTATTGTCTTCTTCCCTACCATCTTGAGTATTATTATCAGGATCAACAGGAACAGAAGTGGGAACAGAGTAGATATCTTTCTTAATGTCCTCATCAATATCAGTCATTTTTGCCTCAGTAGGAATATCAGCAACATCCACACAGTAACCAATGGGGACATGATTATGAACCCCAACATTATCTTCAGTTTCAAAGACCTCCATAGGAATGCCCTACCCATCAATTTCTTCTTCACCACCAGAATCTTCAATAGCAATCTCCTGAACATCAGTCTTGAGATCTTCCTCCTCATGGGTAGAAGCTTCAGAATTGCTTTTAGAATAGTCAATCAACTTCAGTTTGGGAGCCTGTTTGCTAGTAATATGACTAGACCGCCTAATGACAACAAATTTACTCTTTGTTTTAACTTTTTTGAAGTTCCATAAGGGTCCCTCCCTACCTTGACTCTACTCAATTTGGGTCCTAGAAACCCCAATATCATCCTTCAAAAGGTTAGCCTCCATGTCCACATTTGAGAGATGTCTTTTAGCTTTCAATTTAAATCTAGGAGGGTTTTGAACACTCTTGGTCAAAGACTTAGAAATACTAGGACAAGGATCACCTACAAGGAGTTGACTAGGAGTAGCAAGACTCATTTGCATAGAGGCAATAGGGGTATCTTGACCAGAGGGCTGAAGAGAAGATTGAGGAGACAGAACTAAGTGAAACTGGTATAGACGATGAATGAGCCCTTGGTGTAAAGGAATAGGCTTTTCATCAAGCTTCTTCAGCAAAGTCTTCTTAACATGTTATGCAAAGTGTTCAAGAGAAGAAAGCAAGTAGAAAGGGAAACTAATTATGGCATTCCTTCTAAAATGATTCAATAAAGGGAGATGGTAGTGATAGAACCTAGTGAAATGGCCCTCAAGGGTGAAATACTTCATCACCATATAACACATGTCAGCCCACGGGTCAGGAAGATGGGCTCTTTCAAAACCACCTTGGTAAGGCACCAACTCCTCTCCTTCACCAAGAAACAATTTCTGATTCTGAGCATCCGAAACCCTAGACTTTTTCTGCATCTTCGTTCCCTTTGGAGAGAGACCCGTAGCCATAGCAATGTCATTCTCAAAGACCACAAATTTGATATTCCCAATTTGCACCTTGCGATTATCCCAAGACTGAGAAAATTGAATAGACAAGTTTTCATCATGTCCATTCAAACATTCAAGGAAAGGGGTGACTCCTCCTTCCTTATAGTAATGCCATACCAAGGCATTCTCTTTAAATTCTCCATAGTTATTGGGTTTAGTTTGAATCCTATCGCCACCCATGATATAAAACCAGTGAAGCTGAATGAACCTGGGAAAGGAGTAGGTAGAATTGTATTCCAGGAAACTTCTATCAATACTGTGAGAAAATTGAGAGACTGTGAACACTGTGCAATGAGTATAAATGGCAATAAAGAGGACACAATCAGAATTAGGGCAATCATTAAAATGATAACCTGAGGTCCTAATATAATCTTCCCAAATTAATCAGCTATCTTTCACATGCATGCAAGGCTGTCTAGGCTCACTCCCATCATTATTAGAGTGCCTAATCAACATGCCCTGAATTAAAGAACTAGCCACATAGATAAGCTAGGTGAAATGATGAGTAGTCATCATATAAGAATTTGTTCTTTTTGAATGATATCCCGAATCTGACGTGGGATATTATGAAGTTGGCACCAACATCACCAGTTTTGAAATTACTGACCTAAATTAGCTAGTCCATCAACAACAGTGTTGCCCTCCCTGTAAATGTGAGAGAAGGAAATGACAGGAATAGCCTGAGAGAGAGTTTGAATATCAAGCACTATATCCTTAAGTTGCCATCCACACTCTGAAACTTTATAAACAACCTCAATAATAATTTTTGAATCACCCTGAACATGAAGCTGATGGATGCCAAGAGAAATGGCCAACTTAAGACCTCATAAAAGAGTAGAGGCTTCAAAAAAATTATTAGTTTGGTTACCAATTCCTCCAGCATAAGAAGCAATAAGAGCTCCTTTGTCATTCCTTATAACTCCTCCACCACTAGCCTTACCATTAGACTTAGCAGTTCCATCAAAATTTAATTTGGACCAACCTTGATTAGGGGGAGTCCAAATAGTGTTAAGTCTTTTAATGCATTTAGAATCATCAAAAATAGGAATTTGATTCACAGTCCTCCAGTTAGAAGCCACAAGGACTTCATGCTGAGTAAGAGGTTTATCAGCAATTTTGATGTTTGAATTTGACACATTTTCCAGCAGAACCTTAGAAATAGAATTGAAAACCTGTGAAGAATTTCTGACAGTTTCTCTAAACATTCTATTATTTATTTCTTTCTAGAGGAACCAAGCAACGAAAGGAAGAGTTTGAGTCCATAATTCAACTAACCAAGGATGGAATAGAGGAGGGGTCCAATTAAGAATGAGATCTTTTATTTCTTTGTTGCAGACCCATTGTAACCCAAAATTTAGAAAGACTTTCTCCATATCTCAGTTGCAAATTCACAATGCATGATAAGATGGGAGACAAATTCTTCTTCTTTCAAACACAAAACACATCTATTAACCAGTTGCATACCCCTTCATTGAAGATTGTCCTATGTCAGAATCTTATTATGAACAATAGTCCACCAGAAAAAGTTAACCTTAGGAAGGAGTTTATAATTCCAGACCTTCCTCCAGACATCATCTTTAAGTTCCTAGATCAGCAAATGGTAAGCAAATTTAACTAAAAAAAAAACCCTTCCTATCAGCAAACCAAAAAAATTGATCATTTCTAGAGAAAAGAGGAATCCTGGTATTTAGAAGAATTTGCTATATTTTATTATCCCTGTGGAGGAGATTTGGATTATTAGTATAGCATTCCAGAAGATTTTTCCAAATTCTGACACCATGATCTTGATGAATGTAGAGACTAACTTTGTTGCCAAATTTTTTTTTAGCAAGAACACTAATAGCTTCATTATCCATTTGTTTAGAAAGAGGCCCATCAAGCAACCAAGGATCTTCCCAAAAATTTATAAGCAATCCATCACCAAGTTTCCATTTTATACCCTTGTTGACAAGACTTATATCTTTTATAATTTTATTCCAAATAACAGATCCTTGAGGAAGGCCCTCTTGATTGAGGAAAGAGTATCTGTCAATGTCCCTTAAGTACTTGGCCTTTATACTAATACCCCAGTCCATATCTTTGTTTAAGAAGTTCAAAACAATCTTTGACAGTAGAGCCTTATTCATATTTTGAACGGTTCTAATGTTAAGCCCACCATGAGACTTAGGTAGGCATACCTTATCCCATTTAACCAAAGAAATTCTCTTTTTTTCTTCTGTTCCCATCCACAAGAAAGTTCTTTGAATTTGCTCCAGTTTTCAGCCAAATATTTAGCATTTTAAATAGGGATAAAAAGTAGGTCGGAATACCCTGAAGAGAGACCCTTAGAAGCTGCAATTTTCCCACACTACTTAGGAGTTTTCATTTCCATCCCAACAATTTCTTTTGAGTTCTCTCAAGGATATTATGCCAAAAACCTAGAGAAACTTCCTTAGTAGTCAAAGGGAGACCAAGATAGACTGAAGGAAGGTCAGCAGCTACACAACCAAGGATATTAACAATTTTTCTTTGGAGATCCCCTGGGGTATTGAAAAAGAAAACATTACTTTTTTGAAAATTAATATGCTGACCAGAAGCCATAGCATAATCATTCAGTAAAGATTTCCATATGGAGGCTTCCAAGATAGAGGAGATGCCAAAAAGAATGGTATCATCCATAAACTATTGGATATGCATAGGAGACAGAGAGGAAGCAGATTTAATCCCAGTTAAAACTTTAGAGTTGATCTTACTATGAACAGATTTACCAAGTGCTTCAGCTATCATAATAAAAAGATAGGGGGACAAGGGATCTCCCTATCTTAATCCCCTAGAAGGAGAAAAGAAACCTCTTGGAACTCCATTAACAAGGACTGCATATTTAGTAGTAGTAATAGCTTCCTTAAAGAGAAGAGAAACTTTATCATTGAACCCAAGCTTCTGAATGATTTTAAATAAAAATTGCCATGACACCCTATCATAAGCTTTAGAAATATCAAGTTTGAAAACTACACCTGGGATATGACTCTCTTCCATTGAGTGAATAGTTTCATGAGTAGTAATCACAACATCTAAAATCTGTCTCCTAGGAACAAAACCCTTTTGTGAGGGAGATATAATTTTGTCAAGAAGAGGTTGGATTCTGACCACCAGAAGCTTGGTACAAATTTTGTAAATAGTATTACAAAGGCTGATAGGCCTGAAGTCAACGAGCATCTCCGGGTTGAGCTACTTAGGAACAAGGACAATGAAGGTATTGTTGAGTTGTTTCAAAAGTTTACCAGTTCTGAAAAAGTCTTTGACAACAGTAGTGACATCATATCCAATAATGTCCCAGAACTCTTGGAAGAAAAAGGGGGGAAAGCCATCTGGCCCTAGAGCTTTAAAAGGCCCCATAGAAAAGACCACTGTATGAACCTCTTCCTTAGAAATGGGCTTTAAAATATCAGCATTATCTTCCTCAGAAATTAGAGAAGGGATATTATTCAGAAGTTGATTCACAACCTGTGAGTTATCAGCACTCGGTCCTTGTTCAGATAACATATTGTGAAAGAAACTGACAACATGATCTCCAATCTCCTCCTCATTAGTAATCATATTACCATTCTCCAATCTTGTTTGAGAAATAGAGTTATATTTTCTATGCCTTAAAGTAGAAACATGAAAGAAGGCAGTGTTACGGTCACCTTCTTTAAGCCATTGAACTCTAGATGTTTGCTTCCAAAATAACTCTTCTCTACTCATTAAATTCTTCCAATCTCTGATTAAGTCATTTTCTAATTGGAGGGAAATATTAGAAGTATCACCTTGAGCAATCCTATATTGAATATCTGCCAACTTATTGGATAAGATCTTTTTCTGAGAATTTTTTTACCAAAACTATATTTATTCCAACCATAAACTTCTCTCTTGACATGCATCAACTTTTTAAAAAGTCTAAACATAGGAGTACCCACAACCTAAAGTTGTCACCATCCAGAAAGAAGATTCCTAAAATCATTATGTTTAGTCCACATAGCCTCAAATCTAAAAGGAAAAGGACCTTTTCTCTTCTAATTAGCCCATTCCAAAATGAGAGGATTCTGATCAAAAATAGTTCTAGGTAGAGCAACCAATTTAAGGGCGGAAATGTTTGGCCAATTATTAGAAATAAGAAAACAATCAAGTTTCACTTGAATCATTTGGTCCCCTTTCCTCCTATTAGTCCAAGTAAAATTTTGGTTCATCAAATCAATATCAGTAAGCCCAAAAGTGTTAATCAACTCAACAAAGTCCAACATACTATCAGAGTAGTCCAAAATTCCCCCAGACTTTTTAGAAGGATAAAGAGGGGTATTAAAATCACCTGCTAGCATCCAATATGAATCAGGATAAGAAGAGAGTTGGTTAGCCAAATCTTCCCAAAGATTTTTCCTTAAGACCCTAGTGTTAGGGGCATAAACATTAACCAGACTTCATCGAAAGGCAGGCAAAGAGAAATCAATCACCAAGCAATGTTTACTAAAGAAAGAAAGTTTACCAAGAAATCTGGAAGCATTCCACATAGTCACAATTCCCCCAGAGGCACCAACAGCAAGACTTATGCAGAAGGAAGCATTAGGCCAAATCCTATCAACAATCTTTTAAAAACCTTCTTCTGACATTTTAACTTCCTGAAGTAAAAGAATATCCACTTTGTGATAAAAAATATAGCTTTTGACCTCAAATTGTTTTGAGGGGTTATTAAGACCCCTCATGTTCCATGAAAGAAATTTCATTTAAATAACTTTCTGGAGTGATTCTCCACTGTCTTCTACTTTCCATTGGCAATCTCCCTAGCTACTTCTCTTTGCCTGGTTTCTCGCAATGAAGGTCTACCCTTCAAAGGATCTAAACCAACATCAGCTGACTTTTTTGGTTTACGGCTCTTTTTCTTTTGAGATGTCCACTCTTCATGGTCACTTGTTGAAGCATTAGCTACTCCTAGAGGAGCTATAGACTGATTAGAATGCTTCTTTGGGGAAGAAGGAAAAAGCCCTTCTTTGAGAAAACCCGATGTGAGTTTCCCAGGAGAAGGGTGAAGCTTATTTTGGTCTAAAGACAAAGGCACAAACTTTACCTCATTATCCTAAGTCTCTAACACTCTGTCAAAACCCAACTGGGTCTCTTTCATTTGTTCAAATCCCACCTCTAACTCTACCTCTATTTCAAATCTCATTTGGGTTTCATTAACATTGTCATCTCCTAACTAGGTCTCCTCAAAACTGTCAAAACCCTTTTGGGTCTCCTCAACTCTGTCAAAACCCATCTAGGTCCCCTCAACTCTATCATATCCCAACTAAGTCTCCTTAAGCTGAGCATATTCCATCTGAACATTTTCAGCTCCATCAAAACCCATTTGGGTGACCTTATCTTTATCAAATTCCATCTGGGGCTCTTCAAGATTATCACCCCCTAACTGAATATTCTTAACTTGGTTTAAAATCTCACCTTCTTCCAAAATTGTGTGCTCGTCCTTTTCCTTAAGATCAAAAACTTCCTTTGAGTGCACATCATTAACCAAGGTCACCTCCTTATTCTCCACAGTGACTTCCTTATTACTATTTTCCTCAGTTTTCTTAAACTTACAATGCAAGATGAGATGCCCCTTCCTTTTACAATTCTGACAAAAAATTGTGGAATTCTCATATGAAATGGGCTGCCTCGAGATGCCAAATTTTGAGGTAATGTCAATAAACATGGGTAGAGTCTTATTGATTTCCACATTAACACATAATCTTGCATAAACAAAGCGAGACTTGGTGCATGTGGAGTTGTCAAGGGTAACAAAATTACCAAAATAATTAGCAATAGAACTAAAAATAGCTTCATCCCAGTATTCTAAGGAAAATCTAGGTAGATGTACCCAAACTGGGGCAGTTTTATTGAGATTAGTACTAGGGTCAAACCCTGGTTTCCAACAGCCCAAAGAAAGCAAATGTGTACCATAAATCCATGGTCCTCTAGATAAGATAGCCAGCATGTCTTCTTTGCTGGTGAAGCAAAAGAGGAATAGCCCTCGTGCCATACCCACAATAGTCACACTGCCTTTGACATGCCAATGATTGGAGACCCATTTGCGGATTATCTCAATGTTGGGGTGAAGAGAGAAAAACTTGCCAACGAGGGCAAGATCCATAGAAGCGATAATCGAATCCACCAGATTGTCAGGAACCATGAGGGAAGACCCCTCAGCCATCTCTTTATGGTGACAAACCATTGTCCCATTCTTAGGAGATTTCACCTATCCTGTCAGAACTATTTTCCAGTTTGCAGGCCTGGCAGTGTCTAAAACGGGTAGGGGAATAGAGGTACTACCTACTACAGCACCCTCCATCCCCAAGCAGCAAATGGAAAGCAGAATAGCAAAACCCTAGAAAATCTAAAAAACCCTATTAGAGCACAAGCATGATTCAACTATTATTTTAAACTTACTAGGAGGTTTGAATTTGGGTTGTTGGCTCTACAGGCCGAAGCCCCACCATTTCACCACATATTCTACCCTCTTGGAGGGTAAGCAACCTCAATTTTTGACATGGTAGAGGGCAACCCCACGAGGTTTAAACCTTGGTTGTTGGCACTATAGGCAAGAATCCCCACCATTTCACCAAAGGGTCATCCCCTTATTATTATTGTTAATATTATTATTATTATGAAGAGTAGTCATCATATAAGAATTTGTTCTTTTTGAATGATATCCCGAATCTGACGTGAGATATTATGAAGTTGGCAATAACATCGCCAGTTTTGAAATTGCTGACCTAAATTAGCCAGGCCATAAGCAATAGTGTTGCCCTCCTTGTAAATGTGAGAGAAGGAAATGACAGGAATAGCCTAAGAGAGAGGTTGAATATCAAGCACTATATCCTTAAGTTGCCATCCACACTCTGAAACTTTAGAAACAACCTCAATAATAATTTTTGAATCACCCTAAACATGAAGGAATAATAATAATTATTAATATTATTATTATTATTAGCTTTCATTCCCAAGTTGTCCAAGAGGGTATGGGAGAAAATATAACAAAAATTGTATAACGTATGGGTCTATTAGTTTTATAGGTGTAATTATACAAATTTTGTATTGGTTTACTAAATCAAGTATAAGATTTAACATCTAAGTTAATTTATCAATTACTATAATTTGAATTGTTATGATTGTTGATCTTATATTCTTATGAAGATTTATTAATGGAAAGTTAATTAAATGGGTTCATTATCTATTTTATTAATATCGTATGGAGATAGGAGTTATGAGTTTAATATTTGGAAAATTAAATTAATAAACAATATGTTTATAATTTTATTTGTAAATTTAATTATAAGATATAAGTGAAATTGTGTTTGATGGTTGACTAGTCATTACAGGATTAGGGGGTCAAGATTTAGGTTTCCAGAGGCATAGGATAAAATAGTTGTTTTCAAGAAAAGTGTTATTATGTGATTTGGATTTGTAACATACATGTTGTTCTAGTTATATATGGATAAAAGACAACGTGAATGATGCATGTTTTCCCTTGTAGATGTTTTGTTGTCCATTTAGTCATACTCATCTTGTTTTGAGCCTAGTGGTGAGTTGTGGAATGGGGAGACATGGGAATCTTAAAGATGTAATGAATATGTGCAATGGTTTAGGAGTTTTGCCCTTATGATTATGTTTTGGTATGCAAGTGGGATAATGCCTTGCAATGATAATGTTTGCCTATTGTTGTGATGTTATATGTCTTGCTTGTTGGTTTGGGTTTATAGGTGTAGGTAGGGGAGTGGCTTTCAATGTGGGGCTCGCGCCTAAAGTGGCTGTCAGGATAACCCTTTGAAAGTTATTAACTAAGTAAAAATCTAAAATGAACTAGGGGGAAAGGGTAGACTACACATTAAAAAAAAGATAAATGGATTTCCTCTCCCATGCCTGTAGTGCTTGGTTAGGCTAAGGATGGGTTGAGAAGGCCTGGTTGGCATAATTGACTTCCTTGTCCTCACAAAAGGAAGCTTGATTATGCATGTGTCACCCTATGGGGTCGGCACCTAGTGAGAGTCTGTCAGGATAACCATAGATGGGGGCCAGCACCTAGAAAGAGGCTGTCAGGATAACCCATGTTAGGACCATGTGATGACACTCTCCCTACTGTAACCTAGCATTCCCTGGTTGGTCTCTTCCCATTAGGTGTTTTTTGCCTTTGGATGTGTGTTGTATTGATTGTGATGATGTCATGTGTTGAATTGGAGTCTTGAATAGACCTTGTTTCTATTGTTGTTGTCTTCCTAACTGTTTGATGTAGTGGGAGCTTATGTTAACTCCTATCTTGGGGGGTGGACCTTAGGGTTCCACATGGTCAGGTGGAAGAGCTTCCATTCCATTGGTTTTCCCTTGCTAATGTTCATGTGCAAAGAAGATATATCTTATGTATTAGACATCAGCTCTTGTATCAGTTTGAGGAAAATGATTATGTATACTCTTGTACTAGTCTTGTGTATCAGTTCATTCATAATGTATGTAATCCAATGTAGTCAGAAGATGACAATGTAACAATGTAATGATGTACTCATGTGTAAGGAAAAAAATTGTAATTGTGTGCTTGATCATGTTGATTATTTATCTGATGTTATAATATGGAAAAGTAAATGTTTATTGATCTAATGCATTAGAATTAGAATGATCTACTTATGTTAGTTAATGATGTATGTTAGATTATGTTAAATGAATGTCAAGTAATGCAACCATGGAACCTTAAAGTAACAAGTTGATAGTTAAATGATGTGTAATGATTTGTTAAACATTACTTTTTTATTATTATCATTTGAAAAAAAAATTATCCTATTTCATAAAGCATAGATGGGTTGTTCTCTAAGGTGTTCATGGCGGGGTGTTACATCTGGTATCAGAGCCAGTTTCTAACATTGGGTACTCTGGTTTTATATGAGCCTATTAGGTTGTACTAGTTGCTTAAATTCTAAATATTATGATCTTTTGAAATCCTCACTTAGCAACCTGAAGTTGGCCTTGGGGTGGTGTTGTTCAGGAAGATGCCTAGAGTTCGAGGTCGAGGACAAGGATGAGGTAAGGGACGCAGGAGAGGTGATGATAATAGCCCTCCTCCTAGTTCCCCTCATTAGAGTGCTTAGGAAGGCAGGGGTGAGAATCAAGAGAATCAAGGTCAGCCAGAGGGAGCTCAGCTACATCATCTACTTGAGGAGGTCCTTGCTTGTTTAGGACCTAGGCAAGAGGTTGATTAGCCCGAAAGGGAAAGAGAATGGTCTCCTAGAAGGAGAGAGATGACATCGAAACATGAAGCTATTCTAGCAGGCCACATGAGAGACCTTATGAGAGAACTTCCTCCAACTTTTGATGGTTCTGGCAGTGGTTTGGAAGTAGAGACTTGGCTCATAGATCTGCATAGGTGTTTTACCATGCATCTGTATGGTAGCAACACCAAGGCAAGATGTGCCATTATGCATCTCAGAGGTTTTGCCTCTACATGGTGGCAATTGTTGGGAGTTAAGGTGTCTCAACCTTGGTAATTCCTTACATTTTTAATGTTTGCATTTATTATTTAATTGCCTATGTTGTAAATATTTGTATTTTCCATATTGTCATATTGGGGGATGTGGCACGGTGATATGTCGATCCTACACAGAACATGACAACTTGTAATTTTGTCTTCACATGAGGAGATAGGCATCCCACTTTGTGGTAGGAGAATTTTTCCATGTGTCAGCATCTTCCATGTTGTGTAAGGGAATATTGACTGAAATGGTTATGACAGATTCCTATGACAGAATCTATGACATGTAAGAGTCAGAAATAGAAGTTTGTAAGACAGGTGATGACATGTGTCATGAAGCATCTTTGAATAAGGTATATTTGGATGCCCCAAGGTGGAATATGACATGCTATAAGAGAATATGCTATTTATAGCATATGTATGACAGATTCTCTTACAGCTGTAAGTTGTAACCGCTATGACAGATTCTATGACGGTCGTAAGTGTCGTAAGAGCATCTGTCATAGCCCATTTTAGAAATAGGTGACCTCTTTGGGATGGGAGTTGTGGAAAAGTGTCAGGAACATTCTACAATGTTGACCAAGTGTCCTTAGGAGTGGATTTTGGTCCATGAAGCCATGTTGGACGCCCATTCCAAGATAGGTCCGATATTGCCTTATATTTCCTATATAAATAGATGCTTGGAGATGGAGTTTGTATCATAGGTTTACAAGTACTGTTATGCTACCAGATTGGCTCTAGACATGAGTTTTGAAGACCATTGAAGCTTGCATTGGAAGTGTATTGTAAACAACTTTTAGATTTGTTAATACATTGTGCAGGTTTCTGAGTGTGGGGTTTTTCACCCGATAAGGGTTTTCCCCACCGTAAATCTTTGTCTCTCTTCTTCTGTCTTCTTTCTGGTTCTTGTGTATTACTATAGTAAGTCTATTAGATGTTGTATGTTGTTGTAGTGATAAGGAATAAATTGAATTTGTATAGCTCTCCCCTCATTAGATTAGTGTAGGAAGTGATTTCCGCGCACCTAGCTTCCTATCAGTTGGTATCAGAGCCTGGCCAGTTTTGGTCTTAGCTGTTGGGTAGGGGTATTTTGAGTTGATCTTAAGTTGAGTGGGAGTCTGTGTAGAGTATTCTGATTTCTATTGCAGCAAGGAGATGGCAAGCACATCAGTAAGGCTTGAAGTGGAGAAGTTCAATGGTGGTAATTTCGAGTTGTGGAAGCTCAAGATGGAAGACATGCTTGTTGACTGAGACCTTTGGGAAAGTGTTAATGGAACTAAACCAGATGTAATGTCACAAGATGAGTGGGATCTCAAGGATCAAAAGGCTAAGGTTCTCATAAGACTTAGTCTTGCTGATTCTATGTTGATAAATGTCCATGAGGAGACAACTGCAAAACTACTTTGGAAGAACTTGGGAGATGTGCATCAAGCAAAATCCCTAGTTAATAAACTTTTTCTAAGAAAGAAGTTGTATTCTCTTCGAATGGAAGATGGAGTATCCGTTACTGAACATATGAATGCTTTTAACATGCTGGTTGCACAATTGACATCTATTGGTGTAAAGATGGAGGAGGAGGATCGATGTATGACCTTGCTTTGTTCTTTGACAGACTCATGGGATCATCTTGTCATGGCTATTGGAAGCACCACATCCACATTCAAAATGGAAGAAGTGGTTTCTTTGCTGTTGTCTGAAGAGATGCGGAGAAAGTCTTCTGAGGCAGCCAAAGAGGCCCTTGCAGTACGTGGAAGACCTAAGGAGAAAGGGAAGAAGAAGGACAAGAAAGATGAGAAGGGTAGATCCAAATCCTGTGGGAGATCCAAATCTCCTAGAAAATCCAAGGCTCTTTGTTGGAACTGTGTCAACCAGACATTTCTGAAAGGAATGCAAAGAGGAGAAGAAGAAGAAGAAGAAAGCTCTTGATTTAGATTCTGATAAGTCACAAGATGACGGTGATGCTTTCATCGCAGCCTTGGCAACCCATGCATCTAATGATGTGTGGCTGATCGACTCTTGTGCATCATTCCACATGACCTCGCATCAAGACTGGTTCACTAAGTATGAGGAGTTCGATGGTGGAAAGGTGTATCTGGGTGATGAATCTCGCCTGAAGATTGTTGGTCATGGAAGAGTCTCTATCTGATTCCCTGTTGGTCAAGTGAAGGGGATCTCTGGGGTTATGCACATCCCAGGCTTAGCACGGAACCTGCTTTTTGTAAGTAGTTTAAATGATGCAGGTGTGCAGGTTGTCTTTTTGAAAGAAGGATACAAGATTACTAGAGGAGCTATGGTGCTTGCTAAGGGTACTCGGAGAGGTACTCTATTTCAGCTAGAGGCATGCATATCACAATGCAATAGTTCTTCTAACTCAAGGAAGAGGGCACCAATCACTTCATCCCCACCATCTGAATGAGCAGTGAAGAAATCTGTTGTTTCTAGTCTTGATGGTTGTAATCATGCATTGGAAGTTAAACTTCCTGTTGAAAAGATAATGTTATGGCATAAGAGATTTGGCCATATTGGTGAGAAGGGTCTGTGTACCCTAAAAAATAAGAACCTCATTAAGGGGTTAGATGATTGTAATCTTGAGTTTGACTTTGGTGAACATTGCATTTATGGAAAACAAAATCATGTTTAGTTTTACTCGAGTTCTCATAAGTCTTCTGGTGTGTTGGACCTCATCCATTCTGATGTGTTTGGTCCTGTTAATGTTCCTTCATTATCAAAGCCTATATATTTTGTATCTTTTATAGATGATTATAGTAGAAGGACATAGATTTATTTTCTCAAAAGTAAATCTGAAGTCTATAGCAAGTTTAAGGAGTTTAAGGCCTTTGTTGAAAATTAGACTAGTACAAAGATTAAATGCTTGAGAACTGACAACGGTGGTGAGTTCTATTCTACAGAATTTGATAAGTATTGCAAGGAAATTGGGATTGAGAGACATAAGACAACTCCATACACCCTGCAGAAAAATGGATTTGCAGAGAGGATGAACAGGACACTGATGGAGAAGGCTAGGAGTATGCTTAGTGGAGCTGGCCTAGAACAAAAGTTTTGGATTGAAGCTGTTGCCACTGCTTGCTATCTGGTAAACAAATCTCCTACATCAACTCTTGTTGGAAAGACACCCATGGAGGTGTGGTCTGGTAGAAAGCCTTCAATAAGGCATCTTCATGTTTTTGGTTGTGAGGCATATGCACATGTGCATAGGGAGAAGCAGTCAAAGTTGGCAAACAAGGCTGTTAAGTGTATCTTCATTGGCTATGGTGTTGGTGTGAAAGGATACAAGCTTTGGGACCCCGTGGCTGAAAAAGTGTTGTATAGAAGAATTATCATCTTCAGAGAGCTTACACCTTCTTCTACTATTTTGCAGCTAGAAGAAATAGTAAAGAAAGAGGATGTTGTTTAGTTTCCTGCTACCCTTGAGAAGACTGAACAGAAAGACAATGTTGGACCTGATGATGAGGAGAGCTCTGGCAGCTCTAAAAGCTCAGATGAAGAAGCTGAACCTCAACCTTAGCTTTTGGGGAGGTCTACACAAATAAAAAAGCAAACTGAAAGGTTTGGTTTTACATTGCTTGATTCTAGTTGTGCTTATGCTTTGGTTACTAATAGTGATGAACCTAGAACTGTATCAGAGGCTATGGACATGAAAGATGCAGGTTCTTGGAAGGAGGCCATGGAAGATGAAATGGCTTCTTTCAAAAAGAATCAAACTTGGGACTTGGTGCCTTTGCCTCCTGGATGGAAACCCGTTGGATGTAAATGGGCGTTTAAGGAGAAATTTGGTGTAGATGGTAGTGTTGAGAAGTATAAGGCTAGATTGGTTGCAAAGTGGTATTCACAAGTGGAGGGTATAGATTATGGTGAGATCTTCTCTCCCATTGCAAAGCTAACATCCATTCGATTCTTGTTGTCTCTCACAACAACTTATGACTTGGAGGTAGAACAGATGGATGTGAAGACAACTTTCCTTCATGGTGACTTGGAGGAAGAAATCTACATGTCACAGCCAGAGAATTACATGGTGAAATGTAAAGAAAATTTGGTTTACAAACTTAAAAAGTCTTTGTATGGTTTGAAGCAATCCCCTAGGAGATGGTACTTGAAGTTTGATGCCTTTGTGTTGTCAATTAGATTTGTGAGATCGAAATCAGATCACTATGTGTATTATAAGTTTGATGGTGATCGTATTCTCATTGTTGCATTGTATGTTGATGATATGTTTCTCATTGGGAAGGGTAAGAATATGATTTCTAATTTTAAATCTCAGTTGTCACTATAGTTTGAAATGAAAGATTTAGGGGTAGCCAGGTACATTCTAGGAATGGAAATCAGAAGAGATAGAACCAACAGAAAACTTTGGTTAAGCCAGAGTAAGTATGTGAAGACCATGTTGGACAGGTTCAGCATGCAGATTGTAGACCATTGTGTGTTCCCATTTCTTTGGGGACAAAGTTGTCTATTGAGGATTGTCCAAAATCTCTTAGTGAGGTGGAGGACATGAGCAGAGTACCTTATGCTAGTGTTGCTGGCAGTTTAATGTATGCTATGGTCTACACAAGACCAGACATTGCCCAAGCAGTGGGAGTCCTTAGTCAATTTATGGCTAATCCTAGACGGGTTCATTGGGATGCAGTTAAGTGAGTGTTCTGATATTTGAGGGGTACTTCTGAGTATTCCATTTGCTATCATGGTAATATTTCAGGACCTCCACATTTTGTTGATATTCATGGATTTGTGGATTCAGATTGGGTAGGTGACATTGACAGTAGGAGATCCACCAGTGCTTATGTGTTTACACTGTTTGGTGGTGCTATTAGTTGGATGAGTAAGAGACAACCTGTTGTTTCTTTGTCCATGACAGAAGCTGAGTATATGGTAGAAACTCATGCTTGTAAGGAAGCCATTTGGCTTAAGAGATTGCGTTCAGATATTGGTGTTGATGTAGGTTAGATCATGATCAATTGTGACAGTCAGAGTGCAATTTGCCTTGTGAAGAATCTAACTTTCCATGCTAGAACAAAGCACATTGATGTTTAGTTTCACTTTGTGCGAGACATGGTTGAGGATGAAAAGGTTAATTTGGAGAAGGTAGATACTTTGAAGAATGTTGTAGATGCATTGACGAAACCAGTGGTCACAGATAAGTTCAGATGGTGTTCGGAGTCTATGGGCCTCTCGGCCTATAGCAGTTAAATCTTGTTTTTCTATTGGCTCTTACAAGGTGTTTGACAAGTGGGAGAATGTTGGGAATTAAGGTGTCTTAACCTTCATAATTCCTTACATTTTTAATGTTTGCATTTATTATTTAATTAACTATGTTGTAAATATTTGTAAATTCCATATTGTCATATTGTGGGATGTGGCACAGTGATGTGTCGATCCTACATGGAACATGACAACTTGTAATTTTATTCTCACATGAGGATATAGGCATCCCACTTTGTGGTAGGAGCATTTTGCCATGTGTCGGCATCTTCCATGTTGTGTAAGAGAATATTGACCGAAACAGTTATGACGGATTCCTATGACAAAATCTATGACATGTAAGAGTCAAAAATAGAAGTTTGTAAGACAGGTGATGACATGTGTCATGAAGCATCTTTGAATAAGGTATATTTGGGCACCCCAAGGTGGAATATGACATGTTGTAAGAGAATATGCTATTTATAGTATGTGTATGATAGATTCTCTTACAGCTGTAAGTTGTAACCGCTATGATAGATTCTATGACAGTCGTAAGTGTCGTAAGATCATCTATCATAGCCCATTTTGGAAATAGGAAACCTCTTTGGGATGGGAGCTGTGAACAAGTGTCCTTAGGCATGGGTTTTGGTCCATGAAGCCATGTTGGATGCCCATTCCAAGATAGGTCCAATATTGCCTTGTATTTCCTATATAAACAGGTGCTTGGAGATGGAGTTTGTATCACAGGTTTGCAGGTACTGTTATGCTGCCGAATTGACTCTAGACACGAGTGTTGAAGACCATTGAAGCTTGCATTGCAAGTGTATTGTAAACAACTTTCAGATTTGTTAATACATTGTACAGGTTTTTGAGTGTGGGGGTTTTCACCCGATAAGGGTTTTCCCCACCGTAAATCTTTGTCTCTCTTCTTCTGTCTTCTTTCTGGTTCTTGTGTATTACTGTAGTAATTCTTTTAGATGTTGCATGTTGCTATAGTGATAAGGAATAAATTGAATTTGTATAGCTCTCCCCTCATTAAATTAGTGTAGGAAGTGATTTCTGCACACCTAGCTTCCTTTCAATGATTAGAGGAATAAAAGTTACATTTGGATATTGGCACAGTATCTTGGGAACTATTTCTAGAAAGGTTCAGAGCTTGATTCCTATCAAATCACTGGAGGTAGCAATGAGCTAACAAGTTTCATGGGTTGAGACAGGTGGCCATGACAGTGGAGCAATATGAGCACAGGTTCTATGAGCTCAAACAATACACATGCATTGGGAATGATGAGGCCATGTTAGTTTAGCATTTCATTAGAGGTCTGAATGCTCACATCAGTGGAGTCTATGTCTTCAAGCTGAAAACCATGGAGGTGGTAGTTGAGAAGGCACGACTGGTAGAGGAGAATTTAACCATGGCCCTAGGGGGTCATACAGGTGTACAGATTGGTAGTGCACCCTTGACAAGCTTCATACCCTGTGGTGGATAGTCTCAGGAAGCAGGTACCTCAAGGAGCCAACATGCACCTACTAAGAGTGGATAACAACAACAACAGTATTCCCAGATGAAACCAAAGAACTCTCAGTCTCAGCAAGGTAGTAGGTTTCAGTCTAGGAAGAATCAAAGTTCGTAGCGAGCTAAACATGATTGTGTCAGTTAGCCAGCTCAGAGCACACAGTCTGCAGCTAGTAGGGGAAGTTTTTAGTAGTCTAATGCACCTATTGTTGGTGGAGGTTTTGGCAAGGGTATAGGATGTTTCTCTTGCAGCTAGTAGGGCCATATTACCAGGCAGTGTCCACGGAAGAACACTATAGGATTTGGTTAGAGGCTGGCAGCTTCAAAGCCAACCATGGGTGATGCAGACAGGTCACATAGGGTGTTTGCGGCGGTAGATAACCACCAAGCAGAGCATCAAGGCACTATTGTGGAGACTACAGGTGTCTTGCGAGGTACTATTATTTCCATCCTTTTCAACTCTGGTGCTTCAGATTCTTTCATTTCCCCTTCTTTAGTGGAGCGCTGTGAATTGGTGGCAGCAAACCAAGATGTTAGGTGGCAGGTCAAATTGTCCTTGGGAGCTAGATTAGTGGTAGAATCCCTTGTGTATGGTTGTAGTTTGAGGATAGGTCCTTTATCTACCATGGTGGATCTTCCCATCATACCCCTAGGATCTTATGATATAGTGTTGGGTATGGATTGGTTGGATGCTCATCGAGCAGTGATAGATTGTAACCGCAAGTTAGTGCGGTGTGTAGATGATTCGGGTGGTGAGGTAGAAGTGGTTGGTATTCAGAGACCCATCTCTTTGTGTATGATTTCTGCCATGTAGTTGAAGAGATGTATGTGTTAGGGTTGCCAGTTGTTTGCTGTAACAGTTAACGATTTGGAAATTGGGGAGAGTCGAGAGGTGTCCCTTGATGATCATCCTATTCTCAAGAAGTATGCAGATGTCTTTCCTAGTGAGATCTCAAGAATGCCACCTAAGTGTGATATTGATTTCAAGATAGATCTTGTTCCTAGAGCAAAACCTATCTCACGAGCTCCATATCAGATGACTACCTAGGAGCTTAAGGAGCTTCAGCTGTAGCTAGAGGAGTTGTTAGCAAAGAGGTTTATTTGTCCTAGTGTCTCTCCTTGGGGAGCACTTGTTATTTTTGTGAAGAAAAAGGATGGATCTCTTCGATTGTGCATTGATTATCGGTAGTTGAATAAGGTGACTGTAAAGAATAGATATCCATTGCCCCGGATTGATGACCTCTTTGATCAGATCAAGGGGGCTAAGGTGTTTTCAAAGATAGACCTTAAGTCAAGTTATCATCAGTTGCATATCTTTAAGGCAGATATCCATAAGACAACTTTTTGCACTCGCTATGGACATAATGAGTTCATTGTTGTACCATTTGGGTTGATGAATGTGCCTTCTATGTTTATGAGCCTAATGAATGGTGTATTTCGTACCTATCTTGATAGATTTGTTCTTGTGTATTTGGATGACATATTGATCTATTGAAGGACTATGGAGGAGCATGAGGAGCATTTACGTCAGGTTTTGCAGTGTTTAAGAGAGAATCAACTATATGCAAACTTGCCAAAGTGTGAATTCTTCAAGACAGAGGTGAGATATTTGTGGCATGTTATTTTTGATAAGGGCATTGCCGTGGATCCTTAAAAAATCCAAGCCATCATGGATTAGCCTGCACCCAGTAATGTTTTATAGGTTCACAGTTTCATGGGTTTAGCAGGCTATTATTGACGGTTTGTTAAGGGGTTTTCAAAGATAGCTCACCCTATTACTTCTCTTTAGAGGAAAGGGAAAAAGTTCATTTGGTCAAAACAATGTTAAATAGCCTTCCAAACTCTTAAGGAGCGGTTGACTAGTGCACCCATTTTTGCTATTCTCAACCCTATTGGAGAGTTTGTGGTATGTACTGATGCATCCTTAAAAGGTCTAGGAGCATTTTTGATGTAGGATGGTCACGTGATAGCCTATGAGTCTCGCAAACTCAAGGATCACAAGTTGAACTATTCCACGCATGATTTGGAGTTAGTCGTCATTGTGCATGCATTAGTGATATGGAGGCATTTTCTATTGGGGCATCAATTTGAGTTGCATAGCGGTCATCATAGTTTATAGTACATATTCACGCAACCAAATTTGAATGTTCGGCAGAGGTGATGGATGGAATTCCTCTGTGAGTATGATTTTGAAGTGAAGTATATCTAGGGTAAGGAGAATGTCCTGGAAGATACTCTTAGTCAATGAAGGCATGAGCTTTCTTTAGTCACTCTTGAAGTGGATTTGAGAGGTCAGATTCTTGCAACACTTCCTATTGATAACTGGAATCAAGAGGTGAAGGCCAAGGGTGAGTCAGGAAGACCCTTGGAGGGTAGATTTGTTGGATATTCTCTTGAGTTGGATGGTCTCTTGCGGCACTTAGGTCGCATCTATGTTCCTCTTTCAGAGGGTCTTCACACTCTGATTATGTCGGAGGCACATCGGGCACCCTATTCAGCTCATCCTAGTGTCAAAAAGATGCATGCAGACCTCCAATTATATTTCTAGGCTAGAATGAAGAGGGATATTTTTGATTTTGTCTCGAGATGTCTAGAATGTCAGAGGGTTAAGGCGGAACATCAGCATCTCACAGGTCTTCTTCAGTTGCATCTTGTTCTGGAATGGAAATGGGACATCGTTTTAGTGGACTTTATAGTTGGTTTTCCTATGTCCTCTCATTGACATGATGCCATTATGGTCACCGTGGATAGGTTGACTAAGGTAGCACACTTCTCTCCTATTTGATCATCATATAATGCATCTTTAGTGGCCAAAATTTTCATGGAGGATATAGTCAGATTGGATGGAATTACTTGTAAGATCATCTCCAATAGAGATCTAGTGTTTACTTTAGCTTTTTTGACATCCCTACAGCATGCAATGGGGACTCAGTTGAACTTTAGTTCAGCTTATCATCTGGAGACTGATGGATAGACCAAGAGGGTCAATCAGGTCCTCCAGGATATGCTTAGGATGTATGTGATGGATCAATAGACTCATTGGGAGGATTACTTGTATTTGGTTGAGTTTGTGTACAATAATGGATATCACAGTTCTATAGGCATGTCTCCTTTTTAGGCTTTGTATGGTCGTCCTTGTCAAACCCCACTAAGTTGGGATCATCTTGAGGATAGAGTTCTCCTAGAACCAAAGATGCTCTGAGAGATGGAGTAGCAGGTTGATCATATTAGAGAGCATTTGGTGGCAGCAAAGGATAGATAGAAGAAATATGCAGATGCTCATAGGGTTGATCATCAGTTCTCAGTTGGAGATCGGGTGTTCTTGCAGGTGCGTCCACAAAAGAGTCTCATCCATTATGGAAAAGGCTCTAAGCTCGCACCACACTTTGTTGAGCCATTCAAGGTCTTGGAGAGGATCGATCCTGTTGCGTACCATCTTGCTTTGCCACCCAGTCTTTCGCACATTCATGATGTATTTCATGTTTTAGTTCTTAGGCCATATTATCTAGATATATCTCATGTTCTAGACTAGAATGCTTTATAGGTAGAGGATGGGCAGCTGGCTTTAGAGATTGTAGGTATTTTGCAGCACAGGAGACTCACCATCAGAGGCAAGGACGTGGAGTAGGTAAGGGTCTAGTGGGATCCTAATGATGAGGCTTTAGCTACCTGGGAGGATGCATCTTGTATGCGAGCATTATATCCATATTTATTTGCAGACTTCCAAGAGTAAGCCTAGTTCTAGGGGGAGGATGTAGTGCCCTCACCTTGCCTTCTGTTAGACTGATAGTTTTCCTAGTAGGATTAGACACTATGACATTTTGTTTGATGATGGATTCTCTATTATTGTGCTAGTTGATTATGGACCTATCATTATGATGATGTTTGATTACTGGTATTTTATGCTTTTCCACAGTTTGATGGACATATCTGATGTTATGGATCAATGTTATTCTGAGTTAATATGTTATTTGATCATGATTATGATGCATTATTGGTAATGGATGTACTAGATCGTTATGTAATTGATTATTCTATTTTGTTGAAAAGCACTGGAAGATTATGTGTAATGCAGTTATTTATTGATGTCTTTATGTGAATGGAATGGTGTTGCAATACTCGTGTTTGAGCACCCTGCCACACTGCGATTTCCATTCACTATGTGCATGACTTCATGTTTATATATATGTGTGTGTGTGTGTGTGTGTGTGTGTGTGTGTGTGTGTGTGTGTGTGTGTGTGTTCAACCATGTGATTTGTTGCAGGCTGTAGGTACTAGGCATCGACTCCACCTAAACTACTAGGTCTGAGTGTGCCCTAGCCAATAGAACTATTGATCAGAGTTAGCATAAGGTTCCCCTACTCAGTCAACATTCTCAAAGAGGATGAGTATCTAGATCACATCTAGTCATTATCGTCTGTTGAACTGTGTGTTCCTGCATTGTGGTCATGTCTTGAAGTTCTATATAAAGGTCAGGTATCACCTTGTAGGTTGTGCTATCCAATTAGCAATGTTGATTTAAGTCTGGTTAGTGTTTCATTAAGATAAAGATTAATTTCAAGTTAAAATTAAATAATTGTTTATTAAAGGAAAATTATGAATTGTTTATTAAACATAAACAATTCAATTATGATGTAATTGTAAAAATTAAAATACAAATAAATTTGATAAATAATAATACACGGTTAATTTTGAGTTCTCATATAATAATCATATACAATGAATATTAAAATAAGAAAAGCAAGTTGCTAATAAGGGCGTGGTTCGGTGATTAAGTCGCTCGGTTGTAGTGGCGGCCACTAGAGTTCAAACCCCCACTGGGCCAATGAGCTCACAGGCTTTATGCCTTCGCTAGGCCAATGAGCTCGCGGGTTTGAACTGTTCTTGCTAGGGGATGAGGTCCCCCATGTTGTGACCTCACTGGTTCATTGCTCCAGGCAAAAGCATTCATGTGGAGCTGGAGGGCATGTCGTACCAACATCGCTGGTCATGTTAAAAAGTTTACCAGGCGCATTATCTTAAAAAAAAAAAAAGAAAAGCAAGTTGTAACTTAAATTGTAATTTGTAATATTACAATTTAATAAATAAAATAAATTATACTAAATTTGTAAAATTAAATTGTAATTCGTAATGTTACAATTTAATTAACAAAATAATAAGTGGTTGGTTGTAATTGATTAAATTATATTGGAATCCAAAATATATAAATTAATGCAATCATAAATTTTGATAAATTAACTCATTTGAAGCATTAAAACAATAAAAATAATAATTTTATTGAGTTGGAGGACATTGGGGGCATGGAAGAGGTGGCTGGTAGAAGCTAAGGAGTAATTACAATCATCCGTCAAAAAAGCATGGGAATCTAGGTTCCACGAACTCTTTTAAACTCTTACCTCTGATCCTTGAATCTGCCTGTAATAAAAATGGATGATTCTTCTTCCATTGAATGATTAGTTGAGTCTCTGATGTAGGAGAAATTCAATTTGTATTTTTCCGTCAATTATTGTTTCCTTATAACGAAGCATAAATTCCCTGTGTCCATACATACGATCTGATTTACTTTATGATTTACCAAGAACTCCTTTGTCCATGGGTGCGATCTGCTTCCCCAATGTCTAGAGTATACAATTTTATGGCTATGATATTCAACTATATCTGGGGATTGTTTTAATTCCTTCATCTCTCATCAATCTCTTGGCTAAATAAACTGCACTTCACCTGACCTCTTCTGCATAGATGTCCAAGAGAAGAACAAAGGTTGTGCCTTATAAGTTCCCTAAAATCTGGATCCAGTTTCAATAGTTTTGTGTATATAATGTTCAAATACACATTATGTGGAAGGGTGTATTCGAATGAGAATCATTAGAGTTGGTATTAAAGGTGCGTGCTAAAGTCCTCACTGATGCAATTTTGGATTTGAGTGATAATTGTTTTGTTAAGGTAAATTTTAATATTATTTCCTAGTATTTCGGATCTGCATTTCAACGCTGTGTTTGCAGCAGCGAAGATGATAAGTGTTTTTATGTTTTGTTGAGTAAGGATGTGATGGCACATATCTATTATAATAGGAACTAGTTTCAAAAAAATAGAGAGCCAAAAGGAAACTTAACGAGCTTATGTATTAGTGGATTTAGAGTTTTAAACAAAACATTAGATACAACTTTATAAATATCAATCCTACAACTTAGTACATATCAGTGTGTAGCATGCAAATATAGAGTCTCTCTTTATTTAGGTAATGAGATCTATCAGTATCTGAACAAATTAGTTCACATTTCCTCTTATCCTCTCTACCTGGCATCTATCATATTCAATGTTCTCATCACATTTCTGGGTGATAATGTGGATATCATTCCATATATGCGCTTTATTTCAGATTAGGAAGCCAACAGATATAGTAGATCGACTTTGTTCCTACCATTTGCATTTGTTTAAAAGTTACAAAGTTTTTTTAACAGATCCATATTGTGCGTATCCTACAATCATTGTGTGATGATGTCTTCCTGAGGCACCTATCAAATAGTCCCAATTTCTGTTGATTCTACATCTTTTAATTGCATCTGACGGAAAGTTTCTGATATCTTTTCAACAATTCCCTACAATCGGTGGGCGCTCTGGGATTTCCATTGTTATTTCATTTCTATTTTTTATTTCAAAGGTAAAGGAAAGGGAAATGGTTGAAAGCAGATGACTTAGGTGAGTATATCAAAATGCAAGATTTGGGGTGAGCTGAAAGGAGTGCGAACAAAAAACAAAAGAATCACCTTTTTGTAGATAGTTTAAAAATATTTCTCAACAAATTCATTTTGTAAATATCCTTCATTCATCATTTTCCATGAGGTCTTGTGCATATAGATTTATTAGAGTAATTGCAACTATGACTTCTGAATTACCATCTCTTCCATTATGTCTTGATGAATGTTCATTCCTATTCCATAGCTCCCACTATGGGTGATGCTGGCAAAGGTTGTGTAGTTCGATTTGTACACCTGCCAAATTGCATTTGCTTAAAAGTTTCTAAAGCCTTTTTAAACAACTCCATTTTTTTTATACACTTGCAATCATTCCATGGGATGACGTCTCATTGGGATATTCCATTATTAATAGGCATTGCACAACCATTTAATTAACCTGCTGTAATATATGTCAAGTTGCTTTCACTGTAGCTTTGTATCTAAAATTTATTCCTAGCTACCATCATGTATAGGCGTCGATGCTTGTAGTGTAGCAGAAATGCTATGAGCTATTTTACAAATTTTATTTGAGAACTTATCAAATCGCTTTCCTTATAATTTACTTGGTTGTAAGTGTTGGCAAAAAAATAGGGGATGGGCAGAATGTTGTTGCTTTAAATGCAATGCTACACCAGAAATGAACAGCATAAACAAATGTAAACACATAGGAAACCAAAAATAGAAGAGACAACAATATATTTATATATATTTCTCTATTTCCAGGTTACATTCAAATTTCATGTACAAACTATAGATAGAGCTACTATTGCTCTGTTTTCTTACTCTGCCCCAATCTCTAGAGCTGCACACTGTATGTCCAGAGCTACCTGGAACTTCGTAGCTCTCTACTATTGCTACTGCAACATTCTTCTCTGCTGTTCTCCTTCTACTATTCACTGTTGGAACCTTCTAATTCCTCTGCTACTGCAGGTTCAACACAATCTTCTGCTGGATACTAACAATGGTTCTTTCCCTCCTTTTTGTTTCATTTCACATGCCCAGCAAAAAGGGCGCTCAAGACACTTTCAAATTCAAATCCACCTACCTTCATAATTTCTGGCAGGCCAACGATGCCGGAGGAGAATGCGGGAGATCCCCAGGTCTGACGCGGGGGACAGTCAGCAATAAATGTTTGATGAAGATTAAATTTCCAACACTCCCCCTTAATCTGAAGTCAGACGTCAAACAATAATTTTCATTCCGGAACTGATCTCCAGAGCTATACATTTGCCTTTGCCTTTCCGGAGTAGATCTCCGGAGCTCTTTCTGCTATGCTGCAACATCTCCGGAGTTGCCCTGTGCATCTTTGGAGCTCCTTGTCTACATCTCCGGAGCTGACTTCCTTTTTCAGCGTCTTCGGAGCATCTTTGGAGCTGACTCTCTGCAACTCCAGAGTTCCTTTTCTGCATCTCCGGAGCATCTCCGAAGCTGCACATACATTCCAGAGTTGAGTCTCTAGAGTTCTCCTACTGTCTTTCTGGAGCTGAACCTCCAGAGCTGTCTTCTTTGTAGGACTGCACACCTCCGTAGTTGTCCTCTTTCCGGGGCTGCACACCTCCGGAGCTGTCCACTATGCTGAGCCTATCTCTTAGGCGTTCAAAGGAATCTTTCGGCAATGCTTTTGTGAAAATATCAGCGAGCTGCTGCTCGGATCTGCAATACTGTAACTCAATCTCTCCTCGTTCTACCAACTCCCTTATGAAGTGATAACGAATCTCAATGTGCTTGCTTCGTCTGTGGAAGATTGGATTCTTTGTCAGGGCTATTGATGAAACATTGTCACAATGAATGGTTGTACCATCTTCTTACTGCTCATACAAGTCTGCAAGGATTCTTCTCATCCAAATAGCCTGACAAGCTGCTGCATTTGCTGCAATATACTCAGCTTCTACTGTAGAGAGAGAAACAATGGGCTACTTCTTGGATGCCCATGATATCACGCCTGAACCCATGTGAAATACATAGCCGGATGTACTCTTCTGGTCATCAACATTTCCTGCCCAATCACTATCCGTGAAACTAGCCAGCATAAACTCATCAGAAACATCATACAAAATGCCATAACCTATTGTGCCATTGACATACCTCAGGATCCTCTTTCCTGCTTGCCAATGTGTGTCCTTAGGCTTCTCCATGAACCTAGAAATCAGGCTTACAGCATACATCAAATCAGGCCTAGTTGCTGTCAAGTACATGAGGCTTCCAACCATGCTCTTATAGAGGGTTGGGTTTACTTCCCTGCTACTATCCTCTTTACTCAACTTCAGACCTGTGGCTGTTGGTGTAGGGGTAGGTTTACTATTCTCCATTTTAAACCTTTTCACAATCTATTTGGCATAGTTAGTTTGCGAAATAAATATGCCATGCTCTATTTGCTTGACCTCAATGCCAAGGAAAAACTTCAGCAGACCTAAGTTTGTCATCTCAAACTCATTCTTCATTACCTCTTTGAAATCAGCAATGAAAAGATCACTATTGCCAGTAAAAATCAAATCATCTACATACAAAACAGCAATCAAAATTTTACCTTCAGCTGCTTTGATGTAGAGAGTGGGCTCATTGCTGCTTTTGCTAAAGCCATTGCTCAACAAATATGAGTCAATCCTACTGTACCATGCCCTAGGAGCTTGTTTCAGCCCATAGAGGGCTTTCCAGAGCCTGTATACTTTGTCCTCTTTCCCTGGGACTTCATAGCTAGGTGGCTGCTCCACATACACTTCCTCTTTCAGCACTCCGTTCAAGAAGGCTAACTTTACATCCATCTGAAACACCTTCCATCTGTGTTGGGCTGCTATTGCTATGACTGCCCGAACTATTTCTAGCCTTGCAACTGGTGCATAGGTCTCATCATAATCTCTTCCAGGCTGTTGTTTGTACCCTTTGACAACAAGCCTTGCCTTGTGTCTTTCTATCTTTCCTTCAGTAGTTGACTTGGTCTTGTAGACCCACTTAACTCCAATCACTTGTTTACCCTTGGGTAAAACAGTTAGCTGCCATGTGTCATTCCTCACTATGGCATCCAATTCTTCATCCATGGCCTCACACCATTTCTCTTCTTTCACAGCTTCTTCAAAGTAGATTGGATCACTAGAAGAAAATAATGCAAAATTCAAATCTTCATCATCATCAGCATACCTTGTGCTATCATAAATCTCCTTCACACTCTTTGTCCTCCATGGCATCAATGATGCGAGTGTGGGATCTGAATTGCCTCTAGAGCTGCTACTGTTCTGACCTCTGGAGCTTCTACTGTGATGACCTCCGGAGCTGCTGCTGTGACCTCCGGAGCTGCTGTTATAATGCCCTCTGGAGCTGCTGTTCTCTGGAGTTGCAGACCTCCGGAGCTGCTGATCTCTGGAGCTGCAATGCTACTGTCTACCTCCGGAGCTGCTATGCTAAGCATCTCTGGAGCTGCTATTTTCTAGAGCTCTAGCTGTTGTTCTCCGTAGCTCCTCTGAAGTTGCTGATCTCCGGAGCTTCTTCATCTTCAAGGGGTATTGTGACTGAAATACCTGTGGTGCTGTCCATTGTTCCATCCCATGCTTCATTCTCTATGAACTCAACATCCCTACTGATCACAAACTTTTTGGTGATGGGATTAAACAATCTGTAGGCTTGTGATTCTTCACTATAACCTATGAAGATACATTTCTCACCTTTATCATCAAATTTCTACCTCATCTCTTTAGGCACAAATGCATATGCCACACACCCAAAAATTCTTAGGTGCTCAACTGTCCATTTGTTGTTTGTCCATGCCTCTTGTGGAATCCGATCATGTACAGCCTTTGTAGGACACCTATTCAATAGGTAGACTGCTGTTGCTACAGCTTCACCCCAATAATCATTTGACAGTCCCTTTTCCTTCAGCATGCTTGCTGCCATCTCGGTGATTGTTCTGTTTTTCCTTTCAGCAACTCCATTTTGCTGTGGAGTATACCTTGTTGTGAACTGTTTATGAATGCCTTCATACTTGCAAAAATTCAGAAATTGTTTGGAGACATACTCTCCTCCTCTATCTGTTCTTAGGGCCTTGAGATGTCGGCCGCTTTGCTTTTCAGCCGATGCCTTAAACTCCTTGAACTTCTCAAAGGCCTCTGATTTGTTTTTCAAGAAATAAATCCATATTTTTCTGCTGTAATCATCAATGAAGGTCATGAAATATACATTCCCACCTAATGTGGGAGTTTTTATAGGGCCACATAAATCTGAATGCACCAACTCCAAAGGTGCTTTTGCCCTTCTAGAATACCCTGATTGAAAGGGTTGTCTATGCTGCTTTCCTAGAATGCAGGCTTCACATTTGCCATCGGGCTCTACAATATTTGGTAGCCCTCTAACCATGCCTTTCCTAGACAATAAACTTAAACCAGAAAAGCTTAAGTGGCCATACCTCAAATGCCACAATTTGGATGGGTCTTTGATGACTGTCCTGAATGCTGTTTGCTGTCCCACTGCTGTGAGCACCGGAGATAGTACAGGAAACTGCGCTAGAGATAGCGCCAGAGTTAGCGCCGGAGATGGCACCGGAGTCAGCGATAGGGGAAACATTCTGTTTCTCATCATCTGCACTGCTGCAATGACCTTCTTGCTACCTCCTCTATCAAATATGGTGCACCCTCCATTTTCCATCAAGATTCTATAACCATTTTGGACCATCTGTCCAATGCTAAATAGGTTATGTTTTATGCCTAGGGCATAATAGACATCATGGATCTGCATTTTCTCACCTTGCTTGCTGAGGACTATTATGATGCCTCTTCCTATGACAGGAACCTTTTGGATGTTCCCCATCATGATTTTAGACTTGACATTTCTATCAATGGAGGCAAACAAGTTTTGATTACCACTCATGTGGTTGCTACACCCACTGTCCAAATACCAGACTTCAGGGCTGCTCTTCTCAGCAAGGTTGCACACTATAAATACCTTGGACTGTTTCTCATTTTCAGCTCGATTCTCATTTGCTACATTAGCATTTTGGCCTCCATGGTCTTGTTGTTTCTTTCTACACTCACTAGCATAATGACCGAATTTATGACAGTAATAGCATTGAATATTACTTTTGTCATACCTCTGATTAGAACTATTGTTCTTCTTCATTCCTTGATAGCTTGGCTGAGAGGTGCTTGCCTCTTCTTGGCTATTTGAAACTCCTCTTCTAGAGTTGCTTCTTCCTCTACCTCTTTGACCTTTACCTCTGCTGTTTCTTCCTCTTCCCCGACCTCTTACGTTGGTCTGAGCCTTGAAGGCTTGCTCAAGGGAAGGAGCGGATCTATTCAACCGCTGCTCATGGCTTTGTAGAGAGCCCATCAACTCATCCACTGTCATCTTGGATAGATCCTTTGTCTCCTTTATAGTTATGACTGTAGGGTCAAATCTGGAAGGTAGGCTCCTTAGGATTTTTTCAACAATCCTTTGTTCATCCATGGTTTCTCCATTTATCCTAAGCTGATTTAGCATGGTAGAAACCCTAGTGTGAAAGTCTGAAATAGACTCACTCTCCTTCATCTGTAGCATCTCAAAATCTCTTCTAAACAGCTGAAGCTTGACTGACCTCACTTTGTCAGTTCCCTTGTAGCTATTCTACAGTATCTCCCAAGCCTGTTTAGAGTAGTTTGCTGCTGCAATGCGGGGGAAAATAGCCTCTATCAAGGCTGCCTCAACTAGACTGAGGGCTTTAGCATCTTTCATCCTAGTTTCCTTCAACTGATTTCTTTGAGCATTCGTAAGGGCTGCATAGGCTGTTGAGTCTGTGATGTCGGTGAACCCATTAGTGACCAGCTCCCATAGGTCATTCGCAACCAGAATGGTCTTCATCTTCTTAGACCAAATATCATAGTTCTGCCCATCAAAACTTGGTGGCTGCTGCCATCCTTTGCTATCCCCACCTGCCATGAATGCCTAGACAAAACTAGGGCTTATAAAACACCAACACAAACTTGACTGGACTGCCCAGAAAAACAGGGCTCTGATACCACTTGTTGGCAGAAAAAACAGGGGATGGGCAGAATGCTGTTGCTTTAAATGCAATGCTACACCAGAAATGAATAGCATAAACAAATGTAAACACACAGGAAACTAAAAACAGAAGAGACAACAATATATTTATATATATTTCTCGATTTCCAGGTTACATTCAAATTTCATGTACAAACTACAGACGGAGCTGATGTTGCTCTGTTTTCTTACTCTGCCCCAATCTCTGGAGCTGCACACTGTATGTCTAGAGCTGCCTAGAACTCCGTAGCTGTCTACTATTGCTGCTGCAACATTCTTCTCTGTTGTTCTCCTTCTACTGTTCACTGTTGGAACCTTCTAATTCCTCTGCTGCTATAGGTTCAACACAATCTTCTGCTGGATACTGACAATGGTTCTTTCCCTCCTTTTTGTTTCATTTCACATGCCTAGCAAAAAGGGCGCTCAAGACACTTTCAAATTCAAATCCACCTACCTTCATAATTTCTGGTAGGCCAACGGTGCCGGAGGAGAATGCGGGAGATCCCCAGGTCTGACGCGGGGGACAGTCAGCAATAAATGTCTGACGAAGATTAAATTTCCAACAGTAAGGAGAATTGCATTCCGGAAAAGTTAACACACATTAATGCTGTAAAATGATATTTTAACTGTAAAATACAATTGAAATATTGAAAAGACTTTAATATGTGAAAGAAGAAATATTGATTAAATCATCAAAATTTACATTGGATTATGATGAAATGTATATTTGGTTTTTATATAATTTATTTGTATTAAAGTAGCTATTAGTATTTTAATGGTACAGTTGAATAGATAACTGTCATATAAAATTTATTTTCAATGTTCGTTATTGTTCTTTGGATGAAAAATATTTATTATCCTATAGCCCATAGAATTTATTATTATTATTATTGTTAATATTATTATTATTATTATTATCATCTTTCATTGCCAAGTTGTCCGAGAGGGTATTGGAGAAAATATAATGAAAAATTGTATAACATATAGGTCTATTAGTTTTATAGGTGTAATTATAAAATTTTTGTATTGGTTTACTAAATCAAGTATAATATTTAACATCTAAGTTAATTTATCAATGACTATAATTCGAATTGTTATGATTGTTGATCTTATATTCCTATGAAGATTTATTAATTGAAAGTTAATTAAATGGGTTCGTTATCGGTTTTATTAATATCATATGGAGATAGGAGTTATGAGTTTAATATTTGGAAAATTAAATTAATAAACAATATGTTTATAATTTAATTTGTAAATTTAATTATAAGATATAAGTAAAATTGTGTTTGATGGTTGACTAGTCGTTACAGGATTAGGGGGTCAAGATTTAGGTTTCCAGAGGCATAAGATAAAATAGTTGTTTTCAAGCAAAGTGCTATTATGTGATTTGGATTTGTAACATACATGTTGTTCTTGTTATATATGGATAAAAGACAACGTGAATGATGAATGTTTTCCCTTGTGGATGTTTTGTTGTCCATTTAGTTGTACTCGTCTTGTTTTGAGCCTGGTGGTGAGTCATGGAATGGGGAGACATGAGAATCTTAAAGATGTAATGAATATGTGCAATGGTTTAGGAGTTTTGCCCTTATAATTATGTTTTGGTATGCAAGTGGGATAATTCCTTGCAATGATCATGTTTGCCTATTGTTATGATGTTATATATCTTTCTTGATGGTTTGGGTTTATAGGTGTAGGTAGGGGAGTGGCTTTCAATGCGGGGTCGGTGCCCAAAGTGGCTGTCAAGATAACCCATTAAAAGTTGTTAACGAAGTGAAAATCTAAATTGAACTAGGGGGAAAGGGTAGATTACAAATTAAAAAAAAAAAGATAAATGGATTTCCCCTCCCATGCCTGTAGTGCTTAGTTAGGCTAAGGATGGGTTGAGAAGGCCTAGTCGGCATAATCGACTTCCTTGTCCTCATGAAAGGAAGCTTGATTCCACATGTGTCACCCTATGGGCTCGATGCCTAGTGAAAGGCTGTCAGGATAACCATAGATGGGGGCCGACACCTAGAGAGAGGCTATCAGGATAACCTATTTTAGGACCATGCGATGACACTCTCCCTACTGCAACCTAGCATTCCCTAGTTGGTCTCTTATCATTCGGTGCGTGTTGTATTGATTGTGATGATGTCATGTGTTGAATTAGAGTCTTGAATAGACCTTGTTTCTATTGTTGTTGTCTACTTGATTATTTGATGTAGTGGGACCTTATGTTAACTCCTAGCTCAGGTGATGGACCTTAGGGTTCCACATGGTCGGTTGGAAGAGCTTCCATTCCATTGGTTTTCCCTTGCCGATGTTCATGTGCAAAGAAGATATATCTTATGTGTCAGACATCAGATCTTGTATCAATTTGAGGAAGATGATTATGTATACTCTTGTACTAGTCTTGTGTATTAGTTCATTCATAATGTATGTAATATGATGTAGTCAAAAGATGACAATGTAACAATGTAATGATGTACTCATGTGTAGGGAAAAAAATTGTAATTGTGTACTTGATCATGTTGATTATTTATCTAATGTTATAATATGGAAAAGTAAATGTTTATTGATTTATGCATTAGAATTAGAATGATCTACTTATGTTAGTTAATGATGTATGTTAGATTATGTTAAATGAATGTCAAGTAATGCAACCATAGAACCTTAAAGTAAAAAGTTGATAGTTAAATGATGTGTAATGATTTGTTAAACATTACTTTGTTATTATTATCATTTAAAAAAAAATTATCCTATTTCATAAAGCATAGATGGGTTGTTCTCTAAGGTGTTCATGGCGGGGTGTTACAAATGGTTCCTGAGTGTGTAGATTGATTGCCGACTCTGAGGTATTTTTCACCAAGACTTGAGGTTGTGGGTTTGTTGCAGAGATCAGAATGGCTCCATAAAGAAACTATGGTGGGAGAAATTCTTTGACAGAAGAGGGTTGTAGAGCCCTGCAAAGATAAATTGATGCATTGCAAGAGGAGTTGTTATTTATGGTAAAATTAGGATAGTGGGTTTTTAATTTGATGGTTTATGTGTATAGGAAAAATTGAGAGGTTGAATGATAAGATCACAAAGTAATGATAATAACAACTCAATTACCCATAACATCAAAAGATCTATCTAAGCAATAACCAAATAAATGAATAAATCAAATTATGAACAAATAAGCTATCACCTAGATTGTTTTGATATCTTGGTTGAATGTAGATTGCTCTTCAAATTGTGAAACCATGTTTGCAACAAGTGGATGTAGATTGTGTTTGTTCTCAAAAGGTAGAAGTGTGCTCAATGATGTGATGAATGCTCAATGCGCTCTAATTCTTGAGAATAAATGATCGAAGAGATCATAAGGCTGAATGATTGAAGAGGATTGGTTATAGAGATGAGGGGGGTTTATATAGGTTTCAATAAAGATCGATCAACGGTCCAGAAAATTTAATAGAATCAATGGATGAGATAAATCTAGAATTCATGATGAATGTGTACCTGACATGTGTCACACAAAAATATATTTTTATTAAGATAATTGATTTTTGATAAAGATAGGATTTGAATTCATAAATTAGATTTTTTTTTTCTAATTTAAGAGTTGTTGATAAAAACAAGATTGATTAAGTCAATTAACTCAACTTGTAATTTGTTTTTTGCATGTTTTGAGATAAATTAAATAATAAATTATTCAATTTTGTGTGCACGATGAACAAGTTTTATTTTTAGAGGAATTTGGAAGATATTTGAGCAAATTAAATAAATAAATTTATTTAATTGTTTGTGCATGACTAGAAGAATAAATAAAATATTTGGTTATATTTTATTTTTAGAGATTGAGATAATTTAAATAAATTTGAATGATTTATTTAAATTTGGAAGAACAATTTGATTTAATTAAATAATTAAAATTATTTATTTGTAGATAAGAGTATTTGGAAAGATAAATTTATTAAATAATTAATTTATTCAATTGATGTGAATTTGAAGATTGGTAGATAATGATTGATTTAATTAAATAATTGAAATTATTTAATTTTGGAAGAATAAAGTTGATTTTGATTAAATTAATTAAATAAAGAGGATTTATTTAATTAATGTTGAATTTAGTAGATTTGGAAGAATTTTTATGATTTTGATGAAATTAATTAAATAATTCAATTATTTAATTAACGTTAAAATGTAGGTGATTTACACAGATTTGATGAAAATGCAAGTGATGCGAGGACATGGTCATTTTTAGGTGTCTACATTTTGCCCCTCTTTGATTCAATGTAGTTTACAACGTTGCTTCAAAGAAATTGATTGTTGAAGACATGATACAATTTTGATGCCCCAGTGTAGCTAGTTGCCCCTGTGTAGCTAGTGTAGGATGCCCCCTCAAGAGGAAAGACAGGGAAGTGACAGAAGGACTGGGTTGATGCTCTACTAGAAGATTGTCTTAGAGATGGACAAGGCTGGATAGATGAGACTGTTGATCAATTTTAGCTTGAAAGACTAGGAATGACATGGATAAATGGATAAGTAAATGGATAAGCTTGTTGCATTGGTTTCACAAATGTTTATAAAGACAAATCTTTATTTTGATATAGCACATGGAAAGTTTGCCACCAAGGTATTATTGCAAGTATGGGCCTAACTGGTGTTATCAGTCAGTGAGGAGAAGTTCTTGTCTTGATGGTTAAAATAGTTTTTCACATCATATGTTGCCATCAATGACAAAGGGGGAGATTGTTGCAAGTATGGGCCTAACCGGTGTTGTCATTGATGTCAACATACTCCTATTGCATTGATGTCAAGGATTGGATGAGCTGTGTGCTAAGGATATTGAGAAAATTAATCTCAGAGAAGAACAGTGAAGATAGTGAAGTTCTATGAAGCGAACATCCCAGATAGATGAAGATCAGAGAATGTGTATCAAAGGGTTTGTAGTTATGTGTCAAAAGATGGTCCAGTCAAGATTTGAGAGGTCCACATGAAGATTTGAAGAAGTTATGGCCATATGAGTTAAACTAGTTCTGGCAACTGTTCAGAGGTGATAGAGTGACACAAATAGGTTCAGTGAGATCCAGAAATGCAATATCTTGCTCTGCAGATTTGATGGAATGTTTAGGAAGCTAATGTGAATTGATAACTCAATTGGTTCATGGTCTGGAGGTCTGCAAGTATTTATTCTAATGTTACAATGATGACAGACTATGTTCTTGAGGTTCCATATGAAGATGCAAATTATTTTAGTAAACAGAAGTGGTGTGGATGTTCTTGGTGATTCAGGCAAGCTTGTGGGGGTCTCTAGATTGTGTCCAGTTCATGATGGCGGTCCACATTGAAGATTTACTTCCGAATGATGAATGTTCTTCCTAATCTTGAAGATGTTCTACGAAGCATGGCATGTTCCTCTACGAAGATTGAAGTCCCAGATATGCGTGGCTGACAATGTGGTGATACGCATGAAGTTTTGTAACAAGTCAAGTTGTATTTGTGTAATTGCTCTGTAATAAAATAAAGTATCTATTATGCTGACTTGGATGATTATCCCAAAGTTGATGTCTTGTATAAATAAGATTTGTGAAGTCATTTCAAAGTATGCATGCGAAGATGAGAAAGTGATAGAGAGGGGAAGAGTGAAAAGCAGAGCATAAGTGTTAAGCTTAAATGGAACTAACTCAAGTATGGTGAAGATGCTAATCTCTAGTTCAAGTATGTAAAATTTATATTATTCTGTAGATAGTGTGTCTCCTGTAGGTAGTGTGCCTCTTGTGAGCAGTGTGCTCAGGCAGTGAGCCCTAATTGGCATATGCCATTTAGTTCTTATTCTTTTAATAGAGAATACAATCTTGGGTTAGTCACCCTGTAGTTTTTCCCTTAACTAGGTTTTCCACTTTAAAATCTTGGTGTCATATGTGTTAATGTGTTTTTGCTCTTGAGTTATTGCATTGTGCTTCCATGATTGAATCATCATTATGCTATTGAATTATAAGAAGGATTAAAGTGTTTAAAGAAAAGAAAAGTTTTTGACAACTGATTCACCCCCCCTCTCAGTTGTCTATCCTAAAACCAACAATTGGTATCAGAGCTAAGTTCCTCTAAAAGAGCTTAATCATTTGAGGAGATCTAGGATGTCTTCCTACAAGAAGGATAGTCTAAGGTTTCATGGAACTAATTATACTCTTTGGAAAAGTCATGTGGAATGTCACTTGCAATGTATGGGAATGCAATATTGGACCATAACTTCAAAGAAGTATGTTGCTCCAAAGAATGGTCCGACGACTGTAGATCAAATCAGAGATGCTGAAGATAATCTTTGAGCTAAAGAATCCTTACTAAGTGCCTTATCTGATTTAGAGCTGACAAATGTTATAGATTTAAAATCTCCATATGAGATTTGGGAAAAACTGAAACTTCTGCATGAAGGAGACAAATATGTTAAATGTGCCAAGCTATAGAGTCTGACAGGAAAATTTGAAAACCTGAAGATGAGTGAAGATGATAATATCACTACATTTATGCCAAAAGTAAATGAGCTTGTTTGTGGCATTAGGTGTGCTGGTGGAATCTTGGATGAAGATGAGATTGTTGCCAAAGTTCTCACATCCCTACCTCCTACTTACAAACACAAGGTTGTTGCTATTGAAGAATTTAGATCTTTATCAAATATCACAACACATCAATTGGTTGGAAAATTAGCTGCATTTGAATTGGCCAATTTTGGAGATGCACCCCCCAAGTTTGAATTTGCATTCAAAGCTAGTGCCTCTATAAAAGGCAAACAAAGGTATGATTCAGGAGAGAACTCCTCAAAGAAACTATCATGGTATGAAACAGAAAGAAAAGATCTGGAAGAAGATGAAGTAGAAACTTCTCAACATGAAGCCCTTATTGTAAAAAGACTGCCAAGAGGATCTGGTAAGTATGAAGGAAAATTGCCCTTCAAATGTTTCAACTGCAACAAGATTGGTCATTTTGCCTCAAGGTGTCTAGAAAGATTTTCAAGGATAAATCCAAATAGATCAAGATTCCAAAAGAAATGTTACTATGTTCATGAAGATGATGATGATGGAATAACAAATGATGAATCAGAGACAGGAAACAAATCCAGAAGTGACTGGGTGTTTATTTCCATCAAGGAAGAAGATCCAATGCCCACTGAATCTGTCAATCATAAAATGATAGAAAGAGCTCTGGCTGCCCAAGTTGAAGAAAATGATGATTGGGTCATTAACAATGGATGCTACCACCATATGACTGGTGACAAAAATAAGTTCATAGATCTGGAAAGATATGAAGGAGGAGTTGTAATATTTGGTGATAATTCTATTGGCAGAATTAGAGGTAGAGGAACTATTTCTTTTGATGGAAAGAATAAACCAGTGATGTATTGTATGTTGAAGGTCTGAAGCACAATCTTCTCAGTGTTGGGTAGTTGGTGGACAAAGGTATGATCTCTGATTCAAAAATAGAAAATGTAAGATCTTTGAAAGTTTTGGAATAGAGGTTACATCCGGTACTCAAACAAAAGGTAACATCTTCCACTTGGTTGGTACTGGCAAAAGTTGTTTATTTGTTCAAATTGATCAGAGTTGGTTGTGGCATAGGAGAATGTGTCATGTGAATTTTGATAATATCATCAAGATAAGCAACACTCTGGCTGTAAGAGATCTTCCAAGACTGGTGAAACCTACTAACAGCTTGTGCAAAGAATGTCAGTTGGGTAAGCAAAGCAGGGTCACATTCAAAAGTAAGGAACAATCTTCTACCGGATTGTTTGACTTAGTACATACTGATCTATGTGGACCGGCAAGAATTAGGAGTTTGCAAGGTGATAGATATTTCATCTTACTAATTGATGATCATTCTCGGATGATGTGGGTGACTTTCCTGAAAGATAAATTTGAAGCTCTTGAGAAATTCAAAATATTCGAGGCTATGGTAGAAAATGAAATCAGGTTAAACATAAAGTGTCTTAGGTCTGATAGAGGTGGAGAATTCACATCTAAAGAGTTCATAGAATTCTGTGAGAAACATGGGATAAAAAGATAGTTATCTGTTCCAAGAACTCCATAGTAGAATGGAGTAGTGGAGAGAAAGAACCAGACCATCTAGGAAGCATCTAGAACCATGATGATGGAAGCAAATGTTCCTCAGATCTACTGGAGAGAAGTTGTAAGCACTGCTGTCTATACTCTTAATCAAGTACAAATCAGAAGCAATACTGGTAAGACTTGTTATGAACTCTAGTTTGCATCACTCCTACTATGAAGTATTTCAGAGTCTTTGGTAGCAAATGTTACATTAAAAGAGATGAAAACCTTGGCAAATTTGATGCTAGAAGTGATGAAGGAATATTCTTGGGTTACTCTACTCAAAGCAAAGCATACTAGTGTTATAACAAGAGATTGAGAAAGATTATAGAAAGTACAAATGTGAAGGTTGATGAAGGTATTGAAAAACACTCAAGGTTTTATGAATATGAAGAAGATGATCAGAATGATGTTTTGGTCCAAGAAGTTCAAGCCCCTTCTGAAATTCAGATCCAGACTGATCTGGAGAATCCTGAAATACAGGAAGAAGACATAAGCTTCAATGAACTTGTCCAAGAAATAGAAGTGCAAGAAATTCCCAAAACTCCTAGGTATGTAAGACTGAATCATTCTGAAGACCGGATCATAGGTGATAAAAGCAAAGGTGTTCAAACAAGAAGAAGGATTGCTCAAGATTCAAAAAAGTATTATCTAATTTCAAAGATTGAACCAAAAATAGTAAATGAAGCATGCAATGATGAAAGCTAGGCCAAAGCAATGGAGGAAGAGTTGATGTAGATTGAGAAAAATCACACTTGGGATCTTGTTCCCAGACCTAGAAACAAAAATGTGATTGGGACCAAATGGGTGTTCTAGAATAAACTAAATGAAGATGGTGAAGTAGTTAGAAACAAAGCCAGATTGGTCTACAAGGGTTATTCTCAAGTAGAAGGAGTTGATTTTGAAGAAACTTTTTCTCCAGTGGCAAGAATTGAAGCAGTTAGATTATTTCTTGCTTTTGCTACCTTCAAGGATTTCAAAGTATATCAGATGGATGTCAAGTCTGCCTTCCTGAATGGTGACTTGGAAGAAGAAGTATACATTGAGCAACTAGATGGATTTCAATTGTTTGATCATGGTGATATGGTCTGCAAGTTGAAGAAAGCACTGTATGGACTCAAACAAGCCCCAAGGGCTTGGTATGAAAGATTGGATAAACATCTTTTGAAGATTGGTTTCAACAAAGGTACTGCTGACAGTAACTTGTACTTCAAGATTGATAATGAAAATATTTTGATTGTTGAAGTATTTGTTGATGATATCATTTTTGGAGGAAGAGATTGTTGGATCTAGGGCATACAACTGAGAGGGGGGGGGTGAATCAGTTGTATAAAACTTCTCCTCATTCAAACACTTAACTCACTGTTGTTAGTTAGCAGCATATCAAATAATCATCCATGGAAGCATAATACATAAACACAAGGGCAGATAAGCATCAACACATTGAACACCAAGATTTTGACGTGGAAAAGCCGGTTAAGGGAAAAACCACGGGGTGATTAACCCAAGAATTATTCTCTGTTAGAAGAATAAGGAAAAATGAATGGCACATGCCAATAAGGGCTCACTGCCCGAGCACACTGCTCACAAAGAGGCCCACTGCCTACAAGGAGACACACTGTCTACAAAGTGATGAAAATCACAGTCTTGAACTGGAGAATGACATCTCTACCATGTCCGGATCAGTTCCAATTAAGCGCAACAATCTCTGCTCTGCCTTTCGCACGTTTCTTCGCTATACCATACTCATCCTCACACCACTCTGAAATGAATTCACAAATCATTATTTATACAAGACATCGACTTAGGAACAAGCATCTAAGTCGGCAAACAACCATAGGAGTATCCGCAAGATGAATAACGCATCCGGTCGGCCATCACAAGAACATTCGCAGGATGAACATCTCATCCGGTCGGCTACACAAAGCAAGAACTTCATCCGGAAGAATAACTTCAATTCCGGGCTCTACCATCAATGCGGACCAACAACAAAACCTAAACATGATCCAAGAACCTTCACAAGCCTGTCTGAATGTCCGGATACATCCGCACTTCCTCTGCTTACTGGGATCTCTTGTCTTCCTCATCCGGAACTTCAAGAACACAGTCTGTCGCCACTGTCATAATGCAAGAGGTACTTCCGGACCTCCAAATCATACACAAATCAGGATGATACATCACACGGACATCCCAAACACTCCTTCCAATCCGCAGATTAGGATAATACAATTCCGGACCTCACCGGACCTTTTTGTGATCCTCTGTCACCTCCGGATACTTGCCGGACCCGGTTCTATACCGGCAGCCACAACTCCTTCCGATCTTCATGCGGACCTCTGAAATCTTAATTGTAGCATCTCAAGACTCATATCTACTAACCCTTTAATCCGCATCCTCCGGTTCTCAACCTATACAGTACATTTACCTTCTTCTCATCACTGTTCTTCACTGTTCCTGACTGAGGCTAATTTTCTTAATATCCTCAGCACAAAGCTCATCAAATCCTTCTTGTCAATGCAGTATGAGTATGTTGACATCAATGACAACACTGGCTCACCTCATACTTGCAACAATCTCCCCCTTTGTCATTGATGGCAACATATGATGTGAAAAACCATCAAGACAAGAACTTCTCTTTTCTGTCATAGCTCCCCCTATCAACAACAACTCTTCACATGTCTTTCTTTGCTGCTCCCCCTTTGATCATCAACCACTTGTTTTTCACATGTCTTCTCTCCCCCTTTGACATCAATGGCAAAGGGCTCATACTTGCAATTCTCATGCATCAGAATCATACCAGCTGCTCCCCCTTAGTTGCAGCTCCCCATTAGTCCGGATCACAAGATATGACTGTGATAGCCACTGGACTGATGCACAACAGTGCATCTTAGTTCATTACCGGAGGGGCCATGACCCCTAACTTCTCCCGGAGATATTCAAAAGAGTCCTTGGGAAGAGGTTTTGTAAAGATATCTGCAATCTGATCCTTGGAGGGAACATACTCCAATCTGACTTCTTCCTTGTTTACTTGTTCTCTCAAAAAGTGAAATTTGATAGATATGTGCTTAGTCTTAGAATGCAATACCGGATTCTTGGAAATATTAATTGCACTTGAATTATCACAGAAAATTGTGATAGGCTCCTCATATTCAACTTTGATGTCTCTTAGCATCTGCTTCATCCATAAGATTTGAGTGCAACTACCTGCTGCTGCAATGTATTCTGCTTTAGTTGTAGACAGAGATATTGCATCTTGTTTCTTGCTTAGCCAAGAAACCAATCTCTTCCCCAAAAAGAATGCTCCACCACTAGTGCTCTTCCGGTCATCCACATCTCCTGCCCAATCTGCATCTGTGTAAGCATGAAGAGAGAAATCCGGATCTCTAGGATACCATAGACCATACTCAACTGTCCCTTTCAAGTATCTAAAAATTCTTTTGATTGCCATAACATGAGATTCTCTAGGATCAGCCTGGAATCTTGCCACAAGACCAACAGCTTGCATTATATCTGGTCTAGTTTGAGTGAGATACAACAATCCACCAATCATTGATCTATACTTTGTCTGATCTGCCTTTGGAGAATCATCATCTTTGCTTAACTTACATCCGGTTGCCATAGGAGTGTTCATAGGCTTTGAGTCCTCCATACCAAATTTCTTTAACAATTCTTTCACATATTTGGTCTGAGAAATGAAGATCCCTTCTTTTGTTTGAGTAATTTGCAGACCCAAGAAGAAATTCATTTCACCAAGCATAGACATTTCAAACTCACTTTTCATCTGATTTGCAAAAGTTTTACACATACTATCTCTTCCTCCAAAAATGATATCATCCACAAATACTTCAACAATCAGAATGTTTTCATGATCAATTTTGAAATATAAGTTGCTGTCAGCAGTACCTTTGTTGAATCCAATCTGCACAAGATGCTTATCCAACCTTTCATACCATGCTCTTGGGGCTTGCTTCAATCCATACAAAGCTTTCTTCAACTTGCAGACCATATCATTATTATCAGACAATTGAAATCCATCCGGTTGTTCAATGTAGACTTCTTCTTCCAGATCACCATTTAGGAAGGCAGACTTGACATCCATCTGATATACCTTGAAGTCTTTGAAGGCAGCAAATGCAAGAAGTAATCTGACTGCTTCAATTCTTGCTACCGGAGCAAAAGTCTCTTCAAAGTCAATTCCTTCTATTTGAGAGTAGCCTTTGCAGACCAATCTAGCTTTGTTTCTGATTACTTCACCAGCTTCATTTAGTTTGTTCCGAAAGACCCACTTGGTTCCAATTACATTCCTGTCTCTAGGTCTGGGAACAAGATCCCAAGTATGATTTTTCTCAATTTGCATCAGTTCATCTTCCATTGCTTTGGTCTAGTTTTCATCATTGCAGGCTTCATTTATTGTTTTAGGTTCAATCTTTGAAATCAGACAACATTCATTCTGATCTTGAGCAATATTCCTTCTAGTTTGTACACCTTTGCTTCTGTCACCTATGATCTGATCTTCAGAGTGATTCAGTCTTACATACCTTGGAATTTTGGGAGTATCCAGCACTGCTGTTTCTTGATCAGGCTCATTCAAACCTATCTCTTCTTCCTGATTTACCGGATCAGGCTGACTCTGTCTCACCGGAGAGGATTGAGGTCCTTGAACACTGTCTTGATCATCTTCATCAAACTCATAAAATCTTGAAGGCTTCTCAATTCCTTCATCAACCTTTACATTGGTGCTTTCTATCATCTTCCTCAATCTCTTATTGTAACACCGGTATGCTTTGCTTTGAGTGGAGTATCCCAAGAAAATTCCTTCATCACTTCTAGCATCAAACTTTCCTAGATCTTCATCTCTTTTAATATAGCACTTGCTACCAAATACTCTGAAATATTTCACAGTAGGAGTGATGCCAAACCAGAGTTCATAGGGGGTCTTACCGGTGTTGTTTCTGATTTGAACTCGATTGAGTGTGTAGACTGCAGTGCTGATAGCTTCTTTCCAAAACATTTGAGGAACATTTGCTTCCAACATCATTGTCCTAGCAGCTTCCTGGATGGTCCGGTTCTTTCTCTCAACTACTCCATTCTACTGTGGAGTCTTAGGAGCAGACAACTGTCTCCTTATACCCTGTTTCTCACAAAAGTCAATGAATTCACCAGATGTAAATTCACCACCTCTATCAGACCTTAGACACTTTAGTTTCAATCCGGTTTGATTCTCCACCATAGCTTTGAAGATTTTGAACTTCTCAAAGGCTTCTGATTTTTCTTTTAGAAAGGTAACCCACATCATCCAGGAATGATCATCAATTAACAACATGAAATATCTATCACCTTGCAGACTCTTGATTCTTGTCGGACCACATAGATCAGTATGTACTAATTCCAACAATCCGGTAGAAGACTGATCTTTGCTTTTAAAAGAGACTCTGCTTTGTTTGCCTAACTGACATTCTTTACACACACTATTTGTAGGTTTTATCAACTTTGGAAGATCTCTCACAGCCTGAGTATTGCTTATTTTGATGATGTTATCAAAATTTACATGACACATTCTTCTATGCCATAACCAACTCTGATCAATTTGAACAAACAAACAACTTTTATTTGAACCAACCAGATGAAAGATGTTACCTCTTGTCTGAGTACCGGATGCAATTTCAGTTCCGGAGCTTGTAAAGATTCTGCATTTTCCATTCTTGAACCGGAGATCATAGCCTTTGTCCACTAACTGACCAACACTGAGAAGATTGTGCTTCAATCCTTCAACATACAGTACATTTCCTGTTTTGCTCTTACCATCAAAGGAAATAGTTCCCCTACCTCTGATTCTGCCAGCAGAATTGTCACCAAACTTTACCATTCCTCCTTCATATCTTTCCAAGTCTAAGAACTTATTCTTGTCACCAGTCATATGGTGAGAACATCCACTGTCAATAACCCAATCATCCTTTTCTTCCACTTGAGCAGCTAAGGCTTTTTCAACAACTTTGTGATTGACAGATTCAGAGAGCATGGAATCTTCTTCCTTGATGGCTATAAACACCCACTCATTTCCGGATTTGTTTCCTGGTTCTGATTCATCATCTGTTACTCCTTCATTGTCATCTTCTTCATGAACATAATAGCAATTCTTTTGAAACCTTTGTCTGTGAGTATTAGATCTTGCAGATCTTTCCGGACATCTTGAGGCAAAATGACCAATCTTATTGCAGTTGAAACACTTAAAGGGTAGTTTTCCTTCATACTTACCGGATCCTCTTGGCAGTCTTTTTGCAATGAGGGCTTCAAGTTGAGCTGTTTCTGCTTCTTCTTCTTCCATGTCTCTTCTTGCTTGATCATACCATGACATTTTCCTTGATGAGTTTTCACCCGGATCAAATCTCTGTTTGCCTTTCACATAGGCACTGGCTTTGAAAGCAGATTCAGTCTTGGGTGGATCATCTCCAAACTTGGTCATTTCAAATGCAGCTAGTTTGCCAGCCAGTTGTTCTCTTGTGACAGTTGTGTGGGCTCTGAATTCATCAATGGCAGCAACTTTGATTTTGTAGGCAGCAGGAAGGGATCTTAGGATTTTGCAGACAATCTCATTTTCATCTAAAGTTCCACCAGCATTTCTGATTCCACATACTAGCTCATTTACTCTTGGCATAAAGGTAGTGATGTTTTCATCATCTCTCATTTTCAATCTTTCAAATTTCCCTTTCAGACTTTGCAACCTTGCACTTTTGACAAACTCATCTCCTTCATACAGAAGTTCCAATTTAGTTAGGATCTCATATGCAGTGGGTAGGTCAATGACATTCGAGAGATCTGAGTCATTCAATGCGCTTAGAAGAGCTTCCTTGGTCCGCAGATTGTTTTCAGCTTCTGTGATTTCATTCAGGGTTGTCGGACCACCTTGTGGAGGTACATATGGTTTTGAAATCATACCTAGGTATGCTTTTCCCATGCATTCCAAGTGACACTTCATGCGACCTTTCCAGAGAGTGAAGTTGGTTCCATCGAACTTCAGACTATCCTTCTTGTATGACGACATCCTGGATCTCCTCAAGCGGTTAAGCTCTTGTCAGAGGAACTTAGCTCTGATACCAATTGTTGGATCTAGGGCATACAACTGAGAGGGGGGGGGTGAATCAGTTGTATAAAACTTCTCCTCATTCAAACACTTAACTCACTGTTGTTAGTTAGCAGCATATCAAATAATCATCCATGGAAGCATAATACATAAACACAAGGGCAGATAAGCATCAACACATTGAACACCAAGATTTTGACGTGGAAAACCTGGTTAAGGGAAAAACCACGGGGTGATTAACCCAAGAATTATTCTCTGTTAGAAGAATAAGGAAAAATGAATGGCACATGCCAATAAGGGCTCACTGCCCGAGCACACTGCTCACAAAGAGGCCCACTGCCTACAAGGAGACACACTGTCTACAAAGTGATGAAAATCACAGTCTTGAACTAGAGAATGACATCTCTACCATGTCCGGATCAGTTCCAATTAAGCGCAACAATCTCTGCTCTGCCTTTCGCACGTTTCTTCGCTATACCATACTCATCCTCACACCACTCTGAAATGAATTCACAAATCATTATTTATACAAGACATCGACTTAGGAACAAGCATCTAAGTCGGCAAACAACCATAGGAGTATCCGCAAGATGAATAACGCATCCGGTCGGCCATCACAAGAACATTCGCAGGATGAACATCTCATCCGGTCGGCTACACAAAGCAAGAACTTCATCCGGAAGAATAACTTCAATTCCGGGCTCTACCATCAATGCGAACCAACAACAAAACCTAAACATGATCTAAGAACCTTCACAAGCCTGTTTGAATGTGCGGATACATCCGCACTTCCTCTGCTTACTGGGATCTCTTGTCTTCCTCATCCGGAACTTCAAGAACACAGTCTGTCGCCACTGTCATAATGCAAGAGGTACTTTCGGACCTCCAAATCATACACAAATCAGGATGATACATCACACGGACATCCCAAACACTCCTTCCAATCCGCAGATTAGGATAATACAATTCTGGACCTCACCGGACCTTTTTGTGATCCTCTGTCACCTCCGGATACTTGCCGGACCCGGTTCTATACCGGCAGCCACAACTCCTTCCGATCTTCATGCGGACCTCTGAAATCTTAACTGTAGCATCTCAAGACTCATATCTACTAACCCTTTAATCCGCATCCTCCGGTTCTCAACCTATACAGTACATTTACCTTCTTCTCATCACTGTTCTTCACTGTTCCTGACTGAGGCTAATTTTCTTAATATCCTCAGCACAAAGCTCATCAAATCCTTCTTGTCAATGCAGTATGAGTATGTTGACATCAATGACAACACTGGCTCACCTCATACTTGCAACAGAGATAGTATGTGCAAGACTTTTGCAAATCAAATGAAAAGTGAATTTGAGATGTCTATGTTTGGGGAAATGAATTTCTTCTTAGGTCTACAAATCACTCAAATAAAGAAAGGAATCTTCATATCACAGACCAAATATGTGAAAGAATTGTTGAAGAAATTTGGGATGGAAGATTCAAAACCAATGAATACTCCCATGGCAACCAGATGTAAATTAAGCAAAGATGATGAATCTCCCCAGGCTGATCAGAAAAAATGTAGGTCAATGATTGGAGGACTACTATATATTACTCAAACTAGACCTGACATTATCAATGTTGTTGGTCATGTTGCCAGAGTCTAAGTTGATCCCAGAGAATCTCATGTCATGGAAATCAAGAGAATTCTCAGATATCTAAAGGGAATAGTTGAGTATGGTTTATGGTATCCTAGGGATCATGATTTCTCTCTTAATGCATATACAGATGTGGATTGGGTAGGAGATGTGGATGACTAGAAGAGTATCAGTGGTGGTGCATTCTTTTTGGGGAAAAGATTGGTTTCTTGGCTGAGAAAGAAACAAGAGGCAATATCTCTGTCCACTACAGAAGCATAATATATTGTAGCAACAGGTAGTTGTACTCAAGTATTGTGGATGAAGCAAATGCTAAGAGACATCAGAGTGGAGTATGAGGAACCTATCATAATCTTCTGTGATAACTCAAGTGCAATAAATATATCAAAAAGATTGGTGTTGCATTCAAAGACAAAACATATATCCATCAGATTTCACTTTCTGAGAGAGCAGGTGAACAAGAATGAAGTCAGATTAGAGTTTGTGCCCTCTAAGGATCATATTGCAGACATTTTTACTAAACCTCTACCTAGGGACTCTTTTGAGTATCTCAGGGAGAAGTTAGGGGTTATTACCCCTCCGGTTCTAAATTAAGGTGCACTGATGTGCATCAGTCCGGTGGATCTCACAGTCATATCTTGTGGTCCGGATTGACGATAGGAAGCTGCTACTTAGGGGGAGTAGTCTATATGATTCAGAAGATTGATGCAAGTATGTGCCCTTTGCCATTGATATCAAAGGGGGAGAGAAGACATGTGAAAAACAAAAAGTGGTTGCTGGTCAAAGGGGGAGCAGTAAAGGAAGAGAAGACATGTGAATGGTTGTTGTTGATAGGGGGACCTGTGTCAGTTAGTGAGGAGAAGTTCTTGTCTTGATGGTTAAAATAATTTTTCACATCATATGTTGCCATCAATGACAAAAGGGGAGATTGTTGCAAGTATGGGCCTAACCGGTGTTGTCATTGATGCCAGCATACTCCTATTGCATTGATGTCAAGGATTGGATGAGCTATGTACTGAGGATATTGAGAAAATTAGTCTCAGAGAAGAATAGTGAAGACAGTGAAGTTCTATGAAGTGAAGATCCTAGATAGATGAAGATCAGAGAATGCGTATCAAAGGGTTTGTATATATGTGTCTAAAGATGGTCTAGTCAAGATTTGAGAGGTCCGCATGAAGATTTGAAGAAGTTATGGCCATATGAGTTAAACCAGTTTTGGCTACTATTCAGAGGTGACATAGTGAATGCAATAGCTTGCTCTACAGATTTGGTGGAATTTTTAGGAAGCCAATGTGAATTGAGAACTCAATTGGTTCATGGTCTAGAGTTCCGCAAGCATTTATTCTAATGTGACAGTGATGACAAACTGTGTTCTTGAGGTTCTAGATGAAGATGTGAATGATTTCAATAAGCAAAAGTGGTGTGGATGTTCTTGGTGATTCAGGAAAGCTTGTGGGGGTCTCTAGATTGTGTCTAGTTCATGATGGTGGTTCGTATTAAAGATTGAGCTCATAATTGAAGATTTACTTCCGGATGATGATGTTCTTCCTAATCTTCACCGACTAGATTTTTTACACATCTTGCGGATGATCTTGAAGATGTTTTGTGAAGCATGGCATGTTCCTCTAAGAAGATTGAAGTCCCAAATATGTGTGGCCGACAGTGTGGTGATACGCATGAAGTTTTGTAATAAGTCAAGTTGTATTTGTGTAATTTCTCTGTAATAAAATAAAGTATGTATTATACTGACTTGGATGATTATCCCAAAGTTGATGTCTTGTATAAATAAGATTTGTGAAGTCATTTCAAAGTATGCATGTGAAGATGAGAAAGTGATAGAGAGGAGAAGAGCAAAAAGCAGAGAAGAAGTGTTGAGCTTAAATGGAACTGACTCAAGCATGGTGAAGATGCTAATCTCTAGTTCAAGTATGTAATATTTATATTATTCTGTAGACAGTGTGTCTCCTGTAGGCAGTGGGCCTCTTGTGAGCAGTGTGCTCGGGCAGTGAGCCCTAATTGGCATGTGCCATTTGGTTTTTCTTATTCTTTTAAAAGAGAATACAATCTTGGGTTAGTCACCTCATGGTTTTTCCCTTAACCAGGTTTTCCACATTAAAATGTTGGTGTCATATGTGTTAATGTGTTTCTACTCTTGAGTTATTGCATTGTGCTTCTATGATTGAATCATCATTATGCTGTTGAATTATAAGAAGGATTAAAGTGTTTAAAGAAAAGAAAAGTTTTAGACAACTGATTCACCCCCCCTCTCAGTTGTCTATCCTAAAACCCATAGGTATAAATGGCCAAGGTGTTGTGATATTCGAGTGCATGGATGTTAACTCTACAAACAAGCGGTTTGAACTTAGATCCCTTAGACATAATATAACCTTGTTGGACATGTGAATGAGCCATAGTCTTGAACATAAAATAAAATTCAATAGATAAACGCAAGAAGAATATTAATATGTAAGATGCTAGGTTGTAACACTCACACAAGATAAATATGCTGCTAAGAAAGATACTAAAGATCATTCCTCAAACATGACACACAAAAGCAATGACTATGCCCCCAATCCATACTACATCACAACATACCAAGATATAGATAAATCAAGGTAGTCTTGAATAGGTAATGGGAAAGGGACAAAAAAGATAAACTAAAAAGCAAGTTGACTGACTTACAAAGTAAACATACAATCAACATATTCTCTTGCCAAAGAGGTTGCTCAGAATAGATTGGATTGGTTGGGATATATTATAGCCTTATTGTAGGAACGATGAGTCCATTAAAGGGTGTTGATTTGTTGAAAGGATAATGTCTGGTTTCAGGAAATGAAACATGTCGTATAAGATGCCTGGTCTAGTTTCGATCATGGAACATTCTGTATAAGACAAGTGTGTTGATCTGTTTCTTGGTTGAGATTGATTTAGCTGATGTTGGCAATTGATATGAAGGACAACATATGGCTCTGTAAGTAAGTTTTTGTGCTTTAGGTTTGTTTAAGGACTTTTACTTTGAAAGGATGCATTTTTTTGTTGTTTTACTGCTTGAGGTGAATATATTTTGATAAACAGGAGACTAGAATGATGACATGTCAATGGATTGAAATGGTTGAAGAATGATGGATCCTATGTGCCTGAGTACTGGATACATCCTTCGTATGCTAGAATTCCTACATACCCTATATCCATGGGATCAAGGCACATTACGATGAAAGCTGAAAATGATAAATATGTAGTTCTGGGTAGAGTGATGAGTGGGTCAAAGTGTTTGAGCTTGGGTAGATGAAATGATGATATCTTATGTACCTGAGTACTAGAAACTTCCTTCATATTCCAGACTGCCTACATGCCCATATCCATGGGATCAAGGTACCTTGAGATTGAGAAGATGATATGTAGTTCTAGTTTGGATGATGTAGGATAGGATGATGTGTTTTGGTTTCGGTGATATCTTATGTACCTGAGTACTTGATACTTCCTTCTTATGCCAGACTACCTACATACCCATATCCATGGGATCAAGGTACCTTAAGATTTGAGATGAGATGATATGTAGTTCTGGTTTGTGTTTGATGATGTAGGATAGTGTTGTCATTGTGGGGAACAATATATCCCTAGATCAACACAAGGATGAAGGTGTCTAGTTTCAGAAATGAAAAACCCTGTATAAGAAGCTTGGTCTAGTTTCAAGTGTGTGACAATCTGTATAAGATAGTTGATATGGTTGATTGGTTTGGTTTGGTGTGTTTGTGTTGTCGTGTATTTGTTTTTGTTTTGGGTTTTAAGTGTTTTCATTCTTGTTTGTTCTTTTCTTTGAAGGATGAAGTGTTTGAAGTGTTTGTGTTTTTGAAGTGTTGGAAGTGTTTGAAGTGTTTGTGTTTTTGTGAACCACAAACAAGGATCCATTCCTAGACCTAGGGGAAGGAAAGGGTTGTCCCCATCCAAGTAGCGGTGTTACCATGGATAACTAACATAGGACAGCTAATGATGGAGAACTTGATAACTGACATAAGATAACGATGATGGACAAGTGAGAACTGACATGGGATGACGATGATGAACATTGACAAATTTCCAAGATATTTTAGATAGGGAGATGGAAATACAAACAAGGTCAATGGTTTTATTATGGATGGATAGATGAAGTTTATTATGAAAGAGACATGGCATGAACAAAACTCAATAGATGATGGATGCTGAATCTACACATAATGCTTGTTTGTCAATTTTTCACTATGGTACTTATCTAAGGTGTATGTTTACCAAGTTTTCACCATAGGATGGATTATTTTTGTTTTTGTGTTTTTTTATATTTTTATTTTATTTTTGTGGATACATTGAGGATCAGGAATATAACTACTTGAGATGAACACTATTGAGTGGCTCATCTAGAGGAATGCCTTCAGGTGTTGCTAAAGTATAAGCTCCTGATCCATATGCTGCTGTGATAACAAAGGGTCCTAACCAATTAGGCTCAAACTTGCCCTTCTTTTCTTGATCTGCTTGATTTCTCTAATTTTCTTTTAAGACAAGCTCACCAACTTAAAATCTTCTTTCTTTGATTTTTTTGTTATAATTACCCTGGAGGTAATTTTGATAGACATGGAGATGATTAAGTTCAACAAGGTGCCTCTCATGTAGTAGTTCTAGCTCAGCTAATCTGGAAGTGTGATACTCCTCTCCATTAATTAGGTTCTGCATGGATACTCTGAGGGATGGGATCTTGACCTCTATAGGTAGAATGGCTTCAAAGCCATAGACCAAGGCATAGGGTGTGGCACTAGTTGGTGTTCTAATACTAGTGTGGTAGGCCCATAGGCTGGGATTGAGTTGTAGGTGCCAATCATGACTAGCTTTATTGACCATTTTCTTGATGATTTTCATGATGGTTTTGTTGGAAGCCTCTGCTTGGCCGTTACTCTGCAGATAGTAGGGAGTGGAAAATAGATGTTGGATATTGTATTGTATGTATAAGGCATGGACATCTTGATTCTTGAATGGTCTCCCATTATCAGTGACAATGACTTGGGGGATACCATACTAGCAAATGAGGTAGTTAAGGATAAACTTGGCTATTTGCTTGTCGGTGATATAAGTCATGGGAATAACTTCAACCCACTTTGTGAAGTACTTAGTAGCGGTAATGATAAATTTATGACCATTGGATGAGGATGGGTGGATTTGTCCTATGAGTTTGAGACCCCATTGTGAATAAGACCATGGAGTAGTCACAGGTTGTAGTTCATGAGCTAGTGCGTGAATCAAATCTCCATGATGCTGGCATTGTAGACACTTCTTAGCAAACTATAAAGCATCTTGTGTTGGCAAGAGACACTATATAGATTCATGGTTGTTGTCATTGATGGCAACAAAGGTCATCCCACATATCCGCAAGTTATGGTGTGTCTCTACCGAAAGTCAGAATGAAGATTGTTGTGGTCCAATGAACAAGAACAGAGCATGTGGCAAGGTCCGACAGATTGGTCCAGATCTCTCAGAGGAAGTGTCTTGGTGTAGTGCGGATTTGGGGAAGTCAAGAGGACTACCTTGAGTAGTATATTCCAAGGATTTAGCCTCCGGTGATGAACAAAGAAAAAGATATGAATAGTTGAGTACCGGATTCCTGAGAGACAGTGAGAATAGAGGAAGAACTGACTGACAGAGTATCAGACTATTTTCCGGATGTGTTACTGTTGATGGTAAAGGTTGTGAAGGCATGAATCATGTTTGGCCGACATGATTAATGATATCTACAAGTATATGCTTGATCCGCATTGCTTGGTGAGCAAGGATTCAGCCGACAGAACAGAGTTTGTAAGAAACTAGACTGTTCCGGATGCCGACTAGAAAGGTGATGAAATTACTTGTACGGATATATATAGAGGATGGATTTAGTTGTGAAGGGTGTAATTGTGTGATGGTGTATGCGAATAAGTGCAGAACAGAGCAGAAGTAGTAAGAAAGATCCGGTATGTGAAAGGATAGTAGAATAAAGAACAGAGGAAAGATGAAGTGCAGCAGATCAGTGTACTGAGCCTAACCGGAACTGAACTCCAGCATATATAGATGCTTCCAATCAGTTCAAGACTGTGATTCTTATCACTTTGTAGACAGTGTGTCTCCTTGTAGGCAGTGGGCCTCTTTGTGAGTAGTGTGCTCGGGCAGTGAGCCCTAATTGGCAAGTGCCATTTTGTAATTCCTTATTCTTCTAACAGAGAATAATCTTTGGGTTAATCACCCCATGGTTTTCTCCCTTAACAGGGTTTCCACGTCAAAAAACTGTGTCATGTGTTTTTCATTTCATGGCAATGTTTGTTTGTTTGATTGAATGCTGCATTGATTAATAAGAAAGTTCAAAAGAAGAAATAATTAGGATAACTGATTCACCCCCCCTCTCAGTTATCAACAATTGGTATTAGAGCAAGGTTCCTCCTAATAGAGCCTAACAGCTTGAGGAAGATCTGGGAGTTCAAATGGATGCATATGGTTTAAGGGAGCAACTCAAGACTACCCTTGAGGATCTTGAACAGTCAAATTCTGAAGTCAATGAATTAAAGGAAAGACTCAAACAGGCTGATGAATTCATGAGAGAATTAAAGGACAAATTAAGTCTCTCTATGAAAAAGAGAAAGGAGCTGCTCCAACAATTGGCAAGACAAAGTGAAGAAAGCAATACAGATGAAGAATTGACTGAGAAAACCAAGTTATGTGAAAAGTTATCAAAAGAAGTCATTATGTTAAGACATGAAATGGAATCAGGAACTATAAAGTTTACTCAAGAGATTGAAGAAAAAAGAAAAGCTAAAGACAATCTAAGACAATCTCTTAAAGAGAAATCAGAAGAATGCCACCAGATGGACAGGCTTATCAGACATCTTGAATCTGATCTTGAAGATGCCAAAGATAATGAAGAAAAACTTGAGGATCAAATTGTCTCTCTCAAAAGAGATCTTCAAACAGCAAATGAATATAAAGAAAAATTCAAGATAAGTTCTGCCCAACTTGAAGTACTTCTTGGAAGTCAAAAGAGGACAGATGACAAGTATGGTTTGGGATATGAGAAAGGAGAAAGCTCCGGATCCGGTCAAAAGAATTTTGGATCAGAAAATCCAAGGAATAGGCCTAGAAGACCTCCGGTAAGACAGCCCAATGCTCAAAGATATCCATCTTTCAATGGATACTGCCACAGCTGCAATCACTTTGGTCACAAAGCTAATCAGTGCAGAAAAAGGATGAATCAAACTAGTCCATCCTTCTCCGGACAGTGCTTTAACTGCAAAAGGTATGGACACAAGTCTCATGAATGCAGAAATATGCAAGTAAATAAATCATTCAATGGTAGATGTTTTACATGCAATAGAGTAGGTCATATGGTTAATCAATGCAGATCAAGAGGTTATTAGTCAAATATGCAAAGAAATGTTATTTGCCAAATCTGTAATAGGTCCGGTCATAGTGCAAAAGTCTGCAGAAGCAAGAATCAGGACAAAAGAGGTCCAGTATACAATCAGAATCAAGACAAGGGTAAACAAAAGATGAATGTGGATGAAGTTAGGAATCAGATGAACAAGATTTGGGTGAAGAAAAGTTTAGAGAATGTAGAGGTTGGATCCGCACCAAACTCTGGTGCTGATATTTCTTCCAGAAATTAAAAAGTGAGCTCTGGCTCAGGGGGAGACTCAAAGAAAATCCTGTTCCCCCAGCTAATCAAGTGGTGCTAGATGTGACACAAGATGCGGAGTAAAGGGTTTGAAGATACTAGTCCTGAGATGATCCAGACAAGATTTCAGAGGTCCGCATGAAGATATAAAGAAGTTGTGATCGATCAAGTAAAGACCTGTTCCGGGAGATGCTCCGGAATGACAGAGGACTACAAAAGGGTCCAGAGAGATCCGGAAGTACATTATTTTACTCTGCGGACTGGACAGAATGTTTGGGATGTTCTTGTAATGTGTCATCTCGATTTATCCATGATTGAAAGATCCGCATGATGTTCATAGATCAAGACTAATCCGGGATACTCCAAGCTATCCGAACAAGGCAAACCGGAATAATATAGGTGAAGCATTTATTGCAAATAGATATTAGGGTTTGCGAAATGATATAAGGGATTTCTCATAAATCATTTGCTCATTATGCACTCAAGAAGAAGCGAAAAGTGGAGCTCTGCAACAAGACTCATCAAGCACACTGAAGATCTCTTGCCGAAGTCATTACATACAGAAATCAATCCAGCTACTCCGTGCAACCGAAGACGCAAAAGGTATTTTCCACTTTCGATATCTTGCTACAAATCTTTTGAAGAAATGGCTACTCCAAATATAGTAAAAATCTCAGATAGGCCCCGACCTGAATTTAAGAAACATCCATACAAGTCATTGGAAGTAGATCCCTTAGGAGCATTTTCCAGTGTTCCTCACGGAGTTTTACACACAGAAGACATTAGGGTTTACATACATGCAAGCATTGAGGAATTTGGGGAATTCAAATTGAGAGATCTCTATCACAAACAACTGATAGACAATGCTTTTGAGCTTAAACCAGAGTATAAGGGTATCCAGAAGAAACAATTTGATCAATTCATTCATTTCCCCTGCTTTGAAGAAGATGAATGGGTCCGGTATGTACTGAGCAGGATGCATGACAACTTCCTATGGCTGGATAGACCCTGCAAGATCACAAAAGAGACAATTAGAGCAGTAACTGGTCTATACTCTTCCGGAGGGATACCTATCCTCAAATCTATCAAAAATAACATTGTAACTGAGGCCACCGGATCAAAATTTGATAAGAGGGCAATGACCATTGAAGATATTTCTGATCCGGATATCAAGTATGCGTCCATGATAATAGGATACAAGATCTATCACTCCAGCAGGGAGAATTCTGTATCCGAAACTGCAGTATATACTGCCTATGAAATGCTAAGGAAGAATGCAGAATATGATCTCTGCGAACTGCTCTTAAGCCAATTAATGGAAAATATACAGAAAATCAAGAAGGACAAGAAGAATTCCTTTAAGTATGGTACTCTTATATTATGTCTATTCTTCTACTTCATGAATGAGCTGCCCGGATCAAGTGGATGGGCATGGCAGAATGACAAACCTGTTGCAGTCCAAATAAGAGACTATCTACATGGGCTTGGGGATGCCAAAGCAAGAAATACAGCCCTATGGGGATACTTCAAAAACTTCCAAAGCATGATGCAAGCAAGAGAAAGAATTCCCCAGTCTCTTGTTGAAAAATACAAAGACTCAGTGTGCTTTATGGTGGACACTAATCAGTGCCTAATGGAGGCAGTGGAGCCAAGGACTGTCTGGATCATGCCCATGGGGTATGAAGTGGATGAACAGATAGTGGAGCTGCATGTTTAACACATGCTAGGTTAGCCCAAAGATACAAAGGCAGAAAGGTTTGGAACCTTTGAGGAGCTGAGTGTAAAGATCCATGTAGAACTCAGGGAACCTGAGATAAAGAGGAAGGTGAGAAAAGAAGTAGAGCACATTGCTCAAGGCCTAGGCATCTCAAAAGAGGCACTTGATGCCAGCCAGGAAAAGAGAAGAAAATCTGAGGAAGAAAAGAAAGAGGCAGAAAAGAAAAGTAAAGAAAGTGTTCCGGTTGAAACTTCCACCCGGACCAGATCATCAAAAAGATCTGCACCTCCCACAACCAAAAGTTCAAAACTGGAAGTCCAGGCATCTGGTAAAAGATCTAAGACAAAAGCCACAAGGGCTTATGAAAGCCAAAAGGATGAAGAGGAAACTGAGTCAGATGAGGGAGTAAAAGAAATAAAGAAGCAGAAGAAGAAAGGATCCGGGAAACCCTCCACAGGCCAAGACAAGGAAGAAATGGTAGAAGAATTTGCTGAAAAGCCCACTCTATCCCTAGACAGTGTAGTCAAATCAGTCACTGTGGATGGGAACCTTCAACCGGTGGCTGAATTTTATGATGACTACAACGAGGCAGATCAAAAGATCCTGCAAGAAGCTATAATAAGGTACTTGAACATCTACAATAAAGCTTTTATTGAGATTATCTCTGAAATCCCTAAAAGCCTAGAAAAGGAATTAGAAATAAGAAAGAATAATGCTCAGGCAAAAGATCTTGAGATCCGGGAGCAGATAGCTATCCAGCTATATCCTCAAATTGATCCCAAGACAATGAACATAATATTCAAAGACTGCAAAGATGAGTTCAGAAGTAAAGCCAGGATGAATCAACTCATGCTTGGTGAGACTGACAAGGTGGCCAAAGAGACAGAAGAGATCCTCTGGAAGGCCTTCAAAAGGTTCAATCTTCCTGTTGTAGAGGACTTAGGTGCAGAAACAGCTGTGGACTTGGAACCCTCTGCTCCAGAAGAAGTGGCCTATGAATAGGCTAGCATCTCTCCTCCGGTTTCCCCTATAGTCTCTGGATCCAAAGAAGAAGAGAAATTACAGGAGAAGGAAGCAGTGGTGAAAGATAAAGAGGTTGACAGTACCAAGGGTGCAGAGAAAGAGAAGACTCCATCAGAGAAGACCATGACTGATAGTGGTAAGAATGTGGAAGGAGAGAAAATCCCAAAGGACAGTTCCAAGACTGTAGAAGAAAAGAAACATCTGTCTCTGGCAAGAGACACTGCACAAACTGTTCAACAATTTTTGAGCAAAGAAACAATAGAGATCGATGAACCGGAGCTACTACAAGGCCCATTCAACTTTGATTCCCTCTCTCCGGTGCAGACAATGAAGATAGCCTCATTTGCAAATGCTAAGGCAAATGAAAAGCTCCTAAAGTCTCATATGGAAGACTGTGAGTTGATAGAGGCTGCTTCCGGAGTGCTTGAGAAGATTATGCCATCGGTCCAGATAGATCCGGCAGCCTCCTCTTCCGGTAATCTCAAAACCTTAGTCAGCAGTGTTAATACACATTTTGAATCTTTAGAAAAATCAGCTGAAGAAAAGGTCCGGAAGGAGTTTTTGGATAAAAGGTTCTCCGAGGTTCAGGGTTTGATCATTAATAATAGGAGAAACATGAACATTGGGATAAAGAGCTTAGAAAATGCTCTTAAGGATGTCGGTGAAATATACAAATTTTGTATCTCCTGGTCCAAGGTAACAGTGGACATTGAGAAGAAAATAAAAGTGCAAGAGGACACACTACTAAGCTTGTCTCAAAGTTTTGATCCTCTTTCTTCCTCTATAACAAATCAAGAATGTCAGACTATTGCAGTCTTGAGTGAAATCAAGAAATTGGAGAAGGAAAGGAAAAATAGAATAAGTAGGTTGAGTGAGCTCAGGGGGTTAATTGTCCCTAAGCTAGAGGCCATGCATGAGGCCATAGCAGAAGCTCAAATCAGAGCCCAGACAAGTGATCTGAAAGATCTAAAAAGGGTAGATGCATTTGCATTTTTGTTGAGTGGTCACATTTCAATTTTGGATAGAATGAAGCAAAGTTGGGCTACAGAACTGATCCAACTGAAGACATCTTTTGCAGACATTCTTCAGTATATGTGAGTATGTAAATATGCGGCTATGTATAGAAAATTTTTGAAAATTTTGGTGTGCAGACCCTACCCTTTGCCATTGATGTCAAAGGGGGAGTGAGGAGCAGTGAAAAATGAGGAATCCAACTAAGGGGGAGTTCCAAAAATTGTATATAGAGAATCAGCCAAGGGGGAGCGTAGTATAAACACTTAGTCATTTTTCACTAAGTGTTGCCATCAATGCCAAAGGGGGAGATTGTTGGCAAGAGACACTATATGGATTCATGGTTGTTGTCATTGATGGCAACAAAGGTCATCCCACATATCCACAAGTTATGGTGTGTCTCTACTGGAAGTCAGAATGAAGATTGTTGTGGTCCGGTGAACAAGAACAGAGCATGTGGCAAGGTCCGACAGATTGGTCTGGATCTCTCAGAGGAAGTGTCTTGGTGCAGTGCGGATTTGGGGAAGTCAAGAGGACTACCTTGAGTAGTATATTCCAAGGATTTAGCCTTCGGTGATGAACAAAGAAAAAGATATGAATAGTTGAGTACCGGATTCCTGAGAGACAGTGAGAACAGAGGAAGAACTGACTGACAGAGTATTAGACTATTTTCTGGATGTGTTACTGTTGATGGTAAAGGTTGTGAAGGCATGAATCATGTTTGGCCGACATGATTAATGATATCTACAAGTATATGCTTGATCCGCATTGCTTGGTGAGCAAGGATTCAGCTGACAGAACAGAGTTTGTAAGAAACTAGACTGTTTCGGATGCCGACTAGAAAGGTGATGAAATTACTTGTGCGGATATATATAGAGGATGGATTTAGTTGTGAAGGGTGTAATTGTGTGATGGTGTATGCGAATAAGTGCAGAACAGAGCAGAAGTAGCAAGAAAGATCCGGTATGTGAAAGGATAGCAGAATAAAGAACAGAGGAAAGATGAAGTGCAGCAGATCAGTGTACTGAGCCTAACCGGAACTGAACTCTAGCATATATAGATGCTTCCAATCAGTTCAAGACTGTGATTCTTATCACTTTGTAGATAGTGTGTCTCCTTGTAGGCAGTGGGCCTCTTTGTGAGCAGTGGGCTCGGGCAGTGAGCCCTAATTGGCAAGTGCCATTTTGTAATTCCTTATTCTTCTAACAAAGAATAATCTTTGGGTTAATCACCCCGTGGTTTTCTCCCTTAACAGGGCTTCCACGTCAAAAAATTGTGTCATGTGTTTTTCATTTCATGGTAATGTTTGTTTGTTTGATTCAATGCTGCATTGATTAATAAGAAAGTTCAAAAGAAGAAATAATTAGGATAACTGATTCACCCCCCCTCTCAGTTATCAACATCTTGTTCTATAGTAGGCCAATAATAACCTGTGCGGAGTTTCTTCTTAGTGAGGTTAGGACTGGTAGAATGTGCGCCACAGACACCTTCGTGTATGTCTCGTAAGGTAGCATCAGCTTCTTCCACGTTAAGACATCATAAGAGGATACCATAGAGACTCCTATGATATAGTGTATCACCCAAAATGGTGTAACAAGAGGATCGATAGATAAAGGTTTTGCATTGGGTGGCAAATAGCTCAAAGGGAAAGGTACCATTTTTAAGGTATTCATAGATATCTTTGTACCATGGGGAATTGGGACCATCAAGTTCACAGATGATTTCAGTGGTTGGAACATCGACGACTGGTATCCACAATTGTTCGATCAAGAACTCACATTTCTATGTGTTTGCAGGCATGTCTATAGGTGACCCCACAAAAGCCATAGAATCTGCAGCTTTGTTATACTCTCTTGGAATCTTCTCAAAAGTGATGATAGAAAAGTGTGGCTTGTAGGCATCCACTAGTTGCATGTAAGGGACCAACTTTTTATCTTTTGTTTGGTACTCATCTGTGACTTGTCGAATGACTAGTTGTGAGTCTCCATATACCTGCAGTTCTTTGATGTCCCATTGGACTACTATATTAAAACCTATGAGGAGTGCTTCATACTTGGCTATGTTGTTAGTGCAAGGAAATGCAAGCTGATATGACTTTGGGATATAGTCATTTTGAGGCGTGATAAAAAGGATTTTGGCCCCTGATCCATGTTGTGTGTAGGAACCATCAAAATACAACTTCCACATTATTGAGGTAGAAAGAGTGAAGAGATTCTCATCCAGAAAGTTAGATACCATAGGATTTACATCTGTCATAGGTGCATCTGCTAGTTGATCTGCTAGGGCTTGTCCCTTGATTGCTTTATGATCCATATACTCAATGTCAAACTCACTAAGGATCATGACCCATTTAGCTAGTCTGCCTATGAGGGCTGCTTTTGATAGGAGATACTTTAATGGATCAATTTTGGCTATTAGATTTGTGTGTTGGTTTAGCATGTAATGCTACAACTTTTGGGAAGTGAACACTAAGCTAAACAATGTATCTCCATAGGTGAATAATTGAGTTCATAACCCACCAAGGTTCTACTGATATAATAGATTGCATGCTCTTTTCCTGACTCATCATGTTCTACTAGAAGAGCCCCCAGGGCTGCAGTTGTAGTTGAGATGTACAAGATCAAAGGCCTATCGGTGATTGGTGGTACCAAGACAGGAGGTGTATAAAGATATTCTTTGAGCTGATCAAATGCTGTTTGACACTTATCATCCCATTGAAATGAGACATCCTTTCAGAGCAAGTGTTGGAATGGTTGACATGTATCTTCTAGCTGTGAGATAAACTACCTAATGGATTGTAACCTTCCTTGAAGGCTCCTTAGTACTTTCAGATTCTTTGGTGGAGGCATCTGTACTATAGCCTTGACTTTCGCTAGATCTACTTTAATGCCTTTGCGAGATATGATGTATCCCAATAGTTTTCCTAAGGTTACCTCAAAGACACACTTATTTGGATTGAGTCTTACTTGATATTTTTTTAGTCTGTCAAAGATTTGCCCTAGAACCTGTATGTGATTTTCCCTATAAGACTTTGCAAGTATGTCATACACATATTCCTCCATGATGTGATGAAAGAGGTCATGGAATATCACTGTCATTGATCTTTCATAGGTTGCCCCTGCATTTTTAAGACCAAATGGCATGACGCACCAACAATAGGTACCCCAAGGATAAGTGAAAGTTGTTTTATGTTGATCTTCATCTGCTATCATTATCTGATTGTAGCTAGAAAACCCATCCATTAGAGAAATCATTTCATGACGAGCAGTCAAGTCTACTATGAGATGAATGTTTGGCAATGGAAAGTCATCTTTGGGACATGCTTTGTTAAGATCTCTAAAGTTGGTACACATGCGGATGCCCCCATTTGGTTTAGCCACTGGTACAATGTTTGAGACCCATTCTAGATAATCAATAGGATTGATAAACTTTGCATCTAACAGTTTTTGTATTTTTCAACTTTCACTAAGAGAGTGATCTATGGATGCATCTTTCTTAGCATTTGCTTGACTGGTTTAGCTTTTGGATTAATTGTGAGATAGTGAACTACTAGTGAAGGGTCCAACCCTGGCATATCAGCATAGGTCCATGCAAAGTTGATGGTTCATTGTAAGAAGAAGTTGGTAAGATTCTTGTGCTCTCGTTCTGATAATGATGCTGCAAGGAATGTTGTCTTTGGATTTTTCTCTGTGTCAGGATTTATCTCTATAGAATCCTCTACTAGGAGAGCTAATTTCTCTTGATACTTAGATGGTAGGGGAAGGTCAAATCCTCCATCCTTAGGTGCCAAAATTGGGTTTTCACCTTTGGATACATCCTTTGTTTTTACTATTTTGTGATCGGGAGGTGCCATAGTTTTGTTTTCACCTAGAGACCTTTCTTTATTTTTACTTTTGCGACTGGAGGATTTGGCATTCTCACCAAAATAAGTAGTTTTCTCTAGTTCCATTAAAAAACTAGCTTTGTGATCGCCAAGAGGAATACCATCCCGGAGTCCCATAAACTCAGTAATAGCTCTATTATTCTGAAATACATCTAGAACGGGGGCCTCTTGTTGGTCCCAATCAATAAGTTCAGGGTAGACAAGTGTTACAATCTAGGTGTTGGTGGTGGATGTTAAGGATATGGATGATAGCATAAATATGGAGGATTCAGTGAATAGGTCAGTCATATGGAGGTAAGAGTCATCGATGATATCCTCTTTAGATGTCGAATCTGTGAGAGAAGTTTGTGCTACCTCATCAAGAATACCCTCAATGTCCAAGGTGCATGGTACCTTCTTGTTGATGATTATTTTTTACACATTCATAACAAAAGTTAAAATTCACAAAAATGAACCTAACTGTCTTGAAAGATATGAAGAAATTAATGAAGATTACTTAATCCCAAGTTTATGTATGGTCAGGTCTTGACCTTGTGGACAATTCAGTAGGTTAATGTGAAGCTGTAATAAGCAAGGGGCCTTACTTGATTTAAGGTTTTTCATGATTTACTGGACTTGAATTATGCAAAGTATCACAAATATCATCATTTTATTCATTCCTTTGCATAAATTTGTTACTGTATCAGAAAGTTTTATATGATTTATATTAACACAAGCTTTCTTTTCAAATATTATGAAAATTGTCCAATATCAACTCAGTTGTTCATGTTTCCTTCAAATATCAGACAATCTCCTTTAAATTTCTGCATTTAAGCTAAGTATTTCAAATGGTTTGAGAAAAGTTAGAGAAATCTAAATTAAACTTCATTTTGCTACAGGATCTAAATGTTCTATTATGCACGTTGTAAGAAGTACAGTAAACCTGATAAAATCAGCAAACTAAACCTTTAAATGTAAGCCCTAAGTATTTTCACGAACATACATTCAAGATTGCAAGATTTAAGAGATATTATTTCAAATACAAAGAAGAGGTAGAAGAGACTCTGAATATAGACGCAGAATTCCAGATTTATTTATATTCAAGATAAATAGTCATATATGATTTACAATGTATGAATGACTCTTAGCTTCATTAATCAACTTACAGAAAACTTACAATGCTTTATAGATATAGTAAGGAAGCTAGATGCTCCATGCATTCCTTATTGTAGACACAGGTGACCTCCTTCTATTCTAAACAAAAGGTCCCCATATTCAAAATGCTAAGATAAATTACAACTTCTAGCTCTGTCCTACAAATCCCTGTGTGAGCCCCTGTGTATCTTATTATAGAGTAAAGGGGCTCAATATATAGCTCTGATTATCCCTAATATAGCCACAAAACCCTAATTAATCAACGATCCACACTTCAAGTGCAACATCAATCGGTGGAAAACAAATCCCATCAAAAATCTCTGAGCAGTATACCCATACTAAGTGTAAGGATGCCCTTTGAAAACCCTAATAGCCACCAAAATATCTTCTATTTTCTTTTAATAATGTTTCTCCATCTACATATCTCTTCTCACTGAAATCTTTCACTTCTTTTGTGATCTTTTGCGATCCGATCTGCCTCCTATGATGTCATCGCCATTAAAGCTCCTCCTTAATATCTACCTGCATACCTGCAAATAGACACAAAAATAGATTATAAAAAATTCACGTCCTTTCACCAATTTATACCTCATCAGAATGTTCGATGGGCATTAATTATAGTAATTAATGCGCCACAAGTTCGGTCTTCAATTGTAGTGTTGGTGCTTTTAAACTTCCCTTTTTACCACCAGTTTAATTCTGCATACAAACCCTTTTGTATGTTTTGTTTGTATGTCTTCTACCTTGTATACTGCGTTCTGTATATTTCTTTATCATCGGTGTAACTCTCGCAGTTGGGACGTTCCAAAAATTTCATTCCGATCACATATTTCTGGCCGATGTAACTTTATTGGCTTATATTTCCTTTACTTTGCATATCGCTTTTGTATATCGGAGATATACATTGTAATTATACAAACTCTATGTGCAAACAGTGGGGTCCACATTACTTTCCCCCTTTGTATCTCTACAATGCATCTTTCGCTTGTATCAAACCTTTAGATACAAAGCCCAAGATACATACAATATACCTTGTATGTCCTTTCAGACTTCAACTCTTATAAATCATAGCTTACTCACTTTCAGCTCTGCGGCATGCATAAAGTACAATGTATATCAACCTTGTATGTTTTCCTTTCACCTAACATACAAAGATACAATACATCTGATATACATTAAGTCATGATACATTGCATTAACCAAATTTTAATATTTCCTCAGTTCCGCGTTACATGTATATCAAAATATATGTAACCGAAGCATACATATACAAAGTGTGAAACATACAACTTTAATACTCTTTAGAATCCATGGTATGTATATCATTTTGTACATTTATTTGTATATTTCCCTTTCACTCGAACATACAAACATTTTATACATCCAACAGAATCAACTGATTTATGCATTCAAACTTTGAACTATTTCGGGCCCAACTTGTATGTAAGAATAAAGTGTCATCGAAATGCATACAAGTATAAAAATTTAATAAACCTGACAACTTCTACATGTGACTTATTCAATGACCCGATATACAAGGACTTTGTATATGAGCGACTCGATATACAAGCAACCTAATATACAAAGGACTTTGTATATGAGAAACTTTGTATGTAAGTGACGTTGTATATGCAACCCAATATACAAGCAGATTTGTATGCAAGCGACCTTGTATACAAAGGACATTGTATATGCAACCCGATGACTTTGTATATGCAACATACAAACCCGATTGTACATTTTACCAAAAAACATACATAACTTGCAAAATACAGGGAATTTTCACAGTTCAAAAAACAACCCTCACTCATTTTGACAAGGAATTCACCTATATTTAGCTCTAGTACTTAATGCAATTTTTTCTTTATTTTCAACAAGGTTTGCAACCTTCACTCTCTTTTTTGCTTTTACCACCAAACAAACCCACACACAAAAGAAAAAGCAAAGCCACTATAGGGGTCCTCATTTTGCTAAGGAGTAAAATGGGGTGTGTTGTGAGCATCACAACAACTAGAAACCAAACAAAACAATCAAATTAAAACCATTGAAGAAAAATAAATGAAATAAATTCATAACTTCTAACTATCTCTTCTACAAATCATTATCTAACTTGAGACTTAATGTATTCAAAAAGGTGCATGAATTCTCCAATTCAGTTTAAGTGGGTGCACGTGATTAATAATCCTCATCTTGAAAATCAGTTGAACAAACCAGTGACTAATATTAGACTACATAGTTGATGTCATTCCCTCATAGCCAACCGGATAGAGCCTTGTTGCCAGCAGATGTCCATAGCCCCGACAAGGTTATCGTTACAATTCTCCTAAGTAGAGCCCCACTGCCAGCAAGTGTCTATAGCCCCAGTAGAGTTACTTAGATGCCTTAATCTAGATTTTTAGTAAAATCCATTTTATTATTTTATATTTTTTTTGTATTTGATAGAGATTTCATAAGATATTACAGTTGTAACTTCATGATGCAAGGAATGATCACTTGCTGAAATTAAGCTGAGAATTGTAATGGTAGCAAGGGTGACCTCTGATTTTTCACCTAATATCTACACTAGTATGTTTAACAAATCTAAGGATTTTAGGTGTGTCATTGTGAGAAACTTCACTTGAATACTCAACCCATAGTTATTGAATACAAAATTTCACAAGTCAAACAACTTTCTACATTCATGACAGTCACAACAAGTTATGCATAAATTTCAAATAATTAACCTAAATGTTCTAAATTTTCTATTATTTTCAATGGTTGCCAATCTACTCCTACATACTCTAAATCAAAATACAGAGCCCAGCACACAGGAAAACAACAAAGTAAACAAAACAAATGGACTATACAAACAACCAACAAAACAAAGCAACAAACCAAAACAAAAAACAACCCAAAATTGTACATTATTTACATTATGATACACAGAAACTAACTGCCCTCACTTCAAGCTGGGAAGTAATGTTTCAAGTGTTGGCCATTAACTAGTAATGGCACATCTTCCCCAGTCAAGGTCTTGAGCCTGAAAGTATTGTCTCCAATTATTTCTACGACCTGTAATGGACCTAACCATAATTTGTCAAATTTTCCATGATTCCCTTTCTTTTCATGTGCTTTATCCCAACATAGCACTAAGTCTGATATTCTAAGTATTTTGACTCTTGCTCTTTTGTCAAACCATCTCTTGACTACTGCTTGATGTTTGGAGAATTTCTTGATGGCCTGATCTCTTTTCTCATCTAATTGTAACATTTGTATTATTCTGGCCTCTCTATGATCATCAAAGCCTAAATATTCATTAGTAAACTTCCAGACTGGTATTCTTAAATTCATTGGAAGTATGGAATCAGTCCCATAAACTAAGTGATAAGGTGCATTGCCTAAGGCTGACTTAACCTTAGTCCTATCTACCCACAGCGCATATTTCAATAATGTGTTCCACTCTCTAGGATTCTTTTCAGTTAGCTTCTTGATTATATCCAATAAAATTTTGTTTGTAGACTCAGCTAACCCATTCCCCTGAGGATAATAATTTGAAGAGAACTTTAAAACTATCCTATATTCAAATGCCCATTTAGAAAATTTTAGAGAAGAAAAAGCAGGGCCATTATCACATACCAGTGAATATGGAGTTCCAAACCTGGTTATGATGTTTTCTTCAAGGAACTTGATAACTACCTCAGTAGTAGAGAACTTGCAACATGTAGCTTCAGTCCACCTTGTACAGTAGTCAGTCATTGTCAGTATAAACTTATGTCCTGCAGATGATGGAGGATTTTGTGACCCCAATAAAATCTAAGCCCCATTGTGCAAATGGTCTAGACTCAATCACTAGCTGTAATGGATTAGCTTGATTCCTTCTCTTGTCTGTTGTAGTTTGACAGATGTGACAACTTTTAATGTGACTCTCTATATCCTTAAACATTGTAGGCCAATAGTACCTTGCTCTCAATATCTTATGCATTGTAGCTAAATGGGAACCATGAGCAGTTCCATACTTATCATGTAATTCTGACAACACCTTATCTGCTTCAACTCTATTTAAACATCTTAAATATATTCCTTCATGGTTCTTCATGAATAGAAGACCTCCTTGTACCATGTACTTCTATGCTTTAATCTTTAAAGCTCTTCTCTGAGAAGATTTCATCTTATTTGGATATCTTCCTGATATTAGAAAAGTGTTCAAATCATCATACCATCCTGATGCATCATTAGTATTCAACACATACTGCTATTTTACCAAATTTGGATCTATGTTTGCTATGGTCTGCACTAATGCTTGTCCTCTGACCAACTTCATTGGGATAATTTCCATATCAAACTCTTGCAATGTTGTAATCCATTTGGCTCTTCTCTCTCCAGGCTCATTCTGCATTAGCAGCATCTTTCTGGCTGCATCTGGCAATATGGCTTTAACCTGACTGCGTAAGATATAATGTCTAAAATTTTTCACTACTCTTACTAATGCAAATGCCTATCTTTCTGTATCAAGATATTTCAGTTGTACTTCCTTCAGGGGTGCACTCATGAAAGCTATGGGCTTTTCTTCATTGTCTTCTCCCTTTTGTGTCAAAGCAGCTGCAATTGAATGTGAAGATGCAAAAGAATAGATGTAAAATGGCTTTGTATAATCTAGACTTGTCAACACAGGAGCATCAGAAATGGCCTCCTTAATATCTTCAAATGTGGCTTTAGCTACTGGTGTCCATTCTATCTTTGCATCCTTCTTCAGCATGGTGTTTAGTGGTTGCACAATTTCTGTAAACCCTATAATAAACTTCCTGAAAAAATTAATCTTACCAAAAAATGACTTTAGTTCTTTCTTGTTGTTTGGTAATTGCAATTTTTTTATTCCTTCTATTCTATCAGGATCAATAGATATCCCATTTTCAAAAATGACATGTCCTAATAATTTTCCTTCAGTTACACCAAATGAGCATTTCTTTGGGTTAAGGGAAATCCCATACCTTTCACATCTTTTAAGTACTCTTCTCAGATCTTTGACATGAGTGGATGCACCTTTAGAGTAAACAGTTAAATCATCCATATAAATAACAATGCACTTACCTGACAATCCACGGAATGCAATGTCCATGGCTCGCTGAAAAGTGGCACCTGCATTGATTAGACCAAAAGGCATTCTTCTATATGCATAATTTCCCCATTTACAAGCAAAAGTGGTCTTCAATCTATCCTCTTTATCTATTAAGACCTGGTTATATCCTGAGAATCCTGTTGATCATAATGTTAATCATAAACAAGCATAGAATAAAAGTTATACAACAACCTTTACTCATCTTGAAAGATACGATGAATTCAAAGAATTCATGATCCCAAGTCTCCATGGATTAGGTCTTAATCAACTGATGTTACTCAGTGGTTGATGTATCATGCTATTTCCATTTTGGGGCCTTACGTTTGTTCATCAGCAGGAATTCAGTCTTTGTAAAGATGCTACACAGAAAGTTATCTACACAAGATATTTTCACAAATAGTGTGTCTATGCTTAAATGTTTGCATGATATTTATCAGTTATACATGCTTTAACTTCAAATATGCTATAAATCTTCAATTATCTATGATTTTTCTACATATTTCATGTAATTTGCTTCTGATTATCCATTATTTGCAATTGTGATGGTAAATTACTCTGAAATTAAAAGAAACTGAAAAGAATACTTCAAATAATGATGAACCTTCAGTTATTGAGCCACATACACATTAGATACAATCATGAAGAGAAGAAATCAATTGATATGTTCACCAGGACATTCCACAGCTAGATACAGTCGATGCTAACTTCAAAGGAAAGGAATGAAGACAACACATGTAAGCTGATATGCACTCCAAGGGACGTAGCAAATCAAAGCATGTATCCAGAATTCATACACTGATTACTCAAGATTTATGATGGATTGTAATCAAAATAGTCTTCTCATTCATTAAGTATGCAAGAACATATATGTATACAACAACTTTGAAATAAGCCCTGAATATTTCAGCAAACAGATTTCAATTAATTTTCAAATGTCTAAAATAAAGCATCCATGCACCTTTTATAGAACAAGGTGAGGGAGCAGTTACACATGATCTACGATCAAGATTTATCTATTAAGATCTACAGTGAATATTCATCTTTGACTTAGTCAACATGTTTCATGTGGCACAGGTTGCCAGCTGGAAACCATCTGAATTACTTATTTTCTCTAAATGTCTAATGCTTGTGCCATCTTCGGTATCACATCTACATCTACTCTTCATCAGGAGCATTAGGATCATCACTTCCCATACCTTCATCATCATGATGAACATTACCTTGTATATGGGCCTGCATGATTATCCTAACATTTTCATATGCTCCCACCACTCGTTCAACTTCTCCACCATCCTGAGTTTTTACTTTGACAATGGCGTGCTTGTGGGCCTGATATTTATTTTGAAGAGCCTCCAATTTGCTCCTCCTACTGCTTGATGTTTCCTTGTAATTCTCCACCCTAACCTTGATCCTCATGATCTTGTCCATGGCTTCTTCTGTCAGGTGGATAAGAGGGTCATCAGCTATAGGCTGAAAGTTATTATGTAGAGCTTTTACTGCAAAATCTTCATCTTGATTCTCAATCTTTCCTTCTATTTTCCCCTCTAGGACTTCCAAAATCTCTGCTTCAAATGACATCATGTCATGCAGTTTCATGTTGATGTCTCTTAACTTGCTGTTGCATCTTTTTAATACGTCATTTTCAAACCTGATATCTTTATACCCGATATCCATTAGTATGGCGATATTACTATCCAGCACCTGTTTGTTTATTATAACTTGAGGATTAATCCTCTTCATCTCATCCAAAGCACTCAAATCTTTCTCTAATTGGAATGACCTTCTTCCGGCCTCCATTTGCAATTTGTTAACCTTCCTTCTGGAGATACTTAGAGAATTCCACCTCTGCAAAGAGGCTTTCACTACTTCTTCAGCTCAACTGAGTGTGGATAACATCCACTTTCTCATTATTATTGATTCATGCTTCATAAGGTCTAGCTTATTGACCTCTTCTTGAGAAATTGTAGTCAATGGGACTACTTTTGCATTTGAAGTATCATCAGGGTTAATTAACCCTTTTATGTAGGCATGCAGCTGAGCAATGTGCTCTTTATGCTGCTTATTTTTCTCTTTTTCCTTCTTTACCCTTTGGGTCAAAGAATCAATTATATATTTTCCCTCTTGACCTTCCTGGTCTTCATTAGCAAACCCTCAATCAACAGTAGTAATCTGGAATTCTTCCAGGGTGATCTTGCCTTTCTCCTTCTCTACTGTGGGAAGTGCTATTTGAGTGGTCCTTCTGCATGTATCAGGATCACTTCTTATGGCTGAGGTCAACCTGGCCTTCCTTTTCGGCTTCATGATGGTCTCTGAAAATAGTGTCGACACATCAAACTCTTGAATCTCCAAACCTAACTCTACATCTAGTTCTTTCTCAAGCCATGGAGGAACTTGGTCTCCAGATCCTTGGCGCCCACCATCATCATGCTAATCACCTTGATCTCCAGTAACTGCATCTATTTTTGATGGAGATGGTGACTTCCTTATTTCTTCCTCATGATACTCTTTATGAGGGTGATCCTGGGGTACTTCCTCCTATTGAGGAATTTCTTCTTGTGGTGGAGGATCTTGCAATGTATCCACATGATGATCTTGTAATTGGTCCTATACTCCATCATTTTTTGTTTCATCCTCTTTTGGGATTTCCTCATTATGAGGCACATTTACATCCGCAAATATCATTGTATCTACCTTAGGTACTTCTACCTGATGATCTTGTATAACATTCTGATCTGCACCTATAGTATCCATTTCTTGATTCTTTAGGTCATCCTGACCTGATGTATCCTTTTCATCAGAGGGTTCTTGAGTCTGGGGTACTTCTTCATTTGATATGGCCTTGTCATTCGCCCCCTTTTCTTGGACTTCAACTATTTTGGGCTCATTAGATATATCTTGTTGTTGTTGACCCATATCTGTAGTGTAGCCTTCTTTTTCTATCAACTTAATCTCTTCAACATTTTATGTTCTTTCAGGTGCACCCACTAGATTTTCAGGATGTGCTACATCCTCCTTGTATGTTAAATCTATCACTTTGGGGCTAGTCACCTGATCCACTAGTTTATCAAGCCCTATTTGTTGTGCAATCCTTTCTGGGCTGTTTTCCTTCTCCTGTTCCACTTGCTTCAGTTCTTCTAACATAGTCACCTATACTGATGGAGTTCCTTGTTGAGTTATGTGGGTGTTAGCAGCAAGGGCTTCCATTCATTGAGAGGTTGTATCCTTTACTACCTCATCATCAGATAAGTCAACTATCTCCTCTAGTGAGACAAGACTGCTTTGAATTGGCCTAGAGGCTTCCTTCATTTGTTCTTCAGTTTGTTCAGTCTTAAACTAAACAATGGTGGGAAGTGGCACATTGTGTTGCAGTTCCTTTCTGAATACTTCACCACCAGCTCCCCTCAACATTATGGGGTCTAGTTTTATTTCACCTCTCATGGATGTTCTTGGTTTCTTAGGTGTGGATGCCATCACCTGAGGTGCTTTTCTTTTTCTAATGAGGGGCATAAGGTCCTCCTCTTCAGGCTCTTCATCAAGAGGAACATCTTTTTCCTTTAGCTTTTGTGATGTTTGACCCTCCTCATTTGTTCCAATAGTTTCAACATCTAGCCTTTGGATCTTTTTAGATTTTTGTTTATCTATAGGAGGTGGTGCTGATGAGGCTGATGCCTATTATGATGCGGATGCATCCTCAGCTGTTATAATTACTCTTTCTACTATTACCCCTTTAGGTTCATTATCAATTTTCTTACCTCTGGGGGGTCTCTTGCTTTGTTCTTGAGGTGACACTCTTTCTCCTTTAGATTTCCTCTTTTCAATCAAAAAGTCATCATATTCATTGTCAGGAAGCTCCCGCCTCTTCTTCGTATTGTCAACTGTAAGGGCTACACCCTTCTTCTTCAATGCATTTATTTGTTCATCTACCCAAGACTAGGTTAACTGCAGCATCCTGCCTATAAATTGATCTAAGGAGATATCCTCATGCTGTGTAAGATTAGGTGCTGAGATTGTGTCATTGTATATCTTCTTTTCCTCATATTCATCTGCCATTATTTTGCCATCATCCCTCTTTAATTGAGTAGGCACTGGAATACAATCAAAAGTTCTGATCTGGTTGAGAGTCAGCCTTTGGTATTTTCTTCTTCTAGCCTCAGCTTCATCCTCACAATCTGTCCATAAATCCTCTAAGTGCTTCTGATGGATGGGCTTCCCCATGATTTTCTGCATCCTCCCATATGGTTCATATGATCTTGTCAAGGGGAAAGGCTGTAACTTCATCATGTCTAGACTAGCTATGGCCTTCTTAATGTTATCAGAATCTTGGCATATATACCAACCCATTATTACTGGAAACAATATTGGTGGAATCTTATTATTCGCTTTGTAAGCATCCAGTATTGTGGATATTTGTCTTATGAATTCCATCAAAACAACTACATTCGTGGGGTATCTTGGGAGCATGAGGGGTTGTCCTGCAAAGCCCTCTATTCTGATATAAGAGAATGTGGTATATTGTATAAACTAGGCACCATGCCTGTATATGACTTCTTGAGCTTCCATGCTCAGTCTTTTAGTCCTATCTTCTTCCATTGTCCTGACCAGATGCATAGAAAATGCATCATTCACTAATTTGTAATCTGGAAGATAATTTTGTCTTTGTGGTTAGGGATAATGATCCTAGATGTGGGCATCATTTGTAGTGCCACCAATCTTTCCTTCTGTTGCAAGTGCACTGAATGTACCCTTATATGCACATGAGTATACCACATATGAAGTCATATGAAATGAACATTCTAGGCCTCCTAGGTTCATGAGCTGTTCATTTAGGGCATCACTTATCATTTTGGCCCATAATGGCTTGTTGCCTGTATACAGACACATCAGGATAACCCCATACATCTAATCTTTGAAACTCCCAGCATCAGGCTGGCCTGTCACTCTACTAAGTAGGGCTATCATATATTGGTATTCATCGTCAAAGTCAAACTTGTACATATGCACTGGTACTTTGGTGGCGGCAGGGTACGGACTATTCTTTGCCCTCCATTGATACATTCTCTTCCTAGCAGCTTTCTTGTTGTTTATATATTTGGTTTCCAGTTTCTTTAGATCCATGCTGACAACCTTCTTTCCCAATGGTAAATTGAAAGTGGCCGCAATCCCCCTGATGGACAGATCTGCATATACTCGACCATGCTTTTCCACTTTCCTTGTTTGTGGGTTGTAATTTCTAGCACATTCAATAATCAATTCTGGAGTCTCCATAGAATAGGGAAATCTAGCTGCATTCCACATTCCTGATACGAAAATGGTGTCCAACAAGGTATTATTTTTGTCATCATGCATTTTGGATGACCAAGTGACTAGATCAGTGCTTCCTTGGTGTGTATCTGCGATGATGCCATACTTGAACCGCTCACCTTTAGGCTGAGTGAACATAGGTTTAAGGAATTCAGCTTCTGACTTGGCCAACCTCTTGTCTGCCATGGTTTCCTGCAATAAACAGGACTAGTCTTACCATACAATACTTCACATACATGCAAACAACACTATATCTTCACAGCATGATGCACATTATATTAATTAATCATCACTTCATCATGATATACATAACATATATCTTCAAACCAGCCAAAGCATACTACCTGGACATACAGAAAATGACAGGATGAGGGTTTTAATTACTTACTTGATAGCATTTAACTACTTGATTATGCTGATGATTATATGGAAGAGATTCAGATACCAGTGATAATCACGTGTCCTATTCTGCTGTAAGCTGTGTGTGTCTGTAGGTAGGTCGTATGAGGGTTTGAAAGCTCTGTGCTCTGTAAAAATTAGTTTTATCGTAAGGTAAGTATAAAATGATGGTGTAAATTCACTTTATTACCCCTTATTAGGGCAATTTTAGGGCAACATGGGGTTTATTCAATCTTAACCATCGATCTTCTATCATTAATTCATGGATGCTGCCAAGTGTCTGTATCATGTTCACAGTCAAGGAATTCCACCTACTGCATTTATGGCATTTAATGTCATGCGATGAGATGAGGGGGTGATCTTCAGAAGATCGGGTGATATTCTGAATATCGGGTGATATTCAAAATATGACCCGTTAGGTGTAATATGACCATCCGCCTTTGGTGGGAAAACTTATGTCGAACACATCGGGTCATGTTTGAAATGTCGGGTGATGTTGAAAATATGACCCCTCAAAACTATAATGACCTTTTCTCAGAAGTATGGTTTGGTTTTGCTTCATTTCATGATTGTGTTATAATATACATGTGGATCATTGGTAAAAAAATCAATTAGTTTAGGTTCTTATTTCTTTAACTCAATGTTTTCCTTTTTATATTACAAAATACAATGGACATATGCAGATAATTGACATATCTTAAGCAATACATACTGAATTAATGCAAATAATGACATATCCAGAGCACACCTAATAAGAACTACAAATAATGGAAAATATTATGCAAATAATCATAAATATTAGTGAATTACAGGTCTTAAAGAACATCTTTAAGTAAATTCACGATATATATGCAAATATTAGTTCAAACAAAGATAGTCTTAGAAGAGCTAATCAAAGTTGAGATAGTTTCAGAAGAATTGATCAAAGTTGTGTTCAACTCATACTTATATGCTTAAATCTCAACCGAGTATTGTAGGATCTGACACAATTTTCAAGAATATATGCAAATCAGGTACAATATACAAGACATTTGTGGAATTTGATAGAATCTAAGAAAGAATACAACTGTAAAGTGTAAGTCCCCCAAAATGGAACAACATATCATAACAACCCCTGAGTGACTGTTAGAAGGTCAAGACCTGACCTACGAAGCCTTGGGATCATAAATTCATCCTGAATTTATCATATCTTTCAAGATGAGTAAAGGTTTGTTGTGTTAACTTTTATTCTTATGCATGTGACTAACAAACACATCAATAGATTATTGCAGTAGGAGGAGGACCATGTGACTTGAAACTTGTGTACCTTCAAGGATCTTGTCAATATTTCATATTTTGAGCTAAGTGATTGTAAATATCCCTTCCTTGAGAAGAATTGATTGTACCTTTGCAAAAATCCAATCTAAAGCCCCAAGGATCACTTTGAATTTTTGAGATGGATCATCGGCCTACTACTAGATCAAGATCTAGTGTTCCTTTGCACAAATTACCTATTGTAAGGCCAAGATCACACTCAATTAGCACATAACCTAGACCTCCTACCTATGTGACACCAATAGTCCACATACAAGCTCCCATGTCATTCTTTAATGTCGAATCACCTATTCATTTCGTGATATACAATGATTTGCCAAAGAATCCATATAAGCTATGTCCGAAGTATCATCCATATCAAGATGCCAAGGATCACTTGAGAACATTCAAGGAAGCTTGCTTTAGAACAAGGATTCAACATGAAGATATAGTCTGTAGACTTTTTCCATACACACCAGGGGAAGAAGCCTAGAACTAGTACATGAATTTACCTCAACATTCCATCAATTATTGGTTACTGATGGAAAATGCCTTCAAAGCTCAGTTCCAAATTCTAATTGATGCAATGATGATGTATCATCACTTTGTTAAAATCAAGAGAGGTGAAGGTGAATTCATTGGAAATTTCAATGATCACTTCCAAAAAGTGTATTCCAGGCTAACCACTCCCTACAACATTGCAGAGGATGCCACCATACTAGCCTATTATTCTTCTCTAGATCCTTTCATGGCAATGTTTGTAAGAAGAGAAAATCTTGCTGTCACAACATTATCCGGTGCCTATGTAGAGGCAGTCAAAGTAAATAATGAGATGAAATAAGTAGGACACCGCCCCCTACCAAGCATAGGACCTCCAGCCGTATTCAACCAGATGCAATAGATCAATGGAGCACTGATGAATCGCGCACCACTAATGAATCTATTACATGTTTAACCGATCAATGCAATTCATCCACAAGGAAATAACCAAATGTTTATGCATCCTAGATATGCTCTTGCTGAAGTCAGGCCTAATAAGAATGGTAATTCATTCTTTCTTCTTGCTCAAGATAATTCAATAGCTAAATTCTAGGAAGAGAAAGAAGATGTCAAGGAGATTATAGCTCAACTGAAGAGGTTGACTACAAAAGTAACTCACTTAAGGAATCAAAACCTTTATTCATAGAATAATGCTCAAAATGTGCATAACAGAGGATATCTAGATAGGGGATATAATGACAAGGGATATAATGATAGAGGTTACTATATAATGCTCCGCGACCTCCAAGGGTTTGGAACACTAGACTGAATAATGGAATTTTACTATCGCTTCTAGATAATTAGGTTCCTGTTGAACCTAAGAAGACAACTAGAGTCAACCTAATTGAAGCTAGGTTTAACAACTAGTGTAGAATCCATAACATGAGCACTCATGCTAAGTTAGATTATCCACAGTTCAGAATAGCTGCCAACATATTCCAAGATAAAGTGCAGAACATAGAAAGGGAGACACACCCGTCTAAAGGTAATGAATGCGTTCTTTTAGGATATGAATCCACCATGGTATTAGAGAGCTCCCTGTTCCTAGGAGAAGAAGTGAATACAATACACGATAATTATACTCTTGTATGTGAGGAATCAACTCTAGCATTTTAGGATTACACTTTCCCATTCGAGAGTGATAATGAACCAGAGTAGGAAGTGGATGAAGTCCACACTTTCTAGGAATTTCAAAGAGGACATAATTACAACCTATGAAATAATATTAATCAGCCACCTGGACCTTTAACTAGCTCCATCCCACCAAACAATTTCAACACTCCTCTAGATACAACTATCGAAAACAATCTGGGACCTCCAAGGGTCAACCAATAACACTTCACATCATCATCCACTCTAGCCAAAGGTATGAATGAACTCTCTAAGTATGATAAGTTAGTTACTTAGCTGAAGAGATCAAGAATATGAAGATTAGTTTATCCCTATCTAAACTCCTTAAGACCCCAGTCATAAAGAAAACTTTTCTTAAGTCTTTAGAAGTGTTGGGACCCAAAATAACTCCAACCGAAAACTTTAAAACATTCCTAAAAAACCTAGGCTAGGGATTGTCATCAAGGTGAAAGGAAGAGGTTTATCAACAAGCAAAGGGGAATTTTGGCCAACTATAAGAGTGGGTAAACTCCTCTACTCTTTAGGCTTAGCTAGATCTAGGAGGGATATTCCTAGAGGCATGAAATGAAATACAGACAAACATACTCAGCCATACCCAATGTACACTTAAACCCAAATTATCACTAGATCAAGACAAATTGGCTACATAAACTGATTCAACTATGTGAATGTACATGCACAGGAAAGGTGGTTTTTACCCTAAACCACAAGTGAAAGATTTGTTTGTTTTAAAATGGTGTTTGTGCTGAAATGCACAAGACAACTGAGAGGGGGGTGAATCAGTTGTTGAAAAAACTTAACTTCTTTCAACCAATAACACATTAATCACTTAATTATGATTCAACCATGAAAGCATATAATTAGAAACTTAAACACATTCACACATGAGACACATGAGACACCAGATTTTTACGTGGAAAACCCAATGAGGGAAAAACCATGGTGAGTGTTAGCTCACAATATAAATGATATATCAAAATTTACAACAAGGCTCACTGCCTAGAATGCTCATTACAAAAGAAGGGGCTCACTACCGATGGGTGGCTCACTTCCAGAGTTGGTGAACTAAGATAGTAGCATCTACACTATGCCATGGTTTAATTCAATTGAAGTGTAATAAATTTCTTTTGCTCTGCTCTACTTTTTCGCTTCACACTTATTTTTGCATCTTCTCATCCTCATCAATCAATCATGACTTCATTACATGTATTTATACAATTCATCAACCTTGGAATGAACATTAAGGTCTGCATTACAATCATCAACCATTGGAATAATCCCCAAGGTTGACATACACACATACATTAGAATAGGTCTAGACCTAAACAGATTTGTGAAGGAGGAGAATCAATGTGGACTACACCATGCCTTAGCTAGGACTCAAATGTAATCTTCCACACTACAACACGCTATCACAAACTCCAAAGTATAATCACAAGTAGTGAAAACAACCAAGTCAGCTAAAACTGGTGTTAACACTAAGACCTTTAGAAACACGCTTCATGTATGATCCAAATTATACTTTATAGACCAATCAAAAAGTAGGAACATGATCTAGAGACATCCACAAGCATGTTACAATCACCAAGAACTTCCGCACAACCCCCAAACATTCTATCCATAAGATTCTTCAAACTAGAGCACTTAAAAATTACTGTCGGCCATTGTCATAAAGGAAAGATCGCTTGCGAAGCACCAAATCATGAACCATTTGAACTAAAGGCACATAACATCATTACAAACTTGATTCCATAACCGCAAACTGTGAAACTAAAATGTGGATAAATGCGGAGCATAATACATTCTCCCTGTCACCATTAGATGTATAGAAAAGTAGTTTTTACTTTAGTGAACAGAACTCACTCAAATCTTCATACCGGAGGCTCAAACTTGAAACATAGCAGCTACAGACATCCCTTAACATAACTCCCAAACCGCAGACAAAAATATTCAATCTACAGGATATGCGGAGAAAAACACTGTATTGTTCTTCTCAGATAGTTGCTCAAACTCATTCAAATAATTTCCTTAGATGCTGACTTTAGGTGTTGACATCAATGACAACACTTACTGCTCATACTTGCAACAATCTCCCCCTTTGTCATTGATGGCAACACATGATGTGAAAAACCATCAAGACATACAAACTTGCTTTGCTTCTTTGCTCCTCACTTTATGCTTTCTCTGACTGTAACGTTCTCCTTAGTTTTTTCACATGAACTTCTTTCCCCCTTTGACATCAATGGCAAAGGGTGCCAGACCTTTTCCTTTTTTTACTGCACAACTCCCCTTGTCATTAACACTGCACCACTTACTGATCTTAATTTGAAACTCATATCAGCAACATCTACCAGCTCCCCCTGAGAGGTAGCCTACAAAACATCAATTCAAATCAAAGAATGAGACTTTGAGCACCATTGGACTGATGCATTTCCTATACATCTTAGTTTGGAGCAAGAAGGGTAATAACCCCTAACTTCTTCCTAAGATACTCAAAAGTATCCTTAGGCAGAGGCTTAGTGAAAATATTTGCAGTTTGATCCTTTGTAGACACGTACTCCATCTTTACTTCATTCTCTATTATCTTTTCTCTTAGAAAGTGATACCTTATTGATATATGCTTTGTCCTTGAGTTCATCACTAGATTCTTTGAAATGTTTATAGCACTTGTATTGTCACAAAAGATTGAAATAGGTTCTTCATACACAACTCTTATGTCCTTCAATATTTTCTTCATCCAAAGCACTTGAGTGCAACAACATGCTACAACAATCTATTTTGCTTCTGTTGTAGACAAAAAAAGTGATTCTTGCTTCTTACTCAGCCATGAAACCAATCTGTTACACAAGAGGAAAGCACCTCCACTTGTACTTTTTCTATCATCAGCATCTCCAACCCAATTTACATCTGTATAAGCACTAAGAGTGAAATCAGTATCTTTGGGATACCATAATCCATAGCCTGAAGTGCCTTTTAAATACCTCATGATCCTCCTTACTGCCATCACATGTGACTCTATGGGATCTTCTTGAAATATTGCCACAAGATAGACTGCATGCATCATGTCTGGTCTGCTATGGGTTAGATAAAGTAGTCCTCCAATCATAGACCTATACTTTTTCTGATCAGTCTTAGGTGATTCATCATTCTTACTCAGCTTACAACTAGTTACCATAGGAGTACACACTGGCTTAGAGTCCTCTAGTCCAAACTTCTTCAACAACTCTTTCACATACTTGGACTGAGAAATGAAAAATCCTTTTTCTAATTGAGTAATCTGTAGTCCTAGAAATAAAATTTTCATTTCACCAAACATAGACATCTCAAACTCCTTTTACATTTCCTCAGCAAATTTATTACAGATACCTTCATTGCCTCCAAAGATAATATCATCAATAAAGACTACAACAATCAGAATTTGATCATCATTGATTTTGAAATAGAGATTATTGAATGTCGTTCCTTTATTGAACCCTAATTGCATCAAATTCTTGTCCAACCTTGCATCCCAAGCTCTAGGAGCTTGCTTGAGTCCATACAGGGCTTTCTTAAATCTGCATACCATGTCGCCTTGATTTGATGACTGAAATCCTTTAGGTTGTTCAATGTAAACCTCTTCTTCCAGTTCTCCATTCAAGAATGTAGACTTTACATCCATCTGGTACACCTTGAAATCTTTGTGTGTTGTAAATGCCAAAAACATTCTTATTGCTTCAATCCTTGCCATAGGAGCATAAGTCTCCTCAAAGTCTATACCTTCAACCTGAGAATATCCTTTGCATACTAGTCTTGCTTTGTTTCTTACAACTTCTCCATTTTCATTCATCTTGTTTCTGAAAACCCATTTGGTTCCAATCACATTTTTATTAGTAGGTCTAGGGACCAATTCCCAAGTTTGATTCTTTTCTATCTACATCCATTCTTCTTCCATAGATTTTACCCAAATTTCATCTTTGCAGGCTTCACTTACAGTTTTAGGTTCAATCTGTGAAAGTAAATAGAAGTTCACATGTTCTTTTGTAGCTCTTTTCCTTGTCAATACCCCTTTGCTTTTGTCACCAATAATCTGATCTTTAGAATGATTTATCCTTACATACCTGGGAGTCTTAACGACACTTTCTAGAGCATTTTCTTCTTCAACTTGACTGTCATTTTGTTCCACCTTTTCTTCATTGATTATAATAGTAGGTTCATCTAATTCATAGCCACTTAGATCTGATGTTCTTTCTTTGTCTTCATCAACCTTCACATTAGCACTCTCAATGATTTTTCTCAATCTCTTATTATAGCATAGGTAGCCTTACTCTTGGTAGAGTATCCAAGGAAAATTCCTTCATCACACCTAGCATCAAACTTGCCTACCTCTTCATCTCTTCTAATATAACATTTTCTTCCAAAAACTTTGAAATATTTCATTGTAGTAACTCTTCCATACTACAATTCATAAGGAGTTTTAGTACCATTACCTTTGATTTGGACTCTATTTTGAATGTAGACAACAGTATGTATAGCTTCTCTCCAATACACTTCCAGTAGGTTAGCCTCCATCATCATTGACCTAGCAACCTCTTGAACTATCATGTTCTTTGTTTCAACAACTCCATTCTGCTCAAGAGTCCTAGGAGTAGACAAATATCTCTTTATCCCATGTTCTTCACAGAAAATATTGAATTCATTTGATGTAAACTCACCTCCTCTATCAGACCTTAGGCATTTGATCCTCAATTCTAACTCATTCTCAACCATTGCCTTGAAAGATTTGAACTTATCTAGGGCTTCCGATTTATCTCTAAAAAATGTGACCCAAGTCATTCTAGAGTAATCGTCAATAAGCAACATAAAGTACATGTCTCCTTGCAAACTTCTTGTTCTTGTAGGACCACACAAATCTATATGCACCAGCTCAAGTAATCTAGCAGAAAATTGTTCTTGGCTTTTGAAACTTGTCCTTGTCTATTTTCCCAATTGACATTCCTTGCAAATAGTATTAGCAGGCTTCACAAGCTTGGGCAGGTCTCTTACAGCTTGTACTGAGCTTATCTTTACCAAGATGTCAAAATTTATATTACACATCCTTCTATTCCACAACTAACTCTCATCTATCTAAGCCAACAAACAATAATCATTAGTTCCTCTCAAATGATACACATTACCATTAGTCTTCTTACCAATAGACATCACTATTCTAGAGCTTTCCATGATCTTGCATCCATTATCCTTGAATCTCAAATCATATCCTTTGTCACACATCTGACCAACACTTAAAAGATTATGCTTTAAACCCTTTACATATAGAACATCATCTGTGTTATGCTTACCATCAAAAGAAATAGATCCTCTTCCACAAATCTTACCAGCTGCATTATCCTAAAACCTTACCAATCCTCCATCATACTTTTCCAGACTTACAAACTTACTTTTATCGTCGGTCATGTGATGTGAACATCCACTGTCAATAATACACTCATCCTTATCTTTCTCAGCCTGACAGACAAACAGGGCACTCTCTTCCACTAGTTTTTCTTCCTTCTCACAGCTATCAGGATTAGTAGACACAAGTTCTTCCTTAATAGCAATAAACAAGCATTCATTTGCACTAGTATCATCATACTCATCATCTGTCACACCGTCATCATCAAGATCTCTAACATAATAGCTTTTCTTTATAATTCTGGGTCTACTATCAAATTTCTTCTTACCTCTTTCAATTCTCTCCGGACACCTGGAGGCATAGTGACCAATCTTACCACATGAAAAACATTTGAATTGTAATTTGCCTTTGAACTTACTAGTACTTCTCTGCATTCTATCCATAAAGTTGGCTTCAATCTCATCAAGGTCATCGGATTCCACAGCATACTTCTGATCTCTTGAAATCTTTTCTGAAGTGTTGGCTTTGAAAGCAATCTCAGTCTTTGGCAGAGCATCACTGAACTCTCTCATCTCAAAAGTTGTAAGCTTCCCGAGTAATTGATCCTTTGTAATCTTGTTCACAGTCATAACTTATTCAATTGCTGACACCTTGTGACTATAGGATTTAGGCAAAGACATGAGAATCTTTAGCACAACCTCATCTTCATCAACAGTTCATCCAAGACCTTTGATTCCATTAACAATTTCATCAATGGGTGTGTACAAGAAGTTGAGTCCACGTTTTGGCCAAAAAGTAGAAGTGTTTTCCCTAATTTTCAGAATTTGTCACATTTGACCTTAAAATTTGAAGAACTTAGAGATGGAATCTTGAAAAAAGTCACTAATCATAAAATGTAGTACTCAGAGTCTAGTTTCCAAATATGTAATTTATTTGAATACCTAGATGATACAAATTAATTTTCAATAGGCCTTTCTAAAAACCATTGTTTAAAAGTCACCTTTTTTAACGATACCTTATACATGTACATCATCCATATTTGGACCTAAATAATCATATTTTTCTAAATCCTTTTGGGAAAAGATTTTTAACTCACTAAAGCACGTTTTCCATATTTTTTTGTAATTTTTTATTGAATTTTTTTTTTGTTAATTTTTTATTGTCTATATTTGGTGTTTTAAAAAATCGTCATGTACGTCACACATAAGATGACCTAAGCTTATCATTTTTTGAATTTTTTTTTACAAATTGAAAATAATTGTCTGAAGTACATTTCGTACAATTTATTTTTCAAAAAATTATTTTAATAAAAAGTTATTAAAATACTAAAAAACCCTGATAATTCAAGTTTATGGACCTGTTTCATTAGAAATTAATTAAAAAATAGAAAAAATAATCCAATTGTAAAAAAATTACAAATTTAGAATCTACACTATCTCATCTATAATGCGTTTTAATTTCATCAAAAACTTCTGCAAAAAAGGTCTTCAAACATATGCCCAAAGTCACTATTTTGTTGTGACATTGACAGGACCTTCAACCTGCATGTCAAACTAGGTCCAAAGCCTACGTTTAGGTCCCCAACCCCTTTCCTGAACCAGTTAACAAAGCAAAAACTGGGCCCAAAATTCAAATTTTAAGAAATGGGATCCCATTTTATTTTTCCTATTTAATCACTTTATGAAATAGGATCCCGTTTCTAGAAAATGGGATCCCTCTTTTGGCTCGAGATCCCGAAGCAAAACGGGATCCCATTTCATAAAAAGTGGGATCTTGTTTCGCTTTTCTTGATTTCAAGTTTTTGTCTAAGTCTGAAACTTCCACCTTAAGTGGGCTCAACTTTGTGCATTTACCCCAACATTTTGCATGTAGATTGTTATGTTTTCATCTTCACTCATCTTCAGGGCTTCATACTTTGCCTTCAGATTTTGTAATTTTTTACTTTTTACAAAATCGTCTCCTTCATACAAATTTTTTAAATTTTACTAGATCTCATGAGCAATTTCTAGATCCATTACTTTCACTAACTCAGCGTTGGATAAAGCATTTAACAAAGCATCTCTACCCTTTCCATTAAACTCATACTATTAGACTTCATCGTCATCTGATGGTCCATTTTAAGGAATAGTATACTTTTTCTCTGCGGTCTTCCAAACACTATAACCAATAGAAATAAGATGACTCTTCATTTGTACCTTCCAAAAGGCATAATCTGTTCCATCAAATTGTAGAGACTCCTTCTTGTGCGCCATCCTAGATCAACCTCAAGCTGTTAGGCTTTCTTCCGAGGAACCCTCACTCTGATACCAATTGTTGAAATGCACAAGACAAGTGAGAGGGGGGGTGAATCAGTTGTAGAAAAAACTTAACTTCTTTCAAATATCAACACATTAATCACTGAATTATGATTCAACCATGAAAGCGTATAATCAATAACTTAAACACATTCACACATGAGACACTAGGTTTTTATGTGGAAAACCCAATGAGGGAAAAACCACAGTGAGTGTTAGCTCACAATATAAATGATATATCAAAATTTAAAACAAGGCTCACTACCAGATCACTGCCCAGAATGCTCACTACAAAAGAAGGGGCTGACTGCCAATGGGTGGCTCACTGCTAGAGTTGGTGAACTGAGATAGTAGCATCTACACTATGCCAAGGTTTAGTTCCATTGAAGTGCAATAAATTTCTTCTGCTCTTCTCTACTTTTTCACTTCACACTTATCTTCACATCTTCACATCCTCATCAATCAATCATGACTTCATTACATGTATTTATACAATTCATCAACCTTGGAATGAACATCAACGTCGCCATTACAATCATCAACCATTGGAACAATCTCCAAGGTTGACATACACACATACATTAGAATAGATCTAGACCTAAACAGATTTGTGAAGAAGGAGAATGAATGTGGACTACACCACACCTTAGCTAGGACTCAAATGCAATCTTCCATGCTACAACATGTTATCACAAACTCCAAAGTATAATCGCAAGTAGTGAAAACAACCAAGTCAGCTAAAACTGGTGTTAACACTAAGACCTTTAGAAACATGTTTCATGTACGATCCAAATTATACTTTGCAGACTAATCAAAAAGCCAGAACACTATCTAGAGACATCCACAAGCACATTACAATCACCAAGAACTTCCACACAACCCCCAAACATTCTATCCATAAGATTCTTCAAACTGGAGCACTTGAACTTACTGTCGGCCATTGTCATAAAGGAAAGATCACTTGCGGAGTATCAAATCATGAACCATTTGAATTGAAAGCACATAACATCATTACAAACTTGATTCCAGAACCACAAAATGTGAAACTTAAATGCAGAGAAATACAGAGTAGAATACATTCTCCCTATCACCATTAGATGCACAAAAAAGTAGTTTTTACTCTGGTGAACAAAACTCACTCAAATCTTCATATTGGAGGCTCAAACTTGAACATAGCAGCTACAGACATCGTTTAACATAACTCCCAAACTGTAGACAAAGATATTCAATCTACAGGATATGTGGAGCAAAACATTGTACTGTTCTTCTCAGACACTTGCTCAAACTCATTCAAATAATTTACTTAGATGCTAACTTTAGGTGTTGACATCAATGACAACACTTACTACTCATACTTGCAAGAGTTTGATCCCTCTCCAATATGGACCAGTGCCTACTCTATTGGGAAACTAAGTCATAAGCAATAAAGAGAGAAGAAAAGGATTGTTCCAGCATCAACAAAAAACTAAAATGTATTCACATACATTACTCAGATTTTATTTCACACATTGGACATACTTAATTATCTAGAACCAAACCACAATGACCCATTTGCAATAAAGAGAAAAGTCAAAACAAAGCTTGTATTGATTTAAATGTTGTCACACATTATCAAATCTCTATTACAATCGCACCAGCAAATGTGGTGATGGAAAACATACAATTGCGATTATACCTTCCCCTGAATCTTTACAAATGGCCATGGATACATACCAATGCATAAAATATGCTTTACAATACATTCCTATGCTACATCAAAACACATTTCTCCATTTACTACCCAGACTAGCTTGATTTGAAGCCTTGAAACTATCCTAAGGCATTGCAGACTAGACAATTGGCTCAGAGACCAATCCTAAAAACATCTCTTAAAAATGTATATATATCAATTCATTTCTTGTTGATGGCACCAATTCCCAGTGCTGCACTCAGTCAATGAGTATGTACCATACTGAATTAAATTTAGTCCCAGCTGCTATGTCAGAAAATCCATGCCTCTAGAAGCTTTCCCATTCTTTTTCAGCTCTAAAAATGTCAGAAAGAAGATTTTCCACACGCCTTGTGTATCAGGAGCATTAAAGGTGGAAGGCCCAAGGCAACTGCAAAATTTGATTTGCCACCCAAATGTACTATTGATGATGATTATTAGTCATAACAATATGCATAAAAATTTGTACATCAAACCTTTATTATCTTGTAAAGTACGATCAACTTAGGATAAGTTGATGACTCCAAGTCTCCGTTGATCAGGTCATGATCATCTTGTTAGACTTAGGGCACACAACTGAGAGGAGGGGTGAATCAGTTGTCCAAAACTTTCTCACAATTACACACTTAAATCCTCTTATGATTAGCAGTATATTAATCATGAAACATAATGCACTTAAATCAAAAGCAGAAACATATCAACACATAAGACACCAATATTTTGACATGGAAAACCCAGTTAAGGGAAAAACCACGGGGTTATTAACCCAAGATTGTATTCTCTGTTAGAAGAATAGAAAGAATTAAATGGCACATGCCAATTAGAGCTCACTGCTCACAAGAGGCTCACTGCCTACAAGAGACACACTATCTACAAAGAAATAAGTATCACCTACTTGAACTGGAAAATAGCATCTTTACCATGCTTGAATCAGTTCCATTTAAGCCCAATACTTCTACTTTGCCTTTCGCTCTCCTCCTTGCTACCACACACTCATCTCAACCAGGACAACTTTGAAATGACTTCGCAACCCCTTATTTATACAAGACATCAACTTAGGAATAATCATCTAAGTCGGCAAACATCTACTAGAACATCCACAAGATGTGTAACTTATCCTGTCAACCAGTCTTAGGAAGAACACCATCATCTGGAGGTTTTTCTTCAGTAGTGAGCTCCAACTCCAATGCGGACCACTAACACACACTAGACACAATCCAAAGTCCTTCACAAGGTTGCCTGAATCACCAAGAACATCTGCACTTCATCTGCATACTGAAATCCTTCTCTCTTTCAGCCGAAGCCTCAAGAACACAGTCTGTCACCACTGTCACCAAAGAATGGATACTTCCGGACCTTCAATTCCTGAACCAATCAATTTGACACATCACAAGGACTTCCTCAACACTATCTCAAATCCACAGAGTAGGAAACTGTACTTCTGGATCTCACCAGACCTATCTGTGTCACTGTGTTACCTCTGAACACCTACCAGAACCAGTTTTACTTGAGCGGCCACAACTTCTTCATATCTTCATGCGGACCTCTGAAATCTCTACTGGATCACCTAAAGAGACATATCTACAAGCCCTTTAATCTGCATCCTCTGATCCTCTTCCTATCTTGGATTTTTTCCTTATTGTCATCACTAATCTTCACTGTTCCTGATTGAGACTAATTTTCTCAATATCCTCAGCACACAGCTCATCCAATCCTTATCATTAATGAAACAGGAGTATGTTGACATCAATGAAAACATAGGTTAGGCCCATACTTGCAACAATCTCCCCCTTTATCATTGATGGCAACATATGACGTGAAAAACTGTTTTGACCATCAAGACAAGAACTTCTCCTCACTTTCACAACTCCCCCTATCAGTAACAACCATTCATGTGTCTTCTCTCCCTTTACTGCTCCCCCTTTGATCAGAAACCACTTGTTTTCCACACGTCTTCTCTCCCCCTTTGACATCAATGGCAAAGGGCACATACTTGTAATTCCAACACTTCAGAATCATACTTGCTACTCCCCCTGAGTAGTAGCTCCCCATCAATCTGGACCACAAGATATGATTGTGATATCTACTAGACTGATGCACCTCAGTGCACCTTAGTTCATCACTGGAGGGGCAATAACCCCTAACTTCTCCCTGAGATAATCAAAAGAGTCCTTAGGTAGAGGTTTAGTAAAGATATCTGCAATCTGATCCTTGGAAGGCATGAACTCTAATCTGGCTTCATTCTTGTTCACTTGCTCTCTCAAAAAGTGAAACTTGATGGATATGTGTTTAGTCTTTGAATGCAACACCAGATTCTTAGATATATTTATAGCACTTGAATTATCATAGAAGATTGTGATAGGTTCTTCATACTCCACTTTGATATCTCTTAGCATTTGCTTCATCCATAAAACTTGAGTGCAAATACCTACTGCTGCAATATATTCTTCTTCAGTTGTAGATAGAGATATTGCCTCTTGTTTCTTGCTTAGCCAAGAAACCAATCTCTTCCCCAAAAAGAATGCTCCACCACTGGTACTCTTCTGGTCATCCATATCTCCTTCCCAATCCGCATCAGTATATGTATGAAGAGAGAAATCATGATCTCTAGGATACCACAAACCATACTCAACTGTCCCTTTTAGATATCTAAAAAACCTCTTGATTTTTGTGACATGAGATTCTCTAGGATCAGCCTGAAATCTAGCAACAAGACCAACAGCCTACATAATGTCTAGTCTAGTTTGAGTAAGATACAACAGTCCTCCAATCATTGACTTGTACTTTGTCTGATCAGCCTTAGGAGAATCATCATTTTTGCTTAATTTACATCTAGTTGCCATGGGAGTATTCATTGGTTTTGAGTCTTCCGTCCCAAATTTCTTCAACAATTCTTTCACATATTTGGTTTGAGAAATGAAGATTCCTTTCTTTGTTTGAGTGATTTGCAGACCCAAGAAGAAATTCATTTCACCAAGCATGGACATCTCAAATTCACTTTTCATTTGATTTGTAAAAGTTTTACACATACTATCTCTTCCTCCAAAAATGATATCATAAACAAACACTTCAACAATCAGGATGTTTTCATGATCAATTTTGAAATACAAATTACTATTAGCAGTACCTTTGTTGAAACCAATTTTCAAAAGGTGCTTATCCAATCTTTCATACCAGGCTCTTGGGGCTTGCTTCAGTCCATACAGTGCTTTCTTCAACTTATAGACCATATCATCATGATCAGATAATTGAAATCCATTTGGTTGTTCAATGTATACTTCTTCTTCCAAGTCACCATTTAGAAAAGTAGACTTGACATCCATATGATACACCTTGAAATCCTTGAAAGTAGCAAAAGCAAGAAATAATCTGACTGCTTCAATTCTTTCCACTGGAGCAAAAGTTTCTTCAAAATCAACTCCTTCTATTTGAGAGTAACCCTTGCAGACCAATCTGGCTTTATTTCTGATTACTTCACCAACTTCTTTTAGTTTGTTCCGGAAGACCCATTTGGTTCCAATCACATTTTTGTTTCTAGGTCTGGGAACAAGATCTCAAGTGTGATTTTTCTCAATTTGCATCAACTCTTCCTCCATTGCTTTAGTCCAATTTTCATCATTGCAAGCTTCATTCACTATCTTAGGTTCAATTTTTGAAATTAGACAATACTCATCTATGTTTTGAGCAATTTTCCTTCTTGTTTGGACACCTTTGCTTTTATCACCTATGATCTAATCTTCAAAGTGATTTAGTCTTACATACCTATGCACTTTGGGAGTTACTTCCATTTCTGCTTCTTGATCAAGCTCATTCAAACTTATCTCTTCTTCCTAATTTACCAGATCAATCTGGATTTGAATTTCAGAAGATGCTTGGGCTCCTTGAGTCAGAACACCATTCTAATTATCTTCATCATATTCATAGAATCTTGAGGGTTTTTCAATTCCTTCATCAACCTTCACATTTGTACTTTCTATCATCTTTCTCAGTCTCTTGTTATAACACCGGTATGCTTTGCTTTGAGTAGAGTAACCAAAGAATATTCTTTCATCACTTCTAGCATCAAACTTTCCTAGATCTTCATCTCTTTTGATGTAACATTTGCTACCAAAGACTCTAAAATACCTCACAGTAGGAGTGATGCCAAACCAAAGTTCATAAGGAGTTTTACCGGTATTGTTTCTAATTTGAACTCGATTGAGAGTATAGACTGCAGTTCTAATGGCTTCTCTCCAATAGATCTGAGGAACATTTTCTCCCATCATCATTGTCCTAGATGCTTCTTGGATGGTCCAGTTCTTTCTCTCAACTACTCCATTCTGCTGTGGGGTCCTAGGAGTAGACAACTGTCTCTTGATTCCATGTTTCTCATAGAACTCTATGAACTCACCGGATGTGAATTCTCTACCTTTATCAGACCTCAGACACTTCAATTTTAATCCAGTTTCATTCTCTACCATAGCCTTGAATATTTTGAATTTCTCAAGAGCTTCTAATTTCTCTTTTAGAAAGGTTACCCACATCATCTGGGAATAGTCATCAATTAGTAGCATGACGTATCTATCACCTTGAATACTCCTGATTCTTACCAGACCACAAAGATCAGTATGAACTAAGTCCAATAATTTGGTAGAAGACAGTTCCTTTCTTTTGAATGTGACTCTTCTCAGCTTACCCAACTGACATTCTTTGCACAAGCTGTTAGAAGGTTTTACCAATTTTGGAAGATCTCTTATAGCCTGAGTATTGCTTATCTTGATGATATTATCAAAATTCACATGACACATCCTCCTATGCCACAACCAACTTTGATCAATTTGAACAAACAAGCAACTTTTACCAATACCAACCAAGTGAAATATATTACCTTTAGTTTGAGTACTAGATGCAATCTCTGTTTCGAAACTTTCAAAGATCTTACATTTTCCATTCTTGAATCGGAGATCATAGCCTTTGTCCACCAACTGTCCAACACTGAGAAGATTGTGCTTCAAACCTTCAACATATAGTACATTACCAGTTTTGTTCCTTCCATCAAGAGAAATAGTTCCTCTACCTCTGATTCTACCAGCAGAATTATCACCAAACTTTACCACTCCTTCATACCTCTCCAAATCTATGAACTTATTTTTGTCACATGTCATATGGTGAGAGCATCCACTATCAATGACCCAATCATCCTTCTCTTCAACTTGGGCAACCAGAGCTCTTTCTGCAATCTTATGATTGATAGATACAGAGGATATTGGATCTTCTTCCTTGATGGCAATGAACACCCATTCATTTCTGGATTTGTTTCCTATCTCTGATTCATCATCTGTTACTCCTTCATTATCATCATCTTCATGTACATAATAACAATTCTTTTGGAACCTTGGCTTGTTAGGATTTTGCCTTGAAAACCTTTCCAGACACCTTGAGGCAAAATGACCAATCTTATTGCAGTTAAAACACTTAAAAGGTAATTTTCCTTCATACTTACCAGATCCTCTTGGCAGCCTCTTTGCAATAAGGGCTTCAAGTTGAGAAATTTTTGCTCCTTCTTCTTCCAGATCTTTTCTTGCTCTTTCATACCATGACAACTTCCTTGATGAATTCTCTCCTAGATCAAACCTTTGTTTACCTTTGACACAGGTACTAGCTTTAAATACAGATTCAATCTTGGGGGGGTCATCTCCAAACTCTGTCATTTCAAATGCAGCCAATTTTCCAACCAATTGATCTCTTGTGATAGTTGTATGGGCTCTGAATTCTTCAATGGAAGCAACCTTGATTTTGTAAGAAGCAATAAGGGATTTGAGAATTTTGCCAACAATCTCATCTTCATCCAAGACTCCACCAGCATTTCTAATTCCACAAATAAGCTCATTTATTCTTGGCATAAAAGTAGTGATGTTTTCATCTTCTCTCATCTTCAGATTTTCAAAATTTCCTATCAGACTTTGTAACCTTGCATTTTTGACATACTTGTCTCCTTCATGCAGAAGTTCTAGTTTTTGCCAAATCTCAAAAGCAGTTGGTAGGTCAATAGCATTTGAGAGCTCTATATCAGATAATACACTTAGAAGAGCCTCGATAGTCCGCAGATTGTTTTCAGCGGCTGTGATTTCATTTTGGGTTTTTGGACCACCCTGTGGAGGTACATATTGTGTTGTAACTATGGTCCAGTACGCCATTCCCATACATCTCAAGTGACATTTCATGCGACCTTTCCAGAGATTAAAATTGGTTACATCAAACTTCAGATTATATTTCTTCTAAGATGACATCCTAGATCTCCTCAAGCGGTTAAGCTCTTTTAGAGGAATTTAGCTCTGATACTAATTGTTAGACTTAGGGCACACAATTGAGAGGGGGGGTGAATCAGTTGTCCAAAACTTTCTCACAATTACACACTTAAATCCTCTTAGTGATTAGTAGTATATTAATCATGAAACATAATGCACTTAAATCAAAAGCAGAAACATATCAACACATAAGACACCAAGATTTTAACGTGGAAAACCCGGTTAAGGGAAAAACCATGGGGTGATTAACCCAAGATTGTATTCTCTATTAGAAGAATAGAAAGAACTAAATGGCACATGCCAATTAGGGCTCACTGCTCACAAGAGGCTCACTACCTACAAGAGACACACTGTCTACAAAGAAATAAGTATCACCTACTTGAACTAGAAAATAGCATCTTTACCATGTTTGAATCAGTTCCATTTAAGCCCAATACTTCTGCTCTGCCTTTCACTCTCCTCCTTGCTACCACACACTCATCTCAACCAGGACAACTTTGAAATGACTTCGCAACCCCTTATTTATACAAGACATCAACTTAGGAATAATCATCTAAGTCAGAAAACATCTACTAGAACATCCACAAGATGTGTAACTTATCCAGTCGGCCAGTTCTATGGAAGAACACCATCATACGGAGGTTTTTCTTCAATAGTGAGCTCTAACTCCAATGCAAACCACTAACACACATTGGACACAATCCAAAGTCCTTCACAAGGTTGCCTGAATCACCAAGAACATCTGCACTTCATTTACATACTGAAATCCTTCTCTCTTTCATCTAGAGCCTCTAGAACACAGTCTGTCACCACTGTCACCAAAGAATGGATACTTCTGGACCTTCAATTCCTGAACCAATCAAGTTGACACAACACAAGGACTTCCTCAACACTATCTCAAATCCGCAGAGTAGGAAACTGTACTTCTGGATCTCACCAGACCTGTCTGTGTCACTCTGTTACCTCTGAACACCTATCGGAACCGGTTTTACTTGAGCGGCCACAACTTCTTCATATCTTCATGTGGACCTTTGAAATCTCTACTGGATCACCTCAAGACACATATCTACGAGCCCTTTAATCTGCATTCTCTAATCCTCTTCCTATCTTGGACTTTTTCCTTATTGTCATCACTGATCTTCACTGTTCCTGATTAAGAATAATTTTCTTAATATCCTCAGGACACAGCTCATCCAATCCTTATCATTAATGAAACAGGAGTATGTTGACATCAATGACAACATAGGTTAGGCCCATACTCGCAACACATCTGATGTTACTCAGAGGTTGATGTGACATGTTGTTTTCCATTTCAAGGGGCCTTACGTTTGTTTGAATGATCAGTAGATTATGTTTCCTGTAAATATACTCCACAGACATGTTATTGCTACTCTATTTCCAAAGATAGCTGATATATTTGCAAGTTTAATCAATTCTTCTGGTTATTGATCATCTTGAACCTGTTCTTTCTTCTACGTAGTATATTTACTCAAATGATGTGTCTGCAAGTAGATATATGCATAAATTTCTTGGATTTATGTGTGAATTTGCGTGATATCTGTCAATTTAACATGTTTTAACTCTAGATATGCTATGTATTTCCAATTATCTATGAGATGTTAGCATATTTCATGTTATTTGCTTTTAATTCTCTGTTATTTGCAATTATGGTGATGAATTGTTCTAAAATTGAAAGCTATTTAAATGAATGCTTTTGATTTTGGTGAATCTTTAGCCATTGAACCACATACATACAAGATACATTCATGAGGAGAAGAAATCAAACGATATTTTCACCAGGATGTTCTACAGCTAGATATAGATGATGCTAACTTCAAAGGATAAGGAATTAAAACAACACATGCAGATTGACAAGCACTCCAAGGGATGCAACTAATCAAAGTATGTATCTAGATTTCAAACATAGATTACTCAAGATTTATGATGATTTGTAATCAAATTGTCTTCTCTTTCATTAAGTATGCATAACATGTACATTTACAATAGCTTTGAAATGAGTCCTGATGTTTTAGCAATCAAATTTCAATTAAGCTTTCGAATATCCAAAATATGGCACCCCTACACCTTTTATAGAATAAGGTGAGGGAGTGGTTACAGATGACCTACGGTCATGATTTGTCAATTAAGATCACCGGTAGAAAATCCTTATTTGACTCAGTCAACTATCCTTTGTGGCACAAGTTGCCAGCTGGCAACCATCTGGGTAACTCATTATCCTATGAGTACATGATGCATATGTCTTCTTTGTGCTGCATCTTCATTCATTCTTTGGGTTCCTCCCCTTTATCTTCTTCTTCTTCATCATGATCATCACTCTCTGTATCGCTATCACCCTGATGAACATCATCCTGTATATGGACCTTCATTACCATCTTGATATTCTCATAGGCTTGTACTATTTTGTCTACCTCCCTGCCATCCTGAGTTTTGGCTTTTGTAATGGCATGCTTATGAGACTGGAATTTAGATTTAATTGCCTCCAACTTAGCTTTCCTTCTGTTCAGTGTCTCATTATAATTCTCCACCTTGACCTTGATCCTCATGATCTTGTTCATCACCTCTTCTGTCAGGTGGGCGAGGGGGTCATCAGCCACCGGCTGGAAATTATCATGCAATGCCTTGATGGCAAAATCTGCATCTTGGTTTTCTATTTTTCCCTCTACTTTTCCCTCCAATGTTTCCAGTATCTTTGCTTCATACGCCATCATACTGTGCAACTTTATACTGATATCCCTAATCTTGCCACTGCATTTCTTCAGGATATCACATTCAAACCTAATATCCATACCAAATGTCTATCAGCAGGGCATTGTTATTATTCAGTACTCCATTGTTTATTAGAATTTGAGGATCAATCCTCTTTATTTCACTCAAAGTAGTTAGGTCCTTTTCCAATTGGAATGACCTTCTCCCTATTTCATTCTACATTTTATCTACCTTTCTCTTCAAACTGCTTAGAGAATTCCACCTCTATAAAGAGGTTCTTAAAACTTCTTCAGCTCCTGTGAGGGCTGACAGGATCCACTTCTCCATTATCATGGCCTCATGTTTCATGAGGTCCAGCTTATTAACCTCCTCCTGGGAGATGACCGTCAATGGGACTGTCGGATCTGCTGGTGTACTATCAAGGTTAATCAACCCCTTTATATATGAATGCAACTGAGTAATGTGCTCCTTATGCTGTTTGTTTTTCTCTTTCTCCTTCTTGACCCTTTGGGTCAAAGATTCAATAATATCTTTCCCCTCCTGACCCTCTTTGTCTTCATTAGCAAAACCCAAATCAACAGTTGTGATTTGGAACTCTTCCAGGGTGATTTTGCCCTTCTCCTTTTCTACAGTGGGAAGTGCTACTTGGGTTGTCCTTCTGCCTGTAGCAGGATCTCTTCTAATAGCTGATGTCAATCTGGCTTTTCTCTTTGGCTTCATGATAGTCTCTACAAACAAGGTAGAAACATCAAATTCTTGAATTTCAAAACCTTGTTCTGTACCTATTTCCTTCTCCAGCCACTGAGGCACTTCATCTCTTGATCCTTGTTGTCTTTTGTCATTATCATGTTCACCTTGATCTCTAATATTTGTCTCTATTTTGGCTGGAGAAGGTGACTTCCTCATGTTGTTCCTCATGAGGGGGATCTGTTCTGTTTCTTCCTATTGAGGAACTTGTTTCTGTGGGGGAGGATCCTGTGGAGTATCCACATGACGATCTTGTGCTTGATCCCGCATTCCCTCTTTCTGAATTTCATCCACCTTAGTATGTCCCTCATCTTGATGCATATTTATATCTGTGGATGTCTGTGTGTTTGGGCCTGGTGCATCACCCTGATCTTGGGTCACATTTTGTTCCTCACCTAATGCACTAACACCTTGTGTCTTCAGGTCTTCATGACCTGATTTATCTATTTCTCCTGTATCTACTTGAGTCCGGTCGGCATCATCCCCTGAGGTATCTTTATCACCCTCTCCCTTTTGTTGGACTTCAACTATCTTTGGCTCAGCCGGTATCTCCTGCTGTTGCTAGTCCATATTTGGAGCATTGCTCTCTACCTCTGCCTACTTGGCTTCTTCAATTTTCTCTATTATATCAGGTGAACCTGCTTTGTTTTTAGGGCTCACATCCTCCCTGTATGTCAAATCTATAATGGCAGGGCTAGTCACCTGATCGACTAACTTGTCAAACCTGATTTGTTGGGCTGCCTTCTCTGGGATACTCTCCTCTTCTTGTGTTGTTTGCTTCAACTCTTCTAATATCGTCGTCTGTCCTAATGGGGTCCCATGTGGGGTCATGTGGGTACTGGAGGCAAGGGTCTCCATCTTCTCAGAGGCTACACTTTGCACCACTTCATCATCTGAGAGGTCTACGATGTCTTCCAAGGAGAGAGGACCGCCCCGACCTACTTTGGAGGCTTCTTTTGTCTACTCTGCTCTTTCTATCTTAAACTTGATAATGGTGGGAAGTAGCACATCATGTTGCATCTCTTTCCTAAACACTTCACCACCAGCTCCCCTTAATACTATAGAGTCAGCCCTGATATCACCCCTCATAGATGTTTTTTGCTTCTTAGGTGGTGATGTCAATGGCGCCACCCTCCTCTTCCTGCTGACCATCATCTGGTCATCACCTATAGGGTCTTTACTTATCGGCTCTTCCTCAAGAGGGATGCCTACTTCTATATTTTGTTGTGAGGCTTGGCCCCCATCCTATACTTCTGTAGTCTCTACAGCTGGCCTCAGGATTCTTTTGGTCTTTGGTTTATGCATTAGAGGCGGTGCAGATGAGGTAGATGCCTGTCCTGATGTTGATGCACCTGTAGTTGGTATAGCCATTCTCTCAATTATTGGCCCCGTAGGCTCATCATCAGTCTTCTTTCCTCTGGGGGGACCTTTCTTCTATTTCTAGGTAGGTAGCCTTTCTCCATTGGATTTTCTTTTCTCACCAAGGAAATCATCATATTCCTCATCTGGGATCTCCTACCTTTTCTTCTTGGTGTCCACTATAATAGCCACACCTCTTTTCTTCAATCTATTTATTTGTTCATCTACCCATGCTTGGGTTAACTGCAGCACCCCATCTGTAAACTGATCCAGGGAGATATCCTCCAGCTGTGTTAGATCAGGGGTTGAGATGGTGTCATAGTACACCTTCTTGTCTTCATATTCATTTGACATGGTCCTACCATCATCCTTCCTCAGCTGTGCTGGTACTGGGATGCAGTCAAATTTTCTTATCTGATTCAAGGTGAGCATCTGGTATTTTCTTATGCAGTCACTTTGGCCTCATCCTCACAATCAGTCCAAAAATCTTCCAAATGTTTTTGATGTATTGGCTTCCCCATTATTTTCTACATCCTTCCATAGGGGTCATATGATCTAGCTAATGGAAATGGTTGTAGATACATCAGTTTTAGACCACCTATGATATGCTATATGCTCTATGAATCTGAGCACATATACCAACCCATAGACACTAGCAATAGTACTGGGGGTATCTTCTTTTGTGCTTTGTATGTCTCTACTATTGAAGACACTTGTCTCAAAAATTCTATCAGGACCACCCCATCAGTAGGGTACCTGGGTAGCATAAGGGGTTGGTCTTCAAATCCTTCCACTCTCATGTATGAAAATGTGGCATACTAGATGAACCAGGCTCCATGCCTGTATACAAGTTCTTGAGCCTCCATGCTCAGTCTCTTGGTTCTATCTTCTTCCATAGTCCTGACTAGATGCATAGAAAATGCATCATTCACCAATTTGTAATCTTGGAGGTAGTTCTTTCTCTGTAACTAAGGATAGTGATCCCATATGTGGGCATCATCTACATCACCTCCAGCCTTACCCACTGTAGTTAATGCATCAAATGATCCTTTGAAGGCACATGAGTAGACAACATATGAGGTCATATAGAATGAGCATTCTTGACCTCCCAAGTTCTTCATCTGTTCATCCAAAGCATCACTGATGACCTTAGCCCATAATGGCTTGTTATTTGTATAGAGGACCATCTGGATGATTCCAAACATCCAATTCTTGAAATTTCTAGCATGAGGCTGGCCTGTCATCCTGCTGAGCAGGGCAATCATGTATTGATACTCATCATCAAAATTGATTTTGTACATGTGGACGGGCAACTTAGCAGAGGCAGTATAGGTGCTACCCTTAGACCTCCACTGGTACATCCTCTTCCTTACATTCTTCTTGTTGTTATTATACTCTGTTTCCAATTTCTACAGATCCACACTGACCATGTTCTTTCCAACTGGCAAATTGAAAGTGGATGTGATACCCTTAATTGAAAAGTCAGCGTAAACCCTTCCATGCATCTCCACCTTCTTAGTCTAAGGGTTATAGTTTCTGGCACATTCTACTACCAATTCTGGGGTTTCCATGGCATAGGGGAATCTGGTTGCATGCCACATTCTTGATACATATATTGCATCTAGGAGGCTATTATCCTTATCATGATCAATCTTGGATGACCATACTGCTAAATCTGTATCTCCCTGGTGGGTATCCCCAATGATGCCATACTTGAATTGTATCCCCTCGGGTTGAACAAACATGGGCTTAAGAAATTCTACATCAAACCTGTTTTTCCTTACGTCCGCCATGGAATCCTACAATAAACATGACTAGTCTTACCATATGATATCTATATGCACTCATATAACAATTATGAATATCCACGGCATCATGCATACTTTATTCATTATTCATTACTTCATCATGATATACATATTCATAAATTCAAACCCATGGAAAGAGCATACTACCTGGATATGCAGAAAATGACAACAGGAGGGTTTTCAATTACTTACCTGATAACGCTTTACTCCTAGGTTAGATGGGTGATTACAGAAAATGGTTGCAAATGCTAATGATCACCCGCTCCATTATGTTGTAAGATCTTGTCCGTTCACAGGTAGCTCGTATGGGGTTTGACTTCTCTACTCTGTAATTTCTTGTTTTTTCATAAGGTAAATGAAAATAACCTTGGAAAGTTACCTTTAAACTCATCCATAGGGCAGATTAGGGTAAAACTGTGTTAAATTGATCAAATCCATTGATCTTCTGCAGAGAATCCATAGATGATGCCAAGTGTTTGAATTGTATTCGTAGTCGGCGAGAATTCATCTACCACATTTATGTCAATTTAATGTTAGGAACTATGGGAAAGGGGGTGATCTTCGAAAGATCAGGTGATATTCAAAATATGACCCCCTTTGTATAAAATGACCTTCCACCTTTGAGCAGCAAAACTAATGCAAAGGAATTGGGTGATGTGGTCAACGGTTGACCATATGTATATTGGGTCATGAATTTAAGATCAGGGGATGCTCACAATATGATCCCACAAAGTAAAATGACCCCCTTAGGAAACGATCAGGGTGACGTCACAGTGTCGGTGACCTTGTTTAAGCATTGTGTTGTGATGATGTCACTGTCATATTATTGAATATGGTGGGCATCGGATATATACCTCCGAGGGGTAACATGAAATGATGACTTCATCATCAGGGTGATATTCTTAGTTTGTTGGATTTAGATGATGTCATCATCATATTGGCATGGGGTGATATTTTGCGATAAGGGTGATATTCGTAAGATCAGGCTACATAAAAATATGACCCCCACAAAATATATAAATTCATTCGACAGGCAGATAATAGCTATCACGTAAAATTAACATCTGGAGTTCGTAGACCAAGTGATTATTGGGTGATAAACCTATATCGGGGTGATCATACATAATGTGACTGATGTTTGAAATTTGACCCCCTTCCTCAGAATATCAGGTTTGACCGAAACTTTGACTTAACATAACTTTCTCCCCTTAGAGAATTTTGGGGTGATCCAAAAGGCAAACTTGCTTGGAATTTCATGCACTTTCCAACCATGAGGTTGATGATATGAAATACTAACTTTGACAAATGACCTCATCATGGTGACCTATCCACCCCCTTGTAGGGCCATCTGCATGACTTAATTTTACCAGACTGCCAAAAGCCAAAAAAAAGAACAACAAGCCAAAGCAGTAAAAAGTTGGGTCCCTGTTTTGTCAAGTCAAAATGGGGCATGTTGTGTAACCACACAACAACTTGCCACCAAAGAAAACAACTAAATTCCAATGATTCAAGTGATGTGATCACATTCTAACATAGTATTTTAACTCTTTCTAAGTATAAGTATTATAATCTTTCTAAATGATAAGGTTTTCATCATGGCAACAATGCTAACAAAGGATCAGGTGTGTGCAAATGGTTAATTATCCTCATCTTGAAAGTGAGTTGAAAACATGGGTAACTGATGTTAAGATACATAGTTTGGGAACATCCCTCATAGCCAACCTAGATAGAGCCTTATTGCTAGCAGGCATCTATAGCCCTGACAAGGTTATCTAGACAATCCCCCTAAGTAGAGCCCCACTACCAGCAGGTGTCTATAGCCTCAGTAGAGTTACTTAGATGGCCTAATTTTATTTCTTTTTTAGATTTTCAATATTTATCTCTATATTCATATGATGTCATCATGTAAGCTTAGTGTGCAAGGTATGGTCACTTGCTAATTTAGGTTGGAGATTGCATTGGTAGCAAGGAAGTCCCTTTAGATTTTTCACTTAACACCTATACTTGTGTGTTCCATAAACCCAAGGCTGTTAGGCGAGTCATTGTGAAAGAATCACTTTGGTCAAGAAAGGGCACCCTGATGAAAAGATATCACAGACCTGATCATCAACATTTCTCAAAATGAGTCATAACCTATATATTAATTTGTTCTCATCACTTGAATCTTAACAATTTGGCTATTTTCTTTGGGTGATGAGCTGCATCATCTTGACTAACCAAAATAAAACTCAACAAGCAACCAAAAAAAACAAAACCAAACTGTACAAACAACTATACAAATATGCACACTATGATACACATGACTTGCATGACACTATTTCAGGCTTGAAAATAGTGTTTGAGAAATTGTCCATTAACTAGTAATGGGACATCCTCACCGGTTAAGGTCTTTAGCATGTAGGTGCTATCTCCTAAAATTTCTGAAATTTGGAAGGGACCTATCCAGAGTTTATCAAATTTACCATGATCTCCTTTCCTTTCATGTGCTTTGTCCCACATAAGGACTAAATCTGAGATTCTAAAGGCCTTAACTCTAGCTCTTTTGTTAAACCAATGCTTGACAATAGCCTAATGTTTAGCAAATTGGTCGATTGCTTTACTTCTTTTTTCTTCTAGGTGCATCAACTGAAGCAACCAGACTTCTTGTTTATTATTTATGCTTAGGTATTCTTGTGCAAACTACAGTGTGGGGATCTTTAGGTTAATAGGGAGGATAGGATCTACCCCATATACTAGGTGAAAAGGAGAATTTCCTAATGCAACCTTCATCCTAGTTCTATCTACCCATAAGGCATACTTCAATAAGGTGTTCCACTCCCTTGGGTTCTTTTCTATCAATTTCTTTATGATGTTCAATAAATTCTTGTTTGTGGATTCTGCTAATCCATTCCCTTGAGGATAATAATTTGAGGAAAACTTTAAGATGATTCCATGGTCAAAAGCCTAACCTGATAATCTAATTGAAGTAGAGGCAGACCCATTATCACAGACTAAAGCATAAGGAATCCCATACCTAGTTATTATGTTGCTTTCCAAAAACTTGATTACATCCTCATCATTACATGTCTTACTGCTGACAGCTTCAGTCCACCTGGTACAATAGTCAGTGATAGTCAAAACATACCTATGGCCTAAAGATGATGGAGGATTGATTGGTCCTATGAAGTCCATTCCCCATTGAGCAAATGGGCGCATCTCCAGGACTGGCTGCAAAGGCTGAGTAGCATATCTTTCTCTATTTGCAGCAACCTGACACATATGACAACATTTGATGTGTTCAGCAGTATCCTTAAAAATAGTAGGCCAGTAATACCCTGCTCTAAGGATAGCATGAGTGGTGGCTTAGGATGATCCATGTGTAATTCTAAACTTATCATGTAATTATGTTAGCACCTTATCTACTTCTTGCCTTTCCATGCATCTAAGGTATATTCCCTCATAGTTCTTCTTGAAAAGGACTCCTTTTATCATGTATTTCTGTGACCTTATCTTTAAGGCTCTCCTTTGTGAGGCCTACAATCATGAAGGACATCTTCCAGTAATTAGGATGTGCCTGATGTCTGAATACCATTCTCCATCTTTTGCACTTATGACATATTGCTGGCTCATGATGTTAGGATCAATTTCTGATATCATCTGACTCAATTCTTATCCTCTTACTAATTTCATGGGTGTTATGTCCATATCATACTCTTGGAGAACAGTAATCCATTTAGCTCTCTTCTCACCTAGTTCACTTTGCATTAAAAGCATCTTTACCACTGCATCAGGTACTACAACAATCACCTTACTTCTTAAGATGTAATGTTTGAACTTCCTGATTGCTCAAACCAAAGCAAGTGAGTGTCTTTCAACATCCATGTATCTGAGTTCTGCATCTCTGAAAGGGCAACTCATGAAGGCTATAGGCTTTTCTTCTTTAGCCTCATTTCTTTGTGTTAATACTGCTGCAAATGTATGCTCTGAAGCAAATGAGTAAATGTAAAAATCCTTGGTATAATCTGGAATGATCAAAACAGGAGCATTAGATATGGGTTTCTTGATATCTTCAAAAGCTGCCCTAGCTTCAAGTGTCCACTCAATTTTGGCATCTTTCTTGAGCATGGCATTCAATGGTTTGACAATTTCTGCAAAACTAGTAATAAATTTTCTAACAAAATTAATCTTACCAAAGTAAGATTTGAGCTCCTTCTTACTTCTAGGAAGCTGTATCTTCATGATTGATTCTACTCTATCAAGGTCTATGATGATCCCATTTTCTGTTATCAGGTGACCTAGTAACTTCCCTGTGGTTACCCCAAATATGCACTTCTTGGGGTTTAGGGATATTGTATATTGTTCACATTTCTTTAGCACCTTCCTGAGGTCCTCTACATGATTTCCTCTATCTTTAGAGAAAACTCTCAAGTCATCCATGTATATGACTATGCATTTACCAATCAAGCCTCTAAAGGCTATGTACATCGCTCGCTGAAATGTGGCTCTAGCATTTATCAATCCAAAAGGCATGCACCTGTAGGCGAATATTCCCCACTTTGGGGTGAATGCAGTTTTCAATCTATCTATCTTGTCTACCATCACCTGGTTGTAACTAGAGAAACCATCTAGAAATGACATCATCTTTGCACCATTCACAATCTGTAAGACCTCATCCAGAGAATGTAGAGGATAGTTATCCTTCTCATAAGCTCTATTCAAATTCCTGAAGTCTACACACAATCTAATGTGACCATTCTTTTTCCTTACTGAGACCAGGTTGGCCACCCATGTGGAATGTCTCATAGGAAATATGATCCTGGCATTAAGCAGTTTCTTAACTTCTTCAAAAATGATGGGCTCCAGCAATGCATTGACAAGTCTCTATTTCTGTCTAAAAGGCTTGACCTCTGGCTTTAAAGGTATAGTATGGGTGATGATTGATGTATCATAAGTCTTTAACTCATCATATGTCCAAGCAATGACATGGATATAATCCTTAAGTGCTTGTGTTATCCTAGACTTTTCCAATCAGGACATTCCTCTTTTCATCACCCTGTCCAATATTAACTTGTGAATACTCCCCTCCATCTACTTTGGGGAGATCTCTTTGTTTCAATATGTTGTCTAGATCGAATGCTCTTTCCAACTCTATCTTTCCCTTGGGAATTTTGTTACTAGGCAACTCTAGGATTTCTTCTTCTTCCCAAATGTGATCTTCCACATTTCTTTCATCTATGATTTGTGCATCAAAGACATCCCTGTTGGATATGAAGTCTAAAATATGCTAATCATCATCAAATACTTGAAGGTTAGTTACATTATCTGGCACTGAGGGCACTGATACTAATTCGACTGAAAATCTTTTCAAACCAGATATGGACAGTGGTTCCAAAGTACTGGCAGCTTAGGCCAAGGCATTTGCCCTATGATTTTGTTCTCTAGGTACATGGGTGATGTTGAATGCATCAAAATCTTCTATTAGGTCCCATACCCTATGTCTGTAATTAGACAACTTCTTGTAATTACAAGAATATATACCTCTTACTTGTCTTACTACCAATTCTGAGTCTCCATAGACATGTAGAATCTTCACTTTCTTTCTAAGTGCAAACAATATCCCATGAATCAGAGCTTCATACTCTATCACATTATTTGTGCATGGGAATTGCAATCTGTATGCTGCGAAGTAGGATTTTCTAGATGGATCAATAAGATCTATCCCTACTCCAGCCATTTATTTTGATTTGGATCCATCAAACCTAAGGATCCATGGCTTATCTTCAGTTAAAGGCTTATCTGGGCCTTCTCTCTTCTTTTTAACTCTGGCAGCTACACCATTTGATATCCATTTCAACTTTGGTGTTTCAACTTTCTTAAACTTCACCTTATCTGGCTGATGTGAAGTTGATATTGCTCCTTTTCTTTTACCATCAGAAGAAGGATCTTCTGGATTAAGCAACATCTGCATCTTTAGAATATGCAAATAGAGTGAACAAGCAGTTTCTAAATGCGGTGCTTCATGTAACCTGCACCATCTCTCAATCAGGGCATCTTGTGGAGATTTTTATTGTTGTATCATCTCTTGAATTTGCTTTGATAAAAACTCTTCAAACTTGGACAAATTACTGCCCCTATCTTCATCAGATAACTCATAATCTGATTCTACCAAACAATCACTCCCTGGGGTGATTCTCTTTTTACTCTTAGCATTACTCTTGCTACACACTAGAATCTCTTCCATCTAAATAGAATCTTCATCATGATATGTGCATTCTCCTGTTCCTGCGGATGACAAACAAAAATTAGTGTCACTATCACTATCTGTAGAACTTACCACGGATGATGATGATGATGCCTTTCTACATGCTTGTTCCAGTTCCATCATGTCTAAGCAAGCATCACAGGTCTTTTTAGAATGCACCTCATCATGTAACCTACACCATCCTTCAATTAAAATATCATGAACAGGTTTTTTTAACAATTGACATCATTGCACTTCTTTGGACAAGTGCATCTCAAAATTCTTGAAGTGATCTATCTCTATCTCATTTTCAGGGTTATGATCAGGCTCTAAGGTTATTTTTATCATCTTGAAGATTATCATCATGAACATGAACATCATACATGAGGATCTCCTCTATCCTGACTGTCTGAGGTTTGATGGAGTAAACTCTGGGTTCTACATCTACATACATGATCTCATTGGTTTTATTATATTTAGTGATCATGTGCTTCATGCGAGGTTTAGTATCTATTCTTATTTGATTAGGTATCCCTTTCCAAGGCAACCACATGTGACTAAAATCAGTGGACATGTATCCATTGAGGTTTTTCAACCAGTCTCTACTGAGTAACATCCCATAAGTATCAGGTATGTCGACTACTTGAATATAAATGTAGTACTAGATTCTTGGATCTGATGCTAACTGCATATGAATGTGAGTTAGTTCTCCTACTACACTCACCTCTATTTTATCTAATTGTGTTACTGATGTAGAGGTAGGAGGACCAAAACTATCCTCAATAACATTAACAAATCAAAGAACTAATCCAATTGCTTTGGTCAGGTTGAAGAGAACATTAATACATATTTTTCCTCCAATTTTCATGAAGATCCAATGGTAGGGGAGAAGGTTATGATTTTATTCCCAAAACTGCAAACCCTAGGCAGTGTTCAGACCTGCCCTCACCAGAATTGCAATATCTCTCACAAAAATTAATACAATTATACCAAACCAAAATAATTGTAAACTAGAAACACATATCTTTCCATCCATCTATTATATGCATCAATGTGAGGCTGTACCAGGCCATACCATGCATATTTTCAGACTACATTTTCAGAAAATTAAACTCTACAGACCTACACTCAATAAAAATGCCATAACTTATTCAAATCTTAATGAAATTTGATGCAACAAAAATAAATGGAAAGTAGACTCAATATTCTTTCCATCCATACCACATTATGGTCATATAAAATCCATACAAATCCATACCAATCTCTGAAACAACAGTTTAACATTCAGAAATGCAGAAACAAGGATATCTTTTATTGATATCACATCAAAATGTAACAACCCACATTCCCCAACCTTCTCCTCTCTACCTTCACAAATGGATACAAGGCCTTTTAAAGGCATTACATCATGACTCCTCACATTCCAACTAATTTCTAACTGCCTATCAACGCCTAGAACCAAAATGACCTTTCATATTCCAAGTTTACATCATTTACACAAATTTGAACTTAGACCTCTTTTAGTGACTTTAATAAAAGGAAAAATGACTTAATTTATCTCATTACATTGTTGAATCATCAAAGTTCAATCAAATTCCTATGAAAGCATCAGTTTGTCAAGGTGCTCCTGCACCATACAACCAACCAACAAAGATTTCCAAGTCCCTTGGAAATGTATCTGCAAAACAAAACTACCTTTTCCTGCATCTCTGTCTGTCTCTTGATCTTTAGCTTTATGCTTCAAATCTTCACATCAATGGCTAGTGACCAACCAACCAACAAAATCAAACTACCATCAATTTTAGAGCTTCTTCAGGCTCCTACTCCCATCAGTGGAGTACTCTTCAGTCAGGTATCCATCTCTCTCACTGCTTCACAACAAACCAACTCACCAAACCATTCATCTCACCCAATAGGAGATCTTGGTGATGCACCTACCACTCTCTCCTCAATGGTTTCTCTCTACACCCTTATCTAGCCTAATCTCCATTAGAGAATGGTCATGACAGACCTCATCTTGTCTGCCCACACACAATCTCAGAAAACATCCTTTTGCAGCTAGATGGACCAAGCACCTGCAACCAAACAACTTAGAAACAAAATAATGGTCACCAACACAACTCTTCAGCTTTCCTTCAATTCTTTACCTACCTTCTCAGTGACAGGAAACAAATACATACCACCCAATCTTTCGCCAGCTCTAATACCAATCTGATGCAGAGGTAGGAGGACCAAAACTATCCTCAATAACATTAACAAATCAAAGAACTAATCCAATTGCTTTTGTTAGGTTGAAGAGAACATTAATATATATTTTTCCTCCAACTTTCATGAAGATCCAATGGTAGGGGAGAAGGTTATGATTTTTTCCCCAAAACTGCAAACCCTAGGCAGCGTTCAGACCTGCCCTCACCAAAATTGCAATATCTCTCACAAAAATTAATGAAATTATACCAAACCAAATTAATTTTAAACTAGAAACACATATCTTTCCATCCATCTATTATATGCATCAATGTGAGGCTATACCAGGCAGTACCATACATATTTTCAGACTGCATTTTCAGAAAATTAAACTCTGCAGACCTATGCTCAATAAAAATACCATAACTTATTCAAATCTTAATGAAATTTGATGCAACAAAAATAAATAGAAAGTAGACTCAATAATCTTTCTATCCATACCACATTATGGTCATATAAAATCTATACAAATCCATACCAATCTCTGAAACAGCAGTTTAACATTCAGAAATGCAGAAACAAGGGTATCTTTTATTGATATCACATCAAAATGTAACAACCCACATTCTCCAACCTTCTCCCCTCTGCCTTCACAAATGGATACAAGAAATTTTAAAGGCATTACATCATGACTCCTCACATTCCAACTGATTTGTAACTACCTATCAACACCTAGAACTAAAATGACCTTTCATATTCCAAGTTTGCATCATTTGCAACTTTACAATTTTGCATCATTTATACAAATTTGAACTTAGACCTCTCTTAGTGACTTTAATAAAAGGAAAAATGGTTTAATTTATCTCATTACATTGTTGAATCATCAAAGTTCAATCAAATTCTATGAAAGCATCAATTTGTCAAGGTGCTCCTGCACCAGTTACTTTCTTCAATGACTTAGCAGGATGTAGCCCTAAGGCATTACATATGGACAGGGGCACTACATTGGTAGATGCTCCTGAATCTACTAAGCAATTAAGCAAATTTTTACTAAACATCCTTACAGTAAGGAGAAAAGGAGGTGACTCACTTTTGTCTCTATACAGGGTCATATGTGAAGTCTCTGCAGCCTGAATAGTGGCTGGGATTTTGTGTTTAGCATTAACATCCCTAGCAACATGATCCTTATTCCCTGTTTGACCTAAGGTATGACTATCCTCCTTTGAAGCAGGATCATCTAAGGATTTTATGAAAGCTTTCTTGATAACTGGGGTTTTAAGTAATTCTGATAATGACAAGTTGATTTTGATCTTTTTTATTTCATCTGCCAAATATGTGACTAACGTATCAGACTTAGGAGGCATATTACCAGCCCTTGGTGCTGTATTTTGAGGTGCTAAGTATTAAGCACTAACCTTAGGAAATCCAGGGTTATTGCTTGCCTTAGGATCAGGAGAAGTGATGAAATTATTTGGAGGCAAGGATGTAGTCAAAGGACCAGTAGGTCTATTTGAGTTATTCCTCATGTTATAATTATGCCTACCCTGATATTGTTGTTGATAAGCATGTACCTCCTCATGTTCAGTTGATGGCTCATTTTCATCCTCAAATGGAAAGACATAGTTAGACTCAAAAGCCATGGCTGATTCTTCACATGCTAAGGTGTAATCCTGATGAGGATGGTTGGTAAAACTTTCTAGCACTAAGGCAGAATCATATCCATAGGGGACAATTTCATTTCCTTCCACACAAGGTAGATTACCTGAAGTATTGGACACCTCAGTTTGGAATATATTGGCAGCAATCCTAAACTATGGACAATCCAGCTCCGCATGAGCATTGGTGTTATGTATCATGCACTAATTTGCAAGGGCTGCCTCTACCAGGTTCACTCTAGTGGTCTGCTTAGGTTCACTCTGAGGCTGATTATCTAGGGGTGATGGTAGAGAACCATTGTTTGGCCTAGTGTTCCACACTCTAGGCTATCTAGGAGGATTATTATTGCCACTGTTGTTATTGTATCCCGTATCAGGATAATTAGGTCTATCATTAGCGTATCCTTTGTTCTAATTTGGTTAAAAATAGAAATTATGACTCCTCAAGTGAGTGATCTTAGTGGTGAGTTTCCTCAACTATGCTGATATCTCTTTAATTTCTTCCTTCTCCTCTTGCACTTTGGCTACTACATTTTCTGTTTGAGGTTTGAAAAAGGAAGATCCATTGTTATTATTATTAGATTGTTCTACAATCTGAGGTACCTGTGTATGCCCTAGATATTGTAACATCTAACCATTTCCATTTGGAGGTGGCATGATACTGAGTGGAGGTATATGTAAAGGACTTGGCATTACAGCTAGAGGTATCATGGCTCCATTAGTCTGTTGTTGAGTAGGATATGTAGGATAAGCAGGGAGTGTTGGAAATGCAACATTAGGTGTTGGAGCAGGGATTAGTTGTTGACTGACTTTGATAGCTTCTGCAAAAGCTCCTGTCAAAGTTGTGACACCAAGATGTGCTCTCCTGATAAACATAGAAGTCAAGGGATCTAAAGCTGAGTAATATATGCTCCTAGCAGCTTCATCTATTATAGTATAGAGAGCAACTAGCTTAGAAAGCATCTTTTGGAACCTCGCATTGAAGTTAGCAATAGGTTCTCCTTCAAATCTCTTGATTGTGGCAAATAGGTGATAATTCATTGAAGGATCTATAGGTATTTTTAATCTATCCTTAAAGGCTTTTTCTAAAGCAGCCCATGAACTGACTGAACCTTGACCAAGGTTGATATACCAATTATATGCCTCTTCCCCTAAGGAAAATGGAAATAACCTACATACCACATCCTGATGTTCAATTCTAACCCTACAACAAGCTTCCTTGAAAATTCTAATGTGATCATCAGCATCCTGATATGGATGATATTTTGGACAAATCTTATCAGGATTTTTAGGCAAAGCATGATATGTATTGAAGGTTAGAGGTGACTCTACTGTAAAGAATGACATTGTGACTAGTGGAGGTTGGACCTGAGGTGTGACAGGTGGTCCTGTAGGTGTTTATAACTCGATAGGAGTTACAGGAGTACGTTCTGGAGAAGCTCCTGATGCACTAGAATCAAGAGAATGATGAATATCTATCGTTCTAGGTCTTAATCCCAGGATAGGCAATTCTTCAAAGAGTCCACTGGATCTAGACCTGGTATTTGGCCTGAGAGCTAGGATTTCTTAAATTTAAGGAGAAATTGGTTGGTTATTGTAAAGATCAGTTGAAACTCCCTAGTAAAGGCTACATTTATGATTAGAAGTTGAAACTGACTGGATATTTATGCAATATTTGTAGAAATGATGCAAATATGGGGTGATATGAGACTTTGCAACACAAGCAACCAGATATCAAGTTTCTTAAGAAGATTACCTCAAAGCCTTAGCAAAAGACCTGAAATAGAGCCTATCTTTGAAAATTCATGATGATCAACCACAAAGCTTGCAATATTTATGCCTAATTTTGAAAACTTCACAAAGGACAAGCATACACGGACTTAAAATAGCAAATCATTGTATATGACTTGAAATACAGAGCTATTTGAATGTTATCTTACTGTCTGCATCATCAAATCTGACAAACCTACTGATGATGAAAGGGCCCTCCTTCTAGCACCAATTTATGTTGATGATGATTATTAGTCATAACAACATGCATAAAAATTTATACATCAAACCTTTATTATCTTGTAACGTACGATCAACTTAGGATAAGTTGATAACTCCAAGTCTCCGTTGATCAAGTCATGATCGTCTGACATTACTCAGAGGTTGATGTGACATGTTGTTTCCCATTTCAAGGGGCCTTACGTTTGTTTGAATGATTAGTAGATTCTGTTTCTTGTACATATACTCCACAGAGATGTTATTGCTACTCTATTTCCAAAGATAGCTGATATATTTGTAAGTTTGATCAATTCTTCTGGTTATTGATCATCCTGAACCTGTTCTTTCTTCTACACAGTATATTTACTCAAATGATGTGTCTATAAGTAGATATATGCATGAATTTCTTGGATTTATGTGTGAATTTGCATGATATCTGTCAATTTAACATGCTTTAACTCTAAATATGCTATGTATTTCCAATTATCTACGAGATGTCAGCATATTTCATGTTATTTGCTTTTAATTCTCTATTATTTGCAATTATGGTGATGAATTATTCTAAAATTGAAAGAAATTTAAATGAATCCTTCTGATTTTGGTGAATCTTTAGCCATTGAACCACATACATACAAGATACATTCATGAGGAGAAGAAATCAAACCATATTTTCACCAGGATGTTCCACAGCTAGATATAGATGATGCTAACTTCAAAGGATAATGAAAGGAAACAACACATTCAGATTGACAAGCACTCCAAGGGACGCAGCTGATCAAAGCATGTATCAAGATTTCAAACATAGATTACTCAGGATTTATGATGATTTGTAATCAAATTGTCTTCTCTTTCATTAAGTATGCATAACATGTACATTTACAATAGCTTTGAAATGAGTCCTGATGTTTCAGCAATTAAATTTCAATTAATCTTCTGAATATCCAAAATATGGCACCCCTGCACCTTTTATAGAATAAGGTGAGGGAGCAGTTACAAATGACCTACAGTTAGGATTTTTCAATTAAGATCAACGGTAGATAATCCTTCTTTGACTCAGTCAACTATCCTTCGTGGCATAGGTTGCCAGCTAGAAACCATCTAGGTAACTCATTATCCTATGAGTACATGATGCATATGTCTTCTTTGTGTTGCATCTTCATTCATTCTTCAGGTTCCTCCCCTTTATCTTCTTCCTCTTCATCATGATCATCATGATCATCACTCTCTATATCACTATCACCCTGATGAACATCATCCTGTATATGGACCTTCATTGCCATCCTGATATTCTCATAGGCTTGTACTATTTTGTCTACCTCCCCGCCATCTTGAGTTTTGGCTTTTGTAATGGCATGCTTATGAGACTGGAATTGAGCTTTAATTGCCTCCAGCTTAGCTTTTTTGCTATTCAGTGTCTCATTATAATTGTCTACCTTGACCTTGATCCTCATGATCTTGTTCATCACCTCTTCTGTCAAGTGGGTGAGGGGGTCATCAGCCACCAATTGGAAATTATCATGCAGTGCCTTGATGGAAAAATTTGCATCTTGGTTTTCTATGTTTCCCTCTACTTTTCCCTCCAATGCTTCCAGTATCTCTGCTTCATACGCCATCATATTGTGCAGACTTATACTGATATCCCTAAGCTTGCCACTACATTTCTTCAGGATATCACATTCGAACATGATATCCTCATACCAGATGTCTATCAGCAAGGCATTGTTATTATTCAGTACTCCATTGTTTATTAGAATTTGAAGATCAATCCTCTTTATTTCATTCAAAGCAGTTAGGTCCTTTTCCAATTGGAATGACCTTCTCCCTATTTCATTCTGTATTTTATCTACCTTTCTCTTGAAACTGCTTAGAGAATTTCACCTCTGTAAAGAGGTTCTTAAAACTTCTTCATCTCTTGTGAGGGCTGACAGGATCCACTTCTCCATTATCATGGCCTCATGTTTCATGAGGTCTAACTTATTAACCTCCTCCTGGGAGATGACAGTCAATGAGACTGCTAGATCCGCTGGTGTACTATCAGGGTTAATCAACCCCTTTATACATGAATGCAACTGAGCAATGTACTCCTTATGCTATTTATTTTTCTCTTTCTCCTTGACCCTTTGGGTCAAAGAATCAATAATATCTTTCTCCTCCTAACCCTCTTGGTCTTCATTATCAAAACCCAAATCAACAGTTGTGATTTGGAACTCTTCTAGGGTGATTTTTCCCTTCTCCTTTTCTATAGTGGGAAGTGCTACTTGGGTTGTCCTTCTTCCTGTAGTAGGATCTCTTCTGACAGCCAATGTCAATCTGGCTTTTCTCTTTGGCTTCATGGTAGTCTCTGCAAACCAGGTAGAAACATCAAATTCTTGAATTTCAAAACCTTGTTTCGTACCTATTTCCTTCTCCAGCCATCGAGGCACTTCATCTATAGAGCCTTGTTGTCTTTTGTCATCATCATGTTCACCTTGACCTCTAATATTTGTCTCTATTCTGGCTAGAGAAGGTGACTTCCTAATTTCTTCCTCATGTTGTTCCTCATGAGGGGTATCCTGTTCCATTTCTTCCTGTTGAGGAACTTCTTTTTGTGGGGGAGGATCCTGTGGAGTATCCACATGACAATCTTGTGCTTGATCCAGCATTACCTCTTTCTGAATTTCATCCACCTTAGTATGTCCCTCATCTTGAGGCATATTTATATCTGTGGATGTTTGTGTGTTTGGGCCTGGTGCATCACCTTGATCTTGGGTCACATTTTGTTCCTCACCTGATGCACCAACACCTTGTGTCTTAAGGTCTTCATGACCTAATTTATCTATTTCTCATGTATCTACTTAAGTCCGATTGGCATCATCCCCTGAGGTATCTTTATCACCCTCGCCCTTTTGTTGGACTTCAACTATTTTTGGCTCAGTTGGTATCTCCTACTGTTGCTAGCCCATATCTAGAGCATTGCTCTCTACCTCTGCCTGCTTGGCTTCTTTAATTTTCTCTGTTATATTAGGTGCACCTACTTTGTTTTTAGGGCTCACATCCTCCCTGTATGTCAAATCTATAATGGCAGGGCTAGTCACCTAATCTACTAACTTGTCAAGTCTGATTTGTTGGGCTACCCTCTCTGGGCTACTCTCCTTCTCTTCTTGTGTTGTTTGCTTCAACTCTTCCAACACCGACATCTGTACTAATGGGGTCCTATGTGGGGTCATGCGCGTACTGGAGGCAAGGGTCTCCATCTTCTCAAAGGCTACACTTTGCACCACTTCATCATCTGAGAGGTCTACGTTGTCTTCCAATGAGAAAGGACCACCCTGACCTGATTTGGAGGTTTCTTTTGTCTGCTTCTCTGCCCTTTCTATCTTAAACTTGATAATGGTGGGAAGTGGCACATCATGCTACATCTCTTTCCTAAACACTTCACCACCAGTTCCCCTTAATACTATAGAGTTAGCCTTGATATCACCCCTCATAGATGTTCTTTGCTTCTTAGGTGGTGATGTCAACGACATCACCCTCCTCTTCTTGCTAACCATCATCAGGTCATCACATGCAGGCTCTTTACATATCAGCTCTTCCTCAAGAGGGATGTCTTCTTCTATATTCTATTGTGAGGCTCGGCCCCCATCCTGTACTTTTGTAGTCTCTACAACTGGCCTCAGGATTCTTTTGGTCTTTGGTTTATCCATCAAAGGTGGTGCAGATGAGGTAGATGCTTGTCCTGATGTTGATGCACCTGTAGCTGGTATAGCCATTCTCTTAATTATCACCCCCTTAGGCTCATCATCAGTCTTCTTTCCTCTGGGGGGACCTTTCTTCTGTTTTTGGGTAGGTAGCCTTTCTCCATTGGATTTTCTTTTCTCACCAAGGAAGTCATCATATTCCTCATCTGGGATCTCCTGCCTTTTCTTCTTGGTGTCCACTGTAATAGCCAAACCTCTTTTCTTCAATCAATTTATTTGTTCATCTATCCATACTTGGGTTAACTGCATCACCCCACCTGTAAACTAATCCAGGGAGATATCCTCCGGCTGTGTTAGATCAAGGGTTGAGATGGTGTCATAGTACACCTTCTTATCTTCATATTCATTTGACATGGTCCTACCATCATCCTTCTTCAGCTGTATTAGTACTGGGATGTAGTCAAATGTCCTTATCTGATTTAGGGTGAGTCTCTGGTATTTTCTTCTTCTCACTTCTGCCTCATCCTCACAATCAGTCCATAAATCTTCCTGATGTTTCTGATGTATGGGCTTCCCCATTATTTTCTGCATCCTTCCATAGGGGTCATATGATCTAGCCAATGGAAATGGCTACAGATACATCATTTTCAGACCACCTATGATATGCTCTATGCTCTGTGAATTTGAGCACATATACCAACCCATAGACACTGGAAATAGTACTGGGGGTATCTTCTTTTGTGCTTTGTATGTCTCTACTATGGAAGACACTTGTCTCAAAAATTCTATTAGGACCACCCCATCAGTAGGGTACTTGGGTAGCATAAGGGGTTGGTCTTCAAATCCTTCCACTCTCATGTATGAAAATGTGGCATACTAGATGAACTAGGCTCCATGCTTGTATACAACTTCCTGAGCCTCCATGCTCAGTCTCTTGGTTCTATCTTCCTCCATAGTCCTAACTAGAAGAATAGAAAATGCATCATTCACCAATTTGTAATCTTGGAGGTAGTTCTTTCTCTGTAACTGAGGATAGTGATCCCATATATGGGCATCATCTACATCACCTCCAGCCTTACCCACTATAGTCAATGCATCAAATGTTCCTTTGAAGGCACATGAGTAGACAACATATGAGGTCATATAGAATGAGCATTCTTGACCTCCCAAGTTCTTCATCTGTTCATCCAAAGCATCACTGATGACCTTAGCCCATAATGGCTTGTTATCTGTATAGAGGACCATCTGGATGATTCCAAACATCCAATTCTTGAAATTCCTAGCATGAGGCTGGCCTATCATCTTGCTGAGCAGGGCAATCATGTATTGATACTCATCATCAAAATCAAATTTGTACATGTATTGACAAATCCTTCCTTTTTGGAACTTTTAACTTTGCTAAACTTTACTCCCTGGCACCTTTTTCATGCTTTATCGGCAAATGTTAACATTTGTGAACTTATTTTGCCTTTTTACCAGCCTTGTTGGCAAATACGCCTTCTTCACGAACTAGCCATTTCTCACCCTTTATCAGAAAAATGTTGACTTGTCGAACTATCTTCCTTATCACCTTATCAGTGATTTTAACCTTTTACAAACTAAGCATCTTTGCCCTTATCGACAATTCTTTGCTTTTTCTAACTCCACCTTCTTCCTTAGTTTCTGCCTTTTGTCGGCAAATTGGAGGAAAACCAAACTTTGACTTTTCCCCCTTCATAGCTCCCTTTATCACCTTATCGGTGAAATGAGAAAACCCTAAACTTATGAAAAGTTTAGTTTTTGGCCGGTTTACTGATATCTATGCCTTAGTCTCTTTTATCTTTATTGGTAAACTAGCCCATTTTAGAACCAAGAGCCTTGGATGCCACTTTATTTATTATCACCAAAAGGGACCCATGCCAAACCAACTTTACCTTAGCCATTTCCTTCTATCAGAAAACTAGTCATCATGCGAACCTTCAGTTGGTGAACTTGTAGGTTTGCCAACCTCCAACTTCACCAACAAAGCCATCCTTTAACTCTTCTTTGTCTTCGCCACCAACTGTCTCCTTTGCACTACTGTCACCTTATCGAGGAATCGGCAAACCCCAAACTTCAAAAAAGTCCATGAGTTCAGAAAAGGGCCGATTTTCTAACCAAAGGCAAAGATGGAAAATAATCTAAGGAAGAAACCACCCTTTTGACCAAGGCAAAAACACAAAAGGCCAAACTTTGACCAAGCATAACTTCTTCATTTTGAGGAATTTTGAGATGGTTCAAAAGGAAAAGTTGCTTAGAATTGAATTCTCTATCCAATGGTGACATCTTCTAGAAATGTTTTACAAGACTTCAAGATGTTTTGGGGGCAAAATGGTCACAATGGGAACTAGTTTTTTCTAGGCTCCAACAGTGGCTCAAGTTGGGGACGTGTGACAAGTAGTGTCATAGTAGGGATTCAGATCTCTGGACAAACAAAAAAGGCACAAAATGAATAGGGGAAACAATATGAACATATTTACAAACATATATACAGGAAAACATAGTCAAAGACTATATCAAAATTTTACGACACTGCAGGCTAACCCTGTAGAAAACTAATGCAACCACTTGTCTCTGTCAAAGACAAGCTGAATGAAGGAGTTGATCTCCCTCAAACCAAATTTGCAATCTTTACCTAGCTACAACAACTGAAGGATTCCCTCAGCATGCACTAATCTGCAACATATACTTATTGAGCCAAGGTCAACTTCACTAATAAAACCATTACTACATGGCAACCACAAAAGATAGGTACTTGACCTATTCATATCCATATCATGCTTGTTCTAGGTAGAAAGGGGTGCAACACTAAAATTCAAGTCAGCAACAAAAGGAATAAATGAAGACAAATCTCCATTATCATGTGTCAAGCTATCATACATGCTAACCTCCTCATGCAAATTGAGAGAAAAAGAGAATACCTCCAATTCACATGGCAAAGAAAACTATGCCTGAGTGTACTGCTGATCCACAAGAGAAGGCACTTCATCTTGTAGAGAAAACTGAATGGTTCCAGCTCAGTCATATCTTCAAGTTGGGCTACAACATGTTGAAATTTAGGCATAAACATGCCTCGCTGCTCATTCACATCAATGTCCCACACAAAGAACTCAACCGCTACTACAGCATCAACACATTCAAGAGCTAACAAGTCTTTCACATCAAAATGAAAGCACTCATATTCATTTGTAACTCCATCAAGCTCTTGAACAAAATTTTCATACGAGTTGCTACATATTTCACATTCTGAGTCATAAGCATGACCTAGGCTGCAACTCAAAACATCAGCACATAAATCAATATTGTGAGACACTTAAAATAAAGAACCATGTTCTTCCAATTGTCTCTCTATTTTATTTTCACTCAAGCAACTTGTTGTGTCATAATCACTACTGCAAACAGACTGATGACACACTTCTTTTTCTTCCACATTCATTTTTGTTTTATTTCCTTGTGGCTAAGGTAAAGCACACTCTGCATGAGGAAAACAGCATACCTTGCACCAAAGAAATAGGTTCTCATATGTGTCCATATGATCACCATCCTCAAAATCTAGGGCAAGCTCTTTAGACTGAAACTCCATGGCTGCACCAACAACTATCTCTGATTGGGTATCCTCATGTGCAACCACCTCCACATCTCCCTCAGGCCAATAATCATTGATTGCCTCATCACATATAGGAACAAAGGAGGGCAATACATCAAACAAGAAACAAGTTCCTTGCTCACTGTCCACTTCATTTACTTGTGCACAATCTTCATAATCAACTTTACAAGTTGATTCAACTTGTTGCTCATTTATGCACACATCATCCTCATTGTTTATTGAACCACATACCTCAACATTAAGCTGAAAGTCACCACTATTTTCATCATTTTTACTGTTACTTGATGAACAATCTAGTTGGAGGAAAGTGCATACACTAACCTCATCATCTGTATCACTGTCATATGATGTACTACCTTCTACCTTTATCTTTCTGACTACACAATCATCATCTGATGTTGCATTCATCTAAATGTGGTGCAGTCATGGTACGAGGGTTCACAGAATGAACTGTCCAGACCATGAAGAAAGAGTAAACACAATGAAAACAACTCAGGGAATTGGAAGAAATACAGATTCAGTCATTCAATATATCATAGAATTCAAATACAATTTGGTCAACAACATGCGGGCTTACAACTAGGCTCAAAGGCCTGATTACATACATGCGCAAGATAAAGCTTTGAAGCTCCTTCACACAAAATCCAAACTAAGAATTATGAATCAATTGCTAACTGCTTTCTTAAAGATCTATTACATCTATATATATTATTTCCAGACAAATAGGTTCCTCCGTGTTAGCCAAGGAAGGTCACAAACTCCAATGAAGAGTTGTAATGTGTTCACAGATAGGTCAGACCTAAATGCATAGAACACTTCCTCCAATGAATGGAACAAACATGCAGACCCTTGGGGAAGGTCATCCATGAACCAAGGGACATTGAATGGTGTGTCATTGAGATCCGTAAGTCAAGGAATGATCTGCGAGCCTTCTCCCTTAGCTGATTGTTAGGAACTGTTAGAATGCTCTGCTCTGAGAAAACAGTCAACTTCTAATAGTGATAACTTTCGGGTAACTAGTCCAAATACTCTGAATTTTTTATATGATGTAGATTAATGTAGGCAGGTGCTAAGTCTAGATCCGCAAGATGTGAAATGCCAAACCAGACCACAAGATGAAACTACTTTTGACTGAACTGCCTAAACTGAACTGGAAAATGAAAAAACTGAAATGCAAAAAAACTAAAATGCAATTTTTTTTGGTTGATGCAAGATTGCTCTTGAACCAGGGAGGCTCCTACATTAGACATCTAAGGTTTGAAAAAATGAGTCCCTCACTTTGCTGGGGCTAGGGGAGAACCAAGATGATCCACCTCAGCCTAAGAAATCCATGATGAATCTTCTTCCGGTCTGCCTTTCCACTTCACAAGATATTCTTTGTATTGTCTTCCTCTAGTGTTGCGTCCAACTCTACTATCTAAAATGTCTTCAATCTGTTCTGGTGCCTTGTGTGGTAATTACTTCTTCAAGTCTTCTTCCATGCTATCACTGAATTTTGCTTCATGATACTTATATAGACCTGCAATATTGAAAATAGGTGAAATACCCAATGTCTTTGGTAGCTCTACTTCATATGCATTTCGTGAATTGAATTTCCTTAGTATCTTACAAGGTCCAAACTTCTTCATCTTCAACTTGTTATATGTCCCAACTGGAAATCTTTCTTTTCTCAAGTACACCATTACTTCATCTCCCACTTCAAATTCCTTATCTCTTCTCATCTCATCAACCTTCTCTTTGTACCTACTATTCATGTTCTCCAAATGCTTCTTCACCTGATTATGCACTATCTTCATGTGATCTACAAATTCTTCTACTTTTGCACTTCTCTTTTCCTCTATACCAATGTTCCTCAATTCTGCAACTCCTCTAGGATTTACTCCGGTAACAATCTCAAAAGGTGTTCTTCTCATACTCTTGTTTAGTAAATTATTGTATGCAAACTCTACTTGTGAAAGAATCAAATCCCAACTTCCGGCTTTCTCTCCAACCAAACATCTCAACAAGTTTCCTAAACTCCTATTTAATACCTTTGTCTATCTATGTGTCTGTGAGTGAATAGTTGAACTGAACTTCAAATCTGTCTTCATCTTCTTCCAAAGTATCTTCCAAAAGTATCCAACAAACTTTGTATCTCTGTCTAAAACTATACTCTTAGGTACTCCATGCAATCTCACAATCTCCTTGAAAAATAGGTTACCGACATGCACTGCATTAGCTATCTTCTTACAAGGTATGAAATGAGCCATCTTTAAAAATCTGTCAACCACTACAAATATTGAATCATGTCCCCTCTGTGTCTTAGGCAATCCCATTACAAAATCCATGCTTATGTATTCCCAAGGTCTCTCTGGTACTGTCAAAGGTTTATACAATCTAGTGTTTTGAATGCTCCCTTTTGCAACTTGACACACTCTACAACTCTGTACAAATCTCCAAACATCCTAATTTATCTGAGGCCAAAAGTAGTTTTCACTCATCAAAGCCACTATCTTATCAATGCCAAAGTGTCCTGCCAATCCACCACTATGCTTCTCCTTGATCAAATTATCTCTCATTGAACTTCTAGGTATGCACAACTGACTTCCTTACATGCTTTCCAAGGTTCTAAAAAATTAGTGTCTCCCTCATACATGTTCTTCAATTCATCAAAACCCAACACTTCCACTCTCATCTCGGTCAACAATTTTCTTCTTCTACTCAATACATCAGCAACTTTGTTTGATTTTCCACTCCTATGCTTCAACACAAAAGTATAACTCTGCATGAACTCTACCCATCTCATATGTCTCTGATTAAACTTACCTTTACTATTTAAATATTGCAAAGCTTGATGATTTGTATACAACACAAATTCCTTAGGCAACAAATAATGTCTCCACTCTTCAAGGCTTGAATTATGGCATAAAACTCTTGATCATAAACTGAATATCTCCTTGCATGATTCAACTTCTCACTGAAATAAGCTACAGGTCTACCTTCTTGACTTAATACTACTCCAATCGCATTTACACTTGCATCACAATCAACTTGAAATACCTTATTGAAATCCAGTAATGCCAAAATAGGTTGCTCTATCACTTTCTGCTTCAACAACTCAAAATTTTTGTCTACTCTTGATGTCCACTTGAAATCTTTTCTGTCACCTCTCATTGTCTCTGTCATAGGGTTACAAACTGAACTAAAATTTTTGATGAACTTCTAGTAGAAACTAGCTAATCCATGAAATGATCTAACCTCTCCAATGCTCTCCGGTGTAGGCCATTCAATAATTGCTCTCACTTTCTTAGGGTCCATCTTTAATCCTTCTTCATAAATCACAAATCCCAAATATACCAACTCTTCCTTCATGAAACTACACTTCCTGATGTTTATCAGCAATTTCTCTTCTCTCAAGCTCTGCAAAACTTGTCTAATATGCCACAAATGTTCTTCTTTTGTCTTACTAAAAATTAGAATATCATCCAAGTATACAATCACAAACTTACTCAAGAATTTCTTTAGAACTTCATTCATCAACCTCATGAAAGTACTCGGTGCATTTGTCAATCCAAAGGGCATCACTAACCACTCATATAATCCTTCATTTGTCTTAAAAGCAGTCTTCCATTCATCTCCTTCTCTGATTCTGATCTGATGGTATCCACTCTTTAAATCTATCTTTGTGAAATATCTTGCTCCACTCAAACAATCCATAATATCATCCATTCTAGGTAAAGGAAATCTGTACTTAACTGTGATCTTATTTATTGCTCTCGAGTCAGTACACATTCTCCATTCTCCATCCTTCTTCGGTGCTAACACTGCAGGTACTGTACAAGGACTTAAACTTTCTCTGATCAAACATTTCCTCAACAATTCTTGTATCTGTCTATTCAGTTCTTCATTCTTTGTCAGTGTCATCCTATGTGTTGCTTTCTTAGGCAAACTTGCTCCTGGTATAAGATCCAGGTGATGACTGATACTCCTTATAGGTGGTAATCCTTCAGGTACATTATCTGATATGATGTCTTCATACTTTGTCAGCAACTCTCTTATCTCCTCTGGTTCAGTCTCTCTCTTCAATATTTCAAGCCTTTTAGGAATCAAGGCATAACACATACTTTCCTATTTCAAACCATCCAAAAATTTCCTTCCATCTACCAAACAGATTCTAGCATTCCCACATACCACATCTTTAGTATCATCCTCCCAAGGAATCAAAGTAATTCTTTTTCCATTTGTTGTTATAGTATATGTATTCTTTCTCCCATCATGTATATCTTTTCTATCATACTGCCAAGGTCTACCCAACAAGATATGAAAAACATGCATATGCATAATATCACACAAGACTTCATCATGATAAGGTCCAATATGAAATTTCACCAAACATTGTTCACTCACCAGTACCTTATGATCATCCTGAATCCATGCTATCTGATAGGGCTTAGGGTGTTTCAATCTTTCCAACTTCAGCTTGTAGACACCCTAAAATGACCAAGTCGTCACACTACTTGCATTTTATCTAATTCTTCTAATCACCTGCATTTCAACGTTAATTAAATAATCTATTTATTTAATTAATTTTACCAAATTCTTCTAAATCACATACTTTCAACATTAATTAAATAAATTCTCTTTATTTAATTAATTAAATCAAATTCTTCTACTATTCTTCCACAATTAAATAATTTTAATTATTTAATTAGATAATTATCTTCTTTCTAAATTTCAAGTCTCCATTAATGAAATAATTTATATTATTTAATTAAATCATTATCCTCTTTCAAATTTCAAGTCTCCATTAAATAATTTATATTATTTAATTAAATCATTATCTTCTTTCCAAATCTCAAGTCTCCATTAATTAAATAAATCCCATTATTTAATTAATTCATCACAAATTCCCCCTTATCCAAATAATTAAATAATTCCTAATTAGTTAATTAAATCAAATTCATTCTTCCAAATTTAAATAAATCAAATCAAATTTATTTAAATCCTCTCAATCTCTAAAAATAAAATAAACCAAATATTTTATTTATTCTTCCAAATCATGCACAACAATTAAATAAATCTATTTATTAGTACTTGCTTTCGGCTGGTACTATTGCAATGAGTTCAACTTATCTAGTTATTAATCTATTGATTGCAAACCAATCAAAAGATAGGATTATATTTCTTGTCGGGCAAATTTAATTTAAATTTGTACTTTTCCTATGTGAACATGATAAATTTTTAACAAAAAATTATTTAGAAATGATTTATCTGTATTGTCATTGGCTAAAAAAAAATGACCTCTTCTCTGCGGATTGTCAGTTTGTTGGGAGAGTGCAACAGAAAACTATAAATGCGGAGAGAATTTTGATTTGAAGGGAGTACGTGGCAAGTAAACAAATTATGAACACAAATTTTGTCTCCCACTAGTTAAGTCATGCCTAAATGGATGGTGATTAATTTTTTGCTTCATTAGCTAAAAGTAATATAATTTTAATTTAGTTTTTAGTGTTCTACAGATTTTATTTTATGTAATTAGATTTTTTATTTTATTTAGTCAAAACTTTAAAATCTATAGTATCATGAATTTAATTATATTTTTTATTTTATTCTTCAAACTTAGAATATTTTAATACATTTTAAATTATAAAAGTATTAGTATTATTACTATACTTTAGGGTTCTACACATAAATAACCTAATTTCACTAAAATATTTCTTAACTATTCATTTGATCTTAACCATTGATATCTAATTAAATGGAGCTAAACTACATACTTTTATTAAATGAATGCACCCAAATTTATTACTAAACCACAATATTACATTAATTAAAATAATTAAAATCATGTCTAAAACTACTTACTATTATTACTTAAATAAAAAATTAAGTGACTAAGATAAAATACTGTAGTGATGTAAATATGAATATGTTTTTGTTATTATATTATGTAATTATTCTTCAAACTTACAATATTTTAATGCATTTTAAATTGTAATAGTATTCAATATTATTACATTTTAATATCTTAGGCAGACATTTCAAATCTATCCACACTGTTATTATATTAAGTAATTATTCTTCAAACACACAATATTTTAATGCATTTTAAATTGTAATGGTATTCAATATTATTACATTTTAATATTTTAGGCAGACATTTCAAATCTATCCACACCCAGTTAGGGTTAGGGTTCTACACATTTTATTTTATGAAATTAGATTATTTTTGGGATTTCAATTTCATTTAGTCAAGAGTTAAAAATCTAAGATTTCAATTTTATTTAGTCAAAAGTTAAAAATCTACATTATAACAAAAAATATTTCGCCATGTTATTACATTTTTTATTTTATTCTTCAAACTTACAATATTTTAATGCATTTTAAATTATAAAAGTATTAGTATTATTACATTTTAAGGAAATATTTGTGTTATTTAATAGACTTTGTAAAAGTTTAGTTTTATAGTTAGGAAATATTTTAGTCCTATTTTATTTTTACCAAATTAGATTGTTTTTGAGATTTCAAGTTTATTTACCTAGGACATTTCAACACTCTTCAAAAATTAAATTTTCAATTATTGGAATGCAATTTGTCTATACAACCAATACCTAATCAACAAAAATATTACAACTAAACAAATACTATATACAACCAATAGCTAATCAACAAAAAAATTACAACTAAACAAATACTATAATAACAACACTATAAGGCAGGTACTGGCCACTATGTGGCCCTTGTTTAATTTGCTTTCTTATCTACAAATATCTTTCAAATCTTCTAAAATTAAGTCTTCTTCTCCATGCACACACAATTAAATAATTTATTATTTAATTTCTCTCAAATCATGCAAAAGCAAAACTTAAGTTGAGTTATCTATTCACTCAACCTTGTTTTTATCGATTTCTCTTAAATTAGAAAAAAGCTTTCTAATTTATGAAAAGCATGTCTTATCTTTAGAAAAGAAAGTGTTTAACTCAAATCAAATAGCTTTTGTGTGACACTTGTCTTCTTATTCATTGCACGTTCCTCAACTGTTCTCCTCCATTGATTCTTCTGAATTATCTGGACCGTTGATCGATCTTCCTTGAAACCTATATAAACCCTCCTCATCTCCTTCATTACCTCTCTCTCTTCGATCTTATTCTTAGGCATACTTAATAGTGCTTTGAGCATACATCGCATCGATTGAGCAACTTCACGATCTTTTGACATTGATCTTTTGAGCACTACACTTGCTTGTTGCAACTATGGTTTCGCAGCAATATTGAGCAATCCACATTCAATCCAAAGGGAACAATACAAATCTCGGTAAAAGCTTTCATGTTTTATTGATTATTATTAATGGCTTTTATTTAGATCGGTTCTCTTTATGTTATTGGGTTTTTGATTTGTTTAGTTTAATTTAAATCAGTTTTTCCTCATACACATTCTGGCACACCCAGTGGGACCCACTAATCTTACTTTTTCTTTGAGAAATTGATTCTTTTTGAAGTTATAGTATGGTACAGTGCATTTGACGCAAAAAAGCACTTTTGGCAATATCCTTAAGCGCTCTTGGAGGCATAGTACAGTGCTCTCGGGGGCACTGCGGCGCTTCTGGTAGCACAGAGCGACACTTTTGGTATAGCAGAATGATGCTCTTGGTAGTATCATTAGGCGCTTTTAGATAATTAGGCTTTCTGCCTTCGGTTGGTCTTTTTGCAGGGTTTATTCGTTACATATCTTTTGATTTGTCTGACAAGTTGTTGTATTTGTCATTCAAACCTATTTTTTGATACTTCCTAAGCTGACTTATTTAGGCGTATCTTCGATATTGGAGTTAATCTATTGTGTTACTACACCTTCTGAGTTTTCTGGATTTCACAATATAGATCTATCAGATATTACTTCTCAGAATAGTAGATCAATCATGAAATCTCATTTGAATCTAGTTATTTTGACAAAAGCTAATCTTTTTGTGATCTGAGACAGTGCAGCGCTTTAGGATATATAGTATCACGCTTTCGGAAGCACAGTACAACGCTTCTGGATCTATTTCAGCGCTTCTGGTAGTATTTTACGATGCTTCTAGTTTTAAGCACAACGCTATTAGTATCACAGTATCACGCTTTCGTAAACACAACAGTGCTTCTGGTAGTATTTTACGACGCTTCTGGTTTTCAACACATTGCTATTGGTATCACAGAAAAGCACTTTTGGTAAGACAATAGCTCACTATTAGTCAAATTGATTTTTTTTTTTTCTAACTTGTGATTTTTTTTGTGGAACTAACTGACTTGTTGCAGCTTCTTATTACTCACATAGAGCAAATAGGTGTTTTTTTAACATGTTCATGTCGGACAAGTGTTGAAGAAATCTTGATTTATCACACTAAGTCTTAGAAACACATTGCCTTCTTAAAGGATAATTGAACAAATCATTTCAGCAATTTAAGTCTTAGGAACATACTATTTTTCTTAAGGGACAATGGACATGTATGCGAAAACACCTCAATTTTCTAAGGGACAATGGACATGAATGCCAAACACTTCAATTTCATAAGGGACAATTGAAAACTACAAATGTGTGTGTGCCTAATTTAGTTGCACCTTATTTTTCTTATAACGGGACAATTGAACCTTTGTTTGACGTGCTTGCTCTTACATTTCTGTACTTCCTTTAAAAGGGCCTGCTTTTGGATTGTGCTTCATCCAAAAGGGATGACCCTAAGAAGAGTTTTCCTTTGAACCACTATATAAAAGGGATAAGGTGAAAGCCAAGTCCTAACCGACGTCAGCCTTACCTTGTGGTGCCAAACTAAAAAGAGGTGTACTAGCTCTTTGTGGAAATGATTTTCACATTGAGTGAAGTGTTTGATACTCTTAGTAGGATTGGTTAAATCTTTTAGTAGCTTGTTACATTGCTCGTGAGGCATTGGTCCCTCAAAGTTACTAAGAACCATTCTAGATAGAGACTACCCGACCTACCTCTGAACATTGCGGTAATCATTAGTGCAAGGAGAATCAATTTAAGCCCTTAAGACACTCACCATTGGCTCCCTTAAGAAGAGATAGTATTCCCTTGGCCATAAAGCTCGTGTGACCTACTTGAGCTTTCCAAGGGGAGGGTGAGATATCCCTACCTATTATCTCTCAGAAAGATACTAAATATCCGACACCTTTATGGAATGATATTTTTATCGACAGAGTATTAAGCTGTGAGCTGATCTATTGCAATGAAACCTTGTCTCTAGGGATAAAAAGTGCTTGATTATTTTTTGCAACTGTCTCATACCTATGGAAACATTTGGGCTTTTTGTGAGCCTCGATCATACACTATTTGTTGTGTTAGTCCTATTTTTTGGTTACCAACTATGTTTGTTGTGTTTTCTCTTGCCAAAACAACCAAATCTAATTAGAAACAAATTTTTTTTTTATCAAACACTACTTTAGCACCTTTGGTATTACAACAGCTTACCCTTGGTGGTACAGTAGCTCATTTTTGGTCTCCATGGCTCACCTTTGGTATAGCAGTACCTCACCTTTGGTCCAGTTACTTGTGCATCAGAGTTTGTCTTTTCTTTCAAAAACACCAAGCAGAATCTCAGCATTACCTTTTGTTCTAGTGTATTCCATGGTAACCACTAGGCTCCAGCAAACTATGAAGTCCAAGCAAGTTGTCCCTAAGAAGCGCAAATCACCTCCTCACACACCACAGTCAGGCTGTCTCAACATTATTCCCAAGGTCACTCCTAGAACACCCGCGGAAAGATCTACCAATTCTCCCAGCATGCCGCACACTGACCAACCAAGAAATTGCCAAGAAGGTAGGGTCCCTTTGGTAAGTACACCCCAATACACCACCGATATGCCTCCCAATTTTGTCCCACAAGGTTATACTACAGATCTTGCCCCATATCAAGAAGAGCGACACTTTGAAATAGGTCAATCCTCTTAAGAAGATGAGCAAGATCTTGATAAATTCATGCAAGATCCTAGGGCCATAGCTGCCATTGACAAAATCCTTAGCGAGAACCAAGATCATTTCTTTCACTTGCTAATAGAGCAAGGAGCTAAATTACCCAAAGATTTTGATCTATCCAATCTTAGCGAGCCTAACAACACCTAAGACACCATACAGGCGGTCCAAACCATGTCGACTGTGACCACGCCCTTACCTAAGCAGAGCTCGCACTATAGGAATCCCCTTTTTCAAAACCCAACAGGAGAGAGGGTTGTATCACTGCTTCTGACTCCTATGGAGATCTTCAAAAACCAACAAGAAACTCTCCAACGTCAAGTAGAGTTAGCTAAGCAAGCCACCTTAGCTCGATCGAATATGCAACCACCTCCTAAAGTGTCCACACCAATCGCAAGTGGAATCTTGGTTACCCCATCACGAATAGGTTTCCCACCAAATTACAATCCAGGGAACAACTATGTAGCCATGCAACAAGGGTCTCAACACATACCACCTCCCATATCATCAAACCTCCATGTCTCTCAACCAATTAGAGTCATGCAGCCCCCCCCACAAAATTCTTCTACTCTCATCCTCAATCAACCTCAACCATTGCAAATCACTTCTACCTATGTCCCTCCTCCGTTACGTTCATCCTCGCTAAATTTCTTTCACACATTGCCTAGCCACCCTCAACATTCCCAACATCAAGTTTCCCAAAGCTATGTGCCACCATCGCAACCTAATCAAACACACTTTAGCTTTCCTCCACCCAATTCTTTCCTCCAACCATCACAAAGCCAACATTCTTACCTAGCACCACCCCCACCTCCTCCTCATCAAAACATTCAATTCCAACCCAATCTCAACCCAACGTACAACGCATATGACCCCAACCAATCTTACAACCCTTATAACACCAATGTTCATGGTTTACACTACAATCTTCCATATGGGCAACAACAACCACTTCTTAGATAGTAGGAGATGCTTCCAACTCCTCCCACAACGATGGAGCTAAAAATTACAGAAGTGCAACAACAGCTATCTGATCTTACATTTGGCCACACCAAGAAGACCTTCTGTTTAGAAGAAGTGTGTCCTTATCCTTTTGATCGGTCATTACCCATGACCCCTTTTCCTCAAAATTTCACTATTCCCAAGTTCGATAAATACAAAGGAAAAGGTGACCCAAAAGACCATCTCAGGGAATTCTATCTTGCTTGCTTCGAGGTCTCACATAACGACATGTATCTTATGCGTCTATTTCCTTGCAACCTTGGAAGTCAAGCTATAGAATGGTAATATTGCTTCACCCTATAATGTGATCTTCTCTAAGAAAGATCTCCCATCCCATGATCCTTGTCACAATGATGCCCTTCATATTGAAGTTCTCATCCATAAGCGCAAAATCAAATGTATACTCATAGATGGTGGTGCTGGTCTCAACATCTATTCTTTAAAGTTACTTAAGCAATTGGGATACTCTAAGGATCATGTCAACAATGATCAAAGTATTACAATCAAGGGATATGATGATGTAGAATGCCGTTCAGAAGGTGTTATCCACTTGCCTATACAACTGGGCCCTGTCATGCTTGAAACTAGGTTCAAGTCCTTGATATTGAACTACCTTATAACATTATCCTAGGCCGCCCATGGATCCATGCAATGAAAGCTATTCCCTCCATGTATCATCAATCTCTAAAGTTCCCATACAATGGTATGGAGATCACTATCCCAGGAGACCCCAATCCTTTTGAATTCTGTCATGTCTTGCAAGGCAGTTATAAGAATTGCAACCAGGTGCCTAACAATGAAAAAGCCCTTGAATCCCCACTATATGTTGATCCTAAAACTCTAACACAAGCCTCTACAAGTAACCCAAATCCTCTACCTGAGATCAAGGCTCACATCCATGATATAGGCTTTGGATCTTATGATATCTCAAAATCTTGTTGTGTAGGGTGGATGCCTTTATCTCCAAAATCTTACGGCCAACCACCCATTGCCAAAGTAACTGAAAAAGCAGCTATTCCTCCCCCAACATTCCTAACCCAATTCCAACATGGACGGTTATTGGAAGAGGAAACTATTGAGGATATTTCTTCTTGGCTCTATAAGGAGAAAGAACCAATCACAATACTAGTCAAGCAATACGGCAATGGCTTAAGAATAGTAAAAAACATGGGCTATAAAGGCAAAGTTGGCCTTGGGAAATAGAATCAAGGAACTATGGAACCCATTGTTGTGACAAAGAAACTAGATAAGAAGGGATTAGGATTTGGAAAGAAGGTACCACACGCCTTGGACATCGAGTATATCCTCGATGAGGTAGTTGACGCTTTTCCCGCTGATTCGACGTCTACAGAGGATATCATCGATGACTCTTCCCTCCATATGACCAACCTATTCGCAGAATCCTCCATTTTTATGCTATCCTCCGTATCCTTAACCTCCACTACCAGCACCCAGAATGTAACACTTGTCTACCTTGAACTTATCAATTGGGACCAACAAGGGTCCCCCATTATAGATGTATTTCAGAATGATGAAGCTTTAGCTGAGTTCATGGGACTTCGAGAAGGTATCCCCCTTGGCGATCATAAAGCAGGTTTTGTCATGGAACTAGAGCCAACAACTTTTTTTGGTGAGAATGCCAAATCCTCCAGTCGCAAAAGTAAAAATAAAGAAAGATCTCTAGGTGAAAACCACACTATGGCACCTCCTAATCACAAAATAGTAAAAACAAAGAATGTATCCAAAGGTGAAAACCCAACTGTGGCACCTAAGGATGGAGGATTTGACCTTCCCCTACCATCTAAGTATCAAGAGAAGTCAGCTCTCCTAGTGGAAGATTCTACAGAGATAAACCTTGGCACAGAGCAAAATCCAAAGACCACATTCCTAGTAGCATCATTATCAGAAATAGAGCACAGGAATCTTAACACATTCTTCTTACAGAGAACCATCAACTTTGCGTGGACCTATGCTGATATGCCAGGGTTAGACCCCAAGCTAGTTGTTCACTATCTCACTGTTGATCCAAAAGTTAAACCAGTCAAGCAAAAGTTGAGGAAGATGCACCCACAAATAGCTCTCTTAGTGAAAGTGGAAATACAGAAGCTGTTAGATGCAAAGTTCATACGACCTATTGACTATTCAGATTGGGTCTCCAACATTGTACCTGTATCTAAACCCAATGGGCACATCCGCATGTGTAATGATTTCAGAGACCTTAATAAGGCATGTCCCAAAGATGACTTCCCACTACTGAACATTGACATGATAGTAGACTTGACAGCAGGTCACGAGATGCTTTCTCTCATGGACGGATTCTCTAGCTACAATCAGATAAGGATAGTAGAGGAAGATCAACATAAAACAACCTTTACTTGTCCGTGGGGTAACTATTGTTGGTGTGTCATGCCATTTGGTCTAAAGAACGCAGGAGCAACCTATCAGAGAGCAATGATAGTGATATTCCATGACCTCTTTCATCACATCATGGAGGACTATGTGGATGACATACTAGCTAAATCTTCTAGGGCAGATCACATACAAGTGCTAGGACAGATCTTTGACAGGCTCAAGAAATATCAAGTGCGCCTCAATCCAAAGAAGTGTGTCTTTGGTGTAACATCAGGGAAGCTATTGGGTTACATTATTTCTCATCGAGGTATCGAAGTAGATCCAACAAAAGTAAAGGCTATAATAGAGATGCCTCCACCAAAGAACCTAAAAGCATTAAGAAGCATCCAATGAAGGTTGCAATCCATCAGGCCTTTCACCTCACAGCTAGCGGATAAATGTCAACCATTTCAAGACTTACTCTGAAAGGATGTCTCATTTCAATGGAATTATAAGTGTCAAGTAGCATTTGATCAGTTCAAAGAGTATCTAGCTACACCTCCTATATTGGTTCCACCAGTTGCTGATAAACCCTTGATATTATACATCTCAACTACAACTTCGGCCCTAGGGGCCTTGCTAGCACAACATGATGAAATAGGAAAAGAGCATGCAATTTACTATATCAGTAGAACCTTGGTGGGATATGAACTCATTTATTCACCAATAGAAAGGGCTTGTTTAGCAGTAGTGTTCACCTCCCAAAAGTTGTGGCATTACATGTTAAACCAACACACAATTCTTATAGCCAAAATTGATCCATTAAAGTATCTACTAGCAAAAGCAGCTCTCACAGGCCGATTAACTAAATGGGTCATGAACCTTAGTGAGTTCAACATTGAATATGTGGATCATAAAGCAATCAAAGGACAAGATCTAGCAGATCAACTAGCAGAAGCACCCATGCAAGATACACACCTGATGGTAGCAGACTTTTCGGATGAAAATCTCTTCACTCTTTCCAACTCAATAATGTGGAAGTTTTACTTTGATGGTTCCTACACACAGCATGGATTAGGAGCTGGCATCTTATTCATCACCCCTCAAAATAACTACATTCCAAAGTCATATCGGCTTGCATTCCCTTGCACCAACAACATAGCCAAGTATGAAGCACTCCTCATAGGTCTCAATACAATAGTTCAATGGGACATCATAGAATTACAAGTATATGGAGACTCACAGTTAGTCATTTGCTAAGTCACAGATGAGTACCAAACAAAAGATGAAAAGTTGGTCCCCTACAAGCAACTAGTGGACGCCTACAAACCACACTTTTCGAGCATCACATTTGAGCAAAATTCTAAGAGAGCATAAAGCTGTAGATTCTATGGCTTCTGTAGGGTCACTAATTGACATGCCTACAAATACACAGAAGTGTGAATTCTTGATCGAGCAATTGTTGATACTAGCCATCGATATTCCTGTTATTGAAATCATCTACGAACTTGTTGGTCCCAATTCCCCATGGTACGTAGATATCTATGAATACCTCAAGAACAAAACCTTTCCCCCTAACCTATCATCCACCCAATGCAAAACCTTTATCTGTCAATCCTCCCCTTACATCATTCTGGGTGATACACTATATCGCCGGAGTCTCGATGGTATCCTCTTATGATGTCTTAATGCAGAAGAAGCTGAAGCTACCTTACGAGACATACACGAAGGTGTCTATAGTGCACATTCTACCAGTCCTAATCTTACTAAGAAGATACTCAGAATAGGTTATTACTGGCCTACAATAGAGCAAGATGCTGCACAGTTTGCTAAGAAGTGTCTACAATGTTAGCAGCATGGAGATTTGATTCACGCACTAGCTCATGAATTACAACCTGTGACAACTCCATGGCCTTTTTCTCAATGGGGTCTCGACCTCGTAGGACAAATCCACCCTTCCTCCTCCAATGGCCACAAGTTTATCATTACCGCCACTGAGTATAAACTTAAGACAATAGTCAATAGGTATAAAATGATCATAAGGACAGGACATAGTGAAGCAAGCAAGGAGAAAGTGGCTAGATACTTCAATTTATAGTGGTGTGAGAAAGTTTATACCTTCTATCTTAAGTTTTACAATCTCTTCAACATTTCCAACTCATAGTCAATAGGTATAAACTGATTCTTCAACTTTGTCACCATCCTATCCCATTTTGCAATTTTTTATTTTCCTCTTTGTTGGCAAGAGACACTATATGGATTCATGGTTGTTGTCATTGATGGCAACAAAGGTCATCCCACATATCCGCAAGACATGATATGTCTCTACCGGAAGTCAGAATAAAGAATGTTGTGGTCCGGTGAAGAAGAACAGAGCATGTGGCAAGGTCCGACAGATTGGTCCGGACCTCTCAGAGGAAGTGTCTTGGTGCAGTGCGGATTTGGGGAAGTCAAGAGGACTACCTTGAGTGGTATATTCCAAGGATTTAGCCTCCGGTGATGGACAAGGAAAAAGATATGAATGGTTGAGTACCGGATTCGTGAGAGACAGTGAAAACAGAGGAAGAACTGACTGGCAGAGTATCAGACTACTTTCCGGATGGGTTACTGTTGATGACAGAGGTTGTGAAGGCATGAATCATGTTTGGCCGACATGATTAATGATATCTACAAGTATATGCTTGATCCGCATTGCTTGGTGAGGAAGGATTCAGCCGACATAATGAGAGTTTGTAAGAAACTAGACTGTTCCGGATGCCGACTAGAAAGGTGATGAAATTACTAGTGCGGATATATATAGAGGATGGATTTAGTTGTGAAAGGTGTGTGGATGTGGAGAGATATGCGAATAAGTCCAGAGAAAGAGCAGAGGTAGCAAAAAGGATCCGGTATGTGAAAGATAGCAGAACAAAGAACAGAGGAAAGATGAAGTGCAGCAGATCAGTGTACTGAGCCTAACCGGAACTGAACTCCAGCATATGAAGATGCTTCCAATCAGTTCAAGACTATGAATATCATCACTTTGTAGACAGTGTGTCTTCTTGTAGGCAGTGGGCCTCTTGTGAGCAGTGTGCTCGGGCAGTGAGCCCTAATTGGCAAGTGCCATTTTTGTATTTTCCTATTCTTCTAACAGAGAATAATTCTTGGGTTAATCACCCCGTGGTTTTCTCCCTTAACAGGGTTTCCACGTCAAAATACTGTGTCATGTGTTTCTTACTTCATGGTTAATGTTTTGTGTTTGATTTTATGCTGCTTCAATTAAGAGGAAAGTTCATTAAGGGAAATAATTAGGATAATTGATTCACCCCCACCTCTCAGTTATCAACAATTGGTATCAGAGCTAAGTTCCTCCTAATAGAGCCTAATAGCTTGAGGAAGATCTGGGATTTCAAATGGATGCATATGGTTTAAGGGAGCAACTCAAGACTGCCCTTGAGGATCTTGAACAGTCAAATTCTGAAGTCAGTGAATTAAAGGAAAGACTCAAACAGGCTGATGAATTCATGAGAGAATTAAAAGACAAATTAAGTCTCTCTATGAAAAAGAGAAAGGAGCTGCTTCAACAGTTGGCAAGACAAAGTGAAGAAAGCAATACAAATGAGGAATTGACTGAGCAAACCAAGTTATGTGAAAAGTTATCAAAAGAAGTCATTATGTTAAGACATGAAATGGAATCAGGAACTATAAAGTTTACTCAAGAGATTGAAGAAAAAAGAAAGGCTGAAGACAATCTAAGACAATCTCTTAAAGAAAAATCAGAAGAATGCCACCAGATGGACAGGATTATCAGACACCTTGAATCTGATCTTGAAGATGCCAAAGATAATGAAGGAAAACTTGAGGATCAAATTGCCTCTCTCAAAAGAGACCTTCAAACAGCAAATGAATATAAAGAGAAATTCAAGATAAGTTCTGCTCAACTTGAAGTTCTTCTTGGAAGTCAAAAGAGGACAGATGACAAGTATGGCTTGGGATATGAGAAAGGAGAAAGCTCCGGATCCGGTCAGAAGAATCTTGGATCAGAAAATCCAAGGAGCAGGCCTAGAAGACCTCCGGTAAGACAGCCAAATGCTCAAAGATATCCATCCTTCAATGGATACTGCCACAGCTGCAACCACTTTGGTCACAAAGATAATCAGTGCAGAATGAGAATGAATCAGAATAATTCATCCTTCTCCGGACAGTGCTTCAACTGCAAAAGGTATGGACACAAATCCCATGAATGTAGAATTATGCAAGTAAACAAATCATTCAAAGGTAGATGCTTCACATGCAGTAGAATAGGTCATAGGGCTAATCAATGCAGATCAAGAGGATATCAGTCAAATATGCAAAGGAATGTTATTTGCCAAATCTGCAATAGGTCCGGTCATAATGCTAAAGTCTGCAGAAACAAGAATCAGGACAAAAGAGGTCCGGTGTATAATCAGAATCAAGACAAGGGTAAACAAAAGATGAATGCGGATGAGGTTAGGAATCAGATGAGCAAGATTTGGGTGAAGAAAAGTTCAGAGAATGTAGAGGTTGGATCCGCACCAGACTCTGGTGCTGATATTTCTTCCAGAAATTAAAAGTGAGCTCTGGCTCAGGGGGAGACTCAAAGAAAATCTTGTTCCCCCAGCCAAACAAGTGGTGCCGGATGTTGCACAAGATGCGGATCAAAGGGTTTGTAAATATGAGTCTTGAGATACTTCAGTCAAGTTTTCAGAGGTCCGCATGGAGTTATGAAGAAGCTATGATCGATCAAATAAGACCTGTTCAGGGAAATGCTCCAGTATGATAAAGGATTACAAAAAGGTCCGGAAAGATCCAGAAATACACTATCTTGTTCTGCGGATTGGACAGAGTGTTTGAGATGATCTTGTAATATGCCACCTCGATTTATTCATGATTGATAGATCCGGATGATATCCATAGATCAGGACTAATCCGGGATACTCCAAGCTATCCAGACAAGGCAAACCGGAATGATGTAGGTGAAGCATTTATTGCAGACAGGTATTAGGGTTCGCGGAGCAATTTAAGGGATTTCTCAAAGGTCATTTGCTCATTCTGCACTCGAGAAGAAGCGAAAAGTGGAGCTCTGCAACAAGGTTCTTCAAGCACACCAAGGATCTCCTGCCGAAGCTATTGGATAAAGAAATCAATCCAACCACTCCGTGCAAACCGAAGGCGCATAAGGTATTCTCCATTTTTCATTACCTCACTGCAAATCTTTGAAAAATGGCTACTCCAAACATAGTTAAGATCTCCGATAGACCTCGCCCCTCATTCAAGAAACATCCCTACAAATCATTGGAGGTTGACCCACTAGGAGCCTTCTCTAGTGTTCCTCACGGAGTTTTACACACCGAAGACATTAGGGTTTACATACATGCAAACATTGAGGAATTTGGGGATTTCAAATTAAGAGACCTCTATCACAAGCAGCTGATTGACAATGCCTTTGAGCTTAAACCAGAGTATAAGGATATTCAGAAGAAACAATTTGAGCAATTTATTCATTTCCCCTGTTTTGAAGAGGATGAATGGGTCCGGTATGTACTGAGCAGGATGCATGACAACTTTTTATGGCTAGATAGACCCTGCAAGATCACAAAAGAGGCAATTAGAGCAGTAACTGGCCTATACTCTTCCGGAGGAGTACCTATCCTCAAATCTGTCAAGAACAACATTGTAACTGAGGCCACCGGATCAAAATTTGACAAAAGGGCAATGACCATTGAAGACATCTCCGATCCGGATATCAAATATGCATCAATGATAATAGGATACAAGATCTATCACTCCAGCAGGGAGAATTCTGTATCCGGAACTGCAATATACACTGCTTATGAAATGTTAAGAAAGAATGCAGAATATGATCTCTGCGAACTACTACTAAGCCAATTAATGGAAAACATACAGAAAATCAAGAAGGATAAGAAGAATTCCTTTAAGTATGGTACTCTGATTGTATGTCTATTCTTCTACTTCATGAATGAGCTACCCGGAACAAGTGGATGGGTATGGCAGAATGACAAACCTGTTGCAGTCCAGATAAGAGACTACTTGCATGGACTTGGGGATGCAAAAGCAAGAAATTCAGCTCTATGGGGATACTTCAAAAACTTTCAGAGCATGATGCAAGCAAGAGAGAGAATTCCCCAGTCTCTCATTGAGAAATACAAGGACTCAGTGTGCTTTATGGTTGACACTGATCAGTGCCTGATGGAGGCAGTGGAGCCAAGGACTGTCTGGATCATGCCCATGGGGTATGAAGTTGATGAACAGATAGTGGAGCTGCATGTTCAACACATGCTAAGTCAGCCCAAAGATCCTAAGGCAGAAAGGTTTGGAACCTTTGAGGAGCTGAGTATAAAGTTACATGTAGAACTCAGGGAACCTGAGATCAAAAGAAAAGTGAGAAAAGAAGTAGAGCACATTGCTCAAGGTCTTGGAATCTCAAAGGAGGCACTTGATGCCAGCCGGGAAAAGAGGAGGAAGGCCGAGGAAGAAGAGAAAAGCAAAGAAAGTTCTCCGGTTGGAGCTCCCACCCGGACCAGATCAACAAAGAGATCTGCACCTCCCTCAACCAAAAGTTCTAAACCGGAAGTCCAGGCATCCGGTAAGAGATCAAAGGCAAAAGCCACAAGGGCCTATGGAAGCCAAAAGGATGAAGAGGAAACAGAATCAGATGAGGGAGTAAGAGAAGTAAAGAAACAGAAAAAGAAAGGATCCGGTAAGCCCTCCACAGGCCAAGACAAGGAGGAAATGGCAGAGGTAACAGTTGAAAAGCCCACTCTGTCACTAGAGAGCATAATCAAGTCGGTCACGGTGGATGGAAACCTTCAACCAATGACTGAATCCTATGATGACTTCAGTGAGGCAGACCAAAAGACTCTGCAGGAAGCCACAGTTAAATATTTGAACATATACAATAAGGCTTTCATTGAGATCATATCTCTCATTCCTAAAAGCCTAGAGAAGGAAATGGAAGTAAGAAAGAATAATGCTCATGCCAAAGATCTTGAGATCCGGGAGCAGATAGCTATTCAGCTATATCCTCAAATTGATCCCAAGACAATGAACATTATCTTCAAGGACTGTAAAGATGAGTTCAGAAGCAAAGCCAGGATGAATCAACTCATGCTTGGTGAGACTGACAAAGTGGCCCAAGAAACAGAAGAGATCCTCCGGAAGGCCTTCAAAAGGTTCAATCTTCCTGTTGTAGAGGACTTAGGTGCAGAAACAGCTGCTGATTTGGAATCTTCTGTTCCAGAAGAAGTGAGCCCTGAACAGACAAGTGAGGACTTGGGACCCTCTGCTCAAGAAGAAGTGGCCCATGAACAAGTTAGCATCTCTCCTCCGGTTTCCCCTACAGTCTCCGGATCCAAAGAAGAAGAGCAACTACAGGAGAAGGAAGCAGTGGTGAAAGACAAAGAGGTTGACAGTTCTAAGACTGCAGAAGAAAAGAAACATCTGTCTCCGGCAAGAGACACTGCACAAACTGTTCAACAATTTTTGAGTAAAGAAACTCTAGAGATTGATGAACCGGAGCTTCTCAAAGGTCCATTTGATTTTGACTCTCTCTCTCCGGTACAAATAATGAAGATAGCTTCATTTGCAAATGCCAAGGCAAATGAAAAGCTCCTGAAGTCTCATATGGAAGACTGTGAGTTGATAGAGGCTGCTTCCGGAATACTTGTAAAGATCATGCCATCAATCCAGATAGATCCGACAGCCTCCACTTCCGGTAATCTAAAAACCTTAGTCAGCAGTGTTGATACACATTTTGATTCTTTAGAAAAATTAGCTGAAGAAAAGGTCCGGAAGGAATTTTTGGATAAGAGATTTTCAGAGATATTAGAATTAATCTCTAAGGATAGGAAGATTGTAAGCATTGGAATAAGGAGCTTAGAGAATGCTCTTAAGGATGGCGGTGATATCTATAAATTTTGTATATCCTGGTCAAAGGCAACAGCAGCATTTGACAAGAAAATAAAAGAGGAACAGGATAAGCTACAAAGCTTATCTCAAAGTTTTGATCCTCTCTCTTCCTCTATAATAAATCAAGAATGTCAGACTATTGCAGTCTTGAACGAAATAAAGAATCTTGAGAAGGAAAGGAAGAACATCACCAACCGGATGGGAGAACTTAGAAGGATTATAATCCCTAAGTTGGAAACCATGCATGAGGCCATCAGTGATGCTAGGACCACCGCCCAAACAAAAGATCCGACAGATCTCAAGCGGGCAGAAGCGTTTGCATTTTTGTTAAGTGGTCACATTTCAATTTTGGACAGAATGAAGCAAAGTTGGGCTACCGAAATGATTCAATTACAGACATCCTTTGCAGACATTCTTCAATATATGTGAGTATGTAAATATGCGGCTAAGTATAAGAAATTTTTGAAAATTTTGATATGCGGACCCTACCCTTTGCCATTGATGTCAAAGGGGGAGTGAGGAGCAGTGAAAAATGAGGAATCCAACTAAGGGGGAGTTCCGGAAATTGTATATAAAGACAGAGCATCAGCAAAGGGGGAGCATAGTGAAAACACTTAGTCATTTTTCACTAAGTGTTGCCATCAATGCCAAAGGGGGAGATTGTTGGCAAGAGACACTATATGGATTCATGGTTGTTGTCATTGATGGCAACAAAGGTCATCCCACATATCCGCAAGACATGATATGTCTCTACCGGAAGTCAGAATAAAGAATGTTGTGGTCCGGTGAAGAAGAACAGAGCATGTGGCAAGGTCCGACAGATTGGTCCGGACCTCTCAGAGGAAGTGTCTTGGTGCAGTGCGGATTTGGGGAAGTCAAGAGGACTACCTTGAGTGGTATATTCCAAGGATTTAGCCTCCGGTGATGGACAAGGAAAAAGATATGAATGGTTGAGTACCGGATTCGTGAGAGACAGTGAAAACAGAGGAAGAACTGACTGGCAGAGTATCAGACTACTTTCCGGATGGGTTACTGTTGATGACAGAGGTTGTGAAGGCATGAATCATGTTTGGCCGACATGATTAATGATATCTACAAGTATATGCTTGATCCGCATTGCTTGGTGAGGAAGGATTCAGCCGACATAATGAGAGTTTGTAAGAAACTAGACTGTTCCGGATGCCGACTAGAAAGGTGATGAAATTACTAGTGCGGATATATATAGAGGATGGATTTAGTTGTGAAAGGTGTGTGGATGTGGAGAGATATGCGAATAAGTCCAGAGAAAGAGCAGAGGTAGCAAAAAGGATCCGGTATGTGAAAGATAGCAGAACAAAGAACAGAGGAAAGATGAAGTGCAGCAGATCAGTGTACTGAGCCTAACCGGAACTGAACTCCAGCATATGAAGATGCTTCCAATCAGTTCAAGACTATGAATATCATCACTTTGTAGACAGTGTGTCTTCTTGTAGGCAGTGGGCCTCTTGTGAGCAGTGTGCTCGGGCAGTGAGCCCTAATTGGCAAGTGCCATTTTTGTATTTTCCTATTCTTCTAACAGAGAATAATTCTTGGGTTAATCACCCCGTGGTTTTCTCCCTTAACAGGGTTTCCACGTCAAAATACTGTGTCATGTGTTTCTTACTTCATGGTTAATGTTTTGTGTTTGATTTTATGCTGCTTCAATTAAGAGGAAAGTTCATTAAGGGAAATAATTAGGATAACTGATTCACCCCCCCCTCTCAGTTATCAACACTCTTTTGTTTCTTTCCAAATGAAATTCTTTCCACCATATAGCAACATGTCCTTTCAACTTTGTCTTTGCAAATTTCACCTTCTCTAGATCTTTAATTTCCTCATATTCAAAGTATTCTTCCATGTCATTTATCCAGTCAATCAATTCTTCAGGGTTCAAACTACTAGTATAGTTTAGTACATCAACTCTAGGTCTCTTTCCAATCTTTGAAATAGCTCACATCTTTATCTGATCTGATTCTTCTTCTTCATTACCTTCTAGGGTTTGGCTAGTTTGTTCAGCAAATTGAAATTCCTCTTCATCATCACTCTCAACATTTGGTCTTGGTGTCAATCCTTTTCACCTATCTTCTTCAACAACATCCAAATAGATTCACATTGTTCTCATCAATTCCATCATTTCATCCATTCTATTAGCCATTGTACCAATAGGAGGAACTCTCTGTAGCAACATTCTTCCTTGGATCAAGTGTAAACTACCTCAAATTTGACGATCAGGCTACAAGTGACAACTGCCTCTCAATTGGCGATCAGTTGCACACAAGATCCCCTTCACCACTTCGCTCCAAAGAATCAAACTTTCACTCTTATACCACTTGGTGCAATCATGGTAGGAGGGTTCATAGAATGAACTGTCTAGACCATACAGAAAGAGTAAACACAACAGAAACAACTCAGGGAAATGGAACAAATCCAGATTCAGTCATTCAGTATATCATAGAATTCAAATACAATCTAGCCGGCAACATGTGGGCCTACAATTGGGCTCAAAGGCCTGATTACATACATGCGCAAGATAAAGCTTTGAAGCTTCTTCGCACAAAATCTAAACTAAGAATTATGAATCAATTGCTAAATGCTTTCCTAAGGATCTATTACATCGATATATATCATTTTCAAACCAATATATTCCTTCTTGTCAGCCAAGGAAGGTCACAAACTCCAATGAAGAGATGTAACGTGTTCATAGATAGGTCAGACCTAAATGCATAGAACACTTCCTCAAATGAATGGAACAAATGTACAGACCCTTGGGGAAGGTCGGCCATGAACCAAAGCACATTGAATGATGTGTCATTGAGATCTACAAGTCAAGGAATGATCCGCAAGCCTTCTTCCTTAGCTGATTGTCAAGAACTGTTAGAATGCTCTGCTCTAAGAAAATAGTCAACTTATGATAATGATAACTTTCTGGTAACTGATCCAAATGCTCTGAATTCTTGATATGATGTAGATGAATGTATGCAGGTGCTAAGTCTAGATTTACAAGATGTGAAATGCCAAAACTGGACCACAAGCTGAAATTGCTTCTGACTGAACTGCCTGAACTGAACTAGAAAATGAAAGAATTAAAATGCAAACAAACTGAAATGCAAATGTTTTTGGTTCATGCAAGATTGCTCTTGCACCAGGGATGATCTTGCATTAGAATGTTCGTATCCACAACATTGTTGTCTAGATCAACATGTTTATTACTAGCAACACATGCATTGGTGGATAACAAACCCTTTATGTAGTCATCCTTTACCTTCTCCATGGAGCCTAAGGATAAATATGCCTGCTGCATACTTGTTATCTTCAAATCTTCCCACACATAACTCAATCTAGTTTCATATGCTTCAAAAAAATATCAATACAAGAGGGACTGTTAGGTCTGAAATCATTTGGAATATTGAAAAGGGAAACATCAAACCTGTGACCAAAATCCTTGCTTAACTCTCCCTCTTGTCTTCTATTTTTTTCTAGTTTTATGACAAGATTAGCAGGGTCAAGACCCTTGGTGAATTCATTTTCAAATGTTGCCACAAGTTCATTCCATCAGGCAAAGGACTGCCCTAGAAAACTTTAGATCCATTCTCTTGCCTTTCCATGCAAGGATCTAATAAATAACTTCATCCACATGTCTTCATCCTCAAATTGATGTTCATCCATGAATTCTAAAAATACATGAACATGTGTGTCCCCTTCCCAAATATTATACCCATCAAACTTGGGCAACTGTTTGTAGACCTTGGTTGGCATACTCTTTGTTTTGTAATCAACCCATGATAGGTCTAGTTGATCATACATAGGATCTAAGGGAGGACTAGGGGATTGGTCAAACTATTTTTTAGGGATAGCAAGGAATTCATTGGACTATGTCCTAGACTCCAATAGCCTGATCTTAATTTCTATTTCTTGTTCTTGTTGCAATAATGATTCCAACAACTGTTTGATTTTATAAATTTCATACTGCTAAACTTCTAAGTCATTATAACTTTGCATGGGTGCATATAGGTTTTAGTTTGTATAACATGCAGAGCCATGACTGTAATATGCATTGCTCAGATGATCATGGGAATCCATGCCAAAATAGTTTCTAGGGTCTGGCATATATGAAGACTCACTTGGCAGAATGTCCCTAGGGTAGCCATATTCATACAAATTGGCCATGACTAAAATATCCTATAAAGTAGGGAAAAAAATTGAGGCATACAAATTTGTTCCTTCAGCATGATAGGAACAACAACTTTCAAAAGTCAGGAAGAAAACCATGTACCTTTATTTTCACCAGATGTTGTACCTTGAGATGGAGCATACGGATCACCAACAATAGCCAAGGTACAACAATAACAAATTTTGCTATTTGACAGTAGAGTCACCACCTCTTTTGAAGAGGAAATCCTTGAAGTGTGACTGATCTTCAAGGCCATGAATTGATTCTAGGTTTAGCTCACTAGCAGAGTCTTCAAAATTTTATAACCCAGCATTTTACTCATCCTTGGCAATGATGCCAATCTGTTGGAGTAAGTTGTTGGGCTGCCAACTTACCCACAACAAAAAATTGTGCCACTACAAACTCACTATTACCAAAGGTGTGTTACAAAGGTCTTCAAAATTTTACAAAGATATACTCCCAAACAATGGCACCAATCTGTTGGGACCCAAAATAAGTCCAACCCAAAACTCTAAAACATTCCTAAAACACCCAGGCCAGGGATTGTTGTCAAGGTGAAAGGGAGAGGTTTATCAACAAGTAAAGGGGAATTTTGGCCAACTATAGTAGTGGGTAAACTCCTCTGCTCTTCAGGCTTAGCTAGACCTAGGAGGGATATTCTTAGAGGCATGAAATGAAATACAGATAAACATATGTAGCCATATCCAATGTACACTTCACCCCAAAACTGGCACTAGATCAAGACAAATTGGCTGCATAGGCCTCTAATTAAGTTGATTCAATTGTGTGAATGTACATGCATAGGAAAGGTGGTTTTTACCCTGAACCACAGGTGACAGATTTGTTTATTTTAAAATGGTGTTTGATCCCTCTCTAATATGCACTGGTGCCTACTCTATTGGGCAACTGATTCATAAGAAATAAAGAGAGAAGAAAAGGATTGAACTAGCATCAACAAAAAACTAAAATGTATTCACATACATTTCTTATATTTTATTTCACACATTAGACATACTTAATTATCCAGAACCAAACTACAATGACCCATTTTCAATAAAGAGAAGACTCAAAACAAAGCTTGTATTGATTTAAATATTGTCACACATAATCAAATCTCTATTACAATCACACCAGCAAATGTGTTGAAGGAAAACATACAACTGCGATTAGATGTTCCCCTGAATCTTTACAAATGGCCATGGAGACATACCAATGCATAAAATATGCTTTACAATACATTCCTACATTGCATCAAAACACATTTCTCCATTTACTACCCGGACTGGCTTGGTTTGAAGCCCTGAAACTATCCTAAGGTAATGCAGACCAAAAAATTGGCTTGGAGACCAACCCTAAAAACATCTCTTAAAAATGTATATATAGTAATTCATTTCTTGTTGATGGCACCAATTCCTAGCACTACACTTAGTCAATGAGTATGCACCATGCTGAATTAAATTCAGTCTCTACTACTATGTCAGAAAATCCATGCCTCTATAAGGTTGCCCATTCTTTGTTAGCTCTGAAAATGTCAAAAAGAAGATTTTCCACATGCCTTGTGTATCAGGAACATTAAATATGGAAGGCCCAAGGCAACTGCAAAATCTGATTTGCCCCCCAAACGTATCAATGCATTGAAGAATTTCACTATTTCAGCTACCTGCATGGCATTGTTCTACAGGTTCATAAAATTTAAGGTACTAATTAGTTTTTGTATCCCTGCAATCATGGCACACATTCAAGGAATTAACCATTTCAAGTATCGACAGCACAACCAATGTGTCGTCCTTCCTTTCTATTTTGAAGCATCTAATTATTGATTGTACCCCTCTGTGTATTTTTCTTCTCCTTCCAATCTTCTTCAATCTTTGCATTCTCTGCTTGCCATTACCCCCTTTTTGGTCTTATTGTGTGGTTACACAACATGCCCCATTTTACCCCAGCAAAACAAGGACCTAACTTCTGGGCGGTATGGTAAAATTAGTCCCAGATGCATGTCAGAAAGTTATCCTCTACATATTAGAACCTCAGGATCATGATCAAAATCCAAATTAAATTTGTTGTCAAAAACCTTGTCATGTGAAAGAGCATAAAATTTCAAGTAGGTTTGCTTTTTGAGGTATCTCGAAATTTGTTGAAACAAAGAAGCTATGTCTAGTCAAAGTCCAGTCAATGGGTTGTTAGGATATTCATATTTACATATCATCCAGATCTTAACTTAGTATCTTGACACTAACTAATGTCCAGACGTCAAATTTGAGTCACCAGTCATTTAAACATCAAGGCAGACATATATTACTTAATATCCTGATCATGGTAAAAATCTTGATCTTGATGACGTCATGTCCACTTGACCTAAAGAAGAATGATGAATTTGCTTACGTCATCAGGATATTGCACTGTATCTTGATCTTAACTTACTATCCGTATCTTAATATAATATCCCAATCTCTGATAGTGTCCAAACGTCGAACTTAAAAGACTTAGTGGTTTGAATGTCACGATGTCCTGATCTTATATAATATCTAGACCTATGACCATATCCGGATGTCAAGTTTGAGAGACGTACCCAGTTGCTCATCATATGCATAATGTTAGTTTGTGCCTTCATCCTGATCTTATTTAGTATCTGGACCTTAACTTAGTTTCTGGATCTTTTGTGACATCTTGATCTTGATGACATCGTCCTATTTTGACCTAATGTGAACAACACTATGAGTTAACCTCATCTAGATATTAAGCCAAAGCAATACATCACACTACTTAGTATCTAGATCTTAACATACTATCTAGATCTAAAATAACATCTCAATCCCTCAAATGCTCATACCCTATGTAACCAATGACATGATGACACGTGTCCACATTCACATCCCTACTCGCATAATGTCATCCAGATATCCACCTCAAGATATTCCCTAGAATATTCTTTTACCGGATGTTCCTCATACCTGTGCCTTTTTGGATTAAATGCTGCAAAAGGTTGTTGGTATTTTAAATTTAAATGCATGCCAATGGACACTTGGGGTTATCTTATGCAATCTGCTAATTAAAACTATCAAATTGCATGGAGACCATTAATGAACCCTAAATGTTCAAGGTAAAAAGGGTTTCTCTCAGCCTAATCGACATAATTACACTCTAAGAGCCCTAATTTTGATTATTAAGAGCTTGTTGCAAACCAGAGCTGAGCTAGAAGGACAAAGTTATAGAACAACCTTTCATCTGGAGCTTTTATCCCGATACCTCTACATTCTTAACAGGTGAACGAAGCATATACAAGTACGTATAAGGCCCTATCCTTCTGGTTATGTTTCTAAAATCATATAGTAATTAATTAAAGAAATGGCAACCAAAGCTCAGTGATAATGTTTATTCTCTATGCATAGAATTCATTCAATTCATGAAGTTTATACATATTGCTAACTTGGAACGTAAAATCATTAGTGTGCTAACCCTAGATAAATGTATAAGCTGTTATTTGAAACTATATATTCAAAATGCATGACAAAATATCATATCCACGCATAGACAAATGGGATGCAGAGTTCAAATTGGTCATGTTCCCTAGATCACGCAGTGTATATAGCAAGTTGGGATTCACAGAGGATACACATTGTGGGAATATGGACATCAAAGCATTCAGAGCACGAATTGATGCACAAGAAGATGATCCTGTTCTACAAAACATAGTGGCATCCGGTTTGTTTCATGCTACTGGATTTACATACTCTACAGAGGCCTTTGACCTATTGGACGAAGCTGCATTGCATTATGATGTTAACATTAGGAGAATAGAAAAACAAGAGAGATTATATGCAGACTTATCTATAGATGTTATTGCCGAGGTGTTCCATTTCCCCATCTCTCAAAACATGTATGTACCTGATTTGGATGCCTTGGCTAAAGAATTTAAGTCCAATGATAAAAGCTATGGAAAAGTCATATACCAAGAATGGAGACACCCAAGTAACACAACCAGAGAAATGACCAAAATGGTGGTGCACTTATACAAATTTGACTTTAATGAGGAAGTGCAATATATGATGTTCATGCTAAGCAGGATGAGCGAATTAGTGGATTGTGGGGTCTTTCAGTCGTGGATGTTTGGGTTGATAAGAATGGTAGTAGAATATAAACTAGAGAATGCAAAGGTCCAGTGGGCCAAGATAATAAGTGACACCATTCATGACTAGATGGTCAAATGGAAAGAGGGCAAGGGGATGATCTTTAGGATGATGTCCTACTTAGTGTATGCCTATGCGGTGAAGGGTACATTCAATGGCCTATAGACTGTAGGAAGGATTGGAAAGTTACCCAATGAGAAAACACCCTGGGAGCATTTTCCCCAGTTGGAGAGGAGACTCTCAATATGTAATTATAATATGGTTAATGACACCTTTTTGATGCACCTAGTCTGGCTCATGGAAGGGGATTGGACAAAAAGATTCTCAGTTGGTGCTACAAAGGCCATTAGTGGATATGGGGCTTGGTTCATCCAAGATAAATCTTATTCATATATCTGAATAGAGGGTTTTAGTGGGAAACCATATATGTTACCAAGGTACCCTACAGATAAAGTGGTACTGATGGAAATGATGAGGCAACAATTGCCTATATTTGAAATCTCAAAATTAAAATAGGGAAACCATATAGGAAGTTTCCTATTGATATAAACTGGTTCATGGTAGGAGCCATAGAAAATGCAAGAAAGGCTGAGGCAAAGCTGAAAGCTTTAAATTTGAAATTGTTTCATCTAACCAGAGACTATGATCCTTATCATCAGATTAAACAAAGATTCAACAAGAAGTACAAGCACACTTTTCATCTTGAGGATTATTGGGCAGATTGTGATGATGAAAATATTGTCTGAAAAAGAGAATATTAGAGATTATCACTACACCAAATGAGGACCATAGGGCAGCCTGAAGCGCCCCCTCAAGTTAGAAAAGATGATGATAATCTTGTAGATCTAGAATATGAGGAGAAAAAGATGTTGGGAATTAAGGTGCCTCAACCTTGGTAATTCCTTGCATTTATTTATTGTAATGTATTTATTTATTTAGCCTATGTTGTAATTTTTGTTGCACATCCTATTTTGTCATTTAGTGTGAAGTGGCACGATGAGTTGTCACTCCACTTGTAAGATGACTAGGATGGTCAACTCACTCCATGTGGAGATAGGCATCCCTTTTGTGTGGTAGAGTTTTTCTACCATGTGTCGGCATCTTGACTAGTGTGTAAGTGAATCTTGACCAAAATAGTTATGACAGATTCCTATGACAGAATCTATGACGCGTAAGAGTTGAAAATATAAGATCTTATGATAGGTGAAGACAAGTGTCAAAGAGCATCTTTGAGGAAGGCATCTTTGGGCACCCAAAGTGGGTTATGACATGTTACAAGAGGAATATGCTATTTTTAGTCAATGTATGATAGATTCTCTTGCAACTGTAAGTACTGTTAGTATGACAGATTCTATGACAGCCGTAAGATGTGTAAGAGCATATGGCATTGCCTATCTTGGGATTAGGCACCCATATTGGGATGGGTTGATGTGACAAGTGTCATGACCATGCTGTAGTGCTGGACAAGTGTCCCTAGGCATGGGTTTTGGTCCATGAGGCCAAGTTGGATGCCTATCTCAAGGAAAGTATATTTTTTCCTTGTAAACTTCTATTGAAGCAAGTGCTTGGAGAGGACATGTATTATGTGATTGATAGCTATTATTATGCTATCAGATTGTCTCTAGATACGAGTGTCGAAGACTCCTATAAAGACTTGCATTGTAAGTGTGTTGTAAACTTCATTATTTAGATAATACATTGTGTAGGTTTTGGAATGGGGTTTTTCACCCGTAAGGGTTTTCCCCACATTATATCTTCCTTCTCTCTCTCTCTTACATTCTTGTGTTGTGTATTTCTGCAATATCTCTATTGTTGGGTTAATAATACTATAATTGTAAAGGTTAAAAAGATTTTTCACACATCTCTCCTCATTAGATTAGTGTAGGAAGCGATTTCCTCACACCTAGCTTCCTTTCAGTTGGTATCAGAGCTTGATCACCTTTGGTCCTAGTTGTTGTGTAGGGGTTTTTGAGCTAATCTTAGATTGAGTGGGAGTCTGTGAAGAGTATTCTATAATCTTATTGCAGGAAAGAGATGGTAGGCACATCTAGAAGATTAGAGGTGGAGAAGTTTAACGGCACAAATTTTAAGTTATGGAAACTTAAGATGGAAGACATGCTTGATGATCAAGACCTATGTGAAACCATTTCCAGTGTAAAACCAATTGCAATGGCACAAGCTAATTGGCATCTCAAAGATCAGAAGGCTAAGGGTTTGATAAGACTCAGTCTAGCTAACTCTGTCCTGTTAAATGAGGAGAAGACTACGAAAGATCTTTGGAAGAAGCTGGGAGATGTTTATTAGGACAAATCTCTAGTGAACAATCTTTTTCTGAGAAAGAAGTTGTATTCTCTGAGGATGGAGGATCTGTTGCAAATCACCTGAATGCCTTCAACATGTTAGTTGCACAGTTGACATCCATTGGTGTGAAGATGGAGGAGGAGGATCATTGTATGAACTTGCTTTGTTCTTTACCAGACTCGTGGGATCATCTTATTATGCCTATTGGGGGCACCACATCCACTTTCAAAATGTATGAAGTGGTATCTTCACTGTTATCTGAAGAGATGCGAAGAAAGTCCTCTAAAGCAGTTAAAGAAGCTCTTGTGATTCATGGAAGACCCAAGGAGAAAGGGAAAAAGTTGAGAAGGGTAGATCCAAATCCTGTGGGAGATCCAAATCTCTTAGAAAGTCCAAGGCTCTCTATTGGAACTATGGAAAAACTAGGCATTTCTAAAAGGAATGTAAAGAAGAAAAGAAAAATAAGAAGAAGAATGTCCTAGACTCAGATTCTAACAAGTCACAAGATGATAGTGATGCCTTCATTGCAACCATGGCCACCCATGCATCTGATGATGTGTGGTTGATTGATTCTAGTGCATCATTCCACATGACCTTGCATTGAAGCTGGTTTATGAAGTATGAAGAGTTCAATGGTGGAAGAGTGTACCTAGGTGACGATTCTCATCTAAAGATTATTGATCATGGAAGAGTATCAATCCAATTCCCTAATGGATGAGTGAAGGGGATCACTGGGGTCATGCACATCCTAGGCTTGACACAGAACCTGCTTTCTTTAAGTAAGTTGAATGATGTAGGTGTATAGGTTGTCTTTTTGAAGGATGGATGTAAGATGACTAGAGGATCTATGGTGCTTGTGAAGGGTACTCGGAGAAGTACTATGTTTCAGCTAGAAGCATGCACTTCATAGTGCAAGAGTTCTTCTGACTCAAAGAAAAGAGTTGTAGTCACTTCATCCCCACCATTGGAACTAGCAATGAAAAAGACTGTTGTAACAAATTCTGATGGTAGTGCATTTTGGGTACCCAAGGGTGCTCATGCTTTAGAAGTTAATCTTCTTGCCGAAAAGACAATGTTATGGCATATGAGATTTAGCCACATTGGTGTGAAGGGTCTTAGAACCCTAAAAAATAAAAACCTCATTGAGGGATTAAATGATTGTAATCTTGAGTTCAACTTTTGCGAACATTGTATATATGGAAAGCAAAATCGTGTTCAATTTTACTCTAGTTCTCACAAGTCTTTTAGTGTGTTGGACCTTATTCATTCTAATGTATTTGGTCCTATTAGTGTTCCTTCAATTTCCAAATCTATATATTTTGTATCTTTCATAGATGATTACAGTAGAAGGTCATGGATTTATTTTCTTAGAAGCAATTCTGAAGTCTTTAGTCGATTCAAAGAGTTTAAAACTTTTATTGAGAATCAGACTAGTAAAAAGATTAAGTGTTTGAGGACTGATAACGGTGGTGAGTTTTGTTCGACAGAGTTTGATAAGTTCTGTAAAGAGGAAGGGATTGAAAGACATAAGACAACTCCATACACCCTGCAGCAAAATGAAGTTGCAGAGAGGATGAACAGGACACTAATGGAGAGGGATAGGAGTATGCTTAGTGGAGCAAGCCTCGAACAAAAGTTTTGGGCTGAAGTTGTAGCCACTACTTGCTACTTGGTAAATAGGTCTCCTACATCAGCTCTTGTTGGTAAGGCACCTATGGAGGTGTGGTTTGGTAATAAGCCTTCAGTTAGACATCTTAATGTTTTTGGTTGTGAGGCATATGCACATCTGCCTAGGGAGAAAAGGTCAAAATTGAAGAACAAGACTATTAAGTGTATTTTCATTAGCTATGGTGTTGTTGTGAAAGGATACAAGCTTTGGGATCCTATGGCTAAAAAAGTGTTGTATAGAAGAAGTATTATTTTTAGAGAGATAACACTTTCTTTCGTTGTTCTACAGCCAGAAGAAATAGAAAAGAAAGAGGATGTGGTTCAATTTCCTTCTACCCCTGAGAAGACTGAACTGACAAACCCTGTGAGACCCGATGATGAGGAGAGTTCTAGCAGCTCTGAAAGCTCAGAAGAAGAAGCAGAACCTCAACCTCAGCCTTTGAGGAGGTCTACATGAACAAGGAAGCAACCTAATATGTTTGGTTATTCATTGCTTGATTCTAGTTGTGCTTTTGTCTTGCTTACTAACACTGATGAGCTTAGAGCTATGACAGATGCTACGAGCATGAAAGATGCAAGTTCCTGGAAGGAGGCCATGGAAGATGAGATGGTTTCCTTGGAGAAGAATAAAACTTGGGACTTGGTGTCTTTGCTTGAAGGATGGAAACCTGTTGGATGCAAATGAGTGTTCAAGAAGAAATTTGGTGCAGATGGCAGTGTTGAAAAGTACAAGGCTAGATAGGTTGCGAAGGGGTACTCACAAGTGGAGGGAATTCATTATGGTGAAATTTTCTCTCCTGTTGCAAAGCTGACATCTATTCGATTCATGTTATCTCTTGCATCAACTTATGACTTAGAGGTGGAGTAGATGGATGTGAAAACAACTTTCCTTCATGATGATTTGGAGGAAGAGATTTACATGTCACAACCAGAGCATTACATAGAGAAAGGTAAAGAAAATTTGGTTTGCAAACTAAAGAAGTCTTTGTATGGTTTGAAGCAGTCTCCTAGGATGTGGTATATGAAATTTGATGCCTTTGTGTTGTTGATTGGATTTCTAAGATCAAAATTAGATCATTATGTGTATTACAAATTTGACAATGATCGCATTCTCATTATTGCATTGTATGTTGATGATATGATGTTAATTAGGAATGGTAAGAATATGATTTCTGATTTGAAGTCTTAGTTGTCAGCACAGTTTGAAATGAAAAATCTAGGGGCAGCCAGGTACATTCTGGGAATGGAAATCAGAAGAGACAGAGCTAACAAAAAACTTTGGTTAAGCCAGAGTAAGTATGTGAAGACCATGTTGGATCAGTTCAACATGGAAGATTGTAGACCATTGTGTGTTCCTGTTTCATTGGGGACAAAGTTATCTATTAATGATTGTCCAAAATCTCCTTCTGAGGTGGAGGACATGAGCAAAGTAACTTATGCTAGTGTTGTTGGTAGTTTGATGTATGCCATGGTCTGCACAAGACCAGACATTGCCCAAGTAGTGGGAGTCCTTAGTCAATTTATGGATAATCCTGGACGGGTACATTGGGATGTAGTAAAGACAGTGTTCAGATATTTGAGGAGTACTTATGAGTATTCCATATGCTATCATGGTAATCCTATAAGACCTCCACATTCTATTTGTATTCATGGATTTGTGGATTCTGATTGGGTGGGTGATATTGACAACAGGAGTTCCACCAGTGCTTACGTGTTTACTATGTTCAGTGGTAAAATTAGTTGGATGAGTAAGAAACAACCTGTGGTCACTTTGTCCATGACAGAAGATGAGTATATGGAAGTAACTCATGCTTGTAAGGTGGTGCAGGAGCCCCTACCTGACAGCTGGCCTCCATGAGGCAATTAGTTTGTTTTGAGTCTTGTTAATGTTTTCAAGAAGGTCTTATAAGACCAATGCATGTAATAAGGTCATGTTGACCATGCTTTACTATTTTTAGCTTGTTTGTTAGGATAGCTGTTATGCTGTGTGTTCGGTTGGATCCTCCCAGCCGCTTGGAAGCTCCCAGCCGCTTGGAGTCGGGTCAGTAGTACTCGCAAGAGATCCTATTTATACATGAGGATCGGTTGGTTTTAGATCATCGAGCTAGGTTGCACAGAGTGAGACAGAGAGAGAGACTGATCATTGTATTTGCATCTTTTGAAATCAAATAAAGTGATCCTGTTTGTGTTCATCCTCTGTTGAATTCCATTATTTAATTGTGTGGCTGTTTTGGTGGTTTCATGGATTCACTGATCCATTCCACTGGTTGATTCGTCGAATCAGTGGAATGGCCATGTACAGTAGGGTAGGATTTAGTTTGCATTTTGTGTTTGTTCATGTGCATGTTTGCAAGATCACGATCGAGAGGTGTTGAGAACCCTAGCATGGGTATGTGCTAGGTCGTGCTGGTTGTTAGAATTTGGAAGATCACCCTGAAAGTAGATCGGGTCATCCCAGGAGGTTCGGCGGATCAGAACGGTGGAAATTCGCTAAGGTTGGAAGTTCATCAAAACGGCATCATCAGGATATTTCTGCGTATATCCTGTAGGTACTTCAGGCGTCATCCGAGTAAGTGGAGATGAGCATGATGCAGTCGGTTGCATAAAGTGAAAGTGTGTTGGGGTGATCATCATCAGGTGTTGCCGAGGAGGAGCGGATCGACATAAGATAGAAGATCGGGTTGACAATTCCTTCGCGGGCCGATAATGTTAAGTTTGGCCGACAGCAGGATATTGAAGGAACTGCATATGACGTCATCGTCATCAGGATATTCGTCATCAGGATATCGGGCAGTAGGATATTGAAGGAGCTGCATGTGACGTCATCATCATCAGGATAATCGTCATCAGGATATCGGGGTGACGTAAGCATCGAAGGAAGGGTGCATGAGGTTGTCGTCATCAGGATATATGGGAGGAACCGGATGTTCTATATCCTGCTGATGAACATGATGTTGAACATCATGATGATGAAGAAAGAGGTTGGCGGTAAGATGAACAGTGAACATCAGGAGGATGTTTGCGCTTGCCGAATATGATGATGCTGCCGATAGTCGGATATGATGATGCTGCTGACAGGCGAAAGGTCGAAGGTTTGTCTGCAGGAGGATATCAGTCGGCGAGAGAGAATATGATGATGCTGACAGTGTTAACAAGAAATATGATGATGATGATGAAGGGTTGCGGACATCCATGCTGTATGTCAAGGTTTTAGTGTGGATGCCTTTGCATCATAGTGGTATCAGAGCTCAACAAAAGGTCTGGGCTGTTGTGTGTTGATTCTGTCACCGAAAGGGCAGAGGTAGAGTTGATTCTGTCACCGAAAGGATAGAGGTAGAGGAGTGAGAGGTTGACAAAATGCCTCCGAAAGGTACTGGTACTGCAAGGGAATTGCAGGAGATGAAGGAAAAACATGCCAGAGAGATGAGGAAGATGAAGGAGCTTGCTGAAGCACTTCAAGCCAGGCTTGTAGCCCTGGAAAGGAACAAAAAGAGGGAAGTGGAAGACAGTGAGTCTGAAGAAGATGAAGATACTATTGAAGAGTATGAAGAGTAGCTGAAGATCTGGATGCTGAAGACTAGAAATTTGCAAAACTGTTAAAGGCAGTGCAGAGTGATAAACCTAAAGTAAAGGTTGATGTTTCCAAGTATAATGGAAGTTTGAATGAAGATGAGTTATTGGATTGGATTGCTGCACTTGATAATCACTTTGAATGTGAAGATGTTGCTGAGGATCAGAAGGTAAAGATTGCAAAGACCAAGTTAGGAGGTCATGCTTTGGTTTGGTGGGATTATGTACAATCTGAGAGAAGGAAACAAGGGAAGTCAAAGATCACTTCATGGGATAAGATGGTAGCAAGGATCAAAGGTAAATTCTTGCCAAGGGATTATGAAATTCAGATGTTTAAGAAGCTGCAATTTTTAAGGCAGAAGGAAATGGATGTGAAGGCATATACTGAGGAGTTTTATAAGTTGAGTATGAGATCTGGTCATCATGAGAATGAGGTAGAAAAGTGGCTAGGTACTTGGCTGGTTTGAGATTGAACATACAGGATGAGTTAGTTTTAGCTAACCCTAAGAGTGTGGAGGATTGTTATCAAATGGCAATCAGGATTGAAGAAAAGATGAATAGGGGACAAGATAAGTCCATGAGAGGAAGAGGCAGCAATATGAGGGGAAGAGGAGCAGCCCCTACACAAAGGCAAACCAATGAGGGTCAAGAAGACACTGGTAAAGGACAGGGACAGTCTGATTTCAGAGGTGGATGGAAAGGTAATAAAGGCAGATTTGGAGGTGGTAGAGGTTCTACTGCATTTTTAGGAAAATGTTACACCTGTGGTGAGTTTGGTCATCCATCTTTCAAATGTCCAGAGAGCAAAGGTTCATCATCCAGAAATGATAGAACTAATGACAAGAGAGTACAACTTGTGCAAGAAGAGAAAGTAGAGCAAAGTGTGCAGAGTTCAAACACTTATCAAGGAGATAGAGTTCCTGACAATTATGCATATCCTGAGGAGGGAGAAGCATTGATGCTCAGGGGAATTCATTTGCAGGCATCAAAGGATATGATGCAAAGAAGAGCTCTTTTCAAGACCACATGCAAGAGCAAAGGTAAAGTATGTAAGGTTGTCATTGATACTGGTTCAACAGACAACATGGTATCACAGGAAATGGTGGATAAACTGAATTTGGCAAAGATTCCACACCATCACCCTTACAAGGCATCTTGGGTGAGTGATAGTCAATCACTTTTTGTCTATGAACAGGCATATGTGGATTTTCAGATTGGAGCATATCATGATAGAGTTTTGTGTGACATTTTGCCCATGGAATGTTGTCACCTATTGTTGGGTAGACCATGGCAATTTGATAGAAGGGTACTGTATGATGGGTATGCTAATACCTACACCATCAAGAAAGATGGGAAGACTATTCTGTTGATGCCATTACAGGAAGCAGCTGTAGCACAGGGGGCAGCCAAAATTATTTTAGTGGGAAAGAAGGAATTTGTGCAGATGCCTATAGGAGCAGGCATAAAGGCAGTTGAGGACACTGCAGGGAAAGGAGTTGTTAAGGACAACAGGTTGAAGAAAGTTTTAGTTGTGACTGACAGAGGTCAGCAGCAGGTGCAGAAATAGGTTTGCAAACAGCAACCAGTTGAGAGGAATGACAAGGATGTTGTCATAGTTGGGACTATTGTTTGTCCTATAAAGGTTGAAAGAAAGACAGAGTTGAACATTGCAGAAGTTCAAAAGGCAGTTCAGACAGAGGTTCTGGTCAGACAACCTGACAAACACAAGGTATGTGTGAGAAAGGCCTACATTGACAGGCATGAGGATTTACTTGCAACAAGGCAAGTTACAGTTCAGAAGTCTTGGAGTAGCCAAGAGACAGCAGAGGATAAAGCTGGAACAGGTCAGAACACTGACATGACAAAGTGTAAAGGTGGAGGACTTCCACAACTAAACTCATGGGACATGAGTTCTTTTCTGTTGGGGAGTATGGTGCAGGAGCCCCTACCTGACAGCTGGCCTCCATGAGGCAATTAGTTTGTTTTGAGTCTTGTTAATGTTTTCAAGAAGGTCTTATAAGACCAATGCATGTAATAAGGTCATGTTGACCATGCTTTACTATTTTTAGCTTGTTTGTTAGGACAGCTATTATGCTGTGTGTTCGGTTGGATCCTCCCAGCCACTTGGAAGCTCCCAGCCGCTTGGAGTTGGGTCAGTAGTACTCGCAAGAGATCCTATTTATACATGAGGATCGGTTGGTTTTAGATCATCGAGCTAGGTTGCACAGAGTGAGACAGAGAGAGAGACTGATCATTGTATTTGCATCTTTTGAAATCAAATAAAGTGATCCTGTTTGTGTTCATCCTCTGTTGAATTCCATTGTTTAATCGTGTGGCTGTTTTGGTGGTTTCATGGATTCACTGATCCATTCCACTGGTTGATTCGTCGAATCGGTGGAATGGCCATGTACAGTAGGGTAGGATTTAGTTTGCATTTTGTGTTTGTTCATGTGCATGTTTGCAGGATCGTGATCAAGAGGTGTTGAGAACCCTAGCATGGGTATGTGCTAGGTTGTGCTGGTTGTTAGAATTTGGAAGATCACCCTGAAAGTAGATCGGGTCATCCCAGGAGGTTCAGCGGATTGGAACGGTGGAAATTCGCTAAGGTTGGAAGTTCGTCAAAACGGCATCATCAGGATATTTCTGCGTATATCCTGCAGGTACTTCAGGCGTCATCCGAGTAAGTGGAGATGAGCATGATGTAGTCGGTTGCATAAAGTGAAAGTGCGTTGGGGTGATCATCATCAGGTGTTGCCGAGGAGAAGCGGATCGGCATAAGGTAGAAGATCGGGTTGACAATTCCTTCGCGGGCCGATAATGTTAAGTTTGGCCAACAACAGGATATTGAAGGAACTGCATATGACGTCATCGTCATCAGGATATCGGGCAGCAGGATATTGAAGGAGCTGCATGTGACGTCATCATCATCAGGATAATCGTCATCAGGATATCGGGGTGACGTAAGCATCGAAGGAAGGGTGCATGAGGTTGTCATCATCAGGATATATGGGAGGAACCGGATGTTCTATATCCTGCTGATGAACATGATGTTGAACATCATGATGATGAAGAAAGAGGTTGGCGGTAAGATGAACAGTGAACATCAGGAGGATGTTTGCGCTTGCCGAATATGATGATGCTACCGATAGTCGTATATGATGATGCTGCTGACAAGCGAAAGGTCGAAGGTTTGTCTGCAGGAGGATATCGGTCGGTGAGAGAGAATATGATGATGCTGACAGTGTTAACAAGAAATATGATGATGATGATGAAGGGTTGCGGACATCCATGCTGTATGTCAAGGTTTTAGTGTGGATGCCTCTGCATCATAAGGAATCCATTTGGATTAAGAGATTGCGTTTAGATATTGGTGTTGATGTAGGATAGATTACTATCTGTTGTGACAGTCAGAGTACGATTTGCCTAACAAAGAATCCAACTTTCCATTCTAGAACAAAGCATATTGATGTATAGTTTTACTTTGTACGAGACATGGTAGAGGATGGGAAGGTGAATTTGGAGAAGGTAGACACTTTGAAGAATGTTGTAGATGCATTGACAAAACTAGTGGACACAAAGAAGTTTAGATGGTGTTCAGAGTCTATGGGCCTCTTGACCTATAGCAATTAAATCCTATTATTTCTATTGGCTCTTACAAGGTGTTTGACAAGTGGGAGAATGTTGGGAATTAAGGTGTCTCAACCTTGGTAATTCCTTGCATTTATTAATTGTAATGTATTTATTTATTTATCCTATGTTGTAATTTTTGTTGCACATCTTATTTTGTCATTTAGTGTGAAGTGGCATGATGAGTTGTAACTCCACTTGTAAGATGACTAGGATGGTCAACTCACTCCATTTGGAGATAGGCATCCCTTTTGTGTGGTAGAGATTGTCTGCCATGTGTTGGCATCTTAACTTGTGTGTAAGTGAATCTTGACCGAAACAGTTATGACAGATTCCTATGATAGAATCTATGACACGTAAGAGTCAAAAATAGAAGATCTTATGACAGTTGAATACAAGTGTCGAAGAGCATCTTTAAGGAAGGCATATTTGGGCACCCAAGGTGGGTTATGACATGTTGCAAGAGGAATATGCTATTTTTATTTAGTGTATGATAGATTCTCTTGCAACTGTAAGTACTGTCAGTATAATGACGGATTCTATGACAGTCGTAAGATGTGTAAGAGCATCTATCATTGCCTATCTTTGGATTAGGTGCCCATATTGGGATGGGGTGATGTGACAAGTGTCAGGACCATGTTGCAATGTTGGACAAGTGTCCCTAGGCATGGGTTTTGGGCCATGAGGCCAAGTTGGACGCCCATCTCAAGGAAAGTACATTTTTGCCTTGTAAACTTCTATTTAAGTAGGTGCCTGGAGAGGAGATGTATTATGTGATTGACAGGTACTGTTATGGCCAGATTGTCTCCAGATACAAGTGTTGAAGACTCCTGTAAAGACTTGCATTGCAAGTGTGTTGTAAACTTCATTGTTTAGATAATACATTGTGCATGTTTTGGAGTGTGGGGTTTTTCACCCGTAAGGGTTTTCCCCATGTTATATCTTCTCTCTCTCTCTCTCTCTCTTCTATCTTACATTCTTGTGTTGTGTATTGCTGCAATATCTCTATTGTTGGGTTAATAACACTGTAATTGTAAAGGGTAAAAATAATTTGTACACATCTCTCCTCATTAGATTAGTGTAGGAAGTGATTTCCGTACACCTAGCTTCCTTTCAAAAGATATCCAATGACACTATTTCCACTCCAGATTTAACACAAAAGGAGACTTCTATTGATGCCGTCACTACCAAGGTTATCGCTAGAACCAAGAAATGGATTGATTAGAAAGTAGAGGAGCTTAAAAGCAAAGGGGTGGCAGTCACCAGTAACAAGAAAGGGAAAAGAAAAGAGAGAGAAGAACAAGGATATGATGATTTCCTTGTACATAAAAGGCAGATCCTAGGGACAAAGATACTTGAACCTAGTTCATCTAGAATAACAGAGGAGATCACTTCTGAAGGAGTATCCTTGGTGTATCAGCCATTGTCACCTCCTACCAGACCAGTACTTAAGGCAATTCTTCTATTTGTATTTGCATCCCAAATACCCATAACCCAACAAGAAACTATAGGAGAACAAGGGCATATTTTAGTTGGGACTGCTACAAGGGGGGATGATGATGAAGAAGATGAAGTGCTTATTGAAACACTCAAAAGGAAGGGGAAGGATGATGTGTTACAGGGTGTCAAAGTACCCATGCAAAGTAGATATCAAAGCCCTTACATGAGAGGTGCTATTTCACCACCACCAACATTGGTTGATCCACAGGTGGGTGTAATTAAGGAACTGTAGCATGACATGCCTATAGAAACCATAGTGAAAGTAAATACTGAGATGGCACAAATGGCCAGGAGCCAAGATGAAGAAGATGAAGATGCAAAAGCCCTTCTGCTGAGTGAGAGAATTGATTTAACTAAAGATGATGTGGTATAGGATATCACAAATCACCCTATCAAACCTATGTTACAACACACCGAAGTAATAGATACAGCTGATATAATAGGTGAAACACATGATGAAAGAGATGATAGGGAAGAAACCCCTGAAGTAGAAGGGTATATGGGATCCCTAGACAATTTGATTGAAAATGTTACTAGCCCAGCTGTGGTGGACTTGACTTATGTGCCTGAATAGAAAAATACTGAAGAGGAGGTTATCAGAAATGATCAGTCTCAATAAGAAGTCCTTGTAGAGGTAGGTGATAAAGATAAGAAAGTACCAGAATAAGTGGAACAATAGGTTATCCTAATAGATAATCTTGAACAAAAGGAAGTAGTGGAATCACCTACTGCTACAGGAAGGAGAGAAGATAAACCAAAATAAGGTATTCATCAGGATGATTCAGAAGAGAAAGGCCAAGAGGCAAAAAATGATGAGATCTCAAAGGAACATGAATTAGGTGATCAACCTTCTCCTGAACAAAGACAAGAGGAACGATTGCATAAGGACGAAGATTCAGATGCCAGAAGGAAACATCAAGAAAATGTACAAGATCTAGAGGATTAGGAAAAAGAACAAGATAAAGGAAATTGAGATGCTCAAATTGAGCAACCAGATTAATATACAAGATCACAGTCAGATGTTTTGGTTTTAGTTACTTCAGAGGTAAGTCAAGATAAGGTACAACAGGTACCATTTGATTTCAAATCTTTTTTTATAATTGATTCTGCTAAAGCAAAATGGAGAGCTAGGACAATCTCCAGTATCAAGAGGGATCCAAAGACTGGGAAAAGGATGGCTCAAGTTGTTGTTCCTATAGTAGATAAGGCCAAAGGAGAGATCCAGCTAGAGGAATTCTAAGTGACTCAGGTTGACTTGGGTCATGCTACTATGGAACAAGAAAAACAAGAGCACAGAAGCAATAGTATCTAAGTTGAAAAAGCTCAAATCTAGGAAGAAGGAGTTGAAAGAATAGAATATGCAGTTACAATAGTTTATACAAGGATTGGTTAAGATTGACACCTTGGCATCCACCTTACAGGCTACTAAGAAGTGAACTGCATTAACTTTAATAGGTGAAGCAAATATAACTGGGCTAGATATCTAGAAATATCAAGCCCACATCATGGAAAAATGGTACTCTAAATTCATGACTGATGGAGAGCAGTTAATAAGGATATCAATATCTAATTGGGACACATTGGCCAAACTAAAGGAAAGTTTTGATTCTTGGAAGGGTGAATTTGCTCAATGGATTCACAAGTGTAATTATGCAATGGCTAGACTCAAGAGGCCCAAGGACATGCCGGATGGTGAGTTATTAAGAAATAAAATTGTCACCAATGTAACTTTCCCACTTATGGGGACATGGATGATACAGATGGACTATGAACTCAATATATTAAAACCTAACATGGATAAAATAATGGACATCCAGACCAAAGTTCATGATTTGTTAGCTGAAGAATTGAGAGTAATGGAAGAGTTTCTAGAGGATGCTATAGAAGAAGAAGAAATGCCAGATCTGGATAATCCTATATAGATATTCAAAGATAAATTCAAAGAAATGGCAGAAGATCCAATAAAGTTTTTCATAGAAGATATCATGGATGAGATGGTTGAACTAAATGTAAAAGTGAAGACATACAAAAAAAGAAGTTGATAAAAGGATATCAATTATGGAACCTTTGGATGAATAAATATAGGCATTGAAATATGCCAAGTTGAGAGCTACCACAATAAGTAAGTTCCAGGTAGACACTTTTGTGCAGGCCTATGATAATTATAAGATAACAGATGCAGGGATGTAGACACATGAAGAAAATCCATTGGCATAAAGAGGGAATTGCATTTGTATTTTTTCAATGCATTTTTGTTGTGTTGGTACTTGAAGTCTAATAGGATGAAGTGGAAGAGCATGGAATGTTCAAAAAATGACAACTATACCCACCAGAGGATTGACAACTAGCAATCTGTGCCACATGTCTTACATGTTGACTAGGTCAAAGAAATATGAACCGTTGATGATAATAGATAAATCATGATCATAAGATCTTTTGTAACCACCTCTCATCCTTGATCTATAAAAGGAGATAGAGTGCATCTTGTAGATTCATTCAGAAGATTAATTGAGATTGGATTGCTGAAATGTCAGGACCAATCCTCAAGGTCAACTGTAAATATACACTCTTTTGCATACTTAATTAAGATGAAGTCCCTTTGATTACAACTAATCGTAAACTTTGAGTAATCTGTGAATGAATTCTAGATATGTTACTTTGATTTGCTGTGTCCCTTGGAGTACATTTCAGTTTGTGCATGTTGTCTTCATTCCTTTCCTTTGAAGTTGGCATCAATCATATCTAGCTGTGGAACATCCTGGTGAACATATGGTTTGATTTCCTTCTTTTCATGATAGTATCAAGAGTATATATGGACCAATGGCTAAAGATTCACTTACTTTCAGTAAAATTTAAAAAGCATTTATTCAAATTTGTTTAATTTCATTCAATCATCATAATTGTAAATACATAGAAAATAAGGAGCAAATATAAAGAAATATGTTGACATCCCATAAATAACTGAATATCTTTAGCATATTTGAGCAAATAGCATGTCAACATAGCAAATATCATGCAAATAAATATAAATAATGTTGAAAATCATGGAAATATATGCTTATAGGCACTTCATTTGAATAAACTTACAGTGCAAAAGTGAAATCTAGTTAATATAAGTAATATGTAGAAGAATTGATCAAACTTACATAAATATTTGCATCATCTAGTTAAATGCAATAAGATTTAACCATGTTTGTTAAGCAATTCATAGAAAGCAGGTAGAATCAACCTTATCCAGACACAAATTTCTTGGAATCAGAAACGTAAGGCCCCTAAATGGAAAACAACAATGCACATCAAACCACTGAGTAACGTCAGACGATTATAAACTAATCCATGGAGACTTGGGATCATGAATTCTCTAAATTCATCATATCTTTCAAGATGATAAAGGTTTGATTTTCATTTCTTTATCTATGTTTTTTTATGACTAACATCATGATCAACATAAATTGGCACTAGAAGGAGGGCCAAAAGCATTCTAGTTCCCAAATTCATCACCTGGATCTTATTTCCCATGCTCATACAAGGTGATATTTTCAAATTTCACAAGAACACGTCTAGCTTTGAGTATTTGTGCAAAGTTCTTATCACTGGTCATTTGAAAGTTTTGGTTGCAAAGATCTTAGTCTTGTGCATAAATATCACAATCTTTACAGTCAATTGTTTGAGATTCCTTATTCTGAGTCAATATTTGCAATTTCTATAAATACGGCATAAATATCCTGTCCTTGTGGTCAGTTAACCTGATATTTATAGTAAGTGATTTGTTTTTTCTAAAAATTTGAGTCAATATTTGCATTTCCTACAAATATCATGCAAATATCTGGTTACTTTGAAATTTTGATCACAAATATCCACTCTATAGGCTTAAATACCTTGACCTTTGCAAAGATCTAGTTGAAATATCCATATTTGGTTGTAAGTTGTGAATTTCTGGCTCACAGACCTAATACTAGGTCTAGATCTGTTGGACCTTTTGAAGAATTGCCAATTCATGGACTTAGATCTCGTACAATTGATATTCATCACATTCCTGGTCCTAGTACACTAGCATCACCAGGCATACATGTTAGAACACCTTGAGTGTCTCCAATTGTGCCTCAAATACCTCAGGTACCTCCTACAATGTCTATCTTTACAATGGAATCACCACTAATCTTTGTAGCATATCATCTATTGCCAAAAAATCTAGACAAGATTTGTCTGAAGTATCATCCTTATTAGGATGCAGAAGATCACATTAGAACTTATAAAGAAGCTTTCTTTAGAGCTCAAATAGACCATGAAGATGTCATGTGTAGGTTATTTCCTTACTCTTTAGGAGAATAAGCATACAATTGGTACATTAGTCTTACCAGGTCTTCCATTGCCAATTGGGCTAACTTGGAGAAAGCTTTCATAGAAAGATTTAAAATACCAGTAGATCTAGCCATTACATACCACATGTTTTCTACAATCAAAAGAGCTGAGGGAGAAATGATCTGTAATTTCAATGCTAGGTCCCAAAAAATGTATTCCAAGCTAGTTGTTCCCTATAACGTAGGTGATGAGGCAGCTAGATCCATATATTATTTAGCCCTAGACCCCTTGACATCCATGTTCATCAGGAGAGCACATCCTGTAGTCACTACTCTGGCAGGTGCCTATGAAGAAGCCATAAAGGTCAATCAACAGTTAACACCTAGCTTCACACCCAATTCTGGATATCTTGCATATCCTGCACAACCACAAGCTAATGGATCCATGATACCCCCAACTATAATGCCTAGTCCCATGTAGGTACCTCCACTTAGTATCATGCCCCCTCCAAATGGAAATGGCCAAATGATACCTCATCTTGGATAAACACCTCAGGAGGCAGTGCAAAACAATAACAATGGTAGCTCTTTCTTCAAACCTCAACAAGAAAATGTAGTAGCCAGAGCTCAAGAGGAGAAAGATGATATCAAAGAAATATCTGCACAATTGAGAAAATTAACTACTGAGATCACACATATGAGGAGTTAAAACTTCTATTCCGAGTCAAATCATAACAAAGGATATCCTGATAGGGGGTACAATAATGATAGGAACTTTAACAATAGTAATAACAGTGTTGCCCCTAGGCCACCTAGAACCTGGAACACCTGGCCTAACAATGGCTCCTTACCTGCACCATTGGATAATCAGCCTTCTACTAAACCCAAACAAACTACTAGGCTGAATTTAGCAGAGGTTGCACTCACCAATTGGTGCAAAATGCACAATACCAATGCACACGCTGAGCTAGACTACCCTCAGTTCAAAATAGAAGCTAGTATTTTCCAGGCTAAAGTGTCTAATACTATAGGGGATCTTCCATCTCTTGAAGGAAATGAAATTGTTCCCTTAGGATATGAGTCTGCCCTTGTGCTGGAAAGTTCTATCAGTCATCAACATCATCAAATGACCTCAACTCATGAAAATTACACACTGGCATGTGAATAGTTTGCATTAGTGCTTGAGTCAAATTATGTGTTCCCTTTTGAAGACAAAAATGAGCCTGAGTAGGAAACTAAAGAGGTTCATGCGTACCAACAACAATACCAAGGTAGACATAATTAAAACCTAAGAAATAATCCTAACAGACTAGCTGGTCCATTGACCACATCTATTCCTCCTAACAACTTCAACACACCACTGGATCCAAAAGCCAATAATAATCCTAGTCCTCCCAAGGTGAATACTCAGTATTTCACACCTCAAAATATAGTGTCAAAAGCCATCAGTCAACTACCTGAGTTTGATAAACTAGTTACATACCTAGCTAAAGAGATGAAAAAGATAAAAATTAGCTTATCTTTGTCAGAATTGCTAAAGACTCCAGTTATCAAGAAAGCCTTTTTGAAATCCTTAGATGAACCCACATCAAAGGATGACAATACTGATCATAATCCTAGTCACATCATGACTAGAGATTCTACACCCAAAGATAACAATGTCAAGAATAAAATATAGGCCACTATCCAAACTGCTGAAACATCACACATGACTCTATATAGAGATAAGTTTGAATCACCTCCATTCTTACTTACATTGAGAATATTTGGCAAGAATATACACAACTGTCTAGTGGATTTAGGTGCATCAACTAATGTGATGCCACTATCCATTTGTAATGCATTAGGGTTACATCCAGCCAAATCCCTCAAGAAGGTGACACAACTTGATAAAACAGAAGTGAGTGTGGTAGGAGAATTAACTCATATCCACATGCAACTCACATCAGACCCAAGGGTGCAGTACTACATTGATATCCAAGTAGTGGACATCCCTAATACCTATGGAATGCTTCTTAGCAGGGATTGGTCCAAAACACTTAATGGTTACATGGCCATTGATTTCATTTATATGTGGTTACCTTGGAAAGGAATCCCCAATCAGATAAGGATAGAAGCTAAACCTAGGATGAAACATATGATAACTAAGTACAATAATACCAATGAGGTATTGTATGTATATGTTGAACCAGGAATTTATGCTATAAGACCTCAAACTGTTAGGATTAAAGAATTCTTGATGAATAACATGTACATACATTAAGACATCAATAAAGAAGAGAGAGTGATCATTGAGTCTAATTATTGTTCAATGGATGAAGGAGAAGTGGATCACTTCACTAAGTTTGAAAAGTATCTCTCCAGAGAAATGTAAAGGTGCTAGCTGACTGGGACATCTGTTGAGGATATCCTGATATCGGTCTGGTGTAGATTACATGATGAAGCACATTCAAAAAATAACTGTGAAGCATGTTTGGATATGATTGAGTTAGAGAGAACTTGTAGTGAAATAGGATCATCACTAACCAATGTTAGCAAAACATATGATGATGATGGTACTGATTCTTGTCTCTTTTTTTAGATACATGGACATATGAATAGAACACACATCAGGATAATGCCTGCATGCAGAATTCAGAAGAGATCCTGATATGTGATGAAGATTATCATGAAAAGGAAAATATTATCACCCCAGGGACCGACTGCCTAATTGAATCAGACTATGAGCTATTAGATGAGGATAGAGGGAGTCACCTGACACAATTTGAAGAGTTTTTGTCAAAACAGATTCAGAGACATATTCTACTAGGAGTTCCTTCACATCATGCATTGATTGAAGGATGGTGCAGACTCCATGAAGCACCACATTAAGAAACATGTGCTTTATGCTTACATATATTGAATAAGGAGGAACAACTATGCTCCAGTGATAAACTACATGATATCAGGGATATCCCTGAAAATGACATAAAAGAGATTGCAACATATCTTAAAGATAATGGTGATAACATCAAATGGATGGAAAGAGAAGATATGATATCCCCACAGAAATGACTAGAAGTGAAAAAGAATGAACCTTAAAAGTTAAAATGGATATCTAGTGGTGCAGTGGCAAGAGCCAAAAAGAAAAGAGAAGGTCCTAACAAACCTTCAACATAAGATAAACCATGGATTCTCAGGTTTGATGGTTCTAAATCCAAGCAAGGAGCCGGAGTAGGCATTAACCTCATTGATCCATCAGGGAGGTCATTTTTAGCAGCATACAGATTACAGTTCCCATGCACTAATAATGTGGCTGAGTACGAAGCCTTAATCCATGGATTGTTGTTTTCTCTTAAGAAGAAAGTCAAGTTTCTGCATGTCTATGGAGACTTAGAATTAGTGGTAAAATAAGTCAGGAATATCTATGCATGTAACTATAAGAGGTTGTCAAACTATAGGCATAGAGTTTGGGATCTAATAGAAGGATTTGATGCATTTAATATCATGTATGTCCCTAGAGAACAAAATCATAGAGCTAATGCACTGGCACAGGCTATCAGCACATTGGAACCTCTATCCATCTCTAGGATGAAGAGATTTTAAGTAGAATTGGTATCAGTTCCTTCCATACCTGATAATGTGACCAATTTCCAAGTGTTCGATGATGACCAACATATCCTAGCTTTCATAGAAAATAGGGATATATTTGAAGTGCAAATCCTAGATGAGAAGAATTTAGAAGATCATGTATGGGAAGATGAAAAAATCATGAACTTGCCGAGTAACAAAATACCCAAAGGCATGATTGAGCTTGAAAGAGCTTTTGACTTGGAAAACATGATAAAATAGAAAGATCTCCCCAAGACAGATGGAGGAGAGTATTCACCTGTCAACATAGGATAGGGTGAAGACACAAGGAATGTTCTGATAGGCAAAGTCTGCACAGAAGAAGAGAAGGTAGGGATAACTCAAGCATTGAAAGATTATATCCACGTTATTGCCTAGACTTATGATGAACTGAAAACATTTTATACTTCTATTATCACCCATACTATCCCACTAAATTTGGATGCCAAGCCATTCAGGCAAAAGTAGAGGCCAGTGAATGCATTACTGGAGCCCATAATCTTTGAAGAAGTCAAAAAGTTACTGAATGCAAGGATCATATTTCCTGTCAGGCACTCAACATGGGTAGCCAATCTAGTTTCGGTCAGAAAAAAGAATGGAGGCATATGTCTCTATGTAGACTTCAGGAATTTAAATAGAGCCTCATAAAAGGATAACTATCCTCTTCCCTCATTAGATGAAGTTTTACAGATAGTGAATGGATCTCAAATGATGTCTTTCCTGGATGGTTTTTCAGGATACAACCAGGTGATGGTAGACAAAATAGATAGATTAAAGACAACATTCACCACCAAGTGGGGAATGTTTGCTTATAGACGCATGCCTTTTGGCCTAATTAATGCTAGAGAAGCTTTCCAATGTGCAATGGACATAGCATTCAGAGGTTTAGTTGGCAAGTGCATCATCATATACATGGACGACCTGACTATCTTCTCAAAGAAGAGAGGCAACCATATAGAAGACCTCAGGAAGGTACTTAAAAAATGTGAATAGCATGGTATCTCACTTAACCCAAAGAAATGCATATTTGGAGTGACCACAGGTAAGCTACTTGGTCATGTAATATCAGAAAATGGGATCACCATTGACCTTGCTAGGGTAGAGTCCATAATGAAGCTAAAACTTCCAGGGAGTAAAAAGGAGTTAAAATCCTACTTTGGTAAGATAAATTGTGTGAGGAAGTTCATCATAGGATTTGCAAAAATTGTAAGGCCACTCAATGCTATCCTTAAGAAAGATGCCAAAATTGAATGGACACCTGAAGCGAAGACTGTATTTGAGGTTATCAAGAAGGCCATAACAGATTCACCTGTCCTGATCAACCCATATTACACAAGAGATTTTTACATTTACTCATTTTCTTCAGAGCATACCTGTGTCGCAGTCTTGACACAGAGGAGTGAAACAAAAGAAGAAAAGCCCATCGCTTTTATGAGTTCTCCATTTAGAGATGCAGAGCTCAGGTATATGGATGTTGGAAGAAAAGCCCTTACTCTAGTTAGAACAGTGAAAAAATTTAGGCACTACATCTTGAGAAGCAAGATAATTGTTGTTGTACCTGATGCAATAGTCAAAATGCTCCTGATGTAGAATGAGCCTAGAGAGAAAAGAGCGAAATGGATAACAATGCTCCAAGAATATGATATGGACATAACCCCCATGAAGCTAGTTAGAGGGTAGGCCTTAAGCCAGATGATTGTTGAAATTGACCCAAACTTGATAAGTCAATAATATGTTGTAAACATAAGAAAATAATGATTGGTATTCAGATATCAGACATATCCTGATCACCGAGAGATGTCCACCAAAGATGCAAGATTCACAAAGGAGATATTTAAAGATTAGATCATAGAAATACATGATTAAAGGGTGGGTCCTCTTCAAGAAAAATTACAAAGGAATATACCTTAGATGTCTAGACAAGTCAGAAGCTGATAAAGTTCTCACATAATTACATGATAAATTTGGAACAACACATGGATCTCACCTGGCCACTACACATGCTATCCTAAGAGAAGGATACTATTGGCCAACAATCTTTAAGGATACTACTGAACATATCAAATGCTACCATACTTGCCAGACTACTACCAATAGAGAAAGATATGATGTCCAACCCCTGCAGCCGGTTATGGAGATGTGCCCATTTGCCCAATGGGGCATGGATTTCATTGGTCCTATTAATCCTCCATCATCTTCAGGCTATAGGTATGTTTTAACAATCACTGATTATTGCACCAGGTGGACTAAGGTAGTTAGCAACAAGACCTGTATTGTAGAGGATGTGATTAAATTCTTAGAAAGTAATGTCATCACTAGGTATGGAGTTCCTTATGTCCTTGTGTGTGATAATGGACCGGCTTTTTCATCTTTAAAATTGTCTAGCTGGGCTTTTGATTATGGGATCATTTTAAAGTTCTCTTCAAACTATTACCCCCAAGGAAATGGTTTAGTAGAGTCAACCAATAAGAATTTATTGAACACCATAAATAAATTGATAGAAAAGAACCCCAGAGAGTGGAATACCTTACTTAAATATACCCTGTGGGTGGATTGAACTAGAATAAAGACTGCACTAGGGAATTCCCCTTACCAGTTAGTTTATGGGGTGGATCCCACCCTTCCTGTTAACCTTAAAATCCCTACCTTGAAATTCGCACAGGAATACTTAGGCATAGACAACAAACAAGAAGTCAGGTTACTTCAACTCATGCACTTAGAAGAAAAAAGGGATAAGGCGATTGACCAATTCACCAAACATCAGGCTACTGTCAAACGTTGGTTTGATAAGAGACCTAAAGTAAAAGCCTTCTAAATATCAGATTTAGTCCTAGCATGGGACAAAACACATGAAAGGAAAGGTGACCATGGAAAATTTGATAAACTTTGGATAGGTCCCTTTTAGATCTCAGAAATCCTAGGTGATAGTACCTATAGACTGAAAACCTTAACGGGTGAGGATGTCCCATTGCCAGTCAATGGACAGTTCCTTAAGCATTACTTTTAGGCCTAGAGAGGTCATGCCATGCCATTGTATCATAATGTACATTTTGTATAGCCATTTGTATAGTTTTTGGTGTTTTTGCTTTGATTTGTGTGTCGTTGAGACCTTGTTTTGCTTGGGAAAAATTGGACACCTTATCACTCTTAGAAAATCACTAAAATTGTTGGAATTCAAGAAATAAACACAAGTTCATACATAGGTTGTAACTCATGTTAAGTAAATACATTTTATCAGGTCTGTGATATCATGTTCATTAGTACTACTTTTTCTTGTTTAAGGAGATCTTCACATGACACACCTAACAGCCTTGGGTTTGTTGAACATACTAGTGTAGTGTTAAGTGAAAAATCTAAAGGTTACCCTTGCTACCATTGCAATTCTCAACCTAAACAACAAATGATCACACCTTGCAAAATGACCTTACATGATGATATCTTATGAATACTGATAAAAAAATAGAAAGAAATATATTGAATATCTAAAAGAGATAATTAGGCTATCTAAGTAACTCTACTGAGGCTATAGACGCTTGCTGGTAGTGGGGCTCTATTTAGGGGAATTGCAATGATAACCTTGTTAGGGCTATGGACGTCTGTTGGAAGTAAGGCTCTATCCAAGTTGGCTATAAGGGATGAACCAAATTATGTAGCTTAACATGGGTCACTAGTGTTTTCAATTCATCTTCAAGATGAGGGATATGAACCACATGCACACACTTGATCCCTTCTCAGCACATTGTTATATAGATGAACATGATATCATTCAGGAAGATTAGGATGTTTATATTTGATAAGAGTTGGAAAACTATGTTTTAGTTTGTCTTTATCTCTTGAATTGTTTGAATTTCATTGTTTTCTTTAGTGGCAAGTTGTTGGGTGGTTACACAACATGCCCCATTTTGCCCCAGCAAAACAAGGACCCAACTTCTGGACGGTATGGTAAAATTAGTCCCAAATGCATCTCAAAAATTTATCCTCTACATATAAGAACTTTAGGATCATGATCAAAATCCAAAATTAAAATTTGTTGTAAAGAAACCCTGTCATGTGAAAGAGCGTAAAATTTCAGGCAGGTTTGCTTTTTGAAGTATCTCAAAATTTGTTGAAACAAATAAGTTATGTCTGGTCAAAGTCTAGTCAATGGATCATCAAGATATTCATATTTACATATTATCTAGATCTTAACTTAGTATCTTGATGCTAACTAATGTCCGGACATCAAATTTGAGTCACTAGTCATTTAAGCATCAAGGCGGACATATATTACTTAATATCCTGATCATGGTAAAAATCTTGATCTTAACTTACTATCCAGACCTTAATATAATATCCTGATCTCTGATAGTGACCAAATGCCAAACTTAAAAGACTTAGTGGTTTGAACGTCAAGATGTCCTGATCTTATATAATATCCTAATCATATATAATATCTAGACCTACGACCATATCTGGACGCCAAGTTTGAGAGACGTACCCAATTGCTCATCATATGCATAATGTCAATTTGCACCTTCATCCTGATCTTATTTAGTATCCAAACCTTAACTTAGTGTTCGGATCTTTTGTGACATCCTGATCTTGATGATGTCATCCTATTCCGACCTAATGTGAACAACACTATGAGTTAACCTCATCTAGATATTAAGCCAAATGGATATGTAACACTACTTAGTATCCAGATCTTAAATAACATCCCAATCCCTCAAATGCTCATACCCTATTTAGCCAATGACATGATGACACGTGTCCACATTCTCATCCCTACTCGCATAGTGTCATCCGGATATCCACCTCAAGATATTACCCAGAATATTCTTTAACTGGATGCTCCTCATACCCATGCCTTTTTGCATTAAATGCTGCAAAAGGTTGTTGGTATTTTAAATTTAAACGCGTGCCAATAGACACTTGGGGTTATCTTATGTAATCTGCTAATTGAAACTATCAAATTGCATGGAGACCATTAATGAACCCTAAATGTTCAAGGTAAAAAGGGTTTCTCTTAGCCTAATTGACACAATTACACTCTAAGAGCCCTAATTTCTATTATTAAGAGTTGACTACAAACTAGAGCTGAGCTAGGATGATGAAGTTACAAAAGAACCTTTCATCCATAGCTTTTATCCTGATACCTCTACATTCTTAATAGGTGAATGAAGCATATACAAGTACATATAAGGCCCTATCCTTCTGGTTATGTTTATAAAATTGTATTGTAATTAATTAAAGAAATGGCAACTAGAGCACAGTGATAATGTTTATTCGCTATGCATAGCATTCATTCAATTCGTGAAGTTTATACATATTGCTAACTTAGAACGTAAAATTATTAGTGTGCTAACCCTAGATAAATGTATAAGCTGTTATTTGAAACTGTATACCCAAATTGCAGGACAAAATGTCGCATCCATGCATAGACAAATGGAATACATAGTTCAAATTGGCTATATTCCCTAGATCACATAGTTTATATAGCAAGTTGGGATTCATAGAGGATACACATTGTGGGAATACGGACATTAAAGCATTTAGAGCACGAATTGATGCACAAGAAGATGATCCTATTCTACAAAACATAGTGGCATCCGGTTTGTTTCATGTTGCTAGAGTTCCATACTCTATAGAGACCTTTGACCTATTGGCCAAAGTTGCATTACATTATGATGTTAACACGAGGAGAATAGAAAAATAAGAGAGATTATATGTAGACTTATCTATAGATGGTATTGCCGAGGTGTTCCATTTGCCCGCCTCTTGAAACATGTATGTACCCAATTTGGATGCCTTGGATAAAGAATTTGAGGCCAACAATAAAAGCTACTAAAAATCCATATACCAGGGATGGAGACACCCAAGTAACATAGCCAAAGAAACGACCAAAATTGTGGTGCACTTATACAAATTTGAGTTTAATGAGGAAGTGCAATATCTGATGTTCATGCTGAGCAGGATGAGCAGATTAGTGGATTGTGGGGTCTTTTAGCGGTGGATGTTTGGGTTGATAAGAATGGTAGTAGAATATAAACCAAAGAATGCAAAGGTTTGGTGGGACAAGATAATAAATGACATCATTCATGACCAGATGGTCAAATGGAAAGAGGGCAAGGGGATGATCTTTAGGATGACATCCTACTTAGTGTATGCCTATGCAGAGAAGGGTACATTCAATGGCCTATAGACTGTAGGAAGGATTGGAAAGTTACCTAATGAGAAAACACCCTGGGAGATTTTTCCCCAGCTGTAGAGGATACTCTCAATACACCATTATAAGATGGTTAATGATGCCTTTTTGATGCACCTAGTCTGGCTCATGGAAGGGGACTGGACAAAAAGATTCTCAATCGGTGCTACAAAAGCCATTAGTGGATATGGGTCTTGGTTCATCCAAGCTAAATCTTATTCATATATCTGGATGGAGGATTTCAGCAGGAAACCATATATGTTATCAAGGTACTCTACAGATAAAGTGGTACTGATGGAAATGATGAGGCAACATTTGCCTATATTTGAAATGTCAAAAATAAAAGAAGGAAAACCATATAGGAAGTTTCCTATTGATATAAACTGGTTCATGGTAGGAGCCATAAAAAATGCAAAAAAGGTGGAGGCAGAGCTAAAAGCTTTAAATTTGAAATTATTTCCTTTGCCCAGAGACTATGATCCTTATCACTGAATCGAGAAAAGATTCAACAAGAAGTACAAGCACACTATCCATCTTGATGATTATTGGGTAGATTGTGATGATGAACATGAAGTCTGAAAAAAAGAATATCAGAGATTATCACTACACCAAATGAGGACCATAGGGCAGCCTGAAGTGCCCCCTCAAGTTAGAAAAGATGATGATAATCTCATAGATCCAGAATATGAGGAGAAAAAGATATACAATGATACTATTTCTTCTCCAGATTTAACACAAAAAAGGAGACTTCCATTGATGCCCTCACTACCAAAGTTATGGCCAGAACCAAGAACTGGGTTGCTTGGAAAGTAGAGGAGCTTAAAAGCAAAGGGGTGGCAATCACTAGTGACAAGAAAGGGAAAAGGAAAGAGAGAGAAGAACAAGGATATGATGATTTCCTTGTACATAAAAGGCAAATCCTAGGGACAAAGCTACTTAAACCTAGTTCATCTAAAACAATAGAGGAGATCACTTCTGAAAGTGTATCCTTGGTGTATCAGCCATCATCACCTCCTACTGGACCAGTGCTTAAGGAAATTCCTGTCTATATCTCCATCCAAAATACCCATAACCCAACAAGAAATTACAGGAGAACAGGGGCAGAGTTTAGTTGGGACTGCTACAGGCGGAGATGATGATGAAGAAGATGAAGTGCTTATTGCAACACTCAAAAGAAAGAGGAAGGATGATGTGTTACAGGGTGTCAAAGTACCTAGACAAATTAGATATCAAAGCCCTCACATGAGAGGTGCTATTTCACCACCACCACCACCAACATTGGTTAATCCACAGGTGGGTGTAATTAAGGAACTGTAGCATGACGTGCCTATAGAAACCATAGTGAAAGTAAAGACTGAGATGGTACAAATGGCTAGGAGCCAAGCTAAAGAAGATGAAGCTACAAAATCCCTTCTGTTGAGCTAGACAATTGATTTAATTGAAGATGATGTGATACAAGATATCACAAATCACCCTATCAGACCTATGTGACAACACACCGAAGTAAAAGATAAAAACTGATATAATAGGTGAAACACATGATGAAAGAGATGAAAGGGAAGAAACCCCTAAAGCAAAAGTGCATATGGGATCCCTAGATAATTTGATTGAAAATGTTATTAGCCCAGTTGTGGTGGACTTGAATTATGTACCTGAACAGAAAAATACTGAAGAGGAGGTTATCAGAAATGATCAGTCTCAAGAAGTCCTTGTAGAGATAGGTGTTAAAGATAAGAAAGTACCAGAACATGTGGAACAATAGGTTATCTTGATAGATAAACTTGAACAAAAGGAAGTAGTGGAATCACCTACTATTACAGGAAGAAGAGAAGATGAACCGAAAGAAGGTATTCATTAGGATGATTCAGAAGAGAGAGGCCAAGAGGCCAAAATTGATGAGATCTAAAAGGAACATGAAGATCCAACATCAGGTGATCAACCTCCTCTTGAACAAAGACAAGAGGAATGATTTCATGAGGAGGAAGATCTAGATGCCAGAAGGAAATATCAAGAAAATCTACAAGATCCAGAGGATCAGGAAAAAGAACAAGATAAAGGAATTTGAGATGCTCAAATTGAGCAACCAAATCAAGATACAGGATCACAGTCTGATGCTTTGGCTTTAGTTACTTCAGAGGTAAGTCAAGAGAAGGTACAATAGGTGACATTTGATTTCAAATCTTTGTTTACAATTGATTCTGCTAAAGCAAAATGGAGAGCTAGGACAGTCTCTAGTATCAAGAGGGATCTGAAGAATAGGAAAAGGATAGCTCAAGTTGCTATTCCTATAGTAGATAAGGCCAAAGGAGAGATCCAGCCAGAGGAATTCTAGGTGACTCAGGTTGACTTGGGTCATGCTACTATGGAGCAAGAAATACAAGAGCACCTAGAGAGCACAAAAGCAATAGTAACTAAATTGAAAAAGCTCAAAGCCAGGAAGAAGGAGTTGAAAGAATAGAATATGCAATTACAACAATTTATACAAGGATTGGCTAAGCCAGACACCTTGGCATCCATCTTATAGGCTACTAAGAAGCCAACTACATTAACTTTAATAAGTGAACTAGACATAACTGGGCTAGATATCCAGAAACATCAAGCCCACATCATGGAAAAATGGTACTCTAAATTCATGACCTCTAGAGAGTAGTTAATAAGGATATCAATATCCATTTGGGACACATTATCCAAACTAAAGGAAAGTATTGATTCTTTGAAGTGTGAATTCACTCAACAGATTCACAAGTGTAATTATGCAATGGCTAGACTCAAGAGAGCCAAGGACATGTCGGATGGTGAGTTATTAAGAAATAAAATTGTCACCAATTCAACATTGCCACTCATGGGGACATGGATGACAGAGATGGACTATGAACTCAATGTATTAAAAGCTAACATGGATAAAGTAAAGGACATCTAGACCAAAGATCATGATTTGTTAGATGAAGAATTGAGAGTAATGGAAGAGTTACTAGAGGATGCTATAGAAGAAGAAGAAATGCCAGATCTGGATAATGCTATATAGATATTCAAAGATAAATTCAAAGAAATGGTAGAAGATCTAATAAAGTTATTCACAGAAGATGTCATGGATTAGATGGCTGAACTAAATGTAAAAGTGAAGACATGCAACAAAGAAGATGATAAAAGGACATCAATGATGGAACCTTTGGATGAATAGCTACAAGCATTAAAATATGCCAAGTTGAGAGCTACCATGATAAGCAAGTTCTAGGTAGACACCTTTGTGCAGGCCTATGATAATTATAAGAGAACAGATGCAGTGATGTAGACACATGACGAAAATCCATCGGCATAAAGTGGGAATTGCATTTGTATTATTTCAATGCATTTTTGTTGTGCTAGTACTTGCAGTCTAACAGGATGAAGTGGAAGAGCATGGAATATTCAAAAAATGACAGCCGTACCCACCAAAGGATTGCCAACTGGCAATCTGTGCCACATGTCTTACATGTTGACTAGGTCAAAAGAATATGAACTGTTGATGATAATAGATAAATCACAATCATAAGATCTTTTGTAACCACCTCTCATCCTTGATCTATAAAAGGAGATAGAGTGCATCTTGTAGATTCATTCAGAAGCTTAATTGAGATTGGATTGCTGAAATGTCAGGACCAATCCTCAAGGTCAATTGTAAATATACACTCTTTTGCATACTTAATGAAGGTGAAGTCCCTTTGATTACAACTAATCGTAAACTTTGAGTAATTTGTGAATGAATTCTAGATATGTTACTTTGATTTGTTGCATCCCTTGGAGTGCATTTCAGTTTGTGCATGTTGTCTTCATTCCTTTCCTTTGAAGTTAGCATCAATCATATCTAGCATGGAACATCCTGGTGAAATATATGGTTTGATTTCCTTCTTTTCATTATAGTATCAAGTGTATATATGGATCAATGGCTAAAGATTCACTTACTTTCAGTAAAATTTAGAAAGCATTTATTCAAATTTTTTTAATTTCATTCAATCATCATCATAATTGCAAATACATAAAAAATAATGAGCAAATACAAAGAAATATGCTGACATCCCATAAATAACTAAATATCTTAAGCATATTTGAGAAAATAGCATGTCAACATAGAAAATATCATGTAAAGAAATATAAATAACATTAAAAATCATGGAAATGTATGCCTATAGGCACATCATTTGAATAAACTTACAATGCAAAAGTGAAATCCACTTGATATAAGTAATATGCAGAAGAATTGATCAAACTTACATAAATATTTGCATCATCTAGGTAAATGCAATAAGATTTAACTGTGTTTGTTAAGAAATTCATAGAAAGCAGGTAGAATCAAGCTTATCCAGACACAAATTTCTCAGAATCAGAAACTTAAGGCGCCTGAATGGAAAACAACAACACACATCAAACCATTAAGTAATGTCGGATGATTATGAACTAATCCACAGAGACTTGGGATCATGAATTCTCTGAATTCATCGTATCTTTCAAGATGATAAACGTTTGATTTGCATTTCTTTATCTATGTTTGTTTATGACTAATATCATGATCAACATGCCTTCTTTTTGTTCTATCATAAAATCCTTGCTTTTTGGAACATGGCTTGTGTTGCCTTCTGTTATGTCAGAAAATGTCTCCCTGGACTTTTCCCTCCTAGGTTTAGCTCCCGAGTCCCTTGTTTTACATCATACATGTTCATTTGGACTCCTAGAAGAAACTGGCTTGAAAACCATGACACTTGGGGCATGAAGGACATTGTGGCACTTAGTCTTGCCTTGAAAAAGGACCTATGGACACCGGCGCTAGCACCCTTGTCCTACCCTATTTCAGGCAGGTCCCAAAATTTTATGTTAGTTTTGTCACCATTAATTAGGTCCCATGCCGACATCTTAAGTTTGAATTACTAAATTCTTAGCGAGAATGTGTGTTGTTGCATATATAAGCATGTTTAGGGTTTCATTTGCAAACTAGAAGATGATTATGAACTTTTAGCAAACTTATGATTTTAGAGCATTCAAGATATTCATTGTTGCAGAGCAAAGCATTCTTATTATGTTTCTGATTGTAGATTTGGCTTCATCTTCCCATGTGTTGAATAATCTTAATCTATGTGAGATCTACACCTCCAAGGTGATATCTATTTGTGTTTGAATCATTTATCAATTTGTTTTGCCTCTATCCCATAGGGATACACACTCTCTATCTAACAACGGTGTTTGGAAGACTTGAATGTATCTCTGGGGCTTGAATGAGGCAAGCCTCTAAACACCACAACCCCCAACCACACTCCTTGTGATTACAGGTTACAGGTGTCACATCTTGATGAAGTGGAGTTGCATGGAATAGTAAGATAGTGTGCAGATTCCAGATCTCTGAAGAAAAGCACTGCTTGAACTCGGGTGCCAATGACAGTGTCCTCTGAGGTTGAAAACATATAAATCATTGGTACAGTCAAAATCAACATCTGAAGAGGTTTTGACATCCTAAAAAATACCACCTTGGACAAGGGTACTAATGCCAATGTCCCTGAGTATTCCACATCCTAAACTTTAAAAAATAGTTAGTAACTAACCTCTGCCTACTACCTTAGTCTGCAAGCATTTGTCGCAAATCATCATTTTACTTACTATTTTACATAATTAGGGTTTTAAGGGTATTTGAGCATTAAATTGATACATTAGTTAACAATATCTAAATTTCTACATCATTCCAAGTGATATCCTAACCTGTAGGTGAATCCTCTTATAAAAGTGTGATTCAACTCGGTTGATATGTCCTTGAATGTTTGTTGAGAAAGGACTTAACCCTTTTATCATCCCCATCAATCTCCTCCCTCTTCATATAAAACATTTTGGTGAACCCATTTTTGTTTGAATTTTACACCTTGCTGAGTGTTGTACTCTAGATTTGTATTCATTCATCTTATTGCATTTGAAAATTTACAAAAAAATTGAAAATTTTGAAAATTTTAAAAAAATTGGCATCTTAGGCTTGCATTTTGTCATAATTTGCATTAATTTGCATTAATTTAATTTAATTCTATTATTTTCATTATATCTGATTTAAATTTCAGAAATTCATCATTATTTTAATCACTTGCATTGCATTTTCATGCTTAAATTGTAGAAATTGTTGAAAATTGTGCATTTTTCATATATCTTAATTTTTCCAAAACTAGGGTTTGTAGATAAAATCTTGTTTCAGATTTTACTACCCTTTTCAAACACTCATTTAGGACTGATTTATAATTGTAGTGTTTCATCATAATGGTCTTTTTGCAAAAATTCATGTCTAGGGTTTGAAAACCTTGCATTTTCACTAGATTTGGCCTTATCGTCTCTCTAGAATTGCATTATAGGCATGTTGTGAATGATATTATTGCATTATTGGATTGATATTCAGTTTATTATTTTCTGCCCCTCATAAAATTATTCACAACACCTCTCCTCTTAGTCACTTGCATTGAAAAATTATGAAAAGAATGAAAAATCAAGCATTTTAGACTATAAACATACATAGTTTGCACTTATTCCTTGCATAAGCATTGAAAACCTTTTAAAACTGATCTTGCATACATTTGAATACATATACACACGGCTTATAATCAAATCAATAATTCTAGGATTCCCCCTAGGCCTTATTTGAAAAGAAGGAGCCCCAAACCTAAAATTACATTTACACCCCATGACAAAACATTTGTTAACAATGAAGGACCCCTCTACATTACTATGAAAATAATGGACATTCCAGTGAATGGTACACTTATAAATCCTAATTGCATGACTAATGTGATAACGGAAGAGTTTCTCCTTGCACATAATTTGACACAAGATTCCTATGACCCTTTAGATATAAGGATTAAAACACACAATGGAGCTTTAATGCCTACCTTTGGGAAGATAACTTTGTTGGTTACAACTTCTGATAAAGCCATGGATCAAGTATTTGAGGTTATCCATTTATCCAACCTCTTCTATGCAAAACTAGGATACCCATGGTTAAAAGCTATGAATGATGTCCCCTCAACTATTCACAATTGCATAAAATTCCCTTTACATGGACAAGTGCGCACTATTCAACGTAATACATATCAACCTTTGGCAATGGACAACAACTTTACCTTTGATTACTTTTGGCCACAGCCTGATAGAGACCCTGAGCCATGAAGAGATCATTCTCTCCTACAATATAGATGATACAAAGCAAAACTTATATCTAGAGTGGCTGAGCCTCCTATGCAAACAACAAGAGATGAACAACCTACATTAGAAGAAATTCCTAGAAAAAAAGGAAAAGGACCCTATGCTAACGTTCCTCCCTCATCATCCTTAAGAGGATTGGGAGTGGTTCGTCAAGAAAAAAACACTTCATCAAGACAAATGAGATTTGAACATGGTGTTTCCTCTTCTAACATGCGACAACCTATGGAAAAACATGACAATACTTTTCAAGATATAAGCAACAAGACAAAAAGAAATAGACAAGCAAGAGAAAGAAGGAGAAAAAGACAAGCTTTCACCCAATGAAATACACCTCAATAAGAAAACATCTCACCTAACATTAAAAAAAACAACGATGAGCTTAATAAAGAAAACTTTACAAACAATGACAAAGAATTGACAATGGTACCTTATGTTCCTCTTTCTTCTAACATCTGGGATTGGGAAGAGGATGATTTGATCATTGACAACTTCTAGCATGAGCCTGTCTACAGGTAAGTATTTCTAACCCTTTACCTCTATGTTGTGTTTCCCTCGTGATATGTTATGTGTTGTTTAGGCCTCCTAGGATGAACCTTGATACTCTTGTAAGGTCAAGGATACTGAGAGATCACCTCTGTTGTGACCCTTCTTCTATTTGTATCATCATTCTTCTATTGCCTCTCCTCTATTTTCATTGTTGTGTGTTGTGTCTTAGGGGCATAGCATTATGGTTGGTGACCTAGGGGCACCTTCCTACATGATGATCCTAGGCACTTGTTTCTCCTCTCTTGATTTATTGTTTACCTTCCTCGAGTGGTTCTATCTAGCTGGCAGATGATGAAAAACAAATAATACTGATATGGACCAAGTGTCCCTTCAGCGAGTAATCAAAAAATGGACCTAGTCCATATATGACAATGGGGTCGATACATATTATTTGATGCTTGGCTAGTAGAACCACTCCATGTGATATTTTGATGTCTAATAGTTGCTAACCAACTATAACAATACATCTGCTCTATGTACTATGTCTATCCAAATGTGATTGTTTGCATGCATTGCTTCTTCATCATATGATGTGGTTATTATCTTAGAGAAAGATTTTTAACCTCTTTTCTTGCAGGAAATTGTATGTTTGTGGGAACATTTGGTGATCGTAAAGTGCATGTTACCTTTGAGGGCATGGGCTTTGCAAAATCTCTTGTTCCCTTGTGTGTTTTCTCTCTACCTTAATGCACTTGATATTGGTACACAATATCAACCACCTTAAGGTGGGGGCATATATAAGGTAAGTTGTCTGATGATTTTGGTACTAACAAAGTGTGTTTGTAAGCCCTCTGTGGAGGTGGGATGTTGTATCTCCGCGTGAGTGCATATCTTTATTTTATATTTCAATGAGAAAGCCCTCTATGGAGGTAGGATATCATGCATATCCTTTATTTTAAGCCCTTTGTGGAGGTGGGGATGGTGTATCTCTTGAGCTAGAGCACATCCTTTTTATTCTAAAAGTCCTCCAAGTAGGTAGGGTTGGTGTATCCTCTCTTAAGTGTGTCTTTAGCAGTTGTTGTGGCATAAACCCAACCATCAAGTGTGCCTGTAATGTGCCTAAGATGCTGGTGAACTTAGCAATAGGCTCCTTCCATCACTTGTTTGTCATGTTTTAGACGTATAGTATGTCTTTGGCATGCTATACAACACTCATGTTTTCCATGTGTCTTCCGTGTGTTTGTTCCCAAGTATAGTCCTAAGAGCGTGGCAAAATGCCTGTCCTATGCTTTAGGATTTTTATGGCTTGTTTGTCCTAGGTGTAGTCTAAAGCTATGTGGCGGTGAGCCCCTCCCTACACCTTGGGTTTTGTATGCCATGTTTGTTCTCAAGCGTAGTTTAAAGTTGTGTGGCGAGGAGTCCCTCCCTGCACTTTGAGATTTGTATTGTGTATTTGTTGCCCCATATGTAGTCAAAAGAGTGTGGTGAAAGCCCTTCCTACATTTTGGGTGGTGTGTTGTACTTTTACTTTCCATGTATTTGCATTTGCATTCATTTATATATATGAAAATGAAAAATAAATAATCATTATATTCACTGTATTCGTTGTGTTTTACGTATCTTCATTACTATCTTCCCCATGTTTTGCGTGACTGTAACTATCTTCTCCATGTTTTGCATGCCTATTACTATCTTCATTGTGATTGGCATGTCTACGGTGTGTTTTCTCTAATGTTTACCTGAGACTAGGGGCTAGAGATAGTTCCTCAGTCTTAGTGTATGCATTAACTTCAAGTGCTTGGCATGTTTGCCGTGTTTTAACCATAATTTAATGCATGTATGGACCTTACTTTTATACATACATTAAAGTGGGGGCTAAATGTTATGTTAGAAAATGTCTCCCTGTACTTTTCCCTCCTAGGTTTTGCTCCTGGGTTCCTTGTTTTGCATCATACATGTTCATTTTGACTCCCGAAGGAAAATGGGCTGAAACCCATGACACATGGGGCATGAAGGAAATTGTAGCACTTAGTCTTGCCTTGAAAAAGGACTTGTGGACATTGGCGCTAGTGCCCTTATCCTACCCTATTTCAGGTAGGTCCCAAATTTTTATGTTGGTTTTGTGACCTTTAATTAGGTCCCATGCCGACATCTTAATTTTGAATTACTAAATTCTTAGCGAGAATGTGTTGTTGCATATATAAGCATGTTTAGGGTTTCATTTACAAACTAGAAGATGATTATGAACTTTTGGCAAACTTATGATTTTAGAGCATTCAAGATATTCATTATTGTAGAGTAGAGCATTGTTATTGTGTTTGTGATTACAGATTTGGCTTCATCTTCTCATGTGTTGAAGAATCTTCATCTATGTGAGATCTACACCTCCAAGGTGATATCTATTTATGTTTGAATCATTTATCAATTTGTTTTGCCTCTGTCCCATAATGATACACACTCTCTATCTAACAACGGTGTTCGGAAGACTTGAATGTCTCTCCGGGGCTTGACTGAGGCAAGCCTCTAAACACCACAACCCCCAACCACACTCCTTGTGATTGTAGGTTATAAGTGTCACATCTTGACAAAGTGGAGTTGCAGGGAACACTAAGATAGTGTGCAGATTCTAGATCTCTAAAGAAAAGCATTGCTAAGACTCGAGCACCAATGCCAGTGTCCTCTAAGGTTGAAAACACAGAAATCATTGGTACAGTGACAATCAACATCTGAAGAGGTTCCAACAGCCTGAAAAACATCTGGCCTTGGACTCGGACGCTAGGTCTAGTGTCCTCTACATCTCTTGAGACAGAAACAGAAAATACAATGATCATCAGTGTTGGAAGGAGATCAAGATTCCATAGAGAAAATACCACCTTGGATAGGGGCGCTAATGCCAGTGTCCTTGAGTATTTTGAATCTTGAACTTCAAAAAATGGTTAGTAGCTAACCTCTACCTACTACCTTAGCCTGCAAGCATTTGTTGTAAATCATCATTTACTTAATGTTTTGCATAATTAGGGTTTTAAGGGTATTTGAGCATTAAATTGATACATTAGTTAACAATCTCTGAATTTCCACATCATTCCAAGTGACAGCCTAACCTGTAGGTGAATCCTCTTGCAAAAGTGTGATTCAACTTGGTTGATATGTCCTTGAATGTTTGTTGAGAAAGGAGGACTTAACCCTTTTATCATCCCCATCAACCTCCTCACTTTTCATATAAAATACCTTCTATCGATAACTTTTAACTTTGCTAAACTTTACTCCCTGGCACCTTTTTCATGCTTTATTAGCAAATGTTAACATTTGAAAACTTTTTATTTTGCCTTTTTACCAGCCTTGTCGGCAAATACCCCTTCTTCATGAACTAGCCATTTCCCACCCTTTATTAGCAAAATGTTGATTTGTCGAACTATCTTCCTTATCGCCTTATCGACGATTTTAACCTTTTGCGAATTGAGCATCTTTGCCCTTATCAACAATTCTTTGCTTTTCTTAACTCTACCTTTTTCCTTAGGTTTTTCCTTTTGTTGGAAAATTTGAGAAAAACCAAACTTTGACTTTTCCCCCTTCATAGCTCCCTTTATCGTCTTATCGATGAAATGAGAAAAACCTGAACTTATGAAAAGTTCAGTTTTTGGCTAGTTTGCCAATATCTATGCCTTACTCTCTTTTCTCTTTATCGGCAAACTGGCTCCTTTTAGAACCAAGAGCCTTGGGTACCACTTTCTTTATTATTGGCAAAAAGGACCCATGCCAAACCAACTTTACCTTACCCATTTCCTTCTATTGGCAAACTAGCTATCGGGTGAACCTTCAATCGGCAAACTTGGAGGTTTGCAAACCTCCAACTTTGTCGATAAATCCATCCTTTGTCTCTTCTTTGTCTTCACTACCAACTGTCTCCTTTAGATTACTATCACCTTATTAGTGAATTGGCAAACTACTGAACTCCAGAAAGTTCACGAGTTCATAAAAGGGTCGATGTTCTGACCAAAGGCAAAGATGGAAAATAATCTAATGCAAAAACCACCCTTTTGACCAAGGTAAAAACACAAAAGTCCAAACTTTGACGAAGCATAACTTCTTCATTTTAAAGAACTTTGAGATGGTTCAAAAAGAAAAGTTTCTTAGAATTGAATTATCTATCCAATGGTGACATCTTATAGAAATTTTGCACAAGGCTTCAAGATGTTTTGGCAGAAAAATAGGAACTAGTTTTTTTAGGTTCTAACAAGAAGAACCTTCATTGAAAGAGAATATTCCTAGCAATATCTAGACTAGAGATCTTCCACCTAAGGAAATTTAATTCAAGCCTAAGGATAAAGGATAATTCCATGATACAGATGCACAAATGACCCTTTACAAAGGAAAGATTGAGTCTCCTCCTTTCCTCCTCGCCTTAAGGATATTTGGAAAGAAATTGCACAATTTCCTAGGAGACTCTGGAGCATCCACCAATGTTATTCCCTTGTCAGTGTGTAAAGTCTTAGGTCTCTCACCTACTAAATCATTGAAGAAAGTCACCCAACTAGATAATTCTGAGGTTAATGTCATAGGTGAACTGACTCATATTCACATGCAGTTAGCATCAGACCCTAGGGTCTAGCACTTTATTGACATCTAGGTAGTAGATATCCCTAATACATATGGCATGCTGCTAAGTAGGGATTGGTCTAAAACCTTGAATGGATACATGGCAACAAACTTCTTGTATATGTGGTACCATGGAGGGGTATCCCTAACAAAATTTGTATTGAGGTTGAACTGAGGATGAAGCATATTATTACTGAATACCACCAGAATAATGAAGTGTTGTATACCAATGTAGAACAAGGGGTGTATCAAGTTGAAATCCCAAACATCACATTGGAAGAGGTAATGATGTGTAATTACACATAGGAAAATAGTGAAGTGAGCTGAATCATGCCAAGAATTGATATCCTGGTGGAATCAGACCATGATACTTCAGATGAAGATGGAGGAAGTAGCCTAAATGAATTCAGAAGGCACTCGTCCAAAGAGATCCAAAGGTATAGACTACAAAGAATTCCACTCAAGCAAACCTTCCTGGAAAGATGGTGCAGGTTACATAAGGCTTCATATTCTGAAACTGCATGTGCAATGTGTTTAGACTTGGTTGACAGGAAAGAGCACTTACATTCAGGAAGCAAACTTGATTTACCGAATAAAGTCCCTAAGAGAGTAAAATCTGAAGATGATGAAACCAATCATCTATCACCAAGCCATGTCCCTGGGATGCCAAAAAATGAATCAAAGATGATTAAGTTAGCCCCAGTGGATGTCCCAATGGTGCAAGCCAAAGTTTTAGACATCAAAATTCTTGAGAATGCAATTGGCACAGGCATCCAATCAAATGACATCCGAATGCTTGAATATCCAAGTGTCCCTTATCCCTTGATGTAGAAGATGTTTATACAACGTGAACCACAGTAACTAATGTGGATTGCTGAAGGAGGCCCCTCCAGGTCCAAAAGGAAGAAATGCCCTGACAAGGATTTGTTGATGATTATTTTTACACATTCATAACAAAAGTCAAAATTCACAAAATGAACCTAACTATCTTGAAAGATATGAAGAAATCGATTAAGATTTCTTAATCCCAAGTTTTTGTATGGTCAGGTCTTGACCTTGTGGATAATTCAATAGGTTAATGTGAAACTATAATATGCAAGGGGCCTTACTTGATTTAAGGTGATTTATGACTCACTGGACTCGAATTATGCAAATTGTTACAAATATCAACAAATTATCTATCTCTTTGCATAAATTTTCTATTGTATTACAAAGCTTTGTATGATTTATAATAAAACAAGCTTTTCTCTTCCAATTATTATGAAAATTGTCAAATATTAACACAATTGTTCATGCATCCTTCAAATGTCAGACAATTTCCTTTAAATTTCTGTGTGCAAGCTAAGTATTTCAAATGTTTGGGAAAAGTTAGAGAAATTCAAATTGAACATCATTCTACTATAGGATCTAAATGTTCTGTTATCTACGTAGTAAGGAACATGTCAAGCTTTGATCAAATCAACAAATTAAATCATTAAATGTGGAGCCTTGAGTATTTTCATGAACACACATTTGAGATTGCAAGATTTTAAAGAGGTAATACATTCAAACACAAGTAAAAGTCAGGAAACACTCAGAAGATAGATGTAGAATCCCAAATTTACTTATATTTGAAGTACACAGTCATGTATGGTTTACAATGTACGAATAACAGGCCTGTTTCATTAATCAAATCAACAAAGAACTTACAAACATCTTACAGATACAATAAGAAAGATGGGCATTCCACGCATTCCTTAGTGTAGACACAGGTGACCTCCTTCTACTCTAAACTAAAATATTCTTCTATTCAAAATGCTCAACAAATTACAATTGCCAGCCCTATTTCATAAATTCCTATGTAAAAAAATGTACATGTAGCAGAGTTTCCTTTATAGGCTTTGAAACTTCTGACTGCTATGGCTACCAAACTTAATCTATGGCTGAGATCCTTCTATTATTGATCAATGGTGCACATTCATCTCTAACTGCCTCTCAAAATATCTGAATGGTATCTTTTCCTCTTCGAAGGACGCCATTGGAATCTTTAAAAAAAATAAGATTCCCACCTTTTCTTTGAATTCTGCCTACAGATATCCTTTACTTTGACTTTTCCAGAACTGCTGCTTCCTTTACAATTTTATTCCTTTAAGTATGATTTGAAATTATTGATTATACCTTCTACAAAAGTACGATCTCCTCCTGGAATTTTTGTCCACATATACTCCTGCATTGCAATTCCATCCTTCAATTTCTTTGTTTCCCTATCTGAATCTACAATCTTCTTCTTGTATTTCCTCATCCTAGACTTCTCCTCCATCAATGAATCAATCATCTGTTTGCTCAAATATGCATCTAGATTTTCTATGCACGGTGTAAAAATGGCATTAAATTTTGTCAAAGACCTTTCCAATTCATATACTAGTATATCCATGCATTCATGCTCTAAGAGTCTTTCTAGTATCTTCTTATGCATCCTAATCATATCATCTTCCTTTTCTTCTAATTCCTGAGCAACTGTTATACATTTTTCGAGATTACACTCCTCAAATTTGAGTTTTAATCTTACATGTGGCACTTGATTTGCCATTGAAGGTGTAATTACTCCATTTATCAACTCTTCTACTCTTTCCTCAATTTTTGTTAATTGTTCCAGTTCATATCTGCATTCTTCCCTTCTAAATTGGCAATTATGAACAAGTACACTGCATATGTTCCTTTCTCCTGCAACCACCTCCCAACTATTCACTGCTTGTTTTATTACTTGTTCACCTTCTTACATAAAATATATGAACCATTCATCAAATATATTGGCCTTAAGCCTTTTATTCTCCATTTCCTTTATTTCATTCTTGGATACAACTACTATGTCACTGGGCAACTCTGACACTATTGTATTGGGATCAAATATCCCCTTAATAAATTGCTACAATTGGACAATATGTCCCTTCGAATATTCTTGTTTGCCCTTATCTTTTCTCAACATTTCTGCTGTCACTTGGTGCATGTCTTCCCACTCATTTATGTGTTGCTCCCGTGTAGTATGCCCAAGGTCAAAATTTAGTATTTTGTACTCATCTAAGGTTATTTCTCCCTTAGTCTTCTCCTTCTAAGGTATGGCTAGGTTCAACATCCTAGATCCATCTGGACCTCTTTGTATAGCTGACATTGTTCTAGCCTTTCTCTTTTCTTTTCCTGGTGTGGTATTACCCAATAAACTTTTAATATCAATAGGTACCAATTATACCTCCTTCTTTTCCTTTCTTATCTTTTCTCCTAGCCAAGCAGGAATCTCTTTTGTTTCTACAGCAACCTTTTCTTCATTTATTACCTCTTCCTGAGGCTTTTCTATTTCTACTTCTCCTTGTTGTTGTTGTTCCTGTTGCTGTTGTTGTTGAAGTGGAGGCTACTATTCTTGAGGTGCTTCCTCTTGTATCATGGGATCATTTTGTTGTTTGGACTCACCCTCATTCTCTTCTTCTTCAATTTTTGTGTCCCCTCCATCCTCAACTTCTTCCTCAGGACCTTCTCCTTTCGATGGTTCTTTTTCTTGATCTTCTTCTATATGTATTTTCTCTACATTTGGCATGTTTATATCTTCTGTTTATTCATCAACTTTAATTTCATGAATCTCTTCTGGCTTTTCTTCATCCTCAGGCCTCTTGATTGTGTCTTTTGAATTGGTTGCACCCTCTGTATCTTCACTTTCTTTTTGTTCTTTTTCAAACATATTAATTTATTCTGTAGGTGCAGAGGATCCTACCACTGTATCATCTTCTTTTGCTTCCTTTTCTTCTTCCTTTCTACTTTTTGTGTTTTTCTCTTCTTCACTTTGCTCATCATACATATTAAGCATATTTAAGACATCTACACCTAAGATGTTAGTTTTTGTTTCATCTTTTGCTTGATTAGGCCTTTCTTTTGTTGTCTCCTTAGATGCAACCTCCTTTTTAGATTCCTCAATTTTATGTGCTTCCTCTTGCAAATATTTGATGATTTTAGGTGGAACTAAGGTATTAAATGGATCTACTATCCCTGGTTCTTCCTGTACGTTTTCTCTTTCAGACTCTAAGCCTTGTTCAACTTCCATTTCAGCCAGAGGTTTTTGCTCTTCTTCTTTGCTTAAGAACTCACTGGATTCTTCTATTTCAATTTCTTTTCCTGCATACATTCCTCTTTCTTCACTTTCACTACTGTCACTTCCAATATTGATAGTCTTAGTGGTTTGTTTGGATTTATGTTCTTGTGACTCTTGCAGCATTTCCCCAACCAACTCTGTCTTCACTTGAACATATTCTTGTCTCTTTTCTATTGGAGTAGAGGCACTAGGTACATTACTTAACTTTGAACCCACCTGTTGTGACCCTATTAGTTCACTGGTTCCTGAAGTTTCTCCTTTTGACATACTTATTGGTATCGCCCTTTTAACTTGTTGTCCTGCTACTTCCTTAGAAGTATGTGCTTCTTCTACACTAATCTCATGGATTAATGATTTTGGATCTACAAATGTATCAGATGATACTGCTATTGGTATTCCCAATGCATAGGGATCCATCAGAGTAGAATTCCTATATTTTTCTACAATCTTAGCCTCTACAATCTTTCTCTCCTTCTCATAGAAGCATTGGATATCCTCACTGGGTTCTATCACTCTCTTTCTCCCTTTCTTTGGATAAGTGACCTCCTTCCCCTCAGCTTTGAGTTCTTCAATCCTGTCCTTTAACCATGTTTTTGAAAATAATATAACCGGTTTGGACAATATGTCCAAAGATTTGTTCCAAGGTTGTGACCAATCAGGCTCTGTAATTGGAGCAAGCCTGGCCTCTGTATAACTATGATGCAGCAATTTATCATCTTCTTGAACCTCTGGAGGAACATATATAGCTCCCATAGTTTTCATTTGCTCAATTGTTAGCCTTTTATGAGCCCTTTTCCTTAACTCTTTACAATTTTTGCAATCTGACCAAAAATATTCAATGTGTACTTGATGTTTATACTTTTTATCAACTATGTTTTGGATCCTATGGAAAGGATCAAATTTTCTGGCTAAATCAAATTCTTCAAATCCATAATATCTCAGTTCCTTCTCTGAATAAGTAGCAACCTCTTCACTATAGCATGAATTTCTACCAATAGCCCAAGGTAACTTTAGATTTCCTCTGCTAAACTTCTTCTTGTATATTCTAAAGGCATTCATATTTTTCCTTGAAAACTCCAACACAATCAATTTGTCAGAAGGATATGGGGTAACATGAAAGGCTTTCCTTCAAATCCTTCAGTTCCGATACAATTAAAATGTGGAAATTGAATATACCATGAAATGTGTAACCCAATTGCATCTTCTGCATTCGTAGACAATCTTTTATTAGGTTCTTCCCTATTGATGATGATGTTAGTCATAAGCAAACATGAAATAAAATTTACACAACAACCTTTATTTATCTTGAAAGATACGATGAATTCAAAGAATTCATGATCCCAAGTCTCCGTTGATTAGTTCATAATCTACTGACATTACTCAGTGGTTGATGTGTGTTGCTATTTTCCATTTTGGGGCCTTACATTCTTCAATAGTTTCTACAAAGTTCATCGGTATTTCTCCAAATATCCCGTCCTTTATGTCTACTCTGCATAAATCTCCAAAAATTCTACCTTTGCACTATGAACTTACTCAAATAATGTGCCTACAAGTTGATATTTGCATGATTTCTACCATTATTTATGATTCTTTGCATGATATTTTCAACACTACATGCATCTAGCTCAAATATGCTAATAATATTTAGTTATCTACGAGATGTCAACATATTTCTCTATTCTGCTTATTATTTATCATGATCTGCAGTTATGGAAGTGATTTCAATGAAATTAAAATGAGAAAAAGGGTTAGAAGATGAGATTCCCAAAATTACTTGACTGAGATCATTGATCCACATACATGTTCCCATATAGCAATGAAGAGAAGAAAACTAGAAATCATACTTCACCAGGACATTCCACAAATTAGCATGATCTAGTACAAATCTTCAAAGGAAAAGTTGACAACAACATGCAATAAAATGAAAGCGCTTCCAGTTGAACACAACATTCACCATTACATATCCAGAAATCAACTTGACATTTCAACAATTCAGTCCTCATTAGTCTTAGTAATCTGATCTCCTATAAAATTGTACAGTAATTGGCCTTATTTTGCTAGATATTCACTCTCTTGGTATATACCTCTCCTATTATGACAAATCATGGCCCCTTTATAAAACAAAGGCCAGAAAATAGTTACATTGATCCAATGATCAGGATCCTCTCAAAACAACCAATAGCCCAGATGAACAGCACGTGCTTCACCAGTTGGCAATTGTATAGCTGGCATAGAATATTCTAGCATCTTCAACTCAGTCCACCTTCCAGCTAGCAATCAACACATTTGATAATATCTCCATCACTCTAGGTCACCTTGCCCCTGTGTGCAACTCTGCAACTTGTATTCTTTGTAAATTTTGCCATTTCCCATGCAAACTTCACCCTCTAATACACCATGGCCACTTTGTCATTTTATAGATATCTACTCACTTGATAACAAACACAAGAATTAAGCATCATTATCTTTCAACAACCAGCAGGAAAAATAACATTTATTAAATCATGCTCAGAATATGCAAACGTGAATATCGAGTTCTGAATTTGTGAACAATCATGTACTAAATACATATATAACGCTAAAAATAGTCGAGTCAAGCATCTTTGATCAAAATCATGCTATCGAGTCTTTAAAATAGCTTCAAAATCCTCCTTTTTGCTTTCTCGTCTTTAACATGCTTAATTCATGTATATCGGGTGCTCATCACCCTGTATATATCGGGTTATATTTCTCCTTGCATATATCGGGTTATACTTTGTGATCATGCAAGCAAAAAACATACAAGACCTTTTCTGTATTTAACTTTCCATTCGTGTCCAGTGCTTGTATATCGGGTTAGACCCTTCATTTGCATATCCGGTTGTATATCATGATCATGCTAACCATTCCAAATATACAACAAGTTTTCAATATTTAATTCCATTTGAATTCGGTCATGGTATATTATCGACTTGCATATCGGGTTAGACATTGTAATCATACAAGCCAAAAAAAAGACATACAACAAATTTTCCAGTTTTAATACCTTTTCGAATCCAGCTTTGTATATCTCCATTACATATCACCCTTGTATATCGGGTGTTCATCTCATCGAGGCTAACCAAATAACCTATCCGGACATCCTATACCCCCCTGATGCACATACAACACTTGTTGTATCCTCCTGTCAGACTTCAACTATTTTATAAACCACATCATGTAACATTTTCAACTCTATGATGCATATGGTGCAATGCATCTCCTAAGATGCTTTAAGTTTGATACATTGTTTATATCGTATTTCAAACATCTCTGAATTCTGGGCCATATATCGAAACATGCATTGACTTTTTGTTATTTAACAATCCTTTAGGTTCCAATGCTTGTATAAACCAAAATGTATGTAACAATACATACACATAATGCAAAACATACAAGGATTTAACCCTGTTTTATAATAATTTCTATTCCAGCCTTGCATATGTGCAATGCATCCTGCAATGTATGTCCTTAACACATGTATACAAAGCACAAATTATACAACAAATTTTCAATATTTAATAAACCTTTCGGTTCCACAGTATGCATAAAGACTTGTCTATCACCTTTGTATGTAAAATACAGACATGGATAAGATGCAACCGACGGATTTATCTTGAACATTTATTATAACTTTGAATCTTGTCAGGTCTGGACATACATATTAATATGACACATTAACTAATATGACCCCCCTCATCGATCAGGATATGATGATGATGCCACCATCATGGATGGTCTTCTCTAAAATATGAGAGGATGACATCATGGTCACACCAAAGGAAAATCAGGAGGCTAAGAAATATGACCCCGATATTGATGAATATCACACTCCGAATAAGATAACATCATCGTCATGTTATATTCTTTGTATCATGGGGATAAGCTGACATCAGCATCATATTAGCGCTGGGGTGATATTCCTTGAAGGGGGTGATCTTATGAAGATCGGGTGATATTTGTAATATCAGGTGATATTACACAAGGTGACTGATGTTTGGAATATGACCCCCCTCTTGAATATCATGTTTGACCAAAACTTTAACCTGCCATAACTTTCTCATTTGGCCGAATTTTAGGGTAATGTAAAAAGCCAAACCTACCTAGAATTTCAAGCTCTTTCACATGGCAGGCTTCCTGAGGAAAGATTCAGACTTTGAGATTTGGGTTCAGACTTCAAGATCACAAATACACCTGACATTAGGCATATGCATACTGACTGATGCTGCTTTAACCATTACCACCCAAGGCACAAAAGCAAGGGAACAAGCCAGCAAAGTTGGGTCCCTATTTTGTTAAGGCAAAATGGGGCATGTTGTGTAACTACACAACAACTTGCCACCAAAGAAAACAACACAATTCAAATAATTCAAGAGGTGAGGATAAGTTAAAACATAATGTTCTAACTCCTATTAAGCATGAGCATCCTAATCCTTTCTAACTGGTATCATGGTCATCAATATAACAATGAATTGATAAGGGATCAAGTGTGTGCACGTGATTCATATACTCATCTTGAAAGTAAATTGAATAAACCAGTGACTAGTGTTAAGCTACATAGTTTGGTTCATCCCTCATAGCCAACCTAGATAGAGCCTTGCTGCCAGTAGGTGTCCATAGCCACAACAAGGTTATCATTGCAATTCCCCTAAGTAGAGCCCCACTGCCAGTCATGCGTCTATAGCCCCGGTAGAGTTACTTAGATGGCCTAATTTTCTCTTTAAGTATTCAATATATTTTTCTCTTCTTTTTTTTATTTGCATTTATAAGATATCATCATGTTAGCACATTTGGCAAGGTGCGGTCACTTGCTGCTTTAGGTTGGGAATTGCAATGGTAGCAAGGGCAACCTTTAGATTTTTCACTTAACACCTACACTGACATCTTCAACAAACCCAAGGCTACTAGGTGTGTCATTGTGAGGATCTCCTTGACTCAAGAAAAAGTAATACTGATGAATATGATACCACAGACCTGATCAGGAATACCTATACTAAAATGAGTTACAACCTATGTAAAAACTTATATCCAAATTTTGAATTCTAACAATTTCTGTAGTGTTCTTAAGTAACAAGATGTACCAATTTTGCCCAACCAAAACAAAGACTCAACAACGTAAAACAAAAGAAAACACACAAAGCGAACTGTACAAACAACTAACTACCAAAGGGAAACAACAGAAAACAAAACAAGAAAGCAAAGAAAGTAAACAAAAACAACTACTCTACCAAACTATATACAAACCCTACAAGGCAAATAAAACCCAGGATAAGACCCAAAGACACCTGTATTTGCATACTTCCTTAGATTGTGCAGGAGCATCAGGGCATTGGTTATGGTTCTAATCCTAGCAAATTCATCTTTGTATTCTAAAAAATACCCTTGTATTCCAAATTCACTATGTTTAACAAAATAATCTCTGATTATCAACAACTGAGGAAGCTCATCATGTTCATAACTAATCCATATGCATGTCTTATCTCCCAAATTTCCATAATCAAAATAATAATCAACATTATTTACTTTGGAAAGGAGAAATACAACCTGATGTATTTCTGGCTCTGCAGGACATGCTTGTTTATTGATAGCTAGTCCTCCATTTAACTTTGCACTTTCATTGCTTAGCTCAATGTCTGGTCTCACTTCGAATTGAAGGATGTATGCCTAATGATAGATTATTTCTTCATCCTTATCTAGTTTTGTTTCTTCATTCTAGATGTTCAGTTTATCCTCAAGTTTAGGAAACTCCCCAATGTTCTCTTCAATTTCCTGCACATCAGCATCTAAATGAGTATCTTTATCATCATAACCTGATATATAGAAGTTTCTCATTTCTAAATCATTTGACTGTAAAGGAGAATTAACATTCGACTGATAGGAATACTCCCCTGTTTTATTTTCAAAATGACATTAGATTGGTATCTAGTCATGCATAACAACTCCAAAGCTTTCTGCATCTTTAACTTTCATGAATTGTTCATCAAGTATTTCACATTTTCCCTCCAGTAGAGGATCTGGTTCCATTATCCTGCAACATTATTGTATTTGATCATTCAATTAAAACAAGTTAGATAGTAAATCAACATTTATTTTCTTTTCTACAACTCCCTGGGTTAATATCATAGGAACCTCATCAGTAATAATGCGCTTAAATTCTTCCACTTGTCTACATTTCTTTTTACCATAGAATGACTCAAGGAAAGATGTTTCACTATCCTTATCAAAAATACTAGGATCAGAATGAAAGACTCTATCCTGACAAGTGGTTTCTTCTCTACAATTTTCAAAAAATTCATACTTGCATTCTGCCTCTTTACCTGTATTAGGAAGTAGAGAACTCCTATCAATTTCACCATAAAATGACTCAATGAAAGATGTTTCTTCTTCTTTAAATTCTAGAACTGATTTAGCTATTATATTTTCTAAACAACTCATCATTAGGGGTGTCTCTTTCCTTCACAGTTCCAGAATTCAAGTCTTCTCCAACATGACCAAGCAAGCGTCACAATTCCTTTCTAAATGCTCTTCGTTATGTAATCTGCACCAACTTTCAATTAGGACGTCATCAATGGATAAACCTAATATTTGACTACACTGTATATTTCTAGACAAATATAATTCAAAATCTTTAGAGTGATCCACTTTAGTGTTTGGACTACTAATAATTTCTAGTGTTGTATCTGCTTGTTGCTCTAGAATCTCTTCATTTTCCTGCTAGACTTCAGCCCTGAACACATCTATAAAAAATATTAGTCCTTTCAAATATAAATCCAACCTTGTGAGAAAAGTTAAACAATTAATTTCACTATGCTCCACAGTCTTGTGTATCCTGCAATAACTGGATAAACCAAAGTTAAAAAAACTTTAAGGATAAAGCTATCTATTCAAAGTTTCCTGAAATAAAGGAATGTTAACTTGACAGTTGCCTTTATATGCATCCATTGAAATGAGACTCTATTTTCAATTGTTTAGGATTTTGAAATTTTAGTGAGATCCATCATATCTCAGAATAAAACTTGAAAGCTCTGAAAATGTTACATAAATTTGAAGCTTTGAACTAGATCTTTACAAAGATGTAACCAAAACCTCTCATATAAGAGATATTTGCAGACATTAAGCTCAAATAATGAAATATTTATGCATAATTTGTAGAAACCAACAGATTCCTTGTTCAGCCCTCCTTCTAGTGCTAATTTATGTTGATGATGATGTTAGTCATAAGCAAACATGAAATAAAAGTTACACAACAACCTTTATTTATCTTGAAAGATATGATGAATTCAAAGAATTCATGATCCTAAGTCTCCATTGATTAGTTCATAATCTACTAATGTTACTCAATGGTTGATGTGTGTTGTTGTTTTCCATTTTGGGGCCTTATATTCTTCAATAGTTTCTGCAAAGTTCATCAGTATTTCTCCAAATATCCCATCCTTTATGTCTGCTCTACATAAATCTCCAACAATTCTACTTCTGCACTATGAATTTACTCAAATAATGTGCCTACAAGTTGATATTTGCATGATTTCTACCATTATTTATGATTCTTTGCATGATATTTTCAACACTACATGCATCTAGCTCAAATATGCTAATAATATTTAGTTATCTATGAGATGTTAGCATATTTCTCTATTCTGCTTATTATTTATCATGATCTGCAGTTATGAAAGTGATTTCAATGAAATTAAAATGAGAAAAAAGGTTAGAAGATGAGATTCCCAAAATTACTTGACTAAGATCACTGATCCACATACATGTTCCCATACAACAATGAAGAGAAGAAAACTAGAAATCATACTTCACCAGGACATTCCACAAATCAGCATGATCTAGTGCAAATCTTCAAAGGAAAAGTTCACAACAACATGCAATAAAATGAAAGCACTTTTAGTTGAACACAACATTCACCATTACATATCTAGAAATCAACTTGAAGATTACATAAAGTTTACAATCATGATGTAATCTGAAGCTTCATCTCCATTTAGTATGTTTTAAGAACAAGTACATTTACAGTGATATGAAGAAAGAACCTTGACATTTCAACAATTCAATCCTCATTAGTCTTAGTAATCCGATCTCCTATAAAATTGTACAGTAATTGGCCTTGTTTTGCTAGATATTTGCTCTCTTGGTATATACCTCTCTTGTTATGACAAATCATGGCCCCTTTATAAAACAAAGGCTAGAAAATAGTTACATTGATCCAATGATCAGGATCCTCTCAAAACAACCAATGGCCCAGATGAACAGCACATGCTTCGCCAGTTGGTAATTGTACAGCTGGCATACAATATTCTAGCATCTTCGACTCAGTCCACCTTCCAGCTGGCAATCAACACATTTGATGTTATCCCCATCGCTTTGGTTCACGTTGTCCCTGTGTGTAACTCTGCAACTTGTATTCTTTGTAAATTTTGCCATTTCCCGCTCAAACTTCACCCTCTAATACACCATCGCCACTTTGTCATTTTCTAGATATCTGCTCACCTGATAATAGACACAAGAATTAAGCATCATTATCTTTCAACTACCAGCAGGAAAAATAACATTTATTAAATCATGCTAAGAATATGCAAACGTGAATATCGAGTTTTGAATATGTGAACAATCGCGTACTAAATACATTTATAACGCTAAAAATAGTTGAGTCAAGCATCTTTAACCAAAATCATGCTATCAGGTCTTTAAAACAACTTCAAAATTCTCCTTTTTTCTTTCCCGCCTTTCGCATGCTTAATTCCTGTATATCGGGTGCTCATCACCCTGTATATATTAGGTTATATTTCTCCTTGCATATATCGGGTTATACTTTGTGATCATGCAAGCACAAAACATACAAGACCTTTTATGTATTTAACTTTCCATTCGTGTTTGGTGCTTGTATATCGGGTTAGACCCTTCGTTTGCATATTCGGTTGTATATTATGATCATGCTAACCATTCCGAATATACAACAAGTTTTCGATATTTAATTTTCCATTTGAATCCGGTCATTGTATATTATCGATTTGCATATCGGGTTAGACATTGTAATCATACAAGCCAAAAAAAAGACATACAATGAATTTTCCATTTTTAATACCTTTTTGAATCTGGCTTTGTATATCTCCATCACATATCACCCTTGTATATCAAGTGTTCATCTCATCAGGGCTAACCAAATACCCTATCCGAACATCCTATACACCCCTTGATGCACATACAACACTTGTTGTATCCTCCTTTCGAACTTCAACTATTTTATAAACCACATCATGTAACATTTTCAACTCTGTGATGCATATGTTGCAATGCATCTCCTAAGATGCTTTAAGTTTGATACATTGTTTATATTGTATTTCAAACATCTCTGAATTTTGGGCTGTACATCGAAACATGCATTGACTTTTCATTATGTAACAATCCTTTCGGTTCTGATTCTTGTATATACCGAAATGTATGTAATGATACGTACACATAATGCAAAACATACAAGGATTTAACCGTATTTTATAATAATTTATGTTCCAACCTTGCATATGTGCAATGCATCCTACAATGTATGTCCTTAACACATGTATACAAAGCACAAATTATAGAATGAATTTTCAATATTTAATAAACCTTTCAGTTCCACAGTATGCATAAAAACTTGTTTATCACATTTGTATGTAAGATACATACATGGATAAGATGCAACCAGTGGACTTATCTTGAACATTTATTATAACTTTGAATCTTGTCGGGTCTGGACATACATATTAATACAAGGCACATTAACTAATATGACCCCCTTCATCGATCAGGATATGATGATGATGCCACCATCATGGATGGGCTTCACTAAAATGTGAGAGGATGACATCATGGTCACACTGAAGGAAAATCAGGAAGCTAAGAAATATGACCCCGATATTGATGAATATCACCCTCCAAATAAGATAACATCATCGTCATGTTATATTCTTTATAGTATGGGGATAAGCTGATGTCAGTGTCATATTAGCGCTAGGGTGATATTCCTTGAAGGGGGTGATCTTATGAAGATCAGGTAATATTACATATGGTGACTAATGTTTGGAATATGAACCCCCTCTCAAATATCATGTTTGACCAGAACTTTAACCTGCCATAACTTTCTCATTTGGCTGAATTTCAGGGTGATGTAAACAGGCAAACTTGCCTAGAATTTCAAGCTCTTTCACATGGCAGGCTTCCTTAGGAAAGATTCAGACTTTGACATTTGGGTTCAGACTTCAAGATCACATATACACCTGACATTAGGCATATGCATACTGACTGATGTTGCTTTTACCATTACCACCCAGATCACAAAAGCAAGGGAACAAGCTAGCAAAGTTGGGTCCCTATTTTGCTAAGGAAAAATGGGGCGTGTTGTATAACTACACAACAACTTGCCACCATAGAAAACAACACAATTCAAATAATTCAAGAGGTGAGGATAAGTTAAAACATAATGTTCTAACTCCTATTAAGCACGAGTATCCTAATCCTTTCTAATTGGTATCATGGTCATCAATATAACAATGAATTGATAAGGGATCAAGTGTGTGCACATGATTCATATACTCATCTTGAAAGTAAATTGAATAAACCAGTGACCAGTGTTAAGCTACATAGTTTGGTTCATCCCTCATAGCCAACCTAGATAGAGCCTTGCTGCTAGCAGGCGTCCATAGCCACAACATAACATACAAGACCTTTTCTGTATTTAACTTTCCATTTGCGTCTGGTGCTTGTATATCGGGTTAGACCCTTCGTTTGCATATCCGGTTGTATATTATGATCACGCTAACCATTCCAAAATTACAACAAGTTTTCAATATTTAATTTTCCATTTGAATCTGGTCATTGTATATTATCAACTTGCATATCAGGTTAGACATTGTAATCATACAAGCCAAAAAAAAGACATTCAACAAATTTTCCATTTTTAATACCTTTTCGAATCCGGCTTTGTATATCTCTATTACTTATCACCCTTGTATATCGGGTGTTCATCTCATCAGGGCTAACCAAATAACCTATCCGGACATCCTATACCCCCCCTGATGCACATACAACACTTCTTGTATCCTCCTATCAGACTTCAACTATTTTATAAACCACATCATGTAACATTTTCAACTCCATGATGCATACGGTGCAATGAATCTCCTAAGATGCTTTAAGTTTGATACATTGTTTATATTGTATTTCAAACATCTCTGAATTTTGGGCCATATATCGAAACATGCATTGACTTTTCATTATTTAACAATCCTTTAGGTTCCAATGCTTGTAAATACCGAAATGTATGTAACAATACATACACATAATGCAAAACATATAAGGATTTAACCCTGTTTTATAATAATTTCTATTCCAGCCTTGCATATGTGCAATGCATCCTGTAATGTATGTCCTTAACACATGTATACAAAGCATAAATTATACAACAAACTTTCAATATTTAATAAACCTTTCGGTTCCGCAATATGCATAACAACTTGTATATCACCTTTGTATTTAAGATACAGACATGGATAAGATGCAACCGGCAGACTTATCTTGAACATTTATTATAACTTTGAATCTTGTCAGGTCCAGACATACATATTAAGATTAGGCACATTAACTAATATGACCCCCCTCATCGATCAGGATATGATGATGATGCCACCATTATGGACGGGCTTCTCTAAAATGTGAGAGTATGACGTCATGGTCACACCGAAGGAAAATCAGGAAGCTAAGAAATATGACCCCGATATTGATGAATATCACCCTCCGAATAAGATAACATCATTATCATGGTATATTCTTTGTATCATGGGGATAAGCTGATGTCAGCGTCATATTAGCGTTGGGGTGATATTCCTTGAAGGGGGTGATCTTATGAAGATCAGGTGATATTTGTAATATCGGGTGATATTACACAAGGTGACTAATGTTTGGAATATGACCCCCCTCTCGAATATCATGTTTGACTAGAACTTTAACCTGCCATAACTTTCTCATTTGACTGATTTTCAAGGCGATGTAAAAAGGCAAACCTGCCTAGAATTTCAAGCTCTTTCACATGGTAGGCTTCCTGAGGAAAGATTCAGAATTTGAGATTTGGGTTCAAACTTCAAGATCACAGATACACCTGACATTATGCATATTCATACTGACTGATGCTGCTTTTACCATTACCACCCAAGGCACAAAAGCAAGGGAACAAGCCAGCAAAGTTGGGTCCCTATTTGTTAAGGCAAAATGGGGCATGTTGTGTAGCTACACAACAACTTGCCACCAAAGAAAACAACACAATTCAAATAATTCAAGAGGTGAGGATAAGTTAGAACATAATGTTCTAACTCCTATTAAGCATGAGCATCCTAATCCTTTCTAACTAGTATCATGGTCATCAATATAACAATGAATTGATAAGGGATCAAGTGTGTGCACGTGATTCATATACTCATCTTGAAAGTAAATTGAATAAACCAGTGATGAGTTTTAAGCTACATAGTTTGGTTCATCCCTCATAGCCAACCTAGATAGAGCCTTGCTACCAGCAGGCGTCCATAGCCCGGGCAAGGTTATCGTTGCAATTCCCCTAAGTAGAGCCCCACTGCCATTCACGTGTCTATAGCCCCAGTAGAGTTACTTAGATGGCCTAATTTTCTCTTTAAGTATTCAATATATTTTTCTCTTTTTTTATATATTTGCATTTATAAGATATCATCATGTTAGCACATGGCAAGGTGCAGTCACTTGCTGCTTTAGGTTGGGAATTGCAATGGTAGCAAGGGCAACCTTTAGATTTTTCACTTAACACCTACACTGATATCTTCAACAAACCCAAGGCTGCTAGGTGTGTCATTGTGAGGATCTCCTTGACTCAAGAAAAAGTAATATTGATGAATAGGATACCACATACCTGATCAAGAATACCTATACTAACATGAGTTACAATCTATATAAAAACTTATATCCAACTTTTGAATTCTAACAATTTCTATAGTGTTCTTAAGTAACAAGGTGCACCAGTTTTGCCTAACCAAAACAAAGACTCAACAACACAAAAAAAAGAAAACACACAAAGCAAACTGTACAAACAACTAACTACCAAAGGGAAACAATAGAAAACAAAACACGAAAGCAAAGAAAGAAACCAAAAACAACTACTCTACCAAACTATATACAAACCCTACAAGGCAAATAAAACCTAGGATAAGACCTAAAGACACCTGTATTTGCATACTTCCTTAGATTGTGCAGGAGCATCAGTGTATTAGTTATGGTTCTAATCCTAGCAAATTCATCTTTGTATTCTAAAAAATACCCTTGTATTCCAAATTCACTGTGTTTAACAGTATAATCTCTGATTATCAGCAACTAAGGAAGCTCATCATGTTCATGACTAATCTATATGCATGTCTTATCTCCCAAATTTCCATAATCAAAATAATAATCAACATTATTTACTGTGGAAAGGAGAAATACAACCTGATGTATTTTTGGCTCTGCAGGACATGCTTGTTTATTGCCAACTGGTCCTCCAATTAACTTTGCACTTTTATTACTTAGCTCAATGTCTGGTCTCACTTCGAATTGAAGGATGTATGCCTCTTCAGAGATTATTTCTTCATCCTTATCCAGTTTTGTTTCTTCATTCTGGATGTTCAATTTATCCTTAAGTTCAGGAAACACCCCAATGTTCTTTTCAATTTCCTGCACATCAGCATCTAAATGAGTATCTTTATCATCATAACCTGATATATAGAAATTTATCATTTCTAAATCATTTGACTGTAAAGGTGAATTAACATTCAATTGATAGGAATACTCCCCTGTTTCATTTTCAAAATGACATTGGATTGGCATCTGATCATGCATAACAACTCCAAAGCTTTCTGCAACTTTAACTTTCATGAATTGTTCATCAAGTATTTCACATTTTCCATCCAGTAGAGGATCTGGTTCCATTATCCTACAACATTCTTGCATTTGATCATTCAATTAAAACAAGTTAGATAGTAAATCAGCATTTATTTTCTTTTCTACAACTCCCTAGGTTAATATCATAGGAACCTCATCAGTAATTAAGCACTTAAATTCTTCCACTTGTCTACATTTCTTTTTACCATAGAATGACTCAAGGAAAGATTTTTCACTAACCTTATCAAAAGTACCAGGATCAGAATCAAAGACTCTATCCTGACAAGTGGTTTCTTCTCTACAATTTTCAAAAAAATCATACCTGCATTCTGCCTCTTTACCTGTATTAGGAAGTAGAGAACTCCTATCAATCTCACCATAAAATGACTCAAGGAAAGATGTTTCTTCTTCTTTACATTCTAGAACTGATTCAACTATTATATTTTCTAAACAACTCATCATTAGGGGTGTCATTTCTCTTCGTTGTTCCAGAATTCAAGTCTTCTCCAACATGACCAAGCAAGCGTCACAATTCCTTTCTGAATGCTCTTCGTCATGTAGTCTGCACCAACTTCTAATCAGAACGTCATCAGTACATAAACCTAATATTTGACTACACTATATATTTCTAGACAAATATAATTCAAAATCTTTAGAGTGATCCACTTCAGTGTCTAGACTACTAATAATTTCTAGTGTTGTATCTGCTTGTTGCTCCAGAATCTCTTCATTTTCCTGCCAGACTTTAGCCCTGAACACATCTATAAAAAATAGTAGTCCTTTCAAATATAAATCCAACCTTGTGAGGAAAGTTAAACAATTAATTTCACTGTGCTCCATAGTCTTGTGTATCTTGCAACAACTAGATAAACCAAAGTTAGACAAACTTTGAGGATAATCCATCTATTCAAAGTTTCCTGAAATAAAGGAATGTTAACTTGACAATTGCCTTCATATGCATCCATTGAAATGAGACTCTATTTTTAATTGTTTAGGATTTTGAAATTTTAGTGAGATCCATCATATCTCAGAATAAAACTTGAAAGCTCTAAAAATGTTACATAAATTTGAAGCTTTGAGCTAGATCTTTGGAAAGATGCAACCAAAACCTCTTAGATAAGAGATCTTTGCAGACATTAAGCTCAAATAATGAAATATTTATGCAACATTTGCAAAAACCAACAGATTCCTTGTTCAGCCCTCCTTCTAGGACCAATTTATGTTGATGATGATGTTAGTCATAAGCAAACATGAAATAAAAGTTACACAACAACCTTTATTTATCTTGAAAGATACGATGAATTCAAAGAATTCACAATCCCAAGTCTCCGTTGATTAGTTCATAATCTATTGACGTTACTCAGTGGTTGATGTGTGTTGTTGTTTTCTATTTTGGGGCCTTACATTCTTTAATAGTTTCTGCAAAGTTCATTAGTATTTCTCCAAATATCCCATCCTTTATGTCTGCTCTACATAAACCTCCAACAATTCTACCTCTGCACTATGAACTTACTCAAATAATGTGCCTACAGGTTGATATTTGCATGATTTCTACCATTATTTATGATTCTTTGCATGATATTTTCAACACTACATGCATCTAGCTCAAATATGCTAATAATATTCAGTTATCTATGAAATGTTAGCATATTTCTCTATTCTGCTTATTATTTATCATGATCTGTAGTTATGGAAGTGATTTCAATGAAATTAAAATGAGAAAAAGCATTAGAAGATGAGATTCCCAAAATTACTTGACTAAGATCACTGATCCACATACATGTTCCCATACAACAATGAAGAGAAGAAAACTAGAAATCATACTTCACCAGGATATTCCACAAATCAGCATGATCTAGTGCAAATCTTCAAAGGAAAAGTTGACAACAACATGCAATAAAATGAAAGTGCTTCCAGTTGAACACACATTCACCATTACATATCCAAAAATCAACTTGAAGATTATGTAAAGTTTACAATCAGGATGTAATCTGAAGCTTCATCTCTATTCAGTATGTTTTAAGAACAAGTACATTTACAGTGATATGAAGAAAGAACCTTGACATTTCAACAATTCAGTCCTCATTAGTCTTAGTAATCTGATCTCCTATAAAATTGTTCAGTAATTGGCCTTATTTTGCCAAATATTCACTCTCTCGGTATATACCTCTCCTGTTATGACAAATCATGGCCCCTTTATAAAACAAAGGCGAGAAAATAGTTACATTGATCCAATGATCAGGATCCTCTCAAAACAACCAACGACCCAGATGAACAGCACGTGCTTCGCTAGTTGGCAATTGTACAGTTGGCATAGAATATTCTAGTATCTTCAACTCAATCCACCTTCCAGCTAGCAATTGGCATATTTGATGATATCTCCATCGCTTTGGTTCACGTTGCCCCTGTGTGCAACTCTGCAACTTGTATTGTTTTTAAATTTTGCCATTTCCCGCGCAAACTTCACCCTCTAATACACCATTGCTACTTTGTCATTTTCTAGATATCTGCTCACCTAATAACAGACACAAGAATTAAGCATCATTATCTTTCAACTACCAGCAGGAAAAATAGCATTTATTAAATCATGCTCAGAATATGCAAACGTGAATATCGAGTTCTGAATCTGTGAACAATCGCGTACTAAATACATATATAACACTAAAAATAGTCGAGTCAAGCATCTTTGACCAAAATCATGCTATCAAGTCTTTAAAACAGCTTCAAAATCCTCCTTTTTTCTTTCCCACCTTTTGTATGCTTAATTCCTATATATCGGGTGCTCATCACCCTGTATATATTAGGTTATATTTCTCCTTGCATATATCGGGTTATACTTTGTGATCATGCAAGCACAAAACATACAAGACCTTTTTTGTATTTAACTTTCCATTCATGTCCAGTGCTTGTATATCAGGTTAGACCCTTCGTTTGCATATCTGGTTATATATTATGATCATGCTAACCATTCTGAATATACAACAAGTTTTCAATATTTAATTTTCCATTTGAATCCGGTCATTGTATATTATCGACTTGCATATCAGGTTAGACATTGTAATCATACAAGACAAAAAAAATACATACAACAAATTTTCCATTTTTAATACCTTTTCAAATCCGGTTTGTATATCTCCATCACATATCACCCTTGTATATCAGGTGTTCATCTCATCAGGGCTAACCAAATAACCTATCTGGACATCCTATACCCCCCTGATGCACATACAACACTTGTTGTATCCTTCTATCAGACTTCAACTATTTTATAAACCACATCATGTAACATTTTCAACTCTGCGATGCATATAGTGCAATGCATCTCCTAAGATGCTTTAAGTTTGATACATTGTTTATATTGTATTTCAAACATCTCTGAATTCTGGGCCATATATTGAAAAATGCATTGACTTTTCATTATTTAACAATCCTTTAGGTTCCGATCCTTGTATATATCAAAATGTATGTAATGGTACATACACATAATGCAAAACATACAAGGATTTAACCCTGTTTTATAATAATTTCGGTTCCATCCTTGCATATGTGCAATGCATCCTACAATGTATGTCCTTAACACATGTATATAAAGCACGAATTATACAATGAATTTTCAATATTTAATAAACCTTTCGGTTCCGTAGTATGCATAAAAACTTGTATATCTCCTTTGTATGTAAGATACATACATGGATAAGATGCAACCGGCAGACTTATCTTGAACATTTATTATAACTTCGAATCTTGTCGAGTCCTGACATACATATTAATATGAGGCACATTAACTAATATGACCCCCCTCATTGATCAGGATATGATGATGATGCCACCATCATGGACGGGCTTCGCTACAATCTGAGAGGATGATGTCATGGTCACACTGAAGGAAAATTAGGAGGCTAACAGATATGACCCTGATATTGATGAATATCACCCTTCGAATAAGATAACATCATCATCATGTTATATTCTTTGTAGCATGGGGATAAGCTGATGTCAGCGTCATATTAGCGCTGGGGTGATATTCCTTGAATGGGGTGATCTTATGAAGATTGGGTGATATTTGTAATATCGGGTGATATTACACAAGGTGACTGATGTTTGAAATATGACCCAACTCTCGAATATCATGTTTGACTAGAACTTTAACCTGCCATAACTTTCTCATTTGGCAGAACTTTAGGGTGATGTAAAAAGGCAAACCTGCCTAGAATTTCAAGCTCTTTCACATGGCAAGCTTCTTGAGGAAAGATTTAGACTTTGAGATTTGGGTTCAAACTTCAAGATCACAGATACACCTGACATTAGGCATATGCATACTGACTCATGCTGCTTTTACCACTACCACCCAAAGCACAAAAGCAAGGGAACAAGCCAGCAAAGTTGGGTCCCTATTTTGCTAAGGCAAAATGGGGCGTGTTTTGTAACTACACAACATTCCCTTAGAATTCTCACCATATAAGTATAGAACACATCATTAACTAAAGCATATTTCTTTAATACATTCTCCTCTTGTAGATCAGGGTAATGCTCATAGACCAATTTCGGCCCTAGACCACTGCCTAAGGTCCCAACCCTGTCTATTCCATGTATGAATGGTCTAACTTCTATTGTACATGAATACAATACTTACAAAGACAAATAAAAATGCATTAGTTTTTGCTTCCTTAGCATGGCCTACCTCCATATAGCTGTGCTTATGGTCTTGGCCCAGTGAATCTGTCCTTGTTCCTTTTCTTCTTTTTTAATGAACTCAATAATAGTAAACATATAGGGCTCACATTTAGTGCCCTCTCTCAATCCTATCAATCTACTCAACATTGTAATCATTAGGTGTATTTCCTCTTTAAAGTATATACTTAGTAGATTTTTGTGCACTCTAGCTACAGCTTTGGGTTTGTTTTCTGGGCTGTACCAATTGTAAAATATCTTCTCTCTACAATCCGTTTCATTAATTTGAAAATCCTCATTATAATGATCTATGTCAATTTCTACCATTTTCTCATTGATCTCCAAGCCAAATGTCCTTGCAATACCCTCTATGGATAAATCTACAATGGGTCTGTCATAAAACAATATTTTCCTAGTTGATAAGTCATACAGAGTTAAACAATCCAAACACAAATCTCTAGCCTCCATAGCCAGTGGAAAACCTGCCGCCTTGTACAGTCCACTCTCCCATATACACTTCATATCCAGTGTAGCATCCGCAGCTATGATCTTTTGTAGAACATCATTTGCATCATAATTTCCAATGTTTGTATTTGTCCCCACTCCACTATAACTGATCAATGTTAGATATCCTCTGTGTAATGGTAACTCCTCTTTCTCTATCTCTTTATGCGGTTTCCTCTCCTTTTTCACCTCACCCCCTGTATCTACATTTTTTTGCTTTGGGGCCATCCTATAGAAAATGCATCCTTTTAACTCTCCATTTTACTTTCTACCTAAGGTTTTACTACGAATTTCTATTTCTTTTACCATTTTACTCTAGCCCAGTTTGTCCTTTCTATTTTGACTTTCACATTTGTTAAGCTCATACCCATCTAATTAACAATTAAAACAATGATTTAACAAATGCCTACATTTTATAATGAAATTACTGAATTTTACATGCATTTTACCATTTGAAATGTAACGGCATTTTTGGATAAATACCTATATTTCTTGACCACTCAACTTCCCGTTGTTGACTTACTTTACCATTTTTTCTTCCGTCCAGTTGTTGCAATTCCATCGCCTTGATGACTTTTGTTCAATTTCTGTAACAATTCTCTTTTCTACAATTTTAATTCTTAACAATGCAGATTCAAAAGCAAATAAAGTAAATTTTACCCTAACTCCCTTTGAATCTTACTCATTTTGGGTGTTAGTTTGGCATTAATTACAATAGTTAATGCACCTAAAGCTTCGGCTTTCTATTTCAGTGTTTAATTTTTTTGAACATTTTATCCGTTAGTTCATTTCTGCATACATACCATTTTCCTTGTATGTTCTTTTCTATGTTTCCCTTGTATGTTTTCTTGTATCTTTTAACATACAAACACATATATGCAGGAAACCAACTAAGGCTATTTCACTATTCTCTTTTATCCATACTTGCATCACCCACTTTGTATATCTCTCTTTGTATGTTATCTTGTATCTTTGCGCATATACAAATGACACATACAAGTCCCCTTTTACCCTTTATCCCCACGATGTCTTTTATTTCCTTGCATATCCGACATGCATATCTTTAACATACAATCATCCCAAATATACAAAGATTTTTCTGTATTTAACTTTTTTCTGCGTCTGGCTTGCATCTCCTATTTGCATCTTTTTTTGTACATTGGCTTGTATATTGAAGATATACGTTGTTATTATACATGCTAGATATGCAAATGGTGAGACCCACTTTGCTTTCCACTTATATCCCAATGATACAACCATGTTTGTATCTCCTTTTTAGACTCTTCACCTTTTATAAACCACCGTACATAACCTCTTTGGCTCTGACATGTACATAAGTGAAATGCCCTTTTCAATATACGTTAAGCCACGATGCATCATTTATACCAAACCTTAACTTTCTCTGAGTTCCGCATTGTATGCATACCAAAATGTATGTATCCAAAGAATACAACATACAAAGCACAAAACATACCACGATCAAACCCATTTTAATATTTCCTTTGGGTCCACAATATGCATATACTATTGTATATCATCTTATATGTCTCCCTTTTCACCCGACATACAAACACGATATATACATCCAGCGGACTTTCCCAATTATCTGTTTTAACTCTAAATCTTGTCGGGTCCGACTTGTATGTAAAGCATAACACGTTAGCAAAATGCATACAAGTATAATGATGTAATAAACCTGACGACTCTTTATATGTGACTAACACAACAACACAACATACAAACGCCTTTGTATATGCAACATACAAACCTTCCCAAAATGCATTTTACCAAAAACACACATATCTTGCAAAATATTGGAAATTTTAAAATGGTTAAAAAAACAACCTTTAGTTATTTTTGAAAAGGAATTCACCCCTATTTTGCTCTGGTACTTAATGCTATTTTTCTTTTATTCTCAACACAGTTTGTAACTTACACTTCCTTTTCCCTTTTACCACCAAGCAAACCCACACACAAGCAAAAAGCTACAGCCACAACAAGGGTCCTCATTTTGCTAAGAAGTAAAATGGGGCATGTTGTGAGCATCACAACAACTAGCAACCAAACATAACAATTAAATTAAAACCATTAAAGAAAACTAAATGAACTAAACTCATAACTTCCAACTATCTTTTCTGTAAATCATTATCCAACTTGAGACCTAATGTATTCAATAAGGTGCATGAATTTTGCCATTCAGTTTAAGTGGGTGCACATGATTAATAATCCTCATCTTAAAAATTAGTTGAATAAATCAGTGACAGATATTAACCTACATAGTTGATGTCATTCCCTCATAGCCAACCGAATAGAGCCTTGCTGCTAGCAGATGTCTATAGCCCCGACAAGGTTATCGTTACAATTCTCCTAAGTAGAGCCCCACTGCTAGCAAGCATCTATAGCCCTGGTAAAGTTACTTAGATGGATTAATCTAGATTTTTAGAAAAATCCATATTATTTATTTATTTATTTTATATTTTGTGTAAGATAGAGACTTTATAAGATATTACATTTGTAACTTCATGATGCAAGGAGTGATCACTTGCTGAAATTAAGCTGAGAATTGTAATGGTAAAAAGGGTGACCTTTGATTTTTCACCTAATATCTACACTGGTATTTTCAACAAATCCAAGGATTTTAGGTGTGTCATTGTGAGAAACTTCCCTTGAATACTCAACCCACAGTTATTGAATACAAAATTTTAAAAGCTAAACCATTTCCTATATTCATGACAGTCACAACAAGTTATGCATAAATTTCAAATAATTAACCTAAATGTTTTGAATTTTCTATTGTTTTCAGTGGTTGTTAGTCTGAACCTACATACTTCAAGACAAAACAAACATCCCTACCAAGGAAACACAACACACAAACCAACCAAACAAAACAACACCCAACCAAACTATACATGATTTACATTATGATACAAAACATCCCAAATATCCTTTCCTCAAGCTTGAAAGTAATGTTTCAAATGTTGGCCATTAAAAGGTAATGGCACATCTTCCCCAGTCAAGGTTTTGAGCCTGAAAGTATTGTCTCCTATTATTTCTATGACCTGTAATGGACCTAACCATAATTTGTCAAATTTTCCATGATTTCCTTTCTTTTTATATGCTTTATCCCAGCACAACAGTAAGTCTAATATTCTAAATGTTTTGACTCTTTCTCTTTTGTCAAACCATCTTTTGACCACTGCTTGATGTTTAGCAAATTTCTCAATGATCATCAAAGCCTAAATATTCATTAGCAAACTTCTAGACATGTATTCTTAAATTCACTAGAAGTATAGGATTAGTCCCATAAACTAGGTGATAAGGTGCATTACCTAAGGCTAACTTAACCTTAGTCCTATCTACCCACATCGCATATTTTAACAATGTATTCCATTCTCTAGGATTCTTTTCAATTAGGTTCTTGATTATATCCAATAAAATCTTATTTGTGGACTCAACTAAACCATTCCCTTGAGGATAATAATTTGAAGAAAATTTTAAAACTATCCCATATTCAAATGCCCATTTAGAAAATTTTAGAGAAGAAAATGTAGGGCCATTATCACATACCAGCGAATATGGAGCTCCAAACCTTGTTATGATGTTTTCTTCAAGAAATTTGATAACCACCTCAGTAGTAGAGAACTTGCAACATGTGGCTTCAGTCCACCTTATACAATAGTTAGTTACTGTCAGTATAAACTTATGTCCTACAAATGATGGAGGATTTATGACTCCAATGAAATCTAAGCCCCATTGTGCAAATGGCCTAGACTCAATGAATGGCTGTAATGGATTAGCCTGATTCCTTCCTTTGTTTGCTATAGTTTGACAGGTGTGACAACTTCGAATATGACTCTCTATATCTCTAAACATTGTTGGCCAATAGTATCCCACTCTCAATATCTTATACATAGTAGCTAAATGAGAACCATGAGCAGTTCCATACTTATCATGCAACTCTGACAATACCTTATCTGCTTTAGCTCTGTTTAAACATCTTAAATATATAACCTCATGGTTCTTCTTGAATAGAAGACCTCCTTGTACCATATACCTTTGTGCCTTAATCTTTAGATCTCTCCTCTGAGAAGACTTCATCTTACTTGGATATTTATGTGACATCAAAAAAGTATTCAAATCATCATACCAGGCTGATGCATCATTAGAATTTAACACATACTGTTGCTTCACTAAATTTGGATCTATGTTTACTATGGTCAGCACTAATGCTTGTCCTCTGACCAGCTTCATTGGAATAATCTCCATATCAAACTCTTGCAATGTTGTAATCCACTTAGCTCTTTTCTCTCTAGGCTCATTCTGCATTGGCAGCATCTTTACAGCTGCATCTGGTACTATGGCCTTAACTTGACTTCGTAAGATGTAATCTCTAAACTTTTTCACTGCTCTTACTAGTGCAAATCCTTGTCTTTCTGTGTCTAGATACTTCAGTTATGCATCTTTCAGAGGTGCACTCATAAAAGCTATGGGTTTTTCTTCATTATCTTCTCCCTTTTATGTCAAAGCAGCTGCAATTGAATGTGAAGATGCAAAAGAATATATGTAAAATGGCTTTGAATAATTTGGACTTGCTAGTACATGAGCATCAGAAATAGCTTCCTTAATATCTTCAAATGCAACTTTAGCTACTGGTGTCCATTCTATCTTTGCATCCTTCTTAAGCATGGCATTCAATGGTTGCACAATTTCTGCAAATCCTGTAATGAACTTCCTGACAAAGTTAATCTTACCAAAAAAAGACTTTAATTCTTTCTTACTGTTTGGTAATTGCAATTTTCTTATGCCTTCTATTCTATCGAGATCAATGGATATCCTATTTTTAGAAATGACATGTCCTAACAATTTTCCTTTAGTTACACCAAATGAACATTTCTTTGGGTTAAGAGAAATCCCGTACCTTTCACATCTTTTAAGTACTCTTCTCAAATCTTCAGCATGAGTGGATGCATCTTAAGAATAAACAATTAAATTATCCATATAAATAACAATACATTTACCTGATAATCTATGAAATGCAATGTCCATGGCTAGCTGAAAAGTGGCACCTGCATTGATTAAACCAAAAAGCATCCTCCTATATGCATAATTTCCCCATTTACAAGTAAACGTAGTCTTCAACCTATTTTCTTTATCAACTAAGACTTGGTTATATCCAGAGAATCCATCTAGAAAAGACATCATCTTAGCCAGGGCATAGCAGGTAGAGACTACAGGCAGAGACTACATCCACTCCACCACAGAATCAGGTTCCATTTTTCCTGCAAACACTGGTAGGTCTATTTTCATATCCATGCTCCTCCACTCCATGGATTTGAGGGCATTGAGTAAGGGTCTCCAATCTGTAGGAACATCTATCTCTTCTTGCCTAGGGATCTCCTCTTCATCCCTGTCTTCTCATTCACCAGAATATTCTTTTCCTTTTCCTACTTTGTCCCTCAACTTCTCCAACTCATCTTTTAATTCTTGATTCTGAGCTCTAACCGCTTTGCTCTCTACCAATTACTTCTTTACTAAGACTGCCAACTCAGCATTGGTCATCCTTGTTGGGTACTCTTCTGACCCTTCTCCTTCAGACATCTTGTCACCTTCTTCTTCTTTCCAAAAGATACAACTTGGCTCTGATACCACTATGATGCAGAGTAGCCAACGAAAGCCTTCAAATCCATGGGGAAATGCTCATGAATTGCATCCACAATTTTCATACAAAACCTTACTCACTATCACTGGTCTGCTATAGTACATTATACACCGGTTTACCATGATAACCCATCACAAAATGTATCAGGCACTTGTATATCCCCAATGGACATTTGAAATGCACATTCTTTATATACATACCAATTATACATTCAGAATGTACAATTGGTGGGACCCTCAACCTTTACTCCTCTGTTGGATGTCTTTCCGCATACAACACTTAATATGCAATGAAACTTATATACAAGCCTTAACCTACTTTCCTAGTGGGTTTAGATTTCCTTACCGACTACTGCCGGTCGACACTTGCATCCACAGAAAAGTGCCCATCGAACATGCAATCTGGTCACCACTCCAGTAGGTCATCTTCTGCATATGACTGAATGTATCTACAAAATGTATATTCCAATATACATTCAAAACATACAACTCAAAACATACATTCACCAAATATGCCCTTGGAATATGCCTTCGAGGAAAGTTGACTGTTGACTTCTTTCTATCAATCCAATGTACATTTACAATGTACATTCAACACATAAAATCTGTCATGTACATCTGTGGGATACTCACAACTATGCAACTATGATATACACATGGATTGAACCTGATGTACATTTGTGATATACACAGAGATTGTATATCCACTTTGCAACATACAAACCCGATGTGTGATTATCGGATACACAAACTGGTACTCAGATGCGATAGCGATATACACATGAACTGTCCCTGACAAACAAAAGCGATATATATAGGAAATGTATATCCAATATGTTTTACCCTTATATCTTCCAAACATATGTTTTCAACATGTCTTCACACTCGATATGCCTTGCGATATATGCACAGACTGTATATCTCGCATACAAATGCGATATACTCACAACTTGTATATCCTACATAATTTTGCCGATTTGATCCGTTGAAACCCTTGTGATTCCATAGATCTGTTTCTCCTGCAAACATGCAATCCTCTGCACTTTGTCAACCTATCACATGCCCATGCTAGGAATCTTCAGTGCATGATGTAAGTGATCCAACAAACCTGAACACGGACAAACAAGAGACAAAACAAAACAAAACCTAAACTAATATATACAACCATTCCACTGATTCGAAGAATCTAACCGGTGGAATGGGCTACGAATCCATCTTGATCCCAAATAGAAAATTGATTGCACAGTGAATTCAAAATGCCAGAAAATAACACAAATAGGATCTTTTTCTTATTACTTTCAGAAAGGTATACAGATATCTGATTTCATAGTTACACTCTGCAAATTCAATTCAATCTATCAACCAGCATCTATATATTCAAATTGACCCAATCTAGGGTATTTATCTCTTCACTAATAGTAGTACGGACTTGATTCCCAGTGGCTGGGAGACAATTCCAAGTGGTTGGGAGATACTAACCAACTAACAAACTCTTAACAAACTAACAACCTTGTCATGATAGATCGACAAGTGTCCTAGGAGCTTGCACAGAAACCTAGATGCAAACTACTATAACAGATATTGGTCAAACAGACCTTATTACATCAAAATGAACTATAAACAGTAAAATGTCTTAAGGAAGTCAACTTGTGTTAGGTGCCCCTACACCATACTCCCTGAGAGAAGAAATCTCAAGTCCACTTGAGATGAGAGCTTGAAGGTCAGCACCATGTGCGCTGATCTATTCTTCAGTCATCCAAACTGCCTCTGAATCAAGTTTCCTTTGCCAAGCCACCAAGTATTCCATATACTCCCTGTTCCATGTCTTCTTTGCCACTCTTGAGTCTAGAATCTTCTGTAAATGTGGTGGATCATGTTTAGGAATATCATCAGCTGTTGTACCCTGTAATGGTTCATGTTCTACATCTGGATTATGTTTGTATGGAGTTAAATCACATACATTGAAAATAGGTGATAATCCAAGATCAGAAGGAAATTGGATCTCATAAGCATTCTGTCCACACTTCTTCAAAATTTGACATGGTCCAATCTTCCTCTACATTAGTTTGGTATGTTTACCTTTGGGGAGTCTCTCTTTCTTTAGATGAACCCACACCAAATCTCCAACATCAAATTGTACATCTCGCTTCTTCTTATCAGCATAGGCTTTATACTTCAATGTGGTTTGTTGGAGTTGGGTCTTGACCTGATCATGTACCTCTTTGATGGCTGATGCAAAAGCTTCTATATCTGCACTAATAGACTCTCCTATAGGTAGATCTCGTAACTCCAAAATACCTCTTGGATGAATACCATACACCACTTGGAAAGGTGATTTCCCTGTACTTCTATTGACAGTGTCATTATAGGAAAATTTGGCCTGTGATAGGATGTTATCCCACTTCTCTACATGCTGCCTTGTCAAACATCTTAGTAGATTTCCTAATGAACGGTTAACTACTTCAGTCTGTCCATCTGTTTGAGGATGATAAGCTGATGAGAAGGACAAATTGGTTCCAAGCTTCTTCCAAAGAGTCCTCCAAAAATGGCCAATAAATTTCACATCTCTATCTGACACTATGCTCAACAGTAATCCATGTATCCTCACTATTTCTTTGAAAAACTGGTCTGCAACATATGAAGCATCACAAGTGGTTTTGCAGGGCAAGAAATGTGCCATTTTACTGAATTTGTCTACTACAACAAAAACACTATCATATCCCTTCCTTGTTCGAGGTAAACCCAACACAAAATCCATACTGATGCTCTCCCATGGCCTAGAAGGAATGGGTAGTGGCTGATATAAACCTGCATTAGTGGATCTCCCTTTTGATTTTTGACATATCACACATGCTTCCACAAATTTCCTCACATTTGACTGTAACTTAGGCCAATAGTAATGTCTCTTTACAAGATCCAGAGTCTTATCTAGACTAAAATGTCCTGCCATGGCCCTACAATGCTTCTCCCTAATAATATTCAACCTCATAGAACACCGTGGGATGCACAACTGTCCACCTTTGAAAAGTAATCCATCTTGTATCAAAAATTCAGAGTATTCAACATGATATTTGTCTCCAAAGGAAGTACATACTTTTTAGATTTCTCCAAAGTCTTCATTAGCATCATACATAGTCTTTAAGGAATCAATACCAACACTCTCCAACTGAATCTGATTTATGGTTAGAACCCTCTTGCTCAAAGCATTTGCTACCTTGTTCTTGACTCCTTTCTTGTGCTTAAGTGTGAAAGTGAAAGCTTGTAAAGTCTCCACCTACTTCATGTGTCGATGGTTCAACTTCTCCTAACTGTTTATGAAACTAAGAGCCTGATTATCTATAAACACTATGAATTATTTTGGCATCAAGTAATGCCTCCACTTTTTGAGTGACAGGACTAGAGCATACATCTCTAAATCATAGGATGAGTATCTCTTCTTAGCATCATTTAGTTTCTCACTAAAAAATGCAATAGGCCTCCCTTCTTGACTGAGTACTGCTCTAATTGCCATGTGTCTTGCATCACATTCCACTTGAAAAATCTTGTTGAAATTAGGAAGTGCAAGGACTGGCTACTGTGCCGCCTTCTTCTTCAATGTCTCAAATGAATCATCTGCTTCCTATTTCCAACTAAATCTACACTTCTATCCTCCTTTTATGGTGTCAAGCATGCGTGCATAGACATGACTAAACCCTTTTATAAACTTCCTATAGAAGGTTGCTAACCCATGGAAACTTCTAACATCATTCATGGTTCTAGGAGTTGGCCAAGACAATGTGGCACTTACCTTCTCTTGATCTATTTTTAGTTTGCCATGTGAGATGACAAAACCCAAGTAGATGATCTCCTCCTGCATGAACAAACACTTCTCCAAGTTGATCATTAACTACTCTTCATGTAACCTTTTGAGGACCAGGTCTATATGTTGGAGATGTTCTTCCCTTGTATTACTGAAAATCAGAATGTCATCTAGATATACTATGACAAATTTACCTATAAATTCTCTCAAGACCTCATTCATCAACCTCATAAAAGTACTAGGGGTGTTGGACAAACCAAAAGGCATGATCTTCCATTCATATAACCCCTCATTGGTCTTAAATGTAATTTTCCACTCATCTCTTGGCCTAATCCTGATCTGATGATAGCCACTTTTCAAATCTATCTTTGTGAAATATTTGGCACCTCCCAAGCAATCAAGCAAATCTTCTATCCTAGGGATTGGGAACCTATACCTAGTTGTTATGTTGTTGATAGATCTTGAATCAGTACAAAGTCTCCAAGTGCCTTCCTTCTTTGGTGCTAGTACTGCCGGTACTGCACATGGGCTTAAACTTTTTTCAGTTAGGCCTATCTCCAACAATTCCTCAATCTATCTTGCTACCTCTGCATTTTGATCTGGTGTAAGCTTGTATGCTGCCTTATTTGGAAGTGTAGATCTAGGGATTAGATCTATGCAATGACTGATGTCCCTTATAGGTGGTAGGGACCTTGGCATTCCATCAGAGATGATGCCTTTGTACTTGTCCAATAATTCTTGGACAGCAGGGTCTATGAACCTTTGCTTCTTCTCTCCCTTGACTTCTTGTTGCTGCTCCTTGTTCACCTTCAGGCATGGAATTAAGGCATATGCAACTGCACCTTCATCTATTATCTCTTTCATGAATTGTTTGCCTTCTACCATCATTACCTTGACTTCTTTTTCTTTTGATTCCACCTCCTTCTCCATCGATGGTAGTAACTCTATCACCTGACCATCCTTGGTGATTGAATATGTGTTTCTAACTCCATCATGTTGTGCTCTCAACTCATATTGCCATGGTCTTCCAAATAGGAGATTGCAAGCATCCATCTGAGCTATGTCAAACAATAATTTGTCCTTGTATGGCCCAATTTGAAACTCCACCCAAGCTTGCTCTTCTACAACTATTTGCTAACCTTGAGTGAGCCATGAAATCTTGTATGGGCAAGGATGTGGTAGTCTTCTAAGCTTAAGCTTTTCTACCATTTCAACAGACACAAAATTTTCAGTAGATCTAGAGTTAATCAAAACTTTACATACCTTTCCTCCTACCTTGCATGTAGTTTTGAAAAGAGACTTTCTTTGTGGGGGTTCTCTATCAGGCACCTTCATGGTGGTCATTGCTCTCCTAATCATAAAACATTCTCCTTTTTCAGGATACCCATAAGCATCAGGAGCATTCACACTTTGATAAGCGTTCGAGCTTGTCGCACTTTGACAATCAGATTCTTGGATCAGATTTGTCCTCCTTTCTCCCATTGAACTTGTTGCTTTTTCTAGACATCTACTGGCTATATGGCCTTCCTTATTGCAATTGTAACTGTTGTCACATGAAATTGCACCCTGCTTGAATGGGATTCCAAGCATTCCAATGACACAATGGGATTGATCTCTAAGTGTGGGACTTTGCTAAATGAGATCAAACCTCTAGAGAAGGCCAGCTTCCTTGTCTAGTTATCACCTAAAATCACCTAAAACTACTATATTTTGGGGTGAAAAGTGGAAGAAATGTGCTAAAATGAAAGCAACAATACTTAAAAACATGAAAGGGTGATGCACCAGACAGTTCTAAAGAACCTTTGCAAAGATGAAGCATGCACAATATAATCAAATATAGGAAGCAAATATACACAGAATAGATGATTCTGACAGAGGTAAGTAGTAAAATTGATTGAGAGGAACAAGAAATATTCACAGACAACCATATGTAGATTTACACAGAGATAGAAAAATCATCAAAAGGCATGATAGCTTTCATATATCTAAAGAAAGGCAAGGTTACAGTACGAAATGTTCTATTTGGAGACAAGGAGAACATAATGTTTTCCAAAATTTTCCAACCCTTATTACAACATAAGCTTCAGCTTATATAGCTATACAAAAATGATCTAGGTCAGTTACCAAAATCCACGTTGGGGGCTGCAATCAGAAATATCTTCCTAAAGAGATGTCCACCTACCAAGAGTAATGGCACAAAAGATCAAGAACAGGGTCAAGTGGGAGATATTCTGGGTCTTCAATGCAAACAGCCGCGTCATCGATCTGATCCTCAAAATGGTGGAGGATAACTTAGCATTGAATGCTGACAGCTGCTTGCTATATCTCCTGTAATGAATGCCCCCAAAAATCTCCATCTGTTGAAAAAGTGTTACAAAACCTCCCGAAAAGCCTGCCAAATGAAAGAGGGGACGAAAATATACAACTTTGCCTCTTACAGCATGTGAAAATTTGCTAAAATGGAGGGGATGCAGGCGGTCAAAGTTTGGTTAATCACCTATGTATATCACCTCTGCATTTGTGTGTATATCACCTTAGTATCTTTTACTGTGTCTCGGCACACAGAACCCTAAAATACAAATTGTAGACCCAAAGCTCTTTATGAAACTGTTTTTAAAAAAACCGTCAGATTCGGGCTATGTCTATATAAGAAATGGGTGCCAAAAGACCCTGCACATTATGGACCCCACTATCTGTGTGAACATATGAGCTATGGACCCAAAAACCACCCTTAGCTACATTTTATTTTGCTTGCCGGGTCCGTCTTATATCGCTTCCCCATTTGAGAAGCCCCTACCAGAAACTTACGCGGAGGCCGCCACGCGGCAAGTTCCACGTAGAGAGAAACATTATAGAAACTTTTTGAGACTCATTTAAGATTCACGTGGGAGCCGACACGTGGTGTCCACTGCTTCACTTTAGAAACAATATAGGGGCCCGCTACCTCCTCTGGCCTCGCACCGAAACAAAATAGAAACTCACACGGAAGCTGACACGCGTCAGCTTCCGCAGCTAACACGCGTCAGCTTCCGCAGCTAACATGTGTCAGCTTCTGCAGCAACTGCAAGGGACACGTGGAGCGTTCCGTCCCATCTAGAAACAATAAAGGGTCTTCGGCAAAAAGTGACATGCGTCGGCATCAGCGGGGATTATGAGAAATCTAAAGGGGCTCATGAAACTTGCTACGGATGTCGAGAAACTTTTAGAAACATAGCAAAGGCTGCCACTTGTCTCTATCCATGGGGCTCTTGAGTTACCATTTATGTGTCCCTCAGGTGGCTCCACATGGTGCCATCCGCGCCACTTCTCATAAACAATAAGAAACTGCTAGGAAACTTTAAGCAAGCTGCGACTTTGAAACTTTTGAAACTCTGATGAAACGCTGGCAGAAGCCAACACGTGTTGCCCTCCGCGGCAATATTGAAACTTTTAGAAACTGTACTTGGCTGTTCACACATGTCGTGATCCGTGGCGACCATTTTCAAAAGGCTAATGGAAACCTTTGAGAGCCTGCCAAAATGCCCATTTGAACTGTCAGTTGACTGAACTTTGACCATGCATAACTTCTTCATTTGGATGAATTTCCAGGTGCTGTAAAAAGCAAACCTGCCTATTTTTTCAAGCTCTTTCCAATGGTAAGGTTTGTTGGGCAAGGCCTCTAGGAAATTTGGCACTTTGCTTTATAGGGATCTTTTCAAAGAGACTTTCAAGGAAAATACCAGGTTAACTATTTGGCTCTGGACAGAGGAAAAAAGGTCAACATTTTTGGTGACCTCTATGGGATGTTTGCCTGCTAAACATAAGATCAGTGGCCTCAAGCATCCATTGGGCATGGAGTCAAGTCTAAAAGATGCTGGGAAACTCAGACTTGCCTCTCAAAACACAAAAAAAAGGGGAAAAGACTTGCCTTCTCCTAATGACAAAGTAGCCTATGCAGCAGCACTTAGGGAAATAAAAGAATCTAAACTACTAATTTACAGGGTGTTCATACCTCAAAACATCTTTTCAAATGTATCCCATTAACTGGGATATGCAAATTTTCTCCATTCATATTGAACAACTTAAATGCATTGCGCTCCTTGCATTCAGTGATGAGAAAGGGGCCACTCCACATGCTATCAAATTTGGAATGCCTTCCTGGTCTACTCCTCAGCTCATCCCATTTGAGCACCATATCACCCACTCTAAAATGTTTGGGGGTGGCCTTCTTGTTGAAATTTCTCTTTGTTTGCAGCTGATGATGTTCCATGGCTGCCATAGCTTTGTCTCTACTTTCCTCTAGCTCCACCAGTTGAGCACACCTTACAGCCATGGGGCTCTCTGCTTCAAGCATTTCTAGATGATGCATGATGTCTAATGCTGGCAGCTCCATAGACATAGGCAAACTTGCCTCTTTTCCATACACTAGTAGATAAGGGGAGTTCCCAATAGACCTCTTAGGAGTTATCCTATCAGCCCACAGAGCAAACTTCAAATCAGTGTGCCAAGTCCTTTGATTATTCTCCATTGCCCTCTTAATAATCCTGATGAGATTTTTGTTTGTGGATTCAGCCAAACCATTACCCTGTGGGTAATAATTTGATGAAGTATTCAAATAAATCCCATTCTTGACAGCCCAATCAATTATTCTCAGGCCAACAAAAGCTAGAGCATTATCGGAGATGATTGATTCAAGTACTCCAAATATGGAGTACAAATCACAGTAAAAATTCAAAACAACACTCTCATTAGATTCTTTCAAAGCCACTGCTCCAGTCCATCTTGTGAAGTAGTCTGTGGCTGTGAGTATCCACCTGTGGCCTGCATTTGATGGTGGGTTGATAGGTCCAATAAAATCAATGCCCCATTTCATAAAGGGTTGTTCCACCTAGATTGGGTGTAGAGGGAAAGCTGACAGCCTCTCCTTTCCTGCAAAAAGGGCACATTTAACACACTTTCTAGCCCATGCATGGGCATCCTTAAATAAGCTAGGCCAATAATAACCAACTCTCATTACTTTCCAAGCAGTAGTTCTTGGGGCAAAATGTCCTCCTGCTGTTCCATCATGGAATTCATGTAGCACCCTGTCAGTTTGATTAGCATCAATGCATCTAAGCAATACACCATTAAAGTCCTTTCTGAAAAGGATGCCTTCTATTAAAACATATGGAATGGATTGTAACCTGAAGTATCTTCTTTTAGCTTTATCTAAGCCTGTAGGACATCTACCAGTTTGCAGAAATTGGGTCATATCATTAACCCAACTAGTACCTATTGTTGCTGTATCATCTTGATGCTCCTCTTCTATGATCAGGAGCAACTCTTCTTCTTCATCTACCTCGTCCTTAGAACTAGTGACAAGTTGCTCACTGAGTCCTCTACCTCTAACTAGTTTGGTTATCTTGATCTCCACATCATATTCCATGACCTTGGTAATCCAACCAGCCCTTTTCTCATTGACGTCTTTACTCAGTAGGAACTCCTTCACACCAGAATGAGCCACCATCAGGTGTATCTTGTTATTTGAAAAAAGATGCCTAAACTTTTTTAGACTCCTGACTACTGCCAGGACATGCTTTTCAACGAAGCTATACTTCCGCTCATACTCCTCCAACCCTTGGTTGAAGAAGGCGATCAGTTGTTCGAAACCCTTGATCTGTTGTTATACCAGAATGGCAAAAATGGTATCCAGGCCACCATAAGCATATAGGATGAAGTCCTTGGAGAAATCAGGATTAATCAAGGTTGGTGCAGCTGCTAATGCCTCTTTTATGGACTGGAAGCTGAGTCTGGCCTCTAACGTCCAACTAAAAATTATATTCTTTTTCAACATAGACATCAAGGGTTTTAAGAGATTTGCAATATCAAGTATGAACCTTCTCAGAAAGTTAATTCTACCAATGAAGCGTTGCAGTCCCTTCTTATGACTGGGTAAGGGCAACTACAAAATGGCATGTATTCTCTCTTTATCAATGGTAATACCCTCCTTTGACACAATAAGCCCCAATAGCTTGCCCTCATGTACAACAAAAATGCATTTCTATGGATTGAGGGATATCCCAAACTCTGTGCATCTTTCAAAGACTAGCCTTAGGTGGGATAAATGCTTAGATGCATTTTTAGAGAAAACTGTTATATCATCCAAGTATACCAGCACTAGCTTATACATCAGACCCTTAAAGGCCATGTCCATGGCTCTTTGAAAAGTAGAGCCAACATTTGAGAGGCCAAAAGGCATCCTCTTATAGGCCATGGTACCCCACTTAGTTGTGAAAGCAGTCTTGAATTGGTCTTCTTCCTTGACTAGCACCGGATTATAACTAGAAAATCCATCGAGCAAAGAAAACCTTTCAGAACCAGCCACCACCTGCAAAATTTGCTCCATTGAAGGCAATGGGTAGTGGTCTTTTAGGGAGGCTCTGTTGAGGTCTCTAAAGTCAACACATAATCTAATCTCCCCATTTTTCTTCCTCACAAGCACAAGACTAGAAACCCAAGAAGTGTGCTTGATTGGAAAGATGATCTTCCCCTCAATCAGCTTGGTTAGTTCTTTGATCATCAGTGGTTCTAGCTTTGGATTCAGAGGTCTTTGTTTCTACCTCACAGGTTTTATACCCAGCTCTAACTCTATGGTGTGTTGGGCAATATGAGGATCAAATCCCTTTAAGTCTGCATAGTCCCAAGCAAACACCTCTTCAAATTATTTACAAAGAGCAATGAAAGCTCTTTTGTCTTCAGCTGAGCAAATTTTACCAATTTTAAGGAGTCTACCCTTGAAAACTTCTAGCTCTTCATAATGCTCCTCCTTTACTTGCATACTGGTTTTTGTCTTCTTCTTTTGGTCATCAGTGCAAAAAAGAGATTCCAAGGTGACCAATCCCTTGGGCAGCTTATTTGTTCTTAGCTGAATCATTTGATCATTGTCATATTGTTGTTTGAGTTTATCCTGATTCATCATGGAAAACTCATCTTCCTCTAATAGGAATCTCAAGATCTGTTCATCACTGTCAAAAACTTGCCAGTGAATATTATTATCAGGGATAGAAGGCCTAGAAATTATTTTTACATGAGGCTAAACCTTCTCCCTTTGAATGTCACCGGGGATGTTGAAATGAGCCCCAATTGAAGCTAATCTGTTAGCATGATGGTTCTGACTTCTTAGAAAGGAGAACAGATTGAAAGCATCAAACTCTTCAATCAAATCCCATATCCTATGTTTGTAGCACTTCAAGGCATCATTTTTTGTAAGGTGCAATCCCCTCACCTGATTCACAATGAGTTCACTATCTCCAAACACCTGTAAAGAGCCAATCTTCCTCCTTCTTGCCCACTGTAGACCTTGGATCAACCCTTCATACTCAGCAGTGTTGTTAGTACAAGAAAAGGCAAAATGAAAAGCAGCATAATAATTTTCACCTTGTGGTGACACAAGCATTGCACTGCCACCAGATCCATTTCTACCCCTAGAGCCATCAAAGTACATTTTCCATACCTCATCATGATGCTCTACCTGCTGCCCTGCCCTCTTCAGAAGATTTGGAATTGTTGTTTCATGCTCATGCAACATGTACACTCCCATGCCAACTTCTTGGATATGCCCACAGGTTCTTCTACAACATTTTCAGAGGCCCACTCCTTCAAGAGTACCTCTAGTATGCTCTCAGCTTGTAGTTCCTGAGTAGCAACTAGTTCAGGGTCATCAGAGATAATGCAATTTGTATTAATGACACTGGGTGTGTAAAGTTCTATGTGATAGTTAGAAAGTAACTCAGATTTCAAAGTTACTTTGGTACCATATCTGGTCCTGAAGAACATGTGGGACCAGTCAGAATATAGATATCCTCCTATTTTGGCTGTAAATTCCCTTGATAAGCACATGGCAAAATGAGGAGGCAAATCTATTATGAACACCTCCTATGAAATAGAGACATTGGGGCAGGCATGTAGGGTGAGGCCTAGGTCTCTTATGATACCCATAGTATTAACAGATGTTCCATCCAACTAGAGTACATCTTTCTCAAGTGGCTGGTACTTAAGCCCTAATTGATCTACAATCTACTTAGGCATGACAGAACTGCTTACTCCACTATCCACCATGCAATTGTGCACTAGTTTGTCGCCAATTATCAGTGATACATAAAAGGGAAGAGGCTTGGCACTGTTGTGTGGTTACACAACACGCCCCATTTTAACTTATCAAAACAGGGACCCAACGTTTGTTTTGGCTTGTGTTGTCTGCTTTCTGGCGGTTTGGTAAAATAAGTCAGGTGCATCATCATGAAGGTCAGGATGAGGTAGGTCATCATCATGAGGTTAGTTTGTCAAAGTTCATATTTTGTTTCTATGACCTCATGGTTAGAAAGAGCTTGAAATTCCATGCAGGTTTGCCTTTTACATCACTTGAAAATTCGTTCATATGAGGGAGTTGTGAGCAGTCAAAGTTTTGGTCAAACCTGATAATTGTTGTATGATGAACATCATCATCATGATATTTGAAACGCCCCCCGATAATATCCTGAGGTCGAAATATCCGGACGTCAAGTTTAAGTCGTAGTAAACTTTTCCCTTCGAGCGGTCTTTTGTATTGCAAAAGGTCATCATCATGATCTTACTCTATCACCTGATAAAAATCATGCAGTCCCGAAACATCCGGACGTCAATCTTAAGTCATAGTGAGCTTTTCCCGTCAAGCGACCCTGGAAACATCGCGAGCATCATGATATTCTAAACATTACCCGATATTATAATATCATGCTGATGATCATCATCACCTTGCTTAAGAAATCTGCCATCTGCATAATTTGCATGCGCACGACGAAGTCCTGGTGATCATCATCATCATATTCTTTCAAGGCAGGATCGCATTTCGTAATATCCTCCTGATCTTCTTTTGCGTGATCATGATGATCACCTTTTCTTTCAAAGCGGAGGGTGATATTCCATTCCCAAGTCATGTTGAACAAGATCATCATGATCTTGTTCGTCTCTCCCACTTTTCGTATTATCCTCCTGCCGAGAAGTATAAACTTTTGCGGATATGATGATGACGATGACGTCACCATCACCTTTCTCCTTCGGCAGGATATTTTTCCAAGGCGTGATCCTGTTCGCCAATATGATGATGACGATGACGTCATGTTCGAAGATTAACAAGGACCCCGGATATCCTGATGACGTCATCAGGACTTTCAGCAGGATCATATTTTAAATCACCCAGTGCGGATATGATGATGATGATGTTCATCATCCTGATCTTTTGAGAGGATCACCTTCTTCACAAAAGGGTCATATTGCATTCATCCACGCGATCATCTTCCTTGGGGGGAACCCGATATTCCATTTATCTCCTGATCTTAACGAAACATGACGGTGACGTCATCCCTTTGCATTTTATTGAAGCCCGAATATGACGATGACGTCACCATGATATTCCTTTCCTCAGCAGCAGGATCATATTCCGGATCCTCCTGTTTGTCTTCATGATGATGATGATGATGATGTCTTTCTTTCCCTAATATGCAGAAACGAAACATCCTGATGTGCTTTTCATCAGAGCATTCAGAGGAGAGGAGCATCATACATCATGATATCCTGCAGCTTGATAGAAGACATAAAGTTGGGCATCATCATGATTTTCAGCGTTGGTGTAACTGTTGCCATCGACCAAGTCTAATATTGCCACCCTGATCATATGTGGTCGAACCGATGCGAATATGATGATGATGACCCGAAACATACAAGCAGAGCATGCAAAGCCGGATTTGAAGGATGGTTGAAGGGCGATTATTTCCTTGTATAATTTGAGATCATCATGATCATATTTTGAACCCGATATACAAGAAAATGGGCGAAAACATGAAGCGATGGAAATTTGGAGCCCGATTGCCTGTAGATGCGCATTTTTGGGGGCTTGTTTAATAAAACGTTTTACTTCCTGTTGTTTATCAGCATGATGATGAACTTAGTGTTTGTCTGTTTATTTGCAGGAAGTCATGATGATGCTGCTGAAGCTGAGCATTGAAGTCATGATGCTGTTAGAGCTGCTGCTGAAGCTGAGCATTACAAGGTTGCGCATGGAGGCAACATGAGCCAGAAATGAGGAGGATATTGTCAAATATGCTGTTCGCCAGCTGGAGACCGAATCAAGTTGAAGATGCTGGAATATTCTGTGCCAGCTGTACATTTGCTAACTGGCGAAGCATATGCTTTTCATCTGGACCGCTAATTGTTATGGGAGGATCCTGATCCTTGGATCGTTGTAACCGTTTTCTGGCTTTTGCTCTATATAAAGGCCAGATCCTGAGCATTAAAAAAGGGGGGAATACATTAGAATACACGGACGCATCTGGCGCAAAAAGTCAATTACTGTAGAATCAATTAGGAGATCAGATTACTGAGACTAATGAGGATAGAATTGTTGAAATGTCAAGGTTCTTTCTTCAGATCACTGTAAATGTACCTGTTCTTGAGCATACTGAATGGATATGAAGTTTCAGATTACATCCTGATTGTAAATTTTACGTAATCTTCTTGTTGATTTCTGGATATGTACTGGTGAATGCTGTGTTCAACTGGAAGCGCTTTCATTTCATTACATGTTGTTGTCAACTTTTCCTTTGAAGATTTGCACTAGATCATGCGGATTTGTGGAATGTCCTGGTGAAGTATGATTTTAGTTTTCCTTCTTTTCATTGCATGTATGGGAGCTTGTATGTGGATCAGCGATCTAAGTCTAGTAGTTTTGGGAATCTCATTCTTTAACCCTTTTCCTTTTTTTCAATTTCATAAATTCATCACCATAACTGCAAATGATGATAAATAACAAGCAGAAACAGTGAAATATGCTGAAATCCCGTAGGTAACTGAAAATCCTTAGCATATTTGAGTTAAATGCATGTAGTATTGAAAATATCATGCAAAGAATCATAAATAATGGTAGAAATCATGCAAATATCAGCCTGTAGGCACATTATTTGACTAAATTCACAGTGCAGAGGTAGAATTGTTGGAGATTTATGCGGAGCAAACATCCAGAGCAGGATATTTGAAGATAATGATGATGAACTTTGCAGAAACACGTAAGGCCCCTGAATGGAAAACAGCAACACACATCAAACACTGAGTAACGTCAGTAGATTAAGACCTAATCAACGGAGACTTGGGATCATGAATTCTTTGAATTCATCGTATCTTTCAAGATGAGTAAAGGTTGTTGTGTAACTTTTATTCTATGTTTGTGAATGATTAACATCATTACCAACAGGCACCTTGGTCAGGTTGCTTGATGTTATCTTGGGATGAATTAGTAAGGGCAGTCCTATCTGGGTCAACAGTGGTATCATTGGATACCTTCGAATCAGACAAGGCAGACTGCAACATCTTCTTTTGGCCAGGGATCTCTAAAGAATCCCACATAGACATGGTTACACTCATCTTTTTCATGTTTTCAATAATATTGAAAGGCGAAGAGGCACCTACTTTCTAACTTGACCTTGTAGTAGTAGTATCAGCCTGGGAATGAGGTATCTCCCTTGTTGTTGCTGGTGCACTTCTTTGCAAGATGCGAGGAATGCGGGACGTGGAAGCATCGGTATGTTCTCTACCTTTGTTTGCTGCTGGCTCAACCTCATAGCCCCTCTTCTTAGCCCTTGTATTGGCAGCAACTAGACTAGTATCACTGTTTACCCCATAGAATTCTCCTTCCTACCAATTCATGAAAGTAGAATCTTTTCTGAGGTTGCTCTTGTTGTTGTGCAGCTCCATCATTTTGCATGAATGGCTATGTAGGTGCCATGTTTTGCACCATCAGAGCCTGATTTAGGACTCCACTTGAACAGGCTGCCTGATTGTGTGGCATATGGCATGGGTCACACCAATCATAATCAGCTGCAATGTTATTCTGGACAGGGATAAGTTCCCTTGTTGCATTAACAGGTGCTGGATTGTAAGGCTTAAAAGGCCTTTGGTTCATATTTTGCTTAGCACCTTGGTAGTTGCTCTAATAAGGTGGCCTATTGGCCTGGTAAGGTTGACCCTACCCCTGATATTGTTGTTGATAAGGCTGTCTACCTTGAGACTGTTGCTTCTTAATGTTTACTAAATCATTCCCAAAGGTCTGCAGAAGGTTTTCTATTTTTTGTTGGCCACTTTTTATCTATTTTAGCTCTTGAGATGAACTAGAGGCAGCAGGCTCAGAAGTAGAGGTACTTGGTAATGCTGCCACAATAGGTGTAGGAACAAAATATGGCGTGGGTAAAGGCATAGAAGCCTGGATCTCAGGAAAAATGGGCATAGGGGGCCTAGGTGCTATTTTTCTAGCCTGAATTAGACTGTTCTCTACTCTAATGGCAATTTAATAGGCATCACGTAAGCTTACACCTCCTAGTGATTGTATCATTACTGAAATATCACTATTTAAAGCTTTCAAGAAATATAAGAATGCATACTCAGCTGGAGGCCTTACAGTGGCGGGGATTCGGTCCCCTGTCATCTGAAATCTGAAGTTGAAGTCCATCATTGGTTCTTGAGGAGCCCTCTTTATAGTGGTTATCTGTTCTACCAATGACAGATTATCTGATTTATCCTGAAACTGCTTATTTAGCTTCTCTCCTAGTTCATTCCAGGTCCCTATAGTCTATGCTAGTAGACTTCTGAACCATTATAATGCCTTTCCTTTGAATGAGGCAGCTAGTAATCTGATGGCCACATTTTCTTGTGTCACATGATGCACTCCACATAGAGAAGCCACATCTCTTATGTGTTCAATAGGTGTAGTTTGGGTCTCCCCTGTGAAATAGGGCAAGCTTTTCAAGGCTGCCATAGGTATGGCATCATGCACCGTTAAGTTCAAAGGGCTTCCCCCATCAAAAGCTACAAATGGCTGATTTCTTGCCATCTGAGCAGCTGGAAGTGGGTTTGCTTGAGTTGCTAGAAGGACAACAGAGGCAACGGGTCTGAAATTTGGAGTTGACAAGGTCCTTTTAGAATAGGGAGTTCTTACTATAGTTCTACTCTGCCTCCTAGGTGGAGAAAGTTGTCGATATTCAAATGAGCTGGAACTTGAACTCCTAGTTTGTATCCTTCTCATAAAAGTATATCAGCAAAACTGGTTTGCCTGATCCTCCTCAGTATGAGTCGCCAGATATGCAATTTTTAACCTCTTATAGGTCAGAGAAATCACCAGCTGCATATCAAAACCAGTAATAAGAGTTTGTATAGTCCCACCAGGCGTGCCAGAAGCTCTTGTCACATGAAATTGCACACTGCTTGAATGGGATTCCAAGCATTCCAATGACACAATGGGATTGATCTCTAAGTGTGGGACTTTGCTAAATGAGATCAAACCTCTGGAGAAGGCTGGCTTCCTTGTCTAGTTATCACCTAAAATCACCTAAAACTACTATATTTTGGGGTGAAAAGGGGAAGAAATGTGCTAAAATGAAAGCAACAATACTTAAAAGCATGAAAGGGTGATGCACCAGACAGTTCTAAAGAACCTTTGCAAAGATGAAGCATGCACAATATAATTGGATATAGGAAGCAAATATACACAGAATAGATGATTCTGACAGAGGTAAGTAGCAAAATTGATTGAGAGGAACAAGAAATATTCATAGACAACCATATGCAGATTTACACAGAGATAGAAAAATCATCAAAAGGCATGATAGCTTTCATATATCTAAAGAAAGGCAAGGTAATAGTATGAAAAGTTCTGTTTGGAGACAAGGAGAACAGAATGTTTTCCAAAATTTTCCAACCCTTATTACAACATAAGCTTCAGCTTATATAACTATACAAAAATGATCTAGGTCAGTTACCAAAATCCACACTGGGGGCTGCAATCAGAAATATCTTCCTAAAGAGATGTCCACCTACCAAGAGTAATGGCGCAAAAGATCAGGAACAGTGGCAGGTGGGAGATATTCTGGGTCTTCAATGCAAACAGCCACGTCATCGATTTGATCCTCAAAATGGTGGAGGATAACTTAGCATTGAATGCTGACAGCTGCTTGCTATATCTGCTGTAATGAATGCGCCCAAAAATCTCCATCTATTGAAAAAGTGTCACAAAACCTCCCGAAAAGCCTACCAAATGAAAGAGGGGATGAAAATATACAACTTTGCCTCTTACAACATGTGAAAATTTGCTAAAACGGAGGGGATACAGGCGGTCAAAGTTTGGTCAATCACCTGTGTATATCACCTCTGCATTTGTGTGTATATCACCTCAGTATCTTTTACTGTGTCTTAGCACACACAACCCTAAAATGCAAATTGTAGACCCGAAGCTCTTTATGAAACTGTTTAAAAAAAATCGTCGGATCCGGGCTGTGTCTATATAAGAAACAGGGGCCAAAAGACCCTGCACATTGTGGACCCGACTGTCTGCATGAACATATGAGCTACGGACCCAAAAACCACCCTTAGCTGCATTTTATTTTGCTTGCCAGGTCCGTCTTATATCGCCTGCCCCTTTGAGAAGCCCCTGCTGGAAACTTATGCGGAGGCCGCCACGCGGCAAGTTCCGCGTAGAGAGAAACATTATAGAAACTTTTTGAGACTCATTTAAGATTCACGTGGGAGCTGACACGTGGTGTCCACCGCTTCACTTTAGAAACAATATAGGGGCCCGCTACCTCCTTTGGCCTCACGCCGAAACAAAATAGAAACTCACGCAGAAGCTGACACGCGTCAGCTTCTGCAGCAACTGCAAGGGACACGTGGAGCATTCCACCCCATCTAGAAACAATAAAGGGTCTTCAGCGGAAAGTGACACACGTCGGCATCTGCGGGGATTCTGAGAAACCTAAAGGGGCTCACAAAACTTGCTACAGATGTCGAGAAACTTTTAGAAACACAGCGGAGGCTACCACTTGTCTCCATCCGCAGGGCTCTTGAGTTACCATTTATGTGTCCCTCAGGTGGCTCCACATGGTGCCATCCGTGCCACTTCTCAGAAACAATAAGAAACTGCCAGGAAACTTTAAGGAAGCTGCGACTTAGAAACTTTTGAAACTCTGATGAAACATTGGTGGAAGCCGAAACGTGTTGCCCTCCGCGGCAATATTGAAACTTTTAGAAACTACGCTTGGCTGTTGACACATGTCGTGATCCGCGGTGACCATTTTCAAAAGGCTAATGGAAACCTTTCAGAGCTTGCCAAAATGCCCATTTGAACTGTCAATTGACTAAACTTTGACCATGCATAACTTATTCATTTGGACAAATTTCTAGGTGTTGTAAAAAGCAAACCTGCCTATTTTTTTGAGCTCTTTCTAATGGTAAGGTTTGTTAGGCAAGGCCTCTGGGAAATTTGGCACTTTGCTTTATAGGGATCTTTTCAAAGAGACTTTCAAGGAAAATACCAGGTTAACTGTTTGCCTCTGGACAGAGGAAAAAAGGTCAACAGTAACATCGGATAGGTCCTTTGCCCTGAGATCTCCCTCTAAATGGTGGTCTTCTGCCCCTAAAGTTTCCTTTTTGATCATAACTTCCCCCTTGAGTTTGACTTCTATCTCCTTTGCTTCTCTCTGGATTGGATTCACCTTGGTGTCCAAATCCATTCCCTCTGCCTCTGAAAGGACTTCTTCCCCCTCTTTGTTGTCTTCCTCTTCCTCTATTGCTCTGTTCTTGTCTTCTCTTTAGTTTCTCTTCCACTTTGAGTACTAATTGGTAGCACTTCTAAACTGTATCTGGATTAAGCAGATTTAGGTCTTCTTGGATGGTAAATCTAAACCCATTGAGATACCTTGCTACCTTCTCTTCCTTATTCTCCTTTACCTTTGTCTTGACACATAGTTTCATGAACTCTTCAGTGTATGCACTGACATCTAACTCCTTCTACTTCAGATTTTGTCTCCTCTTATGTAATTGGATATTGTAATCCAATGGAACATAGGCTTCCTTCACTAAAGCCATCATCTTCCTCCATGTAGCAACTATGTTCTTTCCTTCTTTCACCCTGTCATGATGAAATTCCACCAAGTTAGTGCAGCCCCTTTCATTTTGGATTGAGCTGTCTTCAGTCTTTGGTGGTCTGGTATTTCCTCTATTTCAAAGAAATTATTCAAGGAGTCTATCCACTCCACCACGGAATCAGGTTCCATTTTTCCTACAAACACTAGTAGGTCTATTTTCATATCCATGCTCCTCCACTCCATGGATTTGAGGGCATTGAGTAAGGGTCTCTAGTCTGTAGGAACATCTATCTCTTTCTACCTAGGGATATCCTATTCATCCCTATCTTCTCGTTCACTAGAATATTCTTTTCCCTTTGCTACTTTGTCCCTCAACTTCTCCAACTCATCTTTTAATTCCTGATTCTAAGCTCTAACCTCTTTTCTCTCTGCCAATTGCTTCTTTACTAAGACCGCCAACTCAGCATTGGGCATCCTTGCTAGGTACTCTTCTGACCCTTCTCCTTTGAACATCTTGTCACCTTCTTCTTCTTCCCAAAAGATACAACTTGGCTCTGATACCACTATGATGCAGAGCAGCCAACGAAAGCCTTCAAATCCACAGGGAAATGCTCATGAATCGCATCCACAATTTTCATACAAAACCTTACTCACTATCACTGGTCTGCTACAGTACATTGTACACCAGTTTACCATGATAACCCGTCACAAAATGTATCAGGTGCTTGTATATCCCCAATGTACATTTGAAACGTACATTCTTCATATACATACCAATTATACATTCAGAATGTACGATTGGTGGGACCCTTGACCTTTACTCCTCCGTTGGATGTCTTTCCGCATACAACACTTAATATGCAATGAAACTTATATACAAGTCTTAACCTGCTTTCCCGATGGGTTTAGATTTCCTTACCGACTACTACCGGTCGACACTTGCATCCGAAGAAAAGTGCCCTTTGAACATGCAATCTGGTCACCACTCCGGCAGGTCATCTTCTACTTATGACTGAATGTATCTGCAAATGTATATTCCAATATACATTCAAAACATACAACTCAAAACATACATTCGCTGAATATGCCCTTGGAATATGCCTTCGAGGAAAGTTGACTATTGACTTCTTTGTATCAATCCGATATACATTTACAATGTACATTCAACACATACAATCTGTCATGTACATATGTGGGATACTCACAACTATGCAATTGCTATATACACATGGATTGAACCTGATGTACATTTGCGATATACACAGAGATTGTATATCAACACTTTACAACATACAAACCTGATGTGTAATTGTCAGATATACACAAACTGGTACTTAGATGCGATAGCGATATACACATGAACTGTCCGTGACAAATAAAAGTGATATATACAGGAAATGTATATCCGATGTTTTACCCTTATATCTTCCAAACATGCATTTTCAACATGTCTTCACACTCGATATGCCTTGCGATATATGCATAGACTGTATATCCCACATACAAATGCGATATACTCACAACTTGTATATCCTACAGAATTTTGCCGATTTGATCCGTTGAAACCCTTACAATTCCACAGATCTGTTTCTCCTACAAACATGCAATCCTTTGCACTTTGTCAACCTAGCACATGCCCATGCTAGGACTCTTCAATGCATGATGTAAGTGATCCAACAAACTTGAACACAGACAAACAAGAGACAAAACAAAACAAAACCTAAACTAATATATACAACCATTCCACCGATTTGAAGAATCTAACTGGTGGAATGGGCTACGAATCCATCTTGATCCCCAATAGAAAATTGATTGCACAGTGAATTCAAAATGCTAGAAAATAACACAAACAGGATCTTTTTCTTATTGCTTTCAGAAAGGTATATAGATATCTGATTTCATAGTTGCACTCTGCAAATTCAATTCAATCTGTCAACCAGCATCTATATATTCAAATTGACCTAATCTAGGGTATTTATCTCTTCACTAACAGTAGTACTGACTTGATTCCCAGTGGCTGGGAGACAATTCCAAGTAGCTGGGAGATACTAACCAACTAACAAACTCTTAACAAACTAACAACCTTGTCATGACAGATTGACAAGTGTCCTAGGAGCTTACACAGAAACCTAGATGTAAACTACTATAATAGATATTGGTCAAATAGACCTTATTACATCAAAATGAACTGTAAATAGTAAAATGTCTTAAGGAAGTCAACTTGTGTTAGGTGCCCCTACACCAATGTTCATTGGCTCATCCAGAGGCTGCCCCACGGGTGTTGCAAGCTGATATGCTCCTGATCCATAGTCGGCTGTGATGACATAGGGTCCTGGCCAATTGGGTTCAAACTTTCCTTGCTTAGGACGTTCTTGCAGGTTCTTCTAATTTTCCATAAGGACAAGGTCACCGACTTCAAATTTTTGGGTTCTGATCCTCTTGTTGTAGCTTCTTCAGAGGCAGTTTTGATATGCCTGTAGGTGGTTCAACGCATTTAGGCATTTCTCATCTAGTAGTTCTAGTTGATGCAGCCTTGTGACTCTGTATTCCTCATCAGAGATTATGTTTTCCAGCGATACTTGTAGAGATGGGATCTCGACCTCAATAGGTAAAATAGCTTCAGATCTGAATACCAGTGAGAATGGAGTGGCTCTTGTGGGGGTGCAGATTCTTGTGCGGTAGGCCCATAGGGCAGGATTGAGTTAGAGGTGCCAGTCGCGGCCAGCTTCATTGACTATCTTCTTTAGGATGCAGAGGATGGTTTTATTAGAAACCTCTGCTTGACCATTTCCTTGAGGGTAATATGGCGTGGAGAAATGGTGTTTGATATCAAATTTTTTGCACAAGGTGTGAACTTCTTGGTTCTTGAATGGCTTTCCATTGTCGGTGATAATGGAGTGAGGGATACCATAGCGGCAGATGATGTAATGGAGGATAAACTTGGAGATTTGGGTGCCAGTGGTGAAGGTGAGTGGTATTTCTTCCACCCACTTGGTGAAGTACTTAATAGCAGTGATTATGAACTTATGGCCATTGGAGGATGGGGGATGTATTTTCCCTACGAGGTTGAGTCCCCACTATGAGAAAGGCCATGGGGTTGTGATGGGTTGCAACTCTTGTGCTGGTGCGTGGATGAGATTGCCATGCTGTTGACATGGGAGGCATTTTTTGATGAACCGGTAGGCATCTCGGTCCATGGTTGGCCAGTAATATCCAGTCCTGAGGATCTTTTTAGAAAGAGTGGGTCCACTTGAATGCACCCCACAGATGCCTGTGTGTACCTCTTCCAAGGCTACCTCAACTTCCCTAGAGTCTAAACATCATAGAAGCATGCCATCAAGACTCCTTTTGTACAGGTTATTGCCTACAAGGATGAAGCGGGAGGCTCGACGAATGAACGATTTTCTCTGTGAGGTGGATAGGTTAGGGGGGAGGATATTATCATGGAGGTATATGTAGGTTTCTTGATACCATGGAGATAGGGGACCAATGACTTTGCACACTAGTTCAGATTAAGGAACATCGTATGCTAGGATGGGGAGTTCTTCTATCAGGAACTCACATTTCTTGATGTCTTTCTTCATGTCGACTAGAGATCTGATGGTAGCTATGGCGTCTACAACTTTATTATTGAGCCTTGGGATTTGCTCGAAGTGGATGTCATTGAAGTAGTCTTTGAAATCATCGACCATCTTTTTGTAGGGCAGGAGGTTATCATCTTTGGTCTTGTACTCATTATTTACCTATCGGATGACTAGTTGAGAATCTCCATACACAGTTAGGTTCTCAATTTTCCATTTTATTGCCATGCGGAGACCTGTGATGAGGGCCTCATATTCTACCACATTATTGGTACATGGGAATGTGATCTTGAAGGACTTAGGGATGGTTTCACCTTAAGGAGTAATAAACAAGATGCCTACTCCCAAGCCTTTGTGTGTGTACGATCCATCGAAGTACATCTTCCATGTTTCTGTGGCTGGTGTGATTGTTAGGATAGCTTCATCAGGGAATTCCGCCAGTGTAGGATGCTCTGCAAGAATGGGCACTTCAACCAACTGATTGACGATAACCTATCCTTTGATGGCCTTTCTCTCAATGTATTCAATGTCAAATTCAGTGAGAATCATGACCCATTTTTCCATTCTCCCAGTAAGAGTAGCTCTGTTTAGTAGATACTTCAGTGGGTCAATCTTGGCGATGAGCTTGGTCTTGTGGTTGAGCATGTAGTGTCTTAACTTTTGTGACATAAAGACTAGGACTAGACATGCTTGTTCAATTTGTGTATAGTTGAGCTCATAGGATATTAGAGTATGGCTGATGTAATAGATGGCTCTTTCTTTTCCATGCTCATCGTGCTGTGCTAATAGGGCTCTGATAGCTGTCTCTGTTGCAGAGATGTATAACAAGAGGGGTTCTCCTTGTCTAGGTGGAGTTAGCATAGGAGGATTACCTAGGTATTCTTTTAGTTGATCAAAGGCATCCTGACACTGAGTGTTCCAGATAAAAGCTATATCTTTTCTGAGTAGGTGCTGGAATGGTTGGTACTTATCGGCAAGCTGGGCAATGAACTGACGGATAGACTGGAGTTATCCTTGCAAATTTCTCAGTTGTTTCAATGTTTTTGGAGGAGGCATTTCTATGATAGCCTTGACCTTTGTGGGATCTACCTCGATTCCTCTTCTAGAGACTATGTATCCTAACAGTTTGCCTGAGGTGACCCCGAAGACACACTTCTTTGGATTTAGGTGAACATTGTATTGCTCTAATCAGTCGAAGATCTTGGCCAAGACATCCAGGTGTTCTTCTCTTGTCTTCAATTTCCCTAGTAAGTCGTCTACATAGTCTTCCATGATGTGGTGAAAAAGGTCATGGAAGATGATAGTCATAGCTCTTTAATATGTAGCTCCAGTATTTTTCAGGCCAAATGGCATTATGACCTAGTAGTATGTTCCCCATGGGAATATGAAGGCTATCTTATGCTGATCCTCTTCGGTGATTTTGATTTGGTTATATCCTGAAAAGCCATCCATAAGGGATAACATCTCATGCCCTACTGTAAGATCCACTATCATGTCGATGTTTGGTAGTGGGAAGTCATCTTTCAGGCAGGCCTTGTTAAGGTCTCTGAAGTTGGTGCAGCAACGGATTCAGTCATCTGGTTTGGCTACTGGTACTAGGTTGGAGACCCATTCAGGATAATCAATTGGGCAAATGAACCCAACATCTAGTAGTTTCTTTAGCTCTGTTTTGACAAGGAGGGCCACCTGAGGATTCATTTTTCTAAGTTTCTACTTTACAGGTTTTGTATCAGGGTGTACTGCAAGGTGATGAACAACCAACGTGGGATGTAGCCCTGGCATGTCCGCATAGGTCCATGCAAAATTGTGATTTCGTCATGTGAAGAATGCCAAGAAGTTTTCCTATTCTTGTGTGCTGAGAGATTCTACCCTGAAAGTGATCTTTGGTTCTTCTTTTGTCCCAAGATTCATTTCTTGGGCTTGCTCAACTAGGACAGGTGATCTGTTTGGATAAACTTTGTCTATCTCAGGAAGGCCCATGCTTCCATCTCCTAGCGCCTCATGGAGGTTTTCACCAAGAGATACATCTTTTGTTTTGACTTTTTTGGGATCTGACACTGTTGTAGAATGGTTTTCACCATCAGATCCATTTTTTATTTTTATGTTTTTATGACTGGAAGTAGGGGTTGTCTCCTTGAAATAGGCATGCGGATCAAGTTCCATGATGTATCCTGCTCTGTGATCTCCCAAGGGGAAGTGATCTCTTACCCCCATCATTTCAATGATGGCCTCATCATTAGGTGCGATGTCAAAGACAGGAGGTCCCCATTGGTCCCAATCTATAAGTTTTGGGTATACCAGTGGTAAGTCATTGGAGGATGAGGCTAGGGTGGTGATTGTGTGGATGGTGCATATGGACGAGTCAAAGAAATTGGCAAAGTCACTAAAGGATTCTTGATGGTCTATTTCATTGACGTTGTCGACTTCAGGGGAGACTGTAGCAACCTTGACTAAGATACATTCACTGGTAGTGAGGATACATTATCTTTGACCATATCCTAACCCTTGGGTATAGGGGTTTCTTGTTGCTTGCAGCGGTTCCACGATTCCCTGTTCATGAAGGCCTATACCACCTTGTCCTTTGTAACCCATGTTTTTGACAATTTTTGAACCTTTTCCATAGATTTCTGTTGGTATGGTGGGAGCTTCTTGTTCTGTTTCTTCGTCCTTATATAGCCAGGATGAGATATCTTCAAGGACATCTTGATCTAGGTGTTTCTTCTCAAAGATGGGCGAGGCTTTGCACTTGATGACGACTGTGTTGGATGCTTTTGTCTTTGGGATGCCAAACGTTTTATGATTGGATAATGTGCCCACACAAAAGGTACCATGCAGGTTGTATTCCCCACATCCCATGTCACTAAGCTTGATCTTGACCTCAGGCGGCAGAGGTGCTTGGGATGAAGTGGTGGCGATGTTGGTGGGGTCGATGTATGAGGTGGAAGTTGTTGGATTAGCTTTGGTGGTAGCTTTGTTGTATGGGCAAAAGGTATGGTTGTGGCCATCCAAGAAACTGTAGTATTAGAAGGGGCGGGGGTCGGCATAGATAGTTACTTCTGTGCCGTTGTGTGGGAACTTGAGGCATTGATGGAATGTGGATGGGATGGCTTGCATGGCATGGATCCATGGTCAGCCCAAAAGAATGTTGTAGGGGAGGTCAAGATCAAGAACTTGACATTTTGTTTCTAATATTTTCTATCCTACTTGAATAGGAAGCTTGATGGTGCCTTCGGATAGCCGTTTAGTGTCATCATAGCCTTTGATTGTGATGCACTTGCTGGTGTCTACAACCACATCGGAGCACCCCAAGTGTTTTAGTAGTTTTAGAGTGCATATGTTTAGGCCAGAGATACCATCTATTAAGACTCTTTTGATTATGTGTTTGTGGATACGCACTTCGATGTGTAAGGCGTCGTTATGTAGGTGTTCAGAAGCAAGAAGATCCTTTTCTAAAAATGTGAGATGGTGAGGTGCGATGATATGTCCTACCATGGCTTATAATTGGGTCGCATTCAAGTTGGCAGGTACTTGAGTTTGCAAGAGTGCTTTGTCAAGGACATCCTTGTGAAGGGGTGATGTGCGGAGCAACTCAAGTATAGATATTTGTGCAGGGGTCTTTCCTAGATGCTCTAGGAGGTTATACTGATTGGTAGGTGATGGACATGTGGTTGGATGTGGGGGTAGGGGATCGGATGTGGATGCAGGCGTTTGTTCAGTGGTAGGCATTGTGTGGATGGATACACGACCATGACGGGTTGTGATAGTGCAATCAGGTGTTTGTGCCTAAATGGTGATTGTGATGGTTGGGTGCTTTGATCAAGGCTGACTTGATTTTGGTCTATAAGGTCTTCGATGCAATGTTTTAGTTGCATGCAGTCAGTGGTTTTATGACCCACAATGCGGTGGTATTCACAATAGTCATTCTCATTGTACCACACGGCTTTGAGTTCATTCTCTTGACGGGGTCTAATAGGTGGGAGTGTGATCAAACCTTTCTTGATACATCTGTCGAGGATGTTCTCGATGGGTTCTCCTAAGGGTGAAAATTGTCTTCGAGGTTTGTGAGGTTTATTTTGCCCCTTGTGATTATTTACATTGGTGGCATAGGTATGTGCAGGCGTTTGATTCTATACATGTTTGACGACTTTCACATCCATGACACCATTGTCCAAAGTGTTCTTGTTCTTCCCCCAATAGTGTGACTTTTCATTTGATTGTGTGTTGGTGTTGTTGTTTGTATTAGGCGTGTTGATATGGGGTTTGTTGTTGTTGTTGTTATTGGATTTGTAGTCATACAATTTGATGGAGCCCTTGGCAGTGAGAGCCCATTCAATGGTGGTACCTTTGTCGATGACCTTTTCAAAGGTAGACACACAAAGAATTTGTAAATGGAATCCTAATTCCTGATTGAGGTTGGTCACAAACATGGTGACGAGTTGTTTTTCAGGAATTGGCCATGGGAGTTTGCTTGCTAAGCCTCTCCACCTTTGCAAGAAGGAAGCGAAGGATTCTCTGTTCTTTTGTTTGGTGTTGCAAAGGTTTGTCATAGATATTTCATGCTCAAAGTTGTAGGAGAAATGGTTTACAAATTTTTCCGCAAGCTCAGGGAAAGTCCTAATGCCTGGGGGAAGATGTGCGAACCATTCAACGGCTTGACTGTCGAGGCTTCTTGGAAAGAGTCCCATAAGATATGTATCGTTATTTGAGACTTCTAAGCAAGTGATGTGGAACTCCCTGAGATGGTCCCTAGGGTCTCCCTTTCCCTTGTATTTGTCAAATTTAGGTGTCTCAAAGTTCTTGGGGAAAGGGGGCATGTATAATGTGTGATCAAATGGATAGGGGTAGATGTCCTCAAAGGAATAGTGTTTGCACTTGCCCCCAGTTTGCATGTCGTCTACCTTTTGGATCAAGGACTATACAACAGTTGTGAGATCTTGTGGTTGTTGTCGTTGGAGTCTGTAGGCTTGTTGATTGGTGAGATGTTGGAGATGAGGTGGGATTTGATGTTGGAGATTTGTTTGGCTGAGGTTTTGGTACTACGGGTTGGTGTGTTGGTTGATTTGTGCCTGATGTGGTTGATATGCATGGAGTTGTTGGATAATATGTGGTGGTATTTGGGGATTAGTTTGATGCTATGTTGATGAAGTATTGGGGTTATGTGGATACGTGACATTGAATGGATTGACGTTGGATAGATGGATGTTAGATGTATTGTGAGGTGGTTGTGAGAATAATTGTCGTAGGTATGCTATGGTTTAGGGGTTGGGTGGAGGCACACTCATGGAGGTACTTGTGTGCGTGATGTTTCCTCGTATGCCCAAGGTGATTTGTGGAATGGAAGGGTTTATGGTAGTTGTGGTATTAGATGTGATGATGGGTTGGGAGGTAGTAGGGATGGCAACACTTGTAGGGATTGTAGATGTGGTAGTGGTAGAGCTTGTGGAGATGGTAGATATAGTAGGTGTTGATGTTTGTGAGATGATATGTTGGGTATTTGATGTGGTAGGAACGATTGTAGAGGTGGATGGTTGTGATGATGTCGTGATGGGGGGTAGTTGAGCACCAATTTTGAGAAGATGATCAAGATATCTATTTAGGTCCAACCTTAGGATTTTATCAAGTAGGTCCATGTTATCGATGTCTTGCGTAAAGCTCAAGACATCTAGATCATTTTGGGATATGGTGGGGACGTTTTGTGTTGGTGGGGGTGGTGGTGGTTGTGATTGTTGTAAGAAATGAAAAGGATTTTCATTGGGATTGTATGGGGGGATGTAAGAGTACGTAGGTGGGTTTTGATTGATGGGTATGTTGCTGCTATTGGTGTTAGGCATCCCTATGCCACCATATTGCCAATATTCTGCCATTTTTTCATTCTTTTTGTGTTGTGATCTTGTGATGGGGATGCACGCATATGGATTTGATTTCTAGAAGTAGAGTGATATGGGATGGAGACCTTAGAGAATTTGATTGATTTTGTTGGACCCAAAGATGGATGTGGTAATAAGATGGAGTGGGTGATAAGCCAAAAGGTGTTAAACCTAAGGGTGATAAGAAAGGATGATATTGACTTTTGCACAAATTTTTGGACCAAAGATGGATGATGATGATGTGTGTTTTGAGGATGATTTTGCTGGAAGGGGTTTTGATTTTGATGTTTGATTTGATTGATTAGGATGATGTTTTTCAAAAGGATGTGATGGTCAATAAGTTGAGCTTTAGGTAAGATCTAGATTTTGTGTTCGCACAAAGGGATGTTTCTCTTTGTTTAGGGTAGACTAATGACCTTATGCAAAGAGGGGTGATTGTTTTTCTTGAAAGGTAGACTAATGACTTTTCAAGGAAAACATGATGTGAATGATGAGATCTAGATCTAACTTTGGCTCAAAAGGATGACAAGCTTTGGTTGATGATTTGTTGATGGGTGTTTTGATTTAGATTTGGATTTTTTGAAATGATTTGTTTTGGTCCAAGGTGATATGCAAAAAGATTTAAGGGGGATGGATAGATATGGATTTGGGTGGATTATGATGTAGCAAAGGATCCAATAATGATGATGGTGGATTCTCTAAGGTCAAAATGATGGTATGTTTTGGAAAATTTTGAGGAGAAAATGGATGGGGTACAGATGGTTTTTTGGAATGTAAATATGGATTATGGCAGAGCAGATGGTGAAGATCACAACTGAATGGGTCTTAATCTAAGGCAAATCAATCTAAAAATAGCACCAATCCATGGTTGAAATAGCGCTAAAATCAAACAGAGATGGTGCTGAAATAAGGCAGTGTTGGTCAAGGTTCTGAAAAAGATAGATTTTGGATTTGTTTTGATTTGGAATTTGATCAACTGATTTGGTTTGTCTCTTGGCTATTTGTTTGAAAGTAATTTAAGCACATTAACACTCAATTAAGCACATGAATGCACAATAACCAAGATTTTTGTTTGTGAAAGGACGTGTAATTTTGTTAAACAAGCACTTTGCACAACCTAAGGTGAAGATATGACAGTATTTGTTGAATCCCCTAGCTGTGCCTATTCAAAGTGGGTAGCTCCAGGATCTTGGTAGCACTGGCTCCTCCTTACAATTGCACACACTTCTCACGCATACCAAGATCTAGGTTTCTTATAAGGCTTGTCCCTCACCAAACCTTTAGAATATCCCTGCTACCTCAGCTAAGAACTGCATGAATCAGGGCCACTTCAAAGGTTTCCCTTCTGTGTCAACAAATAGAAGGATTTTGGCTTGCTAAACAATGCTTCGTAGTAAAGACATCCATTCAGGTGGTTATACCTGCGGTAGTGCTACTCTCTGTTATGGAGTCTCCCAGCCTCCAAGGGTTACACCTTAGAGGGTTTTGGGGGAGGTTGGCTGTCGATATAACACAACAACACCTATTGCTTGTGACTTTCATCCCAAACACCTTATTTTATATAGCGGCTTGGAAGAGCTTGGATTTAGCTTGTTGTCGCTTGGGTCGTTCCCACCTTTTGAATCGAGGTGGCAGGCCCTTTAAGGATTAACAAAAGCAACACAATTCACAAAAATACTTTTGATCCCCAAGTTCATACAAGGATGCGAGGGGAGAGCATATGTATTCTTTATGATTGCATCACACTAAACATGGTTCATTTTAGTTCTTTAGATTATGTTGGGGGTCATTAATGCAAGTTTTGTGAGAAGCTTTTGATTCCCAAGGTCACCAAATGGTGTGAGGGAAGAGCATACACTTTTCATGCCACAAACATAAACCACGAAAACACTTCACACAAAATTAGATTGATTTTCTTGTTTATATGCATGAAGAATGTAGATTGTTGTTCTTTTTAATCTAATGATTTCAATTGATGCAATTTGTGGTTCTTTTTAAAGCCCAAAATCGAAGTGTTTGATAGTTGTTGGCACACAATTTGTGAATTTTAGAACACCAAATTTAAATGTTTGGCACACACACAAACACAAAGATTTGTCTGTTTTTTGTTCAATTTTATTGCACCAAATCAAAATGTTGTGTAACTAACTTGCAAAGGGTTTATTTTTAAATTTCCAATTGAAGTGTTTTTGCTAAACTAGAGATAAAAACATCCTGCAAAAGCTTGTTAGTATCCGCAAAATGATAGTAAGGACCTAGAAAAACACTTGTCAGTACCTGCGTAGACAGCAAAGTTAGTTTCATAAATAGCGCTAAAACAGAGGTCAAATGGCACCACTAACAGAAAATAGATTGAGAACCTGACACCCTATACAGATAGCGCTAATTCATCAGATAGCGCTAATATCAAACAAAGAAGGTGACAAAATAAAATATGGCACTACCAAATTATACAGAAGGCACTAATAAAACAAATAGCGCTAATACAATAGATGGAAAGCGCTAAAGGAGAAAATAGCACTAAAATAAGTCTATCAATGCACCACTGCGTAACTTGTCAGACAGTCTAGTTACCGCTGCGGATAGTGCCAATCTGGGATCAGATAGCACCAATGCATGTCTAAACTTGTCTGTCCTGTAAAAAGTGGTTTTTTCTGAACAACACAAAGGGTAAGACAACAAAATTGAGGTCTTGTTAGCCTTGTTAGTACAACAGATGAGAAAAACAAAACAATGATAACCGAAAAATATGCTTGGATTTTAGAAAAATTTTGGCATAACCTCCCCTTGTATTTTCCAATATTCCTGCAAAACAGAGAGCAGTTAGGTACAAAAAATAGCAGGAAGATCATTAACATATGACATGTGAGTGAGTTTATAAAATGGAAATGTGCTATGCAAAATAGCGCTAAAAGGCACCAGAGATAGTGCCACTGCGTAGGTAGGATAGCGTTGCACCTGTAAAAATGTGTCCTTTGCACAAAACTCACATAAAATAGATTAGACTTGGACCTTGTGGGTCCCACCAGGTGTGCCAATGTAGATTAAGTAAACAAAACAAAGTGGAAATACTAACAAAATGTAAATAACACAAAAAGTTATACCTTCACAATGTAGACCCAATCTCATCAAGGGAGGAGAAAGCTTGCACCCAAGAGCTTCTAAGACATGATATTCCCTAGATGAAGAATTCAAATGTGAAATGCTACTCTAGTTATGCAACTCACAATTCTAGCTCAATAGTCATTTGGACATGGTAACTTTGCTTAAAGATTAGATCCTCAAATGGGTTGAGAGATGTTGTATTTATAGACTTTTGGACAGAATTTTGATCCAATGGTGGAGATTGATTTGAAAGATCAATGGTGGAGGATAAAAGTGATGTGGAGGGCCTAGATTCAATCTTGGAGGAATGGAGGGCTATGAATAAAAGTAAATCTTTTATTCATTTGGGAAAAGGGGTTATTCAATGAGTATGGGGGTGAAGGATTATTTTTGAATTAAAGATTCATATGGGGAATGTAAAATGAATTAAAAATTCATTTGGGGATAAGTGGAGATAAATGAGATATGGGGATGTAAGTGGAATTAATTATGATGTGGGATGTTTTAAAATAAAAAATTGACTTATGTGGATTTATTTCAATTTTTTATTTGGAGGATATGGGGAAGGGTGTTAAACTAGGTTTGACCACCCAAATGAAGGGTTTAGGATTAATTAAACATAGGTTTTATTTAATTAATTCTAGGGCTAGGATGAGGTAGGCTAGGGTAGACAATTAAATAATAGCTATTTAATTGTCTAGGGTAGGGATAGGTCAATTAATAGGTTGAATTAATTAGTTAAACATGGTTTAGCTAATTAATTAGATTTAGTGAAAAGGGGGAAATTGATTAAATAAATATCACATATTTATTAAATCAATTGGCTAAGGTTTGGACTATTGAATTAATGAAATTAATTCAATTTTGGGGATAAAATTATGTGAATTTGGGAAATGGAGGGATAATTAATTAAATACAAATTTAATTAATTGGTTAGAAGGGAAATTGGTGCGTTTAGGGATGTCAGGGGTCGGTTTGATGGTAGAAATTTTTTTTAGGTGTCTACAATTATTTTGAGTACAAGGAGGTATCGGAGAATAGAAGAGTCAAGTTTGCAAAGAGGAAATTAAGGGGCGTTGCCCTCACGTGGTGGAACTACACCCAGGGAGAAAGGGTGAAGAGTGGCAAGAGCATAATCTCATCCTAGATTCAGATGGTAGAGAGAATCAAGGCTCAGTTCCTACTAGCAGATTATGAAGTGTAGATATATAGGAAAATGCTGAACCTTAGGTAGAAGGATATGGATGTATCCACCTATACAGAGGAATTTCATAAATTGTCTCTAAGGTGTGGACATGCTGAGGATGAGAAAGGAAGAGTTGCCAAGTATATTAACGGCCTAAAGTATAGTATACAAGATGAGATTCCCATCTTGACACTAGAAATTGTGGACAAGTGCTTCCAAGTGGCACTGAGAGTAGAAGAGAAGAATAAAAGAAAGGGAGAACAACAAAACAGAGGTAGAGGTGGAAGAAATTTCAGGGGCAGAAATAGCTTTGGTGGCATGAATTAGTTCCAGAAGAATCAAGGGGAGTCCAGTCAGCAAGAACACAGTGGAGAATCTAGTTCCAGAGGGGGTTTTCGAGGAAGGAGACCCAATGGGAGAGGTAGATTTGGTGGACCACGCAGAGGTCCTAATGTCTTCATGGGAAGATGTTATAATTGTAACCAAATTGGGTACATAGCAGGCAAGTGTTCGGAGAAAGCCTCAAGCTCTTTGGGAGGAGAGAGAAAGAGCCAGCTAACTCAAGAAGAAGATTGTTAGAGTGTGAACTCACCTATGGGAAATGCAGCTCCAGCACAAGATGGAGATAATCTCATGATGAGAAGGACGATGCTGATTGTACCACAGAACAAAGAACCACCCCAGAGGAAGACACTATTCAAAACTCTGTGCAAAGTCTCCAACAAAAGGTGTAAGGTAATTGTTGACTCTGGCTCCACTAAAAATTTAGTTTCTTTAGAAATGGTAGAGAAACTGAATTTAAGAAGATTACCACATGTGAGTCCATACAAAGTGTCATGGCTGAACAAAGGGCAGCAAGTCTTGGTCGATGAACAAGCTTGGGTAGAATTTCAGATAGGGGAATATGGGGATAAACTTTTATATGATATAATTCCCATGGATGCATGCCATTTACTGTTAGGTAGACCTTGACAGTATGATGTACAAGCCTAGCATGATGGTGAATCCAATTCATTTGTTATCACCAAGAATGGTAGACAGTATAAAATGGATCCTTTACCAGAAGAGGGTGTAGACAAGAATGTAGGCTCAAGTATCATGTTAGTGAGTGGGAAAGAAATTCTCCATACTCTGAAAGAAGAAGGAACCCAAGGGTATGCTCTGATTTTGAAACCTAAAGACAATTCTGATTTGTCTAAAAATAGCAAGGAAAAAGTCTCTAAGGAAGTGCAGGTATTGTTAGTCAAGTATAAGAGTACCATGGTGGAGGATATGCCCAATGTACTCCCTATGAGAGACATAAGTCATCAGATTGACTTCATCCCAGGATCCACATTGCCAAATAAACCAGCCTATAAAATGACACCTACTCAAAATGAGGAAATTGCTAAACAAGTGCAAGAACTGTTGGATAAGGGCTTGGTGAAAAAAAGTCTTAGTCCATGTGTTGTACCTACAGTTTTAGCTCCCAAGAAGGATAGAAAATGGAGGTTATGTACTGATTCAAGAGCCATAAATAAGATCACCATCAGATATAGGTTTCCTATGCCCCGAATAGAGGACCTAATGGATTGTTTAGGTGGAGCTCAGTACTTTTCTAAAATTGATCTCAAGAGTGGATACCATCAGATCAAGCTTAGACAAGGGGATGAATGGAAGATAGCCTTTAAAACTAATGAGGGTCTTTATGAGTGGGTTGTGATGTGATTTGGACTGCCCAATGCTCCCAGTACTTTCATACATCTAATGAATGAGGTATTGAAATATTTTATTGGTAAATTTGTTGTTGTCTATCTTGACGATATTCTGATTTTCAGCAGGACAAAGGAAGAACATTTGCAGCATTTGGAACAGGTGTTGAAGAAGCTGCATGAGGAGAAACTGATGATTAATATGGAGAAGAGTGTCTTCATGAAGGAGGAACTCACATACCTAGGATTTGTGATATCCCAGGGTAGTTTGAAAATGGATCCAGAGAAGGTAAATGCTATTCTGTCTTGGCCAGCACCTAAAACAATAAGTGATGTAAGGAGTTTTCATGGGTTGGCAACTTTTTATAGGAAATTCATAAGAGGATTCAGTCATATTTGTACACCCATTCTGGATACCATAAAAGGAAGACAGAAATGTAAGTTTGTTTGGAATAGAGCAACTGATGAGTCTTTTGAAATTCTCAAACAGAAAATAGCAAAGAAACCCATTTTGGTTTTGCCTAATTTTAATAAGTTGTTTGCTATGGAATGTGATGCCAGTAACCTTGCCATTGGTGCTATCTTGAGTTAGGAAGGCAGACCTGTCACTTTCTTTAGTGAAAAGTTGAATGATACTAAAAGAAAGTATTCTGCATATGATCTAGAATTATATGCAATGGTTCAAGCATTGAAAAAATGGAGACATTATCTCTTGTCCAAGGAATTCATTGTTTATACTGACAACCATGCTTTGATTTTTCTGAATTTGTAGGAGAAGCTAAATCACAGGCATATGAAGTGGGTCAAACAACTCCAAGTGTATACTTTTTCCATCAAACATAAGAAGGAAAAATCAAAGCATAAGAGTGGCAGATGCTCTGAGCATAAGAGTGTGCACTATACAGGAAATCTAGTTACAAAGTGTGGGAGTGGATTCTCTCAAGAATATGTACCAAGATGATGAGGACTTTAAAGAGATATATGCAGTTTGTTCACAATTTTAAGATTCCTATCATTCAAATTTTTTTGAATATTTGTTATAGCAAGGGCTACTATTCAAAGGTAGCCAACTGTGTGTACCTAGGTGTTCCATGAGGGAGAACATTATAAAAGAGAAACATTACGGTAGTCTTGGAGGTCATTTTGGACTAGACAAGATGTTGGAACAAGTGAAAAGGCTTTACTTCTAGCCTAAGATGCAAACAGATGTCAGGAAATTTGTAGAAACTTGTAGCATTTGTCAGAGGGCAAAAGGAATTTCATCCAATGTCAGTCTCTATCAACCACTTCCAATTCCACAAAGGCCATGGTAGTGCATCAGTATGGATTTTGTTTTGGGTCTTCCCTGGACTCAAGGAGGTTTCGACAGTGCATTTGTTGTAGTTGATAGATTCAGTAAAATGGCTCATTTTGTGCCATGTAAATGTACCAATGATGCTTCACACATTGCTGGTCTTCTCTTTAAGGAGATTGTTTGAATTCATGGTTTTCCATTGAATATTGTCACTGACAGAGATCCCAAGTTTGTGGGATATTTTTGGCACACTTTGTGGAAGAAATTGGGCACTCAATTATCTTTCACGTCAGCCTATCACCCTCAGATAGATGGACAAACTGAGGTGGTGAATAGATCATTGCGTAATCTTTTGAGGTGTTTGACTAAATAGCATGGAGAAGCATGGGATATGGTCATCCCACAAGTAGAGTTTGCATATAATGATTCTGTTAATAGGAGCACAGGAAAGAGCCCTTTTAAAGTTGTATATGGGATTCATCCCAGGGGAATTTTTGAGCTCAGGGATCTCCAGAACATGGAGAAAAGGAGTGCACAAGGAGAAGATTTTGAAGTCAGTATGAAGGATATCCATGATGTTGTAAGAGAAACTATCCAAAAGAACATAGGGAAGTACAAAGAGAGAGCTGATCAGAGGAAGAGGGACGTACAGTACAAGGTTGGAGATTTGGTGATGGCTTATCTAAAGAAGGAACGACTTCCTAAGGGGTATCCAACAAAACTTCTTATGAAGAAGATAGGTCCATGCAAGATTATACACAAATTTGGGCCTAATGCATACAAAATTGAACTTCCTCCAGGTTTAGCAATATCACCCATTTTCAGTGTGTCAAAACTATTTCCATTCAGGGGAGACAATGTTATAGATTCAGATGTGATAGAAGCAGGGGATGAAGAATGGATTTCTGATCTTCCATCGAGTTAACCAGTATAGCTAGAATGTATTTTAGACACCAAAGTTCAAAAGAAGACCAGACATAAAACCTACAAGCAGTATTTGGTCAAATGGTGTGATTTGTCCAATGAGGATGCTACCTAGATGAGTGAAGAAGACATCATCAAGCATGGGGTTAACATTTCAGACTTGGTTCCTCAAGGGCCTTGAGTTCTGTTAACCCCAACAGTATGGTGCAAGGGCACCTAGATACTTTAATTAATTTCATGTTCATTTTGATGTTTTGGTGTTTTATAAGGTCCAAGTGACCAATTGTAAGGCCTAGTGCCATGTGTGAGTCCGAGTGGAATAAATCTAGGACAAGTCATATTGTTTGGTAGTTGAAGAGCAAATGGGTTGTAACTGAATGGGTTGACAGTTGCAGAATGGTTGGCATTCCCACCGATGCAAACTATCACGAATAGAACATATATAAACAGTTCAGTGAGCAGGAAAGAATAGGGGTTAAGAGAGTAGTATAGTAATTGGGTGGTGATCCATGGTAGAACAATAGTAAGAAGATATAAGAGTTGTTTCAGTGCAGAAGTTCCCAAAAGTAAATAAAGATCCTATTTTGTTTTGTGTTCTTTCACCGTGTCACTATAGTTAGTTCCTATTTTTGTCATTCAGATGGATTACTGAGCCATTCCACTGACGAGATTTCTTTGAAATCAGTGGAATGGATCAGTCTGTACATTTTGTGTTCTTTTTTTTGTTTATGCTCCGTGTCAGGATCGAGCGTGGGATGTGCTAGTCGAGCCTAGCATCTCTATGTGCTAGGGTTCTGAGAAGAGAGAAAGTGTCTGCGTTGCAGAGTTTGTTATTGGCAGGACAATAACCATCATAAAGAGCCTAGATGATGGTTGTCTAGCCTGAAAAGCAAGAAGTGCTAAGTCCTGTGTTGGAGTGATAAGTTCTTACGAGGTTGATGATAATTGTCTTACCGAAGTTGAAGAGTGGTCGAAGTACGAGTATATCGACGTAGCATCAGTCTATCGACCGATAGAAGTTTTAGTTCCCCGATGGTTGAAGTCATGCCAAAAGAAAGGAGGTCCCATCAAATGCATATTGTCAATGTATATTGAGATTGTATGTGGCAAAACATACAACTGGTGACCGAGTGTAATGGTGAATCGGTGCATGTGAACTTTAGTCCACCAGTGATAACAAGTCAAGCGATGTATATGAGTTGATTTTAACAAAGCATCGGTATATCGATGTAGTGAATCCTAAAGTGGCCGATAATAATTGTCTGGTCGACAAGTGAGGTTCAAAGGTGATAAGCGAAGTTTAAAGAGTTTGATGGTTCAAGGAGTTCAATGGTTCAACTGGTTCAATGGTTCAACTGGTTCATAATTTGATCTATTTTGTCTGTTTCCATTGTGCACTCTGCATCACTCATGAATGAGGAGGATAATGCTCAGCTAGAAAAAGGTATAACTGAGGAAGAGGTCTGAGCCAGCCTCTTTTCTATGGGTGCTTATAAAGCTCCAGGACCTGATGGTTTCCCTCCTGCTTTCTTTAAATCGGGTAAGCTGCTAAAACAACTAAATCACACCTTCATTGCTCTTATCCCCAAAAAGAAAGAGGTTATGTGTATGGGAGATTTTAGACCCATAATTCTCTGTAATATGGTGTACAAAATCTTCTCCAAAATCATGGTCTTGAGACTCTAACCTATTCTCGAGAAGCTGATCATCAACTGCCAAAAAGGCTTTGTTCCTGGAAGATAGATCACTTATGTGACTATCACTACTCATGGAATCATACATTCCATGGAAAAATGCAAAGGCCCAGGCATGGCTTTCAAACTTGATATTTCTAAAGCCTACGATAGAGTGAGCTGGGAGTTCCTCTTCACAATTTTGAGGAAAATGGTGTTACTTCTATTAGTTACTCTATTCTAGTTAATGGCATACTGAGAGGTTTTTTCAATACTTGTAGAGGTCTAAGGCAGGGTGACCCCCTATCCCCATACCTCTTCATTCTTGTGGCTGAGTCTTTATGCAGGGGGTTTACTTCTCTGCTTCACTCCAAAATCATCAAAGGGGTTAAACTTGTTTCAACAATAGATCTGGAGGTCATCCAACAATTTGTTGATGACACTATCCTCTTCGGTGTGGCTTCGGTGGTGGAAGCCAGGAATTGGAAGAAAGTTCTACAAGAGTACACCATTTCAGCGTCCTATTGCATCAACTTTGACAAGAGCCATATCTACTTCTTCAACAGCTCGATGGAGTTACAGCAAAAAATCATGAGTATCCTGGGTTGTGTGGTGGGTTCTTTCCCTGGAACTTATCTTGGTTTACCTTTCACTGTCAGAGATGCCTCCCTGGATTACTAGAACTCCATCATGGAAAGGACATAGAGAAAACTTACAGGATGGAAAGGAAAACTACTGAGTCAAGCTGGTAAGTATCAACTTCTCAAAGCCTCTTTACAAGGAATTCCTATATACTTTCTAATCTACTCAAAATGCCTAAATACCTAACTAAAAGACTCAAAAAGATAAAAAGAACTTTTCTTTGGAGTGGAATGGAGGACAAAAAGAGATTTGCCTTGGTTGCTTGGGATAAAGTTGGTAAACCTAAAGTACAGGGAGGTTTAGGTCTAAGAAAGTTGAATCTACTCAATAAAGCGCTCATAACTAAAGTTGGCTAGAATCTTATTGCTGGGGGAAAGGACTAGGGAATAATGAAAGTTAAGTATATGGGGAATTCAACCCCAGAAGACTTTCTCCTTTCCCCTGATTTCCAAAGAGGCTCTGTCATCTAGAATAATCTTATGAAATGCAGGAACTTGCTCCTGAAAGGTAGCAAATGGAAATTAGGAGATGGGGAAATTATAAGATTTTGGGAGGATAGTTGGATTGAGGGTGGACCCCTAAACAAACATCAAAACATTCAGGAATTGATGAATCTGGCTATTAACCACTTTGGGTCCAAAGTGAAGGATTACTTCCACCTAGGCTATGCTTGGGGTAGGTTGTCTGAGTGCTGTCAAAGTAAAGTTGAACTGTGTAATGTTGTTGAAGAGATTCAACTGCTCCTAAAAAGTTGCAGAATCCCCCTCTTTCCACAAAATGATAGACTAGTTTGGCAAGAAGACAAGACAGGAAGGTTCACTGTGAAATCTACTTATAAATTGACTATCCCTCAAGACAGTGACAACCTATGGAAGAATATATGGAACCATAACCTTGTGCCTAAAATGAATCACTTTTGGTGGGTAGCTGTCTAAAATAGAACCCTTACTATTGATAACCTCCAAGTAAGGGGATTCCAAATCCCAAATAGATGTATTCTCTGCATGAAAGAGGAGTCTGCTTCTCATCTTTTCTTACAATGTGAGTTTTCTTGGGAGGTCTGGAGTACGGCTCTGAATTTCCTTGACATCCCTTGGTGCAGTAATGATAACCTTGAAGACCTAGTTAGAGGATGGATCCCCCCCTTTTCTAATCTGGTGTGCCATGAAGTGTGGAAGCAGACTCCCCCAATTTTATCCTGGAGCATATGGAAGGAAAGAAATAATAGACTTTTCAAAGAAAAATTTAGAAGTCTTAAAGATGTGTTAGAATTGGCTATTAGACTGCTACAAGATAATGTTAGTAATAGCTCTATAAAAGCTGTTGAAAACTCCCCAATGCTAAATAAATCAACATTATCAAATGATGGAATATACCCGCAAGCATTTACAGAGTGGATGACAAAAAGAGAAAGGCCACAACCAACACCTCTTGGATTCCTCCTCCCAATGACTGGTCAAAACTCAACTTTGATGGTAGTGCCAAAGGCAATCCTAGGTTGGCTAGTAGTGGTGGGGTTTTAAGATTAGAGAGAGGCTCTCTGATTGTTGTTTTCACTAGGAGAATTTTAGAAACCACTTCCTTAGCCATGTCGGTGGGTTGCAGTAGAACCCAACCCCTTGAAACCCCCCATGATAAGTCTCAAGCTAGTGTTATTCGAGGCCTTTGTAATTTGAAAGGCAAGTTCATAGCGTAGGAAAGTAAAAAGCACAAAGGTGGTAACCCTGCTAAAAATTCTACTATTAAAAAGAGACACAGTGTGGAAATTGGTAAGAAAGATGTTGAAGAGTTGGGTAAAAATCAGGGGACCCCGGGGATTGATGAAGATGTTATTGTCAAGGGGGTGATTTTGGGCAAGGATGGTAGGCCCAGAAGACCTTCACTGTGGAGGTCTTCATGGTTGGATACTAGTTCTCATCATGGAATTAAGTTAGTGGAGTACTCTACAGCATCTGAAGGGGAAGAAACTAGGCAAGAGGAGAAAATGAAAGAGGAGAAGGCCACTCCTGAGAAAGAGCAGGAGGGTGTGAGTCATTTCACATCTATGAATAATTCCTTCTATGACACTAATGAAGAGGACACTGAAGTGTAAGAGACTCTAAACAAAGAAGTCATGAGTACCAAGAGGAACATGGATTGCAAAAAGCTGGAAGTAGAACTGGCTGATGTTAAGTCCAGATTGACTGTCATGGAAGACAGGGTGAAGAAGATGACCCAGTTGATGTTGAAAACCTCTCTGAAGGCTGCTGATGTCTTCAATTCTCTATAGGTGGACAAGACCAGTAACATGGATGTGCTGATGAAGGACCAGAAAAATCTCTTTAATTTGTTAACTGATGACTGGAAGGCCTTGTTTATTTAGTTGGTTTCTTGTTTATGCTTTATGCTCTTTTCAGACTTGTTTAAAAAGACTCGATAAATGTTTTGTTAATATTTTTTGGTTGAACTGTTAGTTAGTTGTTAGTCAGCTGTTGCTGGCCTTGTGCCTTTATTGCCACCTCTTGGCTCTATTATCAGGTTCTGCTCCTGGGTTAGCAGCTTGTCTTAATTAAAAACATTGTAAATATATAGTGAAATTAATCACTAATATGATATCTTTGGCATGATTGTAAATTTTTAGTTTTGATGTGCCAAGAAAGGATATGCATATCAATTTTGAATATCATATTGATTATTATTTGTTTCACTTTGGTTATGTTAATCATGATTTTAGCCTTAATGATGATTAATTTGGTTAATTTTGGATTAACAAGAGTTGGCTTGTTACATATGGTATCAGAGCTACCAGGTTCAATACATGGACCTATGAGCTCACTACATGATATTTGTTTTCCTCTCTCTCCAACATTAACGGTTGCTAATGTTTGGATTTTCTTATGCCAGAATGGTAAGAATAAGAACGACACCCAGAAAGAAGGTAATGGGAAATGGACATTATCTTAAGGCTTTAAGGAAGCGAGCCTCAAGAATGAAATGCCTTGAACAAACTGGTTTCTTGGTAAGTGCATGGTTGGTTGATGATGAAACCTTCACTGATGATGTTAAATGCATCAAGCAGGAGATGAGGAAAGTAGGTAGGATTATTGATCCTATCTCTAAAAATGAACCAATGAAACCCTCTGTACCTAAAGAACCAATCTTGGAAGGTGATCTTAAGAATCCTAATGTTACTCAGGAGGTTGTGGATGAGTACCTATGAGTATGTCCACATCCTAAAATTGATTTGATAAATTCCAAGAATGAGAAATGAACTTGGGTAGGTATCCTAATCGGATAATGACTTGTAGTAGCAAGCTGTAAACAAAAATTTTGTAACTATGGATGGATTATATGTAATCCATGGAAAACTATAATGCATTTTGAAATTTTGGCAAATCTTTCATTTCTTGTTAAAGATTACTTGAATGAGAATGAATTTACCTTTATGAATGGATTCAATGGTATGAAAAACTAATTGAATGATCAATCTGCAAACTTCAAGAGAAATAGATTGCAGCACGGTTCAGACAAGAACCAATATGGGAGATAACCAGGAAGAAGGGCAACCTTTAGGCCACTCCAAATCTAAACTCGACCAGATCCTCTCTATGCTCCAAGAGATGAGAGAGAGAATTGGAACTCTCGAGCACAAGGTCCCAGGTCAGCATAGACCTAGGCGGGAAACCTGTTATGGGGGGGATGATGAGGCACGTCATGAGGACACCACCTAAAGTGAATGCAGAGAGAATAACTCCAAGGCCAGACATGAAGAGGACAGAAGAAGCCACTTGGCTTTGGAATTATCCAGAGATATGAAAAAGGTTATGCCTTCCAAGTTTGATGGGTTTGTAAGTGGAGATGTCGTAGAGGCATGGCTTACAAAGATGGAAAAATACTTTGAAATAAGAAAATATACTGAAAACACCAAAGCGGTATGGGGAGCATACTAGTTGGTAGGTGAAGCATCTATTGATATGCACCATAGAACTGAGAGGGGGGGTGAATCACTTGTCAAAAAAACTTAAACACTTTATGCAATTAAACATTCATCGCTTATGCACAATTATTATGATTTAACAATGAGTGCATGAAATCATAAACTTAACCACAGATACAACATCAAACACAAGACACACCAGATTTATGTGGAAAACCCCAAGGTGGGGAAAAACCATGGAGAGGATTAACTCTCAATATATATTGCAATCTTGAAATAGTGATGTTCAGGCTTGGTCACCCCACAGGCCTAAACATACTGGCTTACTGCCATGAAGAACAACTAGCTCTAGCAGACTCACTGCCTCAACCCTAAACCTAGCAAGATTACAGTAAGGGCTGTTAAACCCTACTGGTGGCTTACTGCCAGACTCACTACCACTATCAACACCTATCTATATTGTGAATAAACAATTCCTCAACTCTGTTCTTCCTCTGCTCTGCTCCTCCTCTACTCTGCTCTTCCTTCTCTTTCCTCTGCCTCTTCTCTACTCTGCCTTTGGACCTTTCTTAATATCTTGTCATTTCCACTCAAGGACACCTTTTCCATGACTCAACTACAAGTATTTATACACTACATCAACCTTGGAATGATCATCAAGGTTGGCATCAACCATTGGAACAATCTCTAAGGTCAGTATTACAAACATTTACAAAATAGGTCCTAACCTATTGTAACATCATGTAAAGGGAATGAAATATGGATCATACCATGCCTTAGTTGGGACTCACACATGATCTTCCATGCCACAACATGCTTCCTCAATCTTTTAGAGATCTCTGCAGTCACTGGGATCAACCAAGTTGGCCAAGACTGGTTACATGCTATGTTAACTGGGAACAATATTCACACATCATCTCAATTTCTTAACGCGAACTAAAGTCCAGATAGGAACATTATTAGGAGACATCCACAAGCATGCTATAATCATCAAGAGCAACTGCACGAACCTTAACCACTTTATCCATAGGAATCTTCTCATCGGAACACATGAGCTTCACTATCTTCAAATGTCATAAAAGAAAGATAGCTTGTGGACCACCAAACCACAAACCATTACAACTGTAGGCACTTATCATCATCTCATACTTCCCTTTAGAACCGTAGAGAAAAATACTTTATTGTGGAGGAATGCAGAACCAAATACTATCTTCCTATCTCAACTGAACTTACAGAAAAGAAAAAAAAGTAGGTTTCACTCTAGTAAACACAACTCACTCAGATCTTCATGCAGATGGCTCAGACTTGAAATGTAGCATCCACAGACATACCTCTAACTTACTTCCAATCCACAGACCATGATCTTCAAGCATGAATAAATGCAGAGCAGTTTACCAGACTATTCTTCAGCATACAACTCACTGTTTATACTGCACTTCTCTGTAACTCACTTGTTTCTTCCGGAGAGGCTAATTTTCTCAATATCCTCAACATACAAGTCTTCTAAACAAGTAATAGAATAAGATACAGTTGATGCCAATGACAACAAGAATATGTTGACATCAATGACAACACTGATTAGGCACATACTTGCAACAATCTCCTCCTTTGTCATTGATGGCAACATATGATGTGAAAAACTACAAAAACCATCAAGACAATATTCTCTCCCTTTCTCTTTACACACCTGCACTCTTTCTTTCTCCAAAATTCTCCCCCTTTCTCTTACACATCTACACTCTAAGTTTTTCACATGAATTCTCTCCTCCTTTGACATCAATGGTAAAGGACACATACTTGCACTCTTCTGCTCTAATCTAATCTTTCCTCTGAACTCTCTGACTACTCCTCCTGAGAAGTAGACCTAAAAAGCATCAATCCAAACCTCTAAACACCTCTGGACTGATGCACTATTGTCCATCTTAGTTTAGAGTAGGAGGGGTGATGACCCCTAACTTTTCTTTGAGATACTCAAAAGTATCCTCGAGCAAAGGCTTGGTAAAGATGTCTATAATCTGATCCTTGGTAGAAACATACTCCAACTTGACTTCATTCTCTATCAATTTTTCTCTCAGGAAATGATACCTAATATGTGCTTGGTCCTTGAATGCATCACTGGGTTCTTTGACATGTTTATGGCACTTGTGTTGTCACAAAAGATTGCAATAGGTTCTTCATACATAACTTTGATGTCCTTCAAAGTCTGCTTCATCCATAACACTTGAGTGCAACTGTATGCTGCTGCAATATATTCTACCTCTATAGTAGACAAGGATATTGAATCCTATTTCTTACTTAACCAAGATACTAATCTTTTTCCCAAGAAGAATGTACCTCCACTTGTACTTTTTCTATCATCCACATCTCCAGCCCAATCTGCATCAATATATGCATTGAGAACAAAGTCACTGTCCCTAGGGTACCACAAACCATAATCTTTTATACCTTTTAAATATCTTAGAATTCTCTTGACTGCCAACACATGTGATTCCTTGGGTTCTACCTGAAATCTTGCTACAAGACACACTGCATGCATTATGTCAGGTCTAGTTTGAGTCAGATAAAGTAATCTTCCAATCATAGATCTATACTTTTTCTGGTCTACCAAGGGTGAGTTATCAACTTTGCTTAACTTACAACCAGTTATCATAGGTGTGCATACTAGTTTAGAGTCTTCCATCCCAAATTTCTTTAACAACTCTTGCAACTTTCCATTTAAGAAGGCAGACTTCACATCAATTTGATAAACCTTGAAATCTTTATATGTTGCAAAAGCTAGAAACATCCTTATTGCTTCAATCCTTGCTACTAGAAAATATTTTTCTTCAAAGTCTATTCCTTCAACCTGAGCATATCCTTTGTATACCAATCTTTCTTTGTTTCTTACCACTTCACCATTCTCATTCATTTTGTTTCTAAAGACCCACTTTCTACCAATTACATTCTTGTCTTCTAGTCTGGGAACAAGATCCCAAGTCTGATTCTTGTCTATCTTCATCAATTCTTCTTCCATGGCCTTTATCCAATTATCATCTTTGCAAGCCTCATCCATAGTTTTAGGTTCAATCTTAGAGATCAGACAGAAATTTACTTGTTCTTCTGTAGCTTTTCTTCTGGTTAAGATCCCTTTCCTCTTATCTCTTATGATTTGATTTTTAGAATGACTGATTCTTACATATCTTGGAGTTTTGATAGCAATTACCAGAGCTTGTTCTTCTTCATCTCTGTTGTCTTCATGCTGCACCACTTTTGAAACATTTGGATCATCTGACTCATATCCACTTGATTCTGAAGACCTTTCCTTACATTCATCAAATTTAACATTTGTACTTTCAATGATTTTATTTAGCCTATTATTATAGCACCTGTAGACCTTGCTCTTGTTGGAGTAACCAAGGAAGATTCCTTCATCACATCTAGCATCAAACTTGCCTAAATATTCTTCTCTTTTGATATAGCATCTGCTACCAAAAACTTTTACTTGAACTCTGTTTAGGATATATACTATGGTGTGAATTGCTTCTCTCCAATATGCTTTCGAAAGATGAGATTCCTTCATCATGGTTCTAGCAGCTTCTTGAACTATTCTATTTTTCCTTTCAACAACTCCATTTTGTTGTGGAGTATTGGGCGTAGATAGCTGTCTCTTTATTCCATGCTCTTCACAAAAGAAATTGAATTCATTTGATGTGAACTCTCCTCCTCTATCAGATCTCAAGAGTTTGATTTTCAAATCCATCTCATTTTCAACCATTGCCTTAAATGCTTTGAATTTATCTAGAGCTTCAGCTTTCTCTTTCAAAAAGGTGACCCAAGTCATTCTAGGATAATCACTAATGACCAGCATGAAATACCTATCTCCTTGCAAACTTCTTACTCTGGTAGGTCCACACAAATCTGTATGCACTAGCTCAAGTAGTCCTCCAACTGATTGATCCTTGCTTTTGAAACTTGTTCTTGTCTATTTCCCAAATTGAGACTCCTTGCAAACTGGATTAGCAGGCTTCACAAGCTTAGGCAAATCTCTAACAATCTATGTAGTACTTATCTTCATAATATTATCAAAATTTATGTGACACAACCTTCTATGCCATAACCAACTCTCATCAATCTGAGTCAACACACAATAGTTCTCAGTTCCTTTCAAGTGATACATATTACCTCTAGTCTTCTTACCAGTTGCAATGATTGTTCCGGAGCTTTCCCTGAACTTGCATCCATTGTCCTTGAAGCTTAAGTCATAGCCCTTGTCACACATCTGACCCACACTTAGAACATTGTACTTTAATCCTTTCACATACAAGACATCTTCAGTATTATGCTTGCCATCAAAAGAAATAGATCCTTTTCCACAAATCCTACTAGATGTATCATCTCCAAACCTAACTAGTCCACCATCATATCTTTCCAAACTTACAAACTTACTTTTGTCACTAGTCATATGGTGAGAGCAACCACTATCAATAACCCATTCATCTTTGTCCTTAATGAGCTGAGTAGCCAAAGCACTTTCCATTGGTTTTTCTTCCTTCATATAGCTAGAACAATTAGTAGACACGAGATCTTTCTTAATAGCAATGAACAAGCATTCATTTATAGATGGATTAGCATTATCTGGTTCACCATTATCTAATACTCCTTCTTCATCATCAAAATCTTCAACATAATAACACTTCTTTTGGGTCCTAGGCCTGTTTTCATATCTTCTTCTATTTCTTTCAATTTGTTAAGGACATCTAGAAGCAAAATGACCTACTTTACCACAGGAAAAACATTTGAAAGGTAATTTGCCTTTATACTTACCGGATCCTCTTTGCATCCTGACCACAAAGTTGGCTTTAACTCCATCTATCTCATCATCAGATTCTACCTTATACTTTTATGACCTAGAAGTACTTTTAGGAGTACTGTCTTTCAAGGCAGTCTCAACTTTTGGCAGAGCATCATCTAACTCCCTAATTTCAAAAGTAGTAAGCTTACCAAGAAATTGATCCATGTTAACTTTTTTTACTTACATGAATTCTTCAATTGCGGCTACCTTGTGACAGTAGGACTTGGGTAGAGATCTGAGTATTTTCATGGTAATTTCCTTTTCTTCAAGAGTTCCGCCTATGGCTTTTATCCCTGTATCAAGTTCATCATCTCTTTATATAAAAGATAATATGTTTTCATCATTGTTCATCTTCAAGATTTCATATTTCACTTTCAGACTTTGTAACTTGGCTTCCTTCACAGACTCATCTCCTTCATATAGATTTTTCAACTTTTCCCATACCTTATTTGCAGTTTCAAGATCAACCACTTTCGTCAGTATTGATTTGGTTAAGGAGCTTAGTAGAGCATCCTTTGCCTTGATATCTATCTCATGTTCTTTGATTTCATCTTCAGTCATCACACCATTTTGAGGTATGGTGTATTCTATTTCTACAGCTTTCCAAACTTTGACACTAAGAGAAAGAAGATGGTTTTTCATCTAATCCTTCCAGAGAACATAATTAGTTCCATTAAAATATGGTGCTTCCTTCTTGTAAGACATTTTGGATCTTCCTCAAGCTATTAAACTTTCTTCAGATGAACCTAGATCTGATACCAATTGTTGATATGCATCAGACAACTCAAAGGGGGGGTGAATCAGTTGTCACAAAAACTTAAACACTTTCTACAATTAAAAATTCATCACTTATCAATAATTATTATGATTTAACAATGAGTGCATGAAATCATAAACTTAACCACAGATACAGCATCAAACACAAGAGACACCAAATTTATGTGGAAAACCCCAAGGTGGGGAAAAACCACGAAGAGGATTAACTCTCAATATATATTTCAATCTTGAAATAGTGATGTTCAGGCTTGGTCACCCCATAGGCGTAAACATACTGGCTTACTACCATGAAGAACAACTAGATCTAGAAGACTCATTGCCTCAACCCTAAACCTAGAAAGATTACAATAAGGGCAGTTAAATCCTGAGGGCTGTTAAATCCTGAGGGTTGTTAAACCCTACTGGTGGCTTACTGTTAGACTCACTGCCACTATCAACACCTTTTTGTATTGTGAATAAACAATTCCTCAGCTCTGCTCTTCCTCTACTCTGCTCCTCCTCTGCTCCACTCTTCCTCTTCTTTCCTCTGCCTCTTCTCTACTCTGCCTTTGGACCTTTCTTAATATCTTCTCATTTCTTCTCAAGGACACCTTTTCCATGACTCAACTACAAGTATTTATACACTACATCAACCTTAGAATGATCATCAAGGTCGGCATCAACCATTGGAATAATCTCCAATGTCAGTATTACAAACATTTACAAAATAGGTCCTAACATATTGCAACATCATGCAAAGGGAATGAAATGTGGATCATGCCATGCCTTAGTTGGGACTCAAACATGATCTTCCATTCCACAACATGCTTCCTCAATCTTTTAGAGATCTCCACAATCACTAGGATCAACCAGGTTAGCCAAGACTAGTTACACACTACGTTAACTAGGAACAATCTTCACACATCATCTCAATTTCTTTATGTGGACCAAAGTCAAGATAGGAACATGATTAGGAGACATCCACAAGAATGCTATAATCATCAAAAGCAACTGCACAAACCTTAACCACTTTATCCATAGGAATCTTCTCACCGGAACACATGAACTTCACTGTCTTCAACTTTCATAAAAGAAAGATAGCTTGCGGACCACCAAACCATGAACCATTGCAACTGTAGGAAAATTTCATCATCCTAGACTTCCCTCTAGAACTGCAGAGAAAAATAATTTATTACGGAGGAATACGGAGCCAAATATTGTCTTCTTGTCTCAACTGAACTTACAAAAAAAAAAGTAGGTTTCACTCTGGTGAACACAACTCACTCAGATCTTCATGCGGATGGCTCAGACTCGAAATGTAGCATCCTCAGAAATACCTCTAACTTACTACCAATCTACAGACCATATTCTTCAAGCAGGAATAAATGTGGAACAGTTTATCAGACTGTTCTTCAGCATACAACTCACTGTATATAATGCACTTCGTTGTAACTCACTTGTTTCTTTCGAAGAGGGTAATTTTATCAATATCCTCAGCATACAATTCTTCTAAACAAGTAATAGAATAAGATATAGTTGACACCAATGACAACAAGAATATGTTGACATCAATGACAACACCGATTAGGCACATACTTGCAACAGCATCCATATGGTGGATGAATAAGAAAATGAAGTTAGGCTTGAGGTCTACGAGTTTAACCTAGGATAGGTTTGTGGAACTCTTTAGGCAAAGATGGTTGCCTCAACAATATTATGACCAAAATCTTATAGATTTTTAGAATCTAAAACAGGGTGATTTAACTATGAATGAATATTGGGAAAAGTTCACTTCCGTACTCAAGTATGTTCTGCAATATCAATAGGATGAAAGGTTTTGCATCCAAAAGTTTATTATGGGATTGAACACGCAAATTGGGGGAGAAGTTGATGTACATGGTCCCACCTCAATGGAGTAGGTTTATGAAAAAGCTATTAAACATGAACAAAAATTGAAAGCTATGTCTACTTACAGGTAAAGGAATCGAAAAAGGTATAACTACTCTCAAACCTCCCAATCCTCTATGAAAAAAGGGTATAAAGCAAGACTTTTCAGAAAAAAATGATAAAAGGTCCAAGAATAAGAAAAATGAATCTAGGGGGGAAAAGAAGGGCAATAATAACTCCATGAAAAATGGAGATAATTCTGGGAAACCTCATGAGAGGCGAACGCCCATGGGAGGATAGTATACCTATGGTAGAGATCATTATGTCAACCAATGTCCTAACAAGATGTAGGGAATGCAGCCACAAGGAAATCCTTTACCCTCTCAGTAGGTGGCATTTCAACAACACATACATGCAGCCCTAGATAATAGGCAAGTTGAATATCAAATCACTCCCATTGAAGCTATAAGTATTTATTTAGTTTCGCAATTATAGATTTGATAGATACTAGTGCTACATAATGTTTTGTTTCCCCAAAAGTTTTAAATAAAATTTCTAGAAAAGTTGAATTCATGGCAAACACTTGGTCAATTGAATATGCAAATCAGACCAAAGCTTAGGTAGAGTAATGCTTATTTGAGGCTAACGTTGAACTTCCAAGTTTATTCACTGAGGTAAACCTTTATGTAACCCCATTAGGCTCATATGATATTATCTTTGGGATAAACTGGTTATGGAGACACCGGGCTGAGGTGGATTGTTATGCTAAAACAATAGAATGTCTAGATGACCTAGAGAACAAAGTTTTTCTGCAAGAGAACTGCAACATCTCATCCCATAATGCTAAAAAATTTAACATAAACATTCATCCTAGTCAAGAGATTAGTTGACAACATGATTATCTGGATCAAAGTTAAACAATAATGATTCATTATCATTTAAAAAACTAAGCATGCTATTCTAAACAGAATATAACAAAGCTTATAATTACAATAATCAATTACATATCCTTAGTGAATATCTTTCACTATGCATGTACAAGTTATGCTCAAGGCATCATATATCAAATTATACATTACAATTGAGCATCAAGTCATAAAATGAAAAACAATGTATCTAGAACATATGACATCTATCTTCATAAGCCTCAGCTTGTCTCATGCTTGGGAAGGAGAGCATCATCCCGGTGCTTTTCCACCAACTACAAACCTGTGGTCCCCCGCTCAACTTCCTAACTAGAAGTGGTCCTACCCTTCGCGGAAGGGTTAGATATTAGGAACCATTAGGTTAACCATCTGAGTATCTGGTGTTGTGTCCTTCATAATGTCTCTCAGTCACACAACTATAGATCCACTCTAACTATGTATGACACTACTGGAGACACCATGCCATCTGGAGCACTGTGGACTGACAATGCATGCTGAGATGGATGCATTACTTTTGCCAAATATTTACATACATAAATGTTACGCATTGAACCTTGTTGTATGTCCACCACCTCGACTCGACTTATAAGTTTTCATGTCGTATAGTTTCATAAATCAACCTTTCTCAGTCTAGAACAATAAGTTCAAAATGTCTTAGTCCCTTCCTTGGACATTCGACTTCTATCTTCATGGCCTATCTAAAGGTTCTAGTTGTTCATGCAACTAGGATTTACTGACTCCATGTCACTTTGTCCCACACTTGGTTACAAAAATAAAAAGATTCTATCATGTTCTCCACATCTTCCTTACTGGCTATGAGTTTACTTCAACTTGAGTTTTACCTTTAAGTCATAATTTCAAAAAGTGAACATGTAAAGACTCATAAAGTCGATTTCCTTTAACTAGGTTCTTTCTCAAGAGACCTTCTTGACTCCAAATTCTTAAAGAACAAACTTAGCCATTCGAAAAGAGGCATTCATGTACTTTTATGTAACATATTATATCGATATGACCCAACACATAGGAGTCCAAAGATATAACATTAACATATGAGACTTCTCATTACCATAAGAAACATTATATTACCCAAATACATTACATGCACAAAGGACGCATTGCATGCATTCGATGTTTGCATCTTTCACTTTGAGGTAATAGTGTTAATAATAATAACAATGGTTTTAAAAGAGTTTTTCATCAAAACTAAACCGGCCATTATCATAATAGGGTTCATCATCTACATGCTATCATAAGCAAGGTTCTAATTATCAAGTGCATGACTCTAGACTCTCGGGTATCATAGTCATCTAAAATGCAGTCGCCCTTTCAGGCTTTATAGTTTAAAACAAAGACTTTGAGCCTTCTCAGCTACCATCCAAGCATTAAGAAACATTATAACAAGTTCAGGGCTCGAAAGCCATTTTTAAAAAATGATAACCCTGTCGAGTTTTAACATAGATGTTCAATGATAACATTTATCCCATTGACACTGTCATCATATGATGACATAACAAATAAAAGTTTTAAGCAGTGTATAGTTCTTCATCTAACAGTACACTCAGAGTTTCATGTTTACATTCTGCATATGATAACTACTAAAGTGGACAAGGTTTATATGTATACATAGTAGTACACTTATGACCATAGCAATGATCAAAGAAAACAATTATTCACCTTCTTAATACATAGCAAACAAATAAGAGTTCATTACAAATTGGTAAGCCATAGAATAGCATTGCATTCCTGAACCTGTCGACACCATCGACTCTTTCTCTCAAATGCACGATTGAAGACTTATAATAATAAGTAAAGATATTGGATATAGAATACAGAGCTTCAATTTATACTTGAACTGGTGTTTTCTCGAATATAATGTCTAACTCAAGGTTTACACAGTTCTTAGCTCAGCTTTCTCGAGCTTCTATTGTAACCACTATATCCCTGCACGAAGAAAACTATCTATATCTCTCCTTCGAGAGTTGTATCTCCTAGAAACACACACCAGAGTAAACTTACAAAACCATACTTTCCAAGAAGAAAAACAAGAGAGTCAAGATTCTTTCTTTCCAATTGGTAATAACCGATTCCTTATGCATGCATGCAAGAACAGGGTTATCTTTCCTATGTTTTGGCTTGCCACCTTCTCATCATTCAATTTGTTGGCAAGGATAAAGGCATGAAAATAGGGTTTTCTGGGCTGCCACCCTCCTTCCCACTCTTCATGGGTGATGACTGGCTGACTATCCCCACCAACTTATAACCATATGAAATAAAATGATAATATGATTATTAATCATATTCGGTCTCATAAACAAAATTCAACCAAATGAATTAGGTCTATAGATATACTCACACACCCTTATCTAAGGGTTAAGGGATATACATAAGTATTAATAATATCAACTCCATTAGTTAGGGTCGCATACTTACGATGTGACTATGGGGTCAAGCATTCCTCCTCTAGAAAGCATCGTTCACCCCAAAACATAGATAATTAAATAAACATAGACACTAAACAAAATGTAGAAAAAGAGCATTGGATCAAAGGGTCCCTAGCAACTTCACCAAAATCAATAAACAACTCAACATGACGTCCTTGCGACCAACACCTTTTTGACAATTCAAAATAACGATGTCAAGTAAAGTCTAAATGACTAGTCGAGAGAGAGAATGTGACTCACCCTAATAGCGAGAGTTCAATGGAAAAAGTTTGATACTTAGATGACTATTTAACCCCTTTTCCTGACATCTAACTCTTCCTCCAGGATAATACTCTCCTTCCTTCTTTGAAGAACGTTGCATTTTCTTGTTCATAGTTAGAACCATAAAACCATGATTAGTGCATCATCATATATTTCACAATTCAAATTAATTAAATATTTGTATGAACAAATAATTTCATAACTAACTATCATCAATCATTAACCTCATAATTAAAGATTAAATCAAATATTTCAACAATATCAAATTAGTTAACTATGATTAATCCTCTTGATTACTATGCAAGGTTAAGATTAGGTCTAATTGTAAGTTGGGGATGTAACAAGAACCCTAGAGAGGTCAAACTAAGACAAATTGTTGCCCTACAAATCAAAAGATATCAAAGAAAAGGATGCCAACTTTTTCCTATCAAAATGGAGAAACTAAATAGTTTTGAGGAAACTAATTTTCAAGTGATTTAATGTTTTATGAATCTTAGAAACTCAAAGGAGTTGAGAAGAGGGAGTCCATAGATCAGGAGAGATCAGATATGTATAGGTACCCTTTTCTTAGAGATTTTGAGGTTGTGTTTCCGAATGAACTACTAGGATTACCTACTAAAAGAGATTTTGACTTCTCTATACATATAATTCTAGGATTGGAACCTATATCTAAAGCTCCATACAGAATGACCACAACTGAGTTAATGGAGCTAAAGGCTCAATTATAGGAATTGTTGGATAAAGGACTGATAAGGCCCAGTGTGTCACCCTAGGAGCACTAGTAATATTTGTGAAAAAGAAAGACGGTACGTTGTGGTTATGCATAGATTACCATATGTTAAATAAAAGCAACAATAAAGAACAAATACCCATTGCCCCACATTGACGATCTTTTTGATCAAATGAGAGGAGCAACTATGTTTTCCAAGATTGATCTTTGATCTAGGTACATTCAATTATGGTTAAAGGATGAGGATATCCATAAAATAGCCTTCAAAATAAGGTATGGGCATTACAAGTTCATTGTTCTTCCCTTTGGATTAATAAATGCACTTGCAATGTTTATGAACTTAATGATCAATATGTTCAGATACTGTTTGGACAAGTTTGTCATAGTTTTTCTTGATGACATCCTAATCTACTCTAAGAATGAGGAGGAACACATTCAACATTTAAGGATTATTCTTTAGAGGTTGAGAGAGCATAAATTGTATGGCAAGCTCTCCAAGTGTACTTTATTTCAAAAGGAAGTGCAGTATTTTGGCCATATAATTTTAGCTAAGGGAATAGCGGTGGACCCAGCTAAGATTAAAGCCATATTGGAATGGCCAACACCAAGGAATGTACATGAGGTCTGAAGTTTCATGGGCCTAGCAAGATACTATAGGAAATTTCTAAAAAACGTTCCAAAAATTGCTTGTCCTATTACTTCTTTGTAGAGAAAAGATAAGAGGTTTGAGTGATCAGACAAGTGCCAAGAGGCATTTGACCAACTAAAGGAAAGGTTGACTTTAGCACCTATCTTGAAAGTACCTGACCTGGAAGGTCATTTTGTAGTCATTACTTATGCCTCGGGGGAAGGCTTAGGTGGTGTACTAGTCTAGGATGGACAAGTCATTGCATATAAATCCAGGAATCTAAAAACTTATGAACAAAACTATGCCCCTCATGATCTAGAATTGGTAGCAGTAATACATGCTCCACAAATGTGGAGGCATTACTTGCAAGTCATCCTACAATAATGGGTTACACTTTTTGGCCAAACTTGACATTGAAATCAACATTTTGAACTAAATCTTCACTTTCTAACACCTATAGCTGTTAAACCGTTAGGAATTTGAAGATGATGTGAACAAGTGATTTGTGAGATTTTTTTTATAGATTCTAAATATATTTTAAAAATAAAAATTAGATTTGAATTGTAAAATTTTTTGCATCTCCTTTGATAACTAGTTTTTAATAGTAAATAACATTTTTTTAAAGTGATGTGTATTCTGTCGCACATAACTTTTTTTTCTACAAAGGATAAAATTCTAATTATTTTGAAATTAGATTGGTAACACCAATATCTAGAGGATGCATTTGGTTTCATAATGTTTTGTTGAACATTTTTTTTAATTAAGATTTGAAGTCAAACCAATTATAATTTAGACATAGGCATATTCTGTCCAACATAACTTTTTTGTATGTATCAAAATTCAATTTTTTTTTGTTGGAATAAGGACATCAATACCTAGAGGACATGTATTTTTTAGAATTTTTTTCTCTATTTTCCTATTTTTTTTGTATGTGTGAAACAAAGAATTTGATGTTCATTGAAAAATCTACATTCACAAGAAATAAAAAATAAATATAATAATCAAATTAAATATATTTAAAATTGTACTTTTTGGGAAGCTTATAATAAGGACTACATACTTACAAAACATAAATTTTAAATGAATTCATTTGTGGTGCAGGAGCACCTAACACAAGGTGGCCTCCATGAGGCATTCAACTTCATTTTTTGTTTTGATGTCATATTTTTGTTTCAATAAGGTCATGAAGACCATTTTCTTGTGTTGTAATAAGAGCCATGGTGCCATGTTGTAATAGGCAATCTTGTAAGTCCTAAGGGGCAGTCATGTATGTAGGCCTTTCTAAGGCATTTAAAAGGCAGCCATAAACACATAGGGACATCATATATTTTCTCATATTGTAAGCCTTTGTGGAATGCATCAAAAGGTGGTAAACTTGCCAAAGACTTAATGACATTGTAAAATTATTGACAAGTCATAAACATCGAGGCTACTATGTGAAGAATTGTAATTAGTTTAGAAGGCTAAAACAGGGTAGTTACTGTCCACAAACTGCCAAGAGAATTTGAATTGGTTATGGCTCCAACCATCAACCAAACTACCCTCAATGGAGTTGTAAAGGAATATGAAAGTCTATATAACCTTGAAAAAGTAAAATGTAATGGATAAGAGGAGTTGAAAGCAATAAAAATGCCATTCTCTGCTGTCTATTTATTATTTTCTAAATTTTCTGTGTTTGCTGCAATAATAGACTATACTATTCATTTGTACGGAATTTTCAAGAGTCCCAAATATGTGGGATGGATAGAGGGATGGACTTACTTCCAAAAAAATCTTATTTGGCATCTTTATATTCATTAAATAGTTTTCTACAAGCAAAACTCCAAGACTGCTCTTTGGATAGAATTCTATTTTTTCTGAGAAATCTGCCCCTACAGGCCGTACTGCAGGTAGGTATGGAATTTTTGTCATCTTCTCATGTTTTTATTAGATACTACATTGATTTATCTTTAGTTTAAAATTATTTTGATGTCTTGAAGTCACATTATAGAGGAGGTATAAGGTTTCTTGCAAAAACAGTCCCATTAAAACCTAGACTAGGGTTTTGATACAGAACATGTATTTTCTTGCCATTCCACTTATTTGAATCACCTTGGATCAGTGGAATGGGTTATAATAGATCTGTATCAGTATGCTTTGACATGTTTTTGGAAGGGAATCTGAAGGGAATAAGTTTTCTTTGAAGAAGCCTAACAAAACCATGTGTTAGGTGATGTTTAAGAGCACATTGAAGGAACCATAGGTGCATTTTTGGGAACAGTAGAGAGTAGAAACCTAAAACCCACAAAATCCTTTGTTTTAGCATGCATTCTATGTTTTCAAACCCTAGGTTGAGTTCTGTGCTTGCATTTGAGGGTACTCTCTTTGTAATTTTGGCCTAATTGGGGCTTTAGGTCACTGACAAGGGTTATTGGTTGAGATAATCCACCCAAAACAACCCAAACCCATTCTTGGATATGTGATGGGGGACCATATTAGGTATCTTTCAATTATATGAGATTTTTTTTTGAAGGTCTATGTAAAAAGTTATCAGGGTTGTTGTCTGTTTTTAGGGTTACTAGCCATTTTGGGGGTTAATGAAGGAAGTGTTGGTCCTGAGTGTGGTCTGCCTTAACCAATGGATGGAATGAGTCCTCTAGCATCCCAAATCAACCTTTCCATGATGAATCATGAGTTGCCTTTTGCTTTTCCCACTTTTGTGTAAAGACCTTTATTTTTGGGCTTGTAGGTGTAGTAGAACCTTGTCTAGTTTGTCTATCCTTTCCCATCCAATTTGCCTCTACATCATAGTGGTATCAGAGCCAGGCCCAGGCTAGGAGCCCCAATCACATGAGAGGTGTGGCTTAAGGGGGGGTGTTGGTGTTGGAAATAAGCCACACCCGAACTGACGATGGACTAGTCCAAGAGGGGCCAGTAGCTCAGTGGTAGAGCACTCCAATAGCAAATGGAAGGTCCTAGGTTTGAGTCCTAGCTGGTCCATGTCTCAACATGGTATTAGAACCATAAAAGGTTCTATTGTTGGCTTGGTATATGTCAGCAGAGGAGAGTGAAGGAGAGGCTAGCAATATTCCTCCAAAGGGGATGACCACCGAAGTGGTCAAGAAGTTCAAGGAGATGGAAGAGAAGATCAAAAGTGGAGTCAAGGAAGCACTCCAAGCAAAGTTGAAGGCATTGAGGATAGGGAAGAGGATAGAAGAAGGTTCAAATGAAGAGGAAGAGAAAGAGGAAGAAGAACAAGAACAAGAAGAGGTAGAGGTACCGGCTGATCAAAGGCATTTCCTTGAAGCCATCAAGGCAATTGGCAAGGATTCTTCGGAGGCTCGGATAGAGATTCCTATGTTTAGTGGGAAGATGAATGCTGATGAAGTCATGGTGTGGATTGAGGCTCTAAACAACTACTTTGAATACAAATAAGTTTCTAAAAGTAAGAGGGTTAAGTTTGCAAAAACTAAACTCAAAGGTGATGCCCTTACATGGTGGAATTACACCCAAGGTGAGAGGATAAAGAATGGGAAGAGTATGATCTCTTCATGGAGTAGAATGTTGGAGAGGTTCAAGTCCCAATTCCTTCCATCAGACTATGAGGTGCAGATCTACAAGAGGATGCAAAATCTCAAGCAAAGATATTTGGATGTGGCTATTTGCTCCGAGGAGTTTTACAAATATACTCTTCGTTGTGGGTTTATGGAGGATGAAAAAGCTAAAGTGGCAAGGTATCTAAATGGTTTGAGGTTCAATATCCAAGATGAAATCAGTTTATTAACCCCTAAAACCATGGAGAAATGATTTCAAGTAGCATTAAGGGCTGAAGAAAAGTTGAAGAGGAAAGGTGAGCAACAAAATAGAGGAAGAGGAACAAGACCAACCCAAGAAGACAAAGGAGACACAAGTAGAAATAAGGACCAAGTTTTTAATTTTAGAGGGGGATTTAGAGGCACAAGAGGTGGAGGTAGAGGCTCTAATGTTTTCACTGGGTGATGTTATCATTACAATGAGATTGGTCATACAGCATACAAGTGTCCAATAAGACAAAGTTCTACATACGGTGATAATGAAAGGAGGAATGAAAAGAGGGTTCAATATGTGCAAGAAGAGGAGGTAGATGAAAGTGTCAACTCTCCACTTGGGAGTGCAGCCCTAGTTCAAGATGGAGAAGCATTGATGCTAAGGAGAACACTCTTGGAGATGACACAAAGGAGAGCACTTTTCAGGACCAATTACAAAAGCAAAGGTAAAATATGCAAGGTAGTAATAGATTCTAGTTCAACAAATAATATGGTGTCTAGGGAAATGGTCGATAAATTGAACCTAGAAAGGATTCCTCATCAAACTCCTTACAAATCATCTTGGGTAAGTGATAGTCAATCACTTTTGGTAGATGAACAAGCATATGTTGATTTTCAGATTGGAGAATATAAGGATAGGGTTTTATATGACATTTTGCCTATGGAATGTTGTCACCTACTTTTAGGTAGGCCATGGCAATTTGATTGGCAATCATTATATGATGGATATGCTAACACATACACCATCAAGAAGAATGGGAGGACTTTTGTGATGACACCATTGTAGGAGGATGTTGAAGCAAAGAAGGCAGCCAAGGTCATCTTGGTGGGTAAGAAAGAGTTTGTGAAGATCAATGAAGAAGAGACAAGGAAAGTTGAGTCTGCCTCAAGGAGTGGGGTTGCCAAAGATCAAAGTTTGAAGATGGTTTCAGTTTTGAATGATGGAGATTAGATGGTGATGTCTGTGATGGATCAGAAGAAGGTCAAAGAGCAGGTCTACAAGTAGCCACAAGGTGGTTGGAAAGAAGGAGATGCTATCATAGTAGGGACCATTATTTTTCCTCTCATGCCAACAAGAGTTGAAAGGAAAACATATTCTACCATAGCAGTAGTACAAGAGACATCAACCAAGGTTTTGAATGTAGGTGTTCAGGCAGAGATAACAGTAAGGAAGAATGGTAAACAAAATATAGGTTTGGTTGCAAGCACTCACTCATGGCAAGGTGTGAGTAGAGCCTACAATGCTAGGCATGATTTTTTTATTCCATGGAAGCAAGTTGTAGTCCAAAGATCATGGGGTAGACATGAGGCAGCAAAGGATAAAGGTGGAGCAAGACAAAGAATCAACTCATGTGGCATTAGTTCTTTTCTAGGTGGGGTGTATGGTGCAAGAGCACCTAACACAAGGTGGCCTCCATGAGGCATTCAACTTCATGTTTTGTTTTGATGTCATATTTTTGTTTCAATAAGGTCATGAAGACCATTTTCCTGTGTTGTAATAACATCCATGGTTCCATGTTGTAATAGGCAATCTTGTAAGTCCTAAGGGGCAGTCATGTATGTAGGGCTTTCTAAGGCATGTAAAAGGTAGCCATAAACATATAGGGACATCATATATTTTCTCATATTGTAAGCCTTTGTGGCATGCATCAAAAGGTGGTAAACTTGCCAAAGACTTAATGACGTTGGAAAAGTATTAACAAGTCATAAACATCGATGCCACTATGTGAAGAATTGTAATTAGTTTAGAAGGCTAAAACATGGTAGTTGTTGTCCACAAACTACCAAGAGAATTCGAATTGGTTATGGCTCCAACCATAAACCAAAATACCCTCAATGGAGTTTTCAAGGCATATGAAAGTCTATATAACCTTGAACAAGTAAAATTTAAGGGAGAAGAGGAGTTGAAAGAAATAAAAATGCCATTCTCTGCTGTCTATTTATTATTTTCTAAATTTTCTGTGTTTGTTGCAATAACAGACCGTACTATTCATTTGTATGGAATTTTCAAGAGTCCCAAATATGTGGGATTGATAGAGGGGTGGACTTAATTCCAAACAAATCTTATTTGGAATCTTTACATTCATTAAATAGTTTTCTACAAGAAAAACTCTAGGACTGCTCTTTGGACAGAATTCTATTTTTTCTAAGAAATCTGTCCCTTCAGGACATACTGCAGGTAGGTATGGAATTGTTGTCATCTTCTCATGTTTTGATTATATACTACATTGAGTTACCTTTCATTTAAAATCATTTTTATGTCTTGAAATCACATTATAGAGGAGGTATAAGGTTTCTTGCAAAAATAGTCCCATTAAAACCTAGACTAGGGTTTTGATAGAGAACATGTATTTTCTTGCCATTCCACTGACTTGAATCACCTTGGATCATTGGAATGGTTTACAATAGATCTGTATTAGTATGCTTTGACAATTTTTGGGTAGGGAATCTAAAGGGAAGAAGTTTTCTTTGAAGAAGCCTAACAAAACCATGTGTTAGGTGATGTTTAAAAGCACATTGAAGGAACCATAGGTGCATTTTTGGGAACAACAGAGAGTAGAAGCCTAAAACCAATAAAATCCTTTGTTTTAGCATGCATTCTAAGTGTTCAACCCTGGGTTGAGTTCTGGGATTGCATTTGAGGGTACTCTCTTTGTAATTTTGGCCTAATTGGGGCTTTAGGTCACTGACAAGGGTTATTGGTTGAGATAATCCGCCCAAAACAACCTAAACCCATTCTTGGATATGTGATGGGGGACCATATTGGGTATCTTTCAATTGTATGAGATTTGTTTTTGAAGGTCTGTGTAAAACGTTATCAGGGTTGTTCTCTATTTTTAGGGCTACTAGCCATTTTTGGGGTATATGAAGGAAGTGTTGGTCCTGAGTGTGGTCTACCTTAACCAATGGATGGAATGAGTCCTATAGCATCCCAAATCAACCTTTCCATGATGAACCATGAGTTCCCTTCTACTATTCCCACTTTTGTGTAAAGACCTTTGTTTTTGGGCTTGTAGGTGTAGTAGAACCTTGTCTAGTTTGTCTATCCTTTCCCATCCAATTTGCCTCTACATCAATTTGATCCCCCAAAAGGTAAATCGAAAATGGCTTTTTATCAGCATTTTGAGAGGAGACTCCATTATAGGAGACTCACATCGATTTGATAAACCTTGAAATCTTTATATGCTGCAAAAGCCAGAAACATCCTTATTGCTTCAATCCTTGCTACTAGAGCAAAAGTTTCTTCAAAGTCTATTCCTTCAACCTAAGCATATCCTTTTCATACCAATCTTTCTTTGTTTCTTACCACTTCACCATTCTCATTCATTTTGTTTTTGAAGACCCACTTTATACCAATTACATTCTTGTCTTCTAGTCTAGGAACAAGATCCCAAGTCTGATTCTTCTCTATCTGCATCAATTCTTCTTCCATGGCCTTTATCCAATTCTCATCTTTAAAAGCCTCATCCACGGTTTTAGGTTCAATCTTAGAGATCAGATAGAAATTTACTTGTTCTTCTGTAGCTTTTCTTCTGGTTAAGATCCCTTTCCTCTTATCTCCTATGATTTGATTTTTAGTGTTGGTTTTTTCCCTGACTAGATACTTTCTCCCAGATTTCCCTACAAGGTAGCCATCAGTGATCAACAGGATCTCTGGGCCAGGGGCCAATAGTATAGGAGATAGACTCTATTTTTATCTCCTCTTCTTCTTTAGGCTCTGCAAAACCTAGGGGTGTATTCCCTATTCAACACACATGAGAATATGCTTGTGGGTTGGCTTGGGATGTTGATACAAAGCAGATAAATCCTCCTATATGAAGACCAAAACTGTGGGATAAGTGCAAAGGGGCTAGCTTTGGGCTTATGTTCAGTTGTGAATCACAGGATCTTGGTCCTAAACTACTTCTAAGGTCCTAATGGTTGTTTTGGAAGTATGAATTTGATTTTATATGTTTGGATACAAAACTATGACCTGGTATGTAACCTCAACACAGAGCTAGATTGGTGCCTATCTAAGGCTTGGAGTCAGTAGACATACACTTGTGAATGATCAGCATGAACACATTAAAACTAGATTTCAAGGGGGTGTTGTAGTATCTACCTTACAGATACCTCCCAATACAGAGTGTTAAGTTATCTCTACTTATGGTATCCCTATTGCAGTATATCCTTCCCAACACTTAATCTGAAAACACTTTAATCTACCCCTTGAGCAGAAGTTGAAAGATCAAGCATTCAATACAGGAATTCTATATTTTAGAATACTAGACACCCCTTAGATATCTAGATCCAGAAGAAAGACACATGCAATACTGGAGACAGAATTAACAAAACACATGCAAATACAGCATTACTCATATAAAATCAATCATGAAATTAGTAGATTCATGCATGAGACATACAACAAGAGATACATAAACTCACAAGGTCACCTGCACAGAGCAACCAGAACCAGATGTATCTTATTACAGAGCTAGATATGTCCAGTTTTCAACAACATCAAATGAGCAACACAACCTGCTATATATAACAGGAAGGTCCTTAGCATCAATTACATGGCAAAAGTCAAAATTCACTAGATATAACTCATTGAGAAAATGGTGCTCAAACATTCAATGCAGTAGGTGGGAGAGGAGACAAGGGAAGGCTCTCGAGCCTTGTACCACCGCCCGTGGATGTACATCCTCAGTCAGGTACTAAATCCATCCACGCCATCGCCCATACCCTATAACATCCGCCATTAATGTCCACCTACCCGCAGCCTTGGGAAAAACATCATACTGTGCATCACAAACCTTTCCCGCCAAAATGTATCATCCTAATATTTCAAATCATGCAGGATCTAATTATCCCACATGCACCCCGCGGCAACCTCCTCATCACCTTATATACTAGGTCATGAGCATATATGGTGTCGGTGCTTTTGCTCCTGATGACACTAGCATAAGACCTTCATCATCATCATCCTCCAGCATGATATCCTATTGCTCGAAATATCACCTTGACGTAAGCATCATCATCTGCTAAGCCCACCCTGATAATTCACATCACTCTGATGTGAAATATCACCCCACAGAAAATATCACCCTACGAGAAAGTATCATGCCGTCTGCATCACCAGATAAAATATATCACCCAGATGCTTGAATATCAGCCTGATGACCAACCTTACCTTTGTGTGAGATATCAACCTGATATTCACCTTCATTGGCACAACCTAATGCATCAGAGGAAGATCCTCCTGCTTAACCGATACCAAATGTCTGGCTGATGAACATCCTGATGACGTCACCATCATATCCTGCTGACGTCATCAGCATATCTGCCTCGCGCACCTCCTCATATCCGAATGATGTCATCATCATATTTGCAAATATCGGGGGATCTCCACAAGATGACTAGTGTTAGAAATATGACCCCCCGGACCTTGATGACATCACCATCATATCAGCATCAGGATGATATTCGGAAGATAACCGGATATTTGGAAATATCACCCTGATAGAAATATAGGGGTGCACTACAGCTCCATTGCAGGATCGGGATGATATCCGAATATCACCCGATATTGAAACATGATGACCCTGATGAAATATCTGGTTGATAGAATATCATGATGATGCTGACCACCTCCTAAGAGAAAATGATGCTGATGCAGACGGGCAAATATCGCCCCGATAAAGGAATGACGTCAGCAGCACTGGGCGCTAAAACAAACATGAAGTGATAGAATAACATCAGGATGATCTTAACCAAGATCACCTGATGTTCAAATATGATGACCTTGATGCAAAATGGGCCATACTTAGAACCTTGCATTAACATCATCAGGATGATCTTAGCTAAGATCACCCGATGTTAAAATATCACCCTGTCGAAAGATCATGCAGGCAGAAAATATGATGACCCTCGCAACCAACATCAGGGTGATGTCTGGAAACATGATGATGATGACCTCCTCCTCGAAGAAAATATGATGCTAATGCTGAAACATGCTGAGGAGGTCCATGGACTTAGAATTTTTTGGATTTTTTGGGAAGGTGCCTGCATGTTTAAATGCTTGATACTTGACTGCTCATGCAGGCACCAACATTTAGAATGACCAATTCTTACATATCTTGGAGTTTTGGTAGCACTTACCGGAGCTTGTTCTTCTTCATCTCTGTTGTCTTCATATTGCACCACCTCTAAAACATCTGCATCATTTGACTCATATCCACTTTATTCTGAAGACCTTTCCTTACATTCATCAACTTTAACATTTGCACTTTCAATGATTTTAATCAGCCTCTTATTATAGCACCGGTAGGCCTTGCTCTTTGTGGAATAACCAAGGAAGATTCCTTCATCACATCTACCATCAAACTTGCCTAAATCTTCTTCTCTTTTGATATAACATCTACTACCAAAAAATTTACTTGAACTTTGTTTAGGATATATACTATGGTGTGAATTGCTTCTCTCCAATATGCTTCCGAAAGATGAGATTCCTTCATCATGGTTCTAGCAACTTCTTGAACTGTTCTATTTTTCCTTTCAACAACTATATTTTGTTGTGGAGTTCTGGGCGTAGATAGATGTCTCTTTATTCCATGCTCTTCACAAAAGAAATTGAATTCATTTGATGTGAACTATCCTCCTCTATCAGATCTCAAGCATTTGATTTTCAAATCCATCTCATTTTCAACCATTGCCTTAAATGCTTTCAATTTATCTAAAGCTTCAGCTTTCTCTTTCAAAAAGGTGACCCAATTTATTCTAGAATAATCATCAATGACTAGCATGAAATACCTGTCACCTTGCAAACTTCTTACTCTGGTAGGTCCACACAAATCTGTATGCACTAGCTCAAGTAGTCCTCCAACTGATTGATCCTTGCTTTTGAAACTTGTTCTTGTCTGTTTCCCAAATTGGCACTCCTTGCAAACCAGATTAGCAGGGTTCACAAGCTTAGGCAAATCTCTAAAAATTTGTACAATACTTATCTTCATAATATTATCAAAATTTATGTGACAACCTTCTATGCCATAACCAACTCTCATCAATTTGAGTCAACATGCAGTAGTTCTTAGTTCCTTTCAAGTGATAGATATTACCTCTGGTCTTCTTACCAGTTGCAATGATTGTTCCAAAGCTTTCCCTGATCTTACATCCATTGTCCTTGAAGCTTAAGTCATAGCCCTTGTCACACATCTAACCCACACTCAGAAGATTGTGCTTTAATCCTTTCACATACAAGACATCTTCAGTATTATGCTTGTCATCAAAAGAAATAGATCCTTTTCCACAAATCCTACTAGCTGTATCATCTCCAAACCTAACCAGTCCACCATCATATTTTTCCAAACTTACAAACTTACTTTTGTCACTAGTCATGTGGTGAGAGCAACCACTATCAATAACCCATTCATCTTTGTCCTTAATGACCTGAGCATCCAAAGCACTTTCCATTGGTTTTTCTTCCTTCATACAGCTAGAAGAATTAGTAGACACAAGATCTTCCTTAATAGTAATGAACAAGAATTCATTTACAGTTGGATTAGCATTATTTGGTTCACCATTATCTAATACTCCTTCATCATCATCAAAATCTTCAACATAATAACACTTATTTTGGGTCCTAGGCCTGTTCTCATATCTTCTTCTATTTCTTTCAAGTCTTTAAGGACATCTGGAAGCAAAATGACCTACTTTACCATAGGAAAAACATTTGAAAGGTAATTTTCCTTTATACTTACTAGATCCTCTTTGCAACGTGTCCACAAAGTTTGCTTCAACTTCATCTATCTCGTCATAAGATTCTACCTTATACTTTTCTGACCTGGAAGTACTTTCAGGAGTACTGGCTTTGATGGCAGTCTCAACTTTTGGTAGAGCATCATCTAACTCCCTAATTTCAAAAGTAGTAAGCCTACAAAGCAACTGATCCATGTTAACTTTTTTTACTTACATGAATTCTTCAATCGCGGCTACCTTGTGACAGTAGGACTTGGGTAGAGATCTGAGTATTTTCATGACAATTTCATTTTCTTCAAGAGTTCATATTTCACTTTCAAACTTTGTAACTTGGCTTCCTTCACAGACTCAACTCCTTCATATAGATTTTTCAACTTTTCCCATACCTTATTTGCAGTTTCATGATCAACCACTTTCGTCAGTATTGAGTTGGTTAAGGAGCTTAGTAGAGCATCCTTCGCCTTGATATCTATCTCATATTCTTTGATTTCATCTTCAGTCATCACACCATTTTGAGGTATGGTGGATTCTGTTTCTGCAGCTTTCCAAACTTTAGCACTAAGAGAAAGAAGATGGCTTTTCATCCGAGCCTTCCAAAGAACATAATTAGTTCCATCAAAATGTGGTGCTTCCTTCTTGTATGACATTTTGGATCTTCCTCAAGTTGTTAAACTTTCTTTAGATGAACCTAGATCTGATACCAATTTTTGATATGCATCGGACAACTAAGAGGGGGGTGAATCAGTTATCACAAAAACTTAAACACTTTCTGCCATTAAACATTCATCACTTATCCACAATTATTATGATTTAACAATGAGTGCATGAAATCAAAAACTTAACCACAGATACAACATCAAACACAAGAGACACCATATTTATGTGGAAAACCCCAAGGTGGGAAAAAACCACAGAGAGGATTAACTCTCAATATATATTGCAATATTGAAATAGTGATGTTCAAGCTTGGTCATCCCATGGGCCTAAACATAGTAGCTCACTGCCATGAAGAACAACTAGGTCTAGCAGACTCACTGCCTCAACCCTAAACCTAGCAAGATTACAATAAGGGTTGTTAAACCCTGAGGGCTGTCAAACCCTACTGGTGGCTTACTATCAGACTCACTGCCAATATCAACACTTTTCTATATTGTGAATAAACAATTCCTTAGCTCTGCTCTTCCCCTGCTCTACTCCTTTGCTCTACTCTTCCTCTTCTTTCCTCTACCTCTTCTCCACTTTGCCTTTGGACCTGTCTTAATATCTTGTCATTTTTTCTCAAGGACACCTTTTCCATGACTCAACTACAAGTATTTATACACTACATCAACCTTAGAATGATCAACAAGGTCGACATCAACCATTGGAACAATCTCCAAGGTCGGTATTATAAAATGTGGATCATGCCATCCCTTAGTTGGGACTCAAACACGATCTTCCATGCCACAAAATTCTTCCTCAATCTTTTAGAGATCTCCACAATCACTGGGATCAACCAAGTCAGCCAAGACTGGTTACACACTATGTTAACTGGAACAATCTTCACACATCATCTCAATTTCTTAATGTGGACCAAAGTCCAAATAGGAACATGATTAGGAGACATCCACAAGCACGCTATAATCATCAGGAGCAACTACATGAACCTTAACCACTTTATCCATAGGAAGCTTCTCACTAGAACACATGAACTTCACTGTCTTCAACTGTCATAAAAGAAAGATAGCTTGTGGACCACCAAACCATGAACAATTGTAACTGTAGGAACTTATCATCATCCCAGACTTCTCTCTAGAACCATAGAGTAAAATACTTTATTGTGGAGGAATGCCGAGCCAAATATTGTCTTCCTATATCAACTGAACTTACAAAAAAAGCAGGTTTCACTCTGGTGATCATTACTCACTCAAATCTTCATGTGGATGGCTCTGACCCGAAATGTAAAATTTTCAAACATACCTCTAACTTACTTCCAATCTACAGACCACAATCTTCAAGAAGGAATAAATGTGGACCAGTTTACCAGACTGTTCTTCAGCATACAACTCACTGTCTATAATGCACTTCTTTGTAACTCACTTGTTTCTTTCAGAGAGGCTAATTTTATCAATATCCTCAACATACAATTCTTCTAAACAAGTAATAGAATAAGATACAGTTGACACCAATGACAACAAGAATGTGTTGACATCAATGACAACACCGATTAGGCACATACTTGCAACAGCATCCATATGGTGGATGAATAAGAAAATGAAGTTAGGCTTGAGGTCTACGAGTTTAACCTAGGATAGGTTTGTGGAACTCTTTAGGCAAAGATGGTTGCCTCAACTATATTATGACCAAAATCTTATAGATTTTTAGAATCTAAATTAGGGTGATTTAACTGTGAATGAATATTGGGAAAATTTCACTTCCCTACTCAAGTATGTTCTGCAATATCAATAGGATGAAAGGTTTTGCATCCAAAAGTTTATTATGGGATTGAACACCCAGATTGGGGGAGAAGTTGATGTACATGGCCCCACCTCAATGGACTAGGTTTATTAAAAAGCTATTAAACATGAACAAAAATTGAAAGCTATGTCTGCTTATAGGGAAAGGAATCAAAAAAGGAATAACTAGTCTCAAACCTCCCAATCCTCTATGAAAAAAGGGTATAAAGCAGGACTTTTCAGAGAAAAATGATAAAGGGTCCAAGAATAAGCAGAATGAATCCAGGGGGGAAAATAAGGGCAATAATGACTCCATGAAAAATGAAGATAATTCTGGGAAGCCTCATGAGAGGTGAGGGCACATGGGAGGATGTTATACATGTGGCAGAGATCATTATGCCAACCAGTGTCCTAAAAAGACGCAAGGAACACAGCCACGAGGAAATCCTTTACCCTCTCAATAGGTGGCATTCCAACAACACATACATGCAGCCCTAGATAATAGGCAAGTTGAATATCAAATCACTCCCATTGAAGCTATAAGTATTTTATTTGGTTTCCCAATTATAGATTTGATAGATACTAGTGCTACAAAAAATTTTGGTTTCCCAAAAGTTTTAAATAAAATTTTGAGAAAAGCTGGATTCATGGAAAACACTTGGTCAATCGAATATGCAAATCAGACCAAAGCTTAGGTAGAGTAATGCTTATTTGAGGCTACGGTTGAACTTCCAAGTTTATCCACTGAGGTAAACCTTTATGTAGCCCCATTAGGCTCATATGATGTTATCCTTGGGATAATCTAGTTATGCAGACACCGGGCTAAGGTGGATTGTTATGCCAAAACAATAGAATGTCTAGATGACCTAGAGAACAAAGTTTTTCTACAAGAGAACTACAACATCTCATCCCATAATGTTCAAAAATTTAACATAAACATTCATCTTAGTTAAGAGATTAGTTGACAACATGATTATCTAGATCAAAGTTAAATAATAATGATTCATCATCATTTAAAAAACTAAGCATGCTATTCTAAACAGAATATAACAAAGCTTACAATTACAATAATCAATTACATATCCTTAGTGAATATATTTCACTATGAATGTACAAGTTATGCTCAAGGCATCATATATCAAATTATATATTACAATTGACCATCAAGTCATAAAATGAAAAACACTGTATCTAGAACATATGACATCTGTCTTCATAAGCCTTAGCTTGTCTCATGCTTAGGAAGGAGAGCATCATCCCGATGCTTTTCCACCAACCATGGACCTGTGGTCCCCCACTCAACTTCCTAACTGGAAGTGGCCCTACCCTTCATAGAAGGGTTCGATATTAGGAACCATTAGGTTATCCATCTGTGTATCTGGTGTTGTGTCTTTCATAATGCCTCTCAGTCACACAACTATAGATCCACTCTAACTATGTATGACACTACTGGAGACACAATGCCATCTAGAGCACTGTGGACAAACAATGCATGCTGAGATGGATGCATTACTTTGGTCAAATATTTACATACATAAATGTTATGAATTGAACATTGTCGTATGTCCACCACCTTGACTCGACTTATAAGCTATCATGTCCTATAGTTTCATAAATCGACCTTTCTTAGGCTAGAACAATAATTTCAAAATGTCTTAGTCCCTTCCTTGGACATTCAACTTCTGTCTTGATAGCCTATCTAAAGGTTCTAGTTGTTCATGCAATTGGGATTTACTGACTCCACGTCACTTTGTCCCACACTTGGTTACAGAAATAAAAAGGTTCTATCATGTTCTCCACATTTTCTTTACTGGTGAGGAGTTTACTTCAACTCAGGTTTTACCTTTAAGTCAACAAGTGAACTTATAAAGACTCATAAAGTTGATTTCCTTTAACTAGGTTCTTTCTCAAGAGACCTTCTTGACTCCAAATTCTTAAAGAAGAAACTTAGCCATTCGAAAAGAGGAATTCATGTACTATTACGTAACATATTATATCGATATGACTCAACACATAGGAGTCCAAAGATAATAACATGACCATATGAGACTTCTCATTACCATAAGAAACATTATATTACCCAAGTACATTACATGCATAAAGGACTCATTGCATGTAGTCGATGTTTGCATCTTTCACTTTGAGGTAATAGTGTTAATAATAGTAACAATGGTTTCAAAAGATAGTTTTTCATCAAAACTGAACCAACCATTATCATAATAGGGTTCGTCATCTACCTGCTATCATAAGCAAGGTTCTAATTATTGAGTGCATGACTCTAGACTCTCAGCTATCATAGCTATTTAAAATGTAGTAGCCCTTTCGAGCTTTATAGTTTAAAACAAAGACTTTTAAGCTTCGCGGCTACCATCTAAGCATTAAGAAACATTATAACAAGTTCAGGGCTTGAAATCCATTTTTAAAAAATGATAACCCTATCGAGTTTTAATGTAGTGTTCAATGATAACATTTATCCCATTGACACTATCATCATACGATGACATAACAAATAAAAGTTTTAAGCAGAGTTTAGTTCTCTGTCTAACAGTGCACTAAGAGTTTCATGTTTACATTCCGCATATGATAACTACTCAAGTGGACAAAGTTTATATGTATACATAGTAGTACACTTACAAACATAGCAATGATAAAAGAAAACAATTATTTGCCTTCTTAATACATAGCAAACAAATAAGACTTTATTACAGCTTGGTAAGCTGCAGAATAGCATTGCATTCCTGAACCTGTCGACACCGTCGACTCTTTCTCTCAAATGCATGATTGAAGACTTATAATAATAAGTAAAGATATTAGATATAGAATATAGAGCTTTAGTTTATACCTGAACTGGTGTTTTCTTGAATATAATGTCTAACTCAAGGTTTACACAGTTCTTAGCTCAGCTTTCTTATTGTAACCATTGTATCCCTGCATGAAGAAAACTATCTATATCTCTCCTTCGAGAATCGTATCTCCCAGAAACACACACCAGAGACAACTTACAAAACCATACTTTCCAAGAAGAAAAACAAGAGAGTCAAGACTCTTTCTTTCCAATTGGTAATAACTGATTCCTTATGCATGCATGCAAGAATAGGGTTATCTTTCCTATGTTTTGGCTTGCCACCTTCTCATCATTCGATTTGTTTGCAAGGATAAAGGCATGAAAATAGGGTTTTCTTGGCTGCCACCCTCCTTCCCACTCTTCATGGGTGACGACTGGCTGAGTATCCCCACCAACTTATAACCACATTAAATAAAGTGATGATATGATTATTAATCATATTCGATCTCATAAACAAAATTCAACCAAATGAATTAGGTATATAGATATACTCACACACCCTTATCTAAGGGTTAAGGGATATACATAAGTATTAATAATATCAACACCATTAGTTAGGGTCGCATACTTACGATGCAACTATGGGGTCGAGCATTGCTCCTCTAGAAAGCATTATTCACCCCAAAACATAGATAATCAAATAAACATAGACACTAAACAAAATGCAGAAAAAGAGCATGGGATCAAAGGGAACCTAGCAACTTTGCCGAAATAACCAAACAACTCAACATGATGTCCTTACGACCAACACCTTTTTGACAATTCAAAATAAGGATGTTGAGTAAAGTCTAATTGACCAATCGAGAGAAAGAATGTGACTCACCCTAATAGCGAGAGTTCAATGGACAAAGTCTGATACTTAGATGACTATTTAACCCCTTTTCCTGACATCTAATTCTCCTCCAGGATGATACTCTCCTTCCTTCTTCGAAGGACGTTGCATTTTCCTATTCACACTCAAAAACATAAAACCACGATTAGCGCATCATCATCTATTTCACAATTCAAATTAACTAAATATTTGTATGAACAAATAATTTCATAACTAACTATCATCAATCATTAACCTCATAATGTGAGGCCGATCATTTTACCTCCCTTATTTTGATCAATTATGCTATTTTGTGATGACATTATAAGACCTTCAGTGACTATGGTTTTATTATGCAGACTTGTTTTTTTTATCTCCTAATTATGATAGGACTTTGATTTGACATATGTGATTTGATTCAATCATAGTGGATGATATTTTGTGATTTGACACATGAGATATATTAGATGATATTTCGTGATGAGTTTCTAATTAATTATGTGATTTTGACTATTTGACATATGATTTAAAATGCAGTTTAAATTAGAGTTATGTATTGATGATTATTGATGTATTCGAATTGCGTGAATTTAATTCCAGTTGCTTCGACTATGATTTCCATGATATGACTGACACTTGATCGAGATATGTAGGTTTCACATTCCCTAGCCATGGGAAAATCGGAGGTAGAATTCACACTATGTTATCCCCTATAAACTGATCCATTCCCAAGAGGGATAACGATCATGTTTGAATTTGAATGATGATTTAATTACTTGATTTAATTTGGTTATTTTGGCCTTAGTACCCTTGTCTATTTATTTAATAATGAGTGTTGTATAATTTTACTTGATTTACACCACTTTGTATTTATTTTATTTTGAGGCCATTTAAATGTGATTTTTAACCCCCTTTGTGAACCCTAGAGTCCCAAAAACTACCCCAGGTGGTTACCCTTTAGTCTAGGGTCAACCTGGACTATCTAACCCTAGATTTGACTCAGGTTTGGTCACTCTAAAACTTGGTTTGGTAAAAGTGACGAAAATTTGAAATGAGGGAAGTGGGAGATGAGTCATGCCTTGGGAAAGACTCATCTCCCTTCCCAAAGTTTGGGAACCCTTTCCCAAGGAAGACTTGGGAGGTCTCCAAGACTCCCAAGTGTGTGGGAGCTTCCCCCAAGACTCTCACACATGTGTGAGAGCATCTTGGAGGAAGATGGCTCCTTGAGAGAATAGGAGGATGCCATATGGCATCCCTTATCCTCTTGAGGGTGTGAGTGGGTTTGCCACCTCAACACTTGTCCTCTCACACATGTGTGAGAGCACAAGTGGATAAGGTGAGGATTGAGAGGGAATGAGAGGATGACACTTGTCATCCTCACACTTCCTCTCCTAGGCAAGTGGCATGGGAGGACGAAGGAGAAGGTGACAAGTGTCACCTTCTCATTCCTCAAGGCCAAATTCATGGCCTATATTATCTCCTCTTGTTGAGGAGTGTGGGGTTCTTGAATTTCATTCTTTTTGCTATTTTTTTGGAGGAGTTTGGGAGTTAGAGGCTTGGCTTGAAGGATTGGAAGGCTTGGGAAGGCTTGGAGCTCTTCACCAACTTGCTTCCATTATAAGGGCTTTGAAGGTAGGCCTTTAAACTTGTTTTCTCACCCTTGCTATTTAGTGTATTGTGATAAAGTTTTGCTTGTTTTGCTGTTTTGCATTGTGTTGTTGGGATGGGAGTATGGTGAGAGCACCTCCAATGGAGATAATGCTCAACTTGTTATGGGTAGGGGAAAGGAACCTTCTTGAGGTCTCTCCCACTTTATGTATTTATGCCTTGAGGGCTTTTATTGTGGAGAAGTTTATTGAATGGCAAGAGTGCCATGGAGATTATTGTGATTTGATTTGTGAAGAGTGGTACCTTGGGAGATTTTATTTGGCTTGAGGCCATGAGCATGATATTTTATCTTTTGGGAGCCCTCTTAAGTTGAGGGGTCCATTCCCTACCCTCAACAACTCATTTGTATGAGTTGAGTTTTGTGTTAAACCTATGGGTTGTTTTTGTGTTGTTGGGTTTGATTTTGGTTGTGGAATGTTCTTCACCTGTGTGAATCCCTACCTCCCTAGCTCGGGGGTGACCCTCTTGCGGGTCTACGGTAGGGAGGAGAGCTTTTCGTAGTGGCTGCTTTTGTTGTCTTGTTGTTGTGTTTTAGTTGTAGGTTTATTAATTGAAGAGATGGAGTGGTTGGAGCTTATGTTGGTGTTCTTTTAGTCTCCCTAGTTGGCTATTGTAGCCATGGCCATTTGGGCCTCATTGTATCTTATTTGGCAAATGTTGCTATGGTTCAAGCCATGGAGTTAGCTGTGTTGGTTAATGAAATGTAAACAGTTAGTTAATTTATTTAATACTATTCACTTTTTTTAAGCTATGAAAATTGTAAAATATTGAGAAGTTGTAATTACTTTGGTTGTCTCTATTATTTCCAAAAAAAAAAAAAAGTATGCATATGCTATAATGTTGTTGTTTAGCTCTTGTTGTGAATAGGAGAAAATAAATATATATCTTTTGTTTGATTATTGTAGTAAAAAAAAAAATACGAGTGATCTTTACTACATACTAATGCTACCAAACAAGAGAAAGTTTAGTACAGCTATCTGTATTTTACTTGGAGGATGTTTTAATTACTGTTGTTTTAGAAGAAATATTTATTAGTTGTTGTTTGAAAGAAAAAAGAAGTTATGAAATTAAAACCCTGGTTGCTGTGATGTGGAGGAAACTGTTAGAATTTTATACGAATAGCATTGTTCTATTCTAAAGTTGCAAAAAAAAGGAAAAAAAATACAAAAAAAGGGGCATGCTTATGTATAATCTGCTCATATAGTTTTCAAAAGGAAAGTCAATGTTGAGGCAATTGTTTGGGGCAGTGAAATAAATGGTAAAAGAAAATATATACTCAATCCTATTCAGTGCATTTTGTTATTATATTTTGCTATGTATGCATACAGAAAATTAGAATTAGTATTCAGGGAACTTATTGACCATTGCACTAAATAAATATGTATATATATACTTATATATATATATATATATATATATATATATGAAAAAATATATATAAATATACATATATATATATGTATTGGTGCATACCATCATTTTGGGTATTTTAAAACAAACTGTAATAACTCTTAAAAATAGTGTATATACCTATGTGGATATACATATATACACACTATCTATATATTTATATATATTGAAGGTGTTAGATTAGAAAATATTGCAAACAATGCTGAGATCGAATATTGTAAGGGCGGGCTGTGCAAATGCAGTTTTATTTTTGTATTGAATATACAAAAGGAAAAAAAAAATACTGGAGGGACTGTGGTAGCGCCCACAGTCCCTTAAGATTCAAAGGGGGGGTGTGGGTGGAGGCACCACCTCCCCCACACCCCAACACCCCTTCCACACTGCTTACCCCCCTGCAGCACCCATGGTGGCCTTCGCAGGCCCTAAACCTCATAGCACCCTTTACCCCCATCACTATTTCCGTGGCCTCTGCGTGCCTTGATCTAGCCACGACCCCCTCCTTATCCTCTACGCTTCCTTCCCCATTGGAACTCCCACGCCAAACTCCACTCCCTGGTGCTCTGTCACCATGCCTCAGCAGGACTCCACGCCCCCAACTCCCATGCATCCCACAGTCCTCCGTCCTCTGCACCACAGCTACCCCCTTCAGCCACTTCAGCGGTGCCTCAACTTAGTACCTTCACCGCCGTTTGGCACTCCACCTCTCCCATACTCTGCAACATTTATCTCACTCTTGCTCTTTCATGGCCTCCAAGGTACTATCTAACCCTAAGCCTGCAATAGGGTGAAACAAAACACAAACTATGATAAAACAAAACCAAAGCAAAAGAGAATGAGTAATATGAGGATTAGGGTTTCTTTTAGAAGACAATTTTAGATGGTAATAGGGCTTTTCTTATTTTATTTGTGAGAATAATTAGTTAAGGGGGATTTTAGTTTTTTTTTAGGAGATAATTTTAATATCTCCTTTTGCCCTTTTGTTTTTACTTTGATTTGGAATTCCTTTTATTTTGCTTGAAGTTTATTTGAAGGTTGGCAATTTATCCCTTAACCTTGTGTATTTGATTTTCATTTGGGAAACTAATTTTATTTCTTTGGGAGGAATTTTTACATTGTTATTATAATCGGTTTTATTACTATTATTTTACAGGTTTATTACTATTATTTTACGGGGAGGGTTATTTAAACCCTCCTCCCTCATCCATTAAATTTTTGAGTGAGATATTAAACATAATGCCAAAATTATGTTTAATGACGAACTCAGTTTTTTGGTTAAATTTAACCAACGTCTTGTCATTTATTTTAATTCTAATTGTTATTTTGTGTCTTTTTGAATTCATTCTCAAGTCTTAATTTAACTTATTCTTAAATTCTATTTAATCCCTTCTTGATGTTTTATTTCCAAAATTTATATGGCATTTATCGAAAATGCATTATGCTGTCAGAATTTTGCTAGATTTTTAGGGTTAGTTTTATGTGATGTTTTATTTATGTCATTCCATCATTCCACTTGAATCATGTGCCATCTTACCATATGAATTAATTGCTTTACAATCTGAGTTGAGATAGGGTTCGATGCTGACAAGATCACCTTCACCTAGGAAACTTAGGGTTCAGATTAAATCAGTCTAACCCTAGAAGTGACACCCTACATGTCGCATACCCCCTAGACGACCTTCACATTTGCGTTTATGTTGTCATGCTTACGCCTTAGGCGTGATGCCACTGAGCACGCAGACACATGCGAGGGGGCTCCTAGGGACAAGTACAAAAGTTTTTCATAGTTTGTGTTATGACCACATGGCAAATGTGGACATGACACGTGTTTGTGTGTCGTGACCGCATGGGAAATGCGAGCATGACATTTGGTATCAGAGCCTAAGTTTAAACACTGGGCTTTTTAGGGCACATTATTATTTCCACAACTTAGACTAATTTGTGGTTACCTCATTTTTGTAGGATGCCTCCCTGACGAGTACGGCAAGCACGGTCCCGCCGCACTCCATCCCCCGAGGTTCACAATGATTCTACAGCTGAGATTTAGGCACAACCAGTCCCACAGATATCGCAAGCACCACCAGCCATACTAGATATTGGGCCGTAGATTTTGTATGCCTTACAGGCAGTTCTATATAGGCTCCCACCAAGTATAGTTGAGCCACGCATAGAGCCATGTGTCGTGCCCTGCGAGGATCCTCAAGAGGAGCCACGCATGGAGCCATGAGCTGAGTCCCGTGTCAAGCCACGTGTGGAGCCCCACGTAGAGCCATGAGAGGCACCATGTGTGGAGCCTTATGTCGAGTTGCCAGAGACAGAGGAGGTTGGTTTGGCTGACAGGGCCCGTAGCAGGAGTCCTTCACGTCATGCTAGATATGACGAGGCAGTACGGGTAGAGCACTTTGGTCACAGGCCTTATGACTACTATACAGATGAGCCTATCAGGAGACCTAGAGATAGAGGAGACCCCATTAGGGATATATTGAGGTTAAACCCTCCTACATTCATCAGGACTACAGAGGGAGCCGAGGAAAAGGCCTGGCTTATCAGTTTAGATAGATGCTTCATGTTGCATCCTTACGAGGGCAAGACGAAGACCCATGTGGTAGTACACTTGTTGCGAGATGTAGCAGCTACCTGGTGGCACACTGAGGAGTGCAAGCGTCACCTTTCTTTAGCTACCCTCACATGGGAGACCTTCGTTGAGCACTTCAATGCATGTTACTTATCAGACCATTACAAGCAGCGTCGTATAGACGAGTTCCATGACCTACAACAGAGGGGTCTTACAGTGGCTTAGTATGAGGGTAGGTTTACAAAGTTATCCAGATATGCAAAATATCTCCATGATGAGAAACTCCTAGTGCATAAGTTTATCAGAGGACTGAACCATAGTATAGCAGGGCCTGTTCGGATGGCAAACCCCCAGAATTTGAGTGATGCTGCCGAGAAGGCATACATCGCTGAGGAGATTCAGGGATGAGGGTAGGTTTCATGCCTTTAGTTTTAGGATCGAGGACAGCAGCAACATCAGCAGAGTTTCTGTAGACCATCACAGCCACCTCATAGGGGAGGATTCAGTACCACACCCTTACCTCCTAGGCCTCCACAGTAGCAGTAGCCGCAGCAGCAAAGAGCTAGGACACAATAGAGGTCACATGGGGGACATAATAGAGGTTAGCAGCAGCAGGGCCAGCGCAGAGATCAGAGGCAGCAGGGACCACCTGCGGGACCCGTGAGGTCACAACAGTCTTATAGGGGCTCACAGGGGTCTACTGGTAGATCAAGGCAGCAGCAGTCGAGTAGGACTCAGACTAGATAGGTACAGGCTAGGGGCCCTTGTTATGTTTGTGGTGGACCTAGAAACCTAGCTAGAGAGTGTCCACAGGGTTTTACAACAGAAGGACATCCTCGTGCAAGAGGATTCAAGCAAATTGTTGGTGATGTGGGTAGATCCCACCGTATGTTCACGGCGGTTGATAACCACCAGGCTGATTTTCAGGCATCAGTGATTGAGACATTAGGTATGATTAGGGGTAACCCCATTTCTATTCCCCTTGATTCTAGTGCTACTGATTCATTCATATCTCCATCGTTAGTGGAATGTTGTAGGCTAGTGGCCTCTAGGCAGGGTGATAGGTGGGTGGTTGAGTTGGCCTGTGGGGCCAAGTTGACAGTAGATGCCTTAGTCCATGACTGTGAGATTACTTTGGGACCCTTTACCACAGTTTGTGACCTTAGAGTCATGACACTAGGAACTTATGATGTGGTGTTGAGCATGGATTGGCTTGCGGCTCATCGAGCCAAGCTAGATTATCGCCAAAAGATGATTAGCTATTTAGACGATCATAGTACTTCAATGGAGATTGTGGGCATGCAGAAGCCCACCGCAGTGCGTATGATATATGCTCAATAGCTTAAGCACTGCATGCGGAAGGGATGTCAGATGTTCGCCATCACAGTGAGTGACAGATCAAATGATGAGCCAGAGGCATCTTTGGATGATCATCCCATCCTTAGAGAGTTTGCCGATGTGTTTCTAGCAGAGTTACCAGGGATGCCACCCCGATGTGAGGTAGACTCACATAGACTTAGTGCCGGGTGCTGAGCCAGTGTCTCGTGCACCCTACAGGATGACCACACATGAGCTCACTGAGATCAAATTGTAGTTGGAGGACTTGCTCGAGAAGGGGCACATCTGACTGAGCGTATCACCTTGGGGTGCTCCTGTCATCTTCGTGAAGAAGAAGGATGGGTCTCTTCATTTGTGCATGGACTACAGGCAATTGAATAAGGTGATGATGAAGAACTGTTATCCTTTGCCCAGGATCGACGATCTTTTTGATCAAATGCAGGGAGCTAAGGTGTTCTCTAAGATAGACCTGAAGTTCAGGTATCATCAGCTATGTATCACAGAGGCGGATATCCATAAGACCACCTTTCAGACTCATTATCGCCACTATGAGTTCACAGTGGTTCCCTTCGGCTTAAGGAACGCCCCTGCAGTGTTCATGAGTCTCATGAATGGGGTGTTCCATACCTATTTGGATCGGTTCATGATCATTTTCCTTGATGACATTTTGATCTATTCACGGACCGAGGAGGAGCATGAGGAGCACCTTCATCAGGTTCTACAGTGTTTGCGAGAGCATAATCTTTATGGGAACTTGGTGAAGTGTGCATTTTTCAGGATAGAGGTTTAGTATTTGGGGCATATCCTATCTGGTGATGGAATCTTAGTACATCCATCGACGATCAGGGCTATCAGGGATTGGCTAGTACCCACTAGTGTGACAGAGGTCAGAAGTTTTATGGGGTTAGCTAGTTATTACCATCACTTTGTTAAGGGTTTTTCTCAGATTGCGCACCCCATCACTTCCCTTTAGCGGAAAGGGAAGAGCTTCCTATGGATTGAGCAATGTGAGAGGGCCTTTAGGGTCCTCAAGGAGTGTCTTACCAGTGCTCCTATTCTAGCAGTTCCTAATCCTATAGCAGATTTTATGGTTTGCATGGATGCATCACTTGAGGGATTGGGAGCCATACTTTTGCAGGGTGGTAGAGCGATTACGTATGAGTCACAAATGCTCAAGACCCATGAGCTAAACTACCCCACGCATGACTTGGAGTTAGCAGCAGTAGTTCATGCTCTAGTTCATTGGAGACATTTCTTGTTGGGTCATCGCTTTGAGCTCCATTCTGATCACCATAGCCTTCAGTACATCTTTACATAGCTGAATTTGAACGCCTGTCAATGGCGTTGGATGGAGTTCCTCTACAAGTATGACTTTGATGTCCACTACATCAAAGGGAAGGAGAACGCAGTTGCTAACGCATTGAGTCGGAGGTGCCACGAGCTCTTGACCCTGACTCTGAGTGTGGACTTGAGAGGTCGTATTATTCAACATCTACCAGAGGATGAGTGGTTTCTTGAGGTAAAGCAAGAGATCAGTTCACAGAGGGTCCTCATGGGCAAGTACGTAGGGTATTCACTTGAGGCAGATGGTTTACTTCATCATCGACAGTGCATCTATGTACCCCGCGTAGGCGACCTACGTACCGTAGTGTTATCAGAGGCTCACAGAGCACCATATGCAGCACATCTGAGGGTGAAGAAGATGTATGCCGATCTTCGACAGCTGTACCATTGGGCAGGTATGAGACATGACATAACAAAGCTTGTTGCTCGATGCCTTGAGTGCTAGAGGGTCAAGGCTAAGCATCAGCATCTAGCAGGTCTTCTATACCCACATGACATACTTGAGTGGAAATGGGACACCATTTCCATGGATTTCATTGTTGGTCTTCCTATGTCTTCATGTCACCATGATGCCATCATAGTGACAGTTGACAAGTTGACCAAAGTAGCACATTTCTCACCTGTACGCATGACGTACAATGCGCCAGCAGTGGCGAGAGTATTCTTAGATGATATTGTGAGATTACATGGAGTACCTTGCCACATTATTTCAGATAGAGATCCAGTTTTCACTTTAGCATTCTGGAGAGCCTTGCAGCAGGCATTGGGCACATAGCTCAACTTTAGCTCCGCTTATCATCCCGAGACAGATGGACAGACAAAGCGGGTGAATCAGGTGTTGGAGGACATGCTTCGGATGTATGTTATGGACCATCAGTTTAGGTGGGGGGAGTATCTGTATCTGGTCGAGTTTACCTACAATAATGGGTATCACAGCTCATTGGGTATGCCTCCCTTTCAGGCTTTATACGGCAGACCTTGCAGGACACCATTGAGTTGGGATCGGATAGAGGACAGAGTTGCCATTGGTTTGGAGTTAGTACAGGATATGGAGCAGCAGGTCACATTGATTAGACAGAGATTACAGGAGGCACAAGATAGGCAGAAGAAGTATGCCGATGCTAAGAGGATTGATCGAAGCTTCTCAGTGGGTGACAGAGTATTCCCTAGAGTGCGGCCACACAAGAGTCCAATAGATTATGGAAAGGGCTCTAAGCTTGCACCTCAGTTTGTAGGACCTTTTGAGATTTTGGAGTGGATAGGACCAATTGTCTATCATCTAGTGTTGCCACCTAGCCTGTCACGTATCCACAATGTCTTTCATATTTTCGTTTTGAGGCGATATATATTTGATTTATCTCACGTGCTGGACTGGAGTGCTTTACAGGTAGAGGCGGATGGGTAGTTGGCTTTGGAGCCAATTCGCATATTGGCTCATCGGATGCTAGGCCTTTGAGGTCGAGCGCTGGACCAAGTTAGGGTCCAGTGGGATCTATATGATGAGGTCACAGCAACTTGGGAGGATGCAGCTAGTTTGAGGGCACTCTATCCTCACCTTTTTGATGACTTCTAGGAGGAAGTTCAGTCTTAGAGGGGGAGGATGTCAGGCCGATTATTTTACCTCCCTTATTTTGATTGATTATGCGATATTGTGATGACATTATCAGGCCTTGAGTGACTATGGTTTTATTATGCAAACTTGTTTTTTTATCTCCTGATTATGATAGGACTTTGATTTAACATATGTGATTTGATTCAATCATAATGGATGATATTTTGTGATTTGACACATGGGATATAATAGATGATATTTCATGATGAGTTTCTAATTAATTATGTGATGTTGACTATTTGACATATGATTTAAAATGTAGTTTAAATTGGAGTTATGTATTGATGATTATTGATGTATTCGAATTGCGTGAATTTAATTCCAGTTGCTTCGGCTATGATTTCCATGATATGACTGACACTTGATCGAGATGTGCATGTTTCACATTCCCTAGCCATAGGAAAATTGGAGGTAGAATTCACACTATGTTATCCCCTGTAAACCGATCCATTCCCAAGAGGGATAAGGATCACGTTTGAATTTGAATGATGATTTAAGTACTTCATTTAATTTGGTTATTTCGGCCTTAGTACCCTTGTCTATTTATTTAATAATGAGTGTTGTATAATTTTACTTGATTTACACCACTTGGTAATTATTTTATTTTGAGGCCATTTAAATGTGATTTTTAACCCCCTTTGTGAACCCTAGAGTCCCAAAAACTACCCCAAGTGGTTACCCTTGAGTCTAGGGTCAACTTGGACTATCTAACCCTAGATTTGACTCATGTTTGGTCACTCTAAACCTTGGTTTGGTAAAAGTGACGAAAATTTGAAATGAGGGAAGTGGGAGATGAGTCATGCCTTGGGAAAGACTCATCTCCCTTCCCAAAGTTTGGGAACCCTTTCCCAAGGAAGACTTGGGAGGTCTCCAAGACTCCCAAGTGTGTGGGAGCTTCCCCCAAGACTCTCACACATGTGTGAGAGCATCTTGGAGGAAGATGGCTCCTTGAGAGAATAGGAGGTTGCCATATGGCATCCCTTATCCTCTTGAGGGTGTGAGTGGGTTTGCCACCTCACCACTTGTCCTCTCACACATGTGTGAGAGCACAAGTGGATAAGGTGAGGATTGAGAGGGAATGAGAAGATGACACTTGTCATCCTCACACTTCCTCTCCCTTGCAAGTGGCATGGGAGGAGGAAGGAGAAGGTGACAAGTGTCACCTTCTCATTCCTCAAGGCCAAATTCATGGCCTATATTATCTCCTCTTGTTGAGGAGTGTGGGGTTCTTGAATTTCATTCTTTTTGCTATTTTTTTGGAGGAGTTTGGGAGTTAGAGGCTTGGCTTGAAGGATTGGAAGGCTTGGGAAGGCTTGGAGCTCTTCACCAACTTGCTTCCATTATAAGGGCTTTGAAGGTAGGCCTTTAAACTTGTTTTCTAACCCTTGCTATTTAGTGTATTGTGATAAAGTTTTGCTTGTTTTGTTGTTTTGCATTGTGTTGTTGGGATGGGAGTATGGTGAGAGCACCTCCAATGGAGGTAATGCTCAACTTGTTATGGGTAGGGGAAAGGAACCTCCTTGAGGGCTTTTATTGTGGAGAAGTTTATTGAATGGCAAGAGTGCCATGGAGATTATTGTGATTTGATTTGTGAAGAGTGGTACCTTGGGAGATTTTATTTGGCTTGAGGCCATGAGCATGATATTTTATCTTTTGGGAGCCCTTTGAAGTTGAGAGGTCCATTCCCTACCCTCAACAACTCATTTGTATGAGTTGAGTTTTGTGTTAAACCTATGGGCTATTTTTGTGTTGTTGGGTTTGATTTTGGTTTTGGAATGTTCTTCACCTGTGTGAATCCCTACCTCCCTAGCTCGGGGGTGACCCTCTTGTGGGTCTACGGTAGGGAACAGAGCTTTTCGTAGTGGCTGGTTTTGTTGTCTTGTTGTTGTGTTTTAGTTGCAAGTTTATTAATTGAAGAGATGGAGTGGTTGGAGCTTATGTTGGTGTTCTTTTAGTCTCCTTAGTTGGCTGTTGTAGCCATGGCCATTTGGGCCTCATTGTATCCTATTTGGCAAAAGTTGCTATGGTTCAAGCCATGGAGTTGGCTGTGTTGGTTAATGAAATGCAAATAGTTGGTTAATCTATGTAATACTGTTCATTTTTTTTTAAGCTATGAAAATTGTGAAATATTGAGAAGTTGTAATTACTTTGGTTGTCTCTATTATTTCCAAACAAACAAAATAAAAAGAAGTATGCATATGCTATAATGTTGTTGTTTTAGCTCTTGTTGTGAATAGGAGAAAATAAATATATATCCTCTATTTGATTAATGCAATCAAAAAAAAAAAAGTGATCTTTATAACATACTAATGCTACCAAACAAGAGAAAGTTTAGTACAACTATCTTTATTTTACTTGGAGGATGTTTTAATTGTTGTTGTTTTAGTAGAAATATTTATTAGTTGTTGTTTGAAAGAGAAAAGAAGTTGTTATGAAATTAAAACCCTGGTTGCTGTGATGTGGAGGAAACTATTAGAATTTTATACGAATAGCATAGTTCTATTCTAATGTTGCAAAAAAAAATACAAAAAAAAGGGGCATACTTATGTATAAACTGCTCATATAGTTTTCAAAAGGAAAGTCAATGTTGAGGCAATTGTTTGGGGCAGTGAAATAAATGGTAAAAGAAAATATATACTTAGTCCTATTCAATGCATTCTATTATTATATTTTGCTATGTATGCATACAGAAAATTAGAATTAGTATTCAGGGAACTTATTGACCATTGCACTAAATAAATATGTATATATATACTTATATATATATATGAAAAAATATATATATATAAATATACATATATACACATATTGGTGCATACCATCATTCTGGGTATTTTAAAACAAACTGTAATAACTCTTGAAAATAGTGTATATACCTATGTGGATATACATATATACACACTATCTATATATTTATATATATTGAAGGTGTTAGATCAAAAAATATTGCAAACAATGCTGAGATCGAATATTGTAAGGGCAGGCTGTGTAAATATAGTTTTATTTTTGTATTGAATATACAAAAGGAAAAAAAAATACTGGAGGGACTGTGGCAGCACCCACAGTCCCTTAAGATTCAAAGGGGGGGTGTGGGGGAGGCGGTGCCTCCACCCACACCCAAACACCCCTTCCACACTGCTTACCCCCCCGTAGCACCCACGGTGGCCTCCATAGGCCCTAAACCTCGCAGCACCCTTTACCCCCATCACTACCTTCATGGCCTCCGCGGGCCTTGATCCAGCCACGACCCCCTCCTTACCCTCTGCGCTTCCTTCCCTGTTGGAACTCCCGCGCCAAACTCCACTCCCCAGTGCTCCGTCACCATGCCTCAGCAGGACTCCACGCTACCAACTCCCACGCGGCCCACAGTCCTCCGTTCTTTGCACCACCATTGCCCCCTTTAGCCACTTCAGCGCCACCTCAACTCAGTACCTTCACCGTTGTTTAGCTCTCCACCTCTCCCATACTCTGCAACATTTATCTCACTCTTACTCTTTCATGGCCTCCAAGGTACTATCTAACCCTAAGCCTGTAATAGGGTGAAACAAAACACAAACTATGATAAAACAAAACCAAAGCAAAAGAGAATGAGTAATATGAGGATTATGGTTTCTTTTAGAAGACAATTTTAGATGGTAATAGGGCTTTTCTTATTTTATTTGTGAGAATAATTAGTTAAGGGGGATTTTAGTTTTTTTTTAGGAGATAATTTTAATATCTCCTTTTGCCCTTTTGTTTTTACTTTGATTTGGAATTCCTTTTATTTTGCTTGAATTTTATTTTAAGGTTGGCAATTTATCCCTTAACCTTGTGTATTTGATTTTCATTTGGGAAACTAATTTTATTTCTTTGGGAGGAATTTTTACGTTGTTATTATAATCGGTTTTATTACTATTATTTTATGGGTTTATAACTATTATTTTACGGGGAGGGTTATTTAAACCCTCCTCCCTCATCCATTAAAGTTTCGAGTGAGATATTAAACATAATGCCAAAATTATGTTTAATGACGAACTCAGTTTTTTGGTTAAATTTAACCAACGTCTTGTCATTTATTTTAATTTTAATTGTTATTTTGTGTCATTTGGAATTCATTCTCAAGTCTTAATTTAACTTATTCTTAAATTCTATTTAATCCCTTCTTGATGTTTTATTTCTAAAATTTATATGGCGTTTATCAAAAACGTGTTATGCTACCGGAATTTTGCTAGATTTTTAGGGTTAGTTTTATGTGATGTTTTATTTATGTCATTCCATCATTCTACTTGAATCATGCGCCATCTTACCATATGAATTAATCGCTTTACGATCTGAGTTGAGATAGGGTTCGATGCTGACGAGATCACCTTCACCTAGGAAACTTAGGGTTTAGATTAAATCAGTCTAACCCTAGAAGCGACACCCTACGTGTCGCATACCCCCTAGATGACCTTCACATTTGCGTTTATGTTGTCATGCTTACGCCTTAGGCATGATGCCACCGAGCACATAGACACATGCGAGGGGGCTCCTAGGGGTAGGTAGAAAAGTTTTTTGTAGTTCGTGTCATGACCACATGGCAAATGTGGACATGACACGTGTGTTTGTGTGTCATGACCACATGGGAAATGTGGGCATGACACATAATTAAAGATTAAATCAGATATTTCAACAATATCAAATTAGTTAACTATGATTAATCCTCTTGATTACTATGCAAGTTTAAGATTAGGTCTAATTGTAAATTGGGCATGTAACAAGAACCCTAGAGAGGTCAAACTAAGACAAATTTATGCCCTACAAATGAAAAGATCTCAAAGAAAAGGATGCCAACTTTTTCCAATCAAAATGGAGAAACTAAATAGTTTTGAGGAAACTAATTTTCAAGATGATTTAATGTTTTATGAATCTTAAAAACTCAAAGGAGTTGAGAAGAGAGAGTCCATAGACCAGGAGAGATCAGTTATGTATAGGTACCCTTTTCTTGGAGATTTTGAGGATGTGTTTCTAAATGAACTACTAGGATTACCTCCTAAAAGAGATTTTGACTTCTCTATAGATATAATTCTAGGATTAGAACCTATATCTAGAGCTCCATACAGAATGATCACAACTGAGTCAATGGAGCTAAAGGCTCAATTATAGGAATTGTTGGATAAAGGACTGATAAAGCCCAGTGTGTCACCCTGGGAGCACTAGTAATATTTGTGAAAAAAGAAAAAAGGTACGTTGTGGTTATGCATAGAATAACATTAGTTAAATAAAAGTAACAATAAAGAACAAATACCCATTGCCCGCATTGATGATCTTTTTGATCAAATGAGAGGAGCAACTATGTTTTCTAAGATTGATCTTTGATCTGGGTTCAATCAATTATGGTTAAAGGATGAGGATATCCATAAAATAGCCTTCAAAACAAGGTATGGGCATTACAAGTTCATTGTTTTGCCCTTTGGATTAATAAATGCACCTGTAGCATTTATGAACTTAATCAACAGTGTGTTCAGAGACTGTTTGGACAAGTTTGTCCTAGTTTTTCTTGATGACATCCTAATCTACTCTAAGAATGAGGAGGAACACTTTCAGCATTTAAGGATTATTCTTCAGAGGTTGAGAGAGCATAAATTGTATGGCAAGCTCTCCAAGTGTACTTTATTTCAAAATGAACTATAGTATTTGGGCCATATAATTTTAGGTAAGGGAATAGCTGTGGACCCGACCAAGATTAAAGCCATATTGGAATGGCCAACACCAAGGAATGTACATGAGGTCTGAAGTTTCATGGGCCTAGCAAGATACTAGAGGAAATTTGTGAAAAACTTTCCAAAAATTGCTTATCCTATTACTTCTTTGCAGAGAAAAGGAAAGAGGTTTGAGTGGTCAGACAAGTACCAGGAGGCATTTGACCAATTGAAGGAAAGGTTGACTTCAGCACCTATCTTGAAAGTACCTGACCTAGAAGGTCATTTTGTAGTCATTACTTATGCCTCGGGGGAAGGCTTAGGTGGTGTACTAGTCCAGGATGGACAAGTCATTGCATATGAATCCAGGAAACTGAAAACTTATGAACAAAACCATGCCCCTCATGATCTAGAATTGGCAGTAGTAATACATGCTTCACAAATGTGGAGGCATTACTTGCAGGTCATCCTACTATAATGGGTTACACTTTTTGACCAAACTTGACATTGAAATCAGCATTTAGAACTAAATTTTCACTTTCTAACACCTATAGCCGTTAAATTGTTAGGAATTTAAAGATGATGTGAACTAGTGATTTGTGAGATTTTATTTGTAGATTCTAAATATACATATTTTTTTAAATTTGGAGTTAAATTGTAAAAAAAATTGCATCTCCTTTGATAACTAGTTTTTAATAGTAAATAACATTTTTTTTAAGTGATATGTATTCTGTCGCACAACTTTTTTTTCTACAAGGCATAAAATTCTAATTCTTTTGAAATTAGATTGGTAACACCAATATCTAGAGGATGCATTTGGTTTCATAATGTTTTGTTGAATATTTTTTTAATTAAGTTTTGAAGTCAAACCAATTATAATTTAGACATAGGCGTATTCTGTCAAACATAACTTTTTTTGTATGTATCAAAATTCAATTTTTTTGGTTGGAATAAGAACATCAATACCTAGAGGACATGTATTTTTTAGAATTTTTTTCTCTATTTTCCTATTTTTTTGTATGTGTGAAACAAAGACCTTGATGTTCATTGAAAAACCTACATTCACAAGAAATAAAAAATAAATATAATAATCAAATTAAATATATTTAAAATTATACTTTTTGGGAAGATTATAATAAGGACTACATACTTACAAAACATAAATTTTAAATGAATTCATTTGATCCCCCAAAAGGTAAATTGAAAGTGGTTTTTTATCAGCATTTTGATAGGTGTAGAGGAGACTCCATTATAGGTATGGTTTAAAACTAGCAGGGTTCTATCCAAGGAGGTTTGAATCTAAGGGGGTTTGATCAAACCCTCTTCAATTAAAATCCTTTAAATGGAACCTTTCAAGGCTTAAATCATTATATTTTCTAAAAATATGTGATTTCAGCAAAAATTAAGATGTCCTAGAAAGTGTAACCCATTATTGTGGCAGCACCCTTGCTTGGAAAACCTTTTGAACTAAAAATGGGCCACTAAGGGCTTAAATATATGTTCACTCAACCACATTTAAATGCTCACCAAAGAAGGTGGTTAGAGCTATTCTCATATTATGATTTTGAGATTAAATATGTTCAAGGCAAGGAAAACTGAGTGGTAGATGCCCTAAGTAGGAGAAGACATATCTCCTTAATGATCTCCATACATTCTTATTTCAAGAATTAGGTATTACAAAAGTCTAAAGGAGATGAGTTTTACGAGCAGGTAAAATAGGCCCTTTTAGAGAATCCTTAGAATTCAAAATATAATGGATTTTACCTTGAACTAGCTAGGTTATTGAGGTATAAAGGAAGGATGTGTGCTTTGAACTCTGAGGAGTTAAGGAATATGGTGTAGAAAGAGGTTCATTCTGCACCCTATTCTGGACATCCTGGAGTAAAAAAGTTACTAGCTGATGTGAAACCCTTATACTTCTGGAATGGAATGAAGAGGGATGCTACAAGATTTGTAGCTACATGTCTAGAATGACGGAGGGTGAAGGCAGAACACCATCACCCGACGGGACTATTATACCCTCACGAAATTCTAGAATGGAAGTGGCAAATCATTAGAATGGATTTTGTGCAAGGACTTCCTATGTCAAGGAATAGGCAAAATTCTATTCTGGTTGTGGTGGATAGACTCACCAAAGCAACACATTTTATTCCTAGGAATTTAATAGATGGGGCACCTGTCATAGCCCACAAATTTATGGAAGAAATTTTTAGATTGCATGGTATTCCTAAGAAGATTATCTCAGTAAGGGATGCCCGTATGACATCAAGGTTTTGGCAAACCTTGTTTTCCTCACTTGGAACCCAGTTGAATATAAGCTATGCTTATCATCTCGAGATGGATGGCCAAACTGAAAGAGTAAGCCAAGTGCTGGAAGATTTATTGAGAATGTATTGCATGGATCAGCAATACAAATGGGAGGATTATCTTCCTCTGGTGGAATTTGCCTATAATAATTCCTATCATTCTATGATTAATATGGCTCCATTTGAAGCATTATATGGAAGAAAGTGTCGAACCCCTGTAATCTGGGATAAGCTAGAAGATAGGGTTATCCTTGGTCCAGAAATGCTATAAGAAATGGAAGAGTAAGTCCTTCTAATTAAGAAAAAGCTAGCAGAAGTTGATGATAGGCAGAGAAGTTATGTGGATGCTAAATGCATCACAAGGCATTTCTCAGTGGGATAAAAAGTCCTAAGGGTCAAACCACAAAAGAGCTCCATTAAGTTTGGAAAGACATCTAAATTGGCTCCTAGCTATGTGGGTCCTTTCAAAGTTCTCAAAGAGGTCAACCCAGTCGCATACAGGATTCCTCTACTACCAGCTCTTTCCATGATAGATAATGTTTTCCATGTTTCCTATTTGAAAAAGTTTATTTTAGGAGATAATCATATCCCTATTCTTGATTGGAATGCTATATATGTGAAGGACCCAGGGGTGGTAGTGATCGAGCCCATCAAGGTGCTCGAAACACGTAAGCTACGCTTATGTAACAAAGAGGTAACTCAATGCAAGGTCCAATGGGACCAATATGCTGAAGAAAATGCCACCTAGGAAAACTATGAGGATAGTTATGCAAGATTATCACATCTCTTTTGAAACTTTTTTACTATGTTTAGTAAACACTATTTCATTATGTTGGTTTGACTTTTGGAGACATTAAATCATCAAGGACGATGATTCTTATGGGGGACATATGTTACATACCCAACTTATGATTAGACTTAATCTCAGTTTTATGTGGTAAACAGAATGATTAATCCTACTTTGATGTGGTTAATAGGATGATTAAATTTGATTAATGATTTGATGTTTATCAAAAATATCAAGTAGAATCATTGATTACAGGGACATTGATTGATGATTACATAAGACATGAGATTATATGTTGTTAAGATTATTTTATCATAGTGATTTATGAATTAAATGATGATACACTGATCATGGTTATATGGTTGTGAGTCTTACCAAGAAAATAAATCTTCCTTCGAGAATGAAAGGAGAGTATCACCCGAGGAGATTAAAATAGATGTTTGAAAAAGATCATAATGCCATCTGAGTATCAAATTAACTATTCATGGACTGAGTAAGTCGGGGTGAGTATAAGTCCTTTTATCCTTGCAAGTTGATTCTGATTTGACTATAGTCGATAAAGTTGAAGTAAGGGTTCTCGACGTTATTACATCAAATCGACTAACTAATGTTTTTAGAACATTCTTGTAGTCGATAGTAATCTTGTGTGGTGTTGAGTTTCCCTAAGTTTACATATCTATTTCTTTATTAGACCTTGTGTTTATAGTTTAAATATCTTATCTAAGTCTAATATAGTGAATCGGAGGAGTAAGACTCGACCCCATAATCACATGATTATGTTACCACCTTTATGATGATAACATAGGTAGGTAATAACCTAGATTTTTTGATATCCCTATAGTATCATTTCATTATAAATGATAGTATGTGAGACATGTCTATATCTTTAAGTGTTCAAGCATTTTGTGGTGTAAGCTTTTATATTATGTCATCAACTGTACCACTATCCATGATGAGTGAAGGGAGTGGTAACTTTGGTAGAGCTTACCACAAGCTCAAATAATTGTTTTAACCTCTGAATGGGAAGTAATTTCTGGTTATCTTGGACTCTTTACCCATGGGTGACAAGATGCCCACCGGGGAAAAACCCACAGCCCAATTCAAAGGTGGTAGATTTCGTGGGGTGGTGGGAGTTTAACATGAAAAGTATAGAACCTTTTTGAGGGGATTATGCACTGTTGTTGTCATTGGTTATCTATGTGGGAAGAGAGAGCTCGGCAGGAGGAAGCTACAGAGTAGCTCTGCATTATTTGTGAGCTGCAAAGGAAAGTGAATAGTAGACCTTGACTAGACATAAGTTAGTTACAAACCATCTCCTAAGGTAAGACTATTAATACAGTCATATTTTTCTTTGTAGAATGCAAAGAATTCATATGATAATATATGATAAATATAGTGGTCCTAGGCCGACCATGTATTCCCTTTCAATGATGATAATATGTGTATAACCACATTACGACCTTCGAGGCCGAAGAGTTAAAAATAATGTGATTTAGTTAATCTAAAAACTGTATTCTTTGGTTATTACATTGAGGCCAAAAGGTAGAATATCTATGATTACTATTGTAACAATCTCAAGTTTTTGAAGCTGATAAGGCTAAGAAAAAGTAACATTTTGTTTATAAGCACTATGTTATGATTGCATTCTTGGTAGGTCGAATGCCATAACCACAAATAATTACCTTCGAGCAGGTTGTGAGCCTTGCAATACCAAATCCTAAGCCTATCATTAGGCCGATAGATGGTGCCTCGAGGAGAGGTAACATAGTTTAAAAGAAGGCCAATGGCCACACATTTGAACAATGAGATATTCTTGTTAACCTTGTCTTTGACAATATTTAAACTATAAGATAGTCGAGGCACTTATAAGGAAAAAGGTACACCTTATGTTTATGAAAGTTAATACTATTCCTTCAGGTGTAAGCTATTTGTGATTTAAAAAGAGTAGCAAGACTTGTCTTTCCATGGTGTAAAACTAGTTTATTATTGATAAACCTTGTTTAAGGATGCATTGAGTGCATGTTGGCTTTTGCATGTTAATGAGTAAACCCTGATTCAATATTACTATCATTTCCATGAAGAAAAGAATTAAAAATGTGTGTGATAACTCAATTGTAAAGGATGTATCATGTATATGTCTCTTTTGATATGGCAAAGCTTCATGGATGAGGATAAGGGTTTCAAGAAGCCATTTGAATTGTTTTGACAAATGGTGGACCTAAATGTCTATTAACCTACATCGGCAAGTGGTATAGTCGATATGGAATTGATGAAAACCTTGAACACAAGTAACCATAGAAAAACATAGATAGAGAGTGGTCTTTTAAAATTGGAAACTATGAACATGCAATTGAAGGTAAATAAAAACATGGGAATAGGGTGGCATGGAGTCACAGGTTCCCTATATCATAGGCAACAAAATAATCAATAAATGTACTCCTAGAAACTGGAGTCAAAAGTCCAAGGAAGATGGACTGAGGGTGAAATAAACCCAACTTTTCTACTATGACCTAGGGGGTCAAAATTGAACATTGTAGGATGAGACAGCTTCTAAGTTGAGTCAAAGTGTGTGAACATTCAACTATGTTCATTGTGAAACATCATGTATATAAATCTTTGGCCAAATTAATGTATCTGTCTCTACATGCATAAGTCAGTTCACTGTGCTCCAAATGGCATAATGCTTCCAGTAGTGTCATACATAGTTAGAGTGGATCTATAGTTGTATGACCATGAAGTATTGTGAAGGACACAATACTAGATACTCAAATGGAAAACCAATCGGTTCCTTATATCTATTCCCTTTGTGAAGGGTAGGGCCACTTCCAGGTAGGAAGTTGTGTGGGGGACCGTCAGTCTATGGTTGGAGGAAAAGGACTCAGGTGATGCTCTCCTTTCCAATAAGAAGACTTGACGAGATTGATGAAGACATATGTCAAAGTTCTAGATACAGTACATTCTCTTATATAACTTGATGGTCATCATTATGTATAATTTATCACTGATGCTATGAGCAAAACATTGTAAATGTATAGTGAAAGTAAATCACTAATATGATATCTTTGGAATGATTGTAAATTTTTAGTTTTGATGTGTCTAGAAAGGATATGCATATCAATTTTGATTATCATATTGATTATTATTTGTTTCACTTTGGTTATGTTAATCATGGTTTTAGATGTAATGATGATTAAGTTGGTTAATTTTGGATTAACAAGAGTTGTCTTGTTACATGTTAAATGGATTAAATGTTTGATATGTAAATGGTTAAATAGAATACTAATTCAACCCCCCCCCCTCTCAGTATTCTAGGTGTGCAACAATAATTGGGAGACCTATTCCATGCATCCTATGTATGAGGAAAAATCGATTAAATCTAAACTAAATAAAACCAAAGAACCCAATAACATAAAGGAAACTAATTTAAATAAAAGCCATAAATAATCACTCAATGAAATAAAGACTTTTACCAAAATCTGTGTTGTTTCCTTTGGATCGAATGTGGATTGCTCAATGGAGTTGCAAAGCCATGGCTGAAACAAGCAAGTATGTGCTCAAGAGATCAATGTCAAAAGATCGTGATAGTGCTCAATCGACGCATTTTGTATGCTCGAAGCTCTATTAAGTATGCCTGAGAATACGATCGAAGAGAGAGAGAATGAAGGAGATGAAGGGGGTTTATATAGATTTCATCAAAGATCGATCAATGGTCCAGATAATTCAGAGGAATCAATGGAGGAGATAAGTTGAGGAATGTGCAACGAATGAGAAGAAGACATGTGTCTTGCTTTCTTTTGCATGAGAGGAGTTATCAAGAATATAAGAATAAGTTAACTGAAGAGATAAATCAATTAAAAGAATAAAGCAATCAGTTAAGTGATTTAAAACAAGAAGAAGGGATTTGCATGAGAAAAGAAGATATTTTGCTTTATTAAATATAGAAATATTTAATTGATGAGCAAGAAAGCTTGAGTTATATTAGAGATAACTCAAATTAGAAGAAAAAAAAAATTAAATAAATAATTGATTTATTTAAATTTAGAGAAGATATTTTGGAAGAAATAATTAAATAATTGGAATTATTTAATTTAGAAGATTTGAAAAGCAAATTAAATAAATAAATTTATTTAATTGTTGTGCATGATTTTGGAAGAATGATTTTTGATTTAATTAAATAATTTAAGAATTATTTAATTTTAGATAAGAGGGAATTTGTTGAATTAATTAAATAATAGGATTTAATTAATGTGGATTTGATTTTCGAAAAGCGAATAATGATCTAATAAAATAATTAAAATTATTTAACTATAGAAGAATATAGAGGAATTTAATTTAATTAATTAAATAAAGAGAATTCATTTAATTAATGTCACAATTTAGGAGATTTAGAAGAATTTGGTGAAATTAATTAAATAATTAGATTATTTAATTAACGTTTGCAATGCAAGTGATTAGACAGATAACAGAATGCCAATGATTTGACGACACGGTCAATTTAGGGTGTCTACATTTTGCCCCTCTTTGATGCAATGCAGCATGTAGCGTTGCGTCAAAGAAAACAACTGTTGAAGATGTAATACAATTTTTTGTTTTGATGCCCCAGTGTAGGTAGTTGCCCCAGTGTATGCCCCCTCGAGCGGGAAGACAGGGAAGCAACAGAGGAAAGGAGATAGGAGAGAACATAAGAGAAAGACTGTTGATTGATCTTTGCTAGAAAACTATATAAGGCCATGGAAAAATGGATGGTGTAAATGGATGAGCTTGTTGCAATGGTTTCACATTTGTTTATAAAGAGCAATCCTTATTTTTGATATATCACGTGGATAGTTTGCCACCAAGGTATAAAAGACCAAGATGCTGTAATATCCGAGTGTGCGTACGTTGACTCTGCAAGCAAGTGGTTTGAACTTAGATCCCCTTAGACATACTATGACCTTGTTGGTACATGTAAATAAGCCATAGTCTTGAACATAAAATAAACTTCAATACATGTAAATGCAAGAAGAATTATTAATATGTAAGATGCTAGGTCCTAACACACACAAGATAAATAGAATGCTAAGAAAGATACTAAAGATCATTCCTCAAACATGGCACACACAAGCAATGACTATGCCCCCAATCCGTACTGCATCGCAACATACCAAGATTATAGATAAATCAAGGTAGCCTTGAATAGGTAATGGAAAAGGAACAAAAGATAAACCAAAAAGCAAATTGACTGACTTATAAAGTAAACATACAGCCAACATATTCTCTTGCCAAAGAGGTTGCTCAGGATAGATTGGATAGGAAAGATAACAACCTTATCGTAGGAACTCTGTGTCCGTTAAAGGGTGCTATCTACCTAAAAAGACAATATCTCATTGCAGGAAATGCCACATGTCACAGGAGACGCGTGTGTTGGTCTCGACAATGGAACACTCCGCAGAAGACAAGCTTGTTGATCTAGGGCTTGGGTTAAGTGGTACTTAGCTGATGTTGGCAATCAGTATGCAGGATAGTAGATGACTCTGGAAATAGGCCTCTTTGCTTCAAGTTTGTTAAGGAATTTTGCTTTGAAAGGATGTGCTAGCTTGCTGCTTGAGTTAGTCAAGTCGAGGTGAATGGATTTTGAAAAATAGAAGACTAGAAAGGTGACAGTGCTAATGGATTGGGACAGGTGGAGAATGATGGATCATGTGTGCCTGAGTACTAGATACATCCTTTGTATTCCAGACTGCCTACATACCCTGTATCCACGGGATCAAGGCACACTTACGATGGAAGATGAATGTGATAAATATGTAGTTCTGGACAGAGTGATGAATGGGTCAAGGTGAAAGGAGGGGATCTTATGTACCTGAGTACTGGATACTTCCTTCATATTCCAGACTGCCTACATACCCATATCCATGGGATCAAGGTACCTTAAGATTGAGAAGAGATGATATGTAGTTCTGGTTAGTGTGATGATGTGGGAAAAGAGCGGAGAAGAGTTGATCTTATGTACCTGAGTACTGGAAACGTCCTTCATATTCCAGACTACCTACATACCCATATCCATGGGATCAAGGTACCTTAAGATTGAAAAGATGATATGTAGTTCTGGTTAGTGTGAGTGTTGAGAAGATAATAGCCTTATCGTAGGAAATCTGTGTCCGTTAAAGGGTGTTACCTGTGGAAATGAGACAAGATTGAAGTATGCGCTGCGAACCATGAACAAGGAACCAATCCTAGACCGAAGCTAAGGAAAGAGTTGCCCCCATTCTGGTAGAGGAAACTATAGGGGTGACTGCCGAAGAAGACACAGAAAGACATGACTTAGGACAAGATAGTGCTAACTATAGACACAGATCAAGACATGGGAAGACGACGAGGGACATTGACAAATTTCCAAGCTATACTAGATAGGGAGATGGAAATGAAACAAAGTCAATGGTTTTATTATGGGTGGATGGATGAAGTGCGTTGCGAACTGGACAAGGAGGGGGGCAGGACTTGATAGACGATGGATGCTGACTCTACACATAGTGCCTGTTTGCCAGGTTTTCACTACGGTACTTATCCAAGGTGCCTGTTTGCCAGGTTTTCACCAGAGGATGGATTTTTTTTTTTTTTTGGATTTTTTTTTTTTGGAATACTCTGAGGATCAGGCATAGAACTTCTTGAGATGGACACTGTTAAGTGGCTCATCTAGAGGAATGCCATCTAGTGTAGCTAAAGTATAAGCTTCTGATCCATATGCTGCTGTCACAATGAAGGGACCTAACCAGTTAGGCTCAAACTTACCCTTCTTCTCTCGATCTGCTTGATTTCTCTGATTCTCCTTAAGTACAAGATCACCAACTTGAAACCGTCTTTCTTTGATCTTTGTTGTAATTACGCCAGAGGCGGTTTTGATAGACATGGAGATGATTAAGTGTGGCAAGGCGCCTCTCATCTAGTAGTTCAAGCTCAGCTAATCTGGAAGTGCGATACTCATCTCCGCCGATCAAGTCCTGCATGGATACTCTGAGTGATGGGATCTCAACCTCTATAGGTAGGATGGCTTCAGAGCCAAAGACCAAGGCATATAGTGTGGCACCAGTTGGTGTTCTGATACTAGTGCGGTAGGCCCATAGGGCAGGATTGAGTTGCAAGTGCCAATCACGACTAGCTTCATTGACTGTTTTCTTGAGGATTTTGAGAATGGTTTTATTGGAAGCCTCAGCTTGGCCGTTACTCTGTGGATAGTAGGGAGTTGAAAAGCGATGTTGGATATTGTATTGTATGCACAAGGCACAAACATCTTGGTTCTTGAATGGTCTCCCATTATCAGTGACAATGGCTTGGGGAATACCATACCGGCATATGAGGTAGTTTAGAATAAACTTGGCTATTTGCTTACCGGTGATATAGGTCATAGGAATGGCTTCCACCCACTTCGTGAAATACTCAGTGGCGGTAATGATAAACTTGTGGCCATTGGAGGAGGAAGGGTGGATTTGTCCTATGAGGTCGAGACCCCATTGAGAAAAAGGCCATGGAGTTGTCACAGGTTGTAATTCATGAGCTGGTGCATGAATCAGATCTCCATGCTGCTGACATTGTAGACACTTCTTAGCAAACTGTGCAGCATCTTGCTCTATTGTAGGCCAGTAATAACCTGTTCTGAGTATCTTCTTAGCAAGATTAGGACCGGTAGAATGCGCGCCACAGACACCTTCGTGTATGTCTCGTAAGGTAGCTTCGGCTTCTTCCGCATTAAGACATCGTAAGAGGATACCATCGAAACTCTGGCGATATAGTGTATCACCCAGGATGATGTAACGAGAGGATCGATGGATAAAGGTTTTGCGTTGGGTGGAGGATAGGTCAGCGGGAAAGGTTTGGTGTTTAAGGTATTCATAGATGTCTTCATACCATGGGGAATTGGGACCAATAAGTTCACAGATGATTTCAGTAACAGGGATATCGACGGCTGGTATCAACAATTGTTCAATCGAGAATTCACACTTCTGTGTATTTGCAGGCATGTCAATCAGTGACCCTACACAAGCCATAGAATCTGCAGCTTTGTTATGCTCTCTTGGAATTTGCTCAAATGTGATGCTAGAAAAGTGTGGTTTGTAGGCATCCACTAATTGTTTATAGGGGACCAACTTTTCATCCTTTGTTTGGTATTCATCTGTGACTTGGCGAATGACTAACTGTGAGTCTCCATATACTTGTAATTCTGTGATGTCCCATTGAACTGCTGTATTGAGGCCTATAAGGAGTGCTTCATACTTGGCTATGTTGTTGGTGCAAGGGAATGCTAGCCGATATGACTTTGGAATGTAGTCATTCTGAGGTGTAACAAATAAGATGCCAGCTCCTGATCCATGCTGTGTGTAAGAACCATCAAAGTATAACTTCCACATTATGGAGGTAGCAAGAGTGAATAGATTCTCATCAGGAAAGTCTGCAACCATAGGGTGTGTATCTTTCATAGGTGCTTCTGCTAGTTGATCCGCGAGGGCTTGTCCTTTGATTGCTTTACGATTTGTGTACTTAATGTCAAACTCACTAAGGATCATGACCCATTTAGCTAGTCTGCCTGTGAGAGCTGCTTTTGCTAGTAGATACTTCAGGGGATCAATTTTAGCTATCAGATTTGTGTGTTGGTTCAACATGTAATGCCACAACTTTTGGGAGGTGAACACTACTGCTAAACAAGCCCTTTCCATTGGTGAATAATTGAGCTCATATCCCACCAAGGTTCTACTGATGTAATAAATTGCATGCTCTTTTCTTGTTTCATCATTTTGTGCTAGAAGGGCCCCTAGGGCCGAATTGGTAATGGAGATGTATAATATCAAAGGTTTGTCTGCCACTGGTGGAACCAATACAGGAGGTGTAGCTAGATACTCTTTAAGTTGATCAAACGCTGCCTGACACTCGTTGTCCCATCGAAACGAGACATCCTTTCGGAGTAAGTGCTGAAAGGGTTGACATTTATCTGCTAGCTGTGATATGAAACACTGAATGGACTGCAACCTTCCCTGAAGGCTCCTTAATGCTTTAAGGTTCTTGGGTGGAGGCATCTCCACTATAGCCTTTACTTTCGCTGGGTCTACTTCAATGCCTCTACAAGATACAATGTATCCCAACAGCTTTCCTGATGTTACACCGAATACACACTTCTTTGGATTGAGTCTTACTTGGTATTTTTCAAGCCTGTCAAAGATCTATCCTAGGACCTGTATGTGATCCACTCTAGAAGATTTAGCCAATATATCATCAACATAGTCTTCCATGATGTGATGAAAGAGGTCATGAAATATCACTGTCATTGCTCGCTGATAGGTTGCTCCTGCATTCTTCAGACCAAACGGCATGACACACCAACAATAATTGCCCCAAGGACAAGTAAAGGTTGTTTTATGTTGGTCTTCTTCAGCTATCCTTATCTGATTGTAACCCAAGAATCCGTCCATGAGAGAAAGCATCTCGTGACCTGTTGTCAAGTCCACTATAATGTCAATGTTGGGTAGTGGAAAGTCGTCTTTAGGACATGCTTTATTGAGATCTCTGAAATCATTACACATGCGGATGCGCCCATTCAGTTTAGACACAGGTACAATGTTTGAGACCCAATCTGAATAGTCGATTGGTCATATAAACTTGGCATCTAATAGCTTTTGTACTTCCACCTTCACCAAGAGAGCTATCTGTGGGTGCATCTTTCTCAATTTCTGCTTGACTAGTTTCACCTTGGGATCAACTGTGAGATAATGAACTACTAGCTTAGGATCTAGCCCTGGCATATCTGCATAGGTCCATGCAAAGTTGATGGTTTGTTGCAAGAAGAAGTTGTTAAGATTTCTGTGCTCTGTGTCAGATAATGATGCTGCTAGGAATGTTGTCTTTGGATTCTGTTCTGTACCCAGGTTGATCTTTGTAGAATCTTCCACTAGGAGAGATGATTTCTCTTGGTACTTAGATGGTAAGGGAAGGTCAAATTCTCCATCCTTAGGTGCCACAGTTGGGTTTTCACCTTTGGATACGTCCTTTATTTTTACTATTTTATGATCAGGAGGTGCCACAGTGTGGTTTTCACCTAGAGATCTTTCTTTATTTGCACTTTTGCGACTGGAGGATTTGGCATTCTCACCAAAATAAGTCGTGGGCTCTAGTTCCATTACAAAACCTGCCTTGTGATCGCCAAGAGGGATACCTTCCCGAAGTCCCATGAACTCAGCTAAAGCCTCGTCATTCTGAAATACATCTATAACGGGGGCCCCTTGTTGGTCCCAATCGATAAGTTCAGGGTAGACAAGCGCGACATTCTGGGTGCTGGTGGTGGAAGTTAAGGATACGGAGGATAGTGTAAAAATGGAGGATTCTGTGAATAGATTGGTCATGTGGAGGGAAGAGTCATCAATGATATCCTCTGTAGACATCGTATCGGCAGGAAAAGTGTCAGCTACCTCGTCGAGGATATACTCGATGTCCAAGGCGTGTGGTACCTTCTTACCAAATCCTAATCCCTTCTTGTCTAGCTTCTTTGTTACCACAATGGGCTCCATAGTGCCTTGATTCTGTTTCCCAAGGCCACCTTTGCCTTTATAGCCCATGTTTTTCACTATCCTTAAGCCATTGCCATATTGCTTGACTAGTATCGTGACTGGTTCTTTCTCCTTGTAGAGCCAAGAAGAGATGTCCTCAATAGTTTCCTCTTCCAATAACCGTCCATGTTGGAATTGGGTTAGGAATGTTGGGGGAGGAATAGTTGTTTTTTTTGGTAACTTTGGCAATGGGTGGTTTGCCGTAAGATTTTGGAGATAAAGGCATCCGCCCTACACAACAAGATTCTGAGATATCATAAGTGCCAAAGCCTATGTCTCGGATGCGAGCTGTGATTTTGGGGAGGGGTGTAGGTTCACTTGTAGAGGCTTGCATGAGAGTTTCAGGGTCAACATAGAGAGGGGATTCAAGGGCTTTGTCATTTTTAGGCACTTGGTTGCAATTCTTATAGCTTCCTTGCAAGACACGACAAAATTCAGAAGGATTAGGATCTCTTGGGATGGTGATCTCTGTACCATTGTAGGGGAACTTTAGAGACTGATGGTACGTGGAGGGAACAGCTTTCATTGCATGGATCCATGGGCGGCCTAGGATAATGTTGTAAGGCAGCTCAATATCAAGGACTTGGCACCTAGTTTCAAGCATGACAGGGCCCAGTTGTATAGGCAAGTGAATAACACCTTCTGAACGGCGTTCTGCATCATCATACCCTTTGATTGTAATACTATGATCAGTGTTGACGTGATCCTCAGAGTATCCCAATCACTTTAGTAACTTTAAAGAACAGATGTTGAGACCAACACCACCATCTATGAGGATGCGTTTGATTTTGCACTTATGGATGAGCACTTCAATATGATCGGCATCGTTGTGACATGGATCGTGGGAGGGGAGGTCTTTCTCAAAGAAGACCACGTTTTAAGGCGAAGCAATATTACCCACTATAGCTTGGAAATCTGCGACTGCTATGTTGTTAGGAATGGAAGACTCTTGGAGGGCTTTTTCTAGCACCACTCTATGTGCAGGTGATGATCGTAGAAGGTCCAAAATAGAGATCTGTGCTGGTGTTCTCCCTAGATGTTCGACAAGATTATAATCAGACTAAACCAGAAGCCTAGGTGTAGGTGCACAGATGGTTACATGACCTCGACGAGTAGTAACAGCACAATCCGAAGATTTGCCTTTGATGGTGAGGGTAGACACTCGACTCTCTTCAAAATGACCGACAATGGAATCAAAAGACGTGGAAGTGTGATTGATACCTTTACCTCTATCCTGAGGAGGAGGTGGACCGTGATGAGGGAATGGTTCCTTGTACATATCTAGATCCTTGTTTGTGTGTTGCACTGGTGATTCATCCTCAAAAGTGATTTGATTACCGTCGATGAGGTTTTGGATGAGGTGCTTAAGCTTCATGCAAGACGCAGTTCTATGCCCTTTGCTCCTATGGAACTCACAATACTCATTGTCTCTGTAACGTGCAGTTTTGTAGACAGGTTCTCCATATGGGGGAGCATTAGGTAAGGTGATGAGCCCTTTTTGCAAATCTTGCTATAAGACCTATTCGATGGGCACTCCCAAGGGGGTGAATTGACGTTGTGGAGGGTAATCTTGTTGGGGCCGCTCTTGTTGTCGTTGCTGTTGGTTGGGATAAGGCTGCCTTTGTTGCTGCTGTTGTTGAGGTAGAGCTTGACTTGGTTTGGATAGTTGCAACAGTGTTTGCAATGTCTGGACATGCTTAGTATCGACCACCCCATCGTTGACCACGTTTTTGTTCTTGTTCCAATATTTGGGTTTATCGTTCGATTGCTGATGAGAAGAGCTATCTTTCGTCTCTTTAAAGATTTTGACCACACCCTTAGCAATGAGGTCCTTCTCAATGTTGATACCCTTGTAGGTGATTTCATTGAAGGTTGTAGCACTAAGAATTTGCAAATGGAAACCTAACTCTTGGTTGAGGTTCTGCACAAATATGCTAACAAGCTGTTTCTCCAGAATCTTGAAAGGGAATTTACTAGCCATTTGTCTCCATCGTTGAAGGAAAGAAATGAAAGTTTCACCATTTTTCTATTTATTGTTGCATAGGTCTGTCATGGAAATCTCATGCTCTGCGTTGTAAGAAAAATGGGTGGCAAACTTCTCTGCTAGCTCGTTGAAAGACTTGATACCCGTGGGTAAGTGTGAGAACCATTCTATTGCTTGACCTCCAAGACTGCAAGGAAAGAGACGCATAAAATATGTGTCGTTGTGAGAGACCTCAAAGCAAGCAAGATAGAATTCCCTAAGATGGTCTTTAGGGTCACCTTTTCCTTTATATTTATCGAACTTGGGAATAGTGAAATTTTGAGGAAAAGGGATCATTGGTAATGACCGATCAAAAGGATAAGGACACACTTCCTCTAAAGAGAAGGTCTTTTTGGTGTGGCCAAACGTAAGATCAGATAGCTATTGTTGCACCTCCGCAATCTTTAGTTCCATAGTCATGGGAGGGGTTGGTAACATCTCCTGTTGTCCAAAAAGTGGTTGGTGTTGCCCATATGGAAGATTATAGTGTAAGCCATGCATACTAGTATTATAAGGGTCGTAAGATTGATTGGGATTGTATGGATTGTACGATTGGTTCAGATTGGGTTGGAATTGGAGGCCTTGGTTAGGCAGCGGTGGAGGTGGCGCTAGATAAGAATGTTGGCTTTGCGATGGTTGAAGAAAAGTATTAGGGGGAGGAAAGCTAAAGTGCGTTTGATTAGGTTGTGATGGTAGCACATAGCTTTGGGAAACCTGATGTTGGGAATGTTGAGAGTGGCTAGGCAATGTATGAAAGAAGTTGAGCGAGGATGAACGTTGTGGAGGAGGAACATAGGTAGAAGTGATTTGCGACGGTTGGGGTTGATTGAAGATGAGAGTAGAAGAATGTTGTGGTTGGGGCTGCTTGAGGACGAGAGTAGAAGAATGTTGTTGTTGGGGCTGCGTGACTCTAATTGGTTGAGAGACATGCAGGTGTGATGATATAGGAGGTGGCATTTGTTGAGACCCTTGTTGCATGGCTACATAAGTGTTCCCCGGATTGTAATTGGGTGGGAAACCTACGTGTGATGGGGTAACCAAGATTCCACTTGCGATTGGGGTGGACACTTTAGGAGGAGGTTGCACATTTGATTGAGCTAAGGTGGCTTGCTTATCTAACTCTGCTTGACGTTGGAGAGATTCTTTTTGGTTTTGATAGATCTCCATAGGAGTCAAAAGCGGGGATATGGGCCTCTCCTCTATTGGATTTTGAAAAAGGGGATTCCTATATTGCGAGCCTTGAGTAGGTAAGGGCGTAGTCACTGTGGACATGGTTTGCACCGCTTGTATGGCTTCTTGGGTGTTGTTGCTCTCCTTGAGAGTGGACACATCAAAATCTTGAGGTAACTTGGTGCCTTGCTTTGCAAGCAAGTGAAAGAAATGATCCTGGTTCTCACTAAGGATTTTATCAAAGGTGTCTATAGCTCTAGGATCTTGTATGAATTCATCAAGATCTTGCCCGTCTTCTTGAGAGGATTGACCTATTTCAAAGTGTCGCTCTTTTTGAGATGGGGTTTGATCTACGATATAACCTTGTGGGACAAAATCCGGAGGCAAGCCTGTGGTATACTGAGGTGCATTTATCAAAGGGGTTCTATCCTCATGAGGATTGCTTGGTTCATCTATGTGCGGCATGTTTGGAGAGCTGATTGGTTTTGCCGTGGGTGTACTAGGAGTCACCTTGGGAGTAATGTTGAGATGACCTGATTACGGTGTGCGAGGGGGTGACTTGCGCTTCTTAGGGACAACTTGCCTAGATTTCATAGTTTGCTGTAGGCTAGTGGTGACCATGGGATACACTAGGACACAATGTAATGCTGGGAATCTGTGAGATGCTTTAAGAAACGGACAAGCTTCTGATGCACAAAGCACTAGACCAAAAGCGCTACACTGTTTGACCAGAGGTGCAGGACTGTGCTACTAAAAGCGTACTGCTGTGGGCCAGAGGTGACGGACTGAGCTACCAATAGCGAGTTACTGCTATACCAAAGGCGAGCTACAGTGACCTAAAGTGAGCTACTGTTATACCAAGGGCACTGAAGTAGAGTTTTGCCAGAGGCGGGTTACTGCTGACCAAAGGTGATCTACTGTATTACCAAAGGCGAGCTACTGTAATACCAGGGATGCTGAAGTAGTGTCTAATGTTTTTCAAAGGAAAGATTTTTCTGTTTCTGATTGGATTGGTTTGGCAAGAGAAAACACAGTAAACAAGTGGTCAAACAAAAGCACAAGGACTGACACAACAAATAGTGTATGTTCAAGGCTCCAAACAAGCCCAATGTTTCCACAGGTCTAATACAGTTGCAATCAATAACAAGCACTTTTTATCTCTAGAGACAAGGTTTCATTGCAGTAGATCAGCTCACAGCTTAATACTCCGTCGATAAAAATATCATTCCATAAAGGTGTCGGATATTTAGTATCTTTGCGAGAGACGATAGATAGGGATATCTCACCCTCCCCTTGGAAAGCTCAAGTAGGTCACAAGAGCTTTATGTCCAAGGGAATACTATCTCTTCTCAAGGGAGCCAATGGTGAGTATCTTAAGGGTTTAAATCAATTTCCCTTGCACTGATGATTACCGCAATGTTCGGAGGTAGGTCGGGTAGTCTCTATCTAGAATTGGTTCTTAGTGACTTTGAGGGACCAACGCCTTATGAGCAATGCGACAAACTACTAAAAGCTTTAACCAATCCTACTAAGAGTTTCAAACACTTCACTCAATGTGAAAATCGTTTCCACAAAGAGCTAGTACACCTCTTTTCAGTTTGGCACCACAAGGTAAGGTTGACGTCGGTTAGGACTTGGCTTTCGCCTTATCCCTCTTATATAGCAGTTCAAAGGAAAACTCCGCTTAGGGTTATCCCTTTTGGATGAATCGCAATCCAAAAGCAGGCCCTTCTAAAGGAAGTAAAAAAAAAAGTAAAAGCAAGCACGTCAAACAAAGGTTCAATTGTCCCGTTATAATAAGGTGCAACTAAGCTATGCACACACACGATTGTAGTTGTAAATTGTCCCTTATGAAATGAAGTGTTTGGCATTCATGTCCATTGTCCTTTAGAAAATTGAGGTGTTTGTTCATACATGTCCATTGTCCCTTAAGAAAAGCAGTATATTCCTAAGACTTAGATTGCAAGAAAAGATTTGTTCAATTATCCTTTTAAGCATGCAATGTGTTTCTAAGACTTAGTGAGATAAATCAAAAGAGGTCTTCAACGCTCGTCCTGCATGAACATATTAAGAAAACACCTATTGGCTCTGTGTGAGTAATAAGAAGTGTATTCCAAGAGTGCTGTATTGCAGACCAGAAGCACTGTATAATATTACCAGAGGCGCAACAAAATAACCGGAAGTGCTTCACTGTGTTTTCGAAGCGCTGTGATGCAGACCAGAAGCGCACTATAATAATACCAGAAGCGCTGAAGAATAGCCAGAAGCATGGAACTGTGTTACCAAAAGCATGAGACAATATAACCAAAAGCACCGCGCTATCTCAGATCACAAAGAGGGGAACTTTTTCAAAATAATCAGATCTAAAGTAAAATTCCATGATTGATTGACTGTTCTGAGAAGTGGTAGCTGAGAGATCTGTGTTCTGCAATCTAAAAAACTCAGAAGCTGTAACAACACCAAGGATTAACCCAAAAATTGAAGGTACTCCTAAATAAATCAGCTTAGGATGTCCAAAAAAAATAGTTTTGTCTGACAAATACAACAGCTTGTCATACAAAGTAATAAGATAGATGGCGTGAAAATCTTGTAAAACAGTGAACAAGGTCAGAAACCTAATCTAGCCAAAAGCGTTGTAGAATACTGCCGAAAGCACTGTTATGTATGCTAGAAGCGCTGCTCTGAGCAGCCAGAAGCGCTGCAGAACCTCAAAAGCGCCTAACTGTGCCTCCAGAAATGCTCAAAGATCCTGCCAGAAGCGTTGTGGGGTGTCATTTACGTTGTGCCGTACTGTGACTTTAAAAAAACAAATTTCTCAAAGAAACAAAGGAATTAGTGGGTCCCACCAGGCGTGCCAGAATGTGTATGAGGAAAAATTGATTAAATCTAAACTAAATAAAACCAAAGAACCCAATAACATAAAGGAAACTAATTTAAATAAAAGCCATAAATAATCACTCAATGAAATAAAGACTTTTACCAAAATTTGTGTTGTTTCCTTTGGATTAAATGTGGATTGCTCAATGAAGTTGCAAAGCCATGGCTGCAATAAGCAAGTATGTGCTCAAGAGATCAATGTCAAAAGATCGTGATAGTGCTCAATCGACTCGTTTTGTATGCTCGAAGCTCTGTTAAGTATGCCTGAGAATACGATCGAAGAGAGAGAGAATGAAGGAGATGAAGGGGGTTTATATAGATTTCATCAAAGATTGATCAATAGTCCAGATAATTCAGAAGAATCAATGGAGGAGATAAGTTGAGGAATGTGCAACGAATGAGAAGAAGACATGTGTCTTGCTTTCTTTTGCATGAGAGGAGTTATCAAGAATATAAGAATAAGTTAACTGAAGAGATAAATCAATTAAAAGAATAAAGCAATTAGTTAAGTGATTTAAAATAAGAAGAAGGGATTTGCATGAGAAAAGAAGAATTTTGCTTTATTAAATATAGAAATATTTAATTGATGAGCAATAAAGCTTGAGTTATATTAGAGATAACTCAAATTAGAAGAAAAAGCAATTTAAATAAATAATTGATTTATTTAAATTTAGAGAAGATATTTTGGAAGAAATAATTAAATAATTGGAATTATTTAATTTAGAAGATTTGAAAAGCAAATTAAATAAATAAATTTATTTAATTGTTGTGCATGATTTTGGGAGAATGATTTTTGATTTAATTAAATAATTTAAGAATTATTTAATTTTAGATAAGAGGGAATTTGTTGAATTAATTAAATAATGGGATTTAATTAATGTGGATTTGATTTTCGAAAAGCGAATAATGATCTAATTAAATAATTAAAATTATTTAATTATAGAAGAATATAGAGGAATTTAATTTAATTAATTAAATAAAGAGAATTTATTTAATTAATGTCGCAATTTAGGAGATTTAGAAGAATTTGGTGAAATTAATTAAATAATTAGATTATTTAATTAACATTTGCAATGCAAGTGATTAGACAGATAACGGAATGCCAGTGATTTGACGACACGGTCATTTTAGGGTGTCTACACATCCACCAAAAAAGAAGTCATAGAGACTCATTAGAAAAGTGGAGACCTGATTGATGAAGTAGTGAAGGCATTACAAGATGCCATACCTAGTGCAAATATTGACACATCACTTTCAGGTATAGAAAATTTGAGGTCAATTGATTCTTTTAAAGATTATGATGTTGATAACTGAGAGGGGGGGGTGAATCAGTTATCCTAATTATTTCTTCTTTCTGAACTTTCTTATTAATCAATATAGCATTAATTCAAACAAGCAAACATTACCATGAAATGGAAAAACACATGACACAGTATTTTTGACGTGGAAACCCTGTTAAGGGAGAAAACCATGGGGTGATTAACCCAAAGATTATTCTCTATTAGAAGAATAAGGAATTACAAAATGGCACTTGCCAATTAGGGCTCACTGCCCGAGCACACTGCTCATAAAGGAGGGAACACTGCCTACAAGGAGACACACTATCTACAAAAGAATGTTATACAATACTTGAACTGATTGGAAGCATCCACATATGCTGGAGTTTAGTTATGGTTAGGCTCAGTACACTGATCTGCTGCACTTCATCTTTCCTCTTCTCTTATGTTGCTTTCCTTTCACATACCGGACCTTCCTTACTACTTCTACTCTACTCCACTTTTATTCGCATATCACATATCACCACAACACTTCTCACAACTAAATCCATCCTATATATATATCCGCACAAGTGATTTCATTAACTTTCTAGTCGGCACCCAGAACAATCAATCTTCTCACAAACTCTGTTATGTCGGCTGAATCCTTACACATCAAGTAATGCAGATCAAGCATATACTTGTAGAAATCATTAATCATGTCGGCCAAACATGATTCATGCCTTCATAACCTTTAACACCATCAGTAACACATCTGGAAAGTAGTTTGATGTTCTGTCAGTCAGTTCTTCCTTTGTTCACACTATCACTCGGGAATCCGGTACTCAACTATTCATATCTTTTTCCTTGTCCATCACTGAAGGCTAAATCCTTGGAATCTATTACTCAAGGTAGTCCTCTTGACTTTCCCAAATCTGTACTTCACCAAGATACTTCCTTTGAGAGATCCGGACCTGTCTGTCGGACCTTACCACAAGCTTTGTTCTTGTTTATCGGACCTCAACAATCTTCATTCTAACTTCCGGTAGAGACACACCATGTCCTGCGGATGTGTGGGATGAACTTTGTTGCCATCAATGACAACAATCATGAATCTATATAGTGTCTCTTGCCAACAATCTCCCCCTTTGGCATTGATGGCAACACTTAGTGAAAAATGACTAAGTGTTTACACTATGCTCCCCCTTGGCTGATGCTCTGTCTTTATATACATTTTCTGGAGCTCCCCCTTAGTTGGATTCCTCATTTTTTACTGCTCCTCACTCCCCCTTTGACATCAATGGCAAAGGGTAGGGTCCGCACACCAAAATTTTTAAAAATTTTACTATACTTAGCTGCATAAGTATATATATACAAGTTGTACTTACATATACTTAAGTATTTCTGTAAAAGTGTTCTTCAATTGTACAACTTATCTCGCCCAACTCTGCTTCATCCTATCCAAAATTGAGATATGCCCACTCAACAGGAATGCAAATGCATCTGCCCTTTTTAGATCTGTCAGATCATTGGTCTAGGCTGTAATTTGGGATTCTGTTATAGCCTCATGCATGGCCTCTAGCTTAGGGACAATTAACCCCCTGAGCTCACTCATCCTGCTTATTCTATTTTTCCTTTCCTTCTCCAATTTCTTGATTTCACTCAAGACTGCGATAGTCTGACATTCTTGATTTGTTATAGAGGATGAAAGAGGATCAAAACTTTGAGACAAGCTTAGTAGTTTGTCCTCTTGCTCTTTTATTTTCTTCTCAATCTCCACAGTTACCTTGGACCAGGAGATACAAAATTTGTATATTTTACCGCCATCCTTAAGAGCATTTTCTAAGCTCTTTATCCCAATGTTCATGTTTCTCCTATCATTAATGATCAAACCCTATACCTCAGAGAACCTTTTATCCAAAAACTCCTTCCAGACCTTTTCTTCAGCTGATTTTTCTAGAGAATCAAAATGTGTACTAACACTGCTGACTAAGGTTTTGAGATTACTGGAAGAGGAGGCTGTGGGGTCTTTCTGAACTGATGGCATAATCTTTTCAAGCACTCCAGAAGTAGCTTCTATCAACTCATAGTCTTCCATATGAGACTTTAGGAGTTTTTCATTAGCCTTAGCATTTGCAAATGAAGCTATCTTCATTGTCTGTACTGGAGAAAGAGAATCAAAATTGAATGGACCTTGTAGAAGCTCTGGTTCATCAATCTCCATTATTTCTTTGTTTAGGAATTCTTGGACAGTTTGTGCAGTGTATCTTGCCGGAGACAGATGTTTCTTCTCTTCTGCAGTCTTGGAGCTGTCCTTAGGAGTTTTCTCTCCTTTACCACTAGCAGTTGTGGTTTTCTCTATTGAAGTCTTCTCTCCTTCTACAACCTTAGCACTGTCATCTTCTTTTTCCTTCACCTCTGCTTCTTTCTCCTGTGATTTTTCTTCTCCTTTAGATCTGGAGACTATAGGGGAAACCGGAGGGGAAATGTTAGTCTGTTCGGGGCCCACCTCTTCTGACATTTTCTCAAGAGTTTCTTCTGCAACATTTGTAGGATCAGTACCCAAGTCCTCTATGATAGGAAGATTAAATCTTTTGAAGGTTTTCCAGAGAATCTCTTCAGTGTCCTTGGCTACCTTGTCGGTCTCACTAAGCATAAGCTGATTTATCCTTGCTTTGCTCCTGAATTCATCCTTGCAGTCTTTGAATACCATGTTCATTGTCTTGGGATCAATTGAAGGATATAGCTGAATAGCTATCTGTTCCTAGATCTCAAGGTCTTTTTCCATGGCATTGGTCTTTCTCATTTCCAACTCCTTCTCTAGACTCTTAGGAATTAGAGAGATAATTTCAATAAAAGCTTTATTGTAAATGTTCAGATACCTGATTGTAGCTTCCTACAGGATCTTTTGGTCGGCCTCATTGTAATCATCATAGAATTCGGCCATTGGTTGAAGGTTTCCATCCACAGCGATTGATTTGATTACACTTTCTAGGGACAGGGTGGGCTTTTCAACAAATTCCTCTACCATTTCTTCCTTGTCTTGGCCTGTGGAGGGCTTACCAGATCCTTTCTTCTTCTACTTCTTTATTTCCTTTACCCCCTCATCTGATTTGGTTTCTTCTTCATCTCTTTGACTTGCATAAGCCCTTGTGGCTTTTGTCTTTGACCTTTTCTCTCCTTTGCCAGATGCTTGGACTTCCAGTTTTGAGCTTTTAGCAGGGACAGGTGCTGGTCTCTTTGAAGATCTGGTCCGGGTGGAAGTTTCTACCGGAGCACTTTTCTTGCTTCCTTTTTCTGCCTCTTTCTTCTCTTCATCAGCTTTTTGTTTATTTTCCCAGTTGGCATCAAGTGACTCCTTTGAGATCCCAAGGCCTTGTACAATATGTTCTACTTCTTTTCTCACCTTCCTTTTCATCTCTGGTTCTCTGAGTTCCACATGGATCTTTACACTCAGCTCCTTAAAGGTTCCAAACCTTTCTGCCTTTGGATCTTTAGGTTGACTCAGCATGTGTTGAACATGCAGCTCCACAATCTGTTCATCCACTTCATACCCCATGGGCATGATCCAGACTATCTCTGGTTCTACTACCTCCATTAGGCACTGATCAGTCTCTACCATAAAGCAGACTGTGTCTCTGTATTTCTCAACAAGGGACTAGGGAATCCTTTCTCTTGTTTGCATCATGTTCTGAAAGTTCTTAAAGTATCCCCACAGAGCTTTTTTTCTTGCCTTTGCATCTCCAAGTTCATGCAAGTAATCTCTGATCTAGATAGCTACCGGTTTGTCATTTTCCCATACCCATCCATTTGATCCAGGAAGCTCATTCATGAAGTAGAAGAACAAACATAGTATCAGTCCTCCATATTTAAAGGAGTTCTTTTTATCCTTCTTGATCTTCTGTATGTTTTCCATTAATTAGCTCAAGAGGAGTTCACAGAGATCATAATCTGCATTCTTTCTCAGCATCTGATAGGCCGTGTATATTGTAGTTCTAGATACTAAATTCTCCCTACTGGAATGATATATCTTGTATCCTATTATCATAGATACATACTTGATATCCAGGTCAGTAATATCTTCAAAGGTCATTGCCCTCTTATCAAATTGTGATCCGGTGGCCTCTGTGACAATGTTGTTTTTGATAGACTTGAGGACAGGAATTCCTCCGAAGGAATGTAAACCAGTTACTGCCCTAATTACTTCCTTGGTGATCTTGCAAGGTCTATTTAGCCATAGGAAGTTATCATGTACCCTACTTAAAACATACCAGACCCATTCATCTTCTTCAAAGTAGGGGAAATGAATGAACTGATCAAAATGCTTTTCCTGGATGCCCTTATATTCTAGTTTAAGCTCAAAAGCATCATATATCAATTCTTTGTGATAGATGTATCTTAGTTTGAATTCCCCAAATTCTTCAATATTGGCATGTATGTAAACCCTAATGTCTTCTGTGTGTAAAATACCATGCGAAACACTAGAAAATGCACCTAGGGGGTCTACCTCCAAGGATTTGTATGGATGTTTCTTAAATGTAGGGTGAGGTCTATTAGATATCTTTACAATATTCAAAGTACCCATTATCAAGAGATTTGCAGTGAGATATTTGAAGATAGAAAATACCTTTTGTGCCTATCAGTTTCATGGAGTTGGTTGGATTGATCTCTAGAAATAATGACTTCTGCAAGTGATCTTCGATGAACTCAGGGAATTTTGTTGCAGAGCTCCGCTTTTCATTTCCTCTTGAGTGCAGAATAAATGAGTGATTAATGAAAAACCCTTATATTGCTCCGCAAGCCCTAATATCAAACTATAATAAATGCTCGACCTACATTATTCCGGTTTGCCTTATTCGGGTGATTTGAAGAACCGTATCAACCCTGATCTTTAAACATCTTGCGGATCTTCCAAATCTTAACCATAGTTTGTTTGAATATATCCCTTGTGACTCCTTCAATCTGCAACTCTTCTTGTGCCAGTTCCGGCACCAATTGACTGGCTAGGGGAACAAGGTTTTCTTTGTGTCTCCCCCTGAGCCAGAGCTTATATCAGTACCAGAGTCTAGTGTGGATCCAACCTCTACATTCTCAGTACTTTTCTTCACCCAAATCTTGCTCATCTCATTTTTAACTTCATTCGCATCCATCTTTTGTTTACCCTTATCTTGATTCTGATTATATACCAGACCTCTTTTGTCCTGATTCTTGCTTCTGCAGACTTTTGCATTATGACTAGACCTATTACAGATTTGGCACACAACATTTCTTTGCATATTTGATTGATATCCTCTTGATCTGCATTGATTAGCCATATGACCTACTCTATTGCATGCAAAGCATCTACCATTGAATGATTTGTTTATTTGCATATTTCTACATTCATGAGACTTGTGACCATACCTTTTGCAGTTAAAACACTGTCTGGAGAAGGATGAATTAGTCTGATTCATTCTCTTTCTGCACTAATTAGCTTTGTGACCAAAGTGATTGCAACTGTGGCAGTATCCATTGAAGGATGGATATCTTTGAGCATTGGGCTGTCTTACCGGAGGTCTTCTAGGCCTGTTCCTTGGATTTTCTAATCCAAAATTCTTCTAACCGGATCTGGAGCTTTCTCCTTTCTCATATCCCAAACCACATTTGTCATCTACCTTCTTTTGACTTCCAAGAAGAACTTCAAGTTGAGAAGAACTTATCTTGAATTTCTCTTTATACTCATTTGTTGTTTGAAGATCCCTTTTTAGAGAGACAATTTGATCCTCAAGTTTTTCTTCATTATCTTTGGTATCTTCAAGTTTAGATTCAAGATGTCTGACAATTCTATCCATCTAGTGGCAATCTTCTGATTTCTCCTTGAGAGATTGTCTTAGATTATCTTCAGTTTTTCTTTTCTCTTTAACTTCTTGGGTAAACTTTATAACTCCTGATTCCATTTCATGTCTTACCATAATGATTTCTTTTGATAACTTTTCACATAACTTGGTTTTCTCAGTCATCTCTTCATTTGCATTACTTTCTTCACCTTGTCTTGCCAATTGTTGAAGCAGCTCCTTTCTCTTTTTCATAGAGAGACTTAATTTGTCTTTTAGTTCTCTCATGAAATCATCAACTCGTTTGAGTCTTTTCTTTAATTCATTGACTTCAGAGTTTGACTGTTCAAGATCCTTGAGGGCAGTCTTGAGTTGCTCCCTTAAACCATATGCATCCATTTGGACTCCCAGATCTTCCTTGAGCTATTAGACTCTATTAGGAGGAACTTAGCTCTGATACCAATTGTTGATAACTAAGAGGGGGGGTAAATCAGTTATCCTAATTATTTCTTCTTTCTGAACTTTCTTATTAATCAATGCAGCATTAATTCAAATAAGCAAACATTACCATGAAATGGAAAAACACATGACACAGTATTTTTGACGTGGAAACCCTATTAAGGGAGAAAACCACAGGGTGATTAACCCAAAGATTATTCTCTGTTAGAAGAATAAGGAATTACAAAATGGCACTTGCCAATTAGGGCTCACTGCCTGAGCACACTACTCACAAAGGAGGCACACTGCCTACAAGGAGACACACTGTCTACAAAAGAATGTTATACAATACTTGAACTGATTGGAAGCATCCACATATCCTAGAGTTCAGTTCCAGTTAGGCTTAGTACACTGATCTGCTGCACTTCATCTTTCCTCTTCTCTTATGCTGCTTTCCTTTCACATACCGGACCTTCCTTACTGCTTCTGCTCTTCTCTACTTTTATTCGCATGTCACATATCACCACAACACTTCTCACAACTAAATCCATCCTATATATATCTGCACAAGTGATTTCATTAACTTTCTAGTCAGCACTTGGAACAGTCAATCTTCTCACAAACTCTATTCTATCGGCTGAATCCTTACACATCAAGTAATGTGGATCAAGCATATACTTGTAGAAATCATTAATCATGTCGACCAAACATGATTCATGCCTTCATAACCTTTAACACCATCAGTAACACATCCGGAAAGTAGTCTGATGTTCTGTCAGTCAGTTCTTCCTCTGTTCACACTGTCACTCGGGAATCCGATACTCAACTATTCATATCTTTTTCCTTGTCCATCACCAGAGGCTAAATTCTTGGAATCTATTACTCAAGGTAGTCTTCTTGACTTTCCCAAATCTACACTTAACCAAGATACTTCCTCTGAGAGATCCGGACCTGTCTGTCAGACCTTACCACAAGCTCTATTCTTGTTTACTGGACCTCAACAATCTTCATTCTGACTTCCGGTAGAGACACACCATGTCCTGCAGATGTGTGGGATGAACTTTGTTGCCATCAATGACAACAATCATGAATCCATATAGTATCTCTTGCCAACATATGCCTCTAGTCTTAAGGAACAGATTGAAGATGAGGTAGAAAAGAAGATGAATGATCATAGAATGATGGAGTTATCTAAAAAATGTGCTTTGGCATATAAGAAGTTCAAGAAATTTTGAAAGATGTACAGGATTGCATAGGTGAGGCAAAGGCTCTATATCAGTTCGGCATGAAGTGGCCTGGAGCCACACAAAGCATTACTAAGGAAATGGACTCCATTGAGTCCCAAATAAATAATGCCTCCAGTGCCTATGATTCAAAACTTGATCTTGATGGCACCACAAGGAATTCCATAGAGGATTTACATAACAAATTCTTTCAATTGCAGGCTCAAAAGGAACACATTATTTTGTAATTTGGTGAAATAAAAGATTTAGTGAATCCTAAACTTCTACTTGTCTCAAGATCTCTATTAAGTGCTAATAAAGCATCACAAGGGAATTCAATATCGAGCACTCTAGAAGAAGGAGAAGAGTTATTATTAGAATGAGACACGGTTCAAAATACTAAAGGAAGCCAAAAAGGCTTGGTATGAAGGTAAGCAAGAATAGAAGACTCGAGTACAAAAGCTTCAAGCTTAAACCTCATCCGGTTGAAAATTGTTCTTACACTTCATGCATTTTCAATTTTTCAGTTTCAGATTCCTTGTAAATATGCGGTATGTATGAAGAGGGTTCCGATACAAATTTTGGATTTTACTCTAGCACATATATAAGGGGGAGTCATCTTAGTTTGTACATATACTACTCAGGGGGAGTTAGTTCAAACCTTCAGTTTATATGTACATAAGTATACTTGACAGGGGGAGATCCAGTGTGAATAAAGACTGCTATATATGCCCTTTGCCCTTAATGTCAAAGGGGGGGAGTGTTTTGGAGAGATAGTTTGGCATGTTGCCATTAATGGCAAAGGGGGATATTGTTGGAAGAATGCCTTTGGAGAGATTGTTATGTCATTGATGCTGCTATTGGCAACGTGAGCATAAGTACAAGGTATATAGTTATGCATTACAATGTTGTCATTAATGTCAACATTGTATTTTGGTATGGTGTAGATCAATTTGATCCTCTACTTTGCAAGATGGTTTGGTCCTCCATAGAAGACTAATTTGCAAAAAGGTTTGATATGGTAAGGAAATTTGTTATGAAATTTGGCCAAGTGTCAACTCTAGTATTTTTGAGTTACAGAGCATCTGATAATTTGGTTTGCATTGGTCCGCTATTGAATATTTTTCTCTACAGTTCCAGTATATGTTTGTTGGTTGTCAGAAGCATCTCAATCCAAAATTTTGTCTAATTTTGATCTTCGTTGTGGGAGTTGCGAATGACAGAACTCTGGCATGACATATTACAATTATTTCTTGAACAAAGTATGTGAGTAAAAGAGTGTGCATTCCTCCACGTATAGGTTTTTGGTCTTATGGTTCTAAGAAGATGTTCACAGATATCAATAGATGATATATTCCAATTTTCATGATACTTGAAAGTCCGCATATCAAGATGTGAATGTACAATTGGCAAAAATTTTGTGTTAGGTCTTCTGTACTATTGACCTAATGATTGTAAAGTTATACAGAGATTAAGCGTTATGGAGCTAAGTGGGAGCTTTTTTTAGTCCATAGCGACCTTTTTCAATTTGTTTCAAAGTTTGAATCTTGGCGCGAAGCATGTGTGTGAAGGTTTGGAGCTGACAAGTCCTATATTGCATATTTTTGACATTAGATCCAATTAGGCTGACCTAATTGATGTTGTGGGTAAGTGGATATTTAAAGAGGATTGTTTTCGATGTCTCAAGATGAAGAAATGACATATGGGTGATTCAAGTGATGCAAAAAGTGCTTGTGAATGCGAATTGAGCAAATGCAAAGCATAACAATGTGATATTTTAGATCAGTGTGAAGAGTTTTGATTATGTAATTTGAGCTTCATTGGAACTATATTTCATACATAAGTTAGATGCAATTGTAGCAGTTCAATTCTAGCAGTGAGCCACAACTCTTCTTCTATCTCTTTCTTTCAGGATAGTGAGTCCTTTGGTAGTGAGCATTCTTGGACAGTGAGTCCACCAGTTGTATCGCCTTAATCGATTGCTTTATTATAATATATTACGAGTTAATCCTCACCGTGGTTTTTCCCATTTTGGGTTTTCCACATAAAAATCATAGTGTTCATGTGTTATGTGTGGTTGTTTCATACTTTATGTTTTATTTCATTTACTGCAAGTGATTCTACTAAATGGATTGGATCTTTAATATTTGAATGGTTTAAAGTTATACTGATTCACCCCCCTCTCAGTATTCCAGGTGTTCAATAGACCTGAAACCTTTTAGCATGACCAAAATAGATGCGACCAAAAAGAACATAGGGATTTCTATTGATATGAGCTATCAATAAACAAAGTCATTGTTCCAGACCCCACTCTATAGTCAATATGGGTTAAGAATATAGAACCATTGACCAAAATAGTGAACCACATGGAAGTCAGATCCTTTGAGAAAGGAGAATCACTAAAGTGAAAAGAGATAGTCTCAAAGGAAACAACTTAAATCATGGAATGGTTAGAGAAGGATGGTCTTATTGAATTCCCTTTGGACATCTTTACAATCAACATATATTCTAAGGATGAACAAGGGAGGATTGATCAGGTCATCTCGTGCATAGGTGGAATGCCTCAAAAGATGAAGTGGCCAAAGTTTGACGAACAATTTCAAACCAAGATGCGTGACTTAAAAGAAGTAGATTCTCATGATTTTTTAGATCTTGAAGAAGAATCATCAGAAAGTTACACTCATTTGACACCTCCAAGAGATATGTCATCAAGTGAGTCATAGTGCCTCAAAAGAAAGAAGATGGTGATCCCTATGAGCCACTTTCACCTTATAAAGATACTTATACACCATGGACACCTCTAACATAGGTAGAGTTTGATAATCAAGAAAAAGTCAACATGTTCAATAATGAATCAACAAATGTTCTAGAAGTATCATCAAAAGATTTTATAGTTCATCAACCCCTAGAACAACCTTCCACTTCAACATAAATACAATTTAATGACATCAATACTTGGGAAGCACATTTGGTATGAATGGAAACAGTTGAGAGATTCCTTGAAAAAGATGAGGTTATAGAAGGTGAGTTTCATAAAGAATGTAAGTTATGGATAACCACAGGAGAAGAGAATTGTCATCCTTGAGTTGCCTAAGAAATATATGGGATACTCCATGGACATGCGACCAAAACCAAATGGAATGACAAGTATAAGCTTCATTCCTCTAAATGAGCAGAGGGAGACACAAAAACCTCTTGAGTTGCTTCAGTTTTTCCAAAGTGTCCAAGAATGAGATGAAGTAAGAATTTACATGCAGGATGATTTCAACTTACTCATTGAGATTTTGAGTTGTGAAAGAGTCTTGTATTGGACTCCTTCTCACCAAAAGGACATTGAGGCCTTGGCCCACCTCACATTACCACAAGAAGTCATGAAACCAAGTTTGAAAGAGCAAAATAATCTTTTAAAACCATATAGAGTAGGAGAAATTATCCTCAGAAAGGGAAGCACAAAGAACAAGAAACACTGAAAGAAAAGGAAATTCCCCGAAGATTGGAAGGGCCCTTACATAATCAAAGAAGATGTCAGAAATGGTGCATATCTCTTGTGCACTATGGAAGGTAAAGAATTTGGTGAGACAGTTAATGCCTTCCACATCAAGATATATTACAGCTAAAAAAATTAAAAAATCATAAAAATAGAAAATTGTATAAAAATCAAATAATCCAAAAAAGTCAAAAAAATAAAAAATAAAAAAATAAAAAAATTATAAAAATTAAATTTTTTTGCATTCTTCATTCTGTTCCACCATGGATTTCTATGAATGGCATGCTCTTGTTTGATTTATTTCTTAGTAAGGAGTCTAATTTTGCTTAGGTATAGGTTGACTCTTTGAGCCTTATGGATCCCTTATAATCATGGTTACCACTTACCATTTCCCCTATTTACATTTCCCAATGGTTCTAAATAAAGCATAGTTTTTATCTTCACACTAATACTGGTCTAAAAGACTCATGATGTTAAGTAGAAGAAAATTTAGTCTTCAAACCTATAACTTACTCAATAGAATCTTGCAAGTAAACCTTTGCAATTCCTCCTTAGTAGAAGGGAAGTCTGACTGGATATTGAAAAAATTTTGTGGCACTCAACCCCTTATCTTTATTGGAAAGAAATGCCAAGGGGATCATAACTTTGCAAGAAGCAATAAAAAAAATATGAGTGAATAAAAAAAATGAGATAAAAAAATAAGAGTGTGATAAATCATAGGAAATAATCATTAGAATAGAAGAATAACAAAGAATTAGAAGTCAAAAAGAACCATAAATACCAAGAAAAAGAAAAAGATTCAAGTGAGGCATTACAAAAAGAAAAAATATACAAAAAAGCAAAAATACAAAAAAAGAGAGATACAAAAAAGAGTGAGAAAGAGAAGATTTCTTATGTTCATACTCTCAAGTGGAGATAAACATAAGACTGAAGCTACAAGAGTGGCATCTATTAGTGAAAATAAAAAAAGAAAGGTACAAAGCACACACATGCATTACATGAGAAAACCCAAGAACATAGTTGTCTTTAGGGCCATCTTTTGCTCTGGAGCCTTTCCTTTACCCTAGGTCTATCTTGTTGGCCATCTTTGATCTAAGTCTAGAAGGTGCTATTGTCTAAATTGAAAGCTTGCCAAATTATTTTGTCTAAATAAGGATCAGTGTTTAGCCTTTTACAAAGCCAAAATCATAAATATTCCATCTCCCCCCCATTCCTACTTGAGTCTCTAATTCTATCCCAAAGATTAATAGGTCTCCTTATACAAGTTAACACGCAATCGCTTAAGTCAAAAATCCTACTTAAGAGTATTCACATTGTTCAATCCATATGCATACATGCCAAAAATTGAAAATCACAAAAATATATATTTATAAGAAATAGAAATTGTGTTACATCTTTCAAATTCCAATCACACATGTATATTCAAACATAAAGCATAAAAAATTAACTAAAAACATAGCATAGTCATTTCCATTGCATCTGTGTCAAAGTTGTAGAGATCAAATAATAAAAGGTTAAGATATGAGTAGAACAACAATTGTGATCATAAGAACAATACCATTGATGATATCAAAATTTCAAGTACAAGTCATTACACAAAACAAGACTCAGAGCCAGGGTCAAAATGCTCTCAAAACATACATATCTCAAATGAAAGGGGGGAAAATAGAAAGAAATGTAAATCCTCTAGAATGTCAAGGATGGATTTTACTACTTGAGCCTTTAGGGCTCCTGCTCCAAGGCCTCCTTTGTAATTAAGGCCTATGAATCCCTAAATGAACCATCGCTTAGATCATGGCATTTGTCTCCTCAAGTGTATTAATCCTAGCTCTCAAAGCAACACCCTTCTGAAAAATATGATATGTTAGAGCCAAGATATCAATGTGATGACTTGCCCTAGTGGGAAAGTGAACATTAACGAGAAATCTAACTTGTGAATAACCTATGGCGGAGGCCACTAGGTCTAGAGAAGTATTACAAAAAAGTTCTCTCCACTCCTTGGCACTACCTAGAGAAAGAGAAAAGGAGTATTAGTTAAAAAGATAAACCCATAGAAAAAAGAGAAGTGACAAAAGAAAATAAGCTGTGAAATTAATTCTGATGAGGATCACTAGATTGCCATGTAGGATCTTTAAGTCTCATGACCTCATCAAACAAAGAGTGAGATCGACTATGTCTAGGAGGAGTAACCTTAGGTGCTACCTCCTCATCTGAAGATATCTCTTGGTCCCCCTCTACATGTTCCTCATCATAGTCCTCTCTCTCAGGATCATAGTCCTCATCAATATAGTCCTCAATCTCCTCCATGATTATCTAAGATTGAGATCCTCTCATTTGTCTCTATCCCTACCTCACATCGTGAACTACTCTAGTAATAGGGATTCTAGGAGTCAATCGAGTCTATGCAATCACCCACTACTTGGCATCAACCATATCTTGAATAGATCTATAGCAAACAAGGACCGTAGGCAAGTCCTCTATAAATTCATCTCCCAACTACTAAAGAACTCAATCAATGTGGTGTGCCTCTACTGAACCATGCTTATCTAATCATTGAGTCACGCCTCTACAAAAGTTTCATATATAACTATCGCCTAGCCATAAACACTCCATGTTGTCATAGGGGTCACAAACAAAATCTGCATCAGTCAAAGTATCCACTAAGTGTGTGCTACCATCAAAGTATCCAAGGCAACCCCAGTGTGTAGTGCTCAGTAATCTAGGGTTGGGGAGAGGCATACTCTTCTAGAACAACCTATAATGTGCTAAAAATCTAGGACAATACCAGAGAGGGGTGGTTGAATGCAAGTGCCCTTCACCTCACAATATGATAGAGATCTTGATAAACCATAGAAAGCATGTCAACTCTCCATGCAAAAATTGTGCCCTGCTCAACTCGTTGAATGATTGGTGCCCAACACCACCCAAGTCTCGAACTTCCCTTGTCCCTTGATGGTCTTAAAGTAATCAAACTAATAAGTAACTTTCACAAAGGAGAGATTTCTAGGAGAGGCACTGAGATAAGTTGTACCCCTTTGTAATCTCTAAGATGACTCATTCCCATGATAGTTTCCCAAGTCTGTTTCTCTCTATCTGACTCACTCTTAGGAAGGATAAACTATTTTCCTCTCACAAGGACTCCCAAGATATGATAAACATCATACAAAGTAATGGTCCACTCTCTTGAACCCTAAGGGAACTTGAAGGTGTTCCTGTGTATGTCCCAATAAGCCAGAATGTCATAGCAAATGTGAGATGAAGAACAAACCACTTAAACTTTGGATACCCTGTCTATTCCTACTTTCTTCAGGATATCATGATCTCTTGAAGATAGGGCCTCATAAATGTCTATAAACCATGACTGTTCATGAGTCACATTCCATTAAATATGTATATCCTAATACACACAAAGAACCATGTGTCAAATCTCTTTAAAATTAACATATCTCATAAAAATCGTAACACTTGCAAAAATTCAAAAAAAGGCGTATGTTCTCTAAAAATTATAATTAAATGATGAGGTTAGTGTCAAAATCAGAGAAAAACAAGTTGTTAAATACATCACCAAACAAAATATTTTAGTCAAAATCAAATAGACTAGATCCCCCAATCCACCAAGGAAAATCCCTCTTGGGTGACTCTATTGACAACAAGATCCCTATTATGACCATATTTTACATGCGGTCAAGAAAAATGAAATATCAAAAATTATTCCAACCCAATGCTAAAACCCCCTCACACACAACATGTGTGCTTGATAACATATGCACGTAACATTATTGTATTCGCAACAAATGTTAGGCACACCGCACTATGGCAGGGAAGTCAATCAAGATGCAGGAAATGCAAAACTCCTTTCACATCCCTTCGATGATGGTAGTAGACTAAGGGGGTGGGCATCACATCTTGCATCGCCAAGAGCGGTGGTCTCCATTGAGAAACCATCCCTAGGGTTTCCTAGGTGAATGTGAGAAATTGATTTTGACCTAAGTTGAAACCCTAACCATAGAAATTAAATAACCAAATTAAATTAACTATAATATAGAAACAAATGAGACTATAATGCAATATAATTCAACACCAATAGTCTAACCACTAAAATAATTAAATTTAAAACCTTTTAAGAAATCTAAGTTCTATAATAATTTAAAACAGGGAATCTTTAATTCAACTATACATTAACCAATAATAATTTTCCATAAAAATTAACTAACTCAAATGTCCATTTACAACCCTAATCTGAATACTAGGTCTCCAAAAATTTTGACAACATAACATTTCTCGGGTGATAAATTTCCTAAATTTTTTAGTAGCATAACATCACTAAAGTGAACTAGGGAGAAAATTAAATAAAATGCAATAAATCAATCTCAAACTATAAAACATTACAATAGATCTAATTTATCACTTAAGTTTTGGGAATGCAAAGAAGGTTTAGAAATTGTTTCATATTCCCTAATTATTAGGGCAACACGCTCAACCCTAAATCAAGTTTATAAAAGCACACCCAAACCCATTTGACACACAAGTGAAGTTTTGTTTGTAGGTTGGAGGAGAAGTGGAGAGAGATAAATCTCTTCCCTCATGGGAAGATTATTTCTCCAAGTCTATAGTTTGGCTAATATTTATTTCTTCAATATTTGCTAGGTTTGAAATTTAAAATATCATGGGTTTACTAAAAGTTTACAATCTATTTCCCTCCAAAGCTATTTTGAAAAAAAATGTTTAAAAGGATATAATACACTGCATTTGTTTTTATACAAGTTTTACTATAGCCACTATAGTTTTCCCTTTTTTTCTTTATAGTCTAAAAATTATATATATACTAGTATTTATTTTTATTATAAATACTAAACACACAATCTTTCTTTTTGCAAAACAAGAGGGTTTCTGTTATAATGTATATATATAACTAGCATAAATAAAATAATAGAAGAGGGGAAAACTCTATGTATATACACAAAACTATGTATATACACATAGCTTTGTTTATACACAGAGCTCTGTATGTACACAGTTATGTGTATATACATAGGTGGAAAGAAATATATATAAATAAACTAATATATATATATGAAGTAGCACTGAATATCAACATAGAGGGTTTTATTTAATATCGAATTGTAGCATTAAAAGAAAAGCAGAGGTTAAATAAAACAAAAGGTTTAATGGGCTTTTGGTTGAACGACTGTGGACTACACAGTTCCCAGGCATCTGTGACCTATGTAGGTCGTGGTTAGCCTAACCAGGGGGCGGTGCACCCGTGCCCTCGGCCCACGGCCAAGCCTATGCATGGCCAAAAAATAACACAACAACATTACTTTTTCTTCTATGTGCTTGAAAACTTAAAACCCTAACACTATTTTGAAAATAAAATGCTTTCTCTTTGGCATAAATAAAATGCTAACTTTATCTTTTTTTTAATAGCAACTCAATCATATAATATAAATTTTTGTTTTTTGATTTTTCTTCTAAAACAAAGATTTAATAAAAAGAAACATTATATAATAAGAGGAAATCCATATATATATATATATATATATATATATATATATATATCCACTTTAAACTTTTTTTTAAACAACCTAATAACTATATTTTTTTTCAATACTAAGCAAAGGCAAAGAATAATGTGACTATATATATTTTTTGTTTAAAATCTAACTTATACAAATTTGATTAAATAGATACAAGGGTAGAGGTTTTTTTTTCTTTCTTTCATAGGCAAAAATAGCAAATAGAAAATATGAGAGAGAGAAAGAGCGCTTTAACCAAACATTGTATTTCTCAAGTATACAACAAGGTATAGAAAATACAATGCTTTTAATATTCATATTCATTTTGAGATAAATACATTTTACAAGGGAACCATTACAACACAAGGGATTCCCCAAGAGAGAGACTTTCTCTCTCTATACACCAACCCTTTTACAAGCTCAATGAATCAAGGCATTTACATTGCCATACATTTCCAACTTAAACAAAGTCACAAAACCACTTCATGAATACCTCTCTCAACGGTCATCTCCATGGAGTCAAGAAAACATGCAAGACAATAAACTTTTCCCATGGCCAAGGGAAGCTTACCTCCCAACCGTAGGCTTGCTTGCAAGCCACCCCCAAGCTAGGAGGCCTACAAAATAACCCAGGCTCATTCATAGACAAAAGGGATTACAAAACACACACTCACAATAAAACACATCAACACCCATCCAAAGGAACTTAACACACTACATTCATGAATATGGATTTCAAGGGAGACAGAGTGAACACACTCACTCAAGGGGAAAGACCATCAAAATCATAAAACTCAAATCTCATTTCTTGAAAACCCCATAGCCTCTTGCTATCAAATAAACATCTTATGACTCCAAAAAAACCAAGGCACTCATGATATCAAAACTTATATCAAAATCTCCCACAAACAGGGCCATAGCCTACCAAAACTCCTTATCAAGGAGAGGATTTCCCCAAGGAGGTTCACTCCTCTCTCACCCTACACAAGGTGAGTTCTCTTACATGGAGAGCTCACTCCAACAACGCTTTAACCCTTCACAACACAAAGATAAACACATAAACAAAATACATAAACATATCTACAAGCATACATGAAATAAAGTGCAAAGCAAGAAGAACATGAAGCCTTGAGAGTCTACCTCTCAAGTCTCAAGTGAAGGAAGATATTTGGTGAAGCCTTCCAAGAGACAACTCCAAATTTCTTAGCACAATCTCCCTTCCAAGCCAAATATCCTTCCCAAAATCAAACAAGAAAAACTAAAAGAAAGAACCCTTTTCACCTCAACAAGAGGGAGATAAATAGGGCTCCAAAAACCATCCCCATGAATGAGGAGGTGACATTTGTCACCTCCTCTTTCTCTCTTACAAGTACAATTCCCCACATGTGCTCTCACACATGTGTGAGATATTGAGGAGTAGGGAGGTGACACTTTTCAACCTCTCATTCCTCCTCAATAACACATCTCCCCACATTTCTCCTCACACATGTGTGAGGCATGGGGAAGAGGGAAGTACTTGGGGTTATCTTCCCAAGGGCTCTTACAATGTGTACTCACACATGTGAGACCTTTGGGATTCCCCCAATCCCTTACAAGAACCTTGGGTTGTGGGATTTGGATGTGACAAGTCACCCAACCCTCATCCCAAAACCCTAATCTCGCCACTTAACGCCCTCGCTCAAATAGAGTGGTCAAATATGAGTTAAAATCATGATTTGAGGTCAAATATGAGTGAAAGGAGTCATGCAAGGCCTACCATACAAGGCCTGATAAGGAGGCATACCTGACGAGCCATGATGCCCATTATTGTAAGAAAAAATCAACAAGATAAAGGTTGTCCTCCCATCTTGACTAGGGATCCATAACATACATGTGAAGCATGTCCTCTAAAACCTGATTCACCCTCTCAATCTTCCCATCTATCTTAGGGTGATATGTTGAATTGAAGTTGATACCCAATGTCTGTTGTAGTGCTCTCCAAAATGCTGATGTGAAAACTAAATCTCTATCTAAAATGATGCGACGAGGAACCCCATGAAGTCTCACTATCTCATTCAAGAAGATCCTTGCCATTGCTAGTGCATTATATGTAGTACAAACTAGTGAGAAATGTGCCACCTTGGTCAACTTGTCAACCATCACCATGATAGCATCATGGCAGTGAGATGAAAAAGGTAGACCAATAATAAAGTCCATGGAAATAGTGTCTCATTTCCACTCAAGTATCTCATGGGGATAAAGAAGTCATGCTGGATGTTGATGCCCAGCCTTGACCCTCTAGCACTCAAGGCAATGAGCTACAAAATTTGCTATCATGTCTCATACTTGTCCAATGATATAACTATCTAAGGTCTGCATGCATCTTCTTAACCCCAGGATGTGCTGCATAAGGTGCTTTATGAGCCTCTGTCAAAATCACTATACGAAGATCTCCTACAAGGGGTACATAGTTATAGTCTTGATGTCGCAAAAGCACATCTACCTCAATAGAATATCTAGTAAACTTTCACTTAAGGGCCAGGCTATGTGACTAAATCTCCCACTGAACCTCTAGGAGCCACTCATCCTCTAGTAGATGCTATAAGATATGCCTTCTCAAGTCTACACTCAAGGTCAAGGTCAGGATATCATGTCACCTCCTACTCAATGCATCAGAAAACATTGTCTCCTTTCCCTTGATGTAAAGTACACAAAAGTCATACTTGCATAAGAACTCCATCCAACATCGTTGGTGGGCTTTTAGATTCGGGTGCGTGAAGATATACTGAAGACTATGACAATTTGAGTGTAACTCAAAATGGTGTCCCAAAAGACAATTTCTCCGTCTAGTGGGGTAAGTCATGGATCTTAATCTTTCGTGACTCATACATGATCATTCGACCATCCTACATAAGGACTATGCCTAGTCCCTCTAACAATGCGTCAGTACAAACCATAAAATCTATTGTGGGATCTGGTACTACTAAAATAGGATCACTAGTGAGATGCTCCTTAAGGACTCCAAAGGCCCTCTGACACTGCTCAATCCATAATAACTTCTTCCCTTTCTACTGAAGAGAAGTGATAGGGTAAGCTATCCTAGAGAAGCCCTCAATGAACCAACAGTAATAACCTGCTAACCCCATGAAGCTCCTAACCTTTGTCATGTCGGTAGGTGTTGGCCAATATATAATCACTCTAATCTTTGATGGATCTACTAAGATACCATCATCAGATAGAACATGCCCCAAATATTGAAACTCTAAATGGAAGAAGGCACTCTTCACCAAGTTGTCATATAGCTGCTAATCTCGCAAACACTGTAATACCTAACGCAAGTACTCCTCATGCTCCTCCTTAGTCCATGAATATATCAAGATTTCATAAAGGAATACCAACATGAACTAATCTAGGTAAGTGTGAAATAGACTCATGAATACAGTAGGGGCATTCATCAAACCAAAGAGTACCAGAGTGAACTCATAGTGACCATAACAAGTCCTAAAGGATGTTTTATGAATATCTGCCTCTACAATCCATAGTTGGCGGTAACTAGACTTTAGGTCAATCTTAGAGAACACTCTAGCTTCCTACATCTGATCAAATAAGTGATTGATCCTAGGAAAAGGATAATGGTTCTTCATCGTCACCTTATTCAAATGCCTATAATCCATGCATAAGCGAAGGGACCCATCCTTCTTCTTAACAAAGATGACTGGCATGCCCGAAGGTGGGAACCTAGGCTGAATGTGCCCTTTGCTAGCAAATCCTCTAGTTGAAGTGTGAGCTCCTAAAGCTCATGTGTAGTCATCTTGTATGGTGCACGAGACACTAGCTTACCACCTAGTACAAGATCAATATGAAAATCCATCTCTCAGTGAGGTGGCATCCCTAGAAGCTCTAGAGGGAACACATCTGTGAACTCTCTAAGGATAGGATGGCCATCTGATGTAGTCCCTGACTCATCCTCTGATTTGTCACATGGTGATCGTAAACATCTGACATCCCTTCTGCATACAATATGTAAGTTGCTTAGTGGAAATTATATGCAAAGCTATAGGCCTCTGAATGCCCACAATCTCTACTATAGTGCCATGGTCATCAAGGCAATCTATCACCTTGTGGAAATAATCAAGCTTGGCTCTATGAGCTGCAAGCCAATCTATACCTAACACCACACCATAGGATCCTAAAGGTATAACTCTAAGGTCTCTAATCATGGTTAAGGCTCCAAGTGCTAGCTCTCAATCTCAAACTACTAAGTCTACAGCCATCTTGGCCCCTATGGCTAACTCAACCTCCCATGTATCATCTTGCCTAGAGGCCACCAACTTGCAACACTCTACTAATGATGGAGATATAAAGGAGTCTGGAGCTCCAGAATCAAACAAGATAGTAATAGGATTACCTCCAATCATACCTAGGGTCTCAATGACCGTGGCCTAATAGTTAGGCTAGCTGTTATCAACCGCTACAAAAACATAGTGGGATCTACCCACATCACCTACAATCTACCCTAAACATTCAACACGCTATCCTCCTCCTATAATGAATCCCTAGGGACACTCTCTAGCTAAGTGTCTGGCACCACCACAAATGTAGCATGGCCATCTCATCTAAATATACACTGACTACGTCCTATTGGACTGCTAATCTCTTGGCCTACCTGAACTATGATGAGCACCTCTAAAAGACTATTGTGATCATGTTGGTCCTGCAGCCTGTGCTTGATGCCTTTGATCTTTACAAGGACCCTTAGACTACCACACTCTAGTGTGGTCACCCTGTACTCTCTGCTATGGTCTAGACCTCTGCCCCTATTGCTGTTGCTATGGTGGGGGCCTAGGAGGCAAAGATGTAGCCCTAAAACCTCCCTTTTGGGGGAGTGGGGGTCTACAGAAGCTGTGATCCTACTGCTAATAGGTATGATTCTAAAACTACGTACATGATTGATGGGTCTTCCCATGAATCTCCTCAACAATATATGCCTTCTCAACGGCCTCACGAATATTCTAGGCATCTGCCATATGAACTAGTCCTTCTATCCCAACATTTAAGCCTCTAATAAACCTATTGATGAGAAGCTTTTCATCTTGTAGGTACTCAGCATACTGTATCAAATCTAAGAACCAACTCTCATATTGTGCCACCATGGAAGTCCTCACTGCTATACATCAGGAAACTCATATGTGTGACACTGATGATAGTGTTTAGATAGATACTAATCTCTAAAGCACTCAAGAAATGTACTTCATGAAAGAGTATCTAGAGAAAGATGGTGCTTGCGCTCTGTTAGGTCTCAAAAATGCAAGTTGCAAATTCTAAGAGGATTCCAGACTCTATGGTCGGACTGGCAACGTTTTTGAACTAACACGACGAAGTCTAACCTTTAGGGTTTGATGACTCCCTGCACTTTAGGCACTGCTATACCTAGGCAGGTGAACCTTGAAAATTAAAGCAGATCAAGTATAAGTGTTTTGACTAAGTTAATGGATCTACCTATAGTGGAAAATGGTGTAGAATAGATGAACGCTTGCTAACTAATTCTATATCTAATATCTGATGCATGATTGGTATAAATTGTATAAGCAATATCAAGGTAAATTTTACAACTGTGCTTAACTAATAAAGGGTTTTTAAATGATGAATTGAAATAAGACCACTGCCTTGTTGGGTAAACAGAGTCAAATGGAAAACAAAGACCAGTGGCTTATATTGTGCACTAACTCTAACTGTTTGACACAATACTTTAGTTTATAACTTGTATAAACGTGTAGGGAAATGACTGACAGACTCTCCTTAATAATCCAATAGATAAAATCAGATTTCTTGTTATTCACCAGAAGGAAATTTAATCCTTTCTTGAAGGAACCAATTGAATGAAATGTACAAGAATAATAGATAATATCAACTTGGAGAAAGAATGGCAATCCTAATTATATGATTCTTCTTAGTGATCCAAACTAACACTTCCAAGTTACTATGACTGATCAAAATGATTTTAATTCCTCTAATGGAAACCAATTAATCCAATCACACAAATACAACAAATGTGCATTGACAAATTAAATATATACTTGATATATTAATCTGAATAACAAGGAAATACTGAACTGGAGACAACCATCTAATTGAATAATCTTAACAAACAATTGATGCCAAAATAAGACCAAAAAATCAGAGAACTTCAATTTACTTCTTCAATATAATGCTTGCAACATGGTCTTTTAAAATATTTTAAACTTCATGTATTATATTCTACTGCTAATCATGATGTTTTTTCTAATCTACTGATGATGATTCCTCTCTTTTGATTTCATCTGGCATATATCCATGATATCTCCTAGGGTTATGACTCTTCACATCCGTTCAATGTAACCTTTCATTTAATTAATTCCCTTTGGTAAGAGTAAAATGTTTAATTTTATCATTCATTTTTATATTTCGGTGATGATGATAATAATAAGTATTTTCCTTCTGATGGCAACTTGCATTTTCATATTTACTTTTCATAGAAACATTTCATTGGTAACTGTCTAGTTAATTCTTCCCGAAAAAATTTTCATCCCCAAGTACAAATAGTTGGCTATATTCATTACATTTCACTCAACTTGTTGATTAAAAATAATCCTTATCTTAAAAAGTGTTCATCCTATTTTAATACAAAATTTTGTTTTCATCATTTCATGCTTCTTGAAATTTCACGAGGGGGCTAATTCTCTTGTTTCACCCATGTGCTTTTCTCTCCCCGATGAAGTATGTCCTCATTGGGTAAAATAATTTAATAACTACGTTCGTGAAAATGTTTTTACCTTTCCATTTATGAAAACTTGCTTTCTTTCTCAAATAATACTTTTCCTTCAAAATATTTCCCTTCAAACAAATTAAAATTCTTCTACGCTCAAAATATTTTTTTAATGGGTGATATTTTCCCCACCTTCACCTTAATTAAATAAATCCTTACCTTGTAATAATTTCTTCATGGGAAATAATTGTACCAAAATATTATTCTCTTGTATGTGAAAATGTTCCACTTCATATTTCTTTGGGTGAAAATATTTTCACAGGCCATTATACACATTTTCACAAAATCTTCTTCAACTAACGGCTTTGTGAAAATATGTCCCATCTTTAGTGAAAATGTCTTATCTTTGTATTTTAATATTATTGATTATATTCCTCCTCTGTTTTGTGAAAATCCATATGATCCATTATTTACTTCTTGTGAATAGTGTTGGATGCCGGTGATCGCCATTTCCACATCTCCATCAACAGACACTGGAATGATTCTGTCCTTAGCAGCTAAACAAGAATTATAGAAACTTTTGGCTCAAGAATTTGAGGCTCAAAGTCATCCAAGAGATCTAATTCGTCAGAGAGAACAAATGAAATGTGTCTTAAAAGCTTCGTGCATTTTCAAACCATCTCCCTCATCAAAGTAACTCACTTAGTCGGGGTGATCTAAAAACTCACTTCGATCACACATATCTGCCAGATAAAATTTTATCGGTCAGAGTATAAGTGATTCTTGCCGAAAAATATCTATCGGCGAGAGGCATAAGATTGGTGTGATCTAGAAATTTTGCTTCAGCAAGCTTACTCACACCGATGAGTAATATTAGGGTTTCTTGTGTATTTTCACTTTGTAACACTTTCTTAGCAAATTTATCTTGTGCTTAATCATCTTACTTCGTGATATAGCATTTGGCTTGGTAATCTCATGAAAGAGCTCAAGACGCCCATCCACAAGACCATCTGATTTAAATCCAATGTGATGACTTTTCCATAGATTTGCAAAATATTGATTTAGAGATGAAGCTTTGTCATGAAAGGGAGAATAGTGGAGAAGATGGATTCATCAGGTTGTACAGTCATTCATTGCAACTAGTGAAACAAGGTTAATGCTTTTAGAAGAAGGCCATGTTTTCTGTAAGCTGCAACTATCATATTCCATGAGACCTTTTCCTATTAGCATCATCATGAGAAGCATCAGATATAACATATTTCTCAACTAAATCTGCTATGGCTTCAGGAATAGGATCTGTCCAATACTTTCTAATTTCAGATAAGCTGCTGGCATCAAAAATATCAACTATTGTGTTAGGCTTCCAAGCTCGTCTTCTCAGAGCTTCACTATAGTGCCTTATAGCTTCAGGATACTACGGCTTCTTAAAGTGTTCATTAGATTTTAACAAATACAATTTATGCATATCTTGCAATCACTGCAGTCCATTTAGGCACGGGCTGAGAGTGTTGGGAATTAAGGTGTCTCAACCTTGGTAATTCGCTACATTTGTAATGTTTGTATTTATTATTCAATTGCCTATGTTGTAAATAATTGGAAATTCCACTTTGTCATATTGTGGGATGTGGCACGGTGATGTGTCAATCCTACATGGATTATGACAACTTGTTATTTTGTCTTCACATGAGGAGATAGGCGTCCCACTTAGTGGTAGGAATATTCTGCCATGTGTCGGCATCTTCTATGTTGTGTACAGAATGTTTGACCAAAATGGTTATGACGGATTCCTATAACGAATCTATGACATGTAAGAGTCGAGAATAGAAGGTTGTAAGACAGGTAATGACATGTGTCATGTAGCATCTTTGAATGAGGCATATTTGGGCACCCCAAGGTGGAATATGATGTGTTGTAAGAGAATATGCTATTTATAGCATGTGTATGATAGATTCTCTTACAGCTGTAAGTTGTAACCACTATGACAGATTCTATGACGGTCGTAAGTGTTGTAAGAGCATCTGTCATAGCCCATTTTGGAAATAGGTGACCTCTTTGGGATGGGAGCTGTGGACAAGTGTCAGACACATTCTACAATTTTAACCAAGTGTCCCTAGGCATGGATTTTGGTCCAAGATGCCATATTGGACGCCCATTCCAAGAAAGGTCCCAAATTGCCTTGTATGTTCTATTTAAATAGGTGCTTGGAGATGGAGTTTGTATCACAAGTTTACAGGTACTGTTATGTTGCCAGATTGACTCCAGACATGAGTGTCAAAGACCATTGAAGCTTCCATTGCAAGTGTATTGTAAACATTCTTTTAGATTTGTTAATATATTGTGCAGGTTTCTGAGTGGGGTTTTTCACCCGATAAGGGTTTTCCCCACCGTAAATCTTTGTCTCTCTTCTTCTGTCTACTTTCTAGTTCTTGTGTTTTGTTGCTATATCTCATGCTAATGGTTTAACATCACTGTAATAGTTAGGATAAAGTTGAATTTGCATAGCCCTCTCCTCAATAGATTAGTGTAGGAAGTGTTTCCGCACACCTAGCTTCCTTTCAGTTGGTATCAGAGCTTGATCACCTTTGGTCCTAGTTGTAGGGTAGGGGTTTTTTGAGCTAATCTTAGGTTGAGTGGGAGTCTTTGCAGAGCATTCTGTATCTTATTGCAGCAAGGAGATGGCAAGCACATCAGGAAGGTTTGAAGTGGAGAAGTTCAATGGCAGTAATTTCGAGCTATGGAAGCTCAAGATGGAAGACATGTTAGTTGACCGAGACCTTTGGGAAAGTGTGAACGGAACTAAACTAGCTACAATGACTCAAGATGAGTGGGATCTCAAGGATCAGAAGGCTAAGGGTCTCATAAGACTTAGTCTTGCCGATTTTGTGTTGTTAAATGTCTATGAGAAGGCTACTGCAAAACTCCTTTGGAAGAAGTTAGGGGATGTGTATCAAGCTAAATCCCTAGTCAATAAACTTTTCCTGAGAAAGTTGTATTCTCTTCGAATGGAGAATGGAGGATTTGTGGCTGAGCATATGAATGCCTCTAATATGTTGGTTGCATAATTAACATCTATTGGTGTAAAAATGGAGGAGGAGGATTAGTGTATGACCCTGCTTTGTTCTCTATTGGACTCATGGGATCATCTTGTCATGGTAATTGGAAGCACCACATCCACATTCAAAATGGAAGAAGTGGTTTCTTTACAATTGTCTGAAGACATGCGGAGAAAGTCTTCAAAGGCAGCCAAAGAAGCCCTTGCAGTTCGTGGAAGACCCAAGGAGAAAGGGAAGAAGAAGGACAAGAAAGCTGAGAAGGGTAGATCCAAATCCCGTGGGAGATCCAAATCTCCTAGAATGTCCAAGGCTCTTTGTTGGAACTGTGGCAAGACCGGGCATTTCTGAAAGGAATGCAAAGAGGAGAAAAAGAAAAAGAAGAAAGCTCCTCATTCAGATTCTGACAAATCACAAGATGACGGTGATGTTTTCATCGTAGTCCTGAAAACCCATGCATCTGATGATGTGTGGCTAATCGACTCTAGTGCATCATTCCACATGACCTCGCATCGAGACTGGTTCACTAAGTATCAAGAGTTCGATGGTCGAAAGGTGTATCTAGGTAACGACTCTCATCTGAAGATCATTGGTTGTTGAAGAGTCTCTATCCGATTTCTTGATGGTCGAGTGAAGGGGATCTCTGGGGTTATGCACATCCTAGGCTTAGCACAGAACCTACTTTTTGTAAGTAGTTTGAATGATGCAGGTGTGCAGGTTGACTTTTTGAAAGAAGGATGCAAGATGACTAGAGGATCTATGGTGCTTGCTAAGGGTACTCAGAGAGGTACTCTGTTTCAGCTGGAAGCATGCATTGCACAATACAATAGTTCTTCTGACTCAAGGAAGAGGGTAGCAGTCACTTCATCCCCACCATCTGAATGAACAGTGAAGAAATCTGTTGTTTCTAGTCTTGATGGTTGTAATCGTGCATTGGAAGTTAAACTTCCTGTAAAAAAGACAATGTTATGGCATAAGAGATTTGGCCACATTGGTGAGAAGAGTCTGTGTACCCTAAAAAATAAGAACCTCATTGAGGGGTTAGATGATTGTAATCTTGAGTTTGACTTTTGCGAACATTGCATTTATGGAAAATAAAACCATGTTCAGTTTTACTCAAGTTCTCATAAGTCTTCTAGTGTGTTGGACCTTATTCATTCTGATGTGTTTGGTCCTGTTAATGTTCCTTCATTATCAAAATCTATATACTTTGTATCTTTTATAGATGATTACAGTAGAAGGACATGGATTTATTTTCTCAGAAGCAAATCTAAAGTCTATAGCAAGTTTAAGGAGTTTAAAGCTTTTGTTGAAAATTAGACTGGTAAAAAGATTAAATGTTTGAGAACTGACAAAAGTGGTGAGTTCTGTTCTATAGAATTCGATAAGTATTGCAAGGAACTTGGGATTGAAAGACATAAGAGAACTCCATACACACCGCAACAAAATGGAGTTGCAGAGAGGATGAACAAGACACTGATGGAGAAGGCTAGGAGTATGCTTAGTGGAGCCGGTCTAGAACAAAAGTTTTGGGCTGAAGCTGTTGCCACTGCTTGCTATCTGGTAAACAAATCTCCTACATCAGCTCTTGTTGGAAAGACACCCATGGAGGTGTGGTTTGGTAGAAATCCTTCAGTAAGGCATCTTTGTGTTTTTGGTTGTGAGGCATATGCACATGTGCCTAGGGAGAAGCACTCAAAGTTGGAGAACAAAGCTGGTAAGTGTATCTTCATTGGCTATGGTGTTGGTGTGAAAGGATACAAGCTTTGGGACCCCGTGGCTGAAAAAGTGTTGTATAGACGAAGTGTCATCTTCAAAGAGCTTACACCTTCTTCCACTATTTTGTAGCCAAAAGAAAAAAGAAAAGAAAGAGGATGTTGTTCAGTTTCTTCTCACCCCTGAGAAGACTAAACAGAAAGACAATGTTGGACATGATGATGAGGAGAGCTCTAGCAACTCTAAAATCTCAGAGGAAGAAGCTGCACTTCAACCTCAGCTCTTGAGGAGGTCTACATGGATAAGAAAGCAACCTGAAAGGTTTGGTTTTACATTTCTTGATTCTAGTTGTGCTTATGCTCTAATCACTAACAGTGATGAACCTAGAACTGTATCAGAGGCTTTGGATATGAAGGATGCAGGTTCCTAGAAGGAGGCCATGGAGGAAGAAATGGCTTCTTTGGAAAAGAATCAAACTTGGGACTTGGTACCTTTGCCTCCTGGATGGAAACCCATTGGATGCAAATGGGTGTTCAAGAAGAAGATTGGTGCAGATGACAGTATTGAGAAGCATAAGGCCAGATTGGTTGCGAAGGGGTATTCACAAGTGGAGGGTATAGATTATGGTGAGATATTCTCTCCCATTGTAAAGCTAACATCCATTAGATTCCTATTGTCACTCACTACAACTTATGACTTGGAGGTAGAACAGATGGATGTGAAGACAACTTTTCTTCATGGTGACTTGGAAGAAAAGATCTACATGTCATAGCCATAGCATAACATGGTAAAAGGTAAAGAAAATTTGGTTTGCAAACTTAAGAAGTCTTTGTATGGTTTGAAGCAATCCCCTAGGAGATGGTACTTGAAGTTTGATGCCTTTGTGTTGTTAATTAGATTTGTGAGATCGAAATTAGATCACTGTGTTTATTATAAGTTTGATGGTGATCATATTCTCATTGTTACACTATATGTTGATGATATGTTGCTTATTGGAAAGGGTAAGAATATGATTTCTGATTTTAAATCTCAGTTGTCAGCTTAGTTTGAAATGAAAGATTTAGGGGCAACTAGGTACATTCTAAGAATGGAAATCAGAAGAGACAGAACCAACATAAAACTTTGGTTAAGCCAGAGTAAGTATGTGAAGTCCATGTTGGACAGATTTAGCATGGCAGATTGTAGACCGTTGTGTTCCCGTTTCTTTGGGGACAAAGTTATCTATTAAGGATTGTCCAAAATCTCCTAGTGAGGTGGAGGACATGAGTAGAGTACCTTATGCTAGTGTTGTTGGTAGTCTGATGTATGCTATGGTCTGCACAAGACCAGACATTGCCCAAGCAGTGGGAGTTCTTAGTTGATTTATGGCTAATCCTGGACGGGTTCATTGGGATGCAGTTAAGCGAGTGTTCAGATATTTGAGGGGTACTTCTGAGTATTCCATTTGCTATCATGGTAATGTTTCAAGACCTCCACATTCTCTTGATATTTGTGGATTTGTGGATTCAGATTGGGAAGGTGACATTGACAGCAGGAGATCCACTAGTGCTTATGTTTTTAAACTGTTTGGTGGTGCTATTAGTTGGATGAGTAAGCAACAACTTGTTGTTGCTTTATCCATGATAGAAGCTGAGTATATGGCAGAAACTCATGCTTGTAAGGAAGCCATTTGGCTTAAAAGATTGTGTTCCAATATTGGTGTTGATGTAGGTCAGATCACGATCAGTTGTGATAGTCAGAGTGCAATTTGCCTTGCAAAGAATCCAACTTTCCATGCTAGAACCAAGCACATTGATGTTTAGTTTCACTTCATGAGGGACATGGTTGAGGATGGAAAGGTAAATTTGGAGAAGGTAGATACTTTGAAGAATGTTGCAGATGCATTGACGAAACCAATGGGCACAGAGAAGTTCAGATGGTGTTCGGAGTCTATGGGCCTCTCGGCCTATAGTAGTTAAATCCTATTTTTCTATTAGCTCTTACAAGGTGTTCAACAAGTGGGAGAATGTTGGGAATTAAGGTGTCTCAACCTTGGTAATTCTCTACATTTGTAATGTTTGTATTTATTATTGAATTGCCTATGTTGTAAATAATTGGAAATTCCACTTTGTCATATAGTGGGATGTGGCACGATGATGTGTCAATCCTACATGGATTATGACAACTTGTTATTTTGTCCTCACATGAGGAGATAGGCATCCCACTTAGTGGTAGGAATATTCTGCCATGTGTTGGCATCTTCTATGTTGTGTAAGGAATGTTTGATCGAAACGGTTATGATAGATTCCTATGACAAATCTATGACATGTAAGAGTCGAGAATAGAAGGTTGTAAGATAGGTAATGACATGTGTCTTGTAGCATCTTTGAATGAGGCATATTTGGGAGCCCCAAGGTGGAATATGATGTGTTGTAAGAGAATATGCTATTTATAGCATGTGTATGATAGATTCTTTTACAACTGTAAGTTGTAACCGCTATGATAGATTCTATGACGGTCGTAAGTGTCGTAAGAGCATCTTTCATAGCCCATTTTGGAAATAGGTGACCTTTTTGGGATGGGAGTTGTGGACAAGTGTCAGATACATTCTACAATGTTAACCAAGTGTCCCTAGGCATGGGTTTTGGTCCAAGATGCCATATTGGATGCCCATTCCAAGAAAGGTCCCAAATTGCCTTGTATGTTCTATTTAAACAGGTGCTTGGAGATGGAGTTTGTATCACAGGTTTACAGGTACTGTTATGCTACCAGATTGACTCCAGACATGAGTGTTGAAGACCATTAAATCTTGCATTGCAAGTGTATTGTAAACATTCTTTCAGATTTGTTAATACATTGTGCAGGTTTCTGAGTGTGGGGTTTTTCACCCGATAAGGGTTTTCCCCACTGTAAATCTTTGTCTCTCTTCTTCTGTCTACTTTTTGGTTCTTATGTTTTTCTGCTATATCTCATGTTAATGGTTTAAAATCGTTGTAATAGTTAGGATAAAGTTGAATTTGCATAACCCTCTCCTTAATAGATTAGTGTAGGAAGCGTTTCTGCACACCTAGCTTCCTTTCAGAGAGGATATTGGTAGTGTTTGTTGAATTCATTAGCCAGTTGTATTTTAAAAATTCCTATGGTCTTTTTAGCGCACATCTTGTTGTTATTGCATTCCAAGAGTTTGCATTTCTATGAGACCTTTTCTTCAACATTTCAGGTCATCGATTACTGTGCATCCACCTCTCCAAATAGCCCTTAAAAATTTCGTGAATGTTTATCTCAACCTGACACCAATCAGGTAATCAATGGCTTTGACTGTTCTAGTCTCGTTCTCAAACTTGCCTGAGGTAGTCTTCCTGAAAGCCCACCACATAACCATTGGTTCCCAATTTAGACTTGATGTATCTTCTAGAACATCTGAACAATCATAGGTTCACTCTTTTCCCATTTGTGCTGAAAATGCCAAAGACTCTTCCTTTAATCGCTAAGCAGTAGGGCAATACAAAAGGTTAATGCTGGCATCCCCTCTACAAGAGGCACGTTGTAACTTGCTGGTGAACTCATTAATGTCCTAAGAATAGGGCAAGATCTGGAATCCAATTTGAGCCAAAGATGCTCTTTAGATTCAACAAATTACTTCCACAACCACCACGCTCTTTTAGGAGGGCATGGAATAGAACCGTCCTTATTTACTTTCCAATCAGGTAATGGCTGATATAAATTTGTAGAGTGATTGTTTGGGGATTGTAAGTGTAGTGTCAAACCTATTCCTCCTATGTATCAAACTTCTTCATCATAGTATGAATAGGTTCTCAAAACATTGTAGAGAGATCTCATTCTGATGGCCTGGTCAGGGAATCTAAAGTTTATCGATGTCTTCAACAATGCCCATGTCTTCAAGTTTGCACAAGGGATGGTTTGACAAAAAGTTGGGTTGATTAAAGATTTGATCATAGAAACCTTGGTGATGAACTCCTTTTCTCTACCAGAGGGCATTTCGTGTGAAGTCATGGAAGTTCTCTTTAAATATGAAAAGGCATATGCAATGTGATGGAGGAAAGGCACAAGTTTCCCAAAAAGGTACCCAGTCCCTTAATTCTATTAAAAAAGAATTTCTTTTGAAGATATTTCATCAATGAAGGATTCATGAGGCTTCAATCCATCACCAAAAGGATTGAATAATACTATAGGCCCTACAAATATTACATCAAGCCTCATCAACCTATGCTTGTGATACAAGTCAAGTCCTTATTTGGGCCAAGCTAAAATTTTTGTTATAAAACAAATTTTGTCTCACATCATCATGACACTACCTCAATATGCATCTGACATGAAAAAATGAAATGGGTTGTCACCATAATTTGTTTCCTGACATTTTGTACAGTGACCAAAACTGGTCAAGTAGCCTCTAAAATTGCCTTGGAAAACTAATCAAAACTTCTCTCGGAGCCACGAAAATGCACCAACATGTAGATTTTCAACCCAAGAATTTAGTGCATCAAACTGTTTGGAAGAACTCTTCCCAGTGTGCGAGGTATAATTGTTCAAAGTAGCCCACTTGGCCTTTTCTGCAACTGCACCTGTGAAAAACCTTATTAGGGTTCACCAACTTGCAATTTTAAAAAAACATTAAATCTCTTCCTAGGAATTTGTAACTGGAGGGTTTAGTTCATTTAGGCTTGATGAACGCATGTGCAAGAGATTTTTTTTACCAATCATCTCTAATCACAAAATATTTATGGCCAAAGTTGACCTCTCTGGAGGTGAAACTGTGAAATCGGGGCTAAATGCAATTGCTTTTCATTTTGAAAAAATAGCAAATGATGTGCTAGAGCCTTCAAACTGGACATAGAGGTAGATTTTGATAAGGTGAATTAGGAACACCAATTGGTTCATTATGAACATTATCCACCTACAAGATATTAACCTCCCAAATTGGCCTCCCAGACTGATTTTACATTGTGCAAACAACAAAACTTTTCCAAAACCCTTCAATTTGACTCCTCAAAACTCAGTTAAATCTTGTCACAGGAAGTTGTAATCAGATATGTGTGTTCACATATGATAGGTAAGCATGCTTGCATATTGATTTTGCAAGAAAATGAACAGGATTCAAAACACAACTCTCCAAAGTAGGCTTCTTGGACATATTTTTAGGTGTATCTATGAGTGTTGAAATTGATTTTTTCATATGGGAACCCAAAATTTCTTGCAAAAATTGGTAAGAAATTTTAAGTCCCAACAGTGGCTCTATCTGGGGATGCATGCCCCTTGTGGGCATAGCAAGATCCCAGATCTCTGGGGAGTAGACCAGTGCCTACTCCATTGGGCAACAGAGTACAACTTCTTTTGCTTTAATCTATTGTAGTTTTAAAAACCACCCCACAGTAGATGGTTCAAAGCCCTTAGAAAGACCATGTTTTTTCCCCTGTCAAAAACCTCATTCTCATTTTGCAACAGTATCACACATCTGGAAAAAATATTATCATTTGCCAAGGAATACCCATCTTTGTCATAATCATCATATGTCTCATCATTTTGCTTTTCATTATCAGGTTCCGGCTTAAAATTTTCATATATATATGATACATAATCACCATATTTATTATGTAGAACATGATCATACTGACTGTAGTATCCTCCAAGGTTAGAAAAGTGAGACTTCACAAAAATAAATTCAACATCATTAGGTAAAGACAGGTTTGATATATTGTGAGGCCTACCTTTTTCATTCCCATTCCTTTGACTATTTACTTTACTGTTGCTGATACATTTAGACTTGTGGGACTGTTGATCCTGAATTCCTGAACTATTAAACTTTATGATGTTATGAGAAAACTAATTGGGTGATCTTAGATAGATGCTTTATATTAAAGGAAAACTAATTGGGTGATGTTAGATAGAGATTGGTCTATATTATAATGTTAAAGGAAAACTAATTGGGTGATGTTAGATAGAAATTGGTTTATATTTAATGTTAAAGGAAAACTAATTGGGTGATGTTAGATAGATACTGTATATTAAGAGAAAACAAATTGGGTGATGTTGGATAAATGCTTATTATTAAGGAAAAACTAATTGGGTGATGTTGGATAGAAAATTGTTTTGAGATTCAATTTTGGGAATGGATGTTTGAAATGCGGAAATTAGAACCTAATTGTATTGTGACTTTCCTTATGTTTATGTGAACTTGTGATATTTTATGCGAGTGCATGTTTTAAATTGCTTCAGCTATGATATTTATATGTGGAATTAACTTTGCAATTGAGTGCGCAGGTATTTCTAACAAACCATAGAAATTGGAGGTCATCCCACACTTGATGTTGTAATTCCTTGTGAAACTGATCTAGTTCCACAAGGAACTAAGATCAACTCTGTGTATGATGAAATGTTGTAATGTTAATTTGCATGTGGTTAATTGGGTTAAGTCTACCCTCTTTTAATTTGAATTATAATTTGTGTTGTAAGAATTTTGTATTTGAATTACATTTTAAATTTTAAATCTTTGGAGACCCTTTTCATGTGGTTTAACTTGACCCTGGGTGCCCTAATTAGGCCAAACTTGACCTTGCATTATACCCCATGGGTCTAGGGTCCCTTTTGACTTGGGTAACCCTTGGTAAACCTCCATATGGTCACCTTAACTTCACACTGAAGTTAAGTGACGAAATTGGAAGCATGAGAGGGAGAGGATGAGTGGTCCCAACACTCAACCCCATCCCTCTCCACTTCCCAAGGTAGGAGATGTCTCCAAGACCCACCAATTATGGAGGACTTGACTTCAAGTCTCTCTCACAATTGGTGAGAGTACCCTTGGAGTTGTGTGGTCCTTCTTGAGAGGAAAGGAAGGGGACACATGTGTCACCCTTTCTCTCTTTAACTCCTCTTTTCTCTCCCATATGTTGGAGAGAGGACATGTGGTAAGGGGTGAGGGAGACTTGGGGATGGGTGAGTGACATGTGTCAACACCCATCCCTTGGGACATGCTTATAGTAGGGAGGAAGAGTGAGGAGGTGACAAGTGTCACCCCCCATTCCTCTAAGCTCATGGGTTGGGATTATTTTAATCCCACTTGGGAGAAGGTGAGGGGTTATTAAATTTTTGAGAATTTTAATTATTTGAAATTGATTTTGGGGAAAAAAATAGAGGGAGTTTTGTGGCTTATGTTGGAGGAGAAATTGGAGAAGCTCTACATCAACTTTCCTCCATAATAGGGCTTTTAAAGGTTGGTTTTCAAGGCTAAGGCCTTCCCTTTGTATTTTAGTTGCTTGCATGATGCATATGTGTGTGATGTATTTTCTTGAATTGTATTTTCTTATTGTGGGGAAATTTTGTGGGGTGGTGTAAGAGCCTCTCCCACTTGGGAGAAAATGCTCAACAAGTGTGGGGTAGGGGAGGAGTGATCCTCCTCAGGGTCATTACCTTGTTTTGGGGTGTTGTAAGCCTTGAGGGCAATTTTATGTGATTTTGAGCAATTTTGATACATGGCTTGACAGCCAAAATATGGAAACTTTTGGAAATTTTGTTAAATGTGATGGCTTGAGGCCATAAGAGAAAGTGTATTGGAATATTTTGTAGGAGTGGCACTCTTGATTTGAGTGTGTCCACTCCCCTACCCCTTTGAAACTCACTTTGGATGAGTTCTTGTATTGGGATTATCCATGGGTGTAAAATTGTGTTTTGGGATGTTTGTGTGCCTTGTTGTGAAGTGGAAAGAGACCCTAGGTGTGTGGATGACCTCTCTAGCTCGGGGGTGACCCTCTTGTGGGTCTATGGTAGGGAGGAGAGGAAGTTGTGTGGTTTTCTTTCCCCTTTGTGTGATATGCAGGTTCATGGGAGCTTAGTGTGAAGTTGAAGAAACTCCTTGTTCTTGGAGAAATATTTTATTTTCCTTTACTCTTTAAGCTCTTGAGAAGAGCTTGGCCTATTTAGATGTTTCATCTTTGGTTGTAGTCCAAGAGGAGAACATGGTTCTCCCTCTCTCTCTCTCTCTCTCTCTCTCTCTCACACACACACACACACACACACACACACACACACATGTTGTAAAAACTTATTATTTTTCATAGTTGTGTGTATGTTATTTACTTTGTAAATTAAAGTTGTAATTTGTTTCTTAACTCTTATCCTTCAAAAGGATGAATTGAAGAAAATTTGTTTATAAGCCATTTCATTGTTTGTCATATTGTATTTTCAATTTGTTAAGTTGTGATTTCATAGTTGTAACAAATAAGAAAGTTGTAATTTGTTATTTTGGAAAGAATGAAAATTGGTTGTAGTTATGCATTAGATTTTTTTTTATTAATTGCAAATATACTTATTTCCTTCCTTCAAAAATTGTGTAGATATAAATCATATAATGAATATATTTTTAAATTAGCTCCTTGCCTTATAAAGATAATTTGAATAAAACAAAATACATTTCTTGCTTATTGTTTCAAAGAAAAAAGAGGAAAATTTGTAAGTAAATTGAAGGAAAGTTATAGTTAAAATATATAAATATTTCCCCCATCGATGAAGGGAAGCTTTGCGGAACCAAGAGATGGGAGATGGTTCCCTCGCCGAGAGTATGACCAGGTCAACTTTCAGGATAATAGATTTGGCAGATCCTTCAATGCCGGCCGAAACTTTCCACAACAAGGGGAAAATTTGCAAAAATGGCACGGTGCTCGGCTTTTTCAGGATGAAGAGCGACAACTAAATGGAATTACGCATAGACCAACTCATTGGAATCAACGACAGTAGCAATCTTGATATTTCAGGGGAAAAAGAAACCCTAGAGGTGGTGGACGACGCAGGGATCTGCAAAGATACAATCTACAACCCAAAAATCCAAATCATGGATGGAGGGAATTCGACAGAGAGGAGGTAATATCAATTAATCTCAGTACAAACCGAATTCAGCATCAAGTGATGAAACTGGAGAATACAGCACTAATAATGAAATGGCACGGTAAGGATTTAAACTGGCAAAGTCTGGAGACTTGGTGGTTTAAGAAATGGGGAGAAGATTTGGAATTCAAGAGATTGGCAAATGATTATTTCATGGTCATCTGCCCTACGGAAGCCATCAGGGCTCAAATTGAAGAAGGGATTTGGATTCTTGACTGTTGTGGCTTTTATATTAGCTGGTGGAAGACCGGGTTTGATCCAACTTCGCACCATATGGACAAAATCCATGACTGGTATATTCTGCCCAACCTCCCCCTTGAATACTGGGACTCTAGGGTAATGGAAGAAATTGGGAACGGGTTGGGATCCTTTTTGTGCGCAAAGGAGAGGCTCAACCCAAATGGGTCAGGTACAGTGGTGAGGATAGGCATCGAAAGTAATCCAAATTGTAGAATCTTGAGCGAAATCAAGATTTCGTCAGGATTAGGTATATGGACGTAGAAATTGATCCATAATCCCATTCCCATAGAGACTTTGGTCAAAGTCTTAGGGTGGAAGAGTGACCCTCATCTAAAGGAAAACTTAGAGCAATCATCAAACAAGCAGTCCATACCTCTACAGGAGGAAGTTCAAGCTGAAGAAGGACTTCCTTTTCACTCTAAAGTGGCGCTCCCAAATGAATCAAAATCAGCTCAGAGATATGATGATGTTCAAAGTGCTTGATCCATTGATCAAAAATTGTCACAGGTAATCAAGATGATTGGCAACAAAGTGAGCAAGGAAGATCTAGACTCCCTCATCAATGTGGGCAATGAATTGGTAGACATTGCCAATGCAGCCAAAAAAGGAGAGATTGATATAGACAACTTTGAAGGTGAAGACTAGTTTGCTGAACAAGATCTTGAGCTGATAGGAAAGGAAGTTCTTCTAGCTGAAGAGGAAGCTACAAGCAAAGTTTTGAACAACCCCACAGAACAAGGAGAGTTTCGATTGAGAACCAAGGAACCAACCAAAATATTACCAGGCTGTGGAGAACACAGAGGGAAAGGCAAGATCCCGAATAAGGCAAAACTCAAATGGGATGGGGAGGCTTTAGGACAACTAAAAATTCAAACTCTATTGAAAGTAGGGAAGGGGAACGCCCTTCTTGAATAGCAATGAAAATCTTATATTGGAATGTTAGGGGCTTAAATGCCCCTAACAAAAGATGCCTGTTGCGGCAGCATCTGAATTTGCAGCAACCGGATATTTGCCTGATTCAGGAATCTAAGCTAGGAGAACAAGAAAGAACTAACCTTAGTTTGAAATTGAAGAATTGGAAAATTTGTGGTGTCAATGCGGAAGGAGCCTCGGGCGGGCTGTTAACTCTCTAAAGGCCGCAACCAGTCATGATTGAAGTCGTGGCTTCATGCAAGTTTTGGCAAGCCTGTAAGGTAAGGAGCCTAGCCTCCAATCTTAGTTTTCTTCTGTTAAATGTTTATGGGCCTAACAATTACATTCATAAGAGAACTGTTTGGAGTGATTTGGACAAAGTATGTAATTCCCAAGGGTTTGAGTTTATTATTTTAGGAGGGGATTTCAATGCAATCCTAAAAGAAAGTGACAAGAAAGGGGGAGTAGGCAGGAAACTTCAGTCTCAGATTGATTTCAAACATTTTGTGGATAGAAATGAGCTTCTTGATATACAGATGGGGGGTGGGTAGTACACTTGGACAAATAGAAGGTTTGGCTTTTGTAACATAGCTAAGAAATTGGATAGATTCATTCTCAAAGGAAATCTCAGTAGTTTTCCTTTTTCTCTTGACTGTCAACTGCTACCATTACCAGGCTCAGACCATTATCCAATTCACCTGGAAATACTGGGAGAAAAGGGAGCAGTCAGGAACCCCTTTAAGTTTGAAAATATGTGGTTCCAGCATAAGGATTTCTTGGAACTAATCAAACAATGGTGGAATGAAACACAGCCCGTAGGTTCCAAAATGTTTCGCATTGCAGTCAAGCTGAGAGTAATCAAACAAAATCTGAAATCTTGGAATAAAAACAATTTCAAAAATATCTTTGAGGAAAAGAAGCAATATGAAGCATAATTAAAAGTCCTCTCAGAGAAGATCATCAAAGATGGGATGGATAATTCCAGTTATCTGCAGGAAAAAACATTGGTGGAAAAAATGAATGATATTCTCTCCAAAGAAGAAGTGTTCTGGAGACAAAAATCTCGAGAAGTTTGGTTATCGGCTGGGGATAGAAATACCAAATACTTTCATAATGCAACAAAGGTGAGAAGGGAGGTAAACAGAATATCCAGGGTAAGAGATAATAATGGAAGACTTGTGGAGGATGTGGATGAAGTCAAACAAGTCATGGTGGTGCATTTTTAGAATCTTCTGAATGAACCGGAAGGCTCTCTCCTCACAGCCCAAGAAGAGCTGGTTGGATTGATACCTAAGTTGGTAACTGATGAACAAAATGACATGCTTAATAGTAAATTCATGGAAGAGGAAGTAAAGCATGCACTCTTCCAGCTCCATCCAGACAAAGCACCTAGACCCGATGGCTTCCCAACAGGTTTTTTCCAAAAATGTTGGGACATCATCAGCACTGATATTGTGGAGGCCCTAGAGGAGTCTAGAACATCCGAACAACTTTTAAAGGAGATCAATAATACTTTTTTAGCTCTAATTCGAAAGAAGGAGAAGCCTAAACTTTTGGATGACTTCAGGCCCATTTCTTTGTGTAACACTTTCTACAAGATTTTGGCTAAAACAATGGCAAACAGGTTAAAAATTCTTCTTCCAGATTTGATTTCAGAAGAGCAGACGGGATTTGTCTCAAATAGATCCACCTTGGATGGGGTCATTATTGCCCAAGAAGCTATCCACTCAATTCAATCCACGCGAAAGCAGGCAATGATCTTAAAACTTGACATAAAAAAGGCTTATGATCGTGTCAACTGGCACTTTTTGTTTAAAGTTCTACAAGGGTTCAGCTTCACCAAGAATTGGCTTGACTGGATCTTTTCATGGATTACATGCCTGAGATTTTCAGTCCTAGTGAATGGATCCCCAGAAGGCTTCTTCAATGTTTCCCATGGGCTAAGACAGGGAGACCCAATTTCACCTTTTCTGTTCATTTTAATGGCTGAAGCACTTGGTAGATCAATTACCAGAGCCTAGAACCTCATGGAGATTGAGGGAGTTCAAGTTACAAGCAGCGTTCCACACATTACTCATCAGCAATTTGCTGATGACACTATGCTGTTTGGGAAAGCCCATTACAGGGAGGCCTGGAGTATAAAGACAATCCTTCAAAAGTATATAATCGCCTCTAGATAAGAGGTTAGTCATGAAAAATCAGAAGTGTTTTTCTTTAACACATCAGCGAGAGTGGAAGCTCAGATCTTAAGGATACTTGGATTTTCGAAAGGATCTCTTCCTTGCATTTATTTGGCGATCCCGTTGGACAGAGGGCTTTGACCAGGTAATGTCTGGAACAGTTTACTGCAGAAAGTCAAAAATAAGGCAGCCTCTTGGAAAAACAGGTGGTTGTCTTGGGCAGGCAGGCTAATGAAACTTAAGGCAGTTATTTCTGCTTTGCCTACCTATCTTATGTCGTGTCTACCTCTGTCAAGCAAGGCCAGTAAAGAACTAAATAAGAAGATGAAAAATTTCTTTTGGCAAGGGTCGTCTGAACAGCTCAAATATCCTCTTGTAAAATGGAAGCAAATCTATGAATCTAGACAAAGAAATGGATTGGGAATCAAAAATCTTCTTCTCCAAAACAAAGCTCTGGGTGCTAAATTAGTTTGGACAAATTTTTCCAACCCAGACCTTAAATGGGTTCGGATAGTGTGAGCGAAATATTTGGAGGAAGGGGTTGATAGTATTTTCACCTCAAGGGAGTTACCTTCAGGCTCCAAAATTTGGAATTTTATTCGCAGTTGTAGAAATCTTATTTCTGATCATCTCTCCTAGGAAATCAGGAGCGAGGATTCAGCCAACTTTTGGGAGGATTCTTGGCAAGGACTGCCTAAATCGATCAATGAGGTGGGATTGGCTAACGTCAAATCAATAACTACCCAGGCATGGGGGGATAAGGTAAGAGATTACATGACTCAGTCTTTCCATAATGGCTTTCTAACAGTTGCCTAGAAGAGTCCCCTAAACCTTCAGTTAAGCCAGGCAGAAGTGGATTTATTTGACAAAACTTTGGCCAACAGATAAATCAACTTTAGGGAGGGCTCAAACACTCTCAGATGGATAGGAGCTCCAAACGGAGTCTACAGTGTCAGAGCAGGTTACAATAAGTTAACAGACAGCCAAGAGGATGTTTCTGTCATTCCAAGGGAGTTGTGTTGGAATCCCAACTGCCTGCCAAAGGTAGGAGTTTTCTTATGGATAGCCTCACAAGGGAGAGTATTAACAGCGGATAGGTCAGCCAAACTTGGTTTCCAGGGTCCTTCAAGATGTTGTTTGTGTAAAGATAATTCTGAGGATGGAGATCATCTCTTCCTCAGCTACTCTTTCGCGAACTCTTGTTGGAACTGGCTTATGAACAAACTTTTCTGGAAATCTACCATGCCAATGGGACTACTCGATTGGCTGTCTAGTTGGCCCAGTTTGAACAAAAACGTGGTGTATCACAAGCTGTGGGAAATCAGTCCCTCATTGTTGATTTGGGAACTCTAGAAAGAATGAAATAGAAGACTCTTCCAGGACAAAGAATTGCCTCTCCCCACGTTTCTAAATAAACTTGAGAGCAGCATAGTAGAGGTTTTTAATTCAATGTTGGGCAATTTGTCCCAAAAGAACTTCTCAGTTTGGGATGCCAAGATAAGACAAGGCTGGCAGGGTCTCAAACTGCCGCCCCTCAGTCTGAAAGGTGGACAACAATCAGTGCTTAAAAGACAACTTGCCAAATGGTCTCCATCAGATCCTGAGTGGTTCAAATTAAACATTGACGGAGCGTCACGAGGGAACCCTGGCAAATCAGGAGCGGGTTGCATCATTAGAGATTGGGATGGGAAAATAGTTGGTAGCATTACGGAGCCACTAGCAGATGGAACCAATAACGAAGCAGAGTTGGAGGCCTTAATATTAGGCTTAAAATTCTGTCATGAGCTAAATCTACGTAAATTTGCTATTGAAGGAGATTCCCTCTTGGTGATCAATGGGCTACGCACAAGGAAATTACAAAATTGAAAATTATCCATGAAATTGGAAATAGCTCTGGATTTGATGGATCGGTGCGAGTTAACCACTATAAATCACATTTATAGAGAGGCCAACTTAGAAGCAGACTCTCTTTCTAGTCAGGGGGCAGACGGATTAAGAGTCAAATTTATCTCTAGTTAAAGAAGTTTGATAGGGTGGCTGGGTGGGCACCCAATCCAAGAACACTTGGATGGGTCAATGCCATACAAAGTTATTATGGCTTCCTCTTTGTAATCGAATAATTATTGTGGCTTTTATGATTTGGAGATGGAGCTCCTCCCTTATGAATTTTGCGGGCCTTTGACTTGAGCCGTCGCACGCCTCACTCTGGCAAACCTTTCTTTGCATTGATTATAAGCTCCGATTAAATGAATGTGACCTCTCTTATGTGCAGACAGAAAGATATATCCAGAGTTCATTCCATTTTTGTAGTTTCGAGCGATTCTCTGCTAGTGTAGTCGGTGGCAGTAGCAGTCAGCATGGAGAAGGGCTCAGGCTTCATTGCGAAGATCTTGGTGCATGGGTTGATAAATCTGGGGGCTTCGACTCCTCTACAGCTGGAGAGTTTAGTTAGGCAGATGGCATTCAAGGGAGTGGTCATAGACTTAAGGTTAAAATGCATCCTACGAAGGCATGAGGGCTTGCTCCTCCTGGCGGTCAAAATAATCTTAGGGACAGGTTTCTTGGCAGCAGATGAGTTCTACAGGGTCGACTCCCACATTTCTTCCCATTTCCTTGCCTCAATTCTAGATATCGGGGTGTCTACAGTGGCGGCGAAATCTGTCATGGTGAAAGTGTTCAAAGCGGAATTCCTTCAGGGCCTCGATTCCATTTTGGAGGCGGCCATTCCAGGGGTGGGCATTCCCCGCCCAAAAGACATTGCCTCAAACAAGGACCCTCTGGAGGTGACGAAGGTTTTGCCCTTCATCCTTGATCTGAAAGGCCTAGCGCTGGTGGAGCATCAAGATCATGTCATCCAGGTCTACGGCTTCCTCCAGGATATGCTACAAGAGAATGTGGAACCCGGGGAAGAGGTATGGGTTGACAGGCTTCATGCCATGGCTGACGAGCTCGGCCTCTTTTGATATCCTGTTTAGATAAATCCTCAGTCTTAGTAGGTTTGCTAATGATATTATTAATATTAGACCAGTAACCCTAGAGGCTAATTTTGGATAGCATGGTCTCCCATATCAGATCAGAAAGCCTAGTAGCTGATTTTCTAAAGCACTGTAAAAGCTATAGTCTCAAGGAAGGGTTTAGGAGTCTTTTGTTATCTGGCTGTGGCAGGTAAACGACTTATAGGCACCTGCATGTTCATACTTTCTTCAGATTAATACAAACCTTTATATTTACGTAGCAAAAAAATATATATATAAATATATTTAATGTGTGTTTATTTAAATGAATGTGTTTACATGAATTAAAATAGAAAACTGATTTTAGTATTTTGCTTTATATATATATATATATATTGTAATTTTATTATATTAAATAAACTATATTTTGAGTGGGATTGTAAAAATGATCTGTGTATATATCATATATGTATTGATTTTAAATAAGTTAAAATAAAATAAAGAACATGAATAAAAGCCATAGAAAATATTAAGGTGACTGTATTTTTTTTACAGTCTGCGAAATGTATCAAGGAAAATGCATTTACATATGGGTGGGGGGTTCGAACCCCCCCCACCGCCGTTACATTTGTGTATTTGGGTGTGGGGAGGGGGCAGAGCCCCCACCCACACCCCATCGAATGGGATGTGGGTGGGGGCTCCATCGCCCTCCCCACATCCCCACCATTTCCTACTCCCATGACCCCTGCCGTTGTGTATTACCTCCGCCACCGGGCTCCACAGACCCCGCACTCGGTACCTCCACAGAACCCTGCTCCCTGCGACCTCGGCCTCTACATAGTCTCCACAGCCCTTTCACCACCGCCGACTCCACCCTCCCCCATTGCCATTCGACCTCCACCGTCGGCCATTACCCCTACGACCGCTCCACTACTAGCGCCGCCGCCGCTCTCCATGAACCCTGTCCACAAACCAATAGAAACAAACAAGAATTTTTTTTAGGGTTCTGCCAATGGGAAATGAAATAAAAATATTTGTAGGGTAATAGCATCTTTATAAAAGAAAACACAAATAAATATATACATTTATTTATTAAAAGAAAACCTAGTGTTATAAATACAATAAGTATATATATATATATATATTTATATATATATATATATATATATATTTATATATATTTATATATATATATATATATATTTATTTATATTTTCATAACTATTTGAAGCCATCATATGCATTTCATATGTGGCCATTTAAACTTAACCTGCAACAAAATGATAAAATGACAAATTGAGAAAATGAGAAAAATGAGAGAAAAGATAAAGAAAGATAAAAGTGAAAAAAAAGAGGAGAAAATGCATGACTTTCCCAAAATAGGGCTAAGAATATTAATTAAAATTTAATATTCCTTTAATCATGATTTGGGGAATTTAATTAATGAAATTGAAATAAAACGTTGTCTTAAGCCCGACTTGGAAACCTTATAAACTTTTTAAATGTAGTAGCAAATCCTATTTATAAGATCTGATCTACCAAGAAATTAGGAATAATGTAAATGATGCAGAGATAGCTCTGATTGACAGAAAATGTGAAGGAGAGCAAATTAATCATAAATTCTTGAAAACGTGAAGGAGAACAAATGTTCGGACTTTGTTGAAAAATGTTTAAAATTAGAAAACGTGAAGGAGAACAAATTAATGTTAAATTTCAGAAAACAAGAAGGAGAACAAATGTTCGGACTTTGTTGAAAAATGTTTTAAATTTTAGAAAATGTGAAGGAGAATAAATTACAGAAAACGTGAAGGAGAACAAATGATCGGACTTTGTTGAAAAATGCACAATTAACTTAATCAACGGTATTCCAATGTAATTAGTGAGATGTAAGAAATTTATTAACCCAAATCAGGAAACCTCTTAATCAAAATTTAGTTTTAGTAAAATAAACCCTAGTCACGCCCGTGAGGTGTTATGCTTCTAGTTTTTCCCAAAATTTAGGGTTCAGTTAGGTTAGTAAAGTCTAACCCTATTAGCGACGTTAACTACGTCGCGATGACCCCCTTGATGGCCTTCTTGCGATTGGTATGTGCACGTGTGTGTATTACCTCACTTTCAACTGTTTTGTTTACTCCTTAAGCGTACACCACCGAGCATGCTTACGCGTGTGAGGGGGTTTCTAGGGAAGCATGGAAATTTTTTTGATATTTCATGTCATGACCACATGACACGTGTGATGCATGTCATGACCGAATGGGAATGTGGGCATGACATATATCATTTTCATCCATATATCTATTTTCAATACGAACTCATGTGTTGTCCCTTTTATTTGAAAATGATCTTTCCTCATGAGTTGGTACAACACTTACACTGTTTAAAAATACTTTGACCTCATGATAACATGGATTTGAAAACACTTGGAACTCCCTATCCGACATGCCTTGGCAGAAGGTTATTTGATCTTCTTCTACTTCTTCATCATACAATGGGTTTGAAAATAATCTGAAAATGATTTTTAGATATGTGCATTTCCTCCTCATCATGAGTTTACCCTATTTGTTGAGAACAATCATCCTCTTGCTCTTCAAACTATTGATTTAGGTATTGCGGTGGGTGGGCTGGGACAAAAGGAATATCCACATTTTGAAGACTATACTCATTTATTGGAATAAGCTAGGGCTCCAAGTCTTGTGCAAAATCCTCATGATTGCAATCGTGATCCTGGGTGAAGATTTGGTATTTTAAAACTTCATCTTCATTTAAATCTGAAATATCATTATGAAAATTTTCACTTGCATATGTCTCGTTTACTTGCTACATTGCTTGATCAAATTCTCCATATTCATCTTGATAATAGTCGATGTAGTGGCTAAGGAATAGTCTTTTGAGATCTTCCCATGAAGAGATACTTTGCATAGGTAAGTCTATAAACCATTCACTTGCCTCATCCCTTAAAGATCTTGAAAAAAACCTCGTAATGACATCTTCTGAAAAAATCTGAAAGTCCAAAATGAAATCCAGAATTGTTGTACATGCTTATGAGCTAATTCACACCATTCTCCATGAAATTTAGGGATATGCCTTAGTATTTATGTCAGATCGTAGGGATAAGGATTTTGGTATCCTTGGATACTATTGTAGTTAAATTGTTTATTGATGGCTGAGACAAAGTTTGGAGAGCCATATGGATTTTGGTAGATGATTGATCTTTGTCCAGGGAATACGGGATAAGCATTTATTTGGTATGAGGCTTGTGGTAAATAATTGTTTTGTTGTGCATGGTATGCACTATATCCATTGCCTGAATCATGGAACACTTGTGAGTTCAAAGGATCATTATACCCATTCTCGTTAGACATTGGTATAGGTTGTAATGAACTTGAAGCTTGTTTGGCTTTTAATCGTTGTATTTCTTGAATCAGCCTTTTTTTTTCTTAATAACTCCAATAGTTCCTCTTCTTTTGACATATTCATTTTGACTGCAGATGGTGTTGTTTACAAGTTGTATTTATATTCTTCATTGAATTCCTCAGCAAAGTCACCATTTTGTTAGGTCTCAAAAATGTAGGTTGCAAATCCTAAGAGGATGCCAGACTCTATGGTCAGACTGGCAACATTTTTGAACTAACGCAATGGAGTCTAACCTTTAGGGTTTGATGACTCCCTGCACTTTGGGCACTGCTATACCTAGGTGGGTGAACCTTGAAAATTAAAGCAGATCAAGTATAAGTGTTTTGACTAAGTTAATAGATCTACCTACAGTGGAAAATGGTGTAGAATAGATGAATGCTTGCTGTAGACACCCTAAAATGACCAAGTCGTTACATTGTTCGCATTTCAGCATTTCTGTCGCAACACCTGTACTCAACATTAATTAAATAAATCTAATTATTTAGTTAATTTCACCAAATTCTTCTAAATCACATACTTTCGACATTAATTAAATAAATTCTCTTTATTTAATTAATTAAATTAAATTCCTCTATTATTCTTCCACAATTAAATAATTTTAATTATTTAATTAAATCATTATCCCCTGTCCAAAATTCAAATCCACATTAATTAAATAAATCCAATTATTTAATTAATTCATCACAATTCCCTCTTGTTTATAATTAAATAATTCCTAAATTATTTAATTAAATCAAAATTGTTCTTCCAAAATCATGCACAACAATTAAATAAATTTATTTATTTAATTTGCTTTCCAAATCTTCTAAATTAAATAATACCAATTATTTAATTATTTCTTCCAAAATATCTTCTCTAAATTTAAATAAATCAATTATTTATTTAAATTGCTTTTTCTTCTAAATTTGAGTTATCTCTAATATAACTCAAGCTTTCTATATTTAATAAAGCAAAATATCTTCTAATTCTCATGCAAATCTCTTTTTCTTGTTTTAAATCACTTAACTGACTATTACATTCTGTTAATTGCTTTAAATCATTCTTCTATTCTTGATAACTCCTCTCATGCAAAAGAAAGCAAGACACTTGTCTTTTTCTCATTCGTTGCATGTTCCTCAACTGTTCTCCTCCATTAATTCTTCTGAATTATCTGGACCGTTGATCGATCTTCCTTGAAATCTATATAAACCCCCCTCATCTCCTTCATTGAGCTCTCTCTCTTCAATCGTATTCTCAGGCATACTTAACAGAGCTTTGAGCATACAAAAATGCGTCGATTGAGTAACTTTACGATCTCTTAACATTGATCTTTGAGCACATTGAGTACACTACTTGCTTGTTGCAGCCATGGTTTCAGAACTTGATTGAGCAATCCACACTTCTCCAAAGGGAACAACACAAATTTTGGTAATAGCTTTCATTTGTCTTTGATTTTATGATAATGGCTTTTACTTAGATTGGTTCGCTTTATGTGATTAGTTTTTAGTTTTATTAGTTTAATTTTAATCAATTTTTCCTCATACACATTCTGGCACACCTGGTGGGACCCACTAATCCCTTTGTTTCTTTAAGAAATTGCTTTTTTGAAGTCACAGTACGGTACAGCGCAACGACATTGCAAACCGTTTCTGGTAGCATCGTTAAGTGCTATTGGAGGTACAGTTCAGCACCCTTGGGGGCACTGCGGCGCTTCTGCCAGCACAGAGCGGCGCTCTCGGTACCACAGAATAGCGCGACTGGTAGCATCGTTCGGCGCTTTTGGCTAAATTAGGTTTTTTGACTTCGTTTTGCATTTTGGTAGGGTTTTCTCATTACATATCTGTGGATTTGTTTGACAAGCTGTTGTATTTGTCTTTCAAACCCGCTTTTTGATACTTCCTAAGCTGATTTATTTAGGGGTATCTTCGATATTTACGTTAATCTATTGTATTGCTACACTTTCTGAGTTTTCTGAATTTCACTATTTAGATCTATTAGATATTATTGCTCAGAATAGTAGATCAACCATGAAATCCCATTTTGATCTGGTTCTTTTGACAAAAGCTAATTTTTTCATGATCTGAGATCATGCGGCACATTCGGCATAACAGTTTCATGCTTCTGAATGCAAAGTACAGTGCCTCTGGTCCTTGTTCAGCGCTTCTGGTAGTATCCTGCAGCGCTTTCGGTATACACTACATCGCTTTTGGCATAACAGTATCACACTTCTAGATGCACAGTACAGTGCTTCTGGTTATTTTGCAGCGATTCTAGTAATATTCTCTGACGCTTCTAGTCTGTGTTACAGTGCTTTTGGAATATAGTAAGTCACCTCCGGTAAGATAGTGTAGCGCTTTTGGTCAAGTTGATTTATTTTTGCTAACTTGTGAATTTGGTGGAACTAACTGATTTGTTGTAGCTTCTTATTACTCACACGGAGCAAATAGGTTTTTTAACATGTTCATGCAGGACGAGTGTTGAAGAACTTTTGATTTATCTTACTAAGTCTTAGAAACACATTGCATGCTTAAAAGGATAATTGAACAAATCATTTTTCTTGCAATCTAAGTCTTAGGAACATACTGATTTTCTTAAGGGACAATGGACATGTATGTGAAAACACCTCAATTTTCTAAAGGGACAATGGACATGAATGCCAAACACTTCAATTTCATAAGGGACAACTGACAACTACAAATGTGTGTGTGCCTAGTTTAGTTGCACCTTATTTTTCTTATAACGGGACAATTGAACCTTTGTTTGACGTGCTTGCTCTTACTTTTCTGTACTTCCTTTAGAAGGGCCTGTTTTTGGATTGCGCTTCATCCAAAAGGGACGACCCTAAGCAGAGTTTTCCTTTGAACTGCTACATAAGAGGGATAAGGTGAAATCCAAGTCCTAACCGATGTCAGCCTTACCTTGTGGTGCCAAACTGAAAAGAGGTGTACTAGCTCTTTGTGGAAACAATTTTCACATTGAGCGAAGTGTTTGATACTCTTAGTAGGATTGGTTAAAGCTTTTAGTAGCTTGTCGCATTGCTCATAAGGCGTTGGTCCCTCAAAGTCACTAAGAACCATTTAAGATAGAGACTACCTGACCTACCTCCGAACATTGCGGTAATCATCAGTGCAAGGGGAATCGATTTAAGCCCTTAAGATACTCACCATTGGCTCCCTTGAGAAGAGATAGTATTCCCTTGGACATAAAGCTCTCGTGACCTACTTGAGCTTTCCAAGGGGAGGGTGAGATATCCCTCCCTATCATCTCTCACAAAGATACTAAATATCTGACACCTTTATGGAATGATATTTTTATCAACGGAGTATTAAGCTATGAGCTGATCTACTGCAATGAAACCTTGTCTCTAGGGATAAAAAGTGCTTGTTATTGATTGCAATTGTCTTATACCTATGGAAACATGGGCTTGTTTGGAGCCTCAAACATACACTATCTGTTGTGTCAGTCCCTTGTGTGTGCCAACATTATTTGCTGTGTTTTCTCTTGCCACACAAATCCAATCAGAAATAGAAACAATCTATCAAAATTTTGCCTTTTTGAAACATCAGACACTACTTCAGCGCCCCTGGTATTACAGCAGCTCACCTTTGGTAGTACAATAGATCGCCTTTAGCATAACAGTAATTCACCTTTGGCAAAACTCTACTCCAGCGCCCTTGGTATAACAGTAGCTCACTTTTGGTCACTGTAGCTCACCTTTAGCATAGCAGTAACTCGCTTCTGGTAGCTCAGTCCGTCACCTTTGGCATCATAGTAGCACGCTTTTGGTTGCACAGTCCTGTGCCTTTGGTCAAACAGTATAGTGCTTTTGGTCCAGTACTTTGTGCATCAGAGTTTGTCCGTTTCTCAAAGCATCTCACAGAAACCCAGCATTACCTTTCTTGTCCTAGTGTATTCCATGGTAACCACTAGGCTCCAGCAAACTATGAAGTCCAAGCAAGTTGTCCCTAAGAAGCGCAAGTCGCCTCCTCACACACCGCAATCGGGTCATCTCAACATTACTCCCAAAGGTTACTCCTAGTACACCCACGGCAAAACCAATCAGCTCTCTAAACATGCCGCACATTAACAAACCAAGCAATCCTCAAGAGGGTAGGGTCCCTTTGGGAAGAACACCTCAGTATACCACCAGCTTGCCTCTGGATTTTGTGCCACAAGGATATACTATTAAGCAAAACCCACCTCAAGAGGATAGGATCCCTTTGATAAGTACATCGCAATACACCACTGGCTTGCCTCAAGATTTTGTCCCTCAAGGTTATACTGTAGATTTAGTCCCATCTCAAGAAGAGCGACACTTTGAAATAGGTCAATCCTCTCAAGTAGATGGGCAAGATCTTGATGAAATCATACAAGAGCCTAGAGTCGTGGCCGCCTTTGACAAAATCCTTAGTGAGAACCAAGATCATTTCTTTCACTTGCTTGCAGAGCAAGGCGCCAAGTTACCTCAAGATTTTGATTTATCCACTCTCAAGGAGAACAACAAAGCCCAAGATACCTTACAAGCGGTGCAAACCATGTCAACGGTGACTATGCCCTTACCTACACAAGGCTCGCAGTATAGGAATCCCCTTTTTCAAAACCCAATAGGGGAGAGGCCCATATCACTGACTCGTATGGAGATCTATAAAAACCAACAAGAAACTCTCCAACGTCAAGCAGAGTTAGCTAAGCAAACCACCTTAGCTCGATCGAATATGCAACCACCTCCTAAAGTGTCCACACCAATTGCAAGTGGAATCTTAGTTACTCCATCACGCGAAGGTTTCCCACCGAATTACAATCCGGGGAACAATTATGCAGCCATGCAACAAGGGTCTCAACAAATACCACCTCCTATTTCATCACACCTTCATGTCTCTCAACCAATTAGAGTCATGCAACCCCAACCACAGCATTCTTCTACTCTCGTCCTTAATCAACCCCAACCACAACCTTCTTCTACTCTCATCCTCAATCAACCCCAACCATCGCAAATCACGTCTACCTATGTCCCTCCTCCACAACGTTCATCCATGCTAAATTTCTTTCACACATTGCCTAGCCACCCTCAACATTCCCAACATCAAGTTTCCCACAGCTATGTGCCGCCATCGCAACCTAATCAAAAGCACTTTAGCTTTCCTCCATCCAATTCTTTTCTTCAACCATCACAAAGCCAACATTCTTACCTAGCGCCACCACCACTGCTTCCAAATCAAAACCTCCAATTCCAACCCAATCTGAATCAAACATACAACCTGTATGATCCCAATCAATCTTACAACCCTTATAACACCAGTATGCATGGCTTACACTATAATCTTCCGTATGGGCAACACCAACCACTTTTTGGACAACAGGAGATGTTACCAACCCCTCCCACGACTATGGAGCTAAAGATCACAGAAGTTCAACAGCAGCTATCTGATCTTACGTTTGGCCACACCAAAAAGACCTTCTCCTTAGAGGAAGTGTGTCCTTACCCTTTTGATCGGTCACTACCAATGATCCCTTTTCCTCAAAATTTCACTATTCCCAAGTTCGATAAATACAAAGGAAAAGGTGACCCAAAAGACCATCTTAGGGAATTCTATCTTGCTTGCTTCAAGGTCTCACATAACGACACATATCTTATGCGTCTCTTTCCTTGCAGTCTTGGAGGTCAAGCAATAGAATGGTTCTCACACTTACCCACGGGTATCAAGTCTTTCAACGAGCTAGTAGAGAAGTTTGCCACCCATTTTTCTTACAACGCAAAGCATGAGATTTCCATGACTGATCTATGCAACAATAAATAGAAAAATGGTGAAACTTTCATTTCTTTCCTTCAACGATGGAGACAAATGGCTAGCAAATTCCCTTTCAAGATCCTAGAGAAACAGCTTGTTAGCATATTTGTGCAGAACCTCAACCAAGAGTTAGGTTTCCATTTGCAAATTCTGAGTGCTACAACCTTCGACAAAATCACATACAAGGGGATCAATATTGAGAAGGCCCTCATTGCTAAGGGTGTGGTCAAAATCTTTAAAGAAACGAAAGATAGCACTCCTCACCAACAATCGAACGATAAACCCAAATATTGGAACAAAAACAAAAATGTGGTCAACGATGGGGTGGTCGATACTAAACATGTCCAAACGTTGCAAACACCGCTGCAGCACTCCAAACCAAGTCAAGCTCCACCTCAACAACAGCAGCAACAAAGGCAGCCTTATCAAAACCAACAGTAGCGACAACAAGAGCGGCCCCAACAAGATTACCCTCTGCGACGTCAATTCACTCCCTTGGGAGTGCCCATCGAATTGGTCTTACAGCAAGCTTTGCAGAAAGGGCTCATCACCTTATCTGATGCTCCCCCATATGGAGAACCTATTTACAAAATTGCATGTTACAGAGACAATGAATATTGTGAGTTCCATAGGAGCAAAGGTCATAGAACTGCGTCGTGCATGAAGCTCAAGCACCTCATCCAAAACCTCATCGACGGTAATCAAATCACTTTTGAGAATGAATCACTAGTTCAACACATGAACAATGATCTCGACATGTACAAGGAACCATTCCCTCATCATAGTCCACCTCCTCCTCAAGATAGAGGTAAAGGTATCAATCATGCTTCCACATCCTTCGATTCCATTGTAGGTCATTTTGAAGAGAGTCGAGTGTCTACCCTCACAATTAAAGGCAAATCTACAGATTGTGATGTTACTACTCATCGTGGTCATGTCACCATTCGTGCTCCTACACCTAGGCTTCCGGTTCAATCTGATTATAATCTTGTCGAACATCTAGGGAGAACACCAGCACAGATCTCTATTTTGGACCTTCTACGGTCATCTCCTGCACATAGAGTGGTGCTAGAGAAAGCCCTCCAAGAGTCTTCCATTCCTAACAACATAGCGGTCGCGGATTTCCAAGCTATAGTAGGTAACATTGCTTCGCCCTACAATGTGGTCTTCTCTGAGAAAGATCTCCCATCCCATGATCCTTGTCACAATGATGCCCTTCATATTGAAGTTCTCATCCATAAGCGCAAAATCAAATGCATCCTCATAGATGGTGGTGTTGGTCTCAACATCTGTTCTTTAAAGTTACTTAAGCAATTGGGATACTCCGAGGATCACGTCAACACTGATCATAGTATTACAATCAAGGGGTATGATGATGCAGAATGCCATTCAAAAGGTGTTATCCACTTGCCTATACAAATGGGCCCTGTCATGCTTGAAACTAGGTGTCAAGTCCTTGATATTGAGCTGCCTTACAACATTATCCTAGGCCGCCCATGGATCCATGCAATGAAAGCTGTTCCCTCCACATACCATCAGTCTCTAAAGTTCCCATACAATGGTACAAAGATCACCATCCCAGGAGATCCTAATCCTTTTGAATTCTATCGTGTCTTGCAAGGAAGTTATAAGAATTGCAACCAAGTGCCTAAAAATGAAAAAGCCCTTGAATCCCCACTATATGTTGATCCTGAAACTTTGACGCAAGCCTCTACAAGTGAGTCTACACCCCTCCCCAAAATCACAGCTCGCATCCGGAATATAGGCTTTGGCACTTACGATATCTTAGAGTCTTGTTGTGTAGGGCGGATGCCTTTACCTCCAAAATCTTACGGCCAACCACCCATTGCCAAAGGAACTAAAAAAGCAACTATTCCTCCCCCAACATTCCTAACCCAATTCCAACATGGATGGTTATTGGAAGAGGAAACTATTGAGGACATCTCTTCTTGGCTCTATAAGGAGAAAGAACCAGTCACAATACTAGTCAAGCAATACGGCAATGGCTTAAGAATAGTAAAAAAATATGGGCTATAAAGGCAAAGGTGGCCTTGGGAAACAGAATCAAGGAACTATGGAACCCATTGTTGTGACAAAGAAGCTAGACAAGAAGGGATTAGGATTTGGTAAGAAGGTACTGCACGCCTTGGACATCGAGTATATCCTCGACAAGGTAGCTGACACTTTTCCCGCCGATTTGACATCTACAAAGGATATCATCGATGATTCTTCCCTCCATATGACCAATCTATTTGTAGAATCCTCCATTTTTACGCTATCCTCCGTATCCTTAACCTCCACCACAAACACACAGAATGTCACACTTGTCTACCCTGAACTTATCGATTGGGACCAACAAGGGTCCCCCATTATAGATGTATTTCAGAATGATGAAGCTTTAGCTAAGTTCATGGGACTACGGGAAGGTATCCCTCTTGGCGATCATAAACTAGGTTTTGTAATGGAACTAGAGCCGACAACTTATTTTGGTGAGAATGCCAAATCCTCTAGTCGCAAAAGTGAAAATAAAGAAAGATCTCTAGGTGAAAACCACACTGTGGCACCTCCTAATCACAAAATAGTAAAAACAAAGGACGTATCCAAAGGTGAAAACCCAACTGTGGCACCTGAGGATGGAGGATTTGACCTTCCCCTACCATCTAAGTATCAAGAGAAATCAGCTCTCCTAGTGGAAGATTCTACAAAGATAAACCTTGGCACAGAACAAAATCCAAAGACCACATTCCTAGCCGCATCATTATCAGAAACGGAGCACAGAAATCTTAACACCTTCTTCTTGCAATGAACCATCAACTTTGCATGGACCTATGCTGATATGCCAAGGCTAGACCCTAAGCTAGTAGTTCATTATCTCACACTTGATCCAAAAGTGAAACCAGTCAAACAAAAGTTGAGAAAGATGCACCCACAAATCACTCTCTTCGTAAAAATGGAAATACAAAAACTGTTAGATGCCAAGTTTATACGACCAATCAACTATTTAGATTGGGTCTCAAACATTGTACCTGTGTCTAAACCCAATGGGCGCATCCGCATGTGTAATGATTTCAGAGATCTCAACAAGGCATGTCTTAAAGATGACTTTCCACTACCAAACATTGACATTATAGTGGACTTGACAGCAGGTCATGAGATGCTTTCTCTCATGGACAGATTCTCTGGCTATAATCAGATAAGGATAGTAGAAGAAGACCAACATAAAACAACCTTTACTTGTTCTTGGGGCAATTATTGTTGGTGTGTCATGCCGTTTCGTTTGAAGAATGTAGGAGCAACCTATCAGAGAGCAATGATAGTGATCTTCCATGAGCTATTTCATCACATCATGGAAGACTATGTTGATGATATATTGGCTAAATCTTCTAGGGGGGATCACATACAGGTTCCGGGACAGATCTTCGACAGGCTTGAAAAATACCAAGTAAGACTCAACCCAAAGAAGTGTGTATTCGGTGTAACATCAGGAAAGCTATTGGGATACATTGTATCTTGTAGAGGCATCAAAGTTGATCCAGCAAAAGTAAAGGCTATAGTGGAGATGCCTCCACCCAAGAACCTTAAAGCACTAAGGAGCCTTCAAGGAAGGTTGCAGTCCATTCGGCATTTCATATCACAGCTAGCAGATAAATGTCAACCATTTCAACACTTGCTCCGAAAGGATGTCTCATTTCGATGGGACAACAAGTGTCAGGCAGCGTTTAATCAACTTAAAGAGTATCTAGCTACACCTCCTATATTGGTTCCACCAGTGGCAGAGAAACCTTTGATATTATACATCTCCACTACAAATTCGGCCTTGGGGGCCCTGCTAGCACAAAATGATGACACAGGAAAGGAGCATGCAATTTATTACATTAGTAGAACCTTGGTGGGATATGAGCTCAATTATTCACCAATGGAAAGGGCTTGTTTAGCAGTAGTGTTCGCCTCCCAAAAGTTGCAGCATTACATGCTGAACCAACACACAAATCTGATAGCCAAGATTGATCCCTTGAAATATCTACTAGCAAAAGCAGCTCTCACAGGTAGACTAGCTAAGTGGGTCATGATCCTTAGTGAGTTTGACATTGAGTACACAGATCGTAAAGCAATCAAAGGACAAGCCCTCGTGGATCAACTAGCAGAAGCATCTATGAAAGATACACATCCTATGGTAGCAGACTTTCCTGGTGAAAATCTATTCACTCTTTCCAACTCAATAATGTGGAAGTTATACTTTGATGGTTCTTACACACAGGATGGATCAGGAGCTGGCATCTTATTTGTTACACCTCAGAATGACTACATTCCAAAGTCATATTGGCTTGCATTCCCTTGCACCAACAATATAGCCGAGTATGAAGTACTCCTTATAGGTCTCAATACAGCAGTTCAATGGGACATCACAGAATTACAAGTATATGGAGACTCACAGCTAGTCATTCGCCAAGTCATGGATGAAAAGTTGGTCCCCTACAAGCAACTAGTGGATGCCTACAAACCACACTTTTCTAGCATCATGTTTGAGCAAATTCCAAGAGAGCATAACAAAGCTACAAATTCTATGGCTTCTGTAGGGTCACTGATTGACATGCCTGCAAATACACAAAAGTGTGAATTCTTGATCGAGCAATTGTTGATACCAACCATCGATGTTCCTATTACTGAAATCATCTGCGAACTTGTTGGTCCCAATTCCCCATGGTATGAAGATATCTATGAATACCTCAAACATAGTACCTTTCCTCTTGACCTATCATCCACCCAACGCAAAACCTTTATCCGTCGATCCTCTCGTTACATCATTCTGGGTGATACACTATATCACCGGAGTCTCAATGGTATCTTCTTACGATGTCTTAATGCAGAAGAAGCCGAAGCTACCTTACGAGACATACACAAAGGTGTTTGTGGTGCGCATTCTACCGGTCCTAATCTTGCTAAGAAGATACTCAGAATAGGTTATTACTGGCCTACAATAGAGCAAGATGCTGCATAGTTTGCTAAGAAGTGTCTACAATGCCAGCAGCATGGAGATCTAATTCATGCACCAGCTCATGGATTACAACCTGTGACAACTCCATGGCCTTTTTCTCAATGGGGTCTCGACCTCGTAGGACAAATCCACCCTTCCTCCTCAAATGGCCATAAGTTTATCATTACCACCACTAAGTATTTCACGAAGTGGGTGGAAGCCATTCCTATGACCTATATCACCGGTAAGTAAATAGCTAAGTTTATCCTAAACTACCTCATATGTCGGTATGGTATTCCCCAAGCCATTGTCACTAATAATGGGAGACCATTCAAGAACCAAGATGTCTATGCCTTGTGCACACAATACAATATCCAACATCGCTTTTCAACTCCCTACTATCCACAGAGCAACGGCCAAGCTGAGGCTTCCAATAAAACCATTCTCAAAATCCTCAAGAAAATAGTCAATGAAGCTGGCCGTGATTGGCACTTGCAACTCAATCCTGCCCTATGGGCCTACCGCACTAGTATCAGAACACCAACTGGTGCCACACCATATGCCTTGGTCTTTAGCTCTGAAGCCATCCTACCTATAGAGGTCAAGATCCCATCCCTCAGAGTATCCATGCAGGACCTGATCAGCAGAGACGAGTATCGCACTTCTAGATTAGTTGAGCTTGAACTACTGGATGAGAGGTGCCTTGCCGCACTTAATAATCTCCATGTCTATCAAAACCACCTCCGGCGTAATTACAACAAAAAGATCAAAGAAAGATGGTTTCAAGTTGGTGATCTTGTACTTAAGGAGAATCAAAGAAATCAAGCAGATCAAGAAAAGAAGGGCAAGTTTGAACCTAACTGGTTAGGCCCCTTTATTGTGATAGCAGCATATGGATCAGGAGCTTATACTTTAGCTACACTTGACGGCATTCCTCTAGATGAGCCACTTAACAGTGTCCATCTCAAGAAGTTCTATGCCTGATCCTCAGAGTATTCCAAAAAAAAAAAAAAAAAAACAAACAAAAAAACAAAAAAATATGTCCTCTGGCGAAAACCTGGCAAACAGGTGCCTTGGATAAGTACCATAGTGAAAACCTGGCAAATAGGTGCTATGTGTAGAGTCAGCATCCATCGTCTATTGAGTCTTGTCCACTCCTTGTCCAGTTTGCAGTGCACTTTCCATCCATCCATAATAAAACCATTGACTTTGTTTGCATTTCCATCTCCCTATCTAGTATAGCTTGGAAATTTGTCAAATGTTCCTCGTCGTCATCCCACATCTTGATCTGTGTCTATAGTTAACACTGTCTTGTCCTAGGTCAAAGCTTTCGGTGGCTGCTTCAGCAGTCACCCATACAGTTTCCTCTACCAGAATGGGGGCAACTCTTTCTTTAACTTAGGTCTAGGGGAGGTTCCTTGTTCGTGGTTCGCAATGCATGCTTCAATCTTTTCTCATTTCCACAGGTAACACCCTCTAACGGACACATCGCTCCTATGATAAGGCTGTTATCTTCTCAACACTTCTCCTACATCATCACACTAACCAGAACTACATATCATTGCTTCTCCATCTTAAGGTACCTTGATCCCATGGTATGGGTATGTAGGCAGTCTGGATTACGAAGGATGTTTCCAGTACTCAGGTACATAAGATCCCCCCCTTTCCACCTCGATCCATTTCCTCACTCTATCCAGAACTACATATTTTATCACGTTCATCTTTCATCGTTGTGTGCCTTCATCCCGTGGATATAGGGTATGTAGGCAGTCTGGAATACGAAGGATGTATCCAGTACTCAGGCACACATGATCCATCATTCTCCACCCGTCCCAATCCATTAGCACTGTCATCCTTCTAGTCTTCCGTTTGTCAAAATCCATTTCGCCTCGACTTGACTAACTCAAGCAACCAGCTAGCACATCCTTTCAAAGCAAAAGTCCTTAACAAACCTGAAGCAAAGCAGCTTCCTTCCAGAGTCATCTACTGTCCTGCATACCGATTGCCAACATCAGCTAAGTCCCGCTTAACCAAAGCCCTAGATCAACAAGCTTGTCTTCTGCGCAGTGTTCCATTGTCGAGACCAACACATGCTTCTCCTATGACATGTGGCCTTTCCTGTAGCGAGACATTGTCTTTTTAGGTAGATAGCACCCTTTAATGGACATAGAGTTCCTACGATAAGGCTGTTATCTTTCCTATCCAATCTATCCTGAGCAACCTCTTTGGCAAGAGAATATGTTGGCTGTATGTTTACTTTGTAAGTCAGTCAATTTACTTTTATGATTTATCTTCTACTCCTTTGTCCATTTCCTATTTAAGACTACCTTGATTTATCTATAATCTTGGTATGTTGTGATGCAGTATGGATTGGGGGCATAGTCATTGCTTTTTGTGTGCCGTGTTTGAGGAATGATCTTTAGTATCTTTCTTAGAATTATATTTATCTTGTGTGTGTTATGACCTAGCATCTTACATATTTAATACTCTTCTTGCATTTGCATGTATTGAAGTTTATCTTATGTTCAAAACTATGGCTTATTCACATGTACCAACAAGGTCATATTATGTCTAAGGGATCTAAGATCAAACCACTTGCTTGTAGAGTCAATGTCCACGCACTCGAATATTAATGCACCTTGGTCTTTTATACCTTGGTGGCGAACTATCCACGTGCTATATCAAAAATAAGGATTGCTCTTTATAAACATTTGTGAAACCATTGCAACAAGCTCATTCATTTACACCATCCATTTTTCTATGGCCTTATCTAGTTTTCCAGCAAAGATCAATCAACAGTCTTTCTCTTATGTTCTTTTCTATCTCCACTTTCATCTATTCAAACCTCGCCTATCTCCAACAAATTTTCTAATCGTGCGTCAACACAGTTCTTCTATCGCTTCCCTATCTTTCCTCTCGAGGGGGCACCCTACGCCGGATACACTGGGGCAACTACATACACTGGGGCATCAATAAAATTGTATTATCTTCAACAATTAATTTCTTTGACTCAACGCTATAAACTACATCGCATCAAAGAGGGGCAAAATGTAGACATCCTAAAATGACCAAGTCATTACACTGTTTGCATTTCAGCATTTCTGTCGCAACACCTGCACTCAACATTAATTAAATAAATCTAATTATTTAATTAATTTCACCAAATTCTTCTAAATCACATACTTTCGACATTAATTAAATAAATTCTCTTTATTTAATTAATTAAATTAAATTCCTCTATTATTCTTCCACAATTAAATAATTTTAATTATTTAATTAAATCATTATCCCCTGTCCAAAATTCAAATCCACATTAATTAAATAAATCCAATTATTTAATTAATTCATCACAATTCCCTCTTGTCTATAATTAAATAATTCCTAAATTATTTAATTAAATCAAAATTGTTCTTCCAAAATCATGCACAACAATTAAATAAATTTATTTATTTAATTTGCTTTCCAAATCTTCTAAATTAAATAATACCAATTATTTAATTATTTCTTCCAAAATATCTTCTTTAAATTTAAATAAATCAATTATTTATTTAAATTGCTTTTTCTTCTAAATTTGAGTTATCTCTAATATAACTCAAGCTTTCTATATTTAATAAAGCAAAATATCTTCTAATTCTCATGCAAATCTCTTCTTCTTGTTTTAAATCACTTAACTAACTATTACATTCTGTTAATTGCTTTAACTCATTCTTCTATTCTTGATAACTCCTCTCATGCAAAAGAAAGCAAGACACTTGTCTTTTTCTCATTCGTTGCACGTTCCTCAACTGTTCTCCTCCATTAATTCTTCTGAATTATCTAGACCATTGATCAATCTTCCTTGAAATCTATATAAACCCCCCTCATCTCCTTCATTGAGCTCTCTCTCTTCGATCGTATTCTCAGGCATACTTAACAGAGCTTTGAGCATACAAAAACGCATCGATTGAGCAACTTTACGATCTCTTAACATTGATCTTTGAGCACATTGAGCACACTACTTGCTTGTTGCAGCCATGGTTTCGCAACTTGATTGAGCAATCCACACTTCTCCAAAGGGAACAACACAAATTTTGGTAATAGCTTTCATTTGTCTTTGATTTTATGATAATGGCTTTTACTTAGATTGGTTCGCTTTATGTGATTGGTTTTTGGTTTTATTAGTTTAATTTTAATCGATTTTTCCTCATACACACTTGCTAACTAATTCTATATCTAATATCTGATGGATGATTGGTATAAATTGTATAAACAATATCAAGGTAAATTTTACAACTGTGCTTAACTAATAAAAGGTTTTTAAATGATGAATTGAGATAAGACTAGTGCCTTGTTGGGTAAATAGAGTCAAATGGAAGACAAAGACCAATGGCTTATTATGGGCAGTAACTCTAACTGTTTGGCACAATACTTTAGTTTATAACTTGTATAAACATGCAGGGAAATGACTGATAGACTCTCCTTAATAATCCAATAGATAAAATTAGATTTCTTGTTATTCACCAGAAGGAAATTTAATCCTTTCTTGAAGGAACCAATTGAATGAAATGTACAAGAATAACAAATAATATCAACTTGGAGACAGAATGGCAATCCTAATTATATGATTCTTCTTAATGATCCAAACTAACACTTCCAGGTTACTATGACTGATCAGAAGGATTTTAATTCCTCTAATGGAAACCAAATAATCCAATCACACAAATACAGCAAATGTGCATTGACAAATTAAATATATACTTGATATATTAATCTCAATAACAAGGAAATACTAAACTAGAGACAACCATATAATTGAAAAATCTTAACAAACAATTGATGCCAAAATAAGACCACAGAATCAGAGAACTTCAATTTACTTCCTCAATATAATGCTTGCAACATGGTCTTTTAAAATATTGTAAACTTCATGTATTATATTCTACTGTTGATCATGATGCTTTTTCTAATCTACTGATGATGATTCCTCTCTTTTGATTTCATCTGGCATATATCCATGATATCTCCTAGGGTTATGACTCTTCACATTCATTCAATGTAACCTTTCGTTTAATTAATTCCCTTCGGTAAGAATAAAATGTTTAATTTTATACTTCATTTTTATATTTCTGTGATGATGATAATAATAAGTATTTTCCTTCTGATGGCAACTTGCATTTTCATATTTACTTTTCGTAGAAGCATTTCACTAGTAACTTCCTAGGTTTCTTTCTTCCCGAAAATTTTTTTCATCCCCAAGTGAAAATACCTGGCTATATTCATTACATTTCACTCAACTTGTTGATTAAAAATAATCACTTATCTTAAAAAGTGTTCATCCTGTTTTAATACAAAATTTTGTTTTCATCATTTCATGCTTCTTGAAATTTTGCGAGGCGGGGGGGGGGCTAATTCTCTTGTTTTACCCATGTGCTTTTCTCTCCCCAATGAAGTATGTCCTCATTGGGTAAAATAATTTAATAACTCCTTTTATGAAAATGTTTTTACTTTTCCATTTATGAAAACTTGATTTCTTTCTCAAATAATACTTTTCCTTCGAAATATCTCCCTTCAAACAAATTAAAATTCTTCTACGCTCAAAATATTTTTCTAATGGGTGATATTTTCCCCACCTTCACCTTAATTAAATAAATCCTTACCTTGTAATATTTTCTTCACAGGAAATAATTGTACCAAAATATTAATCTCTTATATGTGAAAATGTTCCACTTCATATTTCTTTGGGTGAAAATATTTTCACGAGCCATTATACACATTTTCACAAAATCTTCTTCAACTAACGGCTTTGTGAAAATATTTCCCATCTTTAGTGAAAATGTCTTATCTTTGTATTTTAATATTATAGATTATATTCCTCCTCTATTTTGTGAAAATCTATATGATCCATTATTTACTTCTTGTGAATAGTGTTGGATGCCAGTGATCACCATTTCCACATCTCCATCAACAAACACTGGAATGATTCTGGCCTCAACAGCTCAGCAAGAATTATAGAAACTTTTGGCTCAAGAATTTGAGGCTCGGAGTCATCCAAGAGATCCAATTCATCAGAGAGAACAAATGAAACATGTCTTAAAAGATTAATGCATTTTTAAACCATCTCCCTCATCAGAGTAACTCACTTAATCAGGGCGATTTTAAAAACTCACTTCGATCACATATATCTGCCCAATACAATTTTATCGGTGAGAGTATAAGTGATTCTTGCCAAAAAATATCTATCGACAAGAGGCATAAGATCAGTGTGATCTAGAAATTTTGCTTCGGTAAGCTTACTCATGCCGATGAGTAATATTAGGGTTTCTTCTGTATTTTCACTTTGCAACACTTTCTTAGCAAATTTATCTTGTGCTTAATCATCTTACTTCGTGATATAGCATTTGGCTTGGTAATCTCGTGAAAGAGCTCAAGACGCCCATCCACAAGACCATCTAATTTGAATCCAATGTGATGACTTTTCCATAGATTTGCAAAATATTGATTTAGAGATGAAGCTTTGTCACAAAAGGGAGAATAGTGGAGAAGATGGATTCATCAGGTTGGACAGTCATTCGTTGCAACTAGTGAAACAAGGTTAATTCTTTTAGAAGAAGGCCATGTTTTCTGAAAGCTGCAACTATCATATTCCATGAGAACTTTTCCTATTAGCATCATCATGAGAAGCATCAGATATAACATATTTCTCAACTAAGTCTGCTATGGCTTCACGAATAGGATTTGTCCAATACTTTCTAATTTTAGGTAAGGTGCTAGTATCAAAAATATCAACTACTATGTCAGTCTGTCGAGCCTATCTTCTCAGAGCTTCAGTATAGCGCCTTATAGCTTCAAGATACTATGGCTTCTTAAAGTGTTCATTACATTTTAACAAATACAATTTATGCATATCTTGTAATCACTGCAGTCCATTTGGGCATGGGCTGAGAGGATATTGGCAGTGTTTGTTGAATTCATCAGCCAGTTGTATTTTAAAAATTTCTATGGTCTTTTTAGTGCACATATTGTTATTATTGCATTCCAAGAGTTTGCATTTCTATGAGACCTTTTCTTCAACATTTCAGGCCATCGATTACTGTGCATCCACCTCTCCAAATAGCCCTTAAAATTTTGATGAATGTTTATCTCAACCTGACACCAATTAGGCAATCAATGGCTTTGACTGTTCTAGTCTCATTCTCAAACTCTCCCGAGGTAGTCTTCTTGAAAGCCCACCACACAACCATTGGTTCCCAATTTAGACCTAATGTATCTTCTAGAACATCTGAACAATCATAGGTTCAGTCTTTCCCCAGTTGTGCTAAAAATGCAAAAGACTCTCTTCCTTTAATCCCTGAGCAGTAGGGCAATACAAAAGGTTAATGCTAGCATCCCCTCTACAAGAGGCACGTTGTAACTTGCTGGTGAACTCATTAATGTCCTAAGAATAGGGCAAGATCTGGAATCCAATTCGAGCCAAAGTTGCTCTTTAGGTTCAACAAATTACTTCCACAACCACCACGCTCTTTTAGGAGGGCATGGAGTAGAACCATCCTTATTTACTTTCCAATCAAGTAATGGCTGATGTAAATTTGTAGAGTGATTGTTTGGGGATTGTAAGTGTAGTGTCAAGCCTATTCCTCCTATGTATCAAACTTCTTCATCATAGTTTGAATAGGTCCTCAAAACATTGTAGAGAGATCTCATACTGATGGCCTGGTCAGGGAATCTAAAGTTTATCGATGTCTTCAACAATGCCCATGTCTTCAAGTTTGCACAAGGGATGGTTTGACAGAAAGTTAGGTTGATTAAAGATTTGATCATAGAAGCCTTTGTGACGAACTTCCTTTCTCTACCAAAGGGCATCCCTTATGAAGTCATGGAAGTTCTCTTTAAATATGAAAAGGCATATGCAATGTGATGGAGGAAAGGCAGAAGTTTCCCAAAAAGGTACCCAGTCCCTTAATTCTATTAAAAAAGAATTTCTTTTGAAGATATTTCATCAATGAAGGCTTCATGAGGCTTCAATCCATCACCAAAGGATTGAATAATACTATAGGCCCTACAAATATTACATCAAGCCTCATCAACCAATGCTTGTGATACAAGTCAAGTCCTTATTTGGGCCAAGCTAAAAATTTTGTTTTAAAACAAATTTTATCTCACATCATCATGACATTGCCTCAATGTGCATTTGACATGAAAAAATGAAATGGGTTGTCACCATAATTTGTTTCCTGACATTTTGTACAATGATCAAAACTGGTCAAGTAGCCTCTAAAATTGCCTTGGAAAACTAATCAAAACTTCTCCCGGAGCCACGAAAATGCACCAACATGTAGATTTTCAACCCAGGAATTCAGTGCATCAAACTATTTGGAAGAGCTCATCCTAGTGTGTGAGGTATAATTGTTCAAAGTAGCCCACTTGGCCTTTTTTGCAACTGCACCTGTGAAAAACCTTATTAGGGTTCACCAACTTGCAATTTAAAAAAATAATTAAATCTCTTCCTGGGAAGTTGTAACTAGAGGGTTTAGTTCATTTAGGCTTGATGAGCGCATGTGCAAGAGATTTTTTTTACCAATCATCTGTGATCACAAAATATTTATGGCTAAAGTTGACCTCTCTGGAGGTGAAACTGTGAAATTAGGGCTAAATGCAATTGCTTTTCATTTTGAAAAAATAGCAAATGATGTGTTGGAGCCTTCAAACCAGACATAGAGGTAGATTTTGATAAGGTGAATCAAGAACACCAATTGGTTTATTGTGGACATTATCCACCTGCAAGATATTAACCTCCCAAATTGGCCTCCTGGACTGATTTTACATTGTGCAAACAACAAAACTTTTCCAAAACCCTTCAACTTGACTCCTCAAAACTCATTTAAATCTTGTCAAAGGAAGTTGTAATCAGATATGTGTACTCACATATGATAGGTAAGCATGCTTTCAAAGTGATTTTACAAGAAAATGAACAGGCTTCAAAACACAACTCTCCAAAGTAGGCTTCTTGGACATATTTTTAGGTGTATCTATGAGTGTTGAAATTGATTTTTTCATATGGGAACCCAAAATTTCTTGCAAAAATTGGTAAAAAATTTTAGGTCCCAACACGCTCCTCAGTGTATCACCATGTGGATGTGGAGTTGTGTAAGAGATGAATGGTGACTTAGGCCTTTGTGTTTCTCCCATAAGGGCACAACCCAAAGCATCGATCCAAACTAAGGAGCCAAGCCTTAGCCTTAGCCCCCTCCATATCTCCAACAAAAGTAGGAGGATATAGATGAAGCAGGTCCCTAATCTGATCTCCCAGGTTTTGAGAGCCCCAAACTCAACCTTTTGCCTCTTATTGCCATCCTAAGTGGAAGAGATCGAACTAAACTGACTCCATGATGACCTCCTCTTCATGCTCCTATTGATGCAATAGAGGAATCCCTTTCGTTTCCCTTCGACATGATGCATGCTCCTCAGCAGACGTCAGTGGTACCTACACTCATGGTCCTCCTACAGTGGGTGGTAGTCTATCTAAATAACCTAAAGTACTTGTAAAATCTGAGGCCCTATGTCAAGAAGTACATCTTGGTTTTGGGTTCCTGATGGTGAAACAGAATGAGTGGCTTGAGACCGAGTCTCACTAGAAGCATTGACGCATGAGCATCGTCTCCTAGTTCTAGGTAGTATCCTACATGAACAAGGTGCCTTGATTAAATTCAACTTGCGGTAAAACAAATGTCCCCTAAATGCCCATTGTTGAAACTTGGGCTCTAATACCAAATGTCATGCCCACATTTTACATGTGGTCATGAAAACCAAAATATCAAAAAAAATTCCAACCTGATGCTAAAAGCCCCTTGCGTGCAACATGCATGCTCAATAACATATGCACATAACATTGTTGTAATCACAACACACGTTAGGCATGCCACACTATGGTGGGGAAGTTAATCAGGATGTGGGAAAATGTGAAACTCCTTTTGCATCCCTTTGATGATGGTAGTAGACTAAGGGGGTAGACGTCGCATCTTGAGTCACCAAGAGGGGTGGTCTCCATCGAGAAACCATCACTAGGGTTTCCTAGGTGAAAGCGAGAAATTGGTTTCAACCTAAGTCGAAACTGTAACCCTAGAAATTAAAAAGCCAAATTAAATTAAATATAATGTGGAAACAAATGAGACTATAATCAATCTAATTCAACAACAATAATCTAACCACTGAAATAATTAAATTTAAAACCTTTTAAGAAATCTAACTATAATAATTTAAAATGGGGAATCTTTAATTCAACTATACAAAAATAACCTTTAACCAATAATAATTTGCCATAAAAATTAACTAACTCAAATGTCCATTTATAACCCTAATTTGAATAATAGGTCTTCAAAAATTTTGACAACATAACATTTCTCAAGTGATAAATTTCCTAGATGTTTTGGCAGCATAACATTACTAAAGTGAACTAGGGAGAAAATTAAATCAAATACAATAAATCAATCTCAAACTATAGAACATTACAATAGATCTAATTTATCACTTAAGTGAGTTTTGGGAATGAAAAGAAGGTTTAGAAATTATTTAATATACCATAATTATTAGGGCAACACACTCAACCCTAAATTAGGTTTATAAAAGCATACCAAAACCCATTTGACACACAAGTGAAGTCTTGTTAGCGAAGTTTTGTTTGCAGGTTAGAGGAAAAGTGGAGAGAGAAATATCTTCCCTCGTGTGAAGATTATTTCTCCAAGTCTATAGTTTGGCTAATATTTATTTTTCAATATTTGCTAGGTTTCAAATTTCAAATATCATGGGTTTACTAAAAAATTTCAATCTATTTCCCTCCAAAGCTATTTTGAAATAAAATGTTCTAAAAGGATATAATACACTGCATTTGTTTTTTATACAAGTTTTACAATATCCACTAAAGTTTTCACTTTTTTCTTTATAGTGTTAAAATTATATATATACTAGTATTTATTTTTATTATAAATACTAAACACACAATCTTTCATATTGGAAAACAAGAGGCTTTATGTTATTTATATAACATCTAAATAAAATAATAAAAGAGGGGAAAACTCTGTGTATATACACAAAGCTCTGTATATAGATAGTTTTGTGTATATAAAGAGGTAGAAAGAAATATACATATATATAAACTAATATATATCTAATTAATATATGAAGTATCAAATATCATTAGAGAAGGTTTTATTTAGTATCAAATTGTAGAGTTAAAAGAACAACAAAGGTTAAATAAAATAGAGGTTTAAAGCGCTTTCGGTCGAGCGGTCGTGGACTGCATAGTACACGAGCATCTGTGGCATGTGTAGGCTATGGCCATCCCAGTTAGGGGTGGGGCTCCTGCCCCCATAGAGCCCTTAGGCTCTGTGGGATGGGGTCCCTAGGCCCCTGTACCCTATGCCTGTGGCCAAGCCTGCGTGCAGCCAAAAAAACAACACAACATCATTAATTGTTTTCTATGTTTTTTAAAACATAAAACCCTAACACTATTTCCAAAATAAAATGCTTTTTCTTTGGCATAAATACAATGCTAACTTTAAATTCTTTTTTTAATAGAAACTCAACATATAATATATATTTTTGTTTTCTAATTTTTTTTAAAAACAAAGATTTAATAAAAATAAATAGAATATAATAAGAGGAAATCCATTTATATATATATATATATATATATATATATATATATATATATATATATATATATATATATATATATATATATCCACTTTAAACTATTTTTTTGAAACAACATAATAACTATATATTTGTTTCAATACTAAGAAAATGCAAAGAATAATGTGACTATATATATTTTTTTGTTTAAAATCTAACTTATACAAATTTGACTAAATAGATACAAGGGTAGAGGTTTTCTTTCTTTCTTTCTTTCTTTCATAGGCAAAAATACCAAATAGAAAATATGAGAGAGAGAGAGCTTTAACCAAATATTTCATTTCTCAAGTATACAACAAGGTATAGAAAATACAATGCTTTTGATATTCATATTCATTTTGAGATAAATACATTTTACAAGGGAACCATTAATACACAAGGGATTTCCCAAGAGAGACTTGCTCTCTCTAAAAACCAACCCTTTTACAAGCTCAATGAGCCAAGGCATTTACATTGCCATACATTTCCAACTTAAACAAAGCCAAAAAACCACTTCATGAAGACCTCTCTCAAAGCTCATCTCCATGGAGTCAAGAAAACCTGCAAGACAATAAACTTTTCCCATAGCCAAGGGAAACTCACCTCCCAACCATAGGCTTGCTTGCAAGCCACCCACAAGCTAGGAGGCCTACAAAATAACCCTAGCTCATTCACACACGAAAGGGATTCTAAAACACACACTCACAATAAAACACATCAACACCCATCCAAGGGGACTTAACACACTACATCCATGAATATGGATTTGAAGGGAGAGAGAGTGGTCTCACTCACTCAAGGGGAAAGACCATCAAAATTATAGAACTAAAATCTCATAAATCTCCAAAACCCCATAGACTCTTGCTATCAAATAAACATCTTATGACTCCAAAAAAACCAAGGCACTCATGCTATCGAAACTTATATCAAAATCTCCCACAAACAAGGCCATAGCTTACCAAAACTCCTTATCAAGGAGAGGCTTTCCCCAAGGAGGTTCACTCCTCTCTCCCCCTACACAACGTGAGCTCTCTCACAAGGAGAGATCACTCCAACCACCCTTTAACTTCACAACACATAAAGCTAAACAGAGAAACCAAATACATAAACATATCTACAAGCATACATGAAATAAAATGCAAAGAAAGAAGAAATTGAAGCCTTGAGAGCCTACCTCTCAAGTCTCAAGTGAAGGAAGATATTTGGTGAAGCCTTCCAAAAGCCAACTCCAAATTTCTTAGCACAATCTTCCTTCCAAGCCAGATATCCTTCCCAAAATCCAACAACAAAAACTAAAAGAAAGAATGCTTTTCACCTCAACAAAAGGGAGATAAATAAGGCTCCAAAATCCATCCTCATTCACACTTACAAGCACAATTCTCCACATGTGCTTTCACACATGTGTGAGATATTGAGGAGTAGGGAGGTGACACTTGTCAACCTCTCATTCCTTCTCAATAGTACATCTCCCCACACTTCTCCTCACACATGTGTGAGGCATGGGGAAGAAGGAAGTACTCGGGGTTCTCCTCCAAAGGGATCTTCCAATGTGTGGTCACACATGTGAGACCCTTGGGTTGTGGGATTTGGATGTTACAAGTCACCCAATCCTTATCACAAAACCCTAATATCACCACTTAACTCCCCTAATCAAATAGAGTGGTCAAATATGAGTTAAAACTCATGGTTTTAGGTCTATAAGGTACCTAACCCATAGGTACTTGACCTAGGACCCTTAAACACATGAAATTAACATTAAAAAATCTTTAAAAACATCATTTAAAAAGCCCCTAAAACCCATGAACGAAAATGGATACATGGATGACAATCATCATCCACCTCATCTTTAGTCAACCTTAGAAGACTCAAATTAAAATCAAAATAACTTAATAACACATTACATTCATGCTCAAACAACAATTAACCTTTCTCCACCTTAGGGACTAGGTTGGCATCACAGGGATAATTACTAAGGTTACTTGTGAGACCTTAGGTTTCCATTAGCCATGGAAATAACCTACACACTTAAACACACACATTAGTAGTCCAATGTATATCATAGCCAAAGAAATTCAATTTACATACACACATGATCGCACGAACTCATACATTTTCAATTAGGTCACTTCCATAACACATGATAAAATTCATTATATTCCCAAATCAAATTTACTTTTAACAACACAATCATGATCATGGAAGATCATAAATCAACATACTATTCTATCAATTCATTTATCTCATTCTATAAATTCAATTGCATTGTGTATTATAAAACACTCATTGTCATAGAAGCATAATATAACCTAGCATGTATAGATATAGCATCATAATATAACAACACATCTATCTACTCAAAACACAAAATAAAGCCATCAAAAGTCTAATGTATGGGATCAACAGTCCCCAATATTGTCCAGTATCAAAATATAATCCATAGAAGCAAGTCTCATAGTTGAATCAAGAGGTGTAATAAGGGTGGGCCTCACAATCCCCACTAGGTGACCCTACTTTACAATGAGATCTCCCCTAGGAGATCAACCCTGGCAAACTAGGTGACCCAACCAATGGCCCATCATGACAAAACTACTCTAAAATCCCTAAATTTCACCTGAATTCAACAAATGAAAAAATGTATACACACTAAAACATAAAATCTAACACATTGCAACAACAAAAATTGATAAAAATGAATTCTTTTGGGAGGAATCATCAAAACAAAAAGTAGGGTTTTGAAAGGGGATTTCAATGCTTTTCATACCTGATTGTTAGTAGGAGAGGGGTTGGCTTCCATCTTTATTTATCCCCTTATCGATAGCTATCTGTCAACTATTCACTTGCATAATTATATCATTGTTTGACCTCTTTTTCTCATATTTCACCCCTCTCATCTTCTCTTAGTATAGTTGCATTTGGTGCATTTTAGAGTGTTTTGTAGCTTTTGTAGTGTTCTTGCACCCTCATTTTGTGTACATGTCCCATGGAAAAGCAAAATGACTTAGGTATACTTATGACATAATCAATGGTACATTTGTTTGTTTCAAATTTAATAGTCATTTTAAAAATTTTGAATGTCAAACTAATATTTATTATTGTAGGTACAATTGCAGGACATTGAAAATAGGTAAAGCCTAGTTTAGGAATGGTACCTACCCTTCATGTAGACTATCATCCTCGAAAATGTAAGCACTAAAAACATGCATTGGCCTACATGGTAATCTAATGATGAGCTTTAATCCTAAACATGTACATGTAAGCATGTAATTATGCCCTCTTAATAGTATTCATCTTATTGACATGTGGATTGAAGTTCATCTTGTTTGTGTTCCCCAACCCCTAGCTAACCCTTCAAGGTCGTGTTCCTTCTTCACTTCACCTTTGTTGACACTTCATATTTTTCACTTCATGACCCTATTGATATGGTCCTTTGGTACTGTAACTTGGTAAATTCACCTTCCCTTAACCTATTTAACCCATTTCAACCCTCTAGAGGCCTCCAATTAACCTCCCAAACCTATCACAACCCTTAAATTTTCCATATCTTCTAATTTCCCTAATCACACTTGTTATTTCTAGGTCACCCACTGATCCTCCCTAGGCAACCCTACTGGCAAACTGGGGGATCCACCCATATGCTTTAATTTTGATGCAGAAGCATATGGAAGCATTCAAATCAATTGGGATAATTAATATTAAGTTGTAGAGTGCTAGGGAGAGCGACATTGGAGATTACTACATTTTACCACATTATCACATTAGAGCATGTGGAGCTGGATTTAGTTTCTATAACATGTCATCTACATCATATCCAAAATTCAGATCATTTGGGTTTGTTTCCAGAGAGATGTCGCTATCAGAGTTGATGTTCAGTGGAGTCTAATTAGTTTGTAGAGCAATTACATGACTTGCAGAGCCTACTGGAACATCATTCGAGGTAGTTTAGGACTTGGCCAACCTTCATGGAGATCCGTATGAAGTTCCATTCAACTACAGAGAAATACCATATGTTTATGTCTGACCTATTTGTGTCTACACATTTCATACTAGATGTTACAATCAGGATGACTTGATAATGATTTGAAGGCTCACGAAGGATATAAATGAAGGAAAAAGGACCGTTTCAAGGCAGTGACAAAGTTTGTGAAGAAATGAAACAAGAAGATAAATTGTTTTGATCTGGAGTAGTAGTAGAACAGAGTAGAAAGTAGAGTAGTGAACAAAAGAAGATACAGAGTAGAGAATGGAGAAGAAGAAGAAGTAAGAAGACATGAAGTTATGTTGTATGAATCTTTTGTAAGCCTGGGTTGCGGCCTAGTATCTAAAAATCCCTAGAGGCATATGTAATCAGTTTTGAGATTCTAATATAATGAGAAGTGATCTTTGAAGGATGGATTTTTCCCTTTAAGGGTTTTCCCAAGATAAATCTTGTGTCATGAGTTTAAGATTTTTTCTTATCATTCTATTGTTATCTGTATGTTGTTGTTACATCTTGTTATGATCATGTTGTTAGTTGTTTAAGGCTACAAGGTTGGATAGTCCTTCATTGGACCCTCCTACCTTGACTGCATCAAATGGTATTAGATTTGGTTAAGAATTTGCTGGGAAGGTTGTGAATCTATTGGAAGGATAGAATGTGTTGAAAGAAAGTGCAAAACCCTAGAATGTAACAAGTGTCATCGCAAAAGAAAGATCTAGGTGGGAAAGATTTGGGTAAGCTTTTCACATTTATTTGTTTGTAAGATTTGTTTCAATGGGGAAGATTGGAAAAAGGATGAAGAAAGAAAATGAAAACCTAATATGCGAAAAGGATATTCTAGAAGAAGAATTGTGTGAAATCAAAAGGTGTAATTCAAAGTTGATGGAAAGGATAAAAGAACTAGGAGAAGACAAATATGATGCTCTTGAAGAGGAATTGCAAAATGTAAAAAGAAGGAATAAAGAATTAGAAGACGAGGTAAAGTTGTTTGAATATGTCAAAAAGGGTTTTGAAGAATTGGAAGAAGGATTCAAGCTATTTGGGAAGGTGGAAAAGAGGAACAAAGATCTAGAGGAAATTTTGAAAGAGTTGAAAAAGGAAAATAGTCTACAGAAGAATGAAATATCTGGATTGAAAGAACAACTTAATCAGTTGGAGCAGTCACTTGTAGCATGTAGGGAAGAGAATGAAAGTCTGAGATCTAAGCCTAAACTTTGTAATGGTTCTTGTGATACTAATGATTTGTGTGTTACTGCAGAAGCTTCTTTAGAAGATAAGGATGAAGATAACAGTGTAACTAAACCTTCAATTGTTGGTGATGGTATTGGTATCAAAATCATGCAAAGAATAGGATATGAAGGAAAAGGATTAGGAAAGTATCAGTAAGGAATTACAAAGCCTATTAAAGTGGTAATGAGATCAAGAAGTGAAGGCCTTGGATATATCAGAGGTAAGGATGTTGTCACAAGTTGAAACAAGTCAACTCAGGGGAGAAAAGGTAAGCATTATTCTTATTGTAATAGATATGGACATGAAAAGGAATTATGTTGGGATCTATACCTTTGTAAGTTCTGTGAATTGAGGAATCACTCTAAAAAAATGTGTTGGAATAAAATGCGGAGGAGAAAGCCTATGACAGATTGTATGTAGATGGATTATGGATGGATTGATGGATCAAAATGGAAACATGTTACTTGTATGTTCAAAAGGTTGTATAGATTAAAGTATTCATGTGTTGGAGGAAAAGAAGGATATGAATCAAGATACAAGAAGAGATCTTATGAGGAGCAAAACAAGGATAGTAATTCAAACCACAGAGGGAGAAATGACAGGAGTCATAATTCTTATCACAATGGAGGATACTGGAAGGATGAAAGAGTATTTGATAGGAGATCATTTAGAAGAACTTGTTTTCAAGTTTGGAGGCAAAAAGAATCAAGCATTGAATGCCAACAAGAGGATACTACTGGAGGAGCAATAGATAATGCAGAGATAATTTATGTAGAGGAAGAAGAACCTATTGAATCACTAAGTTGGATAGAGAAACTGGAAGAGGATGAGACATTGATCTTAAGGAGAATCATCTGAGAAACTAGTGCAAGAGAAATTTTGTGTAAATATGTGTGAAGCATAACAGGAAAGAGAAGTTCATATTGCAGAGAAAGAAGGAATGACAAGATATTCTACCAGAAGATAAAGTTTGTGTATCGAAGTATAGTAAATGTGGGTAAAGAAACAAAGAGAAGTATAAGAGTAGTGTATGTGGAGAAGGGTCTAGAAGATTTTGAAATGTGCAGAAGGAGTTGTAGTTAGAACCAGGAATTAGACAGTGTTGCAGAAAGAATTCAAGAATATATGACTGAAACAAGGAAGTAACATGACTGTTCCAAAGGGTGCCTATATGTATTAATTGATCTTGATTGAAGTTGACATTGATCTTGAGGTAGCCTATAAGTGTTTGACAACAAATCGCCAAACTGAGAGGCAGTTGTAACACTGTAGCTAGGCCACTGAACCTAGACCACCACAAAATGAAGAACTTGAGGCAGCTTGCAGAGAAGACTTGCTCAGACCGCCGATCATTGAGGCAGTGCAAGGCTTGCAAGTAGACTGCCAAAATTATCCTAAGGGATCACATTGATTTTGACATAATACAAACCAAAGTGAAGAGGTTCACTTTTCAATTAACCTCGAGAGTTTGATGCAGGAGCATTCAGAAGAATTCAAATCAATTGGGATAGTTAATATTAAGTTGCAGAGTGCCAGGGAGAGTGACATTAGAGATTACCGCATTTTACCACATTATCACATTAGAGCATGTGGAGCTATATTTAGTTTCTATAACATGTAATCTACATCATATCCAAAATTTAGATCATTTGGGTTCATTTCCAGAGAGATTTCACTATCAAAAGATTATCTATTTTCATAGAGCAGAGAAGTTGGTGTTTAGTGGAGTCTAATTGGTTTGTGGAGCAAGTCCATGACTTGAGGAGCCTAATGGAACATCATTCAAGGTAGTTTAGGGCCTAGCCAACCTTCATGGAGATCTGCACGAAGTTCCATTCACTTACGGAGCAATACCATATGTTTAGGTCTGACCTATTTGTGTCTACACGTTTCATACTTGCTGTTACAATTAGGCTAACTTGATAATGATTTGATGGCTCATGGAGGATATAAATGAAGGAAAAAGGATTGTTTCAAGGTAGTGACAAAGTGTGTGAATAAATTAAACAAGAAGATAAATATTTTGATCTAGATTAGTAGTAGAATAGAGTAGAAAGCAGAGTAGTGAATAGAAGAAGATACAGAGTAGAGAATTGAGAAGAAGAAGAAGTAAGAAGACATGAAGTTGTGTTGTATGAATATTTTGTAAACCTAGGCTATGGCCAAGCATTTGAAAAGCCCTAGAGGCATATGTAATCAGTTTCTAGATTCTAATATAATGAGAAGTGATCTTTGAAGGATGGGTTTCTCCCTTTGAGGGTTTTCCGAGGATAAATCTTGTGTCATGAGTTTATGAGTTTTTCTTATAATTCTATTGTTATTTGTATGTTGTTGTTACAACTTGTTATGATCATGTTGTTAGTTGTTTAAGGCTGCAAGGTTGGACAGTCCTTCATTGGACCCTCCTACCTTGACTACATCAAGTTTGGATAGTTTCCAAGGCTAGATGGCATCTTCAGCCCCCTAAGCCCATTCTCAATCCTTTAGTTCACTTCTAGGTCTTCTCCTTCCTGGGGCACCCACTAATCTCCCTTGGGTGACCCCTTTTCAACCCTACTAGTAAACTGGGTGACCCATGGGCAACACTATCATGTTTTCATGTGTGAGTTCTTCGTTAGTTTGGACCCCAAAAAGCTCTATTTTTCTCCAATTTCCATACAAATTTGACCTTAACCAAGCCTAGACTATTATTATCTCATTCTTCACTCCCAATCATCCATAATTATCTCCCTTTGATCTATACTTATCTTCCTTTCTTCTCATGCTAATTCTCCTTCCTCCATGAGTGATATGTGATCAAGCTTAGTTCACTGTCCAATCAACTTGGCTCACTCCTTAATCAAGTTTGTTAACTCTTCAATTAATGGAGTTAACGTCTCAATCAATCACACCTATTGTGAGCTCTCCAAAACTATAAATACCCCCCTCCTATATGCAATATGGGAGGAAAATTCATTGTTGCAGCCATTCATTAAGCTTTGTTTTTTCTCTCCACTTAGCATCTTCATGCTCTTCGCAGGACTTATGATCCTTTTTTATTTTTTAGTATTATTGGAAAGCTTTTAAAAGATTCATTTAGCATTGTTACGCTCACAAATTTCTAAGCCCAAGTTCTTCATAGATTTCATAAGCTCATTCAATCATATATTTCAAAGCTTATTCCCACTTTCAATCTATTGCCAATCGATCCCTATTGCCAAGATGAGTTCCCCACTACTACAGACGCGAAAGAGGTTGCCACATACAAAGGATTTTTGAGGATACACCAAGCTCATGTGCCAAAGGATCCACAATTTTCATGTTCTTAGTAGTTAATTAAATCACACTTTGCTCTTGGAGAAAGTAATCTTTGTATTGCAATTTCCTTGGTAGGATTTATTTCAAGTTGATTAGATTAGCATAATTTAAATTAGTTTCATTGCAATTCATAGATTAGATTTCCTTCAAGTATTTTCAACTCCTAGTTTAGATTTAAAATTGTCTCAAAAATCACAAACACATACCTTAGGTTGCATTCAGGAAAATTCATTTTAAATTGCATTCATATTTCAATTCCTAGTTAATTAAATCATTTTATCATTCATTCGGAAAAAGAAACAAATTGTTTTGCATTCATTTAGTTTGCATACATCAAAATACAAAAAAAAAAGAAAAAAAACATTAGGAAAAGAGACTTCACTAGGGGATACGTCCTTTATTTTGATTTTTTCATCATTCAAAAATGCCACAAAGTGGTTTTCATTAGGGGATGTAATTTTTATGTTTATACTTTTATGACTAAGAGATTGGATTGTCTCCCCAAAGTATGCAAATGTATTAATTTCCATGATGTCTATGGTCTCCAAGGGGCATATGGTCTCTAACCCCTAGGAATTTTTTAATAGCTTCGTCATTTTGTACGACATCAAGGACGGGAGGCCCTTGTTGGTCCCAATCTATGAGTTGGGGGTATATAAGAGGTAGATCGTTAGATGTTGATGGCACGGTTATTAGGGTGTAGATGGTGCATATGGATGATTCAAAAAGCTCGGTAAAATTGGAAAAGCAATCTTGATGGTCCTCTTTGTTAACATTATCGATCACAAGGAAAGACCTAGCATCCTCACTCAAGATACACTCAATTTTGGTGGGGGTAGATTCTTGTTTTCCATATCCTATCCCATGGAGATAAGGAATCCTTGTTTCTTGAATAGGCTCAATAATTCCTTTTTCATGAAGGCCTATGCCACCTTGTCCTTTGTAACCCATGTATTTGACAATCTCAAGACTTGTAACATAGATCTCAGTTGGGAGGATAGGAGCTTCTTGTTGTTCATCTTCATCTTTGTATATCCAGGAGGATATGTCTTCGAGGACATCTTATTACATGAAGTGTTGCACTTGAATATGGGATATGGCTTGCATTTGATGATTACCGTGGAGAGTTCATTATCCTTAGGGGCACCAAATGCCTTAGGGGATAGTGCGAGTAAGCCTACACAAAATGTACCATTTAGATCATATTCTCCACATCCCATGACACTTATCTTGATTTTGACCTTGGGAGGGGTGGCGGTTTGTGATGTGGATGCTATGTTGGAAGGATCAATGTATGAGATGGAAGATTTTTGATTGGTGTTAGCAGTGGATGCTTTGGTGGCATTGTTGTATGGGCAAAAATTTTGATCATGTCCTTCCAAGAAGCTGTAGTATTGGAAAGGGTGGGGATCGGCATAGATAGTGACTTTTGTGTTGTTATATGGGAATTTTAGGCATTGATGAAAATTGAATGGAATGGCTTGCATGGAGTGGATCCATGGTCATCTAAGGAGGATGTTGTATGGGAAGTCAAGATCAAGGACTTGACATTTAGTTTCTAAAATCTTTTATCCCACTTGAATGGGAACCATAATGATGGCTTCAGACAATCTTTTCGATGTCATCAAATCCTTTCATGGTTATACACTCACTAGGGTCCACAACCAAATCAGAGTATCCCAAGTGTTTTAATAATTTTAGAGTGCAAAGATTTAGGCCAGAGCCACCATCTATTAAGACTCATTTGATGGTATATTTATGGATTAGGAATTCAATGTGAAGGACTTCATTATGTGAAGCGTTAGATGTGGGTAGGTCTTTCTTGGAGAAAGTGAGATGATGAGCAGAGGTGATGTGTCCCACCATGGCTTAGAATTGATCAACATTCAATTTGGTAGGGACTTGGGTCTCCATCAAGGATTTTTCAATGATGTCCTTCTGGAGGGGGGATGTATGAAGCAACTCAAGGATGGAAATTTGAGCGGGGGTCTTTATGAGGTGATCAATGAGGTTATACTTGTGAGTGGATGGAGGATTGGTAGGTGTGGATGTAGAGGGTTGATCATTGGTAGGGTCTCTATAGGTGGAAATGTGACCACGATGAGTGGTAATGGAAAATTAGGTGTCTTCGCTCTAATGGTGATGGTATTGATATGATTGGAAGAACCTTCTATTTGACCTACAATAGAATCAAATGAAGAGGGTGGTGGAACTATGTTGTAGGATTGATTCAAGGAAGAGGCTTTTCCCTTGCTATGATTCAGAAGTGGATCCTTCTAAGCTCCTAAGTTAGCATTAGGTGATTGTTTTGGAGGTTCATCAATGATTATATCACCTCTATCTACAAGATCTTGGATGCAATTTTGTAACCTCATACAGTTAGATGTTTTATGCCCTTTCATATGATGATATTCACAATGGGCAATTTCATCCAACCAAGAGGTTTTAAATTCATTATCCGCATAGGGACAAATGCGTGGCAATGTGATTAGATCTACTTTGATGAGATTTCTCAAAACATCCTCGATAGGTTCACCCAAGGGGGTGAATCTCCTCTTGGGTGTGTTGTTTTGTTTGGGTGATCCCTTGGGAATATTTACATTGTTGCTTGTGGATGAATCTAATGGTTTGGTGGTTTGTATGTTTTGGACACTCTTAACATCGATAAAACCATCATTAAGAGTATTTTTATTTTTGCCCCAAAAGAAGGGTTTTTCGTGGGATGAATTGTTGTTTTTGGTGTTGGGGGCGTTCGTGTTGTTACCATTAATTTTGTTGTTATTGTTGTTTTTTTTCATTGTTGTAGATTTTGATAGCCCCCTTAGCAATGAGGGATCTTTCTATGGTTGTTCCTTTATCTATAACCTCTTCAAAGGTTGACGTACATTGAATTTGTAAATGGAATCCTATTTCTTGATTTAAATTAGTCACAAACATAGTGACTAATTGTTTCTTATGAATAGGCCAAGGGAGTTTTCTTGTTAGGCTTCTCCACCTTTGTAAAAATGTAGCGAAGGATTCCCCATTCTTTTGTTTCACGTTGCAAAGGTCCGTCATGGATATTTCATGTTTAAATTTATAGGAAAAATGATTTACAAATTTCTCTGCAAGCTCATGGAATGTTTTGATGCCAGGGGTAAGATGAGAAAACCATTCGATGGCTTGGCCACGTAGGCTTCTAGGAAAAAGTCTCATCAAGTGTGTGTCATCGTATGAGACTTCTAGGAAAGAAATGTAAAAATCCCTAAGGTGTTCCCTAGGGTCCCCTTTCCCTTTGTACTTGTTGAATATTGGTGTTTCAAAATTTTTAGGGAAGGGTGGCATGGGAATGGTTCTATCAAATGGGTATGGGAAAATATCCTCAAAGGAATATTGTTTTCACTTGTGCTCATGTTGTATATCATCAACCTTTTGTATCAAGATTTTCACAATGCTAGATAAATCTTGGGTCTGTGGAGGTTGGGGTATGTGTGATTGTTGTTGATGGATTAATTGTTGGAGGAAATGGGGGATTTGTTGATGTTGAGGTAGGTTTTGGTTTTGATTTTGTTGGGCTTGGTGTTGTTGAAAGGCTAGAAGTTGTTGTATGACATGTGGTGGGATTTGTTGTTGGTTAGTATTTTGAATGGAAGATGTCACAACAGGTGGTTGTGAGATAGATGGTTGAGAGACAGGGGGTGTGAGTATGTGAGTTAGATAAGGGGTTGTTGCATTGATTAGTGTTGGATATGTTATAGGGTGGTTGTAAAAATAAATGTGTTATAAAGACTATGGTGTTGGCGTTGAGTTGTGGTACACTTGTGGAAGCACTTGTGTTGTTGGGAATATTGAGGGTGATTTGGGGTGTGGATGTGGTTATAGTTAATGTTGATACGAAGATAGGATTTGTTATGGTTGATGTGGAAGTGAGATTTGTGGTAGTGTTTGAAGTTTGGGATGTGTTAGGGATGGTGTTAGATGAGGATGGTTGTGAAGAGGTGGGTATGGTGATACCATTTTGGATGAGGAACTCAAGATATCTACTTGGGTCCAATTTTAGGACTCTATCTAATATGTCCATGGAATCAACATCTTGCTTGAAGTCTATAAAGACATCTTGATCCACATTATTTATGTTAGTTGGGAGACCTTGTGATTGGATTCCAAAAGGATTTATCATAGCATTGGCATTAAGGGATGATTGTTGTTGGATTGTAGGGATATTATTTTGGTTGGTGTTAGGCATCCCAAAAGTGATTCTAAAAGGTTCCATCTCCTTGTTTTTTCGAGCTTGGGACCTTGTCAAGGGCTTGCAATGGATTTGATGTGAATTGATTTGTTGTTGGAAGGTAAATAGGGAATATGACCTTAGAGAATTGATTCCAAAATATTGGACTCAAGGATAAAAGGATAATTGGATGAGTGATGGTGAATAAGGTATGGATAGGTTTGAATTGGTTATGTGATTATAAATGAAGGATTAACCTTAGAGAATGAATCTCAAAGTGTTAGACCCAAAGATAAAATGGATAAATGATGGGATATGAGGATGGTTTTTGAATGAGTGACCTTAAAGGTTGGACTTCAAAAGGATTTTTGGACCAAAGGTAAATGGATGGATGGATGATTAAAGTTAAATGGGTTTGGGAGTGATGATAAGATTTTGAGGATGATGGATAATTAGAAAGGGTAATTAGGACAAATTTTTAGGACAATGATTTTGGGGATAGATGATTAAGTATACTTGGGATAATTAAAAATTGGCCAAGGATACCTTAGATGACTTAGAAAGTGATTTTGGATAGGATTGGGTGGTTAAGGATGTTGGTCAAATTTGATGATGTTTTAAAAGGATGATTCAAATCAAGGGAGAGCTCAAATAAGTTTAGATCTTTGGATTTCAAAAGGATGTTCTCTCCTTACTGTTGATGATGATGATGAGTCATAAAAACATGCATAAAAATTTGTACATCAAACCTTTATTATCTTGTAAAGTACGATCAGCTTAAGGTAAGTTGATGACTCCAAGTCTCCATGGATCAGGTCATGATCGTCTGACGTTACTCAGAGGTTGATGTGACATGTTGTTTTTCCATTTCAAGGGGTCTTACATTTGTCTTGGTGATCAGTATTGTTATGTTTCCTGTAAATTTACTCCACAGAGAGGTTATTTCTACTCTATTTCCAAAGATAATGATGTATTTGCAAGTTTGATCAATTCTTCTAATTATTGATCATCATGATCTTGTTCTTTCTTCTACATAGTATATTTATTCAAATGATGTGTCTGTGAGTGGATATTTGCATGTATTTGCATGATATTTGTCAATTTAACATGCTTTAACTCTAAATATGCTATGTATTTCCAATTATCTACAGGATATCGGCATATTTCATGTTATTTGCTTCTAATTCTCTATTATTTGCAATTATGGTAATGAATTGTTATGAAATTGAAAGAAATTTAAATGAATGCTTCTAATTTTGGTGAATCTTTAGCCATTAAACCACATACATACAAGATACATTCACGAGGAGAAGAAATCAAACAATATTGTCACCAGGATGTTCCACAGCTAGATACAGATGATGCTAACTTCAAAGGATAAGGAATGAAAACAACACATGCAGATTGACAAGCACTCCAAGGGACGCAGCTGATCAATGCATGTATCAAGATTTCAAAACATAGATTACTCAAAATTTATGATGATTTGTAATCAATTTGTCTTCTCTTTCATTCAGTATGCATAACATGTACATTTACAACAACTTTGAAATGAGTCCTAATATTTCAGCAATCAAATTTCAATTAAGTTTTGAATATTCAAAATATGGCACCCCTACACCTTTCATAGAATAAGGTGAGGGAGTAGTTACAAATGACCTATGGTTAGGATTTGTCAATTAAGATCAATGGTAGATTATAACTCTTTGACTCAGTCAACATTTCCTCATGGCACAAGTTGCTAGCTGGCCACCATCTAGATGACTCATTATCTTATGAGTACCTGATGCATATGTCTTCTTGTGATGCATCTTCATTTATTCCTCAGGTTCCTCTTCTTCATGTTCTTCTTCTTCATCATGATCATCATCCTCATTACTTTCTATATCGCTATCACCCTGATGAACATCATCCTGTATATGGACCTTCATTGCCATCTTGATATTCTCATAGGCTTGTACTATTTTATCTACTTCTCCGCCATCTTGGGTTTTGGCTTTTGTTATGGCATGCTTGTGAGACTGGAATTTGGCCTTGATTGCATCCAGCTTACCTTTTCTGCTATTTAAATTCTCATTATAAATCTCCACCTTAACCTTGATCCTCATGATCTTATTCATCACCTCTTCTGTCAGCTGGGTGAGGGGGTCATCAGTCATCAACTAGAAATTATCATGCAGTACCTTGATGGCAAAATCTACGTCTTGGTTTTCAATCTTCCCCTCTACTTTCCCTTCCAAAGCTTCCAGGATCTCTCCCTCATTGCCATCATATTGTGCAGCTTTATACTTGCATCCCTGAGCTTGCCACTGCACTTCTTCAGGATATCACATTCGAACCTGATATCTTCATACCATACATCTATTAGCAGGGCTATGTTATTATTTAATACCTAATTGTTTATTAGGATTTGAGAATCAATCCTCTTCATCTGACTCAAAGCAGTTAGGTCCTTTTCTAGTTGGAATGACCGTCTCCCTGTTTCATTCTGCATTTTGTCTACTTTTCTCTTCATGCTGCTCAAAGAGTTCCACCTCTGTAAAGAGGTTATCAAAACTTCTTCAGCTCCTATGAGGGCTGACAGCATCCACTTCTCATGGCTTCATGCTTCATGAGGTCTAATTTGGTGACCTCCTCCTGGGATATGACAATTAATAGGACTGCCAGATCCACTGGTGTACTATCAGGGTTAATCAACCCCTTTATATATGAATGCAGCTGGGAAATGTGCTCCTTATGCTGTTTATTTTTCTCTTTCTCCTTCTTTACCATTTGGGTTAAAGAATCAATGATATCCTTCCCCTCCTGACCTTCTTGGTCCTCATTGGCAAAACATAAATTAACAGTTGTAATTTGGAATTCTTCAAGGGTGATCTTTCCCTTCTCTTTCTCTACAGTGGGAAGTGCTACTTGGGTTGTCCTTCTGCCTGTAGCAAGATCTCTTCTAATAGCCAATGTCAATCTAGCTTTCCTCTTGGGCTTCATGATTGTCTCTATAAACAAGATGGAAACATCAAATTCTTGAATTTCAAAGCCTTGTTCTGTACCAATTTCTTTCTCTAGCCACTGAGGCACTTCATTTCCAGATCCTTGTTGTCCTCTATCATCATCATGTCCACTTTGTTCTCCAATATATGTCTCTATTATGGGTGGAGAAGGCGACTTCCTAGTTTCTTCCTCATGTTGTTCCTCTTGAGGGGGATCTTGTTGCATATCGTCTTCCTGAGTGGCCTCTTTCTGTCGGGGAGGATCATGTGGAATGTCCACATGATGATCCTGCGCTTGATCCTACACTCCCTCCATTAGAATCTCATCCACCTTAGTGTTTTCCTCATCTTGGGGCATATTAACATTCGTGGATGTATGTATGCTTGGCTTTAGTGCATCACCCTGATCTTGGATCAACTCTCGCTCTACACCTGATGCACCAACATCTTGTGTCTTAAGGTCCTCATGACCTAATTTATCTTTTTCTCCTATATCTCCTTGAGTCCGGGTAGCATCATCACCAAATGTATCTTTATCATCCTCGCCCTTTTGTTGGACCTCAACTATCTTTGGCTTAGTGGGTATCTCATGTTGTTGTTGGCCCATATCCAGAGCATTGCTCTCTTTATTTGCCTGATTGGCTACTTCAACATTCACTATTACATCAGGTGCACCTGCTTTGTCTTTGGGGCTCACATCCTCCCTATATGTCAAATCTATAACTGTAGAGCTGGTCACTTGATCCACCAATTTGTCGCGCCCAATTTTTTGGTCTGCCTTTTCTGGGCTACTCTCCTTTTCTTGAGTTGTTTGCTTCACCTCCTCCAATACCACTATCTGTGCTAATGGGGTCCCATGTGGAGTCATGCAGGTACTGGAGGTGAGAGTTTCCATCCTCTAAGAGGCCACATTCTGCACTACCTCATCATCTGATAGGTCCACGGTGTCTTCCAAGGAGAAAGGACCATCCTGACCTACTTTGAAAGTCTCTTTTGCTTGTTCCTCAGCTCTCTCAGTCTTAAGTTTGATTATAGTGGGAAGTGGCACATCATGTTGCATCTCCTTCCTAAACACTTCACCACCAGCTCCTCTTAGTACAATGGGATCAGCCCTGATATCACCACGCATGGATGTCCTCTACTTCTTGGGGGTTGATTCCAGCGGCATCGCCTTTCTCTTCTTACTGACCATCATTGGGTCGTCACCTGCAGGCTCTTTATCTACTGGCTCTTCTCCAAATGGGATATCCTCTTCTACCTCATGCTGTGAGGTTTGGCCTTCCTCCCATACTTCTGTGATTTCTACAGCTGGCCTCAAGATCCTCTTTGTCTTTGGTTTGTCCATCAGAGGTTGTGCAAATGAGGCAGATGCCTGTCTTGATGTTGATGCACCTGCAGATGGTATGGCAATTCTCTCGATTATCACCCCCTTAGGCTCATCATCAGTTTTCTTTCCTCTAGGGGGACCCTTCCTCCATTTTTGTGTAGGTAGTCTCTCTCCATTTGATTTCCTTTTCTCATTGAGGAAGTAAAAATACTCCTCATCAGTTAGTTCTAGCCTTTTCTTCTTGGCATCAACAGTAAGGGCTACACCCCTTTTTTTCAATCTGCTTATCTGTTCATCTACCCAAGCTTGGGTTAACTGTAGCACCCCACCTATAAACTGGTCAAAGGAAACATCCTCTGGCTGTGTTAGATCAAGGGCTGAGATGGTGTCATTGTAGACCTTCTTGTCTTTATATTCATTTGACATCATTTTTCCATCATCTTTCTTCAGTTGTGCCGGCACTGGGATGCAGTTATATGTCCTTATCTAGTTCAAGGTGAGCCTTTGGTATTTTCTTCTTCTCACCTTAGCTTCATCCTCACAATCTATCCAGAAATCCTCCAGATGCTTTTCATGGATAGGCTTCCCCATTATTTTCTGCATCCTACCATAGGGGTCATAAGATATAGCCAATGGAAATGGTTGCAGATACATCAGTTTCAAACCTCCCATGACATGCTCTATGGTCTATGAATCTGAGTACATATACCATCCCATAGATACTGGAAATAGTACTGGAGGCATCTTCTTTTGTGCTTTATATGCCTCCACTATGGTAGATACTGTCTAAGAAACTCCATCAGGACCACCCCATCAGTAGGGTACCTTGGTAGCATAAGGGGTTCTTCTTCAAAACCTTCTATTCTTATATATGAAAATGTGGCATACTGGATGAACCAGGCCCCATGTCTGTAAACAAATTCTTGAACCTCCATGCTCAGTCTATTGGTTCTGTCTTCCTCCATTGATTTGACTAGATGCATAGAGAATGCATCATTCACCAATTTGTAATCTAGGAGGTAGTTCTTTCTCTGTATCTGAGGATAGTGATCCCATATGTGGGCATCATCTACACCACCACTAACCTTACCCATTGTAGTCAAGGCATCAAAGGTTCCCTTGTAGGCACATGAGTACACAACATATGAGGTCATGTGGAATGAGCATTCCTGACCTCCCAGGTTCCTCATCTCTTCACCCAATGCATCATTGATGACCTTGGCCCATAATGGCTTGTTATCTATATAAAGAACCATCTAGATAATTCCAAACATCCAATTCTTAAAATTTCTAGCATGAGGCTAGCCTATCATCCTACTGAGTAGGGCAATCTTGTACTAGTACTCATCATCGAAATCAAATTTATACAGGTGTACGGGCAACGTAGCCGAGGCAGTGTAGGTGCTACTCTTAGACTGCCACTGGTACATCCTCTTCCTTGCATTCTTCTTATTGTTATTATACTCTATCTCTAGTTTATGTAGATCTATACTGACCACCCTCTTTCCAACATGCAAATTGAAAGTAGATGTGATGCCCTTAATTGAAAAGTCAGCATATATTCTTCCATGCTTCTCCACCCACCTTGTCTGAGCGTTACAGTTCCTAGCACACTCCACCACTAACTCTGGGGTCTCCATGGCATAAGGGAATCTCACTGAATGCCACATCCCTGAAACATATATTGCATCTAGAATGGTATTGTCTTTATCATGATCTATTCTGGATGACCATACTGCTAAATCTGTATCCCCTTGGTGAGTGTCACCAATGATGCCATACCTAAATGGTACCCCCTCGGGCTGAACAAACATGGGCTTAAGAAATTCTGCATCAGACCTGTTCCACCTAAGATCTACCATGGAATCCTGCAATAAACATGCCTTGTCTTACCATACGATATCCATATGTATTCATACAACATTATATCTCTACAGCATCATGCATACTCTATTCATTACTCTTTACTTCATCATGATATGCCCATTTACAGATTCAAACCACAAGAAAGAACATACTACCTGAACATGCAGATAATGACAACATGAGGGTTTTCAAATACTTACCTAATAATGCTTTTCTCCTGGGTTAGGTGGATGATTACGGAAAAGGGTTGCAACTGCTGATGATCACCCATTCTGTTACGCTGGAAGATCTAGTCTATTCACAAGTAGCTTGTATGAGGGTTTGACTTCTTTTGCTCTGTAATTTCTCATTTTTTCACAAGGTAAATGAAAATAACCTTGGAAAATTACTTTTAAACTCATCCGTAGGGTAAATTAGGGTTAAACTGCATTAAATCGATTGAATCCGTTGATCTTCTGCAAAGAAACCAAGGATGATGCCAAGTGTTTGAATTGTATTCACAATCGATGGGAATCCATCTACCACATTTAAGTCTATTTAATGTTAGGAAACAGGAGGGTTGATCTTCAAAAGATCAGGTGATATTCAAAATATGACCCCCCTTTGGATAAAATGACCTTTCGCCTTTGAGTGGCAAAATTAGTGCAAAACAATCAGGTGATGTGGTCAGCGTTGACCATATGTAAATCTAGTCATGAATTTAAGATCAGGGGATGCTAAAAATATGACCCACGCACTTAAAATGACCCCCCTTGGAAAAGATCAGGGTGACATCAGGATGTCAATGACTTTGTTCAAGCGTTGTGTTGTAGTGACACCATCGTCATGTTATTGAATATGGTGGGCACCAGATATATACCTCCACGGGGTAAAATAGAATGATGACTTCATCACTAGGGTGATATTCTTCGTTCGTTGGGTTTAGATGACATCATCATCATATTGGCATAGGGTGACATTTTGCGAAGAGGGTGATATTTGTAAGATGACGGTTATTAGAAATATGACCCCCCGCAAAATATATGAAGTTGTTTGATGGGCAAATAATAGCCACTATGTAAAATTGACGTCTGGACTTTGCAAACCAATTGATTATCGGGTGATAAACTCATATCGGGGTGATCTTATATAATGTGACTGATGTTTGAAATATGACCCCCTTCCTCAGAATATCAGGTTTGACCAAAACTTTGACTTAACATAACTTTCTTCCCTTAAAGAATTTTGGGGTGATCCAAAAGGCAAACCTCCTTGGAATTTTGTGCACTTTCCAACCATGAGATTTATGATATGAAATACTGACTTTGGCAACTGACCTCATCATGGTGACCTATCTACTCCCTGCAGGGTTATCTGCATGACTTAATTTTACCAAACCGCTCAAAGCAGAAAAGCAACAAGCCAAAGCAGGAAAAAGGTTGGGTCCCTGTTTTGTCAAGTCAAAATGGGGCGTGTTGTGTAACCACACAACAACTTGCCACCAAAGAACATAACTAAATTCCAATGATTCAAGTGATGTGATCACATTCTAACATAGTATCTTAACTCTTTCTAAGTGTAAGTATTATAATCTTTCTAAATGATAAGGTTTTCATCACGGCAACTATAGACACCCAAAAATGACCAAGTCGTCGCACTACTTGTATTTCGTCATCTGTCTAATCACCTGCATTTCACACATTAATTAAATAATCTAATTATTTAATTAATTTCACCAAATTCTTCTAAATCACAAAATTGCGACATTAATTAAATAAATCCTCGTTATTTAATTAATTAAATCAAATTCCTCTATATTCTTCTACAATTAAATAATTTCAATTATTTAATTTGATCATTATCCTCTTTCCAAAAATCAAATCCACATTAATTAAATAAACCCAATTATTTAATTAATTCAAAAAATTCCCTCTTATCTACAATTAAATAATTCTTAAATTATTTAATTAAATCAAAATTGTTCTTTCAAAATCATGCACAACAATTAAATAAATTTATTTATTTAATTTGCTTTCAAATCTTCTAAATTAAATAATTCCAATTATTTAATTATTTCTTCCATAATATCTTCTTTAAATTTAAATAAATCAATTATTTATTTAAATTACTTTTTCTTCTAAATTGAGTTATCTCTAAAATAACTCAAGCTTTCTTGCTCATGTAATTAAATATTTCTAATATTTAATAAAGCAAAATATCTTCTTATTCTCATGCAAATCTCTTCTTCTTATTTTAAATCACTTAACTGATTGTTATATTCTGTTAATTGCTTTAACTCATTCTTCTATTCTTGATAACTCCTCTCATGCAAAAGAAAGCAAGACACTTGGCTTCTTCTCATTTGTTGCACGTTCCTCAACTGTGATCCTCCATTGATTCTTTTGAATTATTTGGACCATTGATTGATCATGTTTGAAACCTATATAAACCCCCCTCATCTCCTTCATTGAGCCTCTCTCTTTGATCGTATTCTCAGGCATACTTAACAGAGCTTTGAGCATACAAACACGTCGATTGAGCAACCTTACGATCTCTTAACATTGATCTTTGAGCACATTAAGCACACTACTTGCTTGTTGCAACTATGGTTTTCGCAACTTGATTGAGCAATCCACACTTCTCCAAAAGGGAACAATACAGATTTTGGTAAGAGCTTTCATTTGTCTTTTGATTTTATGATAATGGCTTTTACTTATATTGGTTCACTTTATGTGATTGGTTTTTAGTTTTATTAGTTTAGATTTAATCAATTTTTTCTCATACACATTCTGTCACGCCTGGTGGGACCCACTAATCCCTCTTTTTCTTTGAGAAATTGATTTTTTTTAAGTCACAGTATGGTATAGCGCAAACGACATTGCAAAGCGCTTCTGGTAGTATTCTTAAGCGCTCTTGGAGGCACATTATAGCACCCTTGGGGGCACTGCGGCACTTCTGGTAGCACAGAGAGACGTTTTTGGTACAACAGAACGGCGCGTCCAGTAGTATCGTTAAGCGCTTTTGGCTAAATTAGGTTTCTGACTTCGTTTTGTGTTTTTGCAGGGTTTTCTCGTTACATATCTTGTTGATTTGTCTGACAAGCTGTTGTATTTGTCTTTCAAACTTGCTTTTGATACTTCATAAGCTGACTTATTTAGGGGTATCTTCAGTATTTGAGTTAATCTATTGTGCTACTACACTTTCTAAATTTTTTGGAGTTCATGATTCAGATCTATCAGATATTACTTCTCAAAACAGTAGATTAATAATGAAATCCCATTTGGATCTGGTTATTTTGACAAAAGCTAATCTTGTTGTGATTTGAGACTGTGCAGCGCATTTGGTATAAGAGTATCACGCTTTCGGATACATAGTACAACGCTTCTGGACCTTGTTCAGCGCTTCTGAACTTTTTCAGCGCTTTTGGTAGTATTCTATGACACTTCTGGTGTGCATTACACTACTTTTGGCATAACAGTATCACACCTCTGGACGCACAGTACAGTGCTTCTATATTTTTTCAATGCTTCTGGTCATATTCTACGATGGTTCAGGTCTATGTTACAGTGCTTTTGGAAATACAGTAAGTCGCTTCCGATAAGATAGTGCAGCGCTTTTGGTCAAAATTGATTTGTTTTTTGCTAAACTTGTGGGTTTTGGTGGAACTAACTGACTTGTTGCAGCTTCTTATTACTCACACAGAGCAAATAGGTGTTTTTAACATGTTCATACAGGATGAGCGTTGAAAAAAATTTGATTTATCTCACTAAGTCTTAGAAACACATTGCCTTCTTAAGGGATAACTAAACAAATCATTTCAGCAATTTAAGTCTTAGGAACATACTGCTTTTCTTAAGGGACAATGGACATGTATGCACACACACCTCAATTTTCTAAGGGACAATGGACATGAATTCCAAACACTTCAATTTCATAAGGGACAATTGACAACTACAAACATGTGTGTGCCTAGTTTAGTTGCACCTTATTTTTCTTATAACGGGACAATTAAACCTTTGTTTGACGTGCTTGCTCTTACATTTCTGTACTTCCTTTAGAAGGGCCTACTTTTGGATTGCACTTCATCCAAAAGGGACGACCCTAAGTAGAGTTTTCCTTTGAACTGCTATATAAGAGGGATAAGGCGAAAGCCAAGTCCTAACCAACGTCAGCCTTACCTTGTGGTGCCAAACTGAAAAGAGGTGTACTAGCTCTTTGTGGAAACAATTTTCACATTGGGCGAAGTGTTTGATACTCTTAGTAGGATTGGTTAAAGCTTGTAGTCGCTTGTAGCATTGCTCGTAAGGTGTTGGTCCCTCAAAGTCACTAAGAACCATTCTAGATAGAGACTACCCGACCTACCTCCGAACATTGCGGTAATCATCAGTGCAAGGGGAATCGATTTAAGCCCTTAAGATACTCACCATTAGCTCCCTTGAGAAGAGATAGTATTCCCTTGGCCATAAAGCTCTTGTGACCTACTTGAGCTTTCCAGGGGAGGGTGAGATATCCCTACCTATCGTCTCTTGCAAAGATACTAAATATCTGACACCTTTATGGAATGATATTTTTATCGATAGAGTAATAAGCTGTGAGCTGATCTACTGCAATGAAACCTTGTCTCTAGGGATAAAAAGTGCTTGTTATTGATTGCAATTGTCTTATACCTATGGAAACATTGGGCTTGTTTGGAGCCTCAAACATACACTATCTGTTGTGTCAGTCCCTTGTTTGTGCCAACATTGTTTGTTGTGTTTTCTCTTGCCAAACAAATCCAATTAGAAACAGAAACAATCTATCAAAATTTTGCCTTTTAGAAACATCAAACACTACTTCAGCGCCCCTGGTATTATAACAGCTCACCTTTGGTAGTACAGTAGATCGCCTTTGGCATAGCAGTAACTCGCCTCTGGCAAAACTCTACTTCAACGCCCTTGGTATAACAGTAGCTCACTTTTGGTCACTGTAGCTCACCTTTGGCATAGCAGTAACTCACTTCTGGTAGCTCAGTCTGTCGCTTTTGGTGTCACAGTAGCATGCTTTTGGTTGCAGAGTCCTGTGCCTCTGGTCAAACAGTATAGCACCTTTTGTCTAATACATCATGCATCAGAGTTTGTCTTTTTTCTCAAAGCACCTCACAGAATCCCAGCATTACCTTTTGTCCTAGTGTATCCCATGGTAACCACTAGGCTCCAGCAAACTATGAAGTCCAAGCAAGTTGGCCCTAGGAAGCACAAATCGCCTTCTCGCACACCACAATCAGGTCGTCTCAACATTACTCCCAAGGTTACTCCTAGTACACCTGCAGCAAAACCAATCAGCTCTTCGAACATGCCACACATTGACCAACCAAGCAATCCTCAAGAGGTTAGGGTCCCTTTGGTAAGTACACCCTAGTATACCACCGACTTGCCTCTAGATTTTGTGCCACAATGTTATATCGTAGATCAACCCCCATCTCAAGAAGAGTGAGACTTTGAAATAGGTCAATCCTCTCAACAAGATGGGCAAGATCTTGCTGAAATCATACAAGAGCCTAGAATCATGGCCACCTTTGACAAAATCCTTAGTGAGAACCAAGATCATTTCTTTCGCTTGCTTGCAGAGCAAGGTGCCAAGTTACCTCAAGATTTTGATTTATCCACTCTCAAGGAGAACAACAACACCCAAGATACCATACAAGCAATTCAAACCATGTCAATAGTGACCACACCCTTACCTGAATAGAGCTCGCAGTATAGGAATCCCCTCTATCAAAACCCAACTGGAGAGAGGGCCGCATCACCGCTTTTGACTCCTATGGAGATCTACAAAAACCAACAAGAAACTCTCCAACGTCAAGCAGAGTTAGCTAAGCAAGCCACCTTAGCTCGATCGAATATGCAACCACCTCCTAAAGTGTCCACACCAATCAGAAGTGGAATCTTGGTTACCCCATCACAAATAGGTTTCCCACCAAATTACAATCTAGGGAACAATTATGTAGCCATGCAACAAGGGTCTCAACAAATACCACCTCCTATATCATCACACCTTCATGTCTCTCAACCAATTAGAGTCATGCAATCCCAACCACAACATTCTTCTACGCTCGTCATCAAGCCACCTCAACCGTCGCAAATCACTTCTACCTATGTCCCTCCTCCACAACGTTCATCCTCACTAAATTTCTTTCACACATTGCCTAGCCACTCTTAACATTCCCAACATCAAGTTTCCCAAAGCTATGTGCCGCCATCACAACCTAATCAAATGCACTTCAGCTTTCCTCCACCCAATACTTTTCTTCAACCATCACAAAGCCAACATTCTTACCTAACGCCACCTCCACCTCTGCCAAATCAAAACCTCCAATTCCAACCTAATCTGAACCAAACGTACGACCCATATGATCCCAATCAATCTTTCGACCCTTATAACAATAGTGTGCATGGCTTACACTATAATCTTCCGTATGGGCAACACCAACCACTTCTGGGACAACAGGAGATGTTACCAACCCCTCCCACGACTATGGAGCTAAAAATCACAGAAGTTCAACAGTAGCTATCTGATCTTACGTTTGGCCACACCAAGAAGACCTTCTCTTTAGAGGAATTGTGTCCTTACCCTTTTGATCGGTCATTACCAATGATCCCTTTTCCTCAAAATTTCACTATTCCCAAGTTCGATAAATACAAAGGAAAAGGTGACCCAAAAGACCATCTTAGGGAATTCTATCTTGCTTGCTTCGAGGTCTCACATAACAACACATATCTTATGCGTCTCTTTCCTTGTAGTCTTGGTGGTCAAGCTATAGAATGGTTCTCACACTTACCCATGGGTATCAAGTTTTTCAATGAGCTAGCAGAGAAGTTTGCAGCCCACTTTTCTTACAACGTAGAGCATGAGATTTCCATGACTGATCTATGCAACAACAAATAGAAAAATGGGGAAACTTTCATTTCTTTCCTTCAATGATGGAGACAAATGGCTAGCAAATTCCCTTTCAAGATTCCTGAGAAACAGCTTGTTAGCATATTTGTGCAAAACCGCAACCAAGAGTTAGGTTTCCACTTGCAAATTCTCAGTGCTACAACCTTCGACGAAATCACATACAATGGTATCAACATCGAAAAGGCCCTCATTGCTAAGGGTGTGGTCAAAATCTTCAAAGAAACAAAAGAGAATGCTCCTCATCAACAGACAAATGATAAACCCAAATATTGGAACAAAAACAAAAACGTGGTTAATGACAGTGTGGTTGATTCTAAACATGTCCAAATGTTGCAGACACCACTACAGCTCTCCAAATCAAGTCAAGCTCCATCTCAACAACAACAACAACAACAACAACAATCGTATCAAAATCAACAACAACGACAACAAGAATGACCTCAACAAGATTACCCTCCATGACGTCAATTTACTCCCTTGGGAGTTCCTATGGAGTCAGTCCTACAACAGGTTTTACAGAAAGGACTCATCACCTTACTAGATGCACCCCCATATGGTGAACTGGTTTACAAAACTACGCGGTATAGAGAAAATGAATACTGTGACTTCCATCAGAGCAAAGGACATAGAACTGCGTCATGCATGAAACTCAAGCACCTAATCCAAAATCTCATCGACGGCAACCTAATCACTTTTGAGAATGAACAAGTGGCTCAAAACACAAACAAAGATCTCGATATGTACAAGGAACCATTCCCTCATCACGGTCCACCTCCTCCTTAGGATAGAGGTAAAGGTATCAATCATGCTTCCACGTCCTTTGATTCCATTGTAGGTCATTTTGAAGAAAGTCGAGTGTCTACCCTCACAATCAAGGGCAAATCTACGGATTGCACTATTACAACTTGTCGTGGTCGTGTCACCATTCGTGGTCCTACACCCAACCTTCCGGCTTAATCTGATTATAATCTTGTCGAACATCTAGGGAAAATGCCAGCACAAATCTCTATTTTGGACCTTCTATGGTCATCACCTGCACATAGAGTGGTGCTAGAAAAAGCCCTCCAAGAGTCTTTTGTTCCTAACAACATAGCAGTCGCAGATTTCCAAGCTATAGTAGGTAACATTGCTTCGACCTACAATGTGGTCTTCTCTGAAAAGGACCTCCCTTCCCATGATCCATCTCACAATGATGCCCTTCATATTGAAGTTCTCATACATAAATGCAAAATCAAATGTATACTCATAGATGGTGGTGCTGGTCTCAACATCTGTTCTTTAAAGTTAAATAATTGGGATACTCTGAGGATCATGTCAACTCTGATCATAGTATTACAATCAAGGGGTATGACAATGCTGAACGTTGCTCAGAAGGTGTTATTCACTTGCCTCTACAATTGGGCCCTGTCATGCTCGAAACTAGGTGTCAAGTTCTTGATATTGAGTTGCCTTACAACATTATCCTAGGCTACCCATGGATCCACGCAATGAAGGCTTTTCCCTCCACGTACCATCAATCTCTAAAGTTCCCATACAATGGTACAGAGATAACTATCCCAGGAGACCCCAATCCTTTTGAATTTTGTCGTGTCTTGCAAGGCAGTTATAAGAATTGCAACCAAGTGCCTAAAAATGACAAAGCCCTTGAATCCCCACTATATGTTGACCTTGTAACACTGACTCCAGCCTCTACAAGCGAACCCAATCCACTGCCTGTAGTCACAGCTTGCATCCGCGATATAGGCTTTGGCACTTATGATATCTCAAAATCTTGTTGTGTAAGGCAGATGCCTTTATCTCCAAAATCTTATGGTCAACCACCCATTGCCAAAGTAACCAAAATCGCAGCTATTCCTCCCCCAACATTCCTAACCCAATTCCAACATGGATAGTTATTGGAAGAGGAAACTATTGAAGACATTTCTTCTTGGCTCTATAAGGAGAAAGAACCAGTCACAATACCAGTCAAGCAATACGGCAATGGCTTAAGGATAGTAAAAAACATGGGCTATAAAGGCAAAGGTGGCCTTGGGAAATAGAATCAAGGAACTATGGAACCCATTATTGTGACAAAGAAGCTAGACAAGAAGGGATTAGGATTTGGTAAGAAGGTACCACACGCCTTGGACATTGAGTATATCCTCGACGAGGTAGCCGACACTTTTCCCACCGATTCGACGTCTATAGAGGATCACATCGATGACTCTTCCCTTCATATGACCAACCTATTCATAGAATCCTCTATTTTTACGCTATCCTCTATATCCTTAACCTCCACCACCAGCACCTAGAATGTCACACTTGTCTACCCTAAACTTATCGATTGGGACCAACAAGGGTCCCCCGTTATAGATGTATTTTAGAATGACGAAGCTTTAGCTGAGTTCATGGGACTTCGGGAGGGAATCCCTCTTGGTGATTATAAAGTAGGTTTTGTAATGGAATTAGAACCAATGGCTTATTTTGGTGAGAATGCCAAATCCTTCAGTCGCAAAAGTAACAATAAAGAAAGATCTCTAGGTGAAAACCACACTGTGGCACCTCCTGATCACAAAATAGTAAAAAAAAAGGACGTATCCAAAGGTGAAAACCCAACTGTGGCACCTAAGGATGGAGGATTTGACCTTCCCCTACCATCTAAGTATCAAGAGAAGTCAACTCTCTTAGTAGAAGATTCTACAGAGATAAACCTTGGCACAGAGCAAAATCCAAAAACCACATTCCTAGCAGCATCATTATCAGAAATAGAGCACAAGAACCTTAACACATTCTTATTACAGAGAACCATCAACTTTGTATGGACCTATGCTGATATGCTAGGGCTAGACCCCAAGCTAGTTGTTCACTATCTTGCGGTAGATCCGAAAGTGAAACCAGTCAAGCAAAAGCTGAGAAAGATGCACCCACAGATAGCTCTCTTAGTAAAAGTGGAAATACAAAAGTTGCTAGATGCAAAGTTCATACGACCCATTGACTATTCAGATTGGGTCTCAAACATTATACCTGTGTCTAAACCTAATGGGTGCATCCGCATGTGTAATGACTTTAGAGATCTGAACAAAGCATGCCCTAAAGATGACTTTCCACTATCGAACATTAACATTATAGTAGACTTGACAGTAGGTCACGAGATGCTTTCTCTCATGGACAGATTCTCTAGCTACAATCAGATAAGGATAGTAGAGGAAGATCAACATAAAACAACCTTTACTTGTCCTTGGGGCAATTATTGTTGGTGTGTCATGCTGTTTGGTCTAAAGAATGTAGGAGCAACCTATCAGAGAGCAATGACAGTGATATTCCATGACCTCTTTCATCACATGATGGAGGACTATGTGGATGACATACTAGCTAAATCTTATAGGGTAGACCACATACAGGTTCTAGGACAGATCTTTGACAGGCTCAAAAAATACCAAGTAAGACTCAATCCAAAGAAGTGTGTCTTCAATGTAACATCAGGGAAGCTGTTGGGATACATAGTATCTCGTAGAGGCATCGAAGTGGATCCAACAAAAGTAAAGGCTATAGTGGAGATGCCTCCACCAAAGAACCTTAAAGCATTAAGGAGCCTTCAGGGAAGGTTGCAATCCATTAGGCGTTTCATCTCATAGCTAGCAGATAAATGTCAACCATTTCAACACTTACTCTATAAGGATGTCTCATTCTGCTAGGATTATAAGTGTTAGGCAGCATTTGATCAACTTAAAGAGTATCTGGCTACACCTCCTGTATTGGTTCCACCAATTGCGGACAAACCTTTGATATTATACATCTCCACTACAAATTCAGCCCTAGGGGCCCTTCTAGCACAAAATGATGAAACAGGAAAAGAGCATGTAATTTATTATATCAGTAGAACCTTGGTGGGATATGAGCTCAATTATTCACCAATGGAAAGGGCTTGTTTAGCAGTAGTGTTCACCTCCCAAAAGTTGTAGCATTACATGTTGAACCAACACACAAATCTGATAGCCAAAATTGATCCCTTGAAGTATCTACTAGCAAAAGCAGCTCTTACAGGCAGACTAGCTAAATGGGTCATGATCCTTAGTGAGTTCGACATTGAGTATACAGATCGCAAAGCAATCAAAGGACAAGCCCTCGCCGATCAACTAGCAGAAGCGCCTATGTAGGATACACAACCTATGGTAGCAGACTTTCCAGATGAGAATCTATTCACTCTTTCCAACTCAATAATGTGGAAGTTGTACTTTGATGGTTCCTACACACAGCATGGATCAGGGGCTGGCATCTTATTTGTCACACCTCAAAATGACTATATTCCTAAGTCATATCGGCTTGCATTCCCTTGCACCAATAACATTGCCAAGTATGAAGCACTCCTTATAGGTCTCAATACAGCAGTGCAATGGGACATCACAGAATTACAAGTATATGGAGACTCACAGCTAGTCATTTGCCAAGACACAGATGAGTACCAAACAAAGGATGAAAAGTTGGTCCCCTACAAGCAGCTAGTGGATGCCTACAAACCACACTTTTCTAGCATCACAATTGAGCAAATTCCAAGAGAGCATAACAAAGCTGCAGATTCTATGGCTTCTATAGGGTCACTGATAGACATGCCTGCTAATACACAGAAATGTAAATTCTTGATCAAGCAATTGTTGATACCCGCTGTCGACGTTCCAGTTACTGAAATCATCTACGAACTTGTTGGTCCCAATTCCCCATGGTATGAAGATATCTATGAATACCTTAAAAACAAAACCTTTCCCCCTGACCTATCATCCACCCAATGCAAAACCTTTGTCCGTTGATCCTCTCATTACATCATTCTAGGTGATACACTATATCACTGGAGTCTCGATGGTATCCTCTTACGATGTCTTAATGTGGAAGAAGCCGAAGCTACCTTACAAGACATACAGGAAGGTGTCTGTGGTGGACATTCTACCGGTTCTAATCTTGCTAAGAAGATACTCAGAACAGGTTATTACTGGCCTACAATAGAGCAAGATGCTGCACAGTTTGCTAAGAAGTGCCTACAATGTCAGCAGCATGGAGATTTGATTCACACACCAGCACATGAATTACAACCTATGACAACTCCATGGCCTTTATCTCAATGGGGTCTCGACCTCATAGGACAGATCCACCCATCCACCTCCAATGGCCACAAGTTTATCATTACTGCCACTAAGTATTTCACGAAGTGGGTGGAAGCCATTCCTATGACTTATATCACCGGTAAGCAAATAGCGAAGTTTATCCTAAACTACCTCATATGCCAGTATGGTATCCCCCAAGCCATTGTCACTGATAATGGGAGACCATTCAATAATCAAGATGTCCGTGCCTTATGCACACAATACAATATCCAACATCGCTTTTCAACTCCCTACTATCTGTAGAGTAATGGCCAAGCTGAGGCTTCCAATAAAACCATTCTCAAAATACTCAAGAAAATAGTCAATGAAGCTGGTCATGATTGGCATTTGCAACTCAATCCTGCCCTATGGGCCTACCGCACTAGTATCAGAACACCAACTGGTGCCACACCTTATGCCTTGGTCTTTGGCTCTGAAGCCATCCTACCTATAGAGGTCGAGATCCCATCCCTCAGAGTATCCATGCAGGACCTAATCGGCGGAGAGGAGTATCGCACTTCTAGATTAGCTAAGCTAGAACTCTTAGATGAGAGGCGCCTTACCGCACTTAATCATCTCCAAGTCTATCAAAACCGCCTCCAGCGTAATTATAACAAAAAGATCAAAGAAAGACAGTTTCAAGTTGGTGATCTTGTACTTAAAGAGAATCAGAGAAATCAAGCAGATCGAGAGAAGAAGGGCAAGTTTGAGCCTAACTGGTTAGGTCCCTTCATTGTCACAACAGCATATGGACCAGGAGCTTATACCTTAGCTACACCTGACGGCATTCCTCTAGATGAGCCACTTAACAGTGTCCATCTCAAGAAGTTCTATGCTTGATCCTCAGAGTATTCCAAATAAAACAAAAAAAAAAAATCCAAAAAAATATGTCCTCTGGTGAAAACCTGGTAAACAGGCGCCTTGGATAAGTACCATAGTGAAAACCTGGCAAACAGGCGCTATGTGTAGAGTCAGCATCCATCGTCTATCGAGTCCTGTCCACTCCATACCCATTTCGCAGCAAGCTTCATACATCCATCCATAATAAAACCATTGACTTTGTTTGCATTTCCATCTCACTATCTAGTATAGCCTAGAAATTTGTCAATGATCCTCGTTGTCATCCCACATCTTGGTCTGTGTCAATAGTTTGCACTGTCTGGTCCTAGGTCACAACTTTCTAGGTCTTCTTCATCAGTCATCCATACAAATTCCTCTACCAGAATGGGGGCAACTCTTTCCTTAACTTAGGTCTAGGATTGGTTCCTTGTTCATGGTTCACAGCACGCTCTTCAATCATTCCCCTTTCTGCAAATAACACCCTTTAACGGACACATCACTCCTACGATAAGGATGTTATCTTCTCAACACTTTTCCCACATCATCACATCATCCAGAACTACATATCATCTCTTCTCAATCTTAAGATACCTTGATCCCATGGATATGGGTATGTAGGGAGTCTGGAATACGAAGGAAGTATCTAGTACTCAGGTACATAAGATCCCCTCCTCTCCACCTTGATCCACCTCATCACTATATCCAGAACTACATATTTATCACTTTCATCTTTCCTCGTAATGTGCCTTGATCCTGTGGATACAGGGTATGTAGGCAGTCTGGAATACGAAGGATGTATCCAGTACTCAGGCACACACGATCCATCTTTCTTCGCCTGTCTCAGTCTGGTTGCACTTCATCCTTCTTGTCTTCCATGTTTCAAAATCCATTCACATCAACTTGACTAACTCAAGCAGTGAACTAGTGCATCCTTTCCAAACAAAAGTCCTTAACAAGACTGAAGCAAAGTAGCTTTCTTCCAGAGTCATCTACTGTCCTACTATTCTGATTGCCAACATCAGCTAAGTATCACTTAACCCAAGCCCTAGATCAACAAGCTTGTCTTCTACCAAGTGTTCCATTATCGAGACCAACACACGCATCTCCCGTGACATGTGACATTTCCTACAGCAAGACATTGTCTTTTTAGGTAGATAGCCCCCTTTAACGGACACAGAGTTCCTACGATAAGGCTGTTATCTTTCCTATCCAATCTATCCTGAGCAACCTCTTTGGCAAGAGAATATGTTGGCTATATGCTTACTTTGTAAGTCAGTCAATTTGTGTTATGGTTTATCTTTTGTTCCTTATCCTTTACCGATTCAAGACTACCTTGATTTATCTATAATCTTGGTATGTTGCGATGCAGTACGGATTGGGGGCATAGTCATTGCTTTTGTGTGCCGTGTTTGAGGAATGATCTTTAGTATCTTTCTTAGCAGCATATTTATCTTGTGTGTGTTATGACCTAGCATCTTACATATTTAATATTCTTCTTGCATTTACATGTATTGAAGTTTATTTTATGTTCAAGACTATGGCTTATTCACATGTTCCAACAAGGTTATATTATGTCTAAAGGATCTAAGTTCAAACCGCTTGCTTGCAGAGTCAACGTCCATGCACTCGGATATTACAGCACCTTGGTCTTTTATACCTTGGTGGCAAACTATCCACGTGCTATATCAAAATAAGGATTGCTCTTTATATACAAATGTGAAGCCATTGCAACAAGCTCATTCATCCGTTCCCACAACCTTTATATCGTTTTCATGGCAGTAATCGATCAACAGTCTCTGTCTCCCATCTCCTCCTGTTCTTCTCTCTGGTGCATATCTGCAAAACCCACATGTTAGATATCACTAGTCATCACATCTATATCATCATACATCTATAAGCATCATATAAAGCAACATATGTCATCACATGAATCCATAATCATACATACATATCATCACATCCATGACATCAAGGAATGCATACACAAAAACATGAACAATAGTGAGCTGAATAGATCGTCATATATCTCATATAAAGGTCATCATAATACAAAATGTCTGTGTCTACATCAATAATCCATATGTATACATCCAAAATATACATCACTATAGTACATCAAGGCTATCAAGAGCCCACAAAATATACATCTAGATGCACGCAGGCATCTATCCAAAATGATACAAATGGTACAAAGTACAAGTGTCCATCATGATAAAAGTATGGTACAAATATGATACAATATACATGTGCATGCCCTAGTGGGTAGAGCTGCCCTCCTGCTGTGGCCCCTATCCTCCCCCTGTGCTCGGTGGAGGTCCCCCTGCTGGTCCTCCTCCTCCCCCTAGTGGTAAAAATGGTCCTCTCACTGAGGACACTGACTACCCTGTCCTCCAGGATCCGGATGCCCCTGATCGGCTCCTCTCTCTGTAGCTCGGTGCCTACTGAGCTACTGGCACTGCACCCACATACAAACCCCTGTAATACTCTGCCTCCCGACCGGCTGATACTAGCTCTCCCTGTACTCGGACGAGCTCACTGTATAGGCTCCTCTGATCTGCACCCAGTGCACGGCATGCCTCATCTCTCTCCCGCCTCACTCTAAATAGTGTGGCCTCTGCTGTCAACCGTAGCTGTACCTCTACGTCTCTCTCCCTCGTGACCTATGCTAACTGCCTGGCATCTGCTACTAGTGCAGCTGGTAGCTGCACTTGTACCTATGCCTACACCTAGGCCTGTAGTTGTGCCTGTACCTGTGCCAGGGCTGTCTGTGCTGCTGATGTTGCCTGTGTCTGTGCCTGGGTTGTGGCCTCAGCCTATCTTGCCTCAGCCCATGCTACATCCCTATCCCTCCTCAATCGTACCATCCAGAGCTCTAATCAAGTCCTCCAGGTGATCTCCTCCTATAGCAGCCACTCGACCCTCTATAGATCAATCTCTACAACCAGGCCCACTGCCTCCACCATCTCCACATCGGCCTGCTGGCCACTGCCTTCTCCACCTGCATGCTGCCTGGCTACTCAGGCCTGTCGTCTCATCCTAGCCTTCACACCAGGGACTAGTACCTCCCCCACTGCCCCTGCTACACCTAGTGTAGTCAGTCTCACTGGTCTATGTGTCTGCCAATACTAGTCATACTCTGGTAGCATCCCTGGGTCTGCCAGCCCTGTGTCCCAATCCCATCTCACGGGGACAAGTCCCTGCACCTTCGCTAAAGCTGTAGCCACTGGGATCTCTGCATCCCACTCTCCAACCTCTCTCTGTGTCCGGGCATGTGTCGCCTCCCCCACTGGTAGTCCCTGTGGTAATCCAAACTACCTAAGTACCCGCTCTGGTAGGTACCTCTCTATCGCATCTGTCTATCTCCCAAACAGATACCGCGCCTATCTGTAATACATGAGCTGCTCATGCTCGTCATCCCACTCCTCACATAGTAACCATGGCCTCCACACAAACAGGTCCATCTCGTCAATCTGTCACCTCCAATGGCTAACAGACCCCAGCCTCCTATGTGTAATCACTCCATCATATAGGAATGCGTATGGCTTGCCCCTATCCTGATACCGCTGTGCCATGGGTCAGATCACTGGGATATGCTCACATGCCCATACCTGTAACAAGGTCACCCCTGCTGAGAGGCTCCTGCCTCTCCTATACACGCAGTGATGTAGGTCGTGATACAACTGTCCTAGCACACAGGGGCCCCACACATACTGTCTGCCATGTGTAAACATCCCTGATAACACAGTACCCTAGCCAACTGATAATCCCCTGGATCTCTTGTCAGGACATAAGAAGCCACCAATCAGTGACGCCACTATCCATCTGATCCTATCGCAGAGTCTCGAAATGTCTGCCCATCGAATCTCCCCATCGTCTATCCAAAGGTCATCTATGTAGAAGACCTCCACCAAGCCTGCCTTGCCCCACGCCAGGCCAAAATCTACTATCTCTCCATCAATTTGAATCCTCAGGATTGTTGGTCATGATGTTGGTCATTCACAAACATAGAATAAAAGTTACACAACAACCTTTACTCATCTTGAAAGATACGATGAATTCAGATAATTCATGATCCCAAGTCTCCGTTGATTAGGTCTTAATCTACTGACGTTACTCAGTGGTTGATGTGTGTTGCTGTTATCCATTCAGGGGCCTTACGTATTTCTGCAAAGTTCATCATTATTCCTCCAAATATCCTGCTCTGTATGTCTGCTCTGCATAAATCTCCAATAATTCTACCTCTGCACTTATGGATTCACTCAAATAATGTGCCTACAGACTGATATTTGCATGATTTCTACTATTATTTATGATTCTTTGCATGATATTTTCAATACTGCATGCATTTAACTCAAATATGCTAATGATTTTCAGTTACCTATGGGATTTCAGCATATTTCTCTGTTCTGCTTGTTATTTATCATGATTTACAGTTATGATGATGAATTTATGAAATTAAAAAAAGGAAAAGGGTTAAAGAATGAGATTCCCAAAACTACTTGACTGAGATCAGTGATCCACATACAAGCTCCCATACATGCAATGAAAAGAAGGAAACTAAAATCATACTTCACCAGGACATTCCACAAATCCGCATGATCTAGTGCAAATCTTCAAAGGAAAAGTTGACAACAACATGTAATGAAATGAAAGCACTTCTAGTTGAACACAGCATTCACCAGTACATATCTAGAAATCAACAGGAAGATTACGTAAAATTTACAATCAGGATGTAATCTGAAACTTCATATCCATTCAGTATGCTCAAGAACAGGTACATTTACAGTGATCTGAAGAAAGAACCTTGACATTTCAACAATTCTATCCTCATTAGTCTCAGTAATCTGATCTCCTAATTGATTCTATAGTAATCGGCCTTAATGTGCCAGATATTTCAATGTCTATTCCTGTATATCCCCCCTCACAAGCTCTGGCTCTTATATAGAGCAAATGCCAGAAAACAGTTACAATGATCCAAGGATCAGGATCCTCTCATAACAATCAACGGTCCAGATGAAAAGCACATGCTTCGCCAGTTGGCAAATGTACAGCTGGCACAGAATATTCCAGCATCTTTGATTTGATTCGGTCTCCAGCTGGCAAATAGCATATTTGACAATATCCTCCTCATTTCTGGCTCATGTTGCCCCCATGTGCAACCATACAATGCTCAGCAATAGCTCTAACAGCATCATGACTTCCTGCAAGTAAACAGACAAACATTAAGTTCATCATCATGTGGATAAACAACAGGAAATTTAAACATTTTATTAAACATGCCTCAAAATGTGCAGCTAAAGGCAATCAGGCTCCAAATTTCTATCGCTCTGTTTTCCCGCCCATTTTCTTGTATATCGGGCTCCAAATATGATCATGTATGTATCGGCGTCACTACACACGGTCGGGATGACAAATTTTACATTAGGCCGACGGTTAAACTTATACCGACGCCAAAAATCATGATGATGTCCATCCATCGGGAAGACATGTTCTATCGGCATGATTTCTCAAGATAAGGCCGACATCAAGACTTAAAACTTTCGTCCGCATGATATTTTGGAAATATGATGCTCCCCCTTCTTGAATGTCCAGATGAAAAGCACCGTCATGTTTCGCTTCTGTATATTGGGGAAAAGAATGACATCATCATCATCATCATGTCGAAGGAAAATAGGACATGAAATATGATCCTGCTGCTGAGAAATGGAATATGATGGTGACGTCATCGTCATATCCAGGTTTCATTAAAATGCAAAAGATGATGTCACCGTCATGTTTAGTTAAGATCAGGGGATAAATGTAATATCGGGTCACCTAAGGAAGATGATCAGGTGGTGAATGTAATATAACCCCTTTGCGGCCAAGGTAACCCTCTCGAAAGATCAGGATGATGATGATCATCAGGATATCCGGGGCTTTTGTTTAAACTTAGAACATGACGTCATCATCATGTTTGCGAACCGGATCATGTTTTGGAAAATATCCTGCCAAAGGGAAATGTGATGATGATGTCATCCTGATATTTGCTTCTTCGTTTATCAGATTGGGATGACGTCATCAGGATATTTGCATAAGGTCATATTTCTCGGCAGGAGGACATTACGAAATATCGGGTAGACAAACAAGATCATGATGATCTTGACAATATGACAGCATAAAAATATGATGATCACTTACGATTATCATGATGACGTAACCATCATATTCTGTCTTCGAAGCATGAGGATGAGTTGAGGTCATCATCAGGTTAGCACTAGGGTGATATTTAAAATATGATCATGCTGAGGAATGGAATATCACCCTCCCTTTAAAAGATAGGGTGATCATCATGATCATGCAAAAGGAGATCAGGAGGATATGATGACGTCATCATCATATTAGCGAATATCAGCAAATATGACCCTCCCTTGAAAGATCAGGATGATGACCCTCCGATAGGACTTTGACATGCGCATGCAAATTATGCAGATGGTGGATTTTCTAAGTAGGGTGATATTATAATATCAGCATGATATTATAATATCAGGCGATGTTATAATATCATGATGCTCGTTGTTACGAAATATCGGGTTACACTCAAAACATTATGCTCACGATGTGCATAAGGTCATTTGATGGGTAAAACACACTATCACCTAAGATTGACGTCTGGATATTTCGACTGCATGATTTTATCAGGTGATAGACCAAGATCAGGATGACCTTGACAACATGACTGAGGATATAAATATGATGATCCTCTTGCGATTATCAGGTTTGACCAAAACTTTGACTGCTCATAACTCCCTCATATGGACGAATTTTCAGGTGATGTAAAAGGCAAACCTGCATGGAATTTCAAGCTCTTTCTAAATATGAGGTCATAGAAACAAAATATGAAATTTGACAAACTAACCTCATGATGATGACCAACCTCATCGAATATCATGATGATGATGCACCTGACTCATTTTTACCAAACCGCCAGAAAACAGACAACACAAGCCAAGCCAAAAGTTGGGTCCCTGTTTTGCCAAGTTAAAATGGGGCGTGTTGTGTAACCACATAACAACTTGCCACCAAAGAAAACAACAAAATTCAAATAATTCAAAAGGTGAGGATAAGTTAAAACATAAATTTCCAACTCCTATTAAGCATGAGCATCCTAATCCTTTCTAACTGGTATCATGTTCATCAATGTAACAATGAATTGATAAGGGATCAATTGTGTGCATGTGATTCATATACTCATCTTGAAAGTGAGTTGAATAAGTCAGTGACTGGTGTTAAGCTACTTAGTTTGGTTCATCCCTCATAGCCAACCAGATGGAGCCTTGCTGTCAGCAGGCGTCCATAGCCCCGGCAAGGTTATCGTTGCAATTCTCCTAAGTAGAGCCCTACTGCCAGCAAGCGTCTATAGCTCCGGTAGAGTTACTTAGATGACTTAATCTAGATTTCAGAAAATCCATTTTATTATTTTATTTATTTTATATTTTGAATTTAATTCTTAAGATATAACAGTTGTAGCCTCATGATACAAGGAATGGTCACTTGTTGAAATTAAGTTAAGAATTGCAATGGTAGCAAGGGCAACCTTTAGATTTTTCACTTAACCCCTACACTGATATGTTCAACAAACCCAAGGCTGTTAGGTGTGTCATTGTGAGGATCACCTTGACTCAAGAAAAGTAGTACTGATGAATATGATACCACAGACCTGATCAAGAATACCTACACTGATATGAGTTACAACCTATGTAAAAACTTATATCCAACTTTTGAATTCAAACAATTTATGCAGTGTTCTTAAGTAACAAGGTGCACCAGTTTTGCCCAACCAAAACAAAGACTCAACAACGCAAAACACAAAGCAAAATGTACAAACAGCTAACCTACAAAAGGAAACAACAGAAAGCAAAACAAGAAAACTGTACAAACAACTAACCTACAAAATTATATACAAACCACTACTAGGCAAACAAAAACTAGAAAAAGACCCAAAGACACCTGTATTTGCATACTTCTTTTGATTGTACAGGAGTCTTAGGGTATTAGTTATGGTTCTCAACCTAGCAAATTTATCTTTATATTCTGAAAAATATTCTGATATTCTAAATTCACTGTATTCAACAGAATGACTCTTGATGATCAGCAACTGAGGCAGCTCATCATGATCATGATTAATCCATATGCATGTCTTATCTCCTGAATTTCCATAATCAAAATAGTATTCAACATCATTTACTGTGGAAAGGAGAAATACAACCTAGTGTATTTCTGATTCTGTTGGACATGCTTCTTCATTGGCAGCTGGTCTTCCATTTGTCATTATATTTTCACTGCTTGGCTCAGTGTCTGGTCTCTCTTCAAATTGAAGGATGTATGACTCTTGATGTATTAATTCTTCATCTTTATCCAGCCTTATCCCTTCATTCTGGATGTTCAGTTTATCCTCCAGTTCAGGAAACTTCTCAATATTTTCTTCAATTTCCTGCACATCAGCATCTAAATAAGTATCTTTATTATCACAACCTGATATACAGAAATTTATCATTTCTAAATCATGTGACTGTAAAAGAGAAACAACTTTCACTTGATAAGGACACTCCCCTGTTTCATTCTTAAAATATTTCTGGAGTGACATCTGATTATGCACAACAACTCCAAAGTCTTCTACATCTTCATCTTTCAGGAATTGTTCATTGAATAATTCACATCTTCTATCTATTAGAGGATCTGGTTCCATTAACCTGCAACATTCTTGTATTTTATCATTCAATTCAAAGAAGTCAGGTAATAAATCAGCATTTATTTTCTTCTCTATGACTTCCTGAGTTACTATCATAGGAACTTCATCATCAGCAGTGAATTTAAATTGCTCTACTATCTGTTTACACTTCTCTTTACCATAGAATGACTCCAGGAAAGACGTTTCATCTTCTTTATCAAAAGTATTAGGATCAGAACCAAAAATATTATCCTGATGAGTGGTTTCTTCTCTAAAATTTTCACAAGATTCATACCTGCATACTAACTGATCCTTACTTGTATTAGGAAGTAGAGAACTCCTATCAATCCCACCATAAAATGAATCAAGGAAAGATGTTTCCTCTTCATTACCTTCTAGAACCAACTCAACTACTATATTTTTGAGAATCTTTTTCAACATGATCAAGCAGGCGTAACAATCCCTTTCTGAATGCTCTTCATCATGTAATCTGCACCAGCTTTCAATCAGGACATCATCAGTGGATAAACCTAATATTTGACTACACTGTATATTTCTAGACAAGTATAATTCAAAATCTTCAGAACGATCCACTTCAGTGTCTAGACAATTAATAACTTCTGGTGCTACATCTGCTTGTTGCTCCAGAATTTCTTCATTTCGCTGCCAGCCTTCTTCATTTTCCTGGCAAATTTCGGCCCTAAACACATCCGGGAAGAATATTAGTCCTTTCAAGTATAAATCCAACCTTGTAAGGAAAGTTAAACAATTTATTTCGTTGTGTTCTACAGTCTGGTGTATCCTGCAACAGGTGGATAAACCAAAGTTAGACAAATTGTGAGGGTAAAGCTGCCTACTCAAAGTTTCTTGAAATAAAGGGATGTTAATTTGACAATTGCCTTCATATACATCCATCAAAATGAGACTTTATTTTTCAATTTTTTAGTATTTTAAAATTTTAATGAGATCTATCATATCTCAGACTAAAACTTGAAAGCTCAGAAAATCAAACAAATATTTGAGGCTTTGGGCTAGATCTTGGCAAAGGTGCAACCAAAACATCTCAGATAAGAAATATTTGTAGACATTTAACTCAAATGCTGAAATATTTATGCAATATTTGTAGAAATCCAGAAATTCACAGCTCAGGCCCTCCTTCTAGCGCCAATTTATGTTGCGTTAGGAGCGAGGGGCCTGCATAAAATGAATGATGACTGAAGCAGTGGCATCTTTTCCAGTTCTGCGCTCCTTCTAGCACCAATTTATGTTGCGTTAGAAGCGAGGGGCCTGCAGATATGTTAGCAAGATTTAAAGCGGGCTGATAAACAGAGGCAGGGGATATCACGTCAATTGAACAGGATTTCTTTGCTGAGAAACAACCCATGCCCTCCTTCTTCTAGCGCCAATTTATGTTGGTCATGATGTTGGTCATTCACAAACATAGAATAAAAGTTACACAACAACCTTTAATCATCTTGAAAGATACGATGAATTCAGAGAATTCATGATCCCAAGTCTTCGTTGATTAGGTCTTAATCTACTGACGTTACTCAGTGGTTGATGTGTGTTCCTATTTTCTATTCAGGGGCCTTACGTATTTCTGCAAAGTTCATCATTATTCCTCCAAATATCCTGCTCTGTATGTCTGCTCTGCATAAATCTCCACTAATTCTACCTTTGCACTTATGGATTCACTCAAATAATGTGCCTACAGACTGATATTTGCATGATTTCTACTATTATTTATGATTCTTTGCATGATATTTTCAATACTGCATGCATTTAACTCAAATATGCTAATGATTTTCAGTTACCTATGGGATTTCAGCATATTTCTCTGTTCTGCTTGTTATTTATCATGATTTGCAGTTATGATGATGAATTTATGAAATTAAAAAAAGGAAAAGGGTTAAAGAATGAGATTCCCAAAACTACTTGACTGAGATCACTGATCCACATACAAGCTCCCATACATGCAATGAAAAGAAGGAAACTAAAATCATACTTCACCAGGACATTCCACAAATCCGCATGATCCAGTGCAAATCTTCAAAGGAAAAGTTGACAACAACATGTAATGAAATGAAAGCGCTTCTAGTTGAACACAACATTCACCAGTACATATCCAGAAATCAACAGGAAGATTACGTAAAATTTACAATCAGGATGTAATCTGAAACTTCATATCCATTCAGTATGCTCAAGAACAGGTACATTTACAGTGATCTGAAGAAAGAACCTTGACATTTCAACAATTCTATCCTCATTAGTCTCAGTAATCCGATCTCCTAATTGATTCTACAGTAATCGGCCTTAATGTGCCAGATATTTTAATGTCTATTCCTGTATATCCCCCCTCACAAGCTCTGGCTCTTATATAGAGCAAATGCCAGAAAACAGTTACAATGATCCAAGGATCAGGATCCTCTCATAACAATCAACGGTCCAGATGAAAAGCACATGCTTCGCCAGTTGGCAAATGTACAGCTGGCACAGAATATTCCAGCATCTTTGATTTGATTCGGTCTCCAGCTGGCAAACAGCATATTTGACAATATCCTCCTCATTTCTGGTTCATGTTGCCCCCATGTGCAACCATACAATGCTCAGCAACAGCTCTAACAACATCATGACTTCCTGCAAGTAAACAGACAAACATTAAGTTCATCATCATGTGGATAAACAACAGGAAATTTAAACATTTTATTAAACATGCCTCAAAATGTGCAGCTACAGGCAATCGGGCTCCAAATTTCTATCGCTCTGTTTTCCCGCCCATTTTCTTGTATATCGGGCTCCAAATATGATCATGTATGTATCAGCGTGACTACACACGGTCGGGATGACAAATTTTACATTAGGCCGACGGTTAAACTTATACCGACGCCAAAAATCATGATGATGTCCATCCATCAGGAAGACATGTTCTATCGGCATGATTTCTCAAGATAAGGCCGACAGCAAGACTTAAAACTTTCGTCCGCATGATATTTTGGAAATATGATGCTCCCCCTTCTCGAATGTCCAGATGAAAAGCACCGTCATGTTTCGCTTCTGTATATTGGGGAAAAGAATGACATCATCATCATCATCATGTCGAAGGAAAATAGGACATGAAATATGATCCTGCTGCTGAGAAATGGAATATGATGGTGACGTCATCGTCATATCCGGGTTTCATTAAAATGCAAAAGATGATGTCACCGTCATGTTTAGTTAAGATCAGGGGATAAATGTAATATCGGGTCACCTAAGGAAGATGATCAGGTGGTGAATGTAATATGACCCCTTTGCGGCCAAGGTAACCCTCTCGAAAGATCAGGATGATGATGATCATCAGGATATCCGGGGCTTTTGTTTAAACTTAGAACATGACGTCATCGTCATGTTTGTGAACCAGATCATGTTTTGGAAAATATCCTGCCGAAGGGAAATGTGATGATGATGTCATCCTAATATTTACTTCTTCGTTTATCAGATTGGGATGACGTCATCAGGATATTTGCATAAGGTCATATTTCTCGGCAGGAGGACATTACGAAATATCGGGTAGACAAACAAGATCATGATGATCTTGACAATATGACAGCATAAAAATATGATGATCACTTGCGATTATCATGATGACGTAACCATCATATTCCGTCTTCGAAGCATGAGGATGAGTTGAGGTCATCATCAGGTTAGCACTAGGGTGATATTTAAAATATGATCATGCTGAGGAATGGAATATCACCCTCCCTTTAAAAGATAGGGTGATCATCATGATCATGCAAAAGGAGATCAGGAGGATATGATGACGTCATCATCATATTATCGAATATCAGCAAATATGACCCTCCCTTGAAAGATCAGGATGATGACCCTCCGATAGGACTTTGACATGCGCATGCAAATTATGCAGATGGTGGATTTTCTAAGTAGGGTGATATTATAATATCAGCATGATATTATAATATCAGGCGATGTTATAATATCATGATGCTCGTTGTTATGAAATATCAGGTTACACTCAAAACATTATGCTCACGATGCGCATAAGGTCATTTGACGGGTAAAACACACTATCACCTAAGATTGACGTCCGGATATTTCGACTGCATGATTTTATCGGGTGATAGACCAAGATCAGGATGACCTTGACAACATGACTGAGGATATAAATATGATGATCCTCTTGCGATTATCAGGTTTGACCAAAACTTTGACTGCTCATAACTCCCTCATATGGATGAATTTTCAGGTGATGTAAAAGGCAAACCTGCATGGAATTTCAAGCTCTTTCTAAATATGAGGTCATAGAAACAAAATATGAACTTTGACAAACTAACCTCATGATGATGACCAACCTCATCGAATATCATGATGATGATGCACCTGACTCATTTTTACCAAACCGCCAGAAAATAGACAACACAAGCCAAGCCAAAAGTTGGGTCCCTGTTTTGCCAAGTTAAAATGGGGCGTGTTGTGTAACCACACAACAAGGATGCGGTAAACATCCTCCAATGTCACTGTGGCCTCCCCAGTCAGAAAGTGAAATGACGAGGTCTCGCTGTGATATCGCACTACCACTGCTGTCACTAGGGCGAGATTCACCCTAATGTGTGTCAGGTGCGCAACGTGCCACAATCCAGCCTACTCCAGGAATGCGTCCTCCTCCCAGGTCAGCTGTACAACCTCCTACACTATCGGGTGGTGTCACTCCCGTGACATCAGTGGTGGCATGATCCTCTGCATCCACAACAAATCACTTGTTAGTTCTTCATTACTAGATCCCTCAAATCCTATCTACACCTCTGCTATGTTATGCAACCCCCAACCATCCCTTTCCCCTTTTGCAACCTGGGATAGGCATCCCTTTTCTCAACCCACAATTCTAATTTTCCTCTACTTAACCAAAAGTGCTTTGTTAGATACAAACGTGCTGTCCCTCCCTGCCAAACGCGCCACACTGTCTACCCAAACGCGTTGCATTTTCTCTACCAAATGTGACTGTGTAACCCTAAAGCACTTTTGGCTGACCTAGTCCACCTCCCTAAACCTAGCCCTAAACTACCCTAAAATGACAAATTAAAATGGGGTTTTCGACCACTTACCGCTGCTGGAGCTCCTGCTGGCCTCCTGTACATCTGCACGAGCTCTGCCTAATGCCTGTGTGTTGGAATCGGCATCTCTCCTCACTGTCAGCTCCTTCCACTCAACTCTCTCACACTAGTTTGGAGGCTCTACTCTCTAAATTTAGACAATCCTAGGGTGCAAATGAGGATTGTGGTCCCCATGGGACCTATTTATAGCATCCCTCCCTCATGTTTTCTTCTCTTCCCACCCCTTTCTGCTTTTCCTCCTACCTGGTCGCGCACTCATCTAGTCGAGCGTCAACCCAATGCTTCTGTTGCTTCCCTATCTTCCCGCTTGAGGGGGCATACGCTGGGGCAACTACATACACTGGGGCATCAAAAAATTGTATCATGTCTTCAACAATCGATTTCTTTGAAGCAACATTGTAAACTACATTGCATCAAAGAGGGGCAAAATGTAGACACCCAAAAATGACCAAGTCGTCGCACTACTTGTATTTCATCATCTATCTAATCACCTACATTTCACACATTAATTAAATAATCTAATTATTTAATTAATTTCACCAAATTCTTCTAAATCACAAAATTGCGACATTAATTAAATAAATCCTCGTTATTTAATTAATTAAATCAAATTCCTCTATATTCTTCTACAATTAAATAATTTCAATTATTTAATTTGATCATTATCCTCTTTCAAAAAATCAAATCCACATTAATTAAATAAACCCAATTATTTAATTAATTCAAAAAATTCCCTCTTATCTACAATTAAATAATTCTTAAATTATTTAATTAAATCAAAATTATTCTTTCAAAATCATGCACAATAATTAAATAAGTTTATTTATTTAATTTGCTTTCAAATCTTCTAAATTAAATAATTCCAATTATTTAATTATTTCTTCCATAATATCTTCTTTAAATTTAAATAAATCAATTATTTATTTAAATTGCTTTTTCTTCTAAATTGAGTTATCTCTAAAATAACTCAAGCTTTCTTGCTCATGTAATTAAATATTTCTAATATTTAATAAAGCAAGATATCTTCTTATTCTCATGCAAATCTCTTCTTCTTGTTTTAAATCACTTAACTGATTGTTATATTCTGTTAATTGCTTGAACTCATTCTTCTATTCTTGATAACTCCTCTCATGCAAAAGAAAGCAAGACACTTGGCTTCTTCTCATTCGTTGCACGTTCCTCAACTATTCTCCTCCATTGATTCTTCTGAATTATCTGGACCGTTGATCGATCATGTTTGAAACCTATATAAACCCCCCTCATCTCCTTCATTGAGCCTCTCTCTTCGATCGTATTCTTAGACATACTTAACAGAGCTTTGAGCATACAAACGCGTCGATTGAGCAACCTTACGATCTCTTAACATTGATCTTTGAGCACATTGAGCACACTACTTGCTTGTTGCAACTATGGTTTTCGCAACTTGATTGAGCAATCCACACTTCTCTAAAAGGGAACAATACAGATTTTGGTAAGAGCTTTCATTTGTCTTTTAATTTTATGATAATGGCTTTTACTTAGATTGGTTCGCTTTATGTGATTGGTTTTTGGTTTTATTAGTTTAGATTTAATCAATTTTTCCTCATACACAGCAACAATGCTAACAAAAGATCAGGTGTGTGCATACGATTAATTATCCTCATCTTGAAATTAAGTTGAAAACATGAGTAACTAATGTTAAGCTACATAGTTTGGGAGCATCCCTCATAGCCAACCTAGATAGAGCCTTGCTGCCAGCAGGCGTCCATAGCCCTGGTAAGGTTATCTATACAATCCCCCTAAGTAGAGCCCCATTGCCAACATGCGTCTATAGCCCCAGTAGAGTTACTTAGATGACCTAATTTTATTTCTTTTGATTTTCAATATTTATCCTCTTATTCATATGATGTCATCATGTAAGCTTAATATGCAAGGCATGTTCACTTGCTGATTTAGGTTGGAGATTGAATTGGTAGCAAGGGAGTCCCTTTAGATTTTTCACTTAACACCTATACTTGTGTGTTCCACAAACCCAAGGCTGTTAGGTGAGTCATTGTGAAAGAATCGCTTTGGTCAAGAAAAGGCACCCTGATGAAGAGATATCACAGACCTGATCACCAACACTTCTCAAAATGAGTCATAACCTATATATGAATTTGTTCTCATCACTTGAATCTTAACAATTTGGTTATTTTCTTAGGGTGATGAGATGCATCATCTTGACTAACCAAAATAGAACTCAACAAGCAAACAAACAAAACAAAACCAAACTATACAAACAACTATACAAATATGCACACTATGATACACATGACTTACATGACACTGTTCTAGGCTTGAAAGTAATGCTTGAGAAACTGTCCATTAACTGGTAATGGAGCATCCTCACCGGTTAAGGTCTTTAACCTGTAGGTGCTGTCTCCCAAAATCTCTAAAACTTGAAAGGGACCTATCCACAGTTTATCAAATTTACCATGATCTCCTTTCCTTTCATGTGTTTTGTCCCACATTAGGACTAAATCTGAGATACTAAAGGCTTTAACTCTATCTCTTTTGTCAAACCAATGCTTGACAATAGCCTGATGTTTAGCAAATTGATCAATTGCTTTATTCTTTTTTTCTTCTAGGTGCATCAACTGAAGCAACCTAACTTCTTGTTTGTTATCTATGCCTAGATATTCTTGTGCAAACTGCAGTGTGGGAATCTTTAGGTTAATAGGGAGGATGGGATCCACCCCATATACTAAGTGAAAAGGAGAATCTCCTAATGCAGCCTTCATCCTGGTTCTATCTACCCACAAGGCATATTTCAATAGGGTGTTCCACTCCCTTGGGTTCTTTTCTATCAATTTCTTTATGATGTTCAATAAATTCTTGTTTGTGGATTCTACTAATCCATTCCCTTGGGGATAGTAATTTGAGGAAAATTTTAAGATAATTCCATGGTCAAAAGCCCAACTTGATAATCTTATTGAAGCAAATGCAGACCCATTAGCACATATTAAAGCATAAGGAACCCTATATCTGGTTACTATGTTGTTTTCCAAAAACTTGATTACATCCTCAGCATTGCATGTCTTACTGTTGATAGCTTCAATCCACCTGGTACAATAATTAGTGACAGTCAACACATACCTATGGCCTGAAGATGATGGAGGGTTGATAGGTCCTATGAAATCCATTCCCCATTGAGCAAATGGGCACATCTCCATCACTGGTTGTAAAGGCTGAGCAGCATAGCTTTCTCTATTTGCAGCTACCTGACACATATGACAACATTTGATGTGTTCAGCAGTAACTTTAAAAATAGTGGGCTAGTAATACCCTGCTCTGAGGACAGCATGAGTGGTAGCTAAGGATGATCCATGTGCAGTTCCAAACTTGTCATGTAATTCTGCTAGCACTTTATCTTCTTCTTGCCTCTCTAGGCATCTTAGGTATATTCCCTCATCATTCTTCTTGAAAAGGGCTCCTCCTTTTATCATGTATTTTTGTGATCTTATTTTTAAGGCTCTCCTCTATGAGGCTTGCAATCTTGAAGGACATCTTCTAGTAATCAGGATGTGCCCAATGTCTGAATACCATTCTCCATCCTCCTTTGTATTTATGACATATTGATGGCTCATGATGTTAGGATCAATCTCTAATATCATCTGACTCAATGCTTGTCCTCTTACTAATTTCAAGGGTGTTATGTCCATATCATACTCTTGGAGGACAGTAATCCATTTGGCTCTTCTCACCTAGTTCACTTTGCATTAAAAGCATCTTTACTGCTACATCTGGTACTACAATGATCACCTTACTTCTTAACATGTAATGTCTGAACTTCTTGACTGCTTGAACCAAAGCAAGTGCTTGTCTTTCAACATCCATGTATCTAAGTTCTGCATCTCTGAAAGGACAACTCATGAAGGCTATAGGCTTTTCTTCTTTAGCCTCATTTCTCTGTGTTAATATTGTTGCAGGTGTACTCTCTAAAGCAAATGAGTAAATATAGAAATCTTTGGTATAATCTAGGCTGATTAGGATAGGAGCATTAGATATGGCTTTCTTGATATCTTCAAAAGCTACTCTAGCTTCAGGTGTCCACTCAATCTTGGCATCATTTTTGAGCATGACATTCAATGGTCTGACAATTTCTGCAAAGCCAATAATAAACTTTCTAACAAAATTAATCTTACCAAAGTAAGATTTTAGTTCCTTCTTACTTCCAGGAAGTTGTATCTTCATGATTGATTCTACCCTCTCAGAATCTATGATGATCCCATTCTCTGCTATCAGGTGACCTAATAGCTTTCCTATGGTTACCCCAAATATACATTTCTTAGGGTTTAGGGATATTCCATAATGTTCACATTTCTTTAGCACATTCCCAAGGTCTTCTATATGATTTCTTCTGTCTTTAGAGAAAACTGTCAAGTCATCCATGTATATGACTATGTATTTACCAATTAGGCCTCTAAAGGCTATGTCCATTGCTCATTGGAATGTTGCCCCAGCATTTATCAATCCAAAAGGCAAGCACCTGTAGGCAAATATTCCCCACTTTGTCGTGAATGTAGTCTTCAATCTATCTATCTTGTCTACCATCACCTAGTTTTAACCTGAGAAACCATCCAAAAATGACATCTTTGCACCATTTACAATCTGCAAGACCTCATCCAGAGAAGGCAAAGGATAGTTATCATTTTCAGAAGCTCTATTTAAATTTCTAAAGTCTACGCACAATCTGATGTCACCATTCTTCTTTCTCACTGGGACCAAGTTTGCCGCCCATGTAGAATGTCTCACAAGAAAGATGATCCTAGCATTAAGCAGTTTCTTGACTTCTTCAAAAATGATGGGCTCTAGCAATGCATTGACAGGTCTCTGTTTCTATCTAAAAGGCTTAACATCTGGCTTCAAAGGTATAGTATGAGTGATGATTGATGTATCATAAGTTTTCAACTCATCATATGTCTGGGCAATGACATGGATATAATCTTTGAGAGATTGAGTTATTCCTTCCAGTTATTCTTCTGTACATACTTTTCCAATTAGGACATTCTTTTTTTCATCATCATGTCCAATGTTGACTTGTGAATATTCTCCTCCATCTGCTAAGGGAGATCTTTCTATTTCAGCATGTTGTCCAAATCGAATGGTCTTTCCAACTCTATCATTCCTTTAGGAATCTTGTTGCTAGGAAACTCTAGTATTTCTTCTTCTTCCCAGACATGATCTTCCACATTTCTTTCATCTATGATCTGTCCATCAAAGACATCCCTGTTGGATATGAAGTCTAAAATATGTTGATCATCATCAAATACTTGAAGGTTGACTACATTATCTGGCATGGAGGGTACTGATACTAATTCAACTAAAAATCTCTTCAAACCAGATATAGACAGTGGTTCCAAGGTACTTGTGGCTTTGGGCTAAGGCATCTGTCTTGTGATTTTTGTTCTCTGGGTACATGGGTGATGTTGAATGCATCAAAATCTTCTATCGAGTCCCATACCCTATGTCTATAATTAGACAGCTTCTTGTAATTACAAGAATATATGCCTCTTACTTGTCTGACTACCAATTCTGAGTCTCCAAAGGCATGCAGAATCTTCACTTTCTTTCTAAGTGCAAACAACATCCCATGAATCAAGGCTTCATACTCTATCACATTATTTATGCATGGGAATTGTAATCTATATGTTGCTAAGTAGGATTTACCAGATGGATCAATAAGATCTATTCCTACTCCAACCCCTTGTTTTGATTTGGATCCATCAAACCTGAGGATCCATGGCTTATCTTTAGTTAAAGGCTTGTCTAGGCCTTCTCTTTTCTTTTTATCTCTAGCAGCTGCACCATTTGATATCCATTTCAATTTTGGTGTTTCATTCTTCTCAAACTTCACCTTATCTGGCTGATGTGAAGCTAAAATTTCTTCTTTTTCTTTACCATCAGAAGAAGGATCATCTGGACTAGGCATCATCTGCCTTTTCAGAATATGCAAACAAAATGAACAAGCAGTTTCTGAATGTGGTGCTTCATGTAACCTGTACCATCCCTCAATCAGGGCATCTTGTGGAGATCTTTGTTGCTGTATCATCTCCTAAATTTGCTCTGATAAAAAATCTTCAAACTTGGACAAATTACTTCCCCTATCTTCATCAGATAGTTCATAATCTGATTCTACCAAACAATCACTTCCTGGGGTGATCTTCTTGTTACTCTTAGTATTACTCTTGCTACATACCAGAATTTCTTCTATCATCTAAATAAGACTTTTATTCATGAAATGTGCACTCATCTATTCCTACAGATGACAAACAAAAATTAGCATCACTATCACTATCTACGGAACTTACCGTGAATGATGATGATGTTGCCTCACTGCATGCTTGTTCCAATTCCATCATGTCTAAGCAAGCATCACAAGTCTTTTTAGAATGTGCCTCATCATGTAACCTGCACCATCCTTCAATCATAACATCATGAACAGGCATTTTTAATGATTGACAATGTTGCACCTCTTTAGACAAGTACATCTCAAAATTCTTGAAGTGATCTACCTCTATCTTGTTTTCAAGGTTACAATCAGACTCTAAAGTTATTTTATCATCCTGAAGATTATCATCATAAACATGAACATCATACATGAGGATCTCCTCTATCCTAACGGTCTGGGGTCTAATGGAGTAAACTCTGGGTTCTACATCCACATACATGATCTCATTGGTTTTATTGTATTCAGTGATCATATGCTTCATGTGAGGCTCAGCGTCTATCCTTATTTGATTAGGTACCCCTTTCTAAGGCAACCACATGTGACTAAAATCAATGTACATGTATCCATTAAGGGTTTTAGACTAATCTGTACTTAGTAGCATCCCATAGGTATCAGGTATATCAACTACCTGAATATCAATGTAGTATTGGATTCTTGGATCTGATGCTAGCTGCATATGAATGTGAGTTAGTTCTCCTACTACACTCACCTCTGTTTTATCTAACTATGTTACTTTCTTCAATGACTTAACAGGATGCAATCCTAAGGCTTTGTATATGGACAGGGGCATTACATCGGTAGATGCTCCTAATCTACTAAGCAATTATGCAAATTTTTACTAAACATCCTTACAGTAAGGAGAAAAGGAGGTGACTCAGTTTTATCTCTATAAAGAGTCATGTGTGAAGTCTCTGTAGCTTGAACTGTGGCTAGGGCTTTGTGTTTAATAGTAACATCCCTAACAGCATGATCTTTATTCCCTCTCTAACCTGAGGTATTACTATCCTCTTTTTGAACAAGATCATCTAAGGATTTCATGAAAGCTTTTTTGATAGCGGGGGTTTTAAGTAGTTCTGACAATGACAGGCTGATTTTGATCTTTTTCATTTCATCTGCCAGGTATGTGACTAACTTATCAGACTGAGGGGACAGATTACTAGCTTTTGGTGTTGTATTTTGTGGTGTTAAGTACTGTGCATTGACTTTGGGAAATCTAGGGTTATTGCTTGCCTTAGGATTAGGAGGAGTGCTGAAATTATTTGGAGGCAAAGATGTGGTCAATGGACCAGTAGGTCTGTTTGAGTTATTCCTTAGGTTGTAATTATGTCTACCCTAAAACTGCTATTGATAAGCATGTACTTCTTCATGTTCGATTGATGGATCATTTTCATCTTCAAATGGAAAAACATAATTAGTTTCAAAAGCCATGGATGATTCTTCACATGTTAAGGTGTAGTCTTGATGAGGTGACATTGCCTACTGAGGAGGATGATTGATGAAACTTTCTAGCACTAAGGCAGAATCATATCCACAAGGGACAATTTCATTTCCTTCAACACAAGGTGGACTACCTGAAGTGTTGGACACTTCCGTTTGGAATATACTAGCAGCAATCGTGAACTAAGGACAATCTAGCTCTGCATGAGCATTGGTGTTATGTATCCTGCACCAGTTTGTAAGGGTTGCCTCTGCCAAATTCACTCTAGTGGTCTTCTTAGGTTCACTAGGAGGCTGATTATCTAGGGGTGATGGCAGAGAACCATTGTTTGGCCTAGTGTTCCACACTTTAGGCTATCTAGGGGCATTATTGTTACCATTGTTGTTATTATAGTTGTTATTATATCCTCTATCAGGATAATCAGGTCTATCATTGGCATATCCTCTATTCTGATTTGGTTGAGAATAGAAATTCTGACTTCTCAAATGAGTGATCTTAGTGGTGAGTTTCCTTAGCTATGCTGATATCTCTTTATTTTCTTCCTTCTCTTCCTGAACTTTGGCTACTACATTCTCTATTTGAGGTTTGAAAAAGGAAGATCCATTGTTATTGTTAGACTGTTCCACAACCTAAGGTACCTATGTATGTCCTGGATATTTTAACATTTGACCATTTCCATTTGGAGGTGGCATGACACTGAGTGGAGGTATCTGTAAAGGAGTTGGCATTACAACTGGAGGTATCATGGATCCATTGGTATGTTGTTGAGCAGGATATGTAGGATAAGTAGGGAGTGTAGGAAATGTAATATTAGGTGTTGGAGATAGGATCAACTGCTGACTAACTTTGACATCTTCTTCAAAAGCTCATGTCAAGGTTGTGACACTAGGATGTGCTCTCCTAATAAACATAGAAGTCAAAGGATCTAAAGCTGAGTAGTATATACTCCTGGCAGCTTCATCTAGTATAGTATAGGGAGCAACTAGCTTTGAGAGCATCTTTTGGAATCTTGTATTGAAATTAGTAATAGGTTCTCCTTCAAATCTCTTGATTGTGGAAAACAGATGATAATTCATTGAAGGATCTATAGGTATTTTGAATCTATCCTTAAAGGCTTTCTCCAAGGTTGCCCATGAACCGACTGAACCTCTACCAAGACTGATATACCAGTTATATGCCTCTTCCCCTAAGGAAAATGGAAATAACCTGCATACCACATCCTAATGTTCAATTCTAGCCCTATAACAAGCTTCCTTGAACGTTCTAATGTGATCATCAGCATCCTAATATGGATGATATTTATGACAAAACTTATCAGGATTTTTAGGTAGAGGATGATATGTAGTAAAAGTCAGAGGTGACTTTGCAGTAAAGAATGACATTGTGACTGGTGGAGGTTGGACCTGAGGTGTGATAGGTGGTCCTGTAGGTGTTTGCAACCCAATAAGAGTTATAGGAGAGTGTTCTGGTGAAGCTCCTGACATATTAGAACTAGGAGAATGATGAATATCTATTGTTCTAGGTCTAAATCCCTGGATAGGCAATTCTTCAAATAGTCCACTGGATCTGGACCTGGTATTTGGCCTAAGAGCCAAGATTTTTTAAATTTTATGGAAAATTGGCTTGTTTACTGTAAAGATCGGTTGAAACACTCCAGCAAAGGCTGTATTTATGATCAGAATTTGAGACTGACTGGATATTTATGCAATATTTGTAGAAATGGTACAAATATGATGTGATATGAGACTTAGGGACACAAGCAACTGGATATCAGGTCTCTAAAGAAGATTACCTCAAAAATGCCTGAAATAGAGCCTATCTTTGAAAATTCTTGATGATCGACCACAAAGCTTGAAATATTTATGATTAAATCTAAAAACTTTGTAACAGACAAGCATGCACGGACTTAAGACATCAAATCTTTGCATATGACTTGAAATATAGAGCTGCATGAGTATTACCTTTCTGTCTGCATCATCAAATCAGACAAATCTACTGATGAAGAGGCCCTCCTTCTAGTGCCAATTTATGTTGATGATGATGATGAGTCATAACAACATGCATAAAAATTTGTAAATCAAACCTTTATTATCTTGTAAAGTACAATCAGCTTAAGGTAAGTTGATGACTCCAAGTCTCCATTGATCAGGTCATGATTGTCTGACATTACTCAAATGTTCATGTGACATGTTGTTTTTCCATTTCAAGGGGTCTTACATTTGTCTTGATGATCAGTATTGTTCTGTTTCCTGTAAATTTACACCACAGAGAGGTTATTTCTACTCTATTTCCAAAGATAATGATGTATTTGCAAGTTTGATCAATTCTTTTGATTATTGATCATCATGATCCTGTTCTTTCTTCTAAACAGTATATCTATTCAAATGATGTGTCTGTGAGTGGATATTTGCATGATACTTGTCAATTTATCATTCTTTAACTCTAAATATGCTATGTATTTCTAATTATCTATGGGATATCAGCATATTTCATGTTATTTACTTCTAATTCTCTATTATTTGTAATTATGGTGATGAATTGTTATGAAATTGAAAAAAATTTAAACGAATGCTTCTATTTTGGTGAATCTTTAGCCATTGGACCACATACATACAAGATACATTCATGAGGAGAAGAAATCAAACCATATTATCACCAGGATGTTCAACAGCTAGATACGGATGATGCTAACTTCAAAGGATAAGGAATGAAAACAACACATGCAGATTGACAAGCACTCCAAGGGACGTAGCTAATCAATGCATGTATCAAGATTTCAAAACATAGATTACTCAAAATTTATGATGATTTGTAATTAAATTGTCTTCTCTTTCATTCAGTATGCATAACATGTACATTTACAACAACTTTGAAATGAGTCATGATATTTTAGTAATCAAATTTCAATTAAGTCTCAAATATTCAAAATATGGCATCCCTGCACCTTTTATAGAATAAGGTGAGGGAGCAGTTACAAATCACCTATGGTCAGGATTTGTCACTTAAGATCAATGGTAGATTATCACTCTTTGACTCAGTCAACATTTCCTCGTGGCACAGGTTGCCAGCTGGCAACCATTTGGATGACTCATTATCTTATGAGTACCTGATGCATATGTCTTCTTGTGATGCATCTTCATTTATTCCTTGGGTTCCTCTTCTTCATGTTCTTCTTCTTCATCATGATCATCATCCTCATTGCTTTTTGTATCGCTATCACCCTAATGAACATCATCTAGTATATGGACCTTCATTGTCGTCTTGATATTCTCATAGGCTTGTACTATTTTATCTACTTCTCCGCCATCTTAGGTTTTGGCTTTTATTATGGCATGCTTGTGAGACTGGAATTTGTCCTTGATTACGTCCAGCTTACCTTTTCTACTGTTTAAAGTCTCATTATAAATCTCCACTTTAATCTTGATCCTCATGATCTTATTCATCACCTCTTCTATTAGGTGGGTGAGGGGGTCATCAGCCATTAGCTGGAAATTATCATGCAGTGCCTTGATGGCAAAATCTGCGTCTTGGTTTTCAATCTTCCCCTCTACTTTCCCTTCCAAAGCTTCCAGGATCTCTGCCTCATATGCCATCATACTGTACAACTTTATACTTGTATCCCTGAGCTTGCCACTGCACTTCTTCAGGATATCACATTGGAACCTATTATCTTCATACCATACATCTATTAGCAAGGTGATGTTATTATTCAATACCTAATTATTTATTAGGATTTCAGGATCAATTCTCTTCATCTCACTCAAAGCAGTTAGGTCCTTTTCCAGTTGGAATGATCGTCTCCCTGTTTCATTTTGCATTTTGTCTACTTTTCTCTTCATGCTGCTCAAAGAGTTCCACCTCTGTAAAGAGGTTCTCAAAACTTCTTCAGCTCTTATGAGGACTGACAGCATCCACTTCTCCATTATCATGGCTTCATGTTTCATGAGGTCTAATTTGGTGACCTCCTCCTGGAATATGATTGTCAATGGGACTGCCGGATCCACTGGTGTACTATCAGGGTTAATCAACCACTTTATATATGAATGCAGATGGGAAATGTACTCCTTATGCTGTTTATTTTTCTCTTTCTCCTTCTTTACCCTTTGGGTTAAATAATCAATGATATCCTTCCCCTCCTGACCTTCTTGGTCCTCATTGGCAAAACCCAAATCAACAGTTATAATTTGGAACTCTTCAAGGGTGATCTTGCCCTTCTCTTTCTCTACAGTGGGAAGTGCTACTTGGGCTGTCCTTCTGCCTGTAGTAGAATCTCTTCTAATATCCTATGTCAATCTAGCTTTCCTCTTAAGCTTCATGATTGTCTCTGCAAACAAGATGGAAGCATCAAATTCTTAAATTTCAAAGCCTTGTTCCATACCTATTTCTTTCTCTAGCCACTGAGGCACTTCAATTCTAGATCCTTGTTCTCCTCTGTTATCATCATGTCCACCTTGTTCTCCAATATCTGTCTCTATTCTAGGTGGAGAAGGTGACTTCCTAGTTTCTTCCTCATGTTGTTCCTCCTGAGGGGGATCTTGTTGCATATCTTCTTCCTAAAGGGCCTATTTCCATGGGGGAGGATCCTATGGAATGTCCACATGATGATCCTGTGCTTGATCTTGCACTCCCTCCTTTGGAATCTCATCCACCTTAGTGTTTTCCTCATCTTGAGGCATATTAACATCCATCGATGTATGTGTGCTTGGCTTTAGTGCATCACCCTGAACTTGTATCAACTCTCGCTCTGCACCTGATGCACCAACATCTTGTGTCTTAAGGTCCTCATGACCTGATTTATTTTTTTTCTCCTATATCTCCTTGAGTCTGGGCGGCATCATCACCTAATGTATCTTTATCATCCTCACCATTTTGTTGGACCTCAACTATCTTTGGCTCAGCGGGTATCTCATGCTATTGCTGGCCCATATCTAGAGCATTGCTCTCTTTATCTGCCTGCTTGGCTACTTCAACATTCTTTATTACATCAGGTGCACCTGCTTTGACTTTGGGGCTCACATCCTCCCTGTATGTCAAATCTATAACTACAGGGTTGGTCACCTAATCCACCAACTTGTCGAGCTTGATTTGTTAGGCTGCCCTTTCTGGGCTACTCTCCTTTTCTTGAGTTGTTTGCTTCACCTCCACCAATACCGCCATCTGTGCTAATGGGGTCCCATGTGGAGTCATGCAGGTACTGGAGGTGAGAGTTTCCATCCTCTAATAGGCCACATTCTACACTACCTCATCATCTAATAGGTCCATGGTGTCTTCCAAGGAGAAAGGACCACCCTAACCTGCTTTGAAAGTCTCTTTTGCGTGTTCCTCGGCTCTCTCAATCTTAAATTTGATTGTAGTGGGAAGTGGCACATCATGTTACATTTCCTTCCTAAACACTTCACCACCAACTCCTCTTAGTACAATGGGATCAGCCCTGATATCACCCCGCATGGATGTCCTCTGCTTCTTGGGGGGTGATGCCAGCTGCATCTCCTTTCTCTTCTTACTGACCATCATTCGGTCGTCACCTATAGGGTCTTTATCTACTAGCTCTTCTTCAAACAGGATATCCTCTTCTACCCCATGCTATGAGGTTTGGGCTTCCTCCTGTACTTCTGTGATTTCTAGAACTGGCCTTAGGATCCTCTTTGTCTTTGGTTTGTCCATCAGAGGCAGTGTAGATGAGGCAGATGCCTGTCTTGATGTTGATGCACCTGCATCTGGTATGGCAATTCTCTCAATTATCACCCCCTTAGGCTCATCATCAGTTTTCTTTCCTCTAAGGGGACCCTTCCTCTATTTCTAGGTAGGTTCTCTCTCTCCATTTGATTTCCTTTTCTCATCATTGAAATCAAATTTATATAGGTGGACAGGCAACTTAGCCGAAGCAGTGTAGGTGCTGCTCTTAGACCTCCACTAGTACATCCTCTTCCTTGCATTCTTCTTATTGTTATTATACTCTGTCTCCAGTTTATGTAGATCTATACTAACCACCATCTTTCCAACATGCAAATTGAAATTAGATGTGATGCCCTTAATTGAAACGTTAGCATATATTCTTCCATGCTTCTCCACCTGCCTTGTCTGAGGGTTATAGTTCCTACCACACTCCACCACTAACTTTGGGGTCTCCATGGCATAAGGGAATCCGGTTGCATGCCACATCCCTGAAACATATATTGCATCTACAAGGGTACTGTCTTTATCATGATCTATTCTGGATGACCATACTACTAAGTCTGTATCCCCTTGGTGAGTGTCGCCAATGACGCCATACCTGAATTGTACCCCCTCGGGCTGAACAAACATGGGCTTAAGAAATTCTGTATCAGACCTGTTCTACCTAAGATCCACCATGGAATCCTGTAATAAACATGCCTTGTCTTACCATACGATATCCATATGTATTCATACAACATTATATCTCTACAGCATCATGCATACTCTATTCATTACTCTTTACTTCATCATGATATGCACATTTATAGATTCAAACCACAAGAGAGAACATACTACCTGAACATGTAGATAATGACAACATGAGGGTTTTCAAATACTTACCTGATAACGCTTTTCTCCTGGGTTAGGTGGATGATTATGGAAAAGGGCTGCAACTGCTGATGATCACCCATTCCGTTACACTAGAAGATCTAGTCCGTTCACAGGTAGCTCGTATGAGGGTTTGACTTCTTCTGCTCTGTAATTTCCCATTTTTTCGCAAGGTAAATGAAAATAACCTTGGAAAATTACTTTTAAACTCATCTGTAGGGCAAATTAGGTTAAAACTGCATTAAATCGATTGAATCCGTTGATCTTCTACAGAGAAACCAGGGATGATGCCAAGTCTTTGAATTGTATTCGCAATCAGCAGGAATCCATCTACCGCATTTAAGTCCATTTAATGTTAGGAAACAGGGTGGGTGATCTTCGAAAGATCAGGTAATATTCAAAATATGGCCCCCCTTTGGATAAAATGACCTTCCGCCTTTGAGCGGCAAAATTAGTGCAAAAGAATTAGGTGATGTGGTCAACATTGACCATATGTAAATCGGGTCATGAATTCAAGATCAAGTGATGCTGAAAATATGACCCCAACACTTAAAATGACTGCCCTTTGGAAAAGATCAAGGTGATGTCGGGATGTCAGTGACTTTGTTCAAGTGTTGTGTTGTAGTGACATCATCGTCATGTTATTGAATATGGTGGGCACCAGATATATACCTCCACGGGGTAAAATAGAATGATGACTTCATCACCAGGGTGATATTCTTCATTCATTGGGTTTAGATGATGTCATCGTCATATTGGCATAGGGTGATATTTGTAAGATGACGGATATTAGAAATATGACCCCCCGCAAAATATATGAAGTTGTTTGACGGGCAGATAACAACCACTACGTAAAATTGATGTCTGGACTTCATGGACCAACTGATTATCGGGTGATAAACTCATATGGGGGTGATCTTACATAATGTGATTGATGTTTGAAATATGACCCCCTTCCTTGGAATATTAGGTTTGACAGAAACTTTGACTTAACATAACTTTCTTTGCTTAAAGAATTTCGAGGTGATCCAAAAGGCAAACCTACTTGGAATTTCGTGCACTTTCCAACCATGAGGTTGATGATATGAAATACTAACTTTGGCAACTAACCTCATCATGGTGACCTATCTACCCCCTGCAGGGTTATCTTCATGACTTAATTTTACCAGACCGCCCAAAGCAAAAAAACAACAAGCCAAAGCAGCAAAAAGGTTGGGTCCCTATTTTGTCAAGTCAAAATGAGGCATGTTATGTAACCACACAACACTTACCTAAGGTAGACTAATGACCTTAGAAAAAAAGGGAAAAGGATTATTTCACTTGAAGGTAGCCTAATGACCATCAAGTAAAATGGGATACCTTAGAGTTTATCAACTTAGGAGTTGTCTAAGCTCCTAAATCAATTTATCTAAGGGATGATAAAAGGCTAATTTACAAGAGAACTTAAGGTAGACAAAGTCTTAAGCACCCTATAAATTAGAGGATGATCTAATCTAGACTTAACTTTTGCACAAACTTGATTTGAAGGATACTTTGTGATGCAGGAGCATCCAGTGGTGTAAGGGCAATCTTGCATCACCCAAAAAGAAGTTAATTCAAAATCATTGTAGTTGTTTTCATTTCTTTCCATAATTAGTGTTTCTGGTTCTATAATCTCATGAATAATGATGTAGGACTTTCAGTTTTTCCAAACTGCTAAAAATAGCAAAATGCCAGTTTTGGAAAGTTTAACTGTCATTTCAAGAAAGTTTGCATTTGGACACAGATTGAAGTGAAAACTTACAGAAAGCTTCATAACTAAAATATAAGACCTTTGGTGAAGGAATCAAGCAAAGATCATTTATGAGCTGAAAGATATTAAATTTTTTGTTTTCTAAAAAGCCCCTGAAAAATTTCCAAAATGAGATATGAGGCACTAAAACATCCCATAACATCCTAAAAAGTTGACATAAATCCATTTATGAATTTTTGGCATGATAGTTCACATCAGGAGCTTTCCGGCGCTTAAAACAGTTCGTCAATTAGACACCCAGATCAAAAGTTATGCTTCCCATAAGTTGACCTACTTTTGGAGGGAGTTGCAAATATTGAAATTTAGTTGGAGGCCACCAAAAAGTGCTATTTATGACTATTTTGGGAACCCTGGGCAGTAGTAGAGTTAAGGGGGAAAGTGTAGAGTCAAGAATAGGGGGAAAATAGAAACCCTAGCTGATTTGGGTTTACATAAGGCAGAAGATTCCAGAGCCTGGTGATGTGTAGCTGTAGTGTGTTGCAGCCTATGGAGGATTGATTCCTCTTATTGTAATTGAGCTTCTATAATGCAATAAGTTGTCCAAATCAATAAATAAATATTCTATTTTCTATGTGCCATTTCTTTTGTTGTGTGTTTTATGATTTACCCCCTTCATCACTTTGGATGTTGGTTTGATTTTTTTGATGATGTTGATGATTGATGTTTGATATTGATGATAAGTTTGGATAGGTTTGATTTTGGATGTTGATATTGGATTTTGGATGAGTTCAATAAGGTTTAGATAAAGTTGGTTGATGAGGATGAGGGTAATTAGACTAAGACTAAGGTTGGAATGATTTTAGGATTTTGATGTGAATGGAAATGGAAAATTTGGATGGAATTGAAGGAAGACAAAGGTCCAAAAAGTCAAAATATTTCTCTAAGGTTGGATGGAGGATAATGAATTTGGAGTAGGGTTTGTAAAAACCCTTATTGAAATGGAGTGAAGGATTGGGATATGATAATTGATTAATGGGTGGAACATGGTCAAGGGTCCAATATCAAAGTGTTGTTTCTCTAAGGTCTAATGGGATGATTTGGATGGATTTAGACAAAGGTTGAAAATGGAAATATGGACAAAGGTTGGACTCAAAAAGGGATGATTAGATTTTTGATGATTCTAACAAGGTATCTTGATGCTAGGGTCAAATGAAGCTCAGAAATTTAGGAACAAATCAGGGGATGTGTTTTAGATATGGTCTACAAATAGTGCTAATGCAGAGTAATATGGCACTAAAATAGAGAGGAATGGCACTAACACGGATGAAAATGGTGCTGATTGGTTGCCTGATGGTGCTACAAGAATGGTACTAACAAACAGATTTATAGTGCTAAACAGAGACTGTATAGCGCTAAACGGAAAACAATGTTTGGACTTTGATTAGGTTTTTTATTAAACTTAGACTTTTTTGGATTCTCAGCTCAACTTTTGGATTTCAAAGGTTCAAATGGTGGACTTGGATAATGTCAAAGGCTTCTTGGCAAGCACAAAAATCAAACAAGAGAACACAATGGCTTTTTGACTCAAGGTGGACTTTGGATAAATTGGCTCATACAAGTTTTGACAAGAAGACACACCAAGCACATGAACAATCCTAACATTAGTCAAGTGGGAGTATCATACCTTATAGATCTCATGAAGTGGCTATGGGTCAATCTAAACTCAAAGTGAACTGAGATTCCCACCCCCACTAATACCTTTGGTTCTATAGCTTGGATAGATAGGGAAACCAAGGTCATGGACCACCTTACCCCCGTTACCAAGGAGACTTTTATCTTGTCCAAGGTAATTCCTATCTCAAGTATAATTGTAGGATGAGCATCTTTCCCTCCTCTGCAGTGGTGCACTACAAGGTATGATGGTTGAAAGGTCTTACACTAGGATCGTACAGGCTTATAGGGAGTCCTCTTCATACAGAAGGTACATGAGGCACAAGACCATGAACACTAGTCCATTGAAGGGATGTGGGAAGCCACTTCACCTTGTGTCTGGAATCACCCAGGGCCCCATAGTTGTCCCAATGACAACATAACTAGATTGGGGTACAAGTTTCCTTCTCCACCTTTGATATACCCCATCGGTACACATGGTTGAGGTCATCCCTTGGGGTGATGAAAACCCCAAGAAGGCCTCCTAAGAAAAAAACACCCTTGCTTTTGATCACCCAAGATCGCATGAGGTGCAAGGGGAGAGCATACGCAATAAAGTAACCCCTTCGGGATAACACTTTAAAGCAATATAATTGTTTAAGTGTAGACTTTTGATCCCCAAGATCACCCTAAGGTGCGAGGGGAGAGCATACATCTAAAAATAAACCAAACATGACACACAAAGTTAATTTCCAATTATGCTAATTTAGTGCAACTAAGCTAGTGGTAAAACAAAGTCTTGGACCAATGAAACCTACACCAAATAAGTTAGTAGTCTGATAAAAGTCTTGGGAAAATTCTTATGATACCTGCAAACACCTATTAGTTACCTGCACAGATCTCAAAATTGATGTCAGAAAATAGCATTGAAACAAGACAAAATAGCACTAAAATAGTGATAGATAGCACTAAAATAGACCTAAATGGCTATATAATAGAAATATGGTGCTGAACAATGAATAGATAGCACTAAAATAGTCAGTTTCTATGTTAAGGTAGATACAGGTAGTAGAATAGAAAATTGAAATCATGCTAAACAATAGGCAAATGGTGCTGAAACATAACATAGCACTAAAATATAGACAAATAGCGTTAAAGTAGTTATACCTATTTTACCTATCTACCAGTGGGCTATATGGCACTGTTCTGGGAAGATATAGCATTAAACTATAGAAAAATACAAGACTTGCATAAAACAAAGATAAAACTTGCACAAAATGAAGTGAGCTATTAAAAAGCATGCAAGGTTATTCCAAGAGCAAATACACCAGTTGTTAGCAGAAAAATAGAGTTGCTTAGTGTTAGGAAATGAAAGACATCAAAACCTAGTTCCTCTAGGAAAATTTTAGCATAATAACCCCTTAGAACTAGGCAACCCTATCAAAAAAATAGATAACAAAAAGATACAAAAAGTGGTTAGAAGCATAAAATTGACATAAATTTTTTTCCAACGAACAAAATTCAATGAACTCAATGGTAGAATAGCATTAAAACAATAAAGGATAGTGCTATTTCAGAGGGAAATAGTACTAAAACAATTGGAAATGGTGCTAAACTGTGGAGGTATAGTGTGACTGCGGAAGACTTTAGCACTAAACTAACTTGTTCATCAAGAAACCTTCAAAAACACTCAAGAAAAGTTAGTTTGGGACCAGGGGGTCCCACCTAGCGTGCCAAATGAAGACAAGGTAAAATGCAAAGCAAGAAAACACAAAATAAATGAAAGCAACACAAAGTTATACCTTCTCAAAATCTTTTGCAAACTCCTTACTCCTAGATAAGGTGGAGAGAGTGCACCCTTACTCTCTAGCTTTACCCAAATGATTTGAAGAAATGTGGAATGCTCTCACAAATTCTCAACAATACAATAAGCTCAATGATATGATTTGGAAGGATTTTTGGCATAATTGATTTACTTCAAGATGTGTTGTAAAAATGGCTTGGAGAGGGTCTTATATATAGGTAAATTTGGGGGGAGATTGATCCAATAGTGGAGATTGAAAGTTGGAATCAGTGGATGAGATTGGAGGATAAGATCAAGGGCTAAGATCCCATCAACAAAGATGGATGGTGGAGAATAAAAATAAATTTTAAATTCATTTTTGGGGAAGGATTTGCATTTAATATGATAATGACTTCTAAGGAAATAAAATATTATTTCCTTGGGAGGATGTGGAATTTAAAATTCTAATTTATGTGGAAATGTGAGGGACTGTTGGATCTAGGGCATACAACTGAGAGGGGGGGTGAATCAGTTGTATAGAACTTGTTCTCTTTCAAACACTTAATTCTCTGTTGTTAGTTAGCAGCATATCAAATAATCATTCATGGAAGCACAATACATAAACACAAGAGCAGATAAGCATCAACACATTGAACACCAAGATTTTGACGTGGAAAACCCGGTTAAGGGAAAAACCACGGGGTGATTAACCCAAGAATTATTCTCTGTTAGAAGAATAAGGAAAAATGAATGGCACATGCCAATAAGGGCTCACTGCCCGAGCACACTGCTCACAAAGAGGCCCACTGCCTACAAGGAGACACACTGTCTACAAAGTGATAAAAATCACAGTCTTGAACTGGAGAATGACATCTCTACTATGTCCGGATCAGTTCCAATTAAGCCCAATAATCTCTGCTCTGCCTTTCGCACCTTTCTTTGCTATATCCTGCTCATCCACATGCCACACCCTGAAATGAATTCACAAATCATTATTTATACAAGACATCGACTTAGGAACAAGCATCTAAGTCGGCAAACAACCATAGGAGTATCCGCAAGATGAATAACACATCCGGTCGGCTATCACAAGAACATTCGCAGGATGAACAACTCATCCGGTCGGCTAAACAGAGCAATAACTTCATCCGGAAGAATAACTTCAATTCCGGGCTCTACCATCAATGCGGACCAACAACACAACCTAAACATGATTCAAGAACCTTCACAAGTCTGTCTGAATGTCCAGATACATCCGCACTTCCTCTGCTTACTGGGATCTCTTGTCTTCCTCATCCGGAACTTCAAGAACACAGTCTGTCGCCACTGTCATAATGCAAGAGGTACTTCCGGACCTCCAAATCACACACAAATCAGGATGACACATCACGAGGACATCTCAAACACTCCTTCCAATCCGCAGATTATGATAATACAATTCCGGACCTCACCGGACCTTTTTGTGATCCTCTGTCACCTCCGGATACTTGCCGGACCCGGTTCTATACCGGCAGCCACAACGCCTTCAGATCTTCATGCGGACCTCTGAAATCTTAACTGTAGCATCTCAAGACTCATATCTACTAACCCTTTAATCCGCATCCTCCGGTTCTCAACCTATACAGTACATTTACCTTCTTCTCATCACTGTTCTTCACTGTTCCTGACTGAGTCTAATTTTCTCAATATCCTCAGCACACAGCTCATCAAATCCTTCTTGTCAGTGCAGTATGAGTATGTTGACATCAATGACAACACTGGCTCACCTCATACTTGCCAACAATCTCCCCCTTTGTCATTGATGGCAACATATGATGTGAAAAACCATTAAGACAAGAACTTCTCTTTTCTGTCACAGCTCCCCCTATCAACAACAACTCTTCACATGTCTTCCTTTGCTGCTCCCCCTTTGATCATCAACCACTTGTTTTTCACATGTCTTCTCTCCCCCTTTGACATCAATGGCAAAGGGCTCATACTTGCAACTCTCATGCATCAGAATAATACCAGCTGCTCCCCCTTAGTTGCAGCTCCCCATTAGTCCGGATCACAAGATATGACTGTGATAGCCACCGGACTGATGCACATCAGTGCATCTTAGTTCATCACCAGAGGGGCCATGACCCCTAGCTTCTCCCGGAGATATTCAAAAGAGTCCTTGGGAAGAGGTTTTGTAAAGATATCTGCAATCTGATCCTTGGAGGGAACATACTCCAATCTGACTTCTTCCTTGTTTACTTGTTCTCTCAAAAAGTGAAATTTGATAGATATGTGCTTAGTCTTAGAATGCAATACCGGATTCTTGGAAATATTAATTGCACTTGAATTATCACAGAAAATTGTAATAGGCTCCTCATATTCAACTTTGATGTCTCTTAGCATCTGCTTCATCCACAAGATTTGAGTGCAACTACCTGCTGCTGCAATGTATTCTGCTTCAGTTGTAGACAGAGATATTGCATCTTGTTTCTTGCTTAGCCAAGAAACCAATCTCTTCCCCAAAAAGAATGCTCCACCACTAGTGCTCTTCCGGTCATCCACATCTCCTGCCCAATCTGCATCTGTGTAGGCATGAAGAGAGAAATCCGGATCTCTAGGATACCATAGACCATACTCAACTGTCCCTTTCAAGTATCTAAAAATTCTTTTGATTGCCATAACATGAGATTCTCTAGGATCAGCCTGGAATCTTGCCACAAGACCAACAGCTTGCATTATATCTGGTCTAGTTTGAGTGAGATACAACAATCCACCAATCATTGATCTATACTTTGTCTGATCTGCCTTTGGAGAATCATCATCTTTGCTTAACTTACATCCGGTTGCCATAGGAGTGTTCATAGGCTTTGAGTCTTCCATACCAAATTTTTTTAACAATTCTTTCACATATTTGGTCTGAGAGATGAAGATCCCTTCTTTTGTTTGAGTAATTTGCAGACCCAAGAAGAAATTCATTTCACCAAGCATAGACATTTCAAACTCACTTTTCATCTGATTTGCAAAAGTTTTACACATACTATCTCTTCCTCCAAAAATGATATCATCCACAAACACTTCAACAATCAGAATGTTTTCATGATCAATTTTGAAATATAAGTTGCTGTCAGCAGTACCTTTGTTGAATCCAATCTGCACAAGATGCTTATCCAACCTTTCATACCATGCTCTTGGGGCTTGCTTCAATCCATACAAAGCTTTCTTCAACTTGCAGACCATATCATTATTATCAGACAATTGAAATCCATCCGGTTGTTCAATGTAGACTTCTTCTTCCAGATCACCATTTAGGAAGGCAGACTTGACATCCATCTGATATACCTTGAAATCTTTGAAGGCAGCAAATGCAAGAAGTAATCTGACTGCTTCAATTCTTGCTACCGGAGCAAAAGTCTCTTCAAAGTCAATTCCTTCTATTTGAGAGTAGCCTTTGCAGACCAATCTAGCTTTGTTTCTGATTACTTCACCAGCTTCATTTAGTTTGTTCCGGAAGACCCACTTGGTTCCAATTACATTCCTGTCTCTAGGTCTGGGAACAAGATCCCAAGTATGATTTTTCTCAATTTGCATCAGTTCATCTTCCATTGCTTTGGTCCAATTTTCATCATTGCAGGCTTCATTTATTGTTTTAGGTTCAATCTTTGAAATCAGACAACATTCATTCTGATCTTGAGCAATATTCCTTCTAGTTTGTACACCTTTGCTTCTGTCACCTATGATCTGATCTTCAGAGTGATTCAGTTTTACATACCTTGGAATTTTGGGAGTATCCAGTACTGCTGTTTCTTGATCAAGCTCATTCAAACCTAACTCTTCTTCCTGATTTACCAGATCAGGCTGACTCTGTTTCACCGGAGAGGATTGAGTTCCTTGAACACTATCTTGGTCATCTTCATCAAATTCATAAAATCTTGAAGGCTTCTCAATTCCTTCATCAACCTTTACATTGGTACTTTCTATCATCTTCCTCAATCTCTTATTGTAACACCGGTATGCTTTGCTTTGAGTGGAGTAGCCCAAGAAAATTCCTTCATCACTTCTAGCATCAAACTTTCCTAGATCTTCATCTCTTTTAATATAACACTTGCTACCAAATACCCTGAAATATTTCACAGTAGGAGTGATGCCAAACCAAAGTTCATAGGGGGTCTTACCGGTGTTGTTTCTGATTTGAACTCGATTGAGAGTGTAGACTGCAGTGCTGATAGCTTCTTTCCAAAACATTTGAGGAACATTTGCTTCCAACATCATTGTCCTAGCAGCTTCCTGGATGGTCCGGTTCTTTCTCTCAACTACTCCATTCTGCTGTGGAGTCTTAGGAGCAGACAACTGTCTCCTTATACCCTGTTTCTCACAAAAGTCAATGAATTCACCAGATGTAAATTCACCACCTCTATCAGACCTTAGACACTTTAGTTTCAATCCGGTTTGATTCTCCACCATAGCTTTAAAGATTTTGAACTTCTCAAAAGCTTCTGATTTTTCTTTTAGAAAGGTAACCCACATCATCCGGGAATGATCATCAATTAACAACATGAAATATCTATCACCTTGCAGACTCTTGATTCTTGTCGGACCACATAGATCAGTATGTACTAATTCCAACAATCCGGTAGAAGACTGATCTTTGCTTTTAAAAGAGACTCTGCTTTGTTTGCCTAACTGACATTCTTTACACACACTGTTTGTAGGTTTTATCAACTTTGGAAGATCTCTCACAGCCTGAGTATTGCTTATTTTGATGATGTTATCAAAATTTACATGACACATTCTTCTATGCCATAACCAACTCTGATCAATTTGAACAAACAAACAACTTTTATTTGAACCAACCAGATGAAAGATGTTACCTCTTGTCTGAGTACCGGATGCAATTTCAGTTCCGGAGCTTGTAAAGATTCTGCATTTTCCATTCTTGAACCGGAGATCATAGCCTTTGTCCACTAACTGACCAACACTGAGAAGATTGTGCTTCAATCCTTCAACATATAGTACATTACCTGTTTTGCTCTTACCATCAAAGGAAATAGTTCCCCTACCTCTGATTCTGCCAGCAGAATTGTCACCAAACTTTACCATTCCTCCTTCATATCTTTCCAAGTCTAAGAACTTATTCTTGTCACCAGTCATATGGTGAGAGCATCCACTGTCAATAACCCAATCATCCTTTTCTTCCACTTGAGCAGCCAAGGCTTTTTCAACAACTTTGTGATTGGCAGATTCAGAGAGCAAGGAATCTTCTTCCTTGATGGCTATAAACACCCACTCATTTCCGGATTTGCTTCCTGGATCTGATTCATCATCTGTTACTCCTTCATTGTCATCTTCTTCATGAACATAATAGCAATTCTTTTGAAACCTTTGTCTGTGAGTATTAGATCTTGCAGATCTCTCCGGACATCTTGAGGCAAAATGACCAATCTTATTGCAGTTAAAACACTTAAAGGGTAGTTTTCCTTCATACTTACCGGATCCTCTTGGCAGTCTCTTTGCAATGAGGGCTTCAAGTTGAGCTGTTTCTGCTTCTTCTTCTTCCATGTCTCTTCTTGCTTGATCATACCATGACATTTTCCTTGATGAGTTTTCACCCGGATCAAATCTCTGTTTGCCTTTCACATAGGCACTGGCTTTGAAAGCAGATTCAGTCTTGGGAGGATCATCTCCAAACTCGGTCATTTCAAATGCAGCTAGTTTGCCGGCCAGTTGTTCTCTTGTGACTGTTGTGTGGGCTCTGAATTCATCAATGGCAGCAACTTTGATTTTGTAGGCAGCAGGAAGGGATCTTAGGATTTTGCAGACAATCTCATTTTCATCTAGAGTTCCACCAGCATTTCTGATTCCACATACCAACTCATTTACTCTTGGCATAAAGGTAGTAATGTTTTCATCATCTCTCATTTTCAATCTTTCAAATTTCCCTTTCAGACTTTGCAACCTTGCACTTTTGACAAACTCATCTCCTTCATACAGAAGTTCCAGTTTAGTTAGGATCTCATATGCAGTTGGTAGGTCAATGACATTCGAGAGATCTGAGTCATTCAATGCGCTTAGAAGAGCTTCCTTGGTCCGCAGATTGTTCTCAGCTTCTGTGGTTTCATCTGGAGTTGTCGGACCACCTTGTGGGGGTATATATGGTTTTGAAATCATAGCCAAGTATGCTTTTCCCATACATTCCAAATGACACTTCATGCGACCTTTCCAGAGAGTGAAGTTGGTTCCATCGAACTTCGGACTATCCTTCTTGTATGACGACATCCTGGATCACCTCAAGCGGTTAAGCTCCTATCAGAGGAACTTAGCTCTGATACCAATTGTTGGATCTAGGGCATACAACTGAGAGGGGGGGTGAATCAGTTGTATAGAACTTGTTCTCTTTCAAACACTTAATTCTCTGTTGTTAGTTAGCAGCATATCAAATAATCATTCATGGAAGCACAATACATAAACACAAGAGCAGATAAGCATCAACACATTGAACACCAAGATTTTGACGTGGAAAACCCGGTTAAGGGAAAAACCACGGGGTGATTAACCCAAGAATTATTCTCTGTTAGAAGAATAAGGAAAAATGAATGGCACATGCCAATAAGGGCTCACTGCCCGAGCACACTGCTCACAAAGAGGCCCACTGCCTACAAGGAGACACACTGTCTACAAAGTGATAAAAATCACAGTCTTGAACTGGAGAATGACATCTCTACTATGTCCGGATCAGTTCCAATTAAGCCCAATAATCTCTGCTCTGCCTTTCGCACCTTTCTTTGCTATATCCTGCTCATCCACATGCCACACCCTGAAATGAATTCACAAATCATTATTTATACAAGACATCGACTTAGGAACAAGCATCTAAGTCGGCAAACAACCATAGGAGTATCCGCAAGATGAATAACACATCCGGTCGGCTATCACAAGAACATTCACAGGATGAACAACTCATCCGGTCGGCTAAACAGAGCAATAACTTCATCCGGAAGAATAACTTCAATTCCGGGCTCTACCATCAATGCGGACCAACAACACAACCTAAACATGATTCAAGAACCTTCACAAGTCTGTCTGAATGTCCGGATACATCCGCACTTCCTCTGCTTACTGGGATCTCTTGTCTTCCTCATCCGGAACTTCAAGAACACAGTCTGTCGCCACTGTCATAATGCAAGAGGTACTTCCGGACCTCCAAATCACACACAAATCAGGATGACACATCACGATGACATCTCAAACACTCCTTCCAATCCGCAGATTATGATAATACAATTCCGGACCTCACCGGACCTTTTTGTGATCCTCTGTCACCTCCGGATACTTGCCGGACCCGGTTCTATACCGGCAGCCACAACGCCTTCAGATCTTCATGCGGACCTCTGAAATCTTAACTGTAGCATCTCAAGACTCATATCTACTAACGCTTTAATCCGCATCCTCCGGTTCTCAACCTATACAGTACATTTACCTTCTTCTCATCACTGTTCTTCACTGTTCCTGACTGAGTCTAATTTTCTCAATATCCTCAGCACACAGCTCATCAAATCCTTCTTGTCAGTGCAGTATGAGTATGTTGACATCAATGACAACACTGGCTCACCTCATACTTGCCAACAAGGGACATGTGACACATGGGTAATTTTGGAACTCACATGTGTGAGCTCATGACATAGAGAAGAGATTAGCATAGAAATATTAAGGTGAGGTGGAAGGGTCATATGACCCATGGGATTATTTTGTAATTTTTAATTTGTGGGTTGTGGGAGAATGAGTTAATGATGCTTTGACCAACTTAATCAGGGTTATTAACTTAATTAATGTGGCTGGAGAAAATTAGTGAATGGGGTAATCAGGGTTTAGGATTAATTAAATGATTATTTATTTAATTAATCCAAGTCTAGGGATTATGTAGGCTAGGGTAGCTAATTAAATAATTGTGATTTAATCAACTAGGCTAGGTTTAGACTGATTAGTAGGGTAGATTAATTAAATAAGTAAAATTTACTTAATTAATTAAGTTTAGGGAAGTGGAAAAATTAACCAAATAAATATTTGCATATTTATTTAATTAATTGGGGTAAATTTATAAGGTGTAATGTTGAATTAATTAATTCAGGACTAAGGGTAATTTGAAGAATGGCTATGTTAGACACACCAGGATACTAACAGGGGGGTGAATCAATATCTAATCAATCTTCAAATTTAACAACTTCAACTTATCTGGAGCAAATCATAGCTTAAGCATCACAATATTAACATGAAAGATTAACATAATGTACAACACATAACACCAGATATATGTAGAAAACCCTAGAAGGGAAATACCACGGTGAGGATTAATTCACAATATATGAAGCTCAAATAATAACTTTGTTTTAGGGGATTTAACCCAAGGAAGGTGCTACTCTCTAAGTAACTTTGATTTAGGGTCACTCCCAAGGAAGCTTCTACTCCCTGATGACTTTGTTTTACGGTCACTCCCAAGGAAGCTACTACTCCCTAAAATGAGAATACATTTATAAAAGATTATAGTATGACAGTCTTTCTATATCTAAAAACTAACATTGAAGCTCACACTTGATGATTGCACTTTTATCTCTTCACACTTTCTTAGAAAGATCTAATTAGTCAAGCACACTCTATACTTTATCACTATATCAAATATGTCTTCAAAATGAATTTGGAGAGCATCAACAACTTCTACTCTTTCTCCTTCAGTCACTCACCAATAATGCATTCAATCTACTGTTAATTGCTTGTGATCTTTTTCAATCCAATTGCAATCACACCTCTCCTCACTCAATTTGATTTACTATTTATATATGATATTACATTGATTACATATCTTGTTGGCCAGATACAACATGAAAATAACATTTACAGGTTGGCTTGACAACACACAATATGAAACATGTAGAAGATAGATCCTAAGTGAGACCACATATTACAACAGTAGAAGACTCAAGCCTTGTGGACTCCAACACTTGCTTAAACAGGTCCAAAACATCCTTCATAGATTCAAACATCAAGGAATTACCTCCTCACACTTTTCTCATTTGAAAATAGGACATCCTTAAGGAAAGCTCATGAAAACTTGAAGAGTAACGACCACATCAACTAGAAAACCTTGAGCGGTACTGGAAACAAGAAAGATCTTCGTGAAACTTTTCTAGATGAGTCCACATGACTCATACAACATCCCCAAACACTCCTTTTCCACCGCACATCAAATAAGTGTGTTGGATAGCTTCAATCATTAGCTTTAAGAACACTTTGTCATCTAAAACACACTGCAACATGTCAATTAAAAAATTAAGTTGTGGACCACCAAGAAGCTTGGAACAGGAAAACGGCATGCAATGCACATCTAAGAACATGGTCACAAAACCATAAGGTCAATCATTCATTTTTAGAGGAATGTGGAGCATTCCAGTAGGTCTTCAACACTACTCCATTCTGCCAAAGCACATACCAATACTTTATCAAACATAACATTCACTGCAGAAGGAAGGATGGTCTAGAACTTCAGAAACAACACCTCTATTGCCCTTTGAACACAGATCTAGAACCACATAGCCATATCTGCAAACACAGAGGAATGCAAAGCATTCCATTCACCTTTCATCGTCACATTATACTGTCAGAACTTGAACCAGAACTCAGTCACTTATATCTTTCACTGTGGAGGAGCAAACACTCTAAAACTTTGGATTTAGCACATTTACATCATACTAAACTTAACTTGTGAACTACAAGACCATATCTTCAAAACCAGAGGAATGCGGAGCATTCCATCACCATGCTAAAAACATCTTTATAGAACCAACATTATCTTCAAACTTCTTTCGGAGGCCAAGTCTTCTTTATATCACCATAAACAACTCATGATCAGTAGGATGGATCATACAACATGATTCAAATCATCAGGAACACATCCTCAGTGCATCAACAACCCAACAAATTTTCTTAGTGTTTCTAATTCGCATATTGATCAAACTTCAAACTCAACTCTGCTTTGATTAGGAATGTAACTTTTAGGACCTCCAATGATGAGCTTTCTCTTCCTTAGGAACATGATATCCAACCATGAATAGTCTCTTACTTTCATGAGAGATTTGATATCATTGTATGCTACTATGTTGACATCAATGACAACACATATGGCCAGCAATCTCCCCCTTTGTCATTGATGGCAACATATACTACCCCTTAGACTCTATCCCCCTTTGACATCAAGGACAAAGGGATCCAATTCCTGCCCATTCTCCCCCTTTTGTCAATAATCATATATCTATAAACTTTTTCATGCAATCTCCCCCTATGATCAGTCACCACTACCTTCTCCCCCTAAGAGGTAGCCATCATCAGTCCAGAATAAAGATATAGCATGAACTCCCCTAGATAGATGCACCATTATACATCTTATCAATAAGAAGGATGATCAGTTACCCCTAACCTCTGTAAGAGATTATCAAAAGTGTCCTTTGCAAGAGCCTTTGTGAAAATGTCTGCAATCTAATCCTTAGTTGGAACATATTCCAACTTCTCTTCCTTATCTACAACCTTCTCTCTCAAAAAGTGATACCTGATTTCTAAATGCTTAGTTCTAGAATGCATCACTAGGTTCTTTGAAATATTGATATCACTTGTATTGTCACACAAAATAGGAATAGACTCATCATACAATACCTTGATGTCCTTCAGATTGCTTCATCCATAGTACTTGAGTGCAGAAAGAGGTTGCTACAATATATGTTGCCTCTACAATTGATAAGGACATTGAATCTTTCTTCTTTCTTTTCCATGAAACCAATCTGCTTCCTAGAAAGAAAGCACCACCACTTGTACTTCTTCTATCATCAACACAACTAGCCGAGTCAGCATCAGTGTATGTACTCAGATCAAAGTCATTACCTTTTGGACACCATAAACTGTAGTCTGGAGTTCCTTTCAAGTATCTAAATATTCTTTTCACTACCTTCTCATGTGTTTCCTTAGGATTGGCTTGATATATAGAAACCACACATACCACATGCATAATGTTAGGTCTAGATGCAATCAAATATAGCAATGCTCAAATCATAGACCTGTAAACAATCTGATCCACCTCTGGAGACTCATCATATTTGCTTAAGTGGCATCCAGTGACCATGGGACTACTCACTAGTTTTGAATCCTCCAAACCAAACTTTTTCAATAATTCTTTGACATACTTAGCTTGAAAAATAAAGATACCATCATCTAGCTGAGAAATTTAAAGACCAAGGAATAATGACATCTCACCAATCATAGACATCTCAAATTCTTCATGCATCTCTTTTGCAAACTCCTTACACATGTCATCATCTCGACCAAAGATTATGTCATCAACATATACTACAACTATTAATATCATATCTCATTCCTCCTTGATGTAAAGATTCCTATCTGTGGTACCTTTCTTGAAGCCTTGTTGAAGTAAGTACTTATCCAACCTAGCATACCATGCTCTAGGAACTTGCTTGATCCCCATACAAAGCCTTCCTGAGTCTGCATACCATGTGTGGATTTTCTGTTATCTAGAAGCCATCTAGTTGCTCAATGTAAACCTCTTCCTCTAGATCACCATTCAAAAATGTTGACTTGACATCCATTTGATATACCTTGAAGTTCTTGTGAGTAGAAAGAGCAAGGAACATTCTGATTGCCTCCATCCTAGCTACCGGAGCATAAGTCCCCTCAAAATCAATGCCTTCTACTTGAGTGCATCCTTTGTATACTAGTCTTGCTTTGTTCCTCAGAACTTCACCATCCTCATTTAGTTTTTTTTAGAACACCCATTTTTTTCCTATGATGTTCTTATTTGCTAGTCTGGGAACCAATTCCCATGTCTGATTCTTCTCAATCTGATCCAATTCTTCTTCCATGGCTTTTATCCAACTGTCATCTTTATTGGCTTCAGTAAAGGACTTAGGTTCTATTTATGATAGAAAATATAAGTGTACTTTCTCATGTGTCTTGGAAAACCTTCTCCTTACCTATATTACTTCATTCTTATCTCCAATGATCTGATCTGCTAAATGATTCTTCTTAACATACTTTGCTGGAGTCTTGTAACATGCTTTGCTAGAGTCTTGGGCATCTACTCTAGTTCTTGTTCATTTTCTTCCTTCACTTCTTCTTCATCTTCAATGCAAGGAAAGATATCAGATCCAGTGTCTTCTAAATCTTGTGAGATCTGATAAATGTCTTCATCTACTTTGACATTTGTTCTTTCAATCATCTTTCCCAATCTTTTGTTGTAGCACCTATAGGCCTTGCTTCTAGTTAAGTAACGAAGAAAGATTCCTTCATCACATCTCGAATCAAACTTTCCTAGGTCTTCTTCATCCCTTTTGATATAGCATTTACTACCAAAGATCCTAAAGTATTTGATAGTGGGAGGTCTTCCATACCACAAGTCATAAGGGGTCTTAGTGCTATTGACCCTTAACTATACTTTGTTGGTTAGATAGATAGTAGTGTGGACTACTTCCTTCCAAAACATATCAAGCAGATATGCATATTTCAACATTGCCCTGGCCATTTCTTGCATAGTCCTATTCTTCCTTTCTACTATCTTATTTTACTAAGGGGTTCTAGGAGCAGACAAATGTCTCCTAATACCATGATCTTCACAAAAATTTTCAAATTCATTTGAAGTAAACTCACCTCCTCTATCTGACCTCAAACATTTGATCTTAGTATCCATTTCATTTTCAACCAAGGCTTTGAAAACCTTAAACTTATCAAGAGCATCAAATGTTTCTCTTAAGAAAGTAACCCAAGTCATTCTAGAATAATCATCAATGAGAAACATAAAATACCTTTCACCTTGTTGACTCTTTACTCTTGTAGGTCCACATAGGTATGTATGAATCAGCTCCAATGGCTTTGAAGAAGAGTACTCCTTGCTTTTAAATCTTGTCTTTGTTTGTTTTCTAATCTGACATTCCTTGCATACAGTGTTTGTAGGATTTATTATCTTAGGAATGTCTCTCACTGCATGAGTAGAACTGATTCTTACCATATTACCAAAGTTGTTGTGTCCCATCCTTTTGTGCCACAGTCAACACTTACTGGATTGAGTCAACATACAGGTTCTTCCATTTACCTCTTTTAAGTGATAAATATCACCACATGTCTTGATACCTTCTACAACTAGCTTTTCGGATCCTACCTTACTGATTTCACAACCATTGGCATGAAAAGTAAGATTGTAACCTTTCCTGCACATTTGACTGACACTGAGAAGATTGTGTTGTAAACCTTTGACATAGAGAACATCCTCAATCTTGTTCTTTCCATCAATAAGCATGACACCTTTTCTACATATTTGAGTTGACTCATCACCTCCAAACTTAACAACCCCACCATCCCACTTCTCAAGGTTGATAAACTTTTCTTTATCACCAGTCATAAGGTGTGAACAACCACTATCAATAACCCAAGGTTTAGTTTCTTCGTTTGCATGAAAGGTAGTCCATACAACCATTGATCTTTCATTGTTTTGGGTTGTTGGCATGGTATTAATTTTTCCACATTTTCTAACATCATCCTTTTGTCACCAACACTCATGGCCAAGAAAAGTGTTTCATCATTTGAATCATCATGATCCTCATCATCTAAAGAACAACTATCTTCTATGGAAAATAGACTCCTTTTGAATTTACTATTTCTATTACTTTTCCTAATTTCTTTAAGAGGATGTTTAGAATCAAAGTGACCAACCTTTCCACAATTGAAACATTTGAAGGGTAACTTATCTTTGTATTTGCCAAAGCCTTTCTTCAGAGTTCTTACAAAATTTGCTTCAGCATCATCAAGGTTTTCATCTTCATCAGTAGTCTCATCCTTTGTCTTTTTACTGACTTTGAAAGCATCTTCTTTCTTTGGAACATCACTATCAAACTCTCTGATTTCAAAAGAAGTAATGGTACCAAACATTTGGTCTAAAGAGTATGTATCCAAGTTAGCAATCTCCTCAATAGTAGATACTTTGGAGCTATAAGATTTGGGAAGAGATCTCATAACCTTTTTCACAACCTCATCTTCTTTTATTTCTCCACCAAGGCCTTTGATACCATTGACTATTTCATTCACTGGAAGCATGAAACTAGAAATATTTTCATCTTCTGACATCTTTAGGCATTCAAATATGTTCTTGAGTATTTGCATCTTGGCTTTTTTTACTTTCTTATCTCCTTCATAAATAGTTTCAGGTTTATTCTAAACTTCTTGAGCTAAGCTAAAACTTATCACATTTGAGAATCTTGAATCAGTTAATCAAATCATGATAGAAAACTTGGCCTTGAAATTATTATCATACTTCTTGATTTCATCTGGATCTATTGGAATAGAAGCAAGGACAGTGTAACCTTTCTTGATATAATCCCAAACTCCATAGCCTAATGAATTGATGTAGCCTTCCATCCTTACTTTCCAAAAAGCATAATTTGTTCCTTCAAACTTGGAAGTCTTGTTGGATCCTCTTGATGCCATCCTAGACCTTCCTCAAGTGGTTAAGCTTCCTTTAGAGGAACTTGGCTCTGATACCAATTGTTATACACACCAGGGTACTGAGAGGGGAGTGAATCAATATCTAATCAATCTTCAAATTTAACAATTTCAGTTTATTCGAAGTAGATCAAAGCTTAAGAATCACAATATTAATATGAAAGATTAGCACAATGTACAACAACACATAACACCAGATATACGTGGAAAACCCTAGAAGGGAAAAACTGTGGTGAGGATTAACTCACAATATATGAAGCTCAAATAATAACTTTGTTTTAGGGGCTTTAACCCAAGGAAGTTGCCACTACCTAAGTAACTTTGATTTAGGGTCACTCCCAAGGAAACTTCTACTCCCTGATGACTTTGTTTTAGGGTCACTCCCAAGGAAGCTACTACTCCCTAAAATGAGAATACATTTATAAAAGATTACATTATGATAGTCTTTCTACAATCTAAAAATTGACATTGAAGCTCACACTTGATGATTGCACTTCTGTCTCTTCACACTTTCTTCTGAAGATATGATTAGTCAGGCACATGCTATACTTGATCATTGTCTCAAATATTTCTTCAAAATGAATCCAAATAGCATCAACAACTTCTATTGTTTCTCCTTGAGTCGCTCACCAATAATGCATTCAATCTGCTTTTAATCGCTTGCGAGCTTTTTCAATCCAATTGCAATCACACCTCTCCTCACTCAATTTGATTTACTATTTATATATGATATTACATTGATTACATAGCTTGTCATCTAGATACAACATGAAAAATACATTTACAAGTCAGACAAACAACACATAATATGAAACATGTAGAAGATTTAAGTGAGACCACACGTTACACGAGCAAAAGACTCAAGCCTTGCAGACTCCAACACTTGCTTAAGCAAGTCCAAAACATCCTTCATAGCTTCAAACATCAAGGAATTACCTCCGCACACTCCACTCATTTGAAAATAGGACAGCTTTAAGGAAAACTCATGAAAACTTGAAGAGTAACGGTCACGTCAACTAGAAAACCTTGTGCAGTACTGGAAACAAGAAAGATCTTCGTGAAACTTTTCTAGATGAGTCCACATGACTCATACAACATCCCCAAACACTCCTTTTCCACTACACATCAAATAATTGTGTCACACAACTTCAATCATTAACTCTAAGAACACTTTGTCATCTGGAACACATTGCAACATGTTGTCAATTGAAAAACTAAGTTGCGGACCACCAAGAAGCTTGAAATAGGAAAGATGCATGCAATGTACATCCAAGAACATGTCCACAAAATGGCAAGGTCAATCATTCATTTCTGAAGGAATGCAGATCATTCCAATAGGTCTTCAACACTACTCCATTCGGCCATAGCACATACCAATAATTTATCAATCATAACTTTCACCATGCAAGGAAAGATGGTCTGGAACTTTGGAAACAAAACCACTACTACCCTTTGAACATAGATCCAAAACTACATAGCCATATCTACAAATGCAGAGGAATGCAGAGCATTCCATTCACCTTTCATCATCACATTATACTATCAGATCTTGAACCAAAACTCAGTCACTTATATCTTTCACTGCGGAGGAGCAATCACTTTGAAACTTTGGATTTAGCACATTTACATCATACTAAACTTAACTCTTGAACCACAAGATCATATCTTCAAAACTAGAGGAATGCAGAGCATTCCATCACCATGCTAAAAACATATTTACAGAACCAACACTGTCTTCAAACTTCTTCCGTAGGCCAAGTCTTCTTTGCATCACCATATACAACTCATGATCCATATGATGGATCATACAACATGCTTGAAATCATCAAGAACACATCCTTAGTACATCAACAACCCAACTAATTTTATTAGAGTTTCTAATTCCCATATTGATCAGGCTTCAAACTCAACCTTGCTTTGATTAGGAATGTAACTTTAGGACCTCTGATGATGAGCTTTCTCTTCCTTAGGAACATGACATCCAACCATGAACTGTCTCTTACTTTCATGATAAGGTTGACATCAGTGTATGCTACTATGTTGACATCAATGACAACACATATGGCTAATAGGATAAGGATGGATGATCAGAGATGATGTTAGGTTAATTAATTAAATAATTATGAATTTATTTAATTAATTGGGTGTGTTAAGAGGTAAAAAGAGAGATGAAGGAATGTATGGATTCACTAGATCAAACCCTCCTTTCACTCTAACATTCAAGGATAAAGACTGAGTCAAGCCACTACAACATGGAAGAGGACTCAACTACAGATCTTTATGCTCTTGTTTGTCAAGGAAAGGTAAGATTCAACCAAGCTTTTATCAAACCCTAGGCCAAGTATGAAGGAAACCCTCGTTCTAAGATAATCATCTTCAAATGGATGATTGACAACAGAAATATGGAAACCAAAAGTACAGAGAGGATTAGTAAGATGTTGAAACTTGTCTCCTAAAAGTAGAGGTGTTGGAGGACAAATTTGGAAATCACCCAATTCTAGATGTTGGAACCTTCTAGAAGTCAGAATTAATAAAATATTGTAGATGATTCTTAAAACTCAGATCCAGAAGCTTGAGGTCCTGTAGACTAGGGCGGTAATCACCCAAGTCCAATTAGAGGGATATTTCAGCACTATTTCTGGATCCCAAAACTATAATGTTTTGCACTACATCCCTGTAGTTCCACTTTTCCTGAAACCTGTACCTGTAACCTACACACAAGATGACAAGAGAGGGGTTTGGGGGTTGTGGTGTTTAGGAGCTTGCCTTGGTCAAGCTCCGAGTTAGCATTCAAGCTTTTCCAACACCGTTGTTAATGAGAGGGTGTGCTATTGCATAGTAGAGGCCAAAGATAATCCAAATAATGAAATGATTCAAATTGCAATGATATCACCTTGGAGGTGAAGCCCTTGGGAGGATGAAAGTTCTTCAACTCACAAGGAGATGGATGATGAAGCCATATCTACAACAAACATGCAAATACTAACACAAAGCTGCAACAAATACATAATGAATGCCTTGAATGCTCTTTGCTCCAATATCATAAGTTTGTGTTATCCATCTAGGTGTAAAATGAAGTCATAAACTCACTTATATATGCTTTCCCACTCACATTTATAAATTTAAATCACAAGAACTGACAAGGAGAAACACTTTGAAAGGGCCCAAGCTGACATATCAAAAATTAGCCCTGGCCAATTAGGAGAGACTTGGGCAATTGGCGCCCAAGTCCATGGGCCTAAATTGGGTCAGGGATAAGTTAAAATAGGTCCCAAGGGTCCCAAAATGTCCTAGGTGCCAGGAAGTTACTTTTGGGATGATCAATTATAATGTAAAATTAAGTGTAAGGAAGCAAATAGGACCTAGGAGGTAAAAAGGCATGTGGCCACTTTTTACTCCATAAGAGGGTGAAAGGAGAAATTAGTGATATGGATGATGCGAAAAGAAGGTTGAAGGGTTAAGACATTTTTAGGTGTCTACACTACACTTTAATAACATGAATTCAAAAAATTTGGTTTCCAAGATAGAATTCTTCAAACTATTTGAGAATGTGCTTCTACTCCAAAATTTTATGTCCTTGTTAATGCATTTTATAGGGATTTTTTAATAGTAGCCAAGGGTTGAGACAAGGAGATCCTATCTCCCCTTATCTTTTTTTTTCGGTGGTGGAAGTTCTTGGAATAAATATCTCTAGCTTGATTGATGGACAAAATATTGCTGGTATTATATCTACCTCTTCTCTCCATCCTTCTTATCACTAGCAATTTGTTGATGGTCCACAATCCTGTTTTGTGCATCCTCAACTATAGAAGCTAAGATTTGGAAATAGCTCCTTAATCAATATGCTGAAATCTTGGGCCAATTTAACAACTATGAGAAAAAGTGTTCTTTATTTCTTTAATATAGAAGAATCCCATTAGCTAAAGATTGTTAGGATCCTTGGTTGTCCTAGAGCCAATCTTCCTGCTATTTATCTTGATCTCCCCCTCACCACTAAGAAAATCACCAATAATTTCTAGTATGGCATTGTTGAGAGAATCTAGAAAAAACTGGCAGGTTAGAAAGAAAAGCTAGTAAGTATCAACTTTTGAAGGCCTCATTACAAAATATTCTTGTTTCTTATCTATACCTTTTTAAACTCCCTCAAAATATGGCTGAAAGATTTGAGTAGATTCAAAAAAAAGTTTCTCTGGACTAGTATGGAGGAAAAGAAAAGGCTAGCTCTAGTTAACTAGGAGAAAGTTTGTAGGAGTAAAAGGAATGGTGGCCTGGGCATCAGAACCATTTAGTAGTTTAACAAATCCCTTCTAGCCAAAATTGGATGGAGTCCTTTAAGTGGAGAAAAGGATTTGTCTTCCATGATCAAATCTAAATATTTACAAAATAGAGATCTTATTTGCTTCCTTAATGAACCTAACCTCCCTATTGGTTCTATCATTTGGAACAACATGATTAAAACTAGAGGAGTCCTTAGAGAAGGTATAGGGTGGAGGGTGGGGAATGGTAGAAGAATTAATTTTTGGGAGGATACCTAGTTGAATAACACACTTCTTTCTACTGACCAACAATTCTCAAAATTAATGCAGCCTTTGTCTGGGATGTTAGGGTCTGCTCTTCAAGATTATGTTGTTCCTCAAGGTCACACTTTCAAATGGAAGAATTTTTAGGATCTTTTGGCTTATATGAATGGGGCCCAAGATATTATTTTTGTTTTCCAAAATTATCTTGATGGTTTTAACTTTTTCTTCCCTAGGAGAGAAGATGAAGTCATCCGAGCTCCTCATTCGTTTGGAATTACATTGTTGCTTCTGCTTATTCTATGATTTCTAGTATTCTCAATGAATATTTTAATTGGAGGATCCTTTGAAAACATAGACTTATTCCCAAGATAAATTTCTTTTGGTGGACAACTAATCACAATAGAATTCTTACCCAAGATAATATTATTAAACAGGGTTTCTATTTGCCTAATAGATGCCCTTTATGTTGTGCTAATGAAGAAATTGTTAACCATCTATTTTTCACTATGGCTTTGTCAGGGAAAATTGGGAGGTAATCTTCTCCAAGTTTGAGATAAAGTAGATTATGCCTGAAGGCATTAGTAATTTTGTGCATGGCTGGAATGTGAATACTGCTTTCAAACATCTTATTATAAGAGAGCTTTGAAACTGGAAGCCCCTCCTCATGTCACTTGGGGAGTTTGGAAGGAAATAAATAATAGGATATTTTGGGATACTTGCAAGGATTCTTTGACTATCTCTTTGATGGTGTGTCATTCTATTCAAGAAAATGTGAGTGTTACCACTATTGATAAGCCTAAAAAGCTACCCACTCCTCAAGAGATTAGAATAAGTAAAAATTCAGATATTACTAAGACCTTGAACAATATAGATACTCAAAAGGCCTTAGTCAAAAGGCATACCGGATGGAATTGCCCATGTCAAAGTTCGTTGAAGCTCAATTTCAATGGTTGTTCAAAGGGTAACCTAGGTAAAGTTTCTTCAGGAGGTATCATTTGTAATGACAAAGGCACCATGGTTGAAGGGTTTTCTAAGTGTATGGGTATTTAGACCAATAATGAAGCTGAGGTTGTGGCCCTTTAGTGGGGAATTAAACATGCTATTCATTATGGTATTCAAAATATTGAAATTGAAGGAAACTCTAAGGTCGTCCTAGATTTGGTCAAGAGCAGTGAAAATCCCCCTTGGAAATTGAGGGATTATATTGAAGAAATAAGGGATTCCCTTAAACATTTTAAAAACTATAGCATTAATCATATATATCGAGAGGGGAATAAAGAAACTGATAATTTGGCCAACCTACACATTAATGAGGAAAATTGGATGTTTTAGCATGATATCAAAGATCTTCTTATGTCTATGGGGGTTATTATTCATGATGAATCTTTTTGACAAGTGTTATCTTTGTTTGAGCATGACCACCTTTAAGAGGGTCTTTAGTTTGATCAGTATGGATATTGAAAATGAACTTTGTAACCTCAAGAAGATTCACCTTATGAATTATGTGAAGATTACTCACAAGATATTTGGTATACACTTGCTCGTTCATGCCAAGTCTCTCCTTTCCATATGGGGAGTAATCATTATTCATCCATTAGTGGCAAAAGTATCACTTCTATTATGACAATAGGCTAGCAATAATCAACGAGTCAGTTTATCCAACTTGGGGCACTTTCAAGAAGATACTAGATATAGAGAATTATGGGTGGGAAACATCTATAGGTTGAGCCTATTTCCTATGTTTAATTGTAAAAATATGTAGATATTTGGTGTATCCTTGAATAGGGTGGTATAAAACCTTATTTTTATGCCATGAAGGGCCATGATGCAAACATAATGTATCAATTTGTGAATTCTTGGCACATTAGAGAAGTATCCATAGGAGGTGTTAGGTTTACTATCATTGAGGAGATGATTGGGCAAGCTACTGGTCTTAGTTGTGATGGGAGGAAGGTCCCATAGTTGGGGAAATGTAAAGAGAAGAAATTTATATATTCCTTTCTATAGGAGGGTGAATCTATTGTTTGGCATCAGAATGGCTATGATAGGACTACTCTTCCTTTGCATTGGGCTTTAGTCAGCTTTCATCTTGTCAAGTACTTCATACTAGAAGGTAGGTTCTCCACTATCTATAGTTATCACTTTCCTTTACTTGATCATCTTAGGCATAGGAACATTGTTATCTTTCCTTTTTACTTGTTGTCTTCTCTTGAAAATGTATATTGAGGGTACCTCCCCCCTCTCCATTAAGGTTTGATATATGCCCTGTATCAGTATAATCTATCTCTAACCCCCTCAATTATCCCTAATGTCGGTACTCCTTCTGTGAAGACCCCTATTAACTATTCTAACACTAACTTGAGTGGGAAGGGTAAAAATAGTTGTGATCTTGTTTTTGAGGTTACCCCTATTACTGATCCTAAAGATCTTAAGGAGGGTAAGAAGAATGATGTCATTTTTGTTGCAAGTATGAGGTTAACCAGTGTTGTCATTGATGTCAACATACTCATAGTGCATTGGTAAGAAGGATTGGATGAGCTGTGTGCTGAGGATATTGAGAAAATTAGTCTCAGTCAGGAATAGTAAAGAACAGTGATAAGAAGAAGGCAAATGTACTCAATAGGATGAGGATCAGAGGATGCGGATTAAAGGGTTTGTATATATGAGTCTTGAGATGATCTAGTTAAGATTTCAAAGGTCCGCATGAAGATATGAAAAAGTTGTGATCGGTCAAGTAGAACCTGTTCTGGGAGTTGTTTCGAAGTGACAGAGTGTTACAAAAAGGTCCGGTGAGATCCAAAGGAGCATTGTCAGACTCTGCGGATTGGAAGGAGTGTTTGGGATGTCCTTGTGATGTGTCATCTTAGTTTGTACAAAGTTTGGAGGTCTGGAAGAACCTTTTTCAGTTTGACAGTCGCAACAGACTGTGTTCCTAAAGTTTTGGATGAAGAGGAGAAGAGATTCCTATGAGTAGAGGAAGTGTGGATGTACCTAGTCATTCAGGCAAGCTTGTGAAGGTTCTTGGATTATGTTGAGGTTGTGTTGTCAGTCTGCATTAGTGTTAAAGCCTGGAATTGAAGATATTCTTCCGGATGAAGATATTCTTATTCAGACTAGCCGACCGGATGAGTTATTCATCTTGCGAATGCTCTTATGAATGATTGCTGACTTAGATGATTGTTCCTAAGTCTATGTCTTGTATAAATAAAGGTTTGTGAGTTCATTTCAAAGTGTGCAATGGAGCGGATGAGTGTGGAATAGCAAAAGAGAGAAAGGCAGAGCAGAAGTATCTCGGGCTTAAATGGAATTGATCCAGGCATGGTAAAGATGTCAATCTCCAGTTCAAGTTTGTGATTCTTATCACTTTGTAGACAGTGTGTCTCTTGTAGGCAGTGTACCTCTTGTGAGCAGTGTGCTCGGGCAGTGAGCCCTAATTGGCATGTGCCATTCATTTTTCTTATTCTTCTAATAGAGAATAATCCTTGGGTTAATCACCCCGTGGTTTTTCCCTTAACCAGGTTTTCCACGTCAAAATCTTGGTGTCCAATGTGTTGATGTTTATCTGCTCCTGTGTTTATGCATTATGCTTTCATGAATGATTAACTGATATGCTATTAACTAACAAAGAAGAATCAAGTGTTTGAAGTAGAAGCAAGTTTTTGTACAACTGATTCACCCCCCTCTCAGTTGTGTGCCCTAGATCTAACAATTGGTATCAGAGCCAATTTCCTCTAAAAGGAGCTTAACCACTTGAGGAGATCCAGGATGTTGTCATACAAGAAGGATAGTCCAAAGTTCGATGGAACCAACTTCACTCTCTGGAAAGGTCGCATGAAATGTCACTTGGAGTGTATGGGAAAAGCATACTTGGCCATGGTCTCAAAACCATATGTACCTCCACAAGGTGTTCCGACAACTCTGAATGAAATCACAGATGCTGAAAACAATTTACGGACCAAAGAAGCTCTTCTAAGTGCATTGAATGATTCAGAGCTCTCAAATGTCATTGACCTACCAACTGCATATGAAATCTGGGTTAAACTGGAACTTCTGCATGAAGGAGATGAGTTTGTTAAGAGTGCAAGGTTGCAAAGTCTGAAAGGGAAATTTGAAAGATTGAAGATGAGAGATGATGAAAATATCACTACTTTTATGCCAAGAGTGAATGAGCTAGTGTGTGGAATCAGGAATGCTAGTGGAGTTTTAGATGAAAATGAAAGTGTTTGCAAGATTCTCATATCCCTTCTTGCTGCCTACAAGATCAAGGTTGCTGCCATTGATGAATTCAGAGCCCATGCAACTATCACAAGAGAGCAATTGGCTGGCAAACTGGCTGCATTTGAAATGACAGAGTTTGGAGGTGATCCCCCCAAGACTGAATCTACATTCAAAGCTAGTGCCTATGTGAAAGGAAAACAAAGATTTGATCCGGGAGAAAACTCTTCAAGGAAGCTGTCATGGTATGATCAAGCAAGGAAAGACATGGAAGAGGAAGAAGTAGAAACAACTCATCTTGAAGCCCTCATTGCAAAGATATTGCCAAGAGGATCTGGTAAGTATGAAGGAAAGTTACCTTTTAAGTGCTTCAACTGCAATAAGATTGGTCATTTTGCTTCAAGATGTCTAGAAAGATCTGCAAGGTCAAACTCCAATAGACAAAGGTTCCAAAAGAATTGTTATTATGTTCATGAAGAAGCTGATAATGAAGGAGTAACAGATGATGAATCAGAGATAGGAGACAAATCCAGAAATGAATGGGTGTTTATTGCCATCAAGGAAGAAGAACCAATATCCTCTGAATCTGTCAATCATAAGGTTGTAGAAAGAGCTTTGGCTACCCAAGTTGAAGAAAAGGATGATTGGGTTATTGACAGTGGATGCTCTCACCACATGACAGGTGACAAGAATAAGTTCTTAGATTTAGAAAGGTATGAAGGAGGAATGGTAAAGTTTGGTGACAATTCTGCAGGTAGAATCAGAGGTAGGGGAACTATTTCTTTTGATGGAAAGAGCAAAACTAGTAATGTACTGTATGTTGAAGGATTGAAGCACAATCTTCTCAGTGTTGGACAGTTAGTAGACAAAGGTTATGATCTCTGGTTCAAAAATGGAAGATGCAGGATCTTTGAAAGCTTCGGAACTAAGATTGCATCTAGTACTCAAACAAAAGGTAATATCTTCCATCTGGTTGGTTCAAATAAAAGTTGTCTGTTTGTTCAAGTTGATCAGAGTTGGCTATGGCATAGAAGGATGTGTCACGTAAATTTTGATAACATCATCAAGATAAGCAATATTCAGGCTGTAAGAGATCTTCCAAAATTGGTGAAACCTACAAATAGTTTGTGCAAAGAATGCTAGCTAGGTAAACAGAGCAAAGTCTCTTTCAAAGTAAAGATCAGTCCTCTATCAGATTATTGGAATTAGTTCATACTGATCTATGTGGTCCGACAAGAATCAAGAGTATGCAAGGTGATAGATATTTCATGCTACTGATTGATGATCATTCCCAGATGATGTGGGTTACCTTTCTGAAAGAGAAATCAGAAGCCTTTGAGAAGTTCAAAATCTTCAAGGCTATGGTAGAGAATCAAACTAGATTAAAACTGAAGTGTCTAAGGTCTGATAGAGGTGGTGAATTCACATCTGGTGAATTCATAGACTTTTGTGAGAAGCATGGCATAAAGAGACAGTTGTCTGCTCCTAGGACTCCACAGCAAAATGGAGTAGTTGAGAGAAAGAACTGGACCATCCAGGAAGTTTCCAGGACAATTATGATGGAAGCAAATGTTCCTCAGATGTTTTGGATAGAAGCTGTCAGCACTGCAGTCCACACTCTTAACCGAGTTCAAATCAGAAACAATACTGGTAAGACTCCTTATGAACTTTGGTTTGGTATAACTCCTACTGTGAGATATTTTAGAGTATTTGGTAGCAAGTGTTACATCAAAAGAGATGAAGATCTAGGAAAGTTTGATGCTAGAAGTGATGAAGGAATTTTCTTGGGTTACTCCACTCAAAGCAAAGCATACCGGTGTTACAATAAGAGACTAAAAAAGATGATAGAAAGTATAAATGTGAAGGTTGATGAAGGAATTGAGAAGCCCTCAAGGTTTTATGAATATGATGAAGATGATCAGGATGGTGCTCTGATTCAAGGAACTCAATCCCTTCCTGAAAGTCAGATTCAGATTGATCCGGTAAATCAGGAAGAAGAGGTTTGTCTGAATGAACCTGATCAAGAAATAGCAATGCAAGAGACTCCCAAAGTTCGAAGGTATGTAACTTTAAATCACTCTGAAGATCAGATCATAGGTGACAAAAGCAAAGGAATACAAACAAGGAGGAGAATTGCTCAAAACTCAAATGAATACTGTCTGATTTCAAAGATTAAACCTAAGACAATAAATGAAGCTTGCAATGATGAAAACTGGACCAAAGCAATGGAGGAAGAGTTGATGCAAATTGAGAAAAATCACACTTGGGATCTTGTTCCCAGACCTAGAAACAAGAATGTGATTGGAACCAAATGGGTCTTCCGAAACAAACTAAATGAGGTTGGTGAAGTAATCAGAAACAAAGCCAGATTGGTCTGCAATGGCTACTCTCAAATAGAAGGAATTGATTTTGAAGAAACATTTGCTCCGGTAGCAAGAATTGAAGTAGTCAGATTGTTTCTTGCATATGCTGCCTTCAAAGACTTCAAGGTATATCAGATGGATGTCAAGTCTACCTTCCTAAATGGTGATTTGGAAGAAGAAGTATACATTGAACAACTGGATGGATTTCAATTGTCTGATCATGATGATATGGTCTGCAAGTTGAAGAAAGCACTGTATGGATTGAAGCAAGCCCCAAGAGCATGGTATGAAAGGTTGGATAAGCATCTTGTGCAGATTGGTTTCAACAAAGGTACTGCTGACAGTAATCTATATTTCCAAATAGATAATGAAAACATCTTGATTATTGAAGTATTTGTTGATGATATCATTTTTGGAGGAAGAGATAGTTTGTGTAAAACCTTTGCAAATCAAATGAAAAGTGAGTTTGAAATGTCAATGCTTGGTGAAATGAATTTCTTCTTGGGTCTGCAAATTACTCAGACAAAGAAAGGTATCTTTATCTCTTAGACCAAATATGTGAAAGAATTGTTGAGGAAATTTGGAATGGAAGATTCAAAGCCAATGAACACTCCTATGGCAACTAGATGTAAGTTGAGCAAAGATGATGACTCTCCTAAGACAGATCAGACCAAGTACAGATCAATGATTGGAGGATTATTGTATCTCACTCAGACTAGACCAGATATAATGCAGGTTGTTGGTCTTGTGGCAAGATTTCAGGCTGACCCTAGAGAATCTCATGTTATGGCAATCAAGAGGATTTTTAGATATCTAAAGGGGATAGTTGAGTATGGCCTATGGTATCCTAGAGATCAAGATTTCTCTCTTCATGCATATACAGATGCAGATTGGGCAGGAGATGTGGATGACCGGAAGAGCACCAGTGGTGGAGCATTCTTCTTGGGAAAGAGATTGGTTTCTTGGCTAAGCAAGAAACAAGAGGCAATATCTTTGTCTACAACTGAAGCAGAATATATTGTAATAGTAGGTAGTTGCACTCAAATCTTATGGATGAAGCAGATGTTAAGAGACACGAAAGTAGAATACAAGGAGCCTATCACAATTTTCTGTGATAATTCAAGTGCAATGAATATTTCCAAGAATCCGGTATTACATTCTAAGACCAAGCATATATCTATCAAATTTCACTTTTTGAGAGAACAAGTGAACAAGGGTGAAGTCAGATTGGAGTATGTGCCCTCCAAGGATCAGCTTGCAGATATTTTTACTAAACCTCTTCCCAAAGACTCTTTTGAGTATCTCTGCGAAAAGTTAGGGGTCATGGCCCCTCCGGTGATGAACTAGGATGCACTGATGTGCATCAGTTTGGTGGATATCACAGTCATATCTTGTGATTTGGATTGATGATGGGGAGCTGCTACTAAGGGGGAGCAGCTGGTATGATTCTGATGTGTTACAAGTGCAAGTATGAGCCCTTTTCCATTGATGTCAAAGGGGGAGAGAAGACATGTGAAAAACAAGTGGTTGATGATCAAAGGGGGAGCAGTAAAGGAAGAGAAGACATGTGAAGAGTTGTTGATAGGGGGAGCTATGACAGAAAAGAGAAGTTCTTGTCTTGATGGTTTGTCACATCATATGTTGCCATCAACGACAAAGGGGGAGATTGTTACAAGTATGAGGTTAACCAGTGTTGTCATTGATGTCAACATACTCATAGTGCATTGGTAAGAAGGATTGGATGAGCTATGTGCTGAGGATATTGAGAAAATTAGTCTCAGTCAGGAACAGTAAAGAACAGTGATAAGAAGAAGGCAAATGTACTCAATAGGATGAGGATCAGAGGATGCGGATTAAAGGATTTGTAGATATGAGTCTTGAGATGATCTAGTTAAGATTTCAGAGGTCTGCATGAAGATATGAAAAAGTTGTGATCGGTCAAGTAGAACCGGTTCTGGGAGCTATTCCGGAGTGACAGAGTGTTACAAAAAGGTCCGGTGAGATCTGGAGGAGCATTGTCAGACTCTGTGGATTGGAAGGAGTGTTTGGGATGTCCTTGTGATGTGTCATCTCGGTTTGTACAAAGTTTGGAGGTCCAGAAGAACCTTTTTCAGTTTGACAGTCGCGACAGACTGTGTTCCTGAAGTTTCGGATGAAGAGGAGAAGAGATTCCTATGAGTAGAGGAAGTGCGGATGTACCTAGTCATTCAGGCAAGCTTGTGAAGGTTCTTGGATTATGTTGAGGTTGTGTTGTCGGTCCACATTAGTGTTAAAGCCTAGAATTGAAGATATTCTTCCGGATGAAGATATTCTTATTCAGACTGGCTGACCGGATGAGTTATTCATCTTGCGAATGCTCTTATGAATGATTGCTGACTTAGATGATTGTTCCTAAGTTGATGCCTTGTATAAATAAAGGTTTGTGAGTTCATTTCAAAGTGTGCAATGGAGCGGATGAGTGTGGAATAGTGAAAGAGAGAAAGGCAGAGCAGAAGTATCTCGGGCTTAAATGGAACTGATCCAGGCATGGTAAAGATGTCAATCTCCAGTTCAAGTTTGTGATTCTTATCACTTTGTAGACAGTGTGTCTCTTGTAGGCAGTGTGCCTCTTGTGAGTAGTGTGCTCAGGTAGTGAGCCCTAATTGGCATGTGCCATTCATTTTTCTTATTCTTCTAATAGAGAATAATCCTTGGGTTAATCACCCCGTGGTTTTTCCCTTAACCAGGTTTTCCATGTCAAAATCTTGGTGTCCAATGTGTTGATGTTTATCTGCTCCTGTGTTTATGCATTATGCTTTCATGAATGATTAACTGATATGCTATTAACTAGCAAAGAAGAATCAAGTGTTTGAAGTAGAAGCAAGTTTTTGTACAACTGATTCACCCCCCCTCTCAGTTGTGTGCCCTAGATCTAACAGTTTTTACTAACCCCCATTCTATTAGGAATAAGGGCAAGAAAAAACTTTCCTTTGCTAATAATGTGCCTACTACTAATACTACATATTTTGTGGAGGAAGACTCTTAGCTTCCTACCCTTGTTTCTACTACTAAATGTCCTTAGAGAAAAAAGAATAATGCCTCTTCTACTGAGTAGATTTTACTTTCCCTCAAGAAGGATGCAGTTAAGATGGGCTCTTCTTCTAAAAACCCTAGAAAGAATATAAAAATAAAGTCTACTAAAGCTAGTATGGACTTAGATATAGATTTTGAGCCATTTAAACCTAAATAGATAGATAATCTTGATGAGGTCTATGCTCACACTATCAGTGGTGGTTAGAGATCTACTGGGCTTACTAAGGTTTTTGTTGTTGACAGTGGGAGTAGAGATCAAGGAAAAAAGAATGAAGGTAAGGTTTCCAAGATAGTTGTACAAGAAATAATTTTAGATTCTCTTAGTTAGGAGAGAGAGAGAGAGAGAGTTGTGGATGAAGGTGACTTTCAGAAAGAGGATGATTTGATTTCTCTTAAAGTTAGTGAAGCTTTGGTATGGAGGGTGAAGATCCTGATAATGACCAAATGGAAGATGACAGTATGGAAACCAATGAGAATGAGGATATTGCTAAAAATTTTGCTACCCTAGACAATCTTCTTGTCAAAGTGAACAAGCTTGAAAAATTGTAGGGAAGAGATAGAGCTTGTGACAGTTGTGCTGAGAATTGGGATAACATGTATCATACTATGAAGATGTATTAAAACAGATTGGTTAAGGTTGATAAATCAATGAATTCTCTAGTGAAAATTACAGTTGATATGAGGTAAAAGGAAGTCTCTAGTGTTCTCACCCTTCAAGCTAACCTTAACAAGAGGGAACATATTTAGGAGGAGGAAATTGAGGCATCAAAGAAAAATATGGAAAGAAGTGAGGATCAGAGGACTTTGGGTGCAACCAACTGGGAAGATACTATGAAGACTCTGAGCATAGACTGGGACTCTTTGGACTGTAAGCATAAGATTTGGTTTTCTATTGTTTGGTCTATCTTTGTGCTACTCATGTGTTGCTGGTTAGCTATCTTTTTGTTGTTCCTAGTCTATTTGGTGCCAAGCCTGGGTGTCTAGCTAGCCAATGCTTTCTGGTTGTGTTTATGTTTAGTTTCTCTCTTATTATGTTGTACTGTCTTGCTATGTGAGGGATTGGGACCCTTTTCCCAAATTATATAACCAAAAACATGAATTCAAAGAGATTTTAGATTAAACTAAATTAATTTAAATCTTGAGAATTGAATGTATAGGTGTACTCATTGTTATGATTTTTTATAGTTTATGAAATATACCATTAATCCTAAGTTACTCCTAGAATCCATTATGGTCTTCAAAATTTGTGTGACTACCTATGGATAGAATTTCAATCTTTGGTTAGAATTTTATTGCCCAACAAATTCAACAATTAATTTAGGTTGTGAGAATCTCTAAAGAATTATTCCCTAGTCCTTGATGAAATTAATTGAAATGCAAAGGACTAGATAAAGTTAGACTTATTTTGAAATTTATGTAAGTATTTATTTCTAACATATCTATTTTGCATCTAGGCATAAAAATAGTAGATCCCTTAAGTCTTAGGAAAGGAAGTTTTTATGTGAGTTATAATATCAAACTTCTTCTTGTTTAACTATAAGAAGGCTTGACATTTGCCCTACTACTATTTAAGATCATCTATTATGTTTTTATTTAGTTGTTTGATTGGCATTTCTTCAATGGTGGAATTAATTATATATTATGCCCTAATTTATTTATATTTTAAAAGGAATATAGTGGAACTAGGGGATGGTTATTTTGTAAGTAGGATGAGGTTTAATGGTATGTTATTGATATGTATTAGATCAAAAACTATTTGATATTAGATCAAAAACTATTTGATACACTCAAGGATGATAAATAGATTCAAGAGCTTTATTATTATTTATGAGATGGAAAAACACTTTACTATGATAAGGGTTTTTTTGTGTCACAAAATTAACTTGTTGAGAATTTAATACCAAAAATAGCAATCGACATTCTAAATATAAAATATGTATTTGATGAGTAACACATTCTTCTAAATGAAATACTCAATGTGATGAAAATAGCTCTTGCCTTATTTTAAGAAGATAATGAATTTACAACCTAGGAAAACTTTTAATAATCCTCATAACCTTTTCTAGTGTCAGCTTTCTTTTTCAAGAATTTACTAAATCACTAGCTTTGAATTAGACATATCTATAGATAGAGTAGCAATTGAAATTATCAATTGTTCATCTCCTGATTAATAGGAGACCTATGGCTTGATTGATAAATAGAACCTTTCCATTGAAAAATAAGATATAACTAAACTAGTCAATCAAACTTATCTTATCTAAGGATGATTGTTAAACAATGTTATTTAGTTACGAATTCCTTAATTACAAAATTAGAACTCTAGGTTTGACATTATTGAATCCACTCGTATACATATGAAAATGATCATAAGGAAACTGTTGAAATACATAGGACAACTGAGAGGGGAGGGTGAATCAGTTGTCACAAAAACTTAACTTCATATGAATATCAAACCATCAACAACTTAAATACTAATAATCAGATTTAACCATAAAAGCATGAAACCAAAGACTTAATTCACAATCACACATTCAACATAGTAGACACCAGATTTTTACGTGGAAAACCATGATGGGTGTTAGCCCACAGAGATATATAATTTATATCGATACTGAAAAATAGAGGCTCACTAACCAAATGCTCACTGCAAAGATCAGCTCACTGCCAAGAATTAGCTCATTGCCAAAGGGTGGCTCAACTGATTTGATAGCATCTACTCTATGCCTAAGTTCAGTTCCATTAAAGCGCAATATTCTAACTCTGCTCTGCTCTTCTTACTCTTCACACTTATCTACTCATTTTTCCACACACACACACCTCTTTTCATAATTACATTACAAGTCTTTATACAATTCATCAACCTTGGAATGTACATCAAGGTCAACAATACATTCATCAATCATTGGAACAATCTCCAAGGTTAGCATTACAAAAACATACATAGAAATAGGTCAGGACCTAATACACAAATTTGCTAAGGGAAAGATGTAAAGATGTATGTTGATCATGCGACACCTTAGCTAGGACTCAAACACAATCCTTCACGCCATGACATGCTTCCACAATCTTCAAACCATTTCCACAAATAATGAAATCAACCAGGTCGACCAAGACTGGTGAGAACACTATGTCTTCTAAGAACATTCTTCATCCACAATCCAACTTTCTCTTTGTGGACCAATCCAAGGGTAGGAACATGATCAGGAGACATCCACAAGCACATTGAAATCATCAAGAAACAACTGCACAACTTCTAACCACTCTGTCAAGAAGATTCTTCAAACTAGAGCACATGAACAATACAGTCAACTACTGTCATAAGGAAAAGATTGCTTGTGGACCACAAAATCAAGAACCATTGAAGTTGAAGGCACTTAACATCATCTTAGACTTAACTCTAGAACTGCAGACAGAAATACTTCAATGCAGAGCAATGCAGAACATAACACTTTCTTCCTGTCACCACCAAACATACAGGAAAAGTAGTTTTCACTCTGGTGAACATAACTCACTCAAATCTTCATACCAAAGACTCAAACTTGGAATATAACATATTCATATAGACTTCTAAATAACCTCCAATTTGCAGACAAAGATATTCATTATACAGGAAATGTAGAGCATTCTTCTAGACTGTTCTTCTGTATGTAATTCACTATTTCCACTGCAACTCATTGTTTCTACCGGAGGAGCTAATTTTCCCAATATCCTCAACATCAAAATCAATTACATAGGTAAGTACAAAGGATCTAACTCATTACAAGCAAGTAACAAGATAAGGGCACAATTGACATCAATGACAACATAGATATGTTGAAATTAATGACAACACTGGTTAGGCACATACTTGCAACAATCTCCCCCTTTGTCATTGATGGAAACATATGATGTGAAAAAATGAAAAGACCATCAAGACAAGATTCTCCCCCTTTCTCTTTACACATCTGTATTCTTTCTTCCCTTGGGTTTTTCACATGATTTTTCTCCCCCTTTAACATCAATGGCAAAGGGCATGTACTTGCATTCTGCTACTCTAATCCAACTGAGCTGTTACCAACACATCTAGCTACTCCCACTGAGAAGTATCTCTCAAAACATCAATCCAGATCAAAGAATGAGATTTTGAACACCACTAGATTGATGCATTCTCATGCATCTTAGTTTAGGGCAAGAGGGGTAATGACCCCTAACTTTTCTCGAAGATACTCAAAAGTATCCTTAGGCAGAGGCTTAGTGAAGATATCTGCAATATGATCCTTTGTGGACACATATTCCAAATTTACTTCATTCTCTTTCACCTTTTCTCTCAGAAAGTGATACCTTATAGATATATGCTTTGTTCTTGAGTGCATCACTAGATTCTTTGAAATATTTATGGTACTTGTATTGTCATAGAAAATTGCAACTAAATCTTCATATACAACTCTTATGTCCCTCAAAGTCTGCTTCATCCATAATACTTGAGTACAACAACATGTTGCTACAATATATTTTGCTTCTACTATTGATAAAGAGATTGAGTGTTGTTTCTTTCTCAGCCATGAAACCAATCTATTACCCAAAAAGGAAGCACCTCCACTTGTACTCTTCCTGTCATCAACATCTCTGACCCAAACAACATCTGTATAAGCACTAAGAGTGAAATCATTATCCTTTGGATACCATAATCCATGATCTAGAGTGCCTTTTAAATACATCAAGATTCTCTTTACTTCCATCACATGTGATTCTCTTGGATCAGCTTGAAATCTTTCAACAAGACAAACTACATGCATATTATCAGGTCTGGTTTGAGTTGGATAAAGCAATTCTCCAATCATGGATCTATACTTTTTTCTGATTAGTCTTAGGTGATTCATCAATTTTGCTCAACTTGCAGCCAATCACCATGGGAGTACATACTGGTTTAGAGTCTTCCATCCCAAACTTCTTCAATAACACTTTCGCATACTTAGACTAAGATATGAAGATTCCTTTAGTTGATTGATTCATTTGCAAACCCAGAAAGAAATTCATCTCACCAAACATAGACATCTCAAACTCTTTCTACATTTCACCAGTAAATTTCATACACATACTTTCATTACCTCCAAAGATGATATCATCAAAAAAGACTTCAACAATCAAAATTTGATCACCATTAATCTTGAAATAGAGATTACTATCAGTAGTACCTTTATTGAACCCTAACTATAATAAGTACTTATCCAACCTTGCATACCAGGCTCTAGGAGCTTGCTTGAGTCCATAGAATGCTTTCGTCAACATGCATACCATATCACCTTGATTTGATAGTTGAAATACTTCCAGTTTCTCAATGTAGACTTCCTCTTCCAACTCACCATTCAGAAATGCAGACTTCACATCCATCTAATACACTTTAAAATCTTTGTGAGCTGCAAATGCCAGAAACATTTTGATTCCTTCAATCTGAGCTACTAGAGAAAAAGTCTCTTCAAAATCTATCCCTTCAATTTGAGAATATCCTTTACACGCAAGCCTTGCTTTATTCCTTACAACTTCTCCATTTTCATTCAACTTATTCTCAAAAACCCATTTCGTTCCAATAATATTTTTGTTAGCAGGTCTGGGAACTAATTCCCAAGTTTCATTCTTTTCTATCTGCATTAGTTCTTCCTCCATTGCCTTTACCTAATTTTCATCATTGCAGGCTTCATTCACAGTTTTTGGTTCAACTGTAGAGAGAAAATAGTAATTCACTTGTTCTTCTGTAGCTCTTTTCCTTGTTGGTACTCCTTTGTCTTTGTCTCCAATAATTTGATCTACAAAGTGATTGATTCTTACATACCTGGGGGTCTTAGCAGCAATTTCTGGAGCCTTTTCTTCTTCATCTTGATTGTCTTCTTGTTCAAATTTTTCCTCATAAGTTATAAAGGCAGGTTCATCTGATTCATAGCCACTCTGATCTGATTTTCTTCTTTTGCCTTCATCCACCTTCACATTTGCACTCTCAACAATCTTTTTTAGCCTTTTGTTGTAGCACCAGTAGGCCTTACCCTTAGTAGAGTATCCAAGGAAGATTCCTTCATCACATCTTGCATCAAATTTCCCTAGATCTTCATCTCTTCTGATATAGCATTTGTTTCCAAAGACTTTGAAATATCTTACTATTGGAGTTCTTCCATACCACAATTCATAGGGAGTCTTAGTACCATTTCCTTTCACTTGAACTTTGTTTTGAATGTAGACAGTAGTGTGTATAGCTTCCTTCCAAAAAACTTCTGGCAGACCTCGTTTCTTCATCATTGTCCTAGCAGCTTCTTGAATTGTCCCATTCTTTCTTTCCACAACTCCATTCTGCTGAGGAGTCCTAGATGTAGACAACTGCCTCTTTATCCCTTGCTCTTCACAGAAGGTGTTGAATTCATTTGAAGTGAACTCACTTCCTCTATCAGACCTCAAGCATTTGATTTTCAGCTCTATTTCATTTTCAACCATTTCCTTAAAGGATTTGAACTTCTCTAGGGATTCTAATTTGTCTCTCAGAAAAGTAACCCAAGTCATTCTAAAATAATCATCAATAAGCAACATGAAGTACCTATCACCTTGTATACTTCTTATCCTTGTAGGACCACATAAATATGTATGAACTAGATCTAGCAAACCAGCAAAAAATGCTTCTTTTCTCTTGAAACTTGTTCTTGTCTTCTTCGCCAATTGACATTCCTTACAAATTGTATTGGTGGGTTTCACAAGTTTTGGTAAATCTCTCATAGTCTGACCTGAACTTATCTTTACCAGATTATCAAAGTTTATATGACACATCCTTCTATTCCACAACCAACTCTCATCTACTTAGGCTAATAGACAGTAATCATTAGCTCCTCTTAATTGATAGATGTTACCTCTGGTCTTCTTACTAGTAGCAATCACAAATTCAGAGCTTTCCATGATCTTTCACCCATTGTCTTTGAATCTTATATCATAGCCTTTGTCACACATCTGACCAACACTCAAAAGATTATGATTCAAACCCTTCACATATAGGACATCATTAGTATTATGCTTTCTATCAAATGAAATAGATCCTTTTCCACAAATCTTACCAGCTGCATTGTCTCCAAACCTAACTAGTCCTCCATCATATTTTTTAAAACTTACAAACTTACTTTTGTCACTAGTCATGTGATGTGAGCATCCACTATCAATAATAAATTCATCCTTATCTTTCTCAACCTGAACAACCAAAGAACTTTCTTCCACTGGTTTTTCTTCCTTCACATAGCTAGTAGGATTAGTAGACATAGGTTCTTCTTTAATAGCAATAAACAAGCATTCATTTGCACTAGTACTAGCATCATCATATTTATAATCAATCACACCTTCATCATCAAAATCTCTAACATAGTAGCATTTCTTTGGAGCTCTAAGCTTGTTCTCAAATCTTTTTCTATTCCATTCAATTCTTTCAGGACATCTGGAAGCATAATAACCTACTTTACCACATGAAAAACATTTGAAAGGTAGTTTTCCTTTGAACTTACCGAAACCTCTTAGCAATATGTCAACAAAGTTAGCTTCAATTTCATCAAAGTTAGCATCAGGTTCCACCTTATATTTCTCAGCTCTGGAGATCTTTTTTGAAGTACTAGCTTTAAAGGTTGTCTCAACTTTCGACAAGGCATCACCAAATTCTCTCATCTCAAAGGCAATAAGCTTACCAAGAAATTGATCTCTGTTGATAGTTTTTATAGTCATTACTTCTTGAATTGCAGCTACCTTGTGACTGTAGGAATTTGGTAGTGATCTAAGAATTTTCATCACAACTTCCTTATCACCAATAGTTCATCCCATACCTTTTATTCCATTGACAAGTTCATCAACCTTTTGCATGAAGGTTGTAATGTTTTCATCTTCATTCACCTTTAAACTCTCATATTTTGCTTTAAGACCAAATCCATATCTTTTATCAATTCAGTTTCAGACAAAGCACTTAATAGGGCATCTCTAGATTTTATATTCAATTCATATTCTTTGATTTCATCTTCAATTGATAAACCATTTTGTGGCATGGTATATTTTGATTATGTAGCTTTCCACACTTTATAACCTAGAAAAGATGGATTTTCATTCATACTTTCCAAAGAGCATAATTTGTCCCATCAAACTGTGGAGCTTCCTTTTTAAAAGACATCCTGGATCTTCCTTAAGCTATTAGGCTTTCTTCCAAGGAACTTGGCTCTGCTACCAATTGTTGAAATACACAGGACAACTAAGAGGGGGGGTGAATCAGCTATCACAAAAACTTAACTTCATATGAATATCAAACCATCAACAACTTAAATACTGGTAATTAGATTTAACCATAAAAGCATGAAACCAAAGACTTAATTCACAATCACACATTCAACATAGTAGACACCAAATTTTTACATGGAAAACCCTAAAAGCAAAAAACTGTGGTGCGTGTTAGCCCACATAGATATATAAGTTATATCAATACCAAAAAATAGAGGCTCACTGCCTACAGGGCTCACTATCCAAAATGCTCACTGCAAAGATTAGCTCACTACCAAGAATCAGTTCACTGCCAAAGGGTGGCTCACTGCCAGGAATTGTTGAACTGATTTGACAACATCTACTCTATGCCTAAGTTCAGTTCCATTAAAGCGCAATGTTCTTCCTCTCCTCTACTCTTATTACTCTTCGCACTTATATACTCATTTTTCCACACACACACCTCTTTTTCATAATTACATTACAAGTCTTTATACAAGTCATCAACTTTGGAATGTACATCAAGGTCAGCAATACATTCATCAACCGTTGGAACAATCTCTAAGGTCTGCATTACAAAAACTTACATAGAAATAGATCAGGACCTAATACACAAATTTGCTAAGGGAAAGATGTAAAGATGTATGCTGATCACGCCATGCCTTAGCTGGGACTCAAACATAATCCTTCACACCAAGACATGCTTCCACAATCTTCAAACCATTTCCACAAATAATGAAATCAACCAGGTCGACCAAGACTGGTGAGAACACTATGTCTTCTAAGAACATTCTTCATCCACTATCCAACTTTCTCTTTACAGACCAATCCAAGGGTAGGAACACGATCAGGAGACATCCACAAGCACATTGAAATCATCAAGAAACAACTGCACAACTTCTAACCACTCTGTCAAGAAGATTCTTCAAACTGGAGCACATGAACAACACATTCAACTACTGTCATAAGGAAAAGATCGCTTGTAGACCACCAAATCACAAACCATTAAAGTTGAAGGCACTTAACATCATCTTAGACTTAACTCTAGAACTGCAAACATAAATACTTCAATGCGGAGGAATGCAGAGCATAACACTTTCTCCCTATCACCACCAAACATACAGGAAAAGTAGTTTTCACTCTAGTGAACATAACTCACTCAATTCTTCATACCGAAGGCTCAAACTTGGAATATAACATCTTCAAATAGACTTCTAAATAATTTCCAATCCGTAGACAAAGATATTCATTATACAAGAAATGTGGAGCATTCTTCTAGACTATTCTTTTGTATGCAATACATTGTTTCCACTGCAACTCATTGTTTCTACCGAAGGAGCTAATTTTCTCAATATCCTCAGCATCATAATCAATTACATAGGTAATAACAAAGCATCTAACTCATTACAAGGAAGTAACAAGATAAGGGCACAGTTGACATCAATGACAACACAGATATGTTGACATCAATGACAACACCGGTTAGGCACATGCTTGCAACAAAAACAAGATAAACTAAGTTAACCTATTTCATTCATAACCAAATGCAACCTCATGATAGAGCTAAAGAAATGCATAAACAAATTAAGTTAAAAGACTAAAAACATATGCAAGCCTTGATCTTTGGATGTGCTCCTTGATGTTGGATGTATGTGATTGCTCCTCAAAATGATAGCATAACCTTGCATAACATGGAGACTTGTAAATGGCTTGGTTGAGGTTAAATTTATAGATTTCTGGATGGAGGATTGGATGGATAGGAATGATTTGGAAGATCAATGGTTGAGGTTGGTTGAGAGGATTGGATTGATGAGAAGCCACCAAGTCGCATGATTTTATTGGAGGATAAAGATGGTTCTTGGATCAAGGAGAGGTCAAGGGTGGAGGATGGTCTTGGAAGAAGTGGATGGAGAGGATCAAAGGAGGACAAAGGGACATTTTGTACAAAGGACTTTCCCATCCCTTTGTAAGAGACCCATGTGGTCTTGTACAAAATCCATGTCTTTGTAGATGTTTGAAGATGTGAGAGGTTTGTATGGGTTTAAGCATGGTTAGGAATGTGCAAGCATGTGATTAAGTTGATTAAGTGGGTTAGTTAACTTAATCAAAAGTGCACAAAATGGGGAATTAAATAAATAGAAGTATTTATTTAAATTTTTTATGAGGAATGGAGGGATATTAGATAAATAAATATTTATCTAATGTTGGACTATGGAAAAGGATTGATTAATTGAATAAATTATTTAATTTAAATTCAATTAATACTAGGAGATGGTACGGATAAATAGTGCATGAATAGTGATTTAATAATAAAATATTATTTAATCACTACTAGAAGGGAGATTGATCATGTAACTATCTAAATAGGTGTTTATACACTTAATTGTGGAAGAATGTGGTTTAGTGATGTCTTGATTGAGGTTGGATAGTGGTAAGATGATGAGTGGAAAATTTTAGGTGTCTACACCACTCATAATATTTAGTTATACATTATGACCTGATAATGAAAATAACAAACTAGTCATTGTCATGGCTTATTAAGAAGAATGTTTATGTTTATGAAAAATTTTCCTATAACAAAAACCAAATCCATTGAACAATCAAACCTGTCATAAAATCCAAGAAGTTTCTTAAACATCAAACACTAACTACAGTGGTCAACCATACAATGATATACCATTTAATCCATGTATATAAACAATATCAAAATCCATTTTAACAAAATGTGATGATGGAGACATATGACATCCTTCATAAATCATTATCAACTCCCTCCCACACTACAACTTAAGCTTTGAGTCTATTAGGAATGCTTCATCTAGTTTAAATTTTTATTATCTATGGATATGCTCTCAATCACACCAATTAAACTTTGACTTTATTAGGCACACTTCATCCATTTTGAATTGTTATTATGTATTTACATAAAGATAAAGTGGGGGTGTAGGGTAATAAGAAGGAGCTTTGATGTTCTCAAGCTTGCCATTTGTTATTGGGATTGTTGCTCTTATAATAAAAGTGTGGGCTGTGTGAAAAACTTATAGACAATGATCATGTTGGATGGGGTAATTAAAATAAATTCACTCTAGAGCATATTAGTTTTATTGAATCAATTTTTATAATGTAATTGTAGATAATAATAATTATCCCTTGGGGCCCTTGGCCTCCTAAAGTGTGTGAGTAAGATTAGATTTGATTCATTTTATGTAGTTCTACCCTACCTTTAATTCTTGATTCATTATATGTTAAGAGCTTTATGATTCATCAAAGCTTAGATGAGATGATGAATGGGCTTGATGAATGTCATTCCACTCTTCACTCCAAGTTATGAGCTTATCCCTTTATATAGTAGGGCTTCCATCCACCCCAAATGAGACAACAAGATGTGCACCTAAGTGTGAAAGGTCAATGCAAGTTGTGCCATGGGAAAACCTAAATGTGGAGTTTAACAACACCTCCAAATGTCATTTATTTTCATTGCATTTGTCTTTTGGATGATATAGTAATAGGTTTTCACACCTTGATGATAAAAAAATTTGTCCCCAATACCAATAGAAAAAAATAAAGAAAGAAAAAAGAAAATCTCTTATCATGAACCACTCAAACAAGAACTTGGTGGCATCAAGATGTAAGAATAAAAACTAGATGAAATAATACATTTACTTCTGTTGAAAAAAAACAAGAACATGTTTACTCCTCTCATTTCACTTATTTTATGTTTTTTATAATTTATTTTAAAAATCAATTACCTTTACACTTTAACTTTAAAATGAACAGCCAATCACTCTTCAAAAATAATAAAATGAAATTAATATATTCTTTGCAAGTGAGAGCTTAAGGGACATTCTTTTAAGTGATGATGCAAGTAATGGTTTACAATACAAGGCAAAGACTAGCTGCTACATAATAATTAAAGTTTGATTAAAGGTTTGGCCTATTTTCAACTTAATTAAAAATAGTTTAAAAAAATTAAAGAAAAAATAAGTGCCATCATGGATCACACACTAGTAAAGACCGCCCAATTACTAGGTGACCACAACAAGTCACATGAAGCACACGGGCTATCTAACTTCATTGTATTAGGTGGCTCATGGACCGAAGAGGAAACATTACAAGCTAGTGAGGACCACTGAATTACTAAGTGAGTTCCATGGCAACTATAATAAACAAGTATGTAACCAAAAAGAGCATAGCACGATGTATGCCCCCACCTTAAAGTGATTTCTAATTCCTATCAGGGAGCAATTACTTTAAGGTAGAAAAAACCACAAGACAGGCAGGAGAGATTTCCAGAAGCACATGCTCATAAGATATGTGTTCCCAAAAAACTACATCACAACCAAGGGATTGCCCCCACAAAATGAAAATTGAGGTGATGCTACAAGCATGATACACAATGGCTTGTGTAGTCATGGTATGACATCGAGCATAGAAACAAGGTGCCACATAAATCAAAAATATATAAGTAAAGAGAAAAAACACAAAGAGATCTACCTGACTCGCGTCAGTATATGGATGGTTTGTATAATAGGAGATATCTTGAGACTATATATATTCATAACTGTCATCATTTTCCAGCTAGTAGAACTATGAAGACAACTTGGAGGAAGTATCACACAAAATCAAGTAAAAATCCTTGGGTCAACAAGGGAGAATGTTAAAGCATCTTATGCCTTGCATCGTCCCCAAAGGACATGACAGCAATGCAAATTATAGCATATAGAAGAATGATGATACAAATAGAGAGAATGTCACAATGGATTTTGGTCGCTTTGTATCCTTGCACCTACAAGGATGTCAAGGGTCATCCAAAGAGAGCTTAACAACAATAAATAAAGTATCAAGCAACATATTATGGGGGAAAACAATCACATGGATGAGCATAACATAATAAAGATAAGGGACCACACTAGTGAGTTAACCTAAATCAAATCATCCTCCTCCCAATCTTGCTCATCATCCATTTGGAAAGGTGGACAAGATGCGAGAGGAACTATAGCATGTGAGGTATAAGGAACACGATCCATACCTATATTATCTTCATATTCACTATCAAAATGTAGTACAATAGGTTCCATAACAACTTGTGAAGCTTTATCCTTCTCTATAGGAGATAAAATAGTAATAGATGTCTCTTTTGCATTCATCAATGTTAAACACTTGCGAAGAGGGAGACTCTCCTCTCCTACAACAAGGTGATCCATAGCACGACGACGCTCCTTTCTTTCTCTCTCAATTTTATTTCGCTTATCTTTATTTGTGATGTTTGTGAGGGGAACCATAGTGTCTTCCAACGTGGGTTCCTTTTCTTCCTTTGCTTCAAGAACATTAGAAGAAATAGGAGTGTTATGTCATAAAATGTCCCCCTAGGACTTTTACCTCCTAAGTTTAGCTCTCGGGTTCCTTAATTTTCATTATGCATGTTAGAATTGAATCCTGAGACAAAATGCCCTGAAACCCATGACAAATGGGACATGAGGGACATTGCAGAGCTTAACCCTATCCCAAAATAGGTCCCAGGACAAGGGTGCTCATGCCCTTGCCCTACCCTATTTTGGCGAGCTCCCAAATTTAATGTCAGTAAAGTTACCGTTAGAGGTGTTCCTTGCCAACATCTTAAGTTTGAATTACGAAATTAAAGCAGGAATCCATAAATAAGCATGTTTAGGACTTCATTTGCAAACTAGAAGATGATTATGAGATTTTGGCAAACTTATGATTTTAGAGCATTCAAGGCATTCATTATGGTAGAATAGAATTGTGTTGTTGTTATGTTTGTTATTGCAGATTTGGCTTCATCTTCTCATGTTGTGAAAGATTTTCATCTACTTCAGAGCTACACCTCTGAGGTGATATCTATTTGTGCTTCAATCAATCATTTATCAATTTTTTTTTGCCTTTATCCTGCAAGGACACACACTCTCTATCTAACAATGGTGTTGGAAGGCTTGAATGTCATTCTGAGGCTTGACTAATGCAAGCTCCTAAACACCACAATACCCAACCCCTCTCTTGTGATTGCAGGTGATAGGTGTCAGATCTCAGAGAGTGGAGTTGTAGAGGACTGTTGCAGAGCATAAGGAATCAGGATCTAGAGAAAAAGGTAGGAAATAGCTTAGGAAGGGCTTGGGTACCCGCTCTTTTGCCCCTTAATTTCATGTCACAGAGAATCTCTGAAGTAGTTGCAGTCAATGTCAAAAAAGGACACGAAGCCCTTGAAAAAGCATCACCTTGGGCTTGGGCACCCACTCTTTATCCCCCAACTTTTCCATATTCTAAAACTCAAAATCTGGTATGTATCTGATCCACATTTAGTTTGTTTCTATGGAAGGATTTATTAGGTTTCATCCATTTGTTTATGATTTTGCATAATTAGGCTTTTTAAGCTAAATCAGACTAAAATCAATACATTAATCAACCAACTCCAAATTTCCCTATCATTCCAAGTGACAACCAACCTTTAGATGAATCCTCTTGTAGAAGTTGTGATTCAACTTGGTTAAATGTCCTTGAATGTATTGTGTGAAAGGAGGATCTAGCTAAACCATCCCTCGATCCCATCATCCCCCTTTTCATACTTAACATTTTGGTGAACCCATGTGTGTGTTACATTTTGCAACTTTCTAAGTGTTTACATCAGATTTACATTCATATATTTCATTGTCATCATATTGCATTTGAAAATCTACAAAAAAATTGAAAATTTTGAAAAAATCAAGCATCCTAGGCTTGTATTTTGACATAGTTTACACTATTTGCATTGAATTTCATCTAAATCATTTAATTTTCTGATATTTACATCAGATATGATATAAATTACAGCAATACATCATTTCATAATCATTTATCTTGCATTTTCATGCTTTATTTGTTAGAATTTGCTTGAAATTCTACATTTTTCATATAACCTAGTCTTTGCAATAGCTAGGGTTTGTGGTTAAAATCTTGTTTCATATTTTACTACTCTTTGAAATACTCTTTTAAATCTGATTTCAGATTATAGTGTTTCATTATAGTGTGTTTTTGTATCTACATCTCAATTTTTTGCATTTACACATTTTGTATTTCAACAAATATACATTCATCCTAGGGTTTGTTCTATTAGTTTGTGCATTGAGTGTTGTATGCCCTTGCATGAGTCTTATAACCCACCACCCTAATAGAAATATCCCTTTAAGGAGAAGTATTATATTAATAGGTTCTAGTGCTCCTGATAGCAACATTGTTCCTACATTGGAAAATCCATTGAACACCTTCTTTACAAAAGGAGAAACACAAACTTTGCAAGACACCATTCCTCCTACAACTAAAATGGAAGAACAAGTATTTCATGATATTGAGGAACCTATTGATGTGATAACACATGTACCTGATGAGAAAATAAACAAACTTGATAAAGAACTAGTTGATTTTCAAGTATTTATGGAAAATGAAATCATAGCGGAAGAAGTTGTACTTGTGGTCCATAACATAAGAGAGTTGTTAAAAGAAGGATAGGATGGTGTTAACATGCTTCAAGGCTTAGTGCATATAGTACACAATAATGTTATGCTGGTGACTGAATGTGTGAATTTTATTAATAACATGTCATCACTAACTCATACACAAGTATCAGCACCTATACCGACTACTGGAATGTCTACTTTTACATCATTAATTCTCACTACTAATACACATGCTTGTAGTAATGCTACCACTAGTATTGGAGTATATAAAGGCACTAATTCACAAAATTACAAGGTTATGGGATTCAACTATCAAAACCAACCACCTAGGGTGACTTCTTTTATAAATAATCACTCTCAACCACCTCTCCATCCCACTCATTCCCAATCACCTTTCACTACCACCTATTCTCAACCACCTTGCACTTACAATTGTTCTCAACCACCACTCATAACCTCTCACAATCAATCTCCTAAAAACTTCATGCACACGGCTTCTAATTCTCAAATTGCATCTCCTAATGATACCCTACTATACCAACTTTTGTAAAGCATAACCTCTTTACAACAAAATGTGACAAACTTGACAAATTCCTCTCAACCTAATTTACCAACATATCATACTCAGAATCCTCTATCTTTTGCAATCTTAAGAACTCCTATGCTGGACAAGTTTGAAACTCCTCTCTTTGAAAAATATGGTGGAAAAGGTGATCCTAATATGCATGTGGCAGAATTCATGGCTATGTGTAGTGATTTCTTCTTTGAAGAGGACTTGTTAGCAAAACCTTTCCCACGATCTCTCAAAGACACTACTTTGGAATGGTTTTGTTCTTTCCCTCCAAATTCAATACACTCTTTCTCTCATCTAGTTGATCAATTCTTACAACATTTTCAAGCAAACATAGGACCTCACGTCTCTTTGATTGATTTAGTTCATGGAAAACAAGGTCCAAAAGAGAAGTTAACTGAGTTTATCAGTCGGTATCAAGCTCTTTATACACAAATTCAATACCAGATGAATGATGAGGATGTTCAAAAGGTATTCATTACAAATCTACAACCTAACATCCATGATAAAATTCTCTTAATGAAGTATAACTCTTTTCAACATTTATGCACAACCCTTCATAATTAACAACTTTCATCTAGTCAGTATGAAAACTGAAACTCATCGGCTCAAGTTGGTTAATCCATGGCTGGACCTTCACAAAACAAATTTAGGAGGAATAATAAGAGTTTCATCAAAGTTAATGGATAGAATTCAAACAACTTTTCACAAGTGTCCGCTATCACTAATCCGAAGAGGGCACCATTTCAATATCAACAACAACAAAGACAATTCACTCTGATATCTAACTCCTTACATTCTATCATGAATCAAGTTGTGAGTGATAATCTCTTGAAGTCTCCTCCAATCAAACCATTAGATAGTAGTAGAATGCAAGGACCTCACTTCCATGCTAATTCTTTTTGTCATTATCATTGGCAACAAGGGCATGATATTGAACGATGTATGCATCTTAAACATGAAATTCAAGACCTCGTGAACTTGAAAGTTATACAGGTAAGTGGAGTGAATGATAATGGAAATAAGTCGGTTAGTCATCTGAATCAGAATTTACAGATATTTACTAATCCATTTCCTAGACATAACAACAACAATATGATGGAACAAAACACAGTAGAAGTAGAAGATGACTACCTAAATTATGAGGAAATAATTGGTATGATAAAAGTGGACATGGAGAAAATAGCAGATTCACCTCATCCACGAGGAAAAGGTATCTATGCTAAGGTTCCTCTGTTGTTATTCTTTCAAGGATCAGGAATCAACCAAGATGCACAAGATCTACAAATTGAACAACCACAACAAGATATTATGATATAAGGAAAGGATAACACGGTAGAAAATACCCCACTCCACCGTCAAATGATTAATAAAAGATTGAAGGATCGGAAGAGAATACAATGATTATCATCCATGGTAAATGGTAATAATTCCCCTCCTTGAAAGCAACAAAAGATTTTGAATAAATAGGGATTTGAGAAACATACACCGCTCAATCATCTTAGACATACAAATTAAATGAATGCAAACAATTCACACTTTTTACAGAACTTGATAGAGCACTTCTCAAATGTGCTCACAAGTTTGAGCACTTATTAGCATCATGTAAGTATTTCTAACCCTATTGGTCACCTATGTCATAGCATTATTTTCTCATTTGTGTGACCTTCCCTCGTGATGTGTTATTTGTTGTTTAGGCCTCCTAGGATGACTCTTGATACTCTTGTAAGATCAAGGATATCAGGAGACTACCTCTGTTGTGACCATTCTTCTATTTGTATCATCATTCTTCTATCTTGCTTCTCCTCTATTTTTTCATTGTGTGTCGTGCCTTAGAGGCATAGCATTGTGGTTGATGACCTGGGGGCATCCTCCTACATGATTGTTCATAAGGTACTTGTTCTTTCTCTCTCATTTTATTGTTTACCTTCTTCTAGTGATTCTATCTAGTTAGGGGATGATGAAAAACAAATACCTAACTGCTATGGATCGTGTGTCCCTTCAGCAAGTAAGAAAAAATAGACCTAGTCTATACATGAAGATGGGATTGATTTATATATCCAATGCTTGGCTAGTAGAATCACTCTGTGTGATATTTGATGTTGTCTTATTTTTCTAACAAACCATAACAATACATCTGCTCTGTGCACTTTGATTGTCTTGTATCTCACCTTGTTGTTACACTTAGTTCTAAGATATCTACAGTATAGCCCAATGGTTATACTCATTCCTAAACCCATAGTATAACCTTGGCTCTTGATGTGATTGTTTTCATGCATAGCTTTAATGAATTGAACTCTTACCATAATCAGTGTGTTTGTGTGAACATTCAGTGATCGTAAGTACATGTCACCTTTGGGGGCATGGGATTTACGAAAGATCTTGTTCCCTTGTGTGTTTTCTCTCTACCTTAACATGCTTGACATCAACCACCTTAAGGTGGGGTCATATATAAGGTAAGTTGTCTGATGATTTTGGTACTAACGAAGCATGTTTGTAAGCCCTCTGCGGAGGTGGGATGTTGTATGTCTGGTGCAAGTGCACATCTCTATCTATATTGCAATTAAAGAAGCCCTCTATGGAGGCAAGATATCATGCATATCCTTTTATTCAAAATCCCTCTGTGGAGGTAGGATGGTGTATCTCTTGAGCTAGTGCACATCCTTTTATTTCAAAAGTCCTTTGCAGAGGTGGGGTTGGATTTGAGACTATCCCCCCTTAAGCGTGTCTTTGGTGGTTGTTATGGCATAAGCCCAACCATCAGGTGTGCTTGTAGCATGCTTGAGATGGTGGAACTTAGCAACAAACTCCTTCCATCACCTTATTTGTCATGTTTTAGACATATAGTATGTCTCTGGCATGCTATACGGTGCTCATATTTTCCATGTGTCTTCTATGTGTTTTCCCCCTTGTGTAGTCTAAAGTTGTGTGGTGATGAGTCCCTCCCTACACTTGGGTTTTGTATGGCATGTTTTCCCCCTAGTGTAATCTAAAGCTATGTGGCGATGAGTCCCTCCCTACACCTTGGGTTTTGTACGACATGTTTTTCCCTGGTGTAGTCTAAATCTGTGTGGCGATGAGTCCCTCCCTACACCTTGGGTTTTGTATGGAGTGTTTTCCCCTTTGATGTAGTGTAAAGGGTGTGGTTATGAGTCTCCCCTACATTCTTGGGGTTTTGTGTGTTGTAATTTATATTTACATGCATTTATATATATGAAAATGAAAAATGATATAGCATTGTATTCATCGTGTTTTGCATGTCTTCAATACTATCTTCTTTGTGTTTTGTGTGCTTGTTACTATCTTCTCCATGTTTTGCATGCATGTTACTTTCTTCTCTGTGTTTTATGTTCTTGTAATGTGTTTTCTTTAATGTTTACCTGAGACTAGGGGCTAGAAATAGTTCCTCAATCTTTGTGTATGCATTAGCTTCAAGTGCCTAGTGTGTTTGCTATTTTTTTACCGTACTTTAATGCATGTATGGGTCGTAAGATCATACATACATTAAAGTGGGGGCTAAATGTTATCTTGTAAAATGTCCCCCTAGGACTTTTACCTCCTAAGTTTAACTCCTGAGTCCCTTAATTTTCATTATGCATGTTAGAATTGAATCTTGAGACAAAATGCCTTGAAACCCATGACAAATGGGACATGAGGGACATTGAAAATCTTAACCCTATCCCAAAATAGGTCCCAGGACAAGGGCGCCCGTGCCCTTGCCCTGCCCTATTTTGGTGGGGTCCCAAATTTTAATGTCGAGGTAAAGTTACTGTTAGAGGTATTCCTTGCCAACATCTTAAGTTTGAATTATAAAATTAAAGAGGGAATGCATATATAAGCATGTTTAGGACTTCATTTGCAAACTACAAGATGATTATGAGATTTTGGCGAACTTATGATTTTAGAGCATTCAAGGCATGCATTGTGGCAAAGAAGAATTGTGTTGTTGTGTTTGTTAATGCAAATTTGGCTTCATCATCTCATGTTGTGAAAGATTTTCATCTACTTGCGAGCTACACCTCTGAGGTGATATCTATTTGTGCTTCAATCAATCATTTATCAATTTGTTTTTTCCTTTGTCCTACAAGAACATGCACTCTCTATCTAACAAAATTGTTGGAATGCTTGAATGCCATTCTGAGGCTTGACCGAGGCAAGCTCCTAAACACCACAACCCCCAACCCCTCTCTTGTGATTGTAGGTGACAGGTATCAGATCTCGAAGAGTGGAGTTGCAAAGGACTGTTGCAGAGCATAATGAATCAGGATCTAGAGAAAAAGGTAGGAAATAGCTCAGGAAGGGCTTGGGTGCCCACTCTTTTGCCCCTTTGTTTTGTGTCATGGAGAATCTCTGAAGTAGTTGTAGTCAGTGTCAAAAAAGGTCTTGAAGCCCCCAAAAAAGCATCACCTTGGGCTTGGGAACCCACTCTTTAGACCTTAACTTTTCCATATTCTAGAACTCAAAATCTAGTATGTATCTGATCCACATTTAGTCTATTTCTATAGAAGGATTTATCAGGTTTTGTCTGTTTGTTTATGATTTTGCATAATTAGGGTTTTAAGCTAAATTAGACTAAAATCAATACATTAATCAATCAATTTCAAATTTCCCTATCATTCCAAGTGACAACCAACCTATAGATGAATCCTCTTGCAGAATTTGTGATTCAACTCGGTTAAATGTGCTTGAATATATTGTGTGAAAGGAGGATCTAGGTAAACCATCCCTCAATCCCATCATCCCCCTTTTCATACATAACAAGGAGGAACCACTGAAGGCTAGGAGACTATAGGGGAAGGGTTCCTCAACATGGGTTGTTCTTCCTTCTCAACTTGAGAAATAGGTGGAAGTACATGAGCATCCTCAAGTGGTTGAGAAACCTTAGGAAATAACACGTGCGCAATAGATTGATTTCCACTAGCCTTCATGGAGGTAGGTGGGACAAAAGTAATATTGCGATTGTGGGGAGGTCTGTTATGTGCTCAAATTTTGCCTCGTTTTCCTTGAAGGATGGCAGAGGGAGAACCTCAGCATATCTACCAGATGCTCGAGGACAAGGCAGAAACTTTGATTTGGGCTTAACTTCATTTGCCACTTGTGGGACAAGGGAACTACTGTCGTAACCTCAAAAGATTGAGGAGGTTCGGGGACATCACAAAGAGGTATATTACTAAGCAATAACTCTGCTATTTTCTTTGCTTTAAACTTTTGATATGACAAGAAGAATAAATCCTCTCTATCTCGAGTGACTCCAACTAGTTCTGGCCAGAAGTAGTCAAGTGTAAAGTGTCCATTGCAAGCACCGAGAAAGTATCGACTGTGATGTACAGTGTGCACATGTCCCTCAAATGGAAACTTTAAGCACTTATGAATCATAGAGGGGAGTGCCTTCATGAGCAAAGCCATGGGTGACCCAACTTCACATGAAATAAGTTTGATGTAGGACTGATGACAAAATTAACATCCAAGGTTCTTGGCCCAACCTTGACATCAAGGGTCAAGGTACAAAGAGTGGGAATGATAGACCCATCATCTGCTCTAATCGTCATCTCTAATACGTCGTAGGTATCTCAATGTAAACCATGCATTTAGAGAAAATCTTCAGTTACTATATTTACCATACAAATAGGATCTATCATAGTACCTCTTATAGGCTTATCCTTGATTCAAATAGTAATATAAAGAGGTCCATCAGGAGCTTTAATAGTAGCATCATGTGGAGTAAAAGATATAGAAGGTTCCAATTCCACTCACTCTTTGTGAGGGAGAGAATCCATCATGCAAATATCACCTTCATAATCTTATTCTTGAGATAGATCTACAAAATTAGATTCATGATGAGGTAAAGTATTAGTATATATTTGAAGATTTTGATTAGAAGAAGCCACCAATTTATTCCCTTTATCATTCACGCCAACAACCTGGATGAGATTGGAGTCAATGAGGTCTTGAACTTTATGTATAAGATGCATACATTTTTTAGTGTCATGGCCACTGGAGCGGTGAAATTGACAAAAGGCCTTCAAATCAAAGGAAGATGCTTGCATATTACTTGGATCCAGAGGTCTAACCGGTGGAAGCTTGATGAGATTCTTGTTCAAAAGTTGTTATTATAGAGTAGAGAGACTCCGATAATGGTGTGAAATATCTTGTTTTCAATTTCAATTTATAAGGGGCGGGAGCAGGAGATGATGTTGTCACCACATGTTTTCTTATGTTACTAGCCAAAATTGCATTTATCTTGATGAAATTTTTGTTGTTTCTTTTGAATGAATGATTGTAAGAGGCTTCAGATTGACCAACTGGAACTGAGAGGAATTATGCTCATACTTACTAACTAAAAGTTGGTAATCATGGAGAGTCATGCAAAGATGAGTAAAAGAATCATATCTCATCAACAATATCTTGTCACGGATGTGAGGTTGTAAGTTTCCAATAAAGATTCTTTGTACATCAACATCTAGAATATAATATTGAACTTGTGAGAAGAGGGCTTGATAATGGCACATAAAATATATTATTTTCTCTTTCATTCCTTGTTTGTAATGAACCAAGTCAGTCAAAGAGACTTGAGGTCCAATGTTTTCTTGAGAATGCTTGAGGAACTTATTGATTAATTGTGAGAAAGAAGTTATATAATTAGGAGGTAAATAGCAAAACCAATCCAAGATCATGTCCTTGAGTGACCTAGGAAAGAGTTTTGCCAAGATTGCATCCTCAAAGAAGAAATCACTACACATAGTGGTAAAGGCTACCACATGGTTGTTAGGGTATCCCTTCCCATTATATTTCTCAAAGTGAGGGGTCTCAAACTTCTAAGGCATTTGAGTACTTAAGATGGAATAGAACAAAGGGTTATGGATATAATGTGTTTTCATATTAGGTTTAAGTAGACTATTACTTATGCTAGCTAATTGTTGTTGGATGGAGGTCATATTTTTCAACAATTGGTTTATGACAAGGTTAGAAGCTAAATCAGGTAGAGATTGGAATGAACTGGAAGGACTAGGTGACAATGTGTGAGTAGCCTTTTGGAAAGTGATGTGAGGTTTAGATGTAGGTGGAGTAACATTAGGTGTGGAATTTATGTAATTATATGGAAGGACACTATAATGGTGAACAAGATTCCCAGTAGATAACCCAACACATGTTGTAGCATTATTACTTGGTTGTGTAGTAGTGGTGAGATTAGTAGATGTGTATGTAGGAATAGGGAGTGTTGGTATGGGTGCTGACACTTGAGTCCCTATTTTCTTATAAGAAGTGACATTAGTGATGATTTAAGTGCAACTAGATGCAGATAGAATGTTGTTATCCACTATATGAGCAAGGCCACACAAGACTTCCAATCCTTCATGACCTTCAAGAAAAAGACTTCTTAGACTCTCAAAAATAGGGATGGACCCTTTAGCTATATGCTCCAAGCTTTAAAATTGATGAAAATTAGCCAACTCAATTTCTAATCTCTGAATTTGAGCTTTAACAACATGAGCCACAAGGTCATCAATGTTGATGGATTCATAGAAATTTGATGCTTCAGGAAGATGTGAAGTAGGGATATCAGGAAGAAGTGTTTGACCTTCTTGTGTGATAAGACTAGAGAATTGGGGGTTCTGATGTATTGTTATTATCATTATTCAAAGCATTAGAACTCATAATTGGATGACTTCTTCCCACAAGAATGTTAGAATTGGGGCACCAGGTCACAAAGCTCATAAAGCATCTACAAGATTTAGTAACACACAAGATGCACAAATAGAAGAAATGAATGATATAGAAAAGGAAGTGTTTGAGTTTTTATTTAAGTGAAGGAATGTTTTTTCCTTGATCAAATTCAACTCTACTCAAATCCACTTAGATATCAATAATGTCAATGCTTAAATCAAACCCCAAATTTTAATGTTTTTTTTCAAAATACAACAACTCGAAATTGTTTCTAGTTTCAATCTTCAATGCAATATGATATTTGTAATGTTGTAGAATAAAGTAAAAATAGATTTGAAATGCAAATGACAGCAGAAAAATTTGAAATTAAATATCAATCACAAACCCTAGATTTCAACATTAACTAGGTTTTCACAAAATGCCACTTTTTTGACAAATTCTAGCAATGAAAGAAATTCAAATGCACAATGTAACACTATGAAATGATTAACTACTATAATACCAATCACATATGATGCAAAAATCAGAAATTTAATTCATGCTATGATGATCTAACCTTACGAAATATAAACAAAGTGACAAATATGCTTTTTTCCAAATCTAGAATGAAGTGTTTATTTCCCAAATTTCAAATGAAAGGATGCAAGAATGTTTTAAACACAAAGAATGACAAGGTAGAACAAATGCAAATATTTTAAACAAGCTAACAATGCAACAAGATCTAAAACAACTTACAAATCTATAATCCCTAGGCTCAACACTAGCTAGATTTTCTAGGAATGCACGGTTTTTACAAACCCTAGTTTTGAAACAATGCAAAAATTAACTATGTATGCATGAAAAATGATTAAAGAAATAAATCCCAATCAGATCTAGTGCAAGAAACAACTCAAATCTAAAACAAGAAGGATGCAAAGGTGAAAGACAAGTTAGGTTCACCAAAATGTTAAGTGGAAAAGGGAGATCTAGCCTAAGAAGTTAAACTAGGTCAAACACTCTTCCACAAACATTGGGGCACAAATCGAGCTTGGCTTCTACCCATGAAGGAGAGACAAACTACATGGGTTCTTCTCTTTTATTGTATAGAGAAGAGTCAACCAAATTCAACCAAGATCTAACAAGCAAACTAAGGCAAATGACTGAACCCTATTTGGCAAAGATCTACTAATAACTAACTATCGAAAATAGATATCAGAAATCTAAAAGCACTTTAGAGATTAGGAAGCAGAGCATATCCTAGATCTAGATTCAGAGGCGCAAAAGACCAGGGTGCTTGGGCTCCTTAGACCCTAATTAGAGTTTAGCAGGATCTCTGAGTTTCACCAGACCTGTACCTGCAAACCCTTTCTTCTTCCTGAATCTTGTCTTCAAAAACCTATATCTTCAACCTGCACACAAGAAAAGAGGAAAAGGTTGTGTTGTGTATAAGGGATTGCCTTAGTCAAACCCTGTGTTTGTGTTTCTACCTCCACTATAGTGATTATTAGATCCAAGAGTGTGTGCCCTAGGAGGGTAGAGGCCATATCTATAATATATAATAGAAATATGAATGATAATGATAATGATTACCACAAGATGTGAAATCTTAGTTGATGGAGATAACTCAATATCATACGCCAATAAGGAGAGTGATGGAGAAGGATTGAAACTTCCTTCAAGACCTAAAAACAAACTTCATAACATCTGCAAGTAGATAGCAACTCCAAGCATGAAAAACACTTTAGCATAGAAGATCAAAACATGTGAGCAAACTTGTTATATCCATCTAGGTGTAAAATGAATTGTAAAACTCCTTTATTAATGCATTCTTGCTCACAAACGATGAATAATGGATGGACATAAACAAACTAGGGAGGTGTTCTAAGCCGACACCACAACAGAGGGGCTAAAGAACACATATGTGACTAGGGCGCTCAGGCACCCTGGTCATTTAGCCCCACAAACTCAGGGGAGTTTCAAATGTCATGAGCTTATGCAAGTCCTAAGTTTATTCTGTTGGGTTTATGCATCGAGATCAAGATTTTATCGTTTTATACTCAAAAAGGTGTTAAACTAGGTCATGATTAACAAAGGTAACATTTTAGGTCCAACCAGATGCTAAAGTAGGTGTAAAATGCTAGTGTACATGTTTTACTCTATAACAAGCATGATTAAATAATTTTCATTCTTCAAAGAACAATATAATTTTGTGTAGAAACCAAGAACAAGCCATCCATCTTTTCCACCAACAAGATTTTTAGTAAACCACATAAACATTTGCATTAGAGGATCCCATCAATATTTCCTTGACCTAGTCCAAATCCTTCTCCCAGACATAGGGTAAGGTGTGTGTGATTGACCTGATTTGTCACAAACAACAAGTCCCAAATAACTTTTTCACAAAAGAATAAAAAGAGTAATAATATTACATGTAAATATTGACATGACTTTACAACAATTTGTATTATACACCCTACTTAAATAATGCCAATCTTTTTACAATTTGATTGTTCAGATCTTTGAAGACCCACATCATTAGGGTAAGACTAGTTATCACATTATTTCAAAGAGTCTCAAGTCACACACATAATAGAAATCACAAAATAATGTTATCACATTTAACCATAACTGTCACATGAACCCCATAGAACCAAATACACAAAAAATATTCCAATTAACTCTTACAATCCTTTTCTCATAGAACAAAATTTATTAAGATAATTGATATCAATATTTACAATAGAAACCCATGCAAGAAATACACATTTCTGTAAACTTATGAAGTACAACATTTAGACAAATCCACACCAAAATCCCATGCTCTCAACCAAGCTATGTATAAGAGAGATTTCTTGTAGTTGAGACATCTATAGCCAAGCCACAGAATTATCATATTGGCTACAAATTTAACTCCATACTCAATACTATGTCAAACCAGACATAATGAGAAAGAGAAAATATTCAAAACTGAACTAGACCACAACAAAATTGGTCAAACTTGATAACTGACATAATAAAACTATATCCATGAAATAACTCACAACAGTCTAGACCCACAATCCTAAAATTATTTTACACAATCACTAAACCAAGACTCACAAACCAAAAATCACTTCACATAGCTAATGAATGAAACCCCATAATATTAACATTCACAATCTCAATTGAAACCATTTTTTTAAAATAACTTTCCCCAAATTTCCCTTTATAATAGAATAAGAAACTATAAATAAATATCTACAATTTACACATTCCAAATAATCATATAGTAATAGTTTTTAAAAATCTAATGGATTTTAGTAGGCACCTAGGTGAGACAATGTATAGACAACATTAGTGTTAACCCAAAATGACTCTTCAACCACTGTTAATCCAAGTTTCTTGATAAAAATCTTTTTTCTTTGGTGAAACTTTCTCCATATCCTTTCAAACATGACCAATAAGTTTATACCATGAGCAACCAAATTTAGTTAAGATCTTTGAGAGGTTCCAACATACAATTACAAAACAAATGGCATGACCAACTTACAGAGCTCTCCAAACACTAACATGACAATAATGAACAAAATGAAACTACCTCCCATTCAAAAAAACATAACTTAGCATTCAATGTAACATAAATGTTAACATGCAATATCCAATGGACAATTCCAAAATACAAAAGAAAAATAATAACTATCAATGGTTCCAATTCCAAAGAGTTGTTGTCATAAATCATTATTGTCACATTAGCACCATAATCCCTATGGGTTGTATCTATAGTTTTAAATGCAACTAGCAATCCAAACTAAATAAATTCCTTGTGGCCACTTAAACACCTAGGGTTTTATGGTTGTTTATACATATATGTATAAGTGTCTCACTTAACATATATGTATAAATGTCCATATCCCTTTATATATATAAGGTATTATAATGGCATATATAAATAACCAGAATTATTGAGAAGTGGCATGTGCCAAGGAGAAGTAGTAGGAACATGGTGCGAGGAGAAGGAGAAGGAATGTAGAGAAGAAAAAGATAATGGTGAAAGGAGGCGCAGTTGAAGGAAGTTAGAAGCAAAGAAGGGTCCAAGCAGGATGTAGGGCAAAACAAATGGCTTGGGTTATGACCATCTTGGATCAATGGCGGCTAGAATAAGGAAAAATTCTCATCCTTTAGTTCCCTCTGAGCCTGTTGTCCATGTCCTAGAGGCACTCAAACCTCAATCTGATCCTCAAAACTTTGAATCTTGTAAGAATTGTTAGGAAAAGTGTCTCAACCTTGCAACATCGAAAGATTACTATTCTTCCCAGTTTGGTCTTTTCAAATACCCTTTATCTTGGAGAATGATCTAGAACTTTCAAAGTTTCCAAAAGGGCTAAAAATGGCGAGACTTACTATTTTTAGTAACTTCACATTTGACCTCTAATTGACCTTAAATTTTCCCAGAATGTGAGAAACAGCTAAGTAAACATCTTAGGTGAGTTTTGACTCAAGATCATATCTGTATTGCGAGATATTAATGTTTCTATTTTTTGAAACTGTCAAAAAAAGTTTTGAACTCAATTGTTGTTATTGAAACTTCCCTAAACATCCTAAAAATTGTCATACCTAATGAAATTGGTTATAGAGTGATAGATCTCTTCATGAGCTTTTCAACACATCAAACAGCTTATCAATCGGACACCCAGATCAAAAGTTATGGCCTCCGAAAGTTGGACCTCCTATTTTTGGGAAATGTAAAAAAACTTGTTGGACACATAAAAGAGTTGTAAAGGGGAGAGTTACACATGTTGGTGTGTGTTTTGGCACATCACAAGGAATCTTTTATTGGAGATAATTTGGGTGCCACTTTTGGGTGGTTTTAGCTCATGGTTTTGTAAATACCGTTGACGGTTTATTGTATTGTATCTCCTATATATCAGGAGCTTGAGATGGAGATTGTGTGTGAGAATCTTATAGATGTCGAGTTACCTCCTGGATCTCTGGTTAGATATACTCCTATAAAATCTTGCTCTACAAGTATATTGTAATCTTCTTGATTCCTAAATAATATATTGGGTGGCTTTGGAGTGTGGGATTTTCTACCTGAAAGGATTTTCCTCACATATATCTTGTGTTGTGAGTTTTTTGTTTGCATTTGGAAGTTGTTATTATCTTTCTATTAGTGTGTATCTTAATCTATAACTGTAAAAGTAAAAATTTGCATAAATCTTTCCTCAGTAGATCAGTGTAGGAAGTGTTTCCGCATACCCTTTTTCCTTTCAGTTGGTATCAGAGCCTGATCACCTTTGGTTCTAGTTGTTGGGTAGAGGGTTTTTTTGAGATGATCTTCATTTGAATGGGAGCTTGTGTAGAGGATTTTGAAATCTTTGTTGCAGGAAAGAGATGGCGAGTACATTTGGGAGGTTTGAGATACAGAAGTTTAATGGCAGTAATTTTGAGTTGTAGAAACTCAAAATGAAGGACATACTTGTAGATCAGGATTTATGGGATGCCATATCTGGTACAAAACCAATGGCAATGTCTCAAGAAGATTGGGATCTCAAAGATCAAAAAGCTAAGGGTTTGATAAGACTCTATTTGGCTAATTCAATGCTCCTGAATATCCATGAAGAGAACACAACAAAGGATCTTTGGAAGAATCTTGGAGATGTTTATCAGGCTAAATCCCTGGTGAACAAGTTATTCTTGTGAAAGAAATTGTATTCTCTAAGGATGGAAGATGGAGGATTTGTCACTGATCACCTGAATACATTCAATATGCCTGTTGCCTAGTTGACCTCTATTGGTGTGAAGATGGAGGAGGAGGATCGATGTATGACATTACTGTGTTCCTTACCAAATTCATGGGATCACCTTGTTATGGCCATTGGGAGTACCACTACCACCTTCAAGATGGATGAAGTGGTTTCTTCACTGTTGTCTGAAGAGATGCGGAGAAAGTCTTCTGAATTGGCTAATAAGGCTCTTGCGGTTCATGGTAGAACTAAAGAGAAGGGAAAGAAAAAGGAAAAGAAGGAAGGAAAAGGAAGATCCAAATCCCATGGGAGATCTAAGTCTCCTGGAAAGTCCAAGGCCCTATGTTGGAACTATGGAAAACCTGGTCACTTCTACAAGGAGTGCAAGGAGGAGAAAAAGAAAAAGAAGAAGAATTATGATTCATATTCTGACAAGTCCTCTCAGGATGAAGGAGAAGCATTTATCGCTGCCTTGGCAACAAATACATCTAAGGATGTGTGGCTTATTAACTCTGGTACATCTTTTCACATGACCTCACATCGGGGTTGGTTTTCGAAGTATGAAGAATACGATGGTGGAACGGTGTACTTGGGTGATGATTCTCACCTAAAGATTGTTGGCCATGGAAAAGTCTTGATTCAATTCCCTAATGGATGAGTGAAGGGAATCAATGGTGTTATGTATATCCTTGGTTTGACATGGAACCTTCTTTTTGTAAGTTGAATGATGTGGGTGTGTAGGTTGTTTTCTCGAATGGAGGATGCAAGATGACTAGAGGATCTATGGTGTTGGCTAAGGGTGTTCAGATTAGCACTTTGTTTCATCTTGATGCATGTGCAGTTTAATACAATAGTGCCTTTTTTTGAAGAAGAGAGCTTCAGAATCTTCATCCTTACCATTTGAACTAGCAGCAAAGAGGATTGTTACATCTACTATTGATGGTCTTGCTTTCTGGGTACCTAAGGGTGCTCATTCTATGGAGATGAAACTTCTAGCTGAGAAGACAATGTTATGGCACCAAAGGCTTGGTCACATTGGTGAAAATAGTTTGAGGACCCTAAAAAATAAAAATCTTGTTGAGGGTATGAATGACTATAACCTTGAGTTCAATTTCTATGAACATTGCATTTATGGAAAACAAAATTGTGTTCAGTTTTATTCTAGTTTTCACAAATCTTCTAAGGTGTTGGACTTGATTCATTCTAATGTGTTTGGTCATATTAATGTTCCTTCAATTTCAGAATCTATTTACTTTTTTCATTCATTGATGATTACAGTAGAAGGACATGGGTGTATTTCCTTAGAAGTAAATCTGAATTCTTTAATAGATTCAAAGAGTTCAAAGCTCTTGTAGAGAATCAGAAGGATAGAAAGATTAAGTGTTTGAGGACTGACAATGGTGGTGAGTTTTCTTCAGCAAATTTTGATAAGTTCTATAAAGAATAAGGGATTGAAAGGCACAAGACAACTCCGTATGCCCCTCAGCAGAGTGGAGTTGTAGAGAGGATAAATAGAACGTTGATGGAGAGGGCAAGGAGTATGCTAAGTGGAGCTAGCCTTGAACAAAAGTTTTGGGCTGAAGTTGTTGCTACCACTTGTTACCTCATTAACGGATCTCCTACATCAGCACTCATTGATAAGACACCTATGGAGGTGTGGTCTGGTAAAAAGTCTTCATTGAGACACATTTGAGTATTTGGTTGTGAGGCAAATGCACATGTGCCTAAGGAGAAGAGGTTTAAATTGGAGAACAAGGTTGTGAAGTGTATCTTCATCAGTTATGGCATTGGTGTGAAAGGGTACAAGCTTTGGGATCTAGTGGCTGAAAGAGTTCTATATAGCAGAAGTGTGATCTTCAGAGAGCTCAATCCTTCTTCTATTGTCTTGCAGCCAGAGAAAGAAGAGTAGAAAGATGATGTGGTTCAACTTCCTTCCACCCCTGATAAAGTTGAACCAAAAACATCTATTGGACCTGATAATGAGGAGAGCTCTAGTAGCTCTTAAAGTTTAGAAGAAGATGAAGAACCTCAACCTCAATCTTTGAGGAGGTCCACGCAAATAAGTTAGCAACCTGATAGGTTTGGTTATTCATTGCATGATTCCAGTTGTATTTTTGCTTTGATTTCTAACATTGATGAGCCTAGAACTATGAAAGAGGCTATGGGTATGAAAGATGCAGGTTCCTGGAAGGAGACCATGGAAGAGGAAATGGCTTCTTTGGAAAAGAATAATGCTTGGGACTTGGTGCCTTTGTCTGAAGGATGAAAACCTATTGGATGCAAATGGGTGTTCAAAAAGAAATTCAATGTAGATGGCAATGTCGAGAAATATAAGGCTAGATTGGTTGCGAAGGGGTATTCTCAGGTGGAGGGAATTGACTATGGTGAGATTTTCTCTCCTGTTGCAAAGATGACTTCTATTCAGTTCTTGATATCTTTTGTAGCAACGTATGATCTAGAAGTGGAACAGATAGATGTGAAGACAACATTCTTTCATGGTGACTTGGAGGAGGAAATCTATATGTCACAGCTAGAGCACTACGTGGTGAAAGGTAAAGAAAATCTGGTTTGCAATTTAAAAAAGTCTTTGTATGGTTTGAAATAGTCTCCTAGGATGTGGTACCAGAAGTTTGATGCCTTTGTGTTGAGTATTGGATTTCTTAGATCAAAATTAGAACATTGCATTTATTACAAGTGTGTATAGGATAAAATCAAGATTGAAATGATAAATCAAAGCAATGAAAATAACAAACAACTCAATCCTATAACATAAAGAGATCAATCAAGGCAAATACCAATATCAATGAATAATCGAATTAAAACAAGAAAGCCTTCACCTTGATTGTATAGTTCTCTTTGTTAGATTGTGGATTTCTCAATAACATTTTATACCCATGGTGTTGCAACAAGTGGATTTGGATAGTGTTCAAGTGCTCAAAGGATGTAATGTGCTCAACAATACATAGTATGCTCAAAGTGCTATAAGAATGCCTATAGCTCAGATGCATAAAAGATTGGAGAGGGTTTGTGATGAGATGAAGGGGGTATATATAGGTTTCAATAAAGATTGATCAACGGTCCAGATAATTCAAGAGAATGGATAGATGAGATAAATCAAAGATTCATGATGAATGTGCACCTGACATGTGTCACACAAAAAGATATTTTTGTTGAGTTAACTAATTGATGAGATAAAAGACATGAAAAAGATATGATTAGATTTCATAAAAATAGAAATGTTTTTTCTAATTTATGAGTTGGTGATAAAAACAATAATGATTAAGTCAATTAACTCAACTTATAATTTGCTTTTTGCATGATTTGAGTAAAATTAAATAATAAATTATTTAATTTTGTGTTCATGATGAACAAGATTTATGTTTAGAAGAAATAGAAGATAATTGAAGGCAAATTAAATAAATAAATTTATTTAATTGTTTGTGCATGATAGAAGAAATAGATTTGAAGATTTAAAATAAATTAAATAAATAAATTTATTTAATTTATTTTGCATGATGAAGGATAAATAAAATATTTGATTATATTTTATTTTAGAAAAGAGATTCAATTTAAATAAATTTGAATGATTTATTTAAATTTGGAAGAATAATTAATTTAATTAAATAATTTAGAAATTATTTAATTATAGATAAGAGGGTTATGATGATAAATTAATTAAATAATTAATTTATTCAATTGATGTGGATTTAAATTTTGAAAGACAATAATGATTCAATTAAATAATAAAAATTATTTAACTTGGATGGATAAAGAGGAAATTTATTGAAATTAATTAAATAAAGATGATTTATTTAATTAATGTTGAAAATATGTGATTTAGAGCAAATTGATGACTTTGTTGAAATTAATTAAATAATTAGATTATTTAATTAAGATTGAAATGCAGGTGATTAGATAGATTTGATTAAAATACAAGTGATGCGATGAAATGGTCATTTTTGGGTGTCTACATTTTGCCCCTCTTTGATGCAATGCAGTTTATAGCATTGTTTCAAAGAAAATGATTGTTAAAGATATGATACAAATTTGATGCCCCAGTGTAGCTAGCATAGGATGCCCCCTCGAGAGGAAAGATAGGGAAGTGACAGAAGAACTGGGTTGACGCTCGACGAGAAGAAATTAGTTGAGAAAGACGAGGCTGGATAGATATAGGCTAACATGAGAAAGAAAATAGCAGCCACGAGGAAACGATGGATTAGGGTTGGGAAGAAATAGGGTTGGGACACTATAAATAGGGCCCAAGGAGTCAAACATTACTCATTTGCACACCTAGAGTCCACAAAATTCAAAGCCATTTGTCTTCTTGTGTAGTTGAGAGTTCCTTGCTTAGAGTAATTTTACATCTTGTAGACATGTCGATTCTTGTGCATAAGCACCGAGCAGAGTGGGTTCGGACCTACGGGAGACCAGCGAGAGCTCTGAGAGCGGTAAGTGATCGAAAACCTTCCCGTTGTTGCTATTTTTTAGGTCATTTTCTAGGGTTTTGTAAATTTGAGCCAAAGGCACTAAGTTAGGTTAGGGTTCCTTTGGCGCATGTTAAAGCGGTTTCAGCGCAATGAAGTGCCTTTGGTGCGTGCTATCGTGTCTTTGGCAAAATCTAAGTGCTTTTAGTTTTTTGGTCTATGGCAACATGCCTTTGGCAAATGTTGCAGCACTTTTGGTAGCGCAGTAAAGTCCCATTGGTAGAATAGTTAAGCACCCTAGGTTTAAGAGTGAAGCACCTTTATATGACAGCTAGGCATATCTGGATGACAGTGAGGCACCATTGGTAAAACCAAAGCACTTATGGTTTAGGGGATCTAAGTGCCTTTGCATATGAGCTAGGCACGTTTGGATGACAATGAAGTGCCTTTGATAAAATCTAAGAACTTTTGGTTTTAGTGCAGTTTGAGCCAAGTTAGCTTTGAAAATTTGAGTTACGCAGGTTTGACTAGAGTTGACTAGGATTTACATAGGGATTTTGCAATGTTGTACGTAGTAGTTGACCATGTTGACTTTAGATTAGACTTAGGATTAGGATGAATATTGCAATATGTTTAACAAGTGGTTGTCATGGATGCAGATTGTCTTACCACCTTTGATGTCTAGAGAGAGACATTATCTGATTGCCGACCTGGTTGTATAGATTGGTTGGGAGGAGGGGATATTCTTAGAGGTCATGGGATTGTGGCATGTGGCCCATCTGATGCCTATCAGGGTGAACCTTCCACTGTCGATAGTGATTGTTGAGAGATATCATAGCGAGACTTCCTCCTTCCACTTTCTGATAGGCGAGGCGATTGTGATACTTGAGGATGTGCGGCGCATCCTGCGGATTCTAATTTAGGGTGCTATAGTTGACTATGACACTGAACGTGGAGAGGCAGGCATGAGAGAGGTTTTTGCTACGGATTACCTTCGTGTGCAAGATCATGAGATTCGGTGGGCTCGAGTGCCTCAACTCGATGACATGATTAGATGGATCATTGTGTCTCTGATTGGAGGTTTTCTATGTCCAGATAGATGCTCCAAGGGATGGGGTACTGTGCTATCAGGGATGTTTACACATGGGATCTGATATGCATGGGGACCTTGTGTTCTAGGCCAGCTTTATCATGATTTGCATGGTTGTGTTTACAGATCTGGGAGTAGCTTGTCAGCACGAGTTACTTTGCTACAGGTATGGGCTTGGGAGCATATCCCGGTGATTAGACCTATCTCCCAACGTCACCAAGATCATGGCAAGCTACATGCTTGCTTATATGAGGGTGTACTTACTCACCAATGACTTGGTTCAGTTAGTTACTGGCGGAGATAGTTAGATGAGATGGACATCTTTGTTTGGCACCCCTAGAGAGAATGTGAGTCATGGGAGGATGACCATGAGGAGCTTGTCTACTGCCAATATGCAAGATATTTGTTTGGCCGACGCGTTGATACCATTGAGAGATACCTTCCAAAGAGGGTATTGAGACAATTTGGTTTGCCACAGGGGGAGCCCGTAGGTGAGGCCATATATGCCCAGACTCAGAGGGAGGTGGAGGACTATGGGCCTAATATTATTGTGGCGAGAGCCTTAGCAGATTTATGGGGACTTGCCCCAGTGATGTGGGACTGGATCCTCGGGGAGGCAGACCCTAGCACACTACCTACATATGATACATACTAGTGGACACACCTTCTAGTTAGACTCACTAGACTAGGTGTAGAGGCAGCAGTGAGGGAGGTAGCAGTACATGGAAGTGAGGCAAGGGCTCGGTGACAGGACTGATAGCAGATCCTAGCACAGAGACAGGTTGGGGGGGATGATAGAGGAGATCAGGAGGATGCACAGATGCAAGAGGCTAGAGTACCTCATTAGGTGGTTCTACCTGCAGAGACACCACTACATTAGGCTCAGAGATTACTACAGGAGGAGATAGCGAGGAGGACTCACTTGGAGCTAAGGATGGTGAGGATGAGGAGAGACAGAGATGCTACTTGGGCTGAGGCTAGACAGGCTGAGGCGCAGGCCCAGATACATGCACAGGCAGCAGCAGCAGTGCAGGTAGCACTAGCATCAACACAGGCAGTTCCACCACCACCACCACCAACGAATGATGGGAAGATTGCCCAATTGACAGTAGAGAGGGATGCAGCGGTATAGTTGCGTTTGACTACGAAGGCCACCCTATAGAGGGTTGGGCGAGAGAGAGATGTTGCATGCCACACAGTGGGTGCAAATCAGATGACCCTGGTTGGGGAGCTTACCCGAGTTCAGGGTGAGCTATTTACAGTTGGGAGAGAGGTCGAGTACTATAGAGGCCTCTACTTCAAAGCAGTGCCAACCAACCAGAGGGAGCCCAACTTTAGAGAGCAGAGCAGATCTGGTGCCTCATCGTCACACAGATCAAGGAGATCAGGGTCCTTAGTGATGGGACCACTACCAGGGCCACCAGTAGGAGGAATTGCATCAAGTGCAGGAGGTGCATAGGGATCATAGCAAGCGGGGAGCCCACACACTAGCTCACACTAGAGCATACTTTTGTATATGTTGTACCACTTTTTTGTATCATTGACACACTTGTACATATTGATTGATGCATTCGTGCATCTGATATATATTGCGGGTTCTTGATAGCCATGATGTACTTTTTTATGTATATTTTGATGTATATATGGACTTTTGATGTAGACATGGACATTTGTATGTTTATGACCTTGGATGATGATATATGAGATATATGATGATCTATGTGATGATGTTTATGCTCATGGATGTTCATGATCTTTGTGATGTATATTTATGATTTGACATGATGATGTTTATGCTTGTAGATGTATAGATTGTGATGACATGTAGATATGATTATGAGTTTACATGATGATGTAGATGCTTAGAGATGTATGAAATGCGATGATATTATGATATGATGATGTAGATGCTTATAGATGGACGAAGTGTGATGTATTATGATATGATGATAAGCTTACATGATGATGTATGAAAAATGATGTCTAACTCACAGTTTTGCATATATGCATCAGATGGTGATGGATAGAAGAAAGTGGCGATAGAATAGAACATGATAGAAAGACTATTGATCGATCTTTTCTTGAAAAACTATATGATGAATTGGATAAATGGATGGGTAAATGGAGAACTTGTTGCAACGGTTACACAAATGTTTATAAAGAGCAATCCTTATTTTTGATATAGCACATGGATAGTTTGCTGCCAAGGTATAAAAGACCAAGGTGTTGTGATATCCTAGTGCGAGGACGTTGACTCTACAAGCAAGCGGTTTGAACTTAGAACACTTAGACATAATATAAGCTTAGTAGATATGTGAATGAGCCATAGTCTTGAACATAAAATAAACTTTAATACATGAATGCAAGAAGAATATTAATATGTAAGATGCTAGGTTGTAACACACACGTAAGATAGATATGATGCTAAGTAAGATAATAAGATCATTCCTCAAACACGACACACAAAAGCAATGACTATGCCCCTAATTCATACTGCATCGCAACATACCAAGATATAGATAAATCAAGGTAGTCTTGAATAGGTAATGGGAAAGGAACAAAAAGATAAACCAAAAAGAAAATTGACTGACTTACAAAGTAAACATACAATCAACATATTCTCTTGCCAAAGAGTTTTCTCAGGATAGATTGGATAGATAGAGTAGATAGGATAGATAACAACCTTATTGTAGGAATGATATATTTGTTAAAGGGTGTTGATATGTTGATAGGATAAGTTGATTGATGTAGCCAATGTTGGCAATCGATATGTAGGATAGCATATGGCTCTGTAAGTAGGTTTCTTTGCTTCAGGTTGGTTAAGAACCTTTGCTTTGAAAGGATGTGTAGTTTTTGTGTTGCTTGAGTTAGTCAAGTCTAGGTGGTAGGATGGATTGTGATAAATGGAAGACTAGAAAGATGGAGTGTTTATAGATTGAGATGGATGAAGAATGATGAATCGTATGTGCCTAAGTATTAGATACTTCCTTCATATTCCAGACTGCCTACATACCCTGTATCCATGGGATCAAGGCACATTACGATGAAAGATAAATATGATAATATGTAGTTCTAGGTAGAGTGATGAATGGGTCAAGGTGTTTGATCTTGGGTAGGTGAAATGATGTCATCTTATGTACCTAAGTACTGGAAACTTCCTTCATATTCTAGACTGCCTACATACCCATATCCATGGGATCAAGGTACCTTAAGAATGAGATGAGATGATGATATGTAGTTCTAGGATGTTTGATGATGTAGGATAGGATGAAGTGTTTTGGTTTCGGTGAGATGGTTGAAGTGTTTTTGTTTTGGTGAGATGGTTGATGAACAAGGATCCATTCCTAGACCTAGATTAAGGAAAGAGTTGCCCCCATTCTAGTAGAGATTTTATTATGGATGACTGCACTGACACATAAATGAACTGACAATGGAGGATAAGAAGACATAGATAATTGACATAGGATAAACCGATGATTGATGAACTGACATAGGATGATGACAAGACATGGATAATTGACATAGGATGATGACAAGACATGGATATTTTTTATATTGACAAATTTCCAAGCTATTCTAGATAGGGAAATGGAAATGCAAAGGTCAATGTTTTTTTATGGATGGATGGATGAAGATTTATTATGGATTGGACATGGAATGAAAAAGACTTGATAGATGATGGATGTTGATTCTACACATAGCGCCTGTTTGTCAGGTTTTCACTATGGTACTTATCCAAGATGCCTATCTACCAGGTTTTCACCAGAGGACGGATTATTTTTAGCTTTTTCTATTTTTTTTATTTTTTTTATTTATTTTTTATTTTTTTGATTGATTGATTTTTTTATTTTTTGATGTTTTTGCTAAAGATACTCTGAGGATCAGGCAAAGAACTTCTTGAGATGAACACTGTTGAGTGGCTCATCTAGAGGAATGCCTTCAAGTGTTGCTAAAGTGTAAGCTCATGATCCATATGTCACTATGATAACAAAGGGTCCTAACCAATTAGGCTCGAACTTGCCCTTCTTTTCTTGATTTGCTTGATTTCTCTAATTTTCCTTTAAGACAAGATCACCAACTTGAAACCATCTTTCCTTGATTTTCTTATTATAGTTGCACCGAAGGTGGTTTTGATAGACATGGAGATGATTAAGTGTTGCAAGGCACTTTTCATCTAGTAGTTCTAGCTCAGCTAATCTGGAAGTGTGATACTCCTCTCCATCAATCAGGTGTTGTAGAGATACTCGAAGGGATAGGATCTCGACCTCTATGGGGAGGATGGATTCAGAGCCATGGACTAGGGCATAAGGTGTGGCACTAGTTGGTGTTCTAATACTAGTGTGATAGGCCTAGAGGGCGGGATTGAGTTGTAGGTGCCAATCACGACCAGCTTCATTGACCATTTTCTTAAGTATTTTTAGAATGGTTTTGTCGGAAGCCTCGGCTTGGCCGTTACTCTACGGATAGTAGGGAGTGGAAAAGTGATGTTGGATATTGTATTAGGTGTACAAGGCACAGACATCTTGACTCTTGAATGGTCTCCTATTATCTATGACAATGGCTTGGGGAATACCGTACCGGCAAATGAGGTAGTTAAGGATAAACTTGGCTATTTGCTTGCCAATGATATAAGTCATGGTAATGGCTTTGACCCACTTCGTGAAATACTCAGTGGTAGTAAGAATAAACTTATGGCCATTGGATGAAGATAGATGGATTTGTCCTATGAGGTTGAGACCCCATTGTGAAAAAGACCATGGAGTCGTCACAGGTTGTAGTTCATGAGTTGGTGTGTGAATCAAATCTCTATGCTACTGGTATTGTAGATACTTCTTAGCAAACTGCACTGCATCTTGTTCTATGGTAGGCCAGTAATACCCTATGGGGAGTATCTTCTTAGAGAGGTTAAGACCGGTAGAATGTGCGCCACAGACACCTTCATGTATGTCTCATAGGGTAACATCTACTTCCATATTAAGACATCGTAAGAGGATACCATCAAGACTCCGGTGATATAGTGTATCACCCAGAATAGTGTAATGGGAGGCTCAGCGGATAAAGGTTTTGCATTGGTTTGTAGATAGCTCAAAGGGAAAGGTACCGTGTTTAAGGTATTCATAGATATCTTTGTACCATGGGGAATTGGGACCAACAAGTTCGCAGATGATTTCAGTAGTTGGAACATCGACTACTGGTATCAACAATTGTTTGATCAAGAATTCACATTTCTGTGTGTTTGTAGGCATGTCTATAAATGACCCCACATAAGCCATAGAACTTGCAGATTTGTTATGCTCTCTTGGAATTTGTTTAAAAGTGATGCTAGAAAAGTGTGGTTTGTAAGCATCCACCAATTTCTTGTAGGGAACCATCTTTTCATCTTTTGTTTGATGTACTCATCTATTACTTGTCGAATGACTAGTTGTGAGTCTCCATATACCTATAGTTCTTTGATGTCCCATTGGACTGTTGTATGGAGACCTATGAGGAGTGCTTCATACTCGGCTATGTTGTTGGTGCAAGAAAATGCAAGCTGATATGACTTTGGGATATAGTCATTTTGTGGTGTGATAAAAAGAATGCTGACCCCTGATCCATGTTGTGTATAAGAAACATCAAAATACAACTCCACACTACCGAGGTAGAGAGATTAAAGAGATTTTCATCCAAAAAGTTAGATAACATAGGATGAACATCTGTCATGGGTGCTTCTGCTAGGGCTTGTCCCTTGATTGCTTTACGATCCACATACTCAATGTCAAACTCACTAAGGATCATGACCCATTTAGCTAGTCTGCCTATGAGGGCTACTTTTGCTAGGAGATACTTTAATGGATCAATTTTGGCTATTAGATTTGTGTGTTGGTTTAGCATGTAATGCCACAACTTTTGGGAAGTGAAAACTAAGGCTAAACAAGCTCTTTCCATAGGTGAATAATTGAGTTCATAACCCACCAAGGTTTGACTAATATAATAGATTGCATGCTCTTTTTCTGACTCATCATGTTGTGCTAAAAGAGCCCCGAGGCCTACAGTTGTAGTTGAGATGTATAAGATCAAAGGCCTACCGGCAACTAGTGGTACCAAGAAAGGAGGTGTAGCTAGATATTCCTTGAGCTAATCAAATGCCACTTGACACTTAGCATCCCATCTAAATGAGACATCCTTTCAGAGCAAGTGTTGGAATGGTTGACATTTATCCGCTAGCTGTGAGATAAACCACCAAATGGATTGTAACCTTCCTTGAAGGCTCCTTAATACTTTCATATTCTTTAGTGGAGGCATCTCCACTATAGCCTTGACTTTCATTGGATCTACTTCAATGCCTTTGCGAGATACGATGTGTCCAAACAGTTTTCCTGAGGTTACCCCGAAAACACACTTCTTTGGATTGAGTCTTACTTGATATTTTTCGAGTTTGTCAAAGGTTTGTCCTAGAACCTATCTATGATCTGCCCTAGAAGATTTTGCTGATATATCATCAACATAGTCATCCATGATGTGATGAAAGACATCGTCGAATATCATTGTCATTGCTCTTTGATAGGTTGCACCTGCATTTTTAAGACCAAATGACATGGCACACCAATAATAGGTACCCCAAGGACAAGTAAATGTAGTTTTATGTTGATCTTCTTCTGCTATCATTATCTAATTATAGCTAGAAAATCCATCCATTAGAGAAAGCATTTCATGACCAATGGTTAGGTCTACTATGAGATCAATGTTTGGCAGTGGAAAGTCATCTTTGGGACATGCTTTGTTGAGATCTCTGAAGTCAGGACATATACGGATGCCCCCATTTGGTTTAGCCATAGGTACAATGTTTGAGACCCATTCTGGATAATCAATAGGCTTGATAAATTTTGCATCTAGGAACTTATGTATATCCACTTTCACCAAGAGAGTGATCTATGGGTGCATCTTTCTTAGTTTATTTTTGACTGGTTTAGCTTTTGGATCAACCGTGAGATAGTGAACTACTAGCGAAGGGTCTAACCCTGGCGTATCAGCATAGGTCCACGTAAAGTTGATGGTTCGATGTAAGAAGTTGGTAAGATTCTTGTGCTCTTGTTCTGATAATGATGCTGTAAGGAATGTGGTCTTAGGATTTTGCTTTGTGCCTAGATTTATCTCTATAGAATCTTCCACTAGGAGAGCTGAAAATAACAAACAACTCAATCCTATAACATAAAGAGATCGATCAAGGCAAATACCAATATCAATAAATAATTGAATTAAAATAAGAAAGCCTTCACCTTGATTGTATAGTTCTCGTTGTTAGATTATGGATTACTCAATAACGTTGCATACCCATGGTGTTGCAACAAGCGGATTTGGATAGTGTTCAAGTGCTCAAAGGATTTAATGTGCTCAATAATACGTAATATGCTCAAAGCGTTGTAAGAATGCCTATATCTCATATGCATAAAAGATTGGAGAGGGTTTGTGATGAGATGAAGGGGGGTATATATAGGTTTCAATAAAGATCGATCAATGGTCCATATAATTCAATAGAATGGATGGATGAGATAAATCAAAGATTCGTGATGAATGTGCACCTGACATGTGTCACACAAAAAGATATTTTTGTTGAGTTAACTAATTGATGAGATAAAAGACATGAAAAAGATATGATTAGATTTCATAAAAATAGAAATGTTTTTTTCTAATTTATGAGTTGGTGATAAAAAACAATAATGATTAAGTCAATTAACTCAACTTATAACTTGCTTTTTGCATGATTGGAGTAAAATTAAATAATAAATTATTTAATTTTGTGTGCATGATGAACAAGATTTATTTTTAGAAGAAATAGAAGATAACTGAAGGCAAATTAAATAAATAAATTTATTTAATTGTTTGTGCATGATAGAAGAAATAGATTTGAAGATTTAAAATAAATTAAACAAATAAATTGATTTAATTTATTTTGCATGATGAAGGATAAATAAAATATTTTATTATATTTTATTTTTAGAAGAGAGATTCAATATAAATAAATTTGAATGATTTATTTAAATTTGGAAGAATAATTGATTTAATTAAATAATTTAGAAATTATTTAATTATAGATAAGAGGATTATGATGATAAATTAACTAAATAATTTATTTATTTAATTGATGTGGATTTGAATTTTGAAAGACGATAATGATTCAATTAACTAATAAAAATTATTTAACTTGGATGGAAAAGGAGGAAATTAATTGAAATTAATAAATAAAAAGGATTTATTTAATTAATGTTGAAAATATGTGATTTAGAGGAAATTGATGATTTTGATGAAATTAATTAAATAATTAAATTATTTAATTAATGTTGAAATGCAAGTGATTTGACAGATTTGATTAAAATGCAAGTGATGCGATGAAATGGTCATTTTTGGTTGTCTACAACAAGTTGGACAATGATCGCATTCTTATTATTGCATTGTATGTTGATATGTCGATGATATGTTACTCATTGGGAATAGTAAAAGTTTGATTTCTGATTTGAAGTCTCAGTTGTTAGTATAGTTTGAGATGAAAAATCTAGGGGCAGCTCGGTACATTCTAGGGATGGAGATCATAAGAGACAGAGCAAACAAAAAACTTTGGTTAGGCCAGAGTAAGTATGTTAACACTGTGTTGGAAAGATTCAGCATGGTGGATTGCAGACCTTTGACTATTCCTGTTACAATGGGTACAAAGTTATATGTTGCAGATTGTCCAAAGTCTCCTTCTAAGATGGAGGATATGAGCAGAGTTCCTTATGCTAGTATGGTTGGCAATTTGATGTATGCAATGGTCTGTACAAGACCAGACATTGCCCAAGCAGTGGGAGTCCTTAGTTGGTTTATGGCTAATCCTGGATGGGTACATTGGGATGTAGTGAAGAGAGTGTTTAGATATCTGTGGGGTGCTTCCAAGTATTCCTTATGTTATCATGGTTATTCTATAGGACCTTTGATGAAGGGGGGGTAACTCATAAAACACACAATAATAGAAATTACACACAGAAAATAGAATGATATTTTATTAATATGGGCAAAATATTGCATTACAGAAGCTCAAATGCAATCAGAGGATGAATCCCCTACAGGCTGCAACACATTACAGCTCCCTCTCTCAAGACTCTGGAATCTTCAGCCTTCTGTAACCTCTAATCAACTAGGGTTTCTATTTTCCCACCTTTTCCTGACTCTACACCTTCCCCCTTAACTCTACTACCCAAGGGTTCCCAAAAATGGTCATATATAGCCCTTTTTGGCAGCCACCAGCTTAATTTTGAAAATTGCATCTCCCTCCAAAAATAGGTCAACCTTGTGGGGCCATAACTTTTGATCCGACTGTTGGATTTTCAATTATAATACCTTTTCAGAAAGCTCTCGAAAAGATGATGGTGCCAAGCAGTACCAATAGGTAGACTGCTTGGGTTTCCCACCAAATTTCGGGCCCATCCAAAGCCTCTAAGTGCCTCAAATTTGACTTTGAATACTTTAATAGGTTTTTTAGAATTTGAAATTTTAATATCTCACAAATGACAAATGATATTGAAGTGATTTCTTCACCATTAGCTTCAATTCACCATTCTAGAGGTCTGTGTAAGATTTTGTATCCAACTATGCACAAATGCAAACTTACTAAAAATAGTAACCCTGCCAAATTTATCCCTTATTGAAAAAGAAACAACTTTTTTTTTTGGTTGATGCAAGATTGCTCTTAAACCCTGGATGCTCCTGCATCAACCTCGGCATTCACTTTGTATTCATGGATTTGTGGATTCAGATTGGGCAAGTGACATTGACAGCAGGAGATCCACTAGTGCTTGTGTTTGCTATGTTTAGTGGTGCTATTAGTTAGATGAGTAAGTAGCAACCTGTGGTCACTTTGTCCACTACTGAAGCTAAGTACATGGCAGTAACTCATGCTTGTAAAGAAGCCATTTGGATTAAGAGATTGTGTTCTGATGTTGGGTTTGATGCAGGGAATATTACTATTTGTTGTGACAGTCATAGTGCTATATGTTTGGCGAACAATCCTACTTTCCACGCAAGGACTAAGCATATTGATGTCCAGTACCATTTCTTTTGAGACATGGTAGAGGATGGGAAGGTAAACTTGGAGAAAGTTGACACTTTGATGAATATTGTAGATTCCTTGACAAAACCTGTGAGCACAGAGAAGTTCAGATGGTGTTCAGAGTCTATGGGCCTCTCAGCCCCCTAGCAATTAAATCATGGTGTTGATACTCCCTTTTCTCTTGTTCGACAAGTGGGAGAATGTTAGGAAAAGTGTCTCAATCTTGCAACTTTGAAATATTACTATTCTTCCTAGTTTTGGTCTTTTCGAATACCCTTTATCTTGGAGAATGATCTATAACTTTCAAAGTTTCCAAAAGGGCTAAAAATGGTGGGACTTACTATTTTTAGTAACTTCACATTTGACCTCGAATAGAAGAAACTCTTTTCATGTTCGCAACACCTTTTGAAGGGAGCAGATCATTCAGGCAAACCCTAATCTTTCACCAAAAAAGATGGCACAGACTTTGGTGGATGACACTTAGGCCCCCAGAACCAGCTCAGGTTCTGATCCCTCACTCTCTCTGCCTGGAAAATACTCATTCTCCCTGTGTGATTCTGAGGTGATATTGGCAGAGGACCCCATTGATTTTCATATCTCTGATGCTTGTGTGAATGCAGCATCAAATGATATTGGGAGTCAATCCCTCATCCTCAGATTGCTAAGGAAACTCCTGCCTTATGAGGCTTTTGTGGAGTGGGCTAAGTTAACCTGGGGCAACTTGGTCACCCCTGAAATTGAAATGTTGGATTTTAGTTTCTTTCTTCTCTACTTCAATTCTATAGAGGACTAGAGCTTTGCAAAATAGAATGGCCCCTGGTTCTATGAACAGTTGGGCCTTTTCATTTCTCCGTGGTCCCCTTTTCTTGATCTAGAAACCACATAAATTACATCCATCCCAATCTAGATCCAATTGTATAACCTCCCCTTGATCATGCAAGATGCAGATCTCATTAGGAATATGATCGATTAGGTGGGCTCTTTTGTTAAGTTGGACTCCATTTCAGTGATTTCAAAACACAAATTCACAAAGCTTTGTGTAATGATTGATATTTCAAAACATGTGCATCATTCCGTCACAATACACCCTTGTGGAATTTGGACTCAATTTCTGAACTATGAAGGCTTACCATTCAAGTGCTTTTGTTACAACATGCTTAGGCATAAGATTGTTGGTTTCACTGCAAATAAATCATCACGTTTAAAGGAGATCAATCTCAAAAAGTGGTTCAGAAAGCTAGGTTCACCAAATGTTGATTTCATATGGCGCAACCATGGTAAGTTCATGGATCTTTAGAAGGAGATAAGGTCTAATCATGTGGCTTCCTCTAATCATTTGGATCCCCCTTCGTCTCACAGCCCCTCCAAAAATGAACTTTGTACTTTTAATCAATTTTCAAAAAAGGAGGATGATAGCTCTAATGCTAAGGGCACATTTCCTTTTATGGACAATCTTGATGAAGAGATTCATGATTTCTTTGACCATGATGATGTCGTAGTCCCTATTAAAAAGTGTTCGATAGCTCAAATTGTGAGCCGCATCTCTAAACCAAACATTAGCAAACTAGGAAAGAAGAAAGGACAAAAATCTAAAGCAGAGAAACTTCAAATAGAAGGAAGGGATGCGGTTGAGAGGGGCAGTGGACCATGGATGTGTTGCATATGTTGTCATTGATGTTGAAACATAATGGTGATCAGTGATGTCAGAAGAGTAAGTGATTAGAAGTGTTGTGAAGTGGAAAGCATAGTGATGTGTATATGCTATCAAAGGTGTGATGATCAGAGGAGCAGACCAAAGAGTGATGATTAGAGGAGAAACAAAGGAGTTGTGAGGTGAGGGATATGATGATGAAGGTCATGAGAAGGTTGTTGGATTAGTATCATTTGTACACAGTTGGACCTTATCTTCTGAAGTTCATGGACAGATGAAAGTTGTCAAGTTGAAGGATATGTTGACATGAAGAAGTTGTGGCTTCTTGTTTTTTTATGAAAAGAGTTGTGATTGTTTTTCATTCATTGTCTCTTGATGAAAAGCATTACATAATCATGAAGGAAAGTGTACAAGGTTTCAATTATCAAAGGCACAAGAAGTTGTACTGAAGGAGCTCAGAAGATTGTACTGCATTCTACCACAAATGAAGATATGGCCTTGTGGTTTGGAGGTTAGACAAAGACAGCTATGAAGTATGCATGATCCAAATTTTAGAGCATATAAGTTATTGCAGAATCTTTTAGAGCTAGCAGAGTGAAGATAGTGATAATATAGGGTTGTTGCAGTCACAAAGATTCATAAGATAGCTCCACATTTCTCCACACTAGAAGATATGATCTTGCGGCTTGGAGGATAGTTAGATGAAGATAAGAGGTATAATACACTCAAGTTTCAAATGATACAATGTAACGCAGAGTGTTTTTTTGGAGTCAGCTAAGTAAGAACAAGTCATGTTGTTGGTTAAGATTATCAGAGGGAGAAAGTAAAAGCCACTGCATTTCACCGCACTTTAATATTTGGCTTTGTTGTTTGAAGGATAAGTTTAGATGGTTTGTATGTTTTCTCAATTCAAGTTTCAAGTGTTGTGGAGTATTGCAAGTATGGTTTTCAATGTTCCATATCAAGATAGTGTATTCAGACTATGTAAGGGATAACGACATCAAATGTTGTCTGCTTGTGCCAATAGGAAGAAGTTTAAATTAGACAAAGGAATGTATGAGAAGGTCTTACCAAGTCATATAATGCTTTTATGTGAACCACTTGTTATTTTGTTTCTCTGGTACTGCTTTGGGTCTAGAGCTAATGCATGAAAGGATAAGTGTTTATGATGACAACTTGGTGAGTATAAGTGATTGTGCCATGTGTGTGGAAGTGTGCGCCAACAAGAAAGCTTAGGAGAATGTAAAATAGTTCTAGTTGATTACTTGGTATGAACTTCTTTATGAAGTTCTAATCCTACATTACCGCAGATGATCTGGGAGCCGACTTGTTTTGGTTGTTGCACGTTTCATTTTGGCTGACAAAGGTGGAGTTTTGAAGACTTGTAGAGGATATAAATGAAAGATCAAGATTGTTGCAAAGGGTAAGAGTGTGTGAGGATGTATGTACGAGTGTGAGAGTGAGTGTATGTGTGTGTGGAAGAAGATAAATTATTCAGAAGTTGAGAAGGAAATCTGGAGACTATAATGCATGATTCATTATAGAGATAGTATTGTCGGGAGGTGTGTTGAAGATTGTAAAATTGTGTGAACAGAGGTAGTGAAGTCATATATCAGTGTGAAAGGAGTTGATGTTGTAGAGGTGATTGAACCAACAGAATTTGTCAAGTGTTTTGGTACAGAGGTTGGAGCCTCTTCTTGTAAGTGTTGTAAGTATTATAGCTCTTCCTTTGGGTTGAAGCCCATAAAACTGTGTATCAGGGAGTTGTAACTCTTCCTTTGGGTTGTAGCCCATAAAATATGTTGTAAAATTATTTTTATTTGTGAGGCTGGATTTGGACAATAGATCCAAGCAGCTTGCTCACTGTGGTTTTTCCCTTCTAGGGTTTTCCACGTAAATCTAGTGTTATGGTTATGTGATTATGTTTTGAATTTCATAGTTTGCTCCATTATTTGTTTAAGGCAGTAGAAAGATTTGGTTGATAAAGTTGAATTGGTTAAATTGTGGCATATACTGATTCAACCCCCTCTCAGTATATCAGAGTGTTCTAACAGGATGCCCTTCTCACTAGGAGCAGAAGGAAGGTTTTAGCCAAAGGGGGGTTGATGGCATGTTTCATTTTTTAGAGGTTGATCGATTATGTCTCAGTTTGTGTCTTTTTGTGCATCTTTCATATCTCTCTCTAAGGGCCTACCTGCTTGCTCTTAGTCTCTTGGTGGTTTCTCTAGGTTTATTAATCTTCTATCACTCAATCTCTTTATTCTTTGTGCTCCCCTATTTTGGGTATGAAGCAGTTCTCTTTATTTTCATTTTGTATTTATACGGGAGTGGGCCCTAAGCCCACAACTTACCTAAAAAATTATATATATGCTAATTCATGGAATCTTATATTTACTCTAACAGATATTAGTATATAAATTACATATATACATAAATATATAAATATAATTACATATATATCTACATATTGCAATTTAACAACATTTTTCTAACAAAAGAGAAAGAATCAACTAAAGTAACCAATACTATGCTTCACACCTAGACTGCATCAAACTGACAAGTACAATTTAAGCCAATTATCATAGCAAGCAACACACCTTAGAAAAATTTACAACCGTGATGACCAGAGAAGGATGAAAATAAAACAAGACACAATGAAGTACTACTCCATGTCCCCCAATCACTCAAACCTTACCAAGTGCCCCTCCTCTAAGAAGAATGTTTATGCTTTTGATAAATTTTCCTATAACAGAAACCAAATCCATTGAAAAATTAAACCTATTACAGAATCCAAGAAGTTTTCTTGCACATCAAACACTGACAATAGTGGTCAATCATACAATGATATATCATTTAATCCATGTACATAAATAATATCAAAATCCATTTTAAGAAGATGCATTGAGGGAGACATATGACATTCTTCATAAATCATTATCAACTCTCTCCCACCACACAACTTAAGCTTTGACTCTATTAGGCATGCTTCATCTAGTTTGAATTCTTATTATCTATGGATTGCATAAAGACAAAGGGGAGGGTTTGAGATAATAAGTGGGAGCTTCAATGCTCTCAATCCCACCACTTAAACTTTGTCGTTATTAGGCACACTTCATTAGTTTTGAATTGTTATTATGGAGTACATAAAGACAAAGGGGACGGTGTGGGGTAATAAGCAAGAGCCTTGATGTTCTCAAGCTTACCATTTATTATTGGGATTGTTGTTCTTATAATAAAAGTGTGGGTTGTGTGGAAAACTTATAGGCAATGATCATGTTGGATGGGGTAATTGCAATAAATTCATTCTAAAGCCTATTATTTTTATTGAATCAATTTTTGTAATGTAATTGTATACAATAATAATAATTATCCCTCGTGGCCCTTGGCCTCCTAAAGTGTGTGGGTAAAATTAGATTTGATTCATTTACCCTAGTTCTACCCTACCTTTAATTCTCGATTCATTATGTGTTACAAGTTTTGTGATTCATCAAAGCTTAGATGAGATGATGAATGGGCTTGATGAATGTCATTCCACTCTTCACTCCAAGTTATGAGCTTCTCTCTTTATATGGTAGGGCTTCCATCATCCCAAGTGAGACAACAAGATGTGCACCTAAGTGTGGAAAGGACAGTGCAAGTTGTGCAATGGGAAAACCTAAATGTGGAGTCAACAACACCTCCAAATGCCATTTCTTCTCACGGCATTTATCTTTGGGATGATATAGTAATAGGTTTTCACACCTTGATGATAGAAAAAATTGTCCCCAATACAAAAAATAAAAGGAAAGAAAAAAGAAGCTCTTATCATAAAACCACTCCAAACAAAAGCTTCGTGGTATCAAGATGTAAGAATAAAAACTAAACTAAATAATACATTTACTTCTACTTAAAGAACAAGAACATGTTTGCTCCTATCATTCCACTTATTTTATATTTTTTATAATTTATTTTAAAAACCAAGTACCTTTACACTTTAACTTTAAAATGAACAGCCAACTACTATTTAGAAATAATAAAATGAAATATTTTTTTTTTCAAGTGAGAGCTTAAGGGACATTCTTTTAAGGATGATGCAAGTAATGGTTTACAATACAATGCAAAGACTAACCGCTACATAATAATTAAAGTTTCATTAAATGTTTGGCCTGTTTTCAACTTAATTAAAAATACTTTTAAAAAAAAATTAAAGAAAAAACCATGAACAAGGTATAGTTTTTGTATTCTCATGACAGCCTTTTAGGCTATTCGCTGTGGTCCTTATTTTGAATTCTAACCACATGTTTCCGGTTAATTTATAACTAATCTAATACCTAAGTTTTGCTGGATCACAGGGAATGTATTTCAAAATATTTAGCCTGCGTCCCACCCACCAACATGACAGCACTACCTTATGGCCTATCCTACAGCTGCAATGCCTAGATCATTAATGGTACATTCCATTGTTTAACACTGTAGATTAGCTGGAGTTGGCAGAAAGGCTCTTCAATCTTTTAGGTAGAATCTTCACCAGCTTTTTAATTCAATTTAAATCACCAAATCTTCAATGTCAGGACCATTTCACTTGTAAATTAAAGCTCTACATATTCCCGTGATGCTCAGAGACATAAATAGATGGTATAATTGTTTCCCTGGCCACTCATAAGATAAATTAAACATCCTTTGAAAATAAAACTAAAGAAAAAAAAACAATTAATTTTTCTTATCATTCTTTTCTCCTCAAATTAATTTTCTTTCTTCCTAAATTAATGGTCAATAGTCTCCCCATAATACCCAACAAAGCCCATGTACTTACCATAAGTAAGGAGGTACTGCCCACTAATCAAATTTGGTAGATTTGTAGTTGAGGACAAGGGACAGGGTAAATGACACTGAATCCTGATTACCCAGAGCCCCACTACTTGTACTAAACTACTATGACTGCCATTGTACCTTTGGATTCACCAACTGCAGTCTGCACCACAGAAACCTGTCGTACATTTTGATTCAAAAGATTATTAGCCTCGCAATCTCAATCCCGGTTTATTAACACATTAAACAAATCATCCCTTTCGATGGTGCGATTGAGAATCCCAATTGAAATTTCCCCATCTTAAACATAAAAAATCAAACTGCATTTTTTTTAATTTGAATTTTTATTATGGATTTCAGGGAATTGATTTGATGGAAGATAGACCTCGGGTTTTCTGGAATTGGAACTGCATTACAATTTACTTGTGTTTTTTAAGCAAGAGCTTTTAGTTGTGTTGAGGAGCTTTTAGTTGTGTTGAGGTGGTTTCTAAATAAGTTGATTTCTAAGTTGTGATTCTTAGTTTTTCATAAGTAGTTTCTAGTATGATTACTCCAAAGAAATTTGTATTGATCTCATGATTATACTGGCAAGAACTTGTATTAGTCTGATATTGATACTCAGTTGAACAGAAATTTATAAACGATTAATGATATTAAAAAAAAAAAGCTTTCACAAAGAGAGTGCATGTTATCACATGTTACACAACATTCATTTCAAAAGCCCTCACCAAGGAATTTATCACAAAAGCTCCTAGACCCTGCCTGGCCTTTTTACAAAATACATTTCATGGGAGTTCATGTTAAATGGCCCCCTACAAAAACGACGTCCATTTCAAACATGCAAATCAAATGTTCAAGGGATTATACAGTAAATCCGGTAAAGACTCCAATGAAAGGATGACTGAAGCTTATAGACATTTTATTAGAAAAGCAAGGGAGAACTTCAGAAAATAGCAGTACAGACTTTAAGTTCATTTGTCAGCAGTTTCTTACTACAGCTATGCTTTGCAGGGCAGTGGTCCTATCAAATGTTGAAATCTAAAACTCCAGTAGACATGTGGGGAGAGTGTAACAGAAAAAACAAACTGGAATGTAAATGAATGGTTTTTAATGAGACCAAACAGTCTAAGGGATCAAGAGCCGCAGCACAGAGATATTTTCAAGTTCCTTTTAATGTTTGTTCTTCTACTATGAATATTGACGTTTGTTTAGACTGCCCACCTTCAAATTATTTTCATACTATATACGGATATCTTCATAGACAGCACACTCATGATGAAATGCCATTCAATTTCTATAATAAAATGCCATTCAGTTTCAATGATCTAACCTGGAATGTAATAAACTAGTGATCTAACCTGGAATGTAATAAACTAGTGGGTCTGTAGAGCGTAGAATGTTACAGATTACGAAGCATGATTGTGGAAACACGCATCGCTAATCACGGGGTGCAATAGTAATGACAGAATGGCGTGATAATTAGATATGCTTACTAGTACCAACAACAATCAACCGGGAGTCTTACATTTGACAGTAAATCTTATTTTTGTTTCAAATAGGTGTCCATACTATATACCCAGATAAAAATGCAAATGAAATCCTGCACGAATATTCTTGCAAATCATAGAGTATTATTGAAAATCTAATTTAAAGAAAAAGAACGAAGAAAAAGAAAAAAAATTAACAGTTGAACAAGTGTAGGCTGCCATAGCAGAAGAACACACAGAGAGAATCAATTTACTACAATCAAATTCCAACCTGTGTCCGCCACACTCAAAAAAAACCTCCTTTTGCTTTTCCCTTCCCCAAAAAAATCTATTGCTTATGAACAACGTCTGCTGTATAATAATAATCTTGAGGGGCGCATGCGCATTCTTATACGTGTAACCCTATTTTTTCTTTCCCTCAACATGAACAAATCATCTCTGCTACTCCTCCACTGCCCGCCGTGTCCCAGGAACTAACTCCTTTTGTACAACTATAAAAGACCACACCAGAAAATAACAACAAAAACAGAAAAGAAAAGAATAGAGAGTCCCGAAACTCGATCCCTTCACCAGCTTAACAACAACTAGCAGGAAGCGAGTGCAAAGAATAGAGAGTCCCGAGACTCGATCCCTCGACCTGCTCATCCACAACTAGCAGGCATTATGCGTCTTGAGATGCTGTGAGATTTGAGCAAGCGAGTGCAGATTGCATTTAACAATAGTATCAATAAAGAGGCAAGTATCCTCCTTAGTATTTCCATCAGGAACCTCCACAACATACGATTCCACGACCACGGTGCCAGGCTTTCCTTCAATGAGCGCCTCATGAAGCGTAGTCACGGACCGATAGTTGTTCAGCCGATGATCACCGCCGACGATCCGAAAGCTCAAAATGTGCCGCTCCTCGTCCAGAATTTCCAGGCGCTCAGTGCTAGTAGCGGCAGGAAGCCCCGAAACAACCCTAACATCTCTCAGGCAGCCAACCTTCAGATCTCCATCGCCGCGCAGAAAGCAGCTCCGAACGAAATGCTTGTAAGCCTGCGGCTCATCGAAGCGCCTCACCACAGACCAAACCACGCTCACCGGCGCTTCGATTCGCTGCACAACCACAGAACGGCACTCGTTGCCCGAAACCACATGCGAATGGTAGCGCTCCACAACTTCCCTCAGCCTTCCATATTCTCCTTCCTCCTCTGCGCTTTGCCGCCGAACTGCAAAGTCCGGCGATCTCCAAACTTCTTGCGGCGCTTGCTGTGCGTACATCATTTCCGCCCTGCAGAAATCTCACTGGACCGAATTCAAAGAAATCTTACTACAATTTCAAGAATTCTTCCTCCGCCGATCTAGCCTCCAAAAATCTCTTCAAATTTCCAAACTTTAACCTCAAATTTTTCTTCAAATCTCCAAACTTTAACCTCAAATTTTTCTTCAAACTTCCAAACTTTAACCTCAAATTTTTCTTCAAACTTCCAAACTTCAACCTGTCTAGCCTCCAAAAATCTCTTGAAATTTCACAACTTTACAATCTCCTCAAATTTTTCTTCAAATCTCCATACTTTAACCTCTAATTTTTCTTCAAATCTCCGAACTTCAAACTCAATTTTTTCTTTAAATTTCCAAACTTTAACCTGCCTAGCCTCCAAAAATCTCTTGAAATTTCACAACTTTACAATCTCCTCAACCTATCTACCCTCCAAAAATCTCTTGAAATTTCACAACTTTACAATCTCCTCAACCTGCCTTTGCCGCAACTTTCTCTCAATCTTGAAGCCCTTATTTTTCACCTGCGCTCTGGAGCTTCTTCTCTCTCTCTTCTTCCCAGACCCTTGGAGATCGAATGCTTGATTGTTTTCACCTGAGCTCTGGAGCTTCTTCTTTCTCTCTTCTTCCCAGACCCTTGGAGATCGAATACTTGATATTTTTCACCTTTGCTCTGGAGCTTCTTCTTCTCTCTTCTTCCCAGACCCTTGGAGATCGGATGCTTGATATTTTTCACCTTTGCTCTGGAGCTTCTTCTTTCTTTCTTCTTCCCAGACCCTTGGAGATCGATCGGATGCTTGATATTCTGTAAGAATGTCAATTCACAGAATTATATTTTCTGAATCAACTGCGTATTCTCTCTTGATTTGATCTTGTGATTGGTGAGTTACTTGTCATCCAGTCTTAAGAACCCCCATGAGTATCCATCCTCTCTATATACACACATCAGCCATGGCCCATGCATATATGCATGGTTATGCACCATGGCAAGTTGCAGTTTTATATAATAAAAAGGGCTTCTTCTAGATTGCTCCTTCCGTTTTCACATAATAAAAAAAGTACGGAGGGGAGCATGTTGCAAAATCAAGTGGCTTGCCTTGCAAAGCGCCAGAATGTCCAATGGCGTTTAGCGGATAATCATTTTTCTTTTATTCTACGCATAGATTTTGTTTGCCCACAATTTTTTTTGTCATCCTTTATTTCAAGTGGGCAACTAGTAGCGAAAGGGCCCCAACGCTTTTTCCCGTCGGCTTGCATTACCAAGATACCTTTCTTTGCCTTTCGTTTTTTTCTTAATTCAAAAGAAACTTGTTTATATATCCAACGAAACCTCCAAATGGTTCCCACGCGTAGGGCCTAAATTTGACACTTTGACCCTGCCTGTCAAGATTATCCATTTAAAGCTATTTTTCAAATATTAAAATATGTTTTATTGAACATGAGTAAACGTCTTCTAGCAGAGCTATGAACCATTGAACCTCGATTTCCATCATGGTAACCAAGTAACTTTAGCCACTTGACCATACCCCATACACAAATATATATTGTATATTAGATATTTCCATTTATATATCCAACGAATGTCGAAATGGTCCCCATATGTAGACCCTAAATTTGACAATTCACCCTACCTGTCAAGGTTATCCATTTAAAACTATTTTTCAAATATCAAAATATATTATTTTTTTTTAAATATATATTATATATTAGATATTTCCCTTTAAAGGAACTTCGAAATGGTCCCCATATGTAGATCCTTAATTTGACACTTGATCCTACCTGTCAAGGTTATCCATTTAAAACTATTTTTCATGTATTTTTTAAATATATATTATAGATTAGATATTTCCATTTAAAGTTATTTTACTTTTTAAATATATATTATATACTAGATATTTCCATTTAAAGTTATTTTATTTTCTAAATATATATTATATATTAGATATTTCCATTTATAGGAACTTCGAAATGGTCCCCATATGCAGATCCTAAATTTGACACTTGATCTTACCTATCAAGGTTATCCATTTAAAACTATTTTTCATTTATTTTTTAAATATATATTATAGATTAGATATTTCCATTTAAAGTTATTTTATTTTTTAAATATATATTATATATTAGATATTTCCCTTTAAAGTTATTTTATTTTTTAAATATTATTATTATTATTATTATTATTAGTATTATTATTATTATATAAGCTATTACCATTTATAGGAACCTCGAAATGGCCCCATATGTAGACCCTAAATTTGACACTTATCCTACCTATCAAAATTATCCATTTAAAACTATTTTTCAAATTTTAGAATATATTTTATTTTTTAAATATTTATTATATATTAGATATTTCCATTTAAAGTTTTTTTTTTGGAATATATATTATATTTTAGATATTTCCATTTAAAACTATTTTTTGAATATTAGAATATATTTTATTTTTAAATATATATTAGATACTAGATATTTCCATTTAAAGCTATTTTTTTAAATATATATTATATATTAGATATCTATATAATTATAATTATATAGAAATTTTTAGAGTCTATCCGATATGTTCCCCTTAAATAATATAGTTTTATATTGTATTTTATAATTAAAATGTTTAAATATAGCCATACAACCATCAAATTTAAGTGTGCTAGTATATTTTGTGGATCTCTTTGATCTCTTTTTTCCTTATCTAGATATTATCTATTAATTCTATTTTTGAAAATTTATAATAACATTTTTTTTTAAAACTAATTAAACTTTTAGAATAATCATTTTAAATTGCATTACATAATTTATTATTAAGATGTAACTCTATTTAACAAAAAAATAGATTTAAAAAAATTTAAAAAATATCTATACTTTTTTTAATTAGATATTAGTGTTTTTTTTTGTATTTAGAACTCTAAAATATGAGAATTTGGAGCTCTAATTCTAGTTGAAAAAAGACCAAAAAAAAATCAACATCCATGAGAGTACATTTGAACTATATGAGAATTTGGAGCTCTAATTCTAACTAAAAGAAGACCAAAAAAAAAAATCAACATCCATGAGAGTACCTTTGGACTATATGAGAATTTGGAGCTCTAATTCTAGTTGAAAAAAGACAACAAAAAAATCAAGATCCATAAGAGTACTTCTAGACTTTCCCTTCACAGCATATATTGTCTCTACACACACTAGTTATCTCAGCTCCTTTAGTATTGTCTTGTTCTTTTGGTTTTATTTGTTTTATAGTGGTATTTGACATATGCTATAGTTTTTGAAGTGCATATTATGAGTATTTTATACAAAAATATCTTCATTTTATTTAAAAACACTACTCTTAGATCACTTTATTAAAATGATTAGTGGTGATTATCGTAGGCTTTAAGAGTGTTTGCAATAAGATAAAACTTTAGGATACTGTAAGCTAAGTTTGAATGGAAGTTGTAGGTGATATTGTAAAATTGAATGATGAAAGCAAAGTAAATATTAATGAAAATATTTGACAATGAGAGAGATGTTAACCCTCAAAAGAATGGTTGTGACTCATCTACTTCTAACATGAATGGCAAACCATAGAAGAACATTACAAATGTGGTGTGAGAAGTGGAACCTGTGGTTATTATAGAAGGTGCAAAGTTTCTACCCAAAGGTAACAAACAAGACCAAGGAAGAGGATTTGTTAAAAAAGGGCATGCGGTTTGGAAGGTTGATACCAACATGATAAGCACCCTTCTTTCCTCAAAATAATACATGGAATTTTCTTTATTTTTTGAAAAAACCCAACACATAAAGGAGGGTTATTACCATATCTTTTTAGAATATGAAATGTTTCCTTTTAAAGGCTTTGTTGATCGACATTTTGAATTTTACTTAGTTAATATGATGGTGAAAATGGTCACAAGATAGGTAGAAATTAAGAATAGTTATCTATAGTTGAGGCATATTTTTCCACAAGATTTGAAACTATTAGTAGAATAATTTACCTTTCCATGTATAAATGTTATTTATGCTTATGTTGATATGGAAAGAAGAGAGAAATTATTTCTACTTGTATGTGTAATAAGGAAGACACTTTGTGTATCATAATTAAACACAAGGATAACTAAGATCATAACAGTGAGGGGTTTCATTATTGTATTGTGCATATAATTTTGTTACACCTATAGCATGTAATAGTTGTAGGATGAGGAGTCATTTTCAAATTCATTATAACTATTGTCAAAGTGTATGGCCTTCATTATACATAGATGCAATAAGGACCACTTTGTAATATTTTTCATAGCTTTGAAAAATGGCCTTCATTAGCAAGGAGGATCATTCATGGTAGTAAGTTATGGTGTAGCATGGTTCATGGCAATCATTGTACAACACTAAAGTATGTAGTGCAAGGGTTGAAGAAATGGCCACCATAGAGTTATTCTTGGGAAGGACACAAATTTGAGTTTTAACACATGATAGAGCATCACCACCATCTACAATGCTACTAATTTTTAGCATCACTTAAAGATGTGAAGGTGTTTTATTCCAATCAAGACTGTGGTATAGCATCACTACCTTCTACCTTGTGACAATATTTATGTTGAGCATCACCTTGGAGATGTGAGGTTTTTTTTTCAATCAAGCATGAGATTCACATATATACTAAGATCATTACTATCTTCTTGTTGGCAAGAGACACTGTGTGGCTTCATGAGTGTTGTCACTGATGGCAACAAAGTCCATCCCACACATCCGCAGGACATGGTGTGTCTATACCGGAAGTCAGATTGAAGAGTTTTGGTCCGATGACCAAGAATAGAGCATGCAGCAAGGTCCGACAATCAGGTCTGGATCTCTCAGAGGAAGTATCTCAATAAAGTGCAGACTTGGGGAAGTCAAGAGGAGTACCATGACTAATATATTCTAGAGATTGAGCCTCCGATGATGTAAGAGTGAAAAGATATGAACACCTAAGTGTTGGGTCCCTGTTTGGCAGAGTAGACTGAGGAAGAACTGATCGGCAGAGCTTTAGACCTTAATCCAGATGAAATATTGATGGTAATCAAGTTTCTTAAGGGATCATTCATGATTGGCCGACATGATTGATGACTTCTATAAGCATCTCTTTGATACGCATCACTTGGTAAGCAAGGATTCAGCTGACAGACTAGAGTTTGGGAAAATATTGAGTATTCCAGATGCCAACTAGAAAGATGTTGAAATCCTTTGTGTGAATATATATACCAGATGGATTTTGATGAGAAGGTGTGTGTTGTGTGTTATGAAGTGCGAAGAAAAGCAGAGAGCAGTGTGGAAGCAGTAATACAGGTCAGATATGTGATAGGACAACAGCACCAAAGAAGAGGAAGAATGAACTGCAGTAGATCAGTGTATTGAGCCTAACTAGAACTGAACCTCAGCATATGTGGATGCTTCTCATCAGTTCAAGTATCTTGTTACTTTCTTTGTACCTTATAGACAGTGACTCTCTTGTAGTCAGTGAGCCTCTTGTGAGTAGTGTGCTCAGGCAGTGAGCCCTAATTGGCAAGTGTCATTTTGTACTTCTATTCTTTTAACAGAGAATACAATCTTAGGTTAGTCACCCCGTGGTTTTTCCCTTAACAGGGTTTTCCATGTCAAAATCATTGTGTTATGTGTATTGATTTTATTTATGCTTTCATAGTTATGGATGCTTATTTGTTTTGATGCTACACTAGTTATTAAAGAAGAACAAAAAGTTAAATTAATTAAGATAATTGATTCACCCCCCTCTTAGTTATCAACAATTGGTATCAGAGCTATGTTCCTCCAAACAGAGCCTAACAACTTGAGGAAGATCTAGGAATTACAATGGATATGTATGGTATGAGGGAACAACTTTAGTCTGCCCTTGATGATCTTGAGCAATCTCACTCTGAAGTTAATAACTTAACGGAAAGACTCAAACAAGCTGATGATTTCATAAATGAACTAAAGGAGAAACTGAGTATCTCTATGAAAAAGAGAAAGGAACTTCTTCAGCAATTAGCAAGTCAAAGTGAAGCCAATGATACTAATGAAGATCTGAATGAGAAGAACAAATTATGTGAGAAGCTATCAAAAGAGGTCATTATGGTTAGACATGAAATGGAATCAGGGGTTATGAAATTCACCCAAGAAATTGAAGAGAAAAGAAAGACTAGAGATAATCTAAAACAATCTCTCAAGGACAAGTCAGAAGACTGCCACAAAATGGATAGATTAATCAGGCATTTGGAATATGATCTTGAAGAAGCTAGAGATAATGAAGAACAACTTGAGAATCAGATTGACACTCTAAAAAGGGATCTTCAAATAGTAAATGAATACAAAGAGAAATTCAAGATAAGCTCTACTCAGCTTGAAGTTCTTCTTGAAAACCAAAAGAGGGTAGGTGACAAGCAAGGCTTGGGGTATGAGAAAGGTGAAAGCTCTAGATCTGGTCATAAGACCTATGGATTAGGAAATCCAAGGAATAGGCCTAGAAGACCTCCAGTAAGGCAACCAAATGCTCAAAGATATCCATCCTTCAATGGATACTACCACAATTGCAATAACTTTGGTCATAAAGTAAATCAGTGCAGAAGAAGAATGAATTAGACTAATTCATCATTTTCTGGATAGTGTTTTAATTGCAAAAGGTATGGTCACAAATCTCATGAGTGTAGAAATATGCAAATGAACAATTCATTCAATGGTAGATGCTTTCCATGCAATAGAATGGGACATATGGCTAATCAGTGTAGATCAAGAGGATATCAGTCCAATATACAAAGAAATGTTGTTTGCTACAATTGCAATAGATCTGGTCATATTCCCAAATTCTGCAGAAGTAAAAATCAGGACAAAAAGGGTCCGGTGCTTCATAATCAAAACCAAGACAAAGGAAAAGGAAAAGTGAATGCGGATGAAATTCAAAGGGAGATGAACAAGATTTGGGTGAAGAGAAGTACAAAAAATGTTGAGGATGGATCCGCACCAGAATCTGGAGCTGATATTCCTTCCAAAAACTAAATAGATGAGCTCTGGCTTAGGGGGAGTCACAAAAGAAAACAAGTTCCCCCAGCCAGTCAATTGGTGCCTGAAATTGGCACACGGAAAGTTGCAGATTAAAGGGTTCTCAAAGAAACATCTAAATAAGCCTCGGTAAAGATATGGAAGATCTGCAAGAAATTTAGAAGAGGTTAATCTTCCAAGAATGATCTGGTTTAACAGTCATCTGGTAAGAACATGATTTTCACAGTTAGATCTAGTATGATTCAAATTTGAGATATCTTGATCTGCGGATAAATGGAATGATTGGAGAAAGGTAGATAGATTGCCAATATTCACTGAGAATAACTCTAAGTGCATCTTAGTGATCCGGAAAGATCTCTCAGGACAAGGAGAACAAAGCAACTGAAATAACTTAAGTTGTGCATTTATTACAATGTGAAATTAGGGTTTGCACAGAAATATAAGGGTTCTTTTGTTCATCATTTGCACATTTACATTCAAGAAGAAGAGAGAAGGAGCTCTGCAACTAAATTATGTCAAACCTCTCAAAGATCAACCGCAGAAGTCGATTCATCCTGCAATCCGATCCAGCTCATATTAGGAACCCTAGAAGTGTAAAAGATATTTTCTGCTCTTGAAAAACTCTCTGAATCTTTTGAAAGATGGCTACTCTGAATGTTGTCAAAATCACTGATAGGCCACATCCTAAATTCAAAAAAGACCCCTACAAATCTCTGGAAGTTGATCCCTTGGGCACATTCTCTAGCATTCTGCATGGGGTTAAGCATGTAGAAGATATTAGGGTTTACATACATGCAAACATTGAAGAATTTGGGGAATCCAAGCTAATGGATATCTACCACAAGGAACTGATAGATGAATCACTTGAACTTAAAACCCAATACAAGGCCATCCGGGATAAGCATTTCGGACAGTGCATCCATTTCCCCTATTTTGCAAAAGATGAGTGGGTCCGGTATGTTTTAAGCATAGTGCATGACAACTTCATGTGGTTGAATAGACCATTTAAGATCACAAAAGATGCTATTAGGACAGTAACCAATTTGCACTCATCCGAAGGGTTACCTGTTCTCAAATCGGTCAAAAACAAAACTGTGAGTGAGGCTACCAGATCAAAATTTGATAAGAGAGCAATGACAATAGAAGATATCATTGATCTGGATATCAAGTTTGCATCCATGATAATTGGTTACAAGATATATCACTCCAGCAGAGAAAATTCAGTACCTAGAACTGTAATTTACACTACTTATCAGATGCTAAGAGAAAATGATGACTATGATCTTTGTGAGCTTCTCCTGAACCAACTGTTAGAGAATTTGTAGAAAATAAAGAAAGATAAAAAGAATTCATTCAAGTATGATGGCCTGATACTTTGCCTATTCTTCTACTATATGAATGAGCTACTCGGAACTAATGGCTGGATATGGCAAAATGATAGACTTGTTGCCATACAAATCAGGGATTATTTGTATGGGCTTGGTGATGCCAAGGCACAAAATATAGCACTATGGGGTTACTTCAAAAACTTCCAAAGCATAATGCAGGCCAGAGAGAGAATCCCCCAATCTCTAGTTGAAAAATACAAAGATACAGTGTGCTTTATGGTAGACACTGATCAATGCCTAATGGAGGCAGTGGAACCAAGAATAGTGTGGATTATGCCAATGGGCTATGAGGTGGATGAGAAAATTATGGAACTGCATGTCCAACATCTACTAAGTCAGCCTAAGGACCCTAAGGTAGAAAGGTTTGGAACCTTCCAAGAATTGAGTGTAAAAGTTCATGTTGAACTTAGACAGCTTGAGATCAAGAGAAAAGTAAGAAGGGAAGTAGAAGAATTCGCCAAGAGGCATGGAATATCAAAGGAGGTAGTTGATGCCAACTAAGAGAAGATGGAAAGGGTAGAGAAAGAAAGGCAAGAAATAGAAAAAGAAAGTGCTCTGGTGCAAGCCCCCTCTCAGACCAAATCCTCTAGAAGCTCTGCACCAATCACCTCTAAGAGCCAAAAAGCATCAAAACCGGAAGCCCAGACATCTAGAAAGGGAGAGAAGAGAACAAAGAAAAAGGCCACAAGGTCCTATATGAGTCAAAAGGATGATGAAGAAACTAAGACCGATGAAGAAATCAAGAAAATGAAGAAGAAGAAGAAAACATCTGGTGAACCCTCTACCAGTCATAGCAAGGAAGAAGAAGTAGAAGAGTTTGTTGAAAGGCCTACTCTATCCATTAATGATGTAGTCAAGGCAATTACTGTGGATGGGAATCTACAACCAATGACATAATTCTATGATGAGTATAATGACGCAGATAAAAAGATCTTGGAAGAAGCCACAATTAAGTACTTAAACATATATAATAAGGCATTTATTGAAATTATCTCTCTAATTCCCAAAAGTTTAGAGAAGGAACTTGAAATGAGAAAGGAGAATGACAGGGCAAAGGACTTAGAGATCAGAGAATAGATTGCTATCCAACTCTATCCCTCCATCACTCCAAAGCAAATGAGCATGATCTTCAAAGATTGCAAGGATGAGTTCCGGAGAAAAGCCCCAAAATGGATAAGCTTATGCTCGGAGAGACTGAAGACATCCTCCGGAATGCCTATAAAAGATTCAATATTCTATTATAGAGGACTTAGGTGATGAAGGACTCAGTATGTCAAAGGAAGATCCTATAGAGAAAAATACAGAAGAATCAAAAGAGACAAGTAAAGAGAAAGCTAAGGACTTAGATTCCTCTATTCTGGAAGAGGAAGTTCATGGAGAAGTAGACACGTCTCATTTGGATCCCCCTGTAGACTTCGGAATTGAAGGAAAAGAAAGAAAAGAAGAGAGCATCAATCAAGGAGAAGAAGTGAAGGGAAGAGAAGAAGGTCAAATAGAAAAGACCACAAGTGACAGTGCTGAGGCTGCAGAAGGGAAGAAAACTCTGTCTCTGGCAAGAGACACTGTAGAAGCAGTCAAAGACTTCTTGACAAAAGAAATGATGGAATTAGATGAACCGAAACTACTTCAAGGGCCATTCAATTTTGATTCCCTCTCTCCGGTCCAGACAATGAAGGTAGCATCTTTCGCTCAAGCCAAAGCAAAAGAAAAGCTTCTGAAGTCTCACATAGAAGACTGTGAGCTAATAGAGATTGCATCCGGTGTGCTAGAGAAAATCATGCCATCCTTCCAAAAGGATCCTTCAGCCTCCACATTTGGTAATCTAAAGTCTCTTGTAAATTCTGTTAATACACATTTTGACTCTTTAGAGAAAGCAGCAGAAGAGAAAGTCCGGAAAGAATTTTTGGGCAAGAGATTCTCAGAAGTACAAGGGCTAATAACAAATGATAGGAGAACTATGGATATTGGGATAAAGAGCTTAGAAAATGCTCTTAAAGATGGCAGAGAAATTTATAAATTTTGTTTATCCTGGTCTAAAGTGACAAAGGATATTGAGAAGAAAGTGAAAGAGCAAGAGGATAAACTGTCAAATGTATCTCAAAATTGTAACCCTCTCACCACATCCATAATAAACTAGGAATGTTAGACTATTGCCATTCTAAATGAACTAAAGAAACTTGAAGAGGAAAGGAAGAATATAATAAGTAGGATGGGTGAACTTAGAGGGATAATTATCCCTAAATTATAGGCCACGCATGAGGCCCTAATTGATGCTCGGACCACAGCCCGAACCAGTGATCCGACAAATCTAAAGAGGGCAGAAGATTTTGCATTCGTATTGAGTGGTCACATCTTAATTTTGGACAGGATGAAGTAGAGTTGGGAAGCAGAATTTGTCTAGTTGAAGACAACTTTTGCAGATATACTTCAGTATATGTAAAGTATAACATGTATATATACTTATGCTGTGTGCGTATTCTACCCTTTGCCATTGATGTCAAAGAGGGAGTGAGTAGCAGTGAAAAATGTGGAATCTAGCTAAGGGGGAGCTCTAGTAAAGTGTACATTAGAACAGAGCATCAGCCAAGGGGGAGTGTAGTGTGACACTTAGTCATTTTTCACTAAGTGTTGTCATCAATGCCAAAGGGGGATATTGTTGGCAAGAGACACTATGTGGCTTTATGAGTGTTGTCATTGATGGCAACAAAGTCCATCCCACACATCCACAGGACATGGTGTGTCTATACCAGAAGTCAGATTGAAGAGTATTTTGGTCCGGTGACCAAGAACAGAGCATGCAGCAAGGTCTGACAATTAGGTCCAGATCTCTCAGAGGAAGTATCTGAGTAAAGTGCAAACTTGGGGAAGTCAAGAGGAGTACCATGACTAATATATTCTTGAGATTGAGCCTCTAGTGATGTAAGAGTGAAAAGATACGAACACCTAAGTGTTGGGTTCCTGTTTGGTAGAGTAGACTGAGGAAGAACTGACCGGCAGAGCTTCAAACCTTAATCCAGATGAGATATTGATGGTAATCAAGTTTCTTAAGGGATCATTCATGATTGGCTGACATGATTGATGACTTATATAAGCATCTCTTTGATACACATCACTTGGTAAGTAAGGATTCAGCCGACAGACCAGAGTTTCAGAAAATATTGAGTATTCCGGATGCTGACTAGAAAGATGTTGAAATCCTTTGTACAGATATATATACTAGATGGATTTCGATGAGAAGGTGTGTGTTGTGTGTTGTGAAGTGTGAAGAAAAGTAGAGAGTAGTGTGGAAGCAGTAATATAGGTCCGGTATGTGACAGGACAACAACACCAAAGAAGAGGAAGAATGAAGTGCAGTAGATCAGTGTATTGAGCCTAACCGGAACTAAACCTCAGCATATGTGGATGCTTCTAATCAGTTCAAGTATCTTGTTACTTTCTTTGTACCTTGTAGACAGTGAGTCTCTTGTAGGTAGTGAGCCTCTTGTGAGTAGTGTGCTCAGGTAGTGAGCCCTAATTGGCAAGTGCCATTTTGTACTTCTATTATTTTAACAGAGAATACAATCTTGGGTTAGTCACCCCATGGTTTTTCCCTTAACAGGGTTTTCCACATCAAAATCATTGTGTTATGTGTATTGATTTTATTTCTGCTTTCATGGTTATGGATGCTTATTTGTTTTGATGTTGCACTAGCTATTAAAGAAGAACATAAAGTTAAATTAATTAAGATAACTGATTCACCCCCCCCTCTCAGTTATCAACACTTCTACATTAAAAACTTGAGTTTGAGAATCACCTGATTTCCACTAGGAGCATGTGATGGAGTTTTGTTTGAATCAGTTTGAGAATCACTTGATTTCCTAATGTTTGTGAGACCAAAAGCTCTCTAAGATGGGATATGTGATCTGTATTGGATCTAAGAGAAAATCTCATCCTAAAAAGAAAATAATTTAGCAAGTTTTAGGGAAAGAAAACACCTACAAATCTTAGTTTTATGAAATCGTTAGTTTTGTACAGGGGTGGTTTCAAAACCATTGCCTACTAAAAATGGGTAGTTTCATCCTAACAAAAAGAATGAGAAATTAAAATGAAAATGTGTCCCATTTCTTAATTTTTCATGTAGAATGATTTGTGCACACACAAGGAGTCTTTTGACACTTTGTAAGGCCCATAGGTATTTATGCCTTTCTCTTCATCTTGTTTTGACGTGTTGAAGTTATACGATACTATTATGTGATATTTTGTATTATGGATTGGTGATCACTTGTGGATATCAATGCACTATTATAGATACTCGAGATGTATATTTGGATCTATAAGACCTTTATATATGTATGTGTGTGTGTGTGTATTTATGGGTGTTTTAGCTTCACTATTTCATTTAAATGATATGTTGGGTGGGTAGACCTAGTTCCTTCAATATCATTTTAAAATGATTAATTGCATTTGATCATATTGCTAGAATGGATGAATTAATTCAAATGTGCCTATTAAATGTTTATTATTTAATTGTGTGATTTTATCACTTGCTTTAGCTATTGTTATTTATTGAATAGATACACTTAATATTTGATTGAGTGTGCAGGAAACTTACAGGGTATTGACCAATGGTTGGTATGTGGAGAATGTTGACATTGATTTCACTTAGCCACCTCACATTACTTGTTCCCTGATGTCAAAACCTGTGAAAACCTTATTTGAGTTGATTTCAATTCTAGATCCCCTTGTGTTAGACTTGTAAAGGTATTTTCTTGGGGTGTTTAATTATTCCTTTTGCATTTGTGCTTCTGCTTGATATGTGCAAAAAATTGATTTGATAGCTCCATGGAAATAAATAGTTTATGCTATCAATTGTTAGAAAACATAAAAAAATTATTTAATTAAGTTATATGTTGTAGGATTATTTAATTGTGGAAAAGCATTTGTATTTTATTATTATCAGCTTTGGGAAATAGATTGATTTCTTTGAGTTGGATAATATCTATTTCTAGATAATTGGCTTAGTGAAAATACTTTGTGGGAAAGAAAGAAAAGGTTAAGTTATTTTTTTATAAGTATATATGAAAAAGTGCTTGTATTTTCATTCATGATTATTGGTCTGTGAAAGTGAGAAAAATAGAAGAGAAAAACCCTTGAAGAAAAATTGGAATTGCTTGCTTAGTGATTGCTTGGAGTGGCTTCAATTGTTTTTGAAGGAAAGAGAATCATTGACAAGTTGCCTTTGGATTTCTTGAGATAATTTGCATCTTGTTTGAGTTTAAGATTTGAATTTTATTTAAAATTTTATGTTGTACAGAAAATTATTTTTGAAAAATGGATTTTCCTACCAAAACTATGGATTTTTTTTTCAAAAATAAAAGATGATGTGAAAAATGTGTTGTTGAGTAGGATTAGGCCAAGAGGGTATTCTTACAATTTTAGTTTATGCATTTTTTGATTTTTGGTGAAAAATATGTGAAAATGTCTTCTAAACCTGATCAAATATTCTCAAAAATATTATGTGTTTTGAAAAGTGTAATGTTGGGTTATTTTAGAACAAGAGTGTAACATCCCAACTGGAATATTAAATATCCTAAACCATAATTAAGCAAAAACTTAAACATCTCTTTTTTAAGTATAATCAAAAGATATTACTTCTACAATTTCTAGTACAATACATGTATTTAGAAGAATGGTCACTTTACATGTGGCTAACAAAAGTCCATGAATAAAAATTGGTCGTATTTCTTACGACTTACAATTTTATCAATATCGTATACAAAATAAGCAATGTGTTCTTGTTCACAAGTCTTCAGTAGTCAACTACAAGAGAGAGAGCATCACCTTGATGCTTTTCCTCCAACCATAGACCAACAGTCTCCTACACACCTTCCTTTCTAGAAGTGGCCCTTCCCTTCACAAGGGTAATAGATAATGCGAATCAACTGATTCATTATGCCATATGAGAACTAGTGATGTGTCCTAGCTAATACAATCAGGTTTACAACTCTAGTCTAGTTCTAGCTATGTATTACCCAGTCTGATTGTTTAGCTATCTGGTACACTGTGAACCAACAATGCAAGTAATGACTTTTTCATTACTTTGGCCAAAGTTTCTTATAAATATATATAGTCATATCTTCACTCACTCTTTTCTTGACTCAGAGACAACACTCTTCTTTCTCAATTTATATCATAATAAATAATTCTTTTGACTTGATTATACCATATTGGTTCTAAGTCGTAACAATATCCTTATTTACTAGTCATTTTTACAAGTCTAAGGTGAGAATTTAGGTGACTAATAATCATACATTGAGTCCCTCTTTGCATCCTTGCAATCATGGGTCTATGACATCTTGTCATCTACTCAATGACCTATCTACCTGATCTCAAGTTGACTATATTCCTCTACATATGCAAGATTCTAATATTTAAGTCATAGTATTTTATGATTAAAGACTCTATCTGTCTTAACCTAGAACATAATCATTTGACTCATAATCCATCAAAGATTAATTATAATTTCATATACCAATAACTTGAATTCACCTTCTCATGAATATCAAAAGATAATATAATATAAAATAATCTATATAGCATAATTTTCTAAAGACATAATGAATTTATCCCTTAACAATCTTGTGGCTATCCTTAGCCTAGAATAGGATTGATGGTCATTTCTCTATAAAACCCAATTACATGTAATTTAAATATCTTTAGAATAGTCTTCTAAAATAACTCATTCTTTGATATATGCATTCACAAGTACGACCTTCACTTGGTCTGTCTCATAAGTTACATTAGCTCAATAATAAAGATTATAGGTACAATTGTACCTCTCTTAAGCATAGTTGGCCCCTTAAAAGGGCTCAGTCAACCTCTCTCTATCGACTTCTTCTTAAGACTCATTTGGCCTAAGAACATTGCAGTCAGCCTATGATTAAACATAAGGCTTAATAATAATAAACTTGACCTATTATCATTACATATGGCCTGCCATTAATGTGCTCGACCAATGAACAATACATATGGCCTGTCATAAATATATATACTTGGCCTATGAACATTACATATGGCCTTTCCTTAATATATATTCGGCCTAAAACATTAAACTTTGCCGGCCAAAACCTACACATTCGGCCTATTGTAAGCACACAGTCAGCCTATTGTATACACACAGTCAACTTGATGTATACACATAGTCAGCCTATTATATACACATAGTTGACCTATTGTATACACATAGTCAGCCTAATACACAGTCGATCTAATGTATACACACAATCAACCTATTGTATACACAGTTGATATACTCTATCATAATCAGCTTACTTTAACACACAATCTACTTAGTCTCACATAGGTTATTATATAAACATGGTATTCCCTCATATACTATATCGATATTCCATTGAAGTATACACAGTCAGTCTAGAAAAAAAGTTTAATCTCTACATATATAATGGATATTTAAACAAAGTCAGCTAGGAATAACACATAAACAATCTAAGACTGCATCTAGTATTATCCTTACTTAGTTTTCAAAAGAATCTATGACCAATATCCATGGCTCTACGTAGCCTGTCGAACTTCTTTATCAAAGAAAAGATATAGACATTGAAGTCATAGCCGTAAGGCTCTCTAATGCATAGAAATAACAATCTATTTAATTCTTCAATGCATATACAAATCCATCTATGGTTACTAAGACCGCTGCCATATGCAAGATAAACATTATTATCTTAGCTCTATGCTTACTACACTAGATAAACTTTATATTGCAGGTTTTATCAAAGTCTTCCATGAGAGATAGACTCACCTGCTATATAGTTAGTTTGTGTCTTAGAATCTCTTACTATCTTTTCCTCCCTATAGCTACTGAGCTCCTTCTCTTCTTTTTCTATGTGTGTCTCCCCCTTTTCTTTCTCTCGGTCTCCCTGAAAGGAAGCTAGGTGTGCGGAAATCGCTTCCTACACTAATCTAATGAGAGGAGGGATATACAAATTCAATTTAATCTTTACAATTATAGCAACATGAAACATAGAACAGACATATTGCAGCAATACACATAGAACTAGAAAGAAGATAAAAGAAGAGAGACAAGATATAATGTGGAGAAAACCCTTAGCAGGTGAAAAACCCCACACTCGAAAACTTGCACAATGTATTATCAAAACTAAATATGGTTTACAATACACTTACAATGCAAGCTCTTAATAGTCTTCGACACTAGTGTCTGGAGTCAATTTGGCAGCATAACAACACCTGTCAATCACATAATGCAACTCCTCCTCAAAGCACCTATTTATATAGAAAATACAAGGCAAAATAGCCTCTATCTTGGAATGGGTGTCCAACTTGGCCTCATGGCCCAAAACCCATGCCTATGGACACTTGGTCAACATTGTAAGATGCATTTGACACTTGTCCACACGCCCCATCCCAAAGAGGTCACCTATTTCCAAAATGGGCTATGACAGATGCTCTGACGACTCTTACGACTGTCATAGAATCTGTCATAGCTGTCATAACTTATAGCTGTAAGAGAATCTGTCATACATAGGCTATAAATAGCATATTGTCTTACAACATGTCATAGTCCACCTTGGGGCATCCAAAGATGCCTTTTTCAAAGATGCTTCTCGACACATGTCTTCACCTGTCTTACAAGCTTCTATTTCTGACTCTTACATGTCATAACTTCGTCATAGGAATCTGTCATGACGATTACGGTCAACATTCCCTTACACAACATCTAAGATGCTGACACATGGAAAAATATTCCTACCACTAAGTGGGACGCCTATCTCCTCATGTGAGGACAAAATTACATGTGGTCATATGCCATGTAGGATGACACATCACCGTGCCAACTCCCACAATATGACAACATAGGGTTTGCATCCAAATTATACAATAGGCAATAAATAAATAAATACAATGAAATAATACAAGGAATTACCAAGGTTGAGACACCTTAATTCGCAACATTCTCCCACTTGTTGAACACCTTGTAAGAGCCAATAGAATAACAGGATTTAACTGCTATAGGCCGAGAGGCCCATAGACTTTGAACACCATCTGAACTTCTTTGTGCCCACTGGCTTCATCAATGCATCTGCAACATTCTTCAAAGTATCTACCTTCTCCAAATTTACCTTCCCGTCCTCTACCATGTCTCGCACGAAGTGAAACTATACATCAATATGCTTTGTTCTGGCATGGAAAGTTAGATTCTTCGCAAGGTAAATTGCACTCTGACTGTCACAACAAATCATAATCTATCCTGCATCAACACCAATATCTTAACACAATCTCTTAAGCCAAATGGCTTCCTTACAAGCATGAGTTGCTTCCATGTATTCAGCTTCTGCCATGGACAAAGCAACCACAGGTTGTCGCTTACTCATCCAGCTAATAGCACCACCAAACAGTGTAAACACATAAGCATTGGCGGATCTCCTACTGTCAATGTCACCTGCCCAATCTGAGTCCACAAATCCATGAATATCAACAGAATGTGGAGGTCCTGTAACATTACCATGATAGCATATGGAATACTTGGAAGTACCCCTCAAATATCTAAATACTCACTTAACTACATCCCAATGTACCCATCCAAGATTAGTCATAAATTGACTAAGGATTCCCACTACTTGGGCAATGTCTGGTCTTGTGCAGACCATAGCATACATCAAACTGCCAACAACACTAGCATAAGGTACTGTGCTCATGTCCTCCACCTCAATAGGAGATTTTGGAAAATCACTAAAAGACAACTTTGTCCCCAAAGAAACAGGAACACATAATGGTCTACAATCTGTCACGCTAAATCTATCCAAAATGGTCTTCACATACTTACTCTGGATTAACCAAAGTTTTTTGTTAGTTCTGTCTCTTCTGATTTCCATTCCAAGAATGTCCCTGGCTGCCCCTAAATCTTTCATTTCAAACTATGCTACCAACTGAAACTTAAAATTAGAAATCATATTCTTACCCTTCCCAATGAGCAACATATCATCAACATATAATGCAACAATGAGAATACGATCACCATCATACTTATAATACACATAGTGATTTGATTTCGATCTCACAAATCTAATTGACAACACAAAGGCATCAAACTTCAAATACCACATCCTAGGAGACTGCTTCAATCCATACAAAGACTTCTTTAACTTGCAAACCAAATTTTCTTTACCTTTCAACATGTAATGCTCTAGCTGTGACATGTAAATCTCTTCCTCCAAATCACCATGAAACATCCATCTGCTCCACCTCTAAGTCATAAGCTGCTGCAAGAGATAACAGGAATTGAATGGATGTCAGCTTTGCAATGGGAGAGAAGATCTCACCATAATCTATACCCTCCACTTGTGAATATCCCTTTGCAACCAATCTGGCCTTATACTTCTCAACACTACCATTTGCACCAAATTTCTTCTTGAACACCCATTTGCATCCAATGGGTTTCCATCTAGGAGGCAAAGGCATCAAGTCCCAAGTTTGATTCTTTTCCAAAGAAGTCATCTCATCCTCCATGGCCTCCTTCTAGGAACCTACATCTTTTATATACATAGCCTCTGACATAGTTCTAGGTTCATCATTGTTAGTAAGCAAAGCAAAAGCACAACTAGAATCAAGCAATGTATAATCAAACCTCTCAGGTTGCTTCCTAATTCATGTGGACCTCCTCAAAGGCTAAGGTGGAGGTTCTACTTCATCTTCTAAACTTTCATAGCTGCTAGAGCTCTCCTCATTTTTAGGTCCAACATTGTCTTTCTGTTCAGTCTTCTTAGGGGTAGAAGGAAACTGAACAACATCCTCTTTCTTTTCTTTTTCTTCTAGCTGTAAAATAGTGAAAGGTCTAGGCTCTCTAAAGATGACACTTCTGCTATACAACACGTTTTTAGCCACAGGATCCCAAAGCTTGTATCCTTTCACATTAACACCATAGCTAATGAAGATACACTTAACAACCTTGTTCTCCAATTTTGACCACTTCTCCTTAGGCACATGTGCATATGCCTCACAACCAAAAACATGAAGATGCCTTATTGAAGGCTTTCTACCAGACCACACCTCCATGGGTCTCTTACCAACAAGAGCTGATGTAGGAGATCTGTTTACTAGATAGCAAGCAGTGGCAACAGCTTTAGCCCATAACTTTTGTTCTAGGCCAACTCCACTAAGCATACTCCTAGCCTTCTCCATCAGTGTCCTGTTCATCCTCTCTGGAACTCCATTTTTCTGCGGGGTATATGGAGTTGTCTTATGTCTTTCAATCCCAAGTTCCTTGCCATATTTATCGAATTATGTAGAACAGAACTCACCACCGTTGTTAGTTCTCAAACATTTAATCCTTTTACCAGTCTAATTTTCAGCAAAGGCTTTAAACTCTTTAAACTTACTATAGACTTCAGATTTGCTTCTGAGAAAATAAATCCATGTCCTTCTACTGTAGTCATCTATGAAAGAAACAAAATATATAGATTTTGATAACAAAGGAACATTAACAGGACCAAATATATCAGAATGAACAAGGTCCAACACACTAGAAGATTATGAGAACTTGAATAAAACTGAACATGATTTTGTTTTCCATATATGCAATGTTTGCAAATGTTGAACTCAAGATTACAATCATCTAACCCCTCAACGAGGTTTTTATTTTTCAGGGTTCTAAGACCCTTCTCACCAATGTGGCCAAATCTCTTATGCCATAACATCGTCTTTTCAGCAGGAAGCTTAACTTCCAAAGCATGAATACAACCATCAAGACTAGATACAACAGATTTCTTCACTGCTAGTTTAGATGATGGGGATGAAGTGACTATTTCCCTATTCCTTAAGTTAGAAGAACTATTGCATTGTGAAATGCATGCCTCCAGCTGAAACAGATTACCTCTCCTAGTATCCTTAGTAAGCACCATAGCTCCTCTAGTCATCTTGCATCCTTCTTTTGAAAAGATAACCTATACACATGCATCATTCAACATACTTACAGAAAGTAGGTTTCGTGCTAAGCCTAGGATGTGCATAACCCCAGAGATCCCCTTCACTCATCTATTAGGGAATTGAATAGAGACTCTTCCATGACCAACATTCTTCAGATGAGAGTTGTCACCCAGGTACACCCTTCCACCATCGAACTCCTCATACTTAGTAAACCAGTCTCGATGAGAGGTCATGTGGAATGATGCACTAGAATCAATCAGCCACACATCATCAGATGCATGGGTTGCTAGCACTACGATGAAAGCATCACCATCATCTTATGACTTGTCAGAATCTGAATATGGGTTCTTCTTCTTCTTTTTCTTTTCCTCATTGCATTCCTTTCAGAAATGCCCAGATTTACCACAGTTTCAACAGAGAGCCTTAGACTTTCCAAGAGATTTGGATCTCCCATGGGATTTGGATCTGCCCTTATCAGCTTTCTTGTCTTTCTTTTTCCCTTTCTCCTTGGGTCTTCCACGAACTGCAAGAGCCTCTTTGGCTACCTCAGAAAACTTTCTTCACATCTCTTTAGATAACAGTGAAGATACCACTTCATCCATTGTGAAAGTGGATGTGGTGCTCCCGATAGCCATCACAAGATGATCCCACGAGTCTAACAAAGAACAAAGCAAGGTCATGCAATGATCCTCCTCCTCCATCTTCACACCAACTGATGTCAATTGTACAATTAACATGTTAAAGGCATTCAGGTGACATGTAACAGATCCTCCATCCTCCATCTTTAGAGAATACAACTTCTTTCTCAGAAAAATTTTGTTCACCAGGGACTTGGCCTAATACACCTCCCAACTTCTTCCAAAGGAAGTTTGCAATTTTCTCCTCATGGACATTTAACAGGACAGAATCAACAAGACTAAGTCTTATGAGACCCTTAGCCTTCTAATCTTTGAGATCCCAATCATCTTGTGCCATAGCAGCTAGTTTTACACTGGATATGGTCTCCCATAGGTCACGATCAACAAGCATGTCTTCCATCTTGAGCTTCCACAACTCAAAATTAGTGCCATTGAATTTCTCCACCTCTATCGTTTCAGATGTGCTTGCCATCTCCTTGCTACAATAAGATTCAGAATACTCTATACAGACTCCCACTCAACTTAAGATCAACTCAAAAAACCCCTACCTGACAACTAGGACCAAAGGTGATCAAGCTCTGATACCAACTAAAAGGAAGCTAGGTGTACAGAAATTACTTCCTACACTAATCTAATGAGAGGAGGGCTATGCAAATTCAATTTAATCTTTACAATTACAGCAACATGAAACATAGAACAGAGATATTGCAGCAATACACATAGAACCAGAAAGAAGATAAAAGAAGAGAGACAAGATATAACGTGGGGAAAACCCTTATCGGGTGAAAAACCCCACACTCAAAAACCTGCACAATGTATTATCAAAATTGAATATGGTTTACAATACACTTGCAATGCAAGCTCTCAATAGTCTTCGACACTCATGTCTGGAGTCAATCCAATAGCATAACAGTACCTATCAATCACATAATGCAACTCCTCCTCAAACCATCTATTTATATAGAAAATACAAGGCAAAATAGCCTCTATCTTTGAATGGGCGTCCAACTTGGCCTCATGGCCCAAAACCCATGCCTATTGACACTTGGTCAACATTGTAAGATGCATCTGACACTCGTATACATACCCCATCCCAAAGAGGTCACCTATTTCCAAAATGGGCTATGACAGATGCTCTTACAACTCTTACGGCTGTCATAGAATCTGTCATAGCTATCATAACTTACAGCAGTAAGATAATCTGTCATACACAGGCTATAAATAGCATATTCTCTTACAACATGTCATAGTCCACCTTGGGGTGCCCAAAGATGCCTTTTTCAAAGATGCTTCTTGACACATGTCTTCACCTGTCTTACAAGCTTCTATTTCTAACTCTTACATGTCATAACTTCGTCATAGGAATCTGTCATGACCGTTACAGTCAACATTCCCTTACACAACATCCAAGATACTAACACATGGAAAAATATTCCTACCACTAAGTGGGACACTATCTCCTCATGTGAGGACAAAATTACATGTGGTCATATGCCATGTAGGATGACACATCACCGTGCCAACTCCCATAATATGACAACATAGGATTTGCATCCAAAGTATACAATAAGCAATAAATAAATAAATACAATGAAATAACACAAGGAATTAACAAGGTTGAGACACCTTAATTCCCAACACTCCCTCCTAATAATCCCCTCTTGCCACTTGATGGCTCATAATCGTATCATAATGGCATTGTCTATCATTGCTCTTCCACTCTTGCGAGTTTTAATGAGCAAGGTTATGTGGAGATTATGGAGAAAGTGGAGTGCCCGCTCCTTTCTGTCTACTCTCCAAGTACATAGGGATCATGACATAAAGGAATAAAAGAGACTTAAAAACCTCCAAAGGATAATCTTGACTAACAACAACAACAAAAATAATAATATACTTATATAATAGATGTCGTTATAATGAACTCTCCAACGCTTACCGTGCATAATCATAAACATATTCATCAACGGAGAATTCTTGCACATCTATTATGATCTGACAATGAGAAAGGATTAAACCTTCATCTTAATGATGACCTCCAAAGACAAGAATGATATGATCTCTCTACTAAATATGTGTGTGAGAGTTTAAGATGGCATAAGCATCGTTGCATTCATGCGATCTAGCATCCTCTCCATGGTAATACTCTCTCTCCTATTGTCGAAGGGAGAAAACAACATTGTTCCTGCATCCACCTTAGTTATAAGATGGTAGTTAGTATATTACATCATTTTAACCACATGTTCAATAATGACATCATAAACAATTATTTCTAGCATATTAATATAAAGCAAAAATGCATTTATCTTTAACTATAATCATAATATTTTCTCTGACTAACTAGATCTGTCTTCATGAAAATAATGGAAATAAATACATTGGTTTAAAATAGGGTGTGACAAAGAGGGTATCTTTAAAATTTTTAGTTTACATCTTTTTTAAAATTTGGAAAATTTGGGGAAAATTTTAGGAAGGATGCTTCAAGATCCGTCAATGGTGGAACCTAGATAATTTAGAAATTAAGTATGTTATTTTTGTTGGAAATTGAAATTTCTAAAAAGTCTGTATTATGTGGAATCATGTATTCTCCCATGGAAATTGCTTCGTATGTACATTGGGAAGCATTTTTTCTTGGAAAACTACTCCTTACCTATTCTTAGGCTCCTTGAAGAATGTTTACCCCTAAATTGTGTAGGATAGGGGATATCCATAGGAGGATTGGGGTAGCCAATTAACCAACTCATGGGATGAGGTTGGAGGCAATGTGCTGAAGAAGCTTTTCTTAAATTATATAATGTGAAATAAGTTATAAATCTTGAATCTAATAACTTAAATTAAGAAAAAATGATAATAATATTTAGGGTACGTAGAGTGCATTGAAGAAGTGTCCCTACTACCTATTAAAAAGCATCCATAGGACGAATGCTTACATGAAACCTTTGTGGTCCATTTCACTTTCTATCTTGGTTATGGAAAACCAAGGGAAAGTCTACTCCAATGCCTTAGCTACCCTCCTCTTGTTCTTGTTGGTTAGATCGAGTGTATCTAGTCTTGTGATTAAGATAAACCCTGTTGTAATATGTGTGTGTGAAACCAACTTATGTGACTCTTGTGTGAGTGTTGGTTCCATTCTTGAGACTCTTGTAATTGTGGGAGCTTGGCCTTGATAGCAGAGTATCCATGATCTTCTTCTTCATAGCTCAGGGGTTGCCTAGAATGGCATGGACATCTATTGCACTCAAATATGGTAATATGGTTGGGAGGTGTGTAATATTCTTCATTGGTCAATTCATGAAGATCTCTTGGGAGATGGAAGTGTTCCTTTTTCATCTTTTATGTTGTGTACTTATTGTGGTTCATGACTATTGGAGCACCTTGGAGGTGGCTTTACATTATTGTAATATTGGTAGATTTGTATAATTTGTATATCAGATTGTGATCATTAGCCTCTATCATGTTTTAATCATGTTATGATACCATTTGGTTGGAAATTGACCCTTACCTTGGAAGGAATTTATGTTGTGATATTATCTTATTGGTTGGAATGATTAAATTAGGACATTGGAGTCCTCTTTTGTATATTGAATTATCATCCTATGTTATGATTATAGGTTGACTTATGTCATTCCCACATAATGGATGAGAGTTCCATATTTATCTTTGGCCCATCTCAACATTGGTGTTGAACAAGCATGACATTCTGTGTTGCTTTCATCATGTTTAGCTTGTATGGTAGCATGTTTTGGAAAAGGAATCTTATCTCTCTTTATCTTGGGAACCATGTACTCTTGGTAGTTTTCATGTGTCCAATTCAGAGCCCACAACCCCATGAATGTACCCCTAAGACCATTTCTAAACAACTCAAAAATCAAGGAAGATATGCCTCAAAGAGTGGGAAAAATAGACTTGTTTTCCTTTTCTTATTTTTTTCCGCATTTTGTTTTGCAAGTTAGAGTTACAAATTGAACTACAATGTAGACTGGGGTTGCCAAACTGAATTATTAGTTGTAGTCAGAGTTTAAAACCTTCAAAGTGTTGTGCAATCAAATCTTAGCAACTTGATGTATGTCACATAAGTGCAAATTGCATCCACCTTCCAGAGTTTAAGGTATTAGGTTGGCTGGGAGTTATAATTCAGCTACACTTTGCATAAGTGTGAGTTGTTGATGTCTTCTAAAGTCTAACTTGTCACTATGTTCAGAGTTTGGTGCTCACTTGCACTTTACAGGCATGCATATTGCTAGTGAGTTCCAAAGTCTGTTATGTGATGTTAGTTTAGATTCTAGAACTTGATTGCACTTTGTAGATGTGCAATTTGCAAAAGGTTTCTGAGGTATGAATGTCCCTTGAATCTAGGAACCAGAGTCTATTTGCAAGATGTAACCTACAAATTGATGATGTTTTCCAAAGCTAAAGTTGTTTGAAGGTTGGATTCTAGGATCAACATGTCATTTGCAAGTTCTTTATCAACAGAACTATGGTTCATGTGGGTGTTATGGAGTAAAATGTGTACACTAGCATTTTCAACCTAGTTTAGCACCCGAGTGGACCTAAAATGTGTACACTTGTTAATCAAGACCTATTTTAACACCTTTTGAACATTAAATGATAAAATCTTGATCTTGATGAATAAAAGTAATAGAATAAACTTAGGATTGGCTAAGCCCATGACATTAGACGCTCCCAGGAGTTTGTGGGGCTAAAGGACAAGGGCGTCTGAGTGCCCTGGTCCTAGATGGGTCCTTTAGCCCCACTCTTGTGGTGTCAACTTAGAATACCTCCTTAGATTGCACATGTCGGCCCCATTTGGTTTTATTCATCGTTTGTGAGCAGGAGTGCATATATAAAGGAGTTTTTTTATTCATTTTACACCTAGATGACTACTTGCTTATCAAGAGAACAATTGGAATTGCTCACATGATTGATCTTCTATGCTAAAGTTCTCTTCATGCTTGGAATTGCTATCTACTTGTGGATGTTATGAAGTTTTTTTGTAGGTCTTGAAGGAAGTTTCAAGCCTTCTCTATCACTCTCCTTGTTGGTGCATGATCTTGAGCATCTACTCCAACTACGGTTTCACATCTTGTGGTAATCTTCATCATTTTCATTCATACTTTCATCAGATATTATATATCTAGCCTCTGCCCTCCTAGGGCATGCACTCTTGGATCTAATAATTGCTATAGTGGAGGTAGAAACACCAACATGGGCAAGCCCCTATACACAGCACAACCTTTTCCTCTTTTCTTGTGTGTAGATTGAAGATACAAGTTTTAGAAGACAAGATCTAGGAAGAAGAAAGGGTTTGCAGGTACAGATTTGGTGAGACTCAGAGACTCTCTGAAACCCTAATTAGGGTCTAGGGAGCCCAAGCACCCTGGTCCTTTGGTGCCCCTAAGTCTAGATCTAGGTTCTACTCTGCCTCTTGATCTCTATTGTACTTTTATATTTCTAATACCCGTTTCCAATTGTTAGTTATTAGCAGATCTTTATCAAATAAGGTTTAGTCATTTTCCCTAGTTTGCTTGCTAGAACTTGATTGAATTTGGTTGATGATCCTCTATACAACAAAAGAACATAACCCTTGTAGTTTGGCTCTCCTCCATATGGAGAGGACCAACTTAGAGCTAGTTTTGCTCAATTTGTGGCAGTTTTTGCTCTTATTTTTAGGGATTTCTTGGTTTGCTCGTGGATCACTTTGGAGGATTTATTTTTAGAGGCAATTAGCTACAGTTTCATTTTGCATGCCTCTTGGAGAGAGAAAACTATATATTGTAAAGCAAAACTTGGTTTTTGTTAGTTCTTGCATTCTTTTCTCTTTTACACATTGAAAGACAAGAGGTTTTGTAACTCATTTTTTGAGTTCTTGCATTCTTTTTGTTCTTTATACTTTGAGAGAGAAGGAGGTTTTGAAACTCATTGATTACAGATTTTATAGAGAATACAACAGGTTACAGGTTCCATTTTTGTCTCTCTTACAATATTTTCCTTTATTTTTTCATTGGAATCAAGTGTTTGCCTTTCCATTGATGCTGCTTGTATGGATGATTTGATGAAATTTTAATGTGTTTTAATATCGAAACCTTTAAAATTATTGTCTCATTCTTATTTGTAAGTGTTAAGCATAGTGATATCACAAGTCTTAGGTTGTGTTATTGAAAATAGTTCTTTCATGTTGTGAAAAGTCCTTTTCCTTCATAAAGAGTTTATCTTCTAGCCTTCCTTAGAAATATTTTTGTGATATTTATGCCAAGTTGGATTGTGTGGGTCAGATTTCTGAAAATCTATTGTGAACTAGATTTGCATTTTTACATCCTTATTAGGTGCATCACCAAATTTTACATCTTTGTTACCGTGTAGTTTCTTTCTTACCCTTTTCCAAAACAGAAATCATAGTTTCAAATAGAACATTTTAAGGGAACCAACCCATAATCTAGAGGTTCAAACTCATTATAGGTCACCCATAGCTTGAGTTTGTCCCCATGTTTCGAAGGATTGCAGAGTTTCACAGCTTTGCATAAGGGTGCAATCCTCATCGACAACAGTTTTTGGCACGCCCGGTGGGACTTTGAACTGATTTTTAGTTCAAAAAAAGAACTTATCAATTTTCTATTTTGGTATGAACAACAGATTTATTAGCCTTTTAGTGGTTTATTTCAAGTACCTAGCGACTATAATATTTTTGGTTTTTGAATAGATCAGATTTTTAGCCTATAAGAAGGATTCACAAGATCAAGTGTAGTTTTACCAGCTCTTTGAATGAGTAAACATGTCTACCTTTCATTGGAACATGTCATATCATCCATCATATAATGAAAATATTGCTAATCCTCCATCTTATCAACCATGTTGCTGATTTCATCCCTAATTCCTTTGATTTTCAAAGAAACCAGCATGCACAGTACTCTTACCTCCCACCCACCCCTGCTCAACCTTCATATCAACATTTGCATGTTCAAAATCAGTCCCAAGGGGTTGAAGATATAAAGAATAGCATGAATGAAACAAAGAACACATTGCTAGAAATCACAAAGTAGATAGAGGAGTTCAAGAGGCAGCAAGAATATGAGTAGCAGCAAGAGGAACTAGATTATCAATCCTATCTTCATGAGTAAGAGTTGGAGGCACAAAGGATACAGTTTGAAGAAGGTCTTAGGAGGGAGATAGTAGAAAAAGAGGAGTAAATGAAGTTTTTGCTTGCACAAATACAAAGACAAGCAATCTAGACAGCCGCATTCAGTTTAAATTAGCTTGTTCAAAATGAGGTTAGTAGGTATCAAATTCCAAGTTTTAGAAGTCCTAATTTTGCTCAGGAATCTGTTTGCATTCAAAATCAGTCCATTAATCCTCAATATCAGTCACATCAACTACTTGAACCAAGTCATCACTGTCTTGAGCAACCATGGCAGCATTCTTAGACCAAGCATCCTAATTATAAAATGCCAAATTTTGTAAAGGCTACCCCTTCCATACCAATCCAAAATTAGGAAAAGGAAAAGGTAGTAGTTTCTAAACCAATCAAGATTCTAAGTTGGTATAGTGAACAAGAGCAAAAGGTTTTAGAGCCCAAGCCAATCAAGATTCCAAGTTTCAATCCAACAGCTGAAGTTTCTTGCAGTCCTTCTTGTCCCACCAAATCAGAAAAATCAAATATGGAGCAAGAGGTTGCTGCTATTTTTAATGTGTCCCCAGTTGAAAATGAGCATAATGCATATGAAGATGCTGGTTCAAATTTAGCACTCAATCCTTTGCATTTTGATTCATTTGGGAAGTTTTCTGATGTTGTTTACAAGATAAATGAAAGAAGGACATAGATATTGGAAGGGCAAAATATTCAATTGCAAAGACAGGTTGCCCAAGTTTCATTGGAGAAAGCCCGTGTGAAGAGGAGAAATTGGTTTCTTTGTTTGATCAGCTACCTAGTTTCATTGAACCAGATAAGGAAAGCATACCAACAGCAGTATCAGAATAGTAAGAAGAAATCAAACAGACATAAAGGTTGTTGATTGAAGCTAAGCAGTCTGACAATCTGATCTTGGATCAAATAGAAGAGTATGAAGGTAAACCTATCATGCAACTTACACAGCTAGTTGAGAGCTGTTATGAGGTAATAAATAGTCCTCTTTTACCCAAAATTTGAGAAGAATGTGATGAAATTTTATTTTGGGATGATATTGAGTCCTTTGTGTCAAATTTAGATGGCAAACAAGATCAAGTTGAACATGTTTTTGTAAAAGAAATGGAGCTTGAGTCTCATGAGCTAGCCAACTTATTTGATGAATTTCCTGAATTTATGGATGAAGATGAAGATATCACATGCATCCTAACATCAGTGCCTAGCATTGAACAATTAGATGATATACCTCATGTGGATTCAGTGCAAATTTATCAGTTAGATGAGAACATGTTTTAAGGCACCATAGAAATCTTTTGTTCTAACATTGATGATCAACTAATGTTAGATTAGCCAGTAATATGTGATCAATAGGATCAGGTTAAAAAGTCAAGCTTTTCTTCATTTCATTCATATGAGCTAACTATTTCAAAACAAAATGAAATTGCAAGTGAAAATAGGATAGCAAGTCTAAATCAAGATATCAGGAGTCTTAGCCAAAGATTCACCATTGCAAGAGGGTGTCTAATTAGGGATATAGCTGACAAAGAGTTAAAAAGGGAGATACAGATATTTGTTGTACCAAAAGAAGAAATTACAGATCTAAAACAATAGAATAAGATCATTTATTCACCTCATAACAACAGTATAAATGATCATATTCAGATAGTGGATGAGTTTGTTTTCATCCTTCAAAAAGTTTTACAGCATTCTATAATGTATGTCCTTATGAATCATATCTTGTCAGTAGAAAAACAACTTGCAGAACATCCTTCCTTAATCAGAAAGGGAAGTTATTTTACAAAACCAGTTAATGGATTTGTTTGACTAGCTTCAATCGCTGGTTAGTGTAGGGTAGGTTAGAATTTCAGTTCAATATTTTGTTTCCAAGAAGTGCTTTTGTACATGTTGCTGGTATCGTCTTAAGCAAGCCAATTTTAGTTTCAATTTCAGTTTTGTTGCTGCTGTAAGTTTCTATTAGTTTGAGTTGTAGAATTTTTTTTCAAAGTTCAAGGCATAAAGACTCATGTGCCCAATGGAATTGCAAGGCTCCTGGTTCTAAGTTGTTTAGCAAGAAAACACCCCTGAGAGGTCACCAGAAATGTTACTAAATTTTGTTCACACTAAATTTAGTTAGACCTAATTGCAGTTGTTTCAAGAGGAGTAAAAGAAAACTTTTAAAGTTTTGCATTTAGTGAATATTTGATATCTTGACAAAGTAGAGATAAAGATCAGTTGTCATGATAACCTAACAGTCCAATCAGGACTATTAAATCATCATGACAAGTAAGTTATATGTCAAGAAATCAAGCATTCAAGGAAGACAGTTGATCTAAACTATTTTATCTTTCAGGAGTTATAGGACAATTTGATTATTTAGTTGATCATTTTGAAAGCAAGAAGGAAAGGTATTCATTTGAACTATCATTTCATGTCATTTTTGGAACATACATTCAGTATATGTTACTCTATCCTATGCATTGATTTAAAAAGAAACATACATATATCAAGTGCATAAGATAAATTAACTGATCATGCTTAAAAGAAGTGTTCAAATGTGTCCCACACAAGCCGTGGGAGTGACTAAACTAAGCAATGCAGACATATGCAAGCTATACATTTGATGATAAACGAAATGATGAACACATGATAAAATTAAATATCCATCATTGCCTGAGCAAGTTGGTTATTGAACTTGTTAACAGTTGATCTTCAGTCCTCATCTTCAGCTCTAGTTGTATCAAGTTAACCTGCAAAAAATTGGGAAAAAACCTATAAAAGCTCCAGATATTTAAGATTTTCATATGCTTTTATCAAGCAGACATATCAACTTGTCACATCATGCATTTCATATGAAAGATCAAATCAAACATGTGCCATAAATCATAATATCATGAAGATGATCAATCAACTCCATCAGGTATGTTTTTATGCTAACTTGTTTGTTCACTGTGTAGGTATAGGAAAAGTTATGTTGTTGATTTGAAGACATTAAAACATGTGGAGAAAATGTGGCTCGCACAAGGGTTGAGCCCAGCATGTTCCCTTTTCTATTCATTTGGAAAGGATACCAAAATAAAGACAGGATGCATCATTCAAAGATATATCATGCATCATAGAATCAACTTGCAGAGAAAGTGTGTCATCATGATTGTTGACCCATTTTCCTCTGTCTAGAGCTAAACAGTTCACCCGGTATTTTCCTTGAAAAGCTTTTAGAAAATGTTCCCTGAATATGAAAAGTCCCAAATTGCCTAAAAAAAACCTTACCATTGGAGAGAGCTTGAAAAAACAAGCAAGTTTGCTTCTTACATCACCCAGAAATTCGACCAAATAAAAAAGTTATCCATGGTCAAAGTTTTGGTCAACATACAGTTTGAATGTACATTTGGCAGGCTTGCAAATCTACATCGGCCTTAGAAAATGTGGAAAAAATTGAGTTTTTATGCATTTCAGAATGTATATTGGGCCAAGGAAATGCATGTGCAAGGGGGGAATCTTTCGCAGTTTCCCAGAATATTCCCGGAATGTATATCGGGTCGTAAGAGAAATATACAAGGATGGAATGTATTTTGGCTTGTATATTGCGATATACAAGTGAAAGATACAAAGAAATATATAAGTAGAAATACAAGTGACATACAAGGTATAATATGCATTCATGGCATATTCCATAAAGGTTCCCTATTTATATGTTTATGGGTTTGTATATTGTGTTTGCATGTTTAACATACAAGGTGCAAATGTACATTTGCTACAGTGCCAAAGAGAAAATATACAAAGGCATTTGTGTGTCGCCAACATACAAGAGGTGGGGCTCACACACATACAAGGAGGATTGTATGTTTCGACATACAAAGGATCACGTGAATAGTGGCTTGTATATCGCGCATATACAAGGGGAAATTGTATGTATATACAATTTCAAAATACAAAGGGATGTACAGGGGCTGATATGCAAATCGGATTTCAAACAAATATCAATTCCGACACATTCAGGCTTCAAGTACAGTTTGTATATACAACAATATTTGTATGTTCACACATACAAAGAAATATACAAGGAGCAGGATATACAATCCGAACCCGAAGGGCTTTTTCAGGAAGCTTTATAAAGATTTGAAATCCGGGTTGTATATTTTGCAGTTGTATATTGTGATATACAAGTGGAGATACAAGGGATGCATACAAGGTGGACTTAACCGAAAGTCAAATTCAACATATAAAGGCTTTAGGTCTGGTATGTATATACAACAGTGCTTTGTATATTTGCATATACAAAGAAATGTACAAGGAGAAAATATACAAGCCGGACTTGGAAGAACAATGAAATGCAGCTGATGGTCATTTTGGGGTCCACTTTGTATAAAAGGTGATTGTATGTTTTGACATACAAAGGAGCAGATACAAAGATATATGTTGGGTGATTTCAAAGAGGTGGGGCCCGCATATACAAGGGGAAATTGTATGTATATACAATTTCGAAATACAAAGGGATGTACAGGGGCCAATATGCAAAGCGCCATGTATGTGCAAAGGAGTTGCAGAATGAATTTTTGAATGCCGATTCAGGCACCAAGATGCAAAGTGATATACACGGAGATGCAGAAGTGATATATACAGGTGGTTGACCAAATCTTTGACCACCTGTATCTCCTCCATTTTGGTGATTCGACCTGCTGTAAGAGGCAAAGTTGCATATTTTGGTCCCCTCTTTCTTTTGGCAAGGTTTTCAGGAGCTTTTGTTACTTTTCAATTTTAATATCTGGAAATGCATATTTCAGCGAATGAAGATATTCTTGGGGCATTCATTGCTGCACCAAGATCAGGCTACTCGCATTCATGATAAAAATATCTCCTCATTGATGCGTTGGCTGAAGATTGACGATGAGTAAGCAGCTGCATTAAAGGCTCTAAATATCTTCCCATCCGCCCAGTTCCAGATTTCTACGCCATAACTGATGAAGCTGGACAGTCATTGAGGGAGATATTTTTCTATGACAGCTCATAGAGCAAATTTTGTAACCGACCCTGGATAGTTTGGAATGCTATACATATGCATTCGAATGATGTAAATAAGGTTGGAATTTTTTTGGCATTCTGGATTTTCTGTTTCCAAATAGAGTTTTCATATACTGTAACCTTGCCTTTCATTAGATATATGCAAGTTATTTTACCTCCTTTGCTGATTTGCTAGTTCTATGTAAATCTGCATATGGTTGTCTGTGAATTTCTTTTATTCCTCTTAATCATATTGCTCTTTACTTCTGCTCTAATCATCTAATCTGTGTATGTTTACTTGCTGCATCTGAATATACTCTATATTTTCTTAGTGTTGTGGAAGTCTCTTTTAATCTGTCTGGTGTATCACCCTTTTATGTTTCCAAGATTTTATTCATTTTCATTACAAGCATTCTCTCTCCCTTTTCCCCCCAAAATTTAGTAGTTTCAAGTGATAGCTAGACAAGGAAGCCGGCCTTCTTCAGAGGTTTGATCTCATTTAGCAAAGTCCCACACTTAGAGATCAATCCCATGTTATTCCAGTTTGCAGAGGTTTAACAACTTCATGCAAGGGTGCGAAACTGGGTGATAACAATGATCATGAAAGGGAGTAGTTGTTCCTATAAACTATGTTCACATTGATTGCAGTTGATTAAAACAGAGCAGATATGTTCAAAGTGCCTGAGTCAACTTGACATATTGCAAAAAATAGAAATGCAGCTTTGAAAGGTACTTTTCTTGTTTATATTATCATTAAAATGCCTTATTGCTATCATGTTTCATGTCACAGTTCATAAAATCAGACTTAAGATATGACATAAGCATGCAAATAGGATGAAGGACAGACTTGTGATCAAATAAAGTATCAATTTGCAAAGACATTATCAAGCTAATCCCTATCTATAGATGTTCATAATGAAACATAACTCTCAAATTTAGTGTTGATACATAGGCCATTCAAGATTGAGAGTTATATACATAATGCACATTTGCAGATTAGTGTGAACAATCATGTATCAAATGTTCAGGGATTGAAATGATAAAATCAGATAATCAAGTACAGCTGACAAGTGTAGTCACAGTACAAAGACATGTTACAGGTGTTCAAACTACTCAGCCAAGTGAAGTTCAGAGAAACAAAATCATTTCTCCAAGATGCAGTGCTTTGTATCATTTGAACAGTTACAGGACATATCACAAACTATGACAGTCATACATGAAAGATAATACACCAAATGAAGGAGACAAATGTATGCTACATCAGATTACATCAAGTGCAGGTGAGTAATTATCCATGACAGATGATAAGAGTATCTGACAAGTGGCAGACATAGAAGATCCAACTGAATGCTACAGGTTCAGATAAACATCAGCTACAGATGAACAATCATACTTTTAAAATGTTAAAATCTTTTATCATTTGAAGCTACAATGGAGGGAGAAAAGAATAAGGATCAAAATCAAGTTCAGGTATTCATATTATCTCTTAACTGGTACAAAGAAAGGATTCATAATGTCAGGCATATGTCATGATGGAGAGAAAAGGAAAAGATACATGATATGCGGTATATTCTACAGGAAGTTCTAAATGCATAGAAAGTGAAATAAAGACACAATTTCTAGCTTTTATGAATATTCTGTAGTTATAGTCATTTTTCCATCATACATAGTTGAAGACAAGTGAATGTAAAAGATCAACATGATAAAGAGCATCTGATAGGTGACTGGGTTTATGCCAAAGGAGAATAAATGTCAAACCAAGTTCCATGTTCAGGAAAGAAAAGAGTATACAACTACAGAACCTTTTTGAATGAAGAAAAGAATGCATAATATGCTACAGAAGGTTCTTAATACTTAGAAGAAAATGACATTTATTATGCTCAGAAATATCAAGATATAGCATCATGAGGAGCCACAGAACCAGAGTGACAAGTTACCAGACAAGTAAGAGAAAAGAAAGAAATATGTGTATTTTCTGCCAAGGCCATGATAAGAAAAGTATTTTTTTGCCTAAAAGATAAAACCCTTGTTTCAGAATTGGAATCCTTATTTCATTTTAGTTCATAAAGTGGAAAAAGAGGTTAAATAGGTGTTTTTCTACCATGGCTGTGACAGAGAGGAGTCAAAGTTGAGATACCCATCTAAAAGTCACAAACCCTAACACTTTTTTGTGTTTACAGAAAGAACAAGACAATACAATGCAGTTACAGCCAAGGCCATGCCAGAGAATAGCATTTTTATGCTTAAAATGTAAAACCCTTAACTAAAAATATCAAACCCTCTTTCTTTTCATAGTTACAGTCAAGGAAAAGTGATACAATGTGTCTATAGGTATGGTCGTAGTTGGTAGAGTTCTTTTTGCACATTGAAGAGTTGAAACCCTTGTTTCACAGTTAGAAACCCTTGAGTTTTGTATCAGAATTTGAGTAAAGATGCTACAGAACATAAAATGTAAAACCCTTAACTAAAAATATCAAACCCTCTTTCTTTTCATAGTTACAGTCAAGGAAAAGTGATACAATGTGTCTATAGGTATGGTCGTAGTTGGTAGAGTTCTTTTTGCACATTGAAGAGTTGAAACCCTTGTTTCACAGTTAGAAACCCTTGAGTTTTGTATCAGAATTTGAGTAAAGATGCTACAGAACACATGGAATAACACGGCCATAGTAGAAGAAGAAATGTCTTCTTTAAAAATGAAATACCCATTTATTTTCTTTGCAAAGAAACCTCGTATTTTCCACGTTAGAAATGATCAAAGAATATACAACAAGAAGCGAAGAGAGACTCACCTTTTATTTGCAGAAGATGGAGATGCATGGTTGCGGCCCCCTCTTTTCAGGGTTTTATCTTTTTTTTTGTCACATTTGCAGAGATTAAACACAGAGAAACCAAATAACAAAAGTCAAAGTGTTACAGAGAAGAAAGTGGAGGTATAGCCATGGCCATTAAAGCCAAAAGACTACAGAAAGAAAAATGCCAGTCAAAGTTGAAAATGCCATACTCACCAAGTTCTGCCGAGATTTTTTGCTCAAAAAATGCAAGATTTTCGACCACAGAGGGCAAAGAAATGTAGAGGAAAAGACTAGGAGTCTTCAAACCCTTTTCAGTCATGGAGTGGTTGTAGAGTGAGTCAAAGAGAATACAAAATGAAAATGACATTAAGTTTAGGGTTACTCACTTCTTTTGTCGAAGCTTCCTTTCATTTTTTGATTTTTGACTTTTTCAAATCAAAGAAATCATTGTTTTATCCAAAATACATTGGGGTCAAGACTTGAGAGATAAAGATTCCCTAGTAATCATCACTTTAAGGGGCCGACAAGCTTTCTTTTTTATGATTTTATTTGATTAAAATCAAAGGTCAATGGGGTCGATATCATTAGAAGGTAAGGTGTATTCCTTAAACGAATTCAAACATCCTTTCATTCCTTGGAGTCAACTATCATGTGGTCGAAGATCCTCAAGGCCTTGTATGGTCGAATATACTCAAGCAAACACATGTTAGAATATACCTTGTCTTCTTCCAATCAGACATTCCTCCTTATGATACATCACTCATGCATGATGACCGAATATGGTTAAAGGGAATTTTTTATGCTCTATGATTTTATCATCCAAAGTCAAAGGTAAGAGATTGAATGAGGACAAAATGATGCAAGGTGGCAGGAGTTTATCATTAGGGTTTGATTTTTGCATGATAGAGGTTATATGGAAATGAGGCCAAATTTTGCATTTGTAAATGGAGTAATAAGGCAGAGGGTGTTATGTTTTTTTTTCCTTAGTGCATGTGGAGTGATAAGGGTAATTTTTGCCTTAATGCATATGTCATGCAAACTAGGAGATTTTTCTCACATGGAGATATAAGGGGATTTTATTTTCTCTTAAAGTCCTATTTTTGCTCAAATCATGCAAATTAGGCAAGTGTAATTGGAGAGATAAGGGAATTATTTTTTTCTTTTCATCATGCATGATTTTACAAATAAATCAATGTAAGAAAATAATAGAATAATATTCTTCAAATTACTTTATTATTTTTCACAAGTTGTAAAATAAAAAATAGTACAAATTGTAACTATCAATAGAGTAATTATCCTAATTACTTTATTATTCACTCACATCAATTTTGCAAAAACAAAATCATGCAAATTGATGAGTTAAGTTAGCTAAGGCTATTTGGAGACTTTTTGCATGATTTGGGTAGCAATTTGAGGAGTCTTGGTCAACTTCTTGGTCAAACATATGGAGTGGACCAACTTAGAGCTATTTTTGCTCAATTTGTGGTAGTTTGGGCCCTTATTTTTAGGGATTTCTTGGTTTGCTCATGGATCACTTTGGAGGACTTACTTTTAGAGGTAGTTAGCTGCAGTTTCATTTTGCATGCCTCTTGGAGACAGCAAACTATATATTGTAAAGCAAAACTTGGTTTTTGTTAGTTCTTGCATTCTTTTCTCTTTTACACATTGAAAGACAAGAGGTTTTGTAACTCATTTTTTGAGTTCTTGCATTCTTTTTGCTCTTTATACTTTGAGAGAGAAGGAGGTTTTGTAATTCATTTATTACAGATTTTATAGAGATTACAGCAGGTTACAGGTTCCATTTTTGTCTCTCTTGCAATATTTTCCTTTATTTTTTCATTGGAATCAAGTGTTTGCTTTCCATTGATGCTACTTGTATGGATGATTTGATGAAATTTTAATGTGTTTAATATCGAAACCTTTAAAATTATTGTCTCATTCTTATTTGTTAGTGTTAATCATAGTGATATCACAGGTCTTAGGTTGTGTTATTGAAAACAATTCTTTCATATTGTGAAAAGTCCTTTTCCTTCATAAAGAGTTTATCTTCTAGCCTTCCTTATAAATATTTTTGTGATATTTATGCCAAGATTGGATTGTGTGGGTCAGATTTACGAAAATCTATTGTGAACCAGATTTGTATTTTTCCATCCTTATTAGGTGCATCACCAAATTTTATAGCTTTGTTATCATATAGTTTCTTTCTTACCCTTTTCCAGTTTCAAATAGAACATTTTAAGGGAACCAACCCATAATCTGGAGGTTCAAACTCATTATAGGTCACCCACAGCTTGAGTTTGTCCCCATGTTTCAAAGGATTGCAAAGTTGCATAGCTTTGCATAAGGGTGCAATCCTCATCGACAATAGTAACATAAGAAAACATGTGGCAGCAGCGTCATCTCTTTTTCCCGCCCCATATAAATTAAAACTAAAAATAAGACATTTCACACCATTATCAGAGTCCCTTTAAACTATAATGACACAACTTTTGAAAAACAATCTTGTCAAGCTTCCACCTATTAGACCTATCGATCCAAGTAAGACGCAAGCATCTTCCTTTGATTCAAAGGCCTTTTATCAATTCCACTGAACCACTAGCCATGACACTGAAAGATGTATGCATCTTAAACATGAAGTTTAAGACCTCGTTGATTCTAATGTCATCTAGGTTGCTGGTGTGAATGACAAAGGAAATAAATCGGTGGCTCCACCTAATCAAAATCTTCAAATTTGTACAAATCCATTACCTCATCATGAATCTAATGTTGTGGACACATCTCAAGAACAAGACTATGAAGGTGATGTTTGTACGGTAGATGTCCACCCTCATAAAGAGTGTGCAGACCCTGAACCTGCTATATTTTTTACTCCACATGATGCTAGTATTGAAGCTCCTAATGGACCTCTTTACATAACTATTCAAATCAATGATAAACCCATTTGAGGTGCTATGATCAATCCTATTTGCATGGTAAATATAGTAACTAAAGAGTTTCTCTACATGCATGGTTTACATCAAGATATCTAGGACATATTAGAGATGGCTATTAGAGAACATGATTGATCTATCCTTCCAACTCTTGGTGCCTTAACTCTTGAAGTTAAGGTTGGGCCAATAAAGTTGGATGTTAATTTTATCATCATTCCTACATCAGACTTATTTCATGTGAAGTTGGTCCACTGTGGCTCCGCTCCATGAAGGCGGTCCCCTCTATGGTTCACAAGTGGTTAAAGCTTCTATTTGAGGGATGTGTGCATGTTGTACATCACAGTCAATACCATCTCATTGCTCAACATGGACACTTTACAATTGACTACTTCTGGCCAAAACTAGTTGGAGTCCCTCAAGCTAGAGAGGATTTATTCTTAGTTGAGCGTGTGTTATTTCCTGAGATTTCTCAACTGCTTGTGGATGCTCAAGTACTTCCCCTTGTTTCACAAGTTGAGAAGGAAGAGCAGCCCGCATTGAGGAACCCTGCCCCCGTGGTCTCCCAACCTTTGGTGGTTCCTCCTATTTCTTCTAATGTTCTTGAAGCAAAGGAAGAAAAGGAACCCACATTGGAAGATACTACGGTTGCCTTTTAAAACATCACAAATAAAGTTAAGTGAAATAAATTTGAAAGAGAAAGAAAGAAGCATCATCATGTTATGGCTTGTCTTACTATAGGAGAGGAGATTCTCCCTCCTTGCAAGTATTTATCACCGATGGATGTGAAAGAAATATCTGTACTAATGCTTCATCTCCTCTAGAAAAAGAAGATGCTTTACAAGCTGTAGTGAAACCCATTGTTCTATATTCTGACAGCGAATCCGAAGGTAAGGAAAATATAGGTATGGCTCTTGTTCCTTACACCACACTTTCTATAGTTCCTCTTGCATCTTGTCCACCAATAAAAATTGGTGATGATCAAGGTTGGGAGAAGGATGATTTTCTTTAGGTTGACTCAAGAGTGTGGACCTTATTTCTATTTTGTCATGAGTGCATGTGATTGTTTTCCCCCGTATTGTGTTGCTTGGTGCTTTATTTATGTTGTTAAGCTCTCTTTGGATGACCCTTGTGTTGGGAATATGTGTTGTCATTGATGTCAACACTTTGAGTAATGTCTGCACTCTTGTTATGGTTGTTTGATGAGGTTGATGTGAATGATATACTAATGTGGTAATAGAGATGCAGTGAAATACGGTGATGATGCTAATGTTCAAGGTTGCTGATATTCACTAATGTTCATAATGGGTTACTGATGTTCATGGTTGGATGTCATGCCCTGATTAATGTCAATATAAGGTGTATTGAGCATGTTTGTGGTCAGTAGAGATGAGTCATGAAAATGTATTAATATGGGAATTAGAAGCACTAAGATGAATGATGATATATTAAGATGGGAATTAGAAGCTATGCTAAGGATGAAAAGATGTTTCTAATCACCTATGGCATGTTTTATGATTCTTCCTATTGTTCCTAAGGATGTATGTGCTACTATATGAAGGTTTTGACCTCCGAAAGTTGGTGAAGGTTGTTGTTGCAGGAAGTTGTTTGGAAAAATGCCCTGCATTCCTTCGCATTTGAAGATATTGTCATGTGGTTTAAAATTTAAGTTCAGTATGCTGTAAAGGTGCTAAATCCAAATTTTTAGATCATTTTCTCCTCTGTAGTGAAAGTTACAAGTAATTGAGTTCTGATCTATGCTTTGGCAGAGTAAAGTGTTGATGAAGGCCAATTGAAATACTCTGCATTCCTTTGCAAATTAAGATTTGCTCATATGGTTTTGAGGATATTTTAAAATATGTGTATGAGTGCATCCATATGTGTTTCAGGTGGTTTATAGGTCCACAAGTTTAGTTTTCAAATGACAGTCATGATACAAATGGTTTCAAATGCCTAGTTGTTCCTAGGACATATGCTAATAATGTGCACCAACTTGTTGTGGCATAAAATGGTACATTGACTGAGGAAGATGGTCTTGATGATCTTGTGTTATCTCTAGTTTCTTTGCAAGATGTTTTTCTGCTCTCTATGGAACTGACTGAGTTCTAGAATGATGATATTTCTAGGCTATGCCTCTGCCTGGCTGACTGAAGAAGGTTGTAGGTGTGAGCCACAAAGTTCTTGTTGTGCAGAGTTCAAGAAGCATTTGGAGATGGTGTATAGGTCCTGCAGACTCATCTAGAAGAAGAACAAGAAATTTTTAAACATTCATGAGTACTGCCAAGAGTGTGAAGACCGTTGTGCTATAGGCTTCATGTATTCTTGCTTAAGGGTGACCTAATTCAAATTTGTGAAGTGTGCAGACATTATTCCTTGAAGGATGTTGTTGTGAAGGATGTCGCTGTGAAGGATGTTTAGGCCTAGGCTAAGCATGTGTTGGGATCTATAAAGTGTGTGTCTCTTCTTGGAGTAGCATCCAATTCATGATGGGGCTTTCCCTATGCATGTTTCATGTAGTGTGATCTTTGGCTGACTTGTAAAATGTAACATTCTTCTTGTATTGGTTGATTTGTAATGAAATCAATGTAATGTCATGTATTTATTGTAAACCTAGTTGATCTAGGTGAGGTATGATTGTGAATGTGAGTATGTGAAGAGAAGAATATGAATAATGCATGCATTATGATGTGTGACTAAAGGAGAAAGAACAAAAGTAACAAGGGACGTCCTAATTCATCTTGAAAATATTTTTATGACAGAAGGGAAGTGAAGAGTGTACCTAACTGATCGAATCAACAGAAGAAGTGTGAAGAGGCAAAATTGCAATCATCAAAGGTGTGAGCTTCATTGTCAGTTTCAGATAGTAGAAGGATTGTCATGCTGTAATCTTTACTAAGTTCACTCTTAGTTTAGGGAGTAGTTGTTTCCTTGGGTTGTATCCCTAAAACAAAGTTAGCAGGGAGTTGTATCTTCCATTGTAGTGACTCTAAAACCAAGTCTTTATGGATTAGTAGCTTCCTTGGGTTATAGCCCTAAAACAAAGTCAGCAATGAGTAGTAGCTTCCTTGGGTTGTAACCCTAAAACAAAGTTGTAATTTTGAGCTTCATATATTGTGAGTTAATCCTCATTGTGGTTTTTCCCTTCTTGGGTTTTCCACATATATTTGGTGTTATGTGTTGACATGTGCATTGTGTTGATCTTTCATGTTTATGTTGGTGCTGTAATGTTTAAGTTTTAATCTACTCTAGAGGTTTTGAAGTTTGTTTAGATACTGATTCACCCCCCTCTCAATATCTTGGTGTGTTTAATAATTGGTATCAGAGCCAAGTTACTTAGAAGAAGCTTAACCACTTGAGGAAGGTCCGAGATGGATCATAATGGATCTCACAAGGCTCCTATGTTTGATGGTACAAATTACTCCTTTTGGAAGCTAAGGATGGAAAACTATCTATCTTCTCTAGGGTTTTTTGTGTGGCAAGCCGTCAAGAAGGGTTACACTACTACTTCTGAGCCTATAGATGATGATCATATTAGGTTGTATGATAACAATGCCAAGGCAAAGAGTGCTATCATGAGTGGGCTAGCTGATTCAGAACTTCTAAAGATAATGAGTTGTAGATGTCTAGGTAAAACTTGAAAGCATTTATGGAGATAGTAAAGTGAAGCAAGCCAAGATGCAAATCTTCAAGAGGAAATTTGAGACCTTAAGGCTGACAGAAGATGAGGACATTGCTAGTTATATCCTCCAAGTGGATGAAATAGTTAATGGCATCACAAGTCTTGTGGAATAGTAAAAGAAGATGAGATTGTGAAGAAAGTACTAAGAACTCTTCCTAAACCCTACAGTCATAAGGTATCTGCTACTGAGGAGACTCAGGATTTGGATACATATACAGTAGATCAATTGTTTGGCTCTCTCATTACCTTTGAAATGAGAGAATTTGACAAAGGTTCTCTAAAGAAGGAAGTAGCATCCAAAGCAAGTAAGAAGATAGAAGATAAAACAGCTGATCAAGATGATGATCTTGATGAGGTAGAGGTAAACGTTGTAAGAAGATTGAATAAGGGAACTGGCAAATATAAAGGTAAGTTACCTTTCAAATGTTTTAGTTGTGGAAAAATTGGTCATTTTGCTTCTAAGTATCCTTTTAAGGAATCAAGGAGTAGTAACAAGAGAGACAAGTTCAAAAGAAGCCTATATTCCATAGAGAGTAGTGGTTCTTCAGAAGATGAGGATCATGGTGATTCAAATGATGAAACTCTTTTCATGGCCTTGAATGTTGGTAACAAAAGGATGATTTTGGGAATTGTGAAAAGTTTGATACCTTGCAAAATGATCAAGACAATGAAAAATCAATGGTTGTATGGACTACCTTTCATGCAAAAGAAGAAGCCAATACTTGGGTAATTGACAGTGGTTGCTCTAACCACATGACTGGTGACAAGAAGTTTATCATCCTTGAGAAGTGGAATGGTGGAGCTGTTAAGTTTGGTGGTGATGAGTCGGTACAAATATGTGGAAAGGGTGCTATAACTATTGATGGGAAGAATAGGACTGAGGATGTCCTCTATGTCAAAGGGATAAACCATAACCTTCTCAGTGTTAGTCAGATGTACAGTAAAGGATACAATCTTACTTTTCATGCTAAAGGATGTGAAATTAGGAAGGCATGGTCTAGAAAATTAGTTGCAGAAGGCATCAAGACATATGGAAATTTTTATCATCTAAAGGAGGTAAATGGAAGAACTTGTTTATTGGCTCAATCTAGTGAGTGTTGATTGTGGAACAAGAGAATGGGACACATCAACTTTGATACTATGGTAAAGTTTAGCTCTATTCATGTGGTGAGAGATATGCCCAAGATAACCAAGCCTATAAACACATTATGCAAGGAATGTCAAATGGGAAAGTAGACAAAGACAAATTTCAAGAGCAAGGAGTATTATTCTTCAATGCCATTGGAGCTGATCCACACTAACCGATCTGGCCCTACAAGAATAAAGATTCAACAAGGTGAAAGGTATTTCATGTTGATTATTGATGATTATTCTAAAATGACTTGGGTTACTTTCTTAAGAGAAAAATTAGAAGATAAGTTTAAGATTTTCAAATCTATAGTTGAGAATGAAATGGATGCTAAGATCAAGTGTTTGAGGTTTGATAAAGGAGGTGAGTTTACTTCAAATGAATTTGAAAAGTTTTGTGAAGATCATGGTATTAGGAGACATTTGTTAGCTCCTAGGACCCCTCAGCAAAATGGGGTAGTAGAAAGGAAGAATAGGATTGTGCAAGAGATGGCTAGGGCAATGTTGAAAGATGCAAATCTACCGGACATGTACTGAAAGGAAGCAGTTCACACTGCTATCTATCTGATTAACAAAGTACAACTTGTTGGGAATTAAGGTGTGTCAACCTTGGTAATTCCTTGCATTTATTTATTGTAATATATTTATTTATTGTCTATTATTGTAATTAGGATGTAAATCTTATCTCGTCATCTTGTGGGAGTTGGCACGGTGATGTATCATCCTACATGGAAGGTGACCACATGTACTTTTGTCCTCACATGAGGAGATAGGTGTCCCACTTAGTGGTAGAGCATTTTTACCTTGTGTCAGCATCTTGACTAGTGTGTAAGTGAATCTTGACCGAAATGGTTATGACAGATTCCTATGACAGAATCTATGATGCATAAGAGTCAGAAATAGAAGGTTCTATGACAAGTGAAGACATGTGTCAAAGAGCATCTTGGAAGAAGGCATATTTGGGCATCCCAAGGAGGGTGATGATGTGTTGTAAGTAGAATATGCTATTTTTAGGCAGTTATGACATATTCTCTTACAGTTGTAAGAGTTGTGAGTTATGACAAATTCTATGACAACTATAAGATGCGTAAGAGCATCTGTCATTACCTATCTTGGGCCTAGGTGCCCATATTGGGATGGGGTGATGTGACAAATGTCATGACCATGTTGTAGTGTTGGACAAGTGTCCCTAGGTGTGGGTTTTGGGCTATGAGGCCAAGTTGGATGCCCATTCCAAGAAAGGTCCAATTTTTCCTTGTAATTTCTATTTAAACAGGTGCTTGGAGAGGAGATGTATTATGTGATTGACAGGTAGTATTATGCTGCTAGAATATCTCCAGATATGAGTGTCAAAGACTCCTGCAAGAGCATTGGCTTTGAAACTGTATTGTAACCTTGATTGTTTACTATAATACATTTAAGTTGTGTTTTAGATTGTGGGGTTTTTCACCCATAATGGTTTTCCCCATGTATATCTTGTCTCTCTCTCTCTCTCTCTCTCTCTCTTCTGTCTACTTTCTGTGTGTATGTGTATTGCTGCAATATCTCTATTGTTGGGTCAATAACACTATGATTGTAAAGGTTAAAAAGAATTTGCACTCATCTCTCCTCTTTAGATTAGCGTAGGAAGTGTTTTCCGCACACCTAGCTTCCTTTCAGTTGGTATAAGAGCCTAGCCAGTTTTAGTTCTAGCTACTGGGTAGGGGTTTTTTGAGCTAATCTTAGGTTGAGTGGGAGTCTATGTAGAGTATTCTAAAATCTTGTTGCAAAAAGGAGATGGCAGGCACATTCATAAGAGTAGAGGTGGAGAAGTTTAATGACACAAATTTCAAGGTGTGGAAACTCAAGATGGAAGACATGCTTGTTGATCGAGACATATGGGAAACTGTTGATGGCACAAAACCTACAGCAACTACACAAGCTGATTGAGATCTCAAAGATTAGAAGGCTAAGGGTCTCATAAGACTCTGTTTAGCTAACTCTGTCCTATTGAATGTCCATGAGGAGAAGACTGTGAAAGAACTTTGGAAGAAGCTGGGAGATGTTTATCAGGCCAAGTCCTTGGTGAACAAGCTTTTCCTAAAAAAGAAGTTGTTTGCTCTAAATATGGAAGATGGAGGATCTGTTATAGATCATATAAATGTTTTCAACATGATAGTTGCATAGTTGACATCCGTGGGTGTGAAAATGGAGGAGGAGGATCGATGTATGACCTTCCTTTATTCTTTGCCGAATTCATGGGATCATCTTGTAATGGCCATCAGAGCACTACAACCACGTTCAAGATGGATGAGGTAGTGTCTGTTGATAACTGAGAGGGGGGGTGAATCAGTTATCCTAATTATTTCCCTTATTGAACTTTCCTTTTAATTGATGCAGCATAGAATCAAACACAAAAACATTAATCATGAAATAAGAAACACATGACACAGTATTTTTGACGTGGAAACCCTATTAAGGGAGAAAACCACGAGGTGATTAACCCAAAATTATTCTCTGTTAGAAGAATAGGAAATTACAAAAATGGCACTTGCCAATTAGGGCTCACTGCCCGAGCACACTGCTCACAAGAGGCCCACTGCCTACAAGAAGACACACTGTCTACAAAGTGATGAGAATCACAGTCTTGAACTGATTGGAAGCATCTGCATATGCTGGAGTTTAGTTCCGGTTAGGCTCAGTACACTGATCTGCTGCACTTCATCTTTCCTCTGTTCTTTATTCTGCTATTTTTCACATACCGGATCCTTTTAGCTACCTCTGCTCTTATCTGGACTTATTCGCATATGACTACACAATAACACACACTTCACAACTAAATCCATCCTCTATATATATCCGCACAAGTAATTTCATCACCTTTCTAGTCGGCATCCGGAATAGTCTAGTTTCTTACAAACTCTCATTCTGTCGGCTGAATCCTTCCTCACCAAGCAATGCGGATCAAGCATGTACTTGTAGATATCATTAATCATGTCGGCCAAACATGATTCATGCCTTCACAACCTCTGTCATCAACAGTAACCCATCCGGAAAGCAGTCTGATACTCTGCCAGTCATTTCTTCCTCTGTTTTCACTGTCTCTCAGGAATCCGGTACTCAACCATTCATATCTTTTTCCTTGTCCATCACCGGAGGCTAAATCCTTGGAATATACCACTCAAGGTAGTCCTCTTGACTTCCCCAAATCCGCACTGCACCAAGACACTTCCTCTGAGAGATCCGGACCAATCTGTCGGACCTTGCCACATGCTCTGTTCTTCTTCACCGGACCACAACATTCTTTATTCTGACTTCTGGTAGAGACACATCATGACTTGCGGATATGTGGGATGACCTTTGTTGCCATCAATGACAACAACCATGAATCCATATAGTGTCTCTTGCCAACAGTGTCTTCATTGTTATATGAAGAAATGCGGAGAAAGGCGACTGAGTCAAACAAAGAAGCTCTTGTTGTTCGTGGAAGACCCAAGGAGAAAGGGAAAAAGAAGGACAAGAAAGCTGAGAAGGCTAGATCCAAATCTTGTGGGAGATCCAAATCTCCTGGAAATTCCAAGGCTCTCTGTTAGAACTATGGTAAATATGGGCATTTTTGAAAGGAATGCAAAGAGGAAAAGAAAAAGAAGAAGAAGAATGTCCTAGACTTTGATTCTAACAAGTCACAAGATGATGGTGATGCCTTCATTAGAACCCTGGCCACCCATGCATCTAATGATGTATGGTTGATTGATTCTGGTGAATCATTCCATATGACCTCGCATCAAGACTAGTTTACAAAGTATGAAGAGTTTGATGGTGGAAGAGTATACCTGGGTGATGATTCTCATCTGAAGATTGTTGGGCATGGAAGAGTCTCAATCTGATTCCTTGATGGATGAGTGAAGGGGATCACTAGGGTCATGCACATCCTAGACTTGGCACGGAACCTGTTTTTTGTAAGTAAGTTGAATGATGCAAGTGTGCAGGTTGTCTTTTCAAAGGACAGATGCAAGATTACTAGAGGATCTATGGTGCTTGTGAAGGGTACTTAGAGAGGTACTATGTTTCTGCTAGAGGCATGCACTTCACAGTGCAATAGTTCTCCTGACTTGAAGAAAAGAGCTACAGTCACTTCATCTCCACCATCTAAACAAATAGTGAAGAAATCTATTGTATCAATCTCTAATGGTAGTACATTTTGGGTACCCATGGGTGCTCATGCTTTGGAAGTCAAGCTTCCTACTAAAAAGACAATGTTATGGCATAAGAGATTGGCCACATTGGTGAGAAGGGTCTTAGAACCCTAAAAAATTAAAAACATCGTTGAGGGGTTAAATGATTGTAATCTCAAGTTTGACTTTTACAAACATGGTATATATGGAAAGCAAAACCGTGTTCAGTTTTACTCTAGTTCTCACAAGTCTTCTAGTATGTTGGATCTTATTCATTCTGATGTGTTTGGTCCAGTAGTGTTCCTTTGATCTCTCAATCTGTATATTTTGTATCTTTCATAGATGATGACAGTAGAAGGACATGAATTTATTTTCTCAGAATAAATCTAAAGTCTTTAGTCAGTTCAAAGAGTTTAAAGCTTTTGTCAAGAATTAGACTAGTAAAAATATTAAGTGTTTGAGGACTGACAATAATGGTGAGTTTTGTTCGGTAGAGTTTGATAAGTTTTGCAAAGAACATGGGATTGAAATACATAAGACAACTCCATACACCCCGCAGTAAAATGTAGTTGCAGAGAGGATGAACAAGACACTGATGGAGAAGGCTAGGAGTATGCTTAGTGGAGCAAGCCTTGAACAAAAGTTTTGGGCTGAAGCTGTAGCCACTACTTGGTACCTAGTAAATAGGTCTCCTACATCATCTCTTGTTGGTAAGACACCTATGGAGGTGTGGTCTGGTAAGAAGCCTTCAGTGAGACATCTTCGTGTTTTTGGTTGTAAGGCATATGCACATGTGCGTAGGGAGAAAAGGTCAAAATTGGAGAACAAGGCTCTTAAGTGTATTTTCATTGGCTATGGTGTCAGTGTGAAAGGATACAAGCTTTGGGATCTTGTGGCTGAAAAAGTGTTGTATAGAAGAAGTGTTATTTTTAGAGAGCTAACACCTTCTTCCATTGTTCTACAGCCAAAAGAGAGAGAAAAGAAAGAGGATGTCGTTTAGTTTCCTTCTACCCTTGAGAAGACTGAACCAACAGACCCTGTGAGACCTGATGATGAGGAGAGCTCTAACAGCTCTGAAAGCTCAGAAGAAGAAGCAGAACCTAAACCCTCAATCATTAAGGAGCTCTACATGAATAAGGAAGCAACGTGATAGGTTTGGTTATTCATTATTTGATTCTAGTTATGCTTTTGCTTTGCTTACTAACACTGATGAGCCTAGAACTGTGACAGAGGTTATGGGCATGAAAGATGCAGGTTCCTAGAAGGAAGCCATGGAAGATGAGATGGCTTCTTTGGAGAAGAATAAGACTTGGGACTTGGTGCCTTTGCCTGAAGGATGAAAACTCGTTGGTTGTAAATGGGTGTTCAAGAAGAAATTCAGAGTAGATGGCAGTGTTGAAAAGTACAAGGCTAGCCTGGTTGTAAAGGGGTACTCACAAGTGGAGGGAATTGATTATGGTGAAATTTTCTCTCCCGTTGCAAAGCTGACATCTATTCAGTCTTGTTATCTCTTGTAGCAGTGTATGACTTAGAGGTGGAGTAGATGGATGTGAAAACAACATTCCTTCATGGTGATTTGGAGGAAGAGATTTACATGTCACAGCCAGAGCATTACATAGAGAAAGGTAAAGAAAATTTGGTTTGCAAGCTGAAAATGTCTTTGTATGGTTTGAAGAAGTCTCCTAGGATGTGGTATATGAAATTTGATGCCTTTGTGTTGTCAATTGGATTTCTGAGATCGAAATTAGATCATTGTGTATATTAAAAGTTTGACAATGATCACATTGTCATTATTGCATTGTATGTTGATGATATGTTGTTAATTGGGAATGGTAAGAATATGATTTTTGATTTGAAGTCTCAGTTGTCAGCACCATTTGAGATGAAGAACTTAGGGGCAGCTAGGTACATTCTAGGAATGGAAATAAGAAGAGACAGAGCTAACAAAAAACTTTGGTTAAGCCAGAGTAAGTATGTGAAGACCGTGTTGGGTAGGTTTAGCATGGAAGATTGTAGACCATTGTGTGTTCTTGTTTCTTTAGGGACAAAGTTATCTTGTAATGATTATCCAAAATCTGCTTCTGAGGTGGAGTACATGAGCAAAGTACCTTATGCTAGTGCTATTGGCAGTTTGATGTATGTTATGGTCTACACAAGACCGGACATTGCCCAAGTAGTGGAAGTCCTTAGTCGATTTATGGCTAATCCTGGATGGGTACATTGGGATGCAGTAAAGCAAGTGTTTAGATATCTGAGGAGTACTTCCAAGTATTCCATATGTTATCATGGTCATCCTACAGGATGTCTGCATTCTGTATGTATTCATGGATTTGTGGATTCAGATTGGGTAGGTGACATTGACAGCAAGAGATCCACCAGTGCTCATGTGTTTACTTTATTCAGTGGTGCAATTAGTTGGATGAATAAGCGGCAACCTATGGTTGATTTGTCCACGATAGAAGCTGAGTACATTGAAGCTACTCATGCTTGTAAGGAATCCATTTGGCTTAAGAGATAGTGTTCTGATATTGGTGTTGATGCAGGATAAATTACTATTTGTTGTGACAGTCAGAGTGCAATTTGCCTAGCAAAGAATCCAACTTTCCATGCCAGAACAAAGCATATTGATGTACAATTTCATTTTGTATGAGACATGGTAGAGGATGGGAAGGTGAATTTTGAGAAGGTAGATACTTTGAAGAATGTTGTGGATGCATTAACGAAACTAGTGGGCACAGAAAAGTTTAGATGGTGTTCGGAGTCTATGGGCCTCTTGGCCTATAGCAGTTAAATCCTATTATTCTGTTGGCTCTTACAAGGTGTTCAACAAGCGGGAGAATGTTGGGAATTAAGGTGTCTCAACCTTGGTAATTCCTTGAATTTATTTATTGTAATGTATTTATTTATTGCCTATTATTGTAATTAGGATGTAAATCCTGTTTCGTCATCTTGTGGGAGTTGGCACAGTGATGTGTCATCCTACATGGAAGGTGACCACATGTACTTTTGTCCTCACATGAGGAGATAGGCATCCCACGTAGTGATAGAGCATTTTTTCCATGTGTCGGCATCTTGACTAGTGTGTAAGTGAATCTTGACCGAAACGGTTATGACAGATTCCTATGATAGAATTTATGACCCGTAAGAGTCAGAAATAGAAGGTTATATGGCAGGTGAAGACATGTGTCAAAGAGCATCTTGGAAGAAGGAATGTTTGGGCATCTCAAGGAGGGTGATGATGTTTTGTAAGTAGAATATGATATTTTTAGGTAGTTATGATAGATTCTCTTACAATTGTAAGAGCTGTCAGTTATGACAAATTCTATGACAACTGTAAGATGCGTAAGAATATCTGTCATTACCTATCTTAGGATTAGGCACCCATATTGGGATGGGGTGATGTGACAAGTGTATGACCATGCTGCAGTGTTGGACAAGTGTCCCTAGGCATGGGTTTTGGGCCATGAGGCCAAGTTGGATGCCCATTCCAGGAAAGGTCCAATTTTGCCTTGTAACTTCTATTTAATAGGTTCTTGGAGAGGAGATGTATGATCTGATTTACAGGTACTGTTATGCTTCCGAAATATCTCCAGATATGAGTGTCAAAGACTCCTGCAAGAGCATTGGCTCTGAAACTATATTATAACCTTGATTGTTTACTGTAATACATTTGAGTTGTGTTTTGGAGTGTGGGGTTTTTCACCTGTAAGGGTTTTCCCCACATATATCTTGTCTCTCTCTCTCTTCTATCTACTTTCTGTGTGTATGTGTATTGCTGTAATATCTCAGTTGTTGGGTTAATAACACTATAATTGTAAAAGTTAAAAAGAATTTGCACTCATCTCTCCTCTTTAGATTAGCGTAGGAAGCATTTTCTGCACACCTAGCTTCCTTTCACAACTGAGGGTCAATAACATTAAGACCCCTTATGAGCTATGGTATCGAAGACCTCCCACTATTAGATACTTTTGGATCTTTTCTAGCAAATGCTATATCAGAAGAGATGAAGAAGACCTAGGAAAGTTTGATTCAAGAAGTGATGAAGGGATCTTTCTTGGTTACTCAACCAGAAGTAAGGCCTATAGATACTACAACAAGATGTTGGGAAAGATGATTAAAAGTACAAATGTCAAGGTAGATGAAGACTTGTACTAGATTTCATAAGAACCAGAAAACTGTGGATCTGATATATTTCCCTGTATTGAAGAAGAAGAAGAAGAGAAAGAAGAGAAGAAATGAGTACCAGAGTATATCCCTTAGACTCTAGCAAAGTATGTTCAAAAGAACCATTCAGTAGATCAGATCATTGGAAATAAGAATGAAGGTGTGTTGACCAGAAGAAGGTTCACAAAAACAAGTGAGCAAGTGAATCTATGTCTACTGTCAAAGGTAGAGCCCAAAACCTTTGCTGATGCTAGGAAAGATGATGGATGATTGAAGGCAATGGAAGAAGTATTGAATTAGATAGAGAAGAATCAAACATGGGAACTGGTTCCTAGACCAGCAAATAAGAATATCATAGGAACAAAGTGGGTATCCCAGAACAAGCTGAATGAAGATGGTGAAGTTGTGAGGAACAAAGGAAGATTGGTTTGTAAGAGATATTCTCAAGTTGAAGGCATTTATTTTGAGGAAACTTTTTCTCTAATAGCCAGGATGGAGGTAATCAGGATGTTTCTTGCCCTTGCTGCTCATAATAACTTCAAGGTTTATTAGATGGATGTCAAGTCAGAATTTTTGAATGGTGATCTAGAGGAAGAAGTATACATTAAGCAACTAGATGGTTTCTAGATATTAGAAGATCCGGACATGGTGTGTAGACTTAAGAAAGCTTTGTATGGTCTCAAGAAAGTGCCTAGGGCTTGGTATGCTAGGTTGGATAAGTACTTACTTTAGCAAGGATTCAAGAAAGGTACCACAGATAGTAATCTTTACATCAAGGAAGAAGGAGATATGATATTGATAGTTGCAGTATATGTTGATGACATCATCTCTGGTGGAGATGATGATATGTGTAAGAGGTTTGTAGAGGAGATACAGAAAGATTTTGAGATGTCTATGGTTGGTGAGATGTCTTTCTTCTTTGGACTTCAAATTGCTCAACTAGATGATGGTATCTTTATTTCTCTGGCTAAATATGTTAAAGAGATGTTGAAGAAGTTTGGTATGGAGGACTTCAAACCAATAAGTACTCCTACGATTACTGTTTGTCACTTTAGCAAGAATGATGAGTCTCCAGAGGTTGATCAGACTTTCTATGGATCTACGATTGGAGGATTATTGTACTTGACTGCTTCTAGACTTGATATTATGCATGCAGTATGTGTGATGGCTAGATATCAAGCTAATCCTAAGAAAACACATGAGAGGGAAGTGAAAAGAATATTTAGATACTTGAGGGAACTCTGGATTATGGCCTATGTTATCCTAGAGGTAATGACTTTGATCTAAGTGCTTACACTGATGTTGATTGAGCTGGTTGTGTTGATGATAGAAGAAGTACAAGTGGTGGTGCATTCTTCTTAGGAATCATATTGGTTTCATGGCAGAGAAAGAAACAAGATTCAGTGTCTTTATCAACTGTAAAGGTAGAGTATATTGCAGTAGCATCTTGCTGTACACAAGTGTTGTGGATGAAGCAAACTTTGAAGGATATCAAGGTACTGTATGATAAGCCCAATCCTATTATGTGTGATAATACAACTGCCATCAATATTACAAAGAATCCAGTGATGCATTCTAAAGCCAAGCATATATAAATTAGGTATCACTTTTTGAGATAAAAGGTTGTAGATAAGGAAGTGAAGTTGGAATATGTTTTGACAAAGGATCAGACTGCAGACATTTTCACAAAGGCTCTTCCAAAGGATACTTTTGATTATCTCTGGTAGAAGTTAGTGGTAATTGCACCTCCTTCTTGCTAGATACATAGTGGTGGATCTATCTACGGGGAGTTCATGCTATATCTTTTTCTTGGACTGATGGTGGCTACCTCTCAGGGGGAGCAGGTAGTGGTTGTTACTGATAGGGGGAGTCTATGAGTTACTCAAAGAAAGAATGTATGGACATCAAAGGAGGAGAAAGTTAGGGAAATACACACCTTAGGGGGAGAGTATGTGCACTAAGGAAGAGAAGCAGTTGCCCTTTGTCCTTGATGTCAAAGGGGGAGAGAGAGAAATATACATCAAAGGGGGGGTATGTGTTTCCATCAATGACAAAGGGGGAGATTGTTCGCAATATGTGTTGTCATAGATGTCAACACTCTGAGTAATGTCTGCATTCTCCTTATGGTTGTTTGATGAGGTTGATGTGAATGATATACTAATGTGGTAACAGAGATGTAGTAAAATATAGTAATGATGCTGATGTTCAGGGTCGCTGATATTAAGTGATGTTCCTAATGTTCATAATGGGTTGCTGATGTTCATGGTTGGATGTCATGCCCTGATTAATGTTAATACAAGGTGTACTGAGCATGTTTTTGGTCAGTAGAGATGACTTCATGATAATATATTAAGATGGGAATTAGAAGAACTAAGATGAATGATGATATATCTAGATGGGAATTAGAAGCTATACTGAGGATACAAAGATGTTGATGACATATGGCATGTTGTATGAGCCTTCCTATTGTTCCTAAGGATGTATGTGCTGCTATATGAAGGTTTTGGCATCTGGAAGTTGGTGAAGGGTGTTGTTGCAAGAAGCTACTTGGAAGGCTGTCTGGTACAATGATTTGCATTCCTTTGCATTTGAAGATATCTTCATATGGTTCAAAATTTAAGTTCAGTATGTTGTAAAGGTGCTAAATCCAAAGTTTCAGATCATTTGCTCCTCCACAGTGAAAGTTACAAGTAATTGAGTTTTGATACGTGCTTTGGCAGAGTAAAGTGTTGATGAAGGCCAATTGAAATACTCAAAATTCCTCCATAAATGAAGATTTTCTCATGTGGTTTTGAGGATATGTTTAGAGATGTGTATGAGTGCATCTATATGTGTTTCAAGTGGTTTGTTGGTTCACAAGTTTAGTTTCAAATGACAGTTGTGATACATATAGTTTCAGATGGCTAGTTGTTCTCAGGACATATGCTGACGATGTGCACCAACTTGTTGTGGCATGAAATGGTACATTGACTAAGAAAGATGGCCCTGTTAATCTTTTGTTATCTCCAGTTTCTTTGCAAGGTGTTTTTCTGCTCTCTCTGGAACTGGCTGAGGTATGGAATGATGATATTGCTAGGCTATGCCTTTGCCTGGCCGATTAAAGAAGGTTGAAAGTGTGTGCCACAAAGTTCTTTTTGTGTGGAGTTCAAGACGCATTTGGAGCTAGTGTATAGGTCCTACTAAATCATTTGGAAGAAGAATAAGCAATGTTTGAACATTCATGAGCACTGCCAAGAGTGTGAAGACTGTTGTGCTACAAGCTTCATGTGTTCTTTCTTAAGGGCAACCTAATTCAAATTTGTGAAGCATGTGGATGTTATTCCTTGAAGGATGTTGCTATGAAGGATGTTTAAGACTGGGCTAAGAATGTGTTGGGATCTATAAAGTGTGTGTCTCTTCCTGGAGTAGCATGTAATTCATTATGGGGCTTTCCCTATGCATGTTTCATGTAGTGTGATCTCTAGCCAAATTGTAAAATGTAACATTCTTGTTGTATTGGCTGACTTGTAATGAAATCAATGTAATGTCATGTATATATTGCAAACCTAGTTGATCTAGGTGAAGTATGATTGCAAATGTGAGTATGTGAAGAGCAGAATATGAATATTACATGCATTATGATGTGTGACTGAAGGAGAAAGAGAAGAAGTAACAAGGGATGTCCTGATTCATCTTGAAGATATTTTTGTGATAGGAGGGAAGTGAAGAGTGTGCCAAATTGATCCAATCAATAGAAGAAGTGTGAAGAGGTAGAATTGCAATCATCAAAGGTGTGAGCTTCATTGTCAGTTTCAAACACTAGAAGGACTGTCATGTTGTAATCTTTACTGAGTTCACTCAGTTCAGGGAGTAGTTGCTTCTTAGGGTTGTAGCCCTAAAACAAGGTCAGTAGGGAGTTGTATCTTCCTTGGGAGTAACTCTAAAACCAAGTCTTCAGGGAGTAGTAGATTCCTTTGGTTATAGCCCTAAAACAAAGTCAGTAGGGAGTAGTAGCTTCCTTAGGTTGTAGCCCTAAAACAAAGTTGTAAGTTTGAGCTTCATATATTGTGAGTTAATCCTCACCCTGGTTTTTCCCTTCTTGGGTTTTCTATGTATATCTGGTGTTATGTGTTGATGTGCATTGTGTTGATCTTTCATGTTTATGTTGATGATGTAATGCTTAAGTTTTAATCTGCTCTGGAGGTTTTGAAGTTTGTTTAGATACTAATTCACCCCCCCTCTCAATATCTTGGGGTGTTCAACACCTTGACACCCTTGCAGGTGCAAGGATACAAAGGGACTGAAATTCATTGTGGTATTCTCTCTATTTGTATCATCATTCTTCAATATGTCATAAGTTGCATTGTTGTTTTCATTGGGGACGATGCAAGGCGTAGAATGTTCTAACATTCTCCCTTGTTGGCTCAAGGGATTTTTTTATTTGGTTTCATGTATTATTTTTTCCTTTGTCTCTATAGTTCTACCAAATGGCAGATGATGACAGTTCCAAATATATATAGTCTCGAGATATCTCCTATTATACAACCATTCATATATTGATGCCAGTCAGGTAGATCCCTTTGTGTTATTTCTTTTTACTTATATGTTTTTAATTTATGTGGCACCTTGTTTCTATGCTCGACCTCATACCATGACTACATAAGCCATTGTGTATCATGCTCGTAGCATCGCCTTGGTTTGCCTTTTTGTGGGGGAAACCCCTTGTAACGATGTAGTTTTTGGAACACATATCTGATGGGCATGTGCTTCTGAAAATCCCTCATGCCTATCTTGTGGTTTATTCTACCTTAAAGAAATTGCTTCCTAATAGGAGTTTGCAATCACTTTAAGGTGGGGGCATACATCATGCTATGCTCTTTTGGTTATATACTTGTTTATTATAGTTGGCATGTAACTCACCTAGTGATTCGACGGTCCTCACTAGCCCGTGATGTTTCCTTTTGGTCCATGGGCCACCTAGTACAACAAAGTTTGCTAGCCTGTGTGCTTCATGTGACTTGTCATGGTCACCTAGTAATTCAGTAGTCCTTACTAGTGTGTTATCCATGAAGGTACTTCTTTTCACATGACCCCTAGCAACAAAGCAAGCTAGTGTCAGAGTCATGTGCCTTGTGTGTTTGATTACTATGTTTTTTGTTTCATGCATTGTGTTTAACTTGTGTTTTGTGTGTCTTCATCATGTTTCCTATGTGTATTCCATGTATACTTTGTGCCTTATGTGTATGCTTCATGTCAAGTGTGTATGCATTGTGTATGGCGTGTATTTTCCTTCTATATTGTGTGTCTTTCATGTGTATTCCTATGTATGTTTTTTAGTACTCCATGTATGTGAATTATGTTGCAATGTCTTGTGTGTCTCTTTTCTTATGTGTTTGCAACCTTAGAATCCTAAGCTTTGGGACTACTAATAGACCACAACTTGGTGGAATTCTTTGGCTTCTATGTTTTTGTGTTTGAAATATGTCTTCTCCTTCCTTTAGTGTGTGTTTGAATGTAAGTTCATACCCACACTAAAGTGGGGGCTAAATGTTATGGAATAAAATGTGTACACTAGCATTTTACACCTAGTTTAGCACCCAGGTGGACCTAAAATGTGTACACTTGTTAATCAAGACCTTTTTTAACACCTTTTGAACATTAAATGTTAAAATATCGATCCCAATGAATAAACTTGATAGAATAAAATTAGGACTAGCCTAATCCCATGACATTAGACACTCCTTGGAGTTTGTGGGGCTAAAGGACCAAGGCGCCCAAGTGCCCTGGTCCCAGATGGGTCCTTTAGCCCCTCCCTTGTGGTGTCAGCTTAGAACACCTCCTTAGCTTGTACATGTTGGCTCCATTTGGTTTTATTCATCGTTTGTGAGTAGGAGTGCATATATAAAGGAGTTTTGTTATTCATTTTACACCTATATGACTACTTCTTTATCAAGAGAACAATTGGAATTGATCACATGATTGATCTTCTATGCTAAAGTTCTCTTCATGCTTTGAATTGCTATCTACTTGTGGATGTTATGAAGTTTTTTGCAAGTCTTGAAGTAAGTTTCAAGCCTTCTCCATCACTCTCCTTGTTGGTCAATGATCTTGAGAATCTACTCTAACTAGGTGTAAGAGTCAATGTGACTCAACAAGCCAAGATCTCTGTAATCAAGACAACCTTCCACACTAAGAGAAAAAAGAATATGCTAAAATAATGGAGCAAATATTCAATACACCAAGCTATTTTAATACAATGAGAGAGCCTTGCTTATAAAGGCAAGGATGAGAAACAAGGAGTTGTAGTCATGTGAAAAATGTCACATTCCTATCAGATGTGACAACTAGAGGATAAGATCCCAACTAGATTACATGTGTAGGATCAACACTAAACACAACTAGAAACATCTAGTAGACTCACTAAGTTAACATGTGAAATAAGTGTGATGTGTGAATATTATTTAACTAATAAATAGTTAAATAATATGAATTATTCACACAAGGGGAAATTAACTAGGAAATACTAAACTAGTTAGGAAAAAACCCTATTCACACCAACACCCCCCTTAAGTACAACTTAGGGACTAGCTGACTAAAGAAAAGATGCAATGATGGGTCCTGGCTACTAGGCCATGTTAGGTACCCATTGACAACAAATCTCAAGTGGAGAAAAAGATAAAACCTCATGGGACAAAACTCTACTCCAAAAGTGAGAATGCAAATGGAATGAAAGATGTGATTGAAGGAGGACTCAAGAGCCCCTAGAACTACATCCAACACAAATGTACAATCAATTTCCCCCCATAGGAGAGCAAGTGTGAGACTATAGGTCCCCCCACAATGAAGTAGCTCTTTTGTCAATGGTGAATGCCTGAAGAAGAATGCTGAAGAGAATCCAAAGCTGACAAATAACATTCCTCCCCTTAGGAAGAAACATGTCCAAAGGCTAATGTAGAAGAAAATCCATCTCAAGATATGAGGGAAGAAGCCCCATGATGTATGATGTCTCTAAAAATTGCTCAAGTGTCCATATGTCACAACCAAAAGATGCCACATAATCAGGTGTTGTATGCCTAATCAAAGAATGTGACAATCCAAGACAAGATAAAAAATCAAGATCATCAATTTCCAAAGACAAAAAATCCTTCCAATGATGCTCAAGATACTCTAACTCAATGCTAAATTGTGACAAGTGAAGAGGAGAACAAGGTGCCCTCACATCCAACGTAGAAGAATCAACTCCTTCAAAGGGGAGATGACCATCATCAATTATATCCTCCAAGTCATCAAGATAGGACTCACAAAACAAGTCTGAAATACATGTCAAGTACTCATCCCATAAACCTATATCTGGAAGACAAAGAATATCCTACTCAAATGAAGTGGATGAAGCTATGTCAATGTCAATCTCTGAAGGAGCAAGAGGGAGGAAGCTCAGAACTAGTCTCAGGAACCGAAGTAGATGAAATAACACCAATGTTCAAGTGACTAAACTTCTCCTTACAAACATGATTCATGCTTGATGTATGAGTGTGAATGTCAATCAATGGATCTACATCATCATCAGAAAAAAATGGCCGAATGTATACAAGTGAGATGCATGATCAGCCATTCCAATAGCAATGATATTTATACTCTCCAAGTCTTGTATGATCACTGAATGAAGAGTGAACTCAATTGTCTTCCCTGCACCACAATGAGTAATTTGGTAGATGGAAAGGAGATTGGTTGACAAGGAAGGTACACACAACACATTGGTAAAAGTACTCTCACCAATATCAATATTTCCTTTTCTAGTTTCATGCATGTATGTATTGTTACCCATCAAAATAGGTCACAAAGTACATGGATGAAATGAAGAGAACATCCCTTGTGAAGAGGCCATATGATGACAAGCTCCTGAATCAAGAAGCCATCTCTCTGACTGAAGACTTGTAGAAGCAAAGAGTGCTTGTCCTTTTCCTTTGTTTGCCCCATTGGAAAATCTTGTTGTCTTTGGTGGTGTAGATGAGGATGGTGTCGAAGAAGAAGAATTAAGTAAAACTAATGCTGATGAAGGATACTCAATGTTATATTTTTGAACAAGTTGTGACATCTCATAAAAAAAAAATTCATAGCATCTAGTCTCATCATGACTCGATTTCTTACAATAAGAACACTTTGGCTTCTTCTTCTTATTGAACTCTTCTTTGGAAGAAGAGCTGGGGGTTTTATGTGATTCTTTCTCTTGCTCATGAAACTTTGAATCCTTTTGTTTCATTCCTTTATTATTTGAAGCCTTAGGATCTTTTGTGCTGTGTTACAACTAGAGCATGTGATCTAGGAGACTTCAATGTGCCCATGTGTAGTAGCTTGGCTTGTTCTCTAGTGAGTTGTGCAGAAAACTCATCAAGTGAAGGCATAGTAAACTTATTACCAAAAGCATCCATTGTAGCATTAAAGGTAGAAACATAAACTAAATAAGAAGGACCCAATTTTGCAAGAATAGATAGAATCAATTGTTCATCTTCTTTCTCAATACCACACTTTTTGAGTTGCAACCTGAGAGACTTAAACTTGGTGAAGGAATATTGGATTTGATCAAACTCTTGAGTATTAAGTACAATTAGCTCATTCTCCAATTTGAACCCTCTCATTTTATCTTTCTTTCCAAAGAGATCCTCTAATGTTGTCCAAATCTCATTTGGTGTTGCACAAGACTCAACATGAAATCTAAGATCGGGAGAAATAGGAAGACAAAGTGTACCATAAGCCTCATCTCTTCTATCTAACCATTTTCTTCTCTTAGTAGCACCCGTGGGTTATGGATTTGTGCCTAAAGTTATTCTATTTAACTTTTGTTAATACAATAGAAACTCCATGTTTTTCTTCTATTCATAATAATTATATGGAGTTAAAAGTGGAATTTGAGGCACATTCATGATGAAAAAAAAAAAACAATACAACAACATCACTTGCTATGCAAGTGAGCCCCCCAATTTGTTGTGACACTTTATACTTAGTGCGATTTACAATTGTCCACAAGTGACCAAAATTGGGAAAACAATCAAAATCTCTTAAAATAGAGATCCAAGTGAGATTACATTCACTCACACTGATTTGTCACAACAAAAAAATAATCCCAAAACAAGTTTCATTTCCTCAAGTCTCAAAATGCCCAAGTTATCACTCAAAAGACAAAAAACTGACAAATTGAATAAAATGTACCTAGTGCTGAATCTGAGAGAAGTGTATAGATGGCTTTGAAGAGTTCCTAACTACCTTTCTGATGCCACAAGAATCATGAAAATAAGAGATCATGGCTGAAAGTTGAGCTCAGAAGCCAAAAAATGAGATATATCTTCAAACTGCAATAAATGTTGTCAAAAAACAAAATCTAAGAAAACTACTGACACCACTGTGAAGTGTGCTTTTTTAGCATTCCGTTAATATATGGTTTTCCTGATTTCTCCTCTATGGGGAAAATTTATGAAAAAAAGAAAAAAAATCCCCCCTTTAGGGCTTTGAGGGGCAAAAAAGGCCCCCTGGCAGTGGTAGGATGGTGGCCGCAGGGCAGCACCGCTAGTAGAGGTGGCCCGATTTAGGCTTAATGGAGGTGGTGGTGGCTCGAATTGACAGTGTATTGGCTAAGGCATCAGCTGAGCAGTGGATCTGGGGTGGTGGTTGTTTTAAGTACTACTCAGGTAGTGGTTGTCGTTAGCACTACTCAGGTGGTGGTGGCCAGTGAAGGTGGTTTGAACTGGGTGGAGGTGACAAGTCCTAGGAAGAAACACCATTGAGCGGCTAAGTGGAGTAGAGATTGCCAGCCTTGTTGAGTGATGGCCTCAGGGTGGAGCAACAATGATGCATGTGGCATGCCACCTGCTAGAGATTACACGCACAGGGGCTATGTAAGTTGGGGGACACTAGGCCCTATGATTAGGGGATTGAACTCTCAAAACAAAACTAGGATCCGCAGACACTAGTAGTATTTTAACCACTTAACCACAAAAAAAGCTATTGAAACAACTATCTGCTAGGAAATTAGAGCCGATGAAGATGTCGGTGGTGGTTGCCAGGAAGAATGTAGGTGGGGGGTGGGCCCACAAAAAATGGCACTCCCCAAATGGCATCGTACCTTGTCCTATGCAGGTGAGTACCTTGCTACTACTCTGCAATAAAATTTAAACTAGAAAAATTTGGCAGACTATAATTTAGTCAAAAATAAATAAAATTTTACCTGACATAAAAAGTTACAAATGTGATGACGCAGATCTGGTGCAGGGATTGTGTATGGAGCTATACGATTATACATATTCCATACAACTATATGGAGTTTGTAGAAGCCCTAAACAAGGGCAAAAAAATTTTCCCAAAAAAATTTTGACCTCTGATTTTTGTGATTTAACAGGTGATCTATATAGATTTGAGCCTTTCAATCACAATTGTGAGACCATAGTCGATCGAGGGGCTCCTAATTCACTTCTCCTAGAAAAATCTCTTTAATGAGGGAAGGGAATTGTAGATTTGGCTCTGATCCCATGTAAGAGTCAATGTGACTCAACAAGCCAAGATCTCTACAATCAAGACAACCTTCTACACTAATGGAACCATATAAAATTTTTCATAGTTCTAGTATTTTTGTCCTGAGGCTTATGTCATTAGGTTGAAAGATTTCTAGACTTAGGGTTCTTTCCATACCAAAAGAGGAGTTAAACCCTAAACCCCCATGCCAAAGTTAGAACGTGAAGGTCACATTCATTGTATTTCTTTGGTGACCACTTGTCTCCTGTTACCCAGAGTTTAAGTTGCTCCTTTATGTCCCCTTGAACATTATTTGACTGGCCCCTCACTAAACAATTACCTTTTCTAGTACACACCTAGAAAAGATTTTAGACCCATTGGCCCCTTTTTGTCCTAGAGCGAAAATGATATTTTTAAAAGCATAGATGCTAAGGTCTAGTCCTACTAATTCTTTTTCTTACAGGTGGCAATAGTGGATTCATTTCTGCCATTCCGCCAACACTAAAATGTTGATGGAGTTGGCACCTACAGAATTGTGGAAAGAGTGACAGCTGGTCGATGACTATCAAGGAGGGAAGGATGGTGGGCCCCAGACAATGTAGAATGGTTTCTTTATTATTTCTGCCATTCTGCCATACTTCACCAAGGGGTCATTCTAGGCGATTGCAGAATGGCAAAAATATTGCCATGTGGCATTCTAAAACGATGGGACTGGTGCATTAAAAAACAAGAACATGATGTGTCATAGTCCTATGGATGTGGCCACTTGCTAGAGAGTTGTCTTGATCACATGCAGCTGATCCAACGATCGTCCACCATTCCGCCAAGACCATATCTCTGGCCATATCCTTTGCATGCAGAATTGTGGAATACACTCTTAACCATACTGCAAAGAGGATATTTTCTTAGGATCATGGTTGGGAGAGCTATCCAGGTGGCAAGTCATCATTGGGAAAAGTAGAAATAACCCTCCTACTCTGTAAAGGGCCAAATCAGTGCCATTGAAGTCAAGCTAGTTAGGATCATGATCAACAGCTAGAATTTAAAAATGTGACAAGGAGATGAGTTGGTGCTAATCTGATGAGGCTTCATTGCAAGCATTAACTGCTCAGGCATGTGCAAAGTCTCCATCGCTACCACTGTGAAGGAATTTATTAATAGAAAGAGTTGGCTTATGCAGGCTCGACCTTTGGAAATTCGTGCTGCTACTAGAAATGACACTTCATCTACTATGTGATGAAATTTGACATGATGACAATGCTAAGTTAAGGAAATTAAGACACCTGACCTGGAATATTCAATACAAGAAGTGATGTTCTTAGTTATGCAGAATTATGAGATCAAATCTTTTTTATCATTTATAGTAATCTTCACAAGATTTGCATTTATGATTGAAATGCTTCGAAATACCTAGAATTTATTGAACATAAGATGTGCGGATGTGTGCTTGCATCCCGAAATTTCTATAAATAGGCAATTGTTGGTGTTACCCCTTATACTGTCTAAAACATGTTGGCAGTATGGATCTCCCCAGTTCCTATGTGTTCTATTTTCTCCCTTGTTCTATCAGATTCTCTTCCTTGTTCTCATGGCTATTAACTTGTCCTTACAGGATTAGGAGACCTAGAGTTTCTTCCTTTGGAATAGGTGGTATAGGGAAAATTTGGGGACAACATCAACATTTTATGAATCTTTGTGATCTTTTCTTCTTCCTATTGTTTCATCTATTTGGACCATGGGTTTTAATCTCCAGATTCCAATTATTCCTTATGTATGTGATTTGGCATATTAGAATCAAGAGTAGAGAGAAATCATTTCTCTCTCTGCCTTAATCCCCCTTCTACTTTTCCTAACAATACATCAGCTTTAGTAGTAGGGATGTTTCTTCTCTAGATGTAGCATATGAAGACAAGGTGCTCCCATTTTGTTGTTGTTGCTGCCCCCCTTGTTGGATGGATGGCATTGCCATATCTAGCTTGATGTGATTTTATCTGGTTTCTATCTAGTTGAGTTGGTTGGTGACCACTTAATTATGAAAGAGGAATCACATCCTTGCAAACGACAACATGCATAAAGTGAAGAACTCCAATTAATGGGGTTTTCTACTGATATTGTCGCTTGTAGTCATTCCCAATTGAGGTGGATAAGTACGACAGTGAATGCTCTTATTGAACAAATAGGTGGCATATGATGGGTATGTGAGCTCTAACTACATATAACAAATAATCCCCATCAACTTCACAACCTATTTTCTCCCCTTAAAATTGAGAGGATACGTAGTTTTACAGATACCTCAGCATATATCATGGAAGCAGGGCATACAGTTGTGAAGCGGTTACACCGGCCTCCTCTCACAGCTTCATCTTTTGGTTACTCAAATTTGTAACTTCTTTTGTCTTGAAGCCTGAAGCTTGTCTGCTCCCTTATCTCTATAAAAGGGAATTTGGGGCTTATGAAAATTCATTGGTTCGAGGTCATGTCTCTAGACTTAGTCTGAAATATGGGATCAATCTAGTTAAGGAGGAAATGTAAATAGTTTATGAAATAGATTCAGTTGTCCATCTTTCAAGTTCCATTCTAAGTTTTTAGATGTCTTGATAGAACTACAAAGGCTATGTTATAATTTACTAAACAGTTTACTTTACAAATCATGTTGAGTCTTGAAGTGTACTATCTCCTACTTCATGTATACAGTTCTACATTTATGAATATATATTTGATTAAGGACCATTTTTATTCATCATCACAATCTTTCCTGTGTTTGTGTATTTTTCTTGTGGTATTTACTCAAGTAGTAAAATAATTAGCTGCAAGAGGATATTGAATGTAGTCTTGGTTTACAGGGATAACTAAGCATGGTTATCTCCAAGACTAGTAAAGTATTTCAATTTAAGGCATTACTATATCTTTACAATAAACTAGGTTTTATTAGATCATGTGTTCTTTAAGGGGTCTACAACTCTCTTGACTCTATGGCCCTTGGATCGGCACTAATCTTTACATGAATACAATACTAAGTTTACATCCCTTTAACTATCCTCGTTATTTTAAAGAAATCAACACATTTTCCCTTCCAGCAATAGGTGTTAGGAGTTAAGTTTATTTTATGTGTTCCTCTGCAAAGAAATAGAATCAAAGCTTAAGAATCTAGCCCATCTCTTTACTTTATCAGACATTCTTTAAGCAATCTTAAAGGAACACTCTATTAGTGGAGCAGTGTTATTGAGCAAGTATTTCATGGACCCCCATCCATTTGAATAGAACATTGTCTTCCCTAAAAGGGAAATATTCCAAAATGGGAGCACCCTCCTTGGTTTCACAGAGCCTAAACTACAGAGGAAAGAGGGATTGAAAACCCTTATTTCATGTTCGTTGGTTAGTCAATCCCTCAAGACAAACCAGTTATTAGAAATGGCTATTCCATAGATTTGTATTCCTTGAGATCAGGTTGGGAATTTAAAACAACCAACAGATTGGCGACTCTACTGGGGAATAAAATAAGAGTTGTGTCTTATCCTAAAATGTATATGTTCCCTTGCAAGTGCCAATAGTCTTGTAGATAAGGATCAACAAGTTTCTATCTAGTTGAGCCACCCACATATTTGTGACTCTATTGGAACATGAAGGTGAAACTGTGTTTTATCCTAGGGTCTTAGCTAAATAAATCCCCCTATATATTGAAGAGTCAAAGGTTAGATTATCATGTTCCTTACATGAAAAGGATGGTGACTCTACTATGTTTTTTCATTTGTAGTTGAAGTAGATACAAATCTAGCACATCAAGTTTCATATCCTAGAATGTTCTACATAACTCTACTGTGAAATAGGATTCAGAAGTTAATTTTTATTCCTCTATAAGTAGAGGTGGCAAATCCATGAGAGAAGTCTGGTGATGCAGTTTGGTGTTCCTAATTTTTCATAAAATCAAAATGAAGTTTGTACCAGTGGCAAAGGTTCTTTTCAGGTATTTTACAAAGTTTCAAGAAAGTTTCCCTAGAAATTTAAGGATGTATACCCAGCAATCGCTTTTCTTTTATCAAGGTGAATTTGTCAGGGAAAGGTATAAGGCTATTGACTTCAATAATATTTGTGGGTTTCCAAACCATGTGCCTAATGAAGTTAGGAGTCAAATAACAAAGTTCAATAATGATAGATCCAAAACAGCTAGCAGCCATTTACAAGAATTTTGTGACTTAATGGGAGATTGTGAAATAAATCATGAGGATGTTGTCATAAAGTTGTTTGTTCAAAATTTATAGAAGTTAGAGTTTGGTTTGCATGTTTACCCAATCAGTTTATTCTTTCATGGAAAGATTTAAATTTGGCTTTTATGAAACAGTTTGGGGAAAGAATAGATGTCGGTATATTGATTAAAAAGCTCATGCAGATTGAGAAAGAAGATAAGGAGTCAATCCCAGCTTTCAATTTAAGATTTGCCAAAATAGTAAGGGATATTCCTAGAAATATTAGACCTAATGAGGCCATGTGTTTGATTATATATCTAGGTACATTCAATAAAAAGGATAGTTATCGACTAAGAGATAGGAACCCTACTACTATGATGCAAGCATATTCTTTTGCCATGAGTATAGAAAATAATTAAAAACATACAATGATAAAAGATTATGAAATTGTGGGAAATAGTTATAAAAGGAAGAGTGGATCCATTTGTTCCCCCATTTGCCAAGTGGGAGGCAAACTGGACAATTCAAATAAACCCATGTCGAGTCAATCAACACATATAACTCAGTGTACTAAAGGAGATAGAGGTTGTGATCAAGACATAAAGGTTCAAAGTCTATATAATCCTATTACTTATTCTTCTCCTTACTACCAGAATAAAAGGAAATCTCTGAAACCTTATAGGGCAACTTATAAGATAACTAGTACCCAGGTACATAAAGAAATATTAATTGAGGAGGTTCCTCTATCTTGTGAATATGTAGAAAGTTATGAGGATGTTTGTCTTGTATCAAATAACAAGATCTCATCTCCTAGAGAGATAGCTTCTTTTGAGTTTGAATATTAGAAGGAATTGGGTCCTGCCAACAATGTAGAAAGTGATAAGCAGTTATCAAAATGCTCATACTAGAGTTGTGGAAACTATGAGTTAGATAATGATGCAAGTTATCAAGATAGTGATATTGGAGAGTATGCAAACACAATGCATGTAAGAGATAACCCACTTTTTGATGAATCTATGGACTTATCATCAATAAAGAATATGGATCCTTATGGATACATAGATAATCCAATCTTTGAAGAGAATCCCAAGGGAGCTAGTGAACTAATATTAGTTCAACATGTAGAAGTATCTGGGGGAACAAAAAATTCTTTAATGGATCAAGACCTGGATGATTCCAAATCCCATATTCACCATCAAATGGAATGGCCAACTCAAATACTGGAAAATAAAGTCAGGGTGTCAGATTTTAAAGAAGAAACTAAGTATGATTGTTTTAGGTTTAACACTGACTTAGTCAAATCTGAAAATTCCTTCACTACCAACTATGAAATAGATTATGACTGCTTTTATTTTTCATAAATATGCAAAAAGCAAAAATCAGAGGAAAATAGTTATCTCAAGTTGTTGGATATAATTGAACCAAATGTTGACTCTCTTTTTGACAATATTTTTCAAATGTCTATGGTTTAGAGTAGTCAGGGAGACCCTGAAGAAAATAGTTGTCCAAAAGGCTATCCAAGTATCTATGACAGAAATGGGTTAAATCTTAGTAAAGTTTTAAGAAGCAGCCTAATGAGGTCACTGGAGAATAGAATGTTTGACAGAGGTAGGCTCAACTTTTTCTTTGCATACTGGCATGGGGCTGTTATGTGTTTGGTTTGTTTCCCCAGAGTTTTTTTTTGATCTCACCCTATTCAGGTTGAACAGGTGTCCCCAACTAGAGCCACTGATGGAACCATATAAAAATTTTCATAGTTCTAGTATTTTTGTCCTCATGCTTATGTCATTAGGTTGAAGGATTTCCAGACTTAGGGTTCTTTGCATACCAAAAGAGGCATTAAACCCTAAACCCCCATGCCAAAGTTAGAATGTGAAGGTCACATTCATTGTATTTCTTTGGTGAATGCTTGTCTCCTATTACCCAGAGTTTAAGTTGCTCCTTTATGTCCCCTTGAACATTATTTGACCGGCCCCTCGCTGAATAATTACCTTTTCTAGCCTGTACCCAGAAAAGCTTTTAGACCCATTGGCCCCCTTTTGTCCTAGACGGAAAAGGATATTTTTAAAAACATAGACACCAAGATCCAGTCCTACTAATTCTTTTTCTGATAGGTGGCACTAGTGGATTCATTTTCACCATTCTGCCAACACTAAAATGTTGATGGAGTTGGCACCTGCAAAATTACGGAAAGAGTAACAGCTGGTTGGTGACTATCGTGGAGGGAAGGATGGTGGGCCCCGAACAATGTAGAATGGTTTCTTTATTATTTCTGCCATTTTGCCATACTTCACCAAGGGGTCATTATGGGTGATTGCAGAATGGCAAAAATCTTGACATGTGGCATTCTAAAAGGATGGGATTGGTGCATTAAATAACAAGAACATGACATGTCATAGTCCTATGGATGTGGCCACTTGCTGGAGAGTTGTCCTGATTGCATGCCGCTGATCCAACGGTCGTTCGCCATTCCACTGAGACCATATCTCTGGCCATATCCTTTGCATGTGGAATTGTGAAATATGGTCTTAACTATACTATAAAGAGGATATTTTCTCAGGATCGTGGTTGGGAGAGCTATTCATGTGGCAAGTCGTCATTGGGAAAAGCAGACATAACCCTCCTACTCCGTAAAGGGCCAAATTAGTGTCATTGAAGTCAAGCCAACTAGGATCATGATTGACGTCCAAAATTTAAAAATCTGACAACGAGATGAGTTGGCGCTGATCTGATGAGGCTTCATTGCAAGCATTAACTAATCAGATGTGTGCAGAGTCTCCATTGCCTCCACTATGAAGGAATTTATTAACAGAAAGATTTGGCTTATGCAGGCTCAACCTTTGGAAATCTGTGCTGCTACCATGAATGACATTTCATCTATTGTGTGATGAAATTTGACATGATGACAATGATAAGTTGAGGAAATCAAGACACCCAACCTGGCATATTCAATACAAGAAGTGATGTTCTCAGTTATGCAGAATTATGAGATCCAATCTTTCTATTCATTTACATTAATCTTCACAAGATTTCCATTTATGACTAAAATGCTTCGAAATGATTGGAATTTATTGAACCAAATATGTACGGATGTGTGCTTGCATCCAAAAATTTCTATAAATAGGCAATTGCTGGTGTTACCCCTTATGTTGTCTAAAACATGCTGGCAGTATGGATCTCCCCTGTTCCTATGTGTTTTGTTTGCTCCCCTGTTCTATCGGATTCTCTTCCTTGTTCTCATGGCTATTAACTTGTCCTTACACGATTATGAGACCTAGAGTTTCTTCCTTTGGAATAGGTGGTGCAGGGAAAATTTGGGGACAACATCAACATTTTATGAGTCTCTGTGAGCTTTTCTTCTTCCTGTTGTTTCATCTGGATTTGGACCACAAGTTTTAATTTCCATATTCTAGTTATTCCTTATGTCTGTGATTTGGTAGATTAGAATCAAGTGTAGAGAGAAATCATTTCTCTCTTTGCCTTAATCCCTCTTCTACTTTTCCTAACAATGCATCAACTTTAGTAGTAGGGATGTTTCTTCTCCAGATGTAGCATATGAAGACAGGGTGCTCCCATTTTGTTGTTGTTGCCCCCTTGCTGGATGGATGGCATTGCCATATCTATCCTAATGTGATTTCATCTAGTTTCTATCCGATTGAGTTGGTTGGTGACCACTCAATTATGAAAGAGGAATCACATCCTTGCAAATGACAATGGGCATAAAGTGAAGAACTCCAGTTAATGGGGTTTTCTTTTGATATTGTCACTTGCAGTCATTCCCAATTGAGGTGGATAAGCAGGGCAGTGAATGCTCCTATTGAACAAATAGGTGGCATATGATGGGTATGTGAGCTCTAACTACATATAAAAAATAATCCCCATCAACTTCACGGCCTATTTTCTATGCCTCAAATTGAGAGGATACACAGTTTACGAGTACCTCAGGATATATCATGGAAGTAGGGCATACAGTTGTGAAGTAGTTACACCAGCCTCCTCTCATAGGTTCATCTTTTGGTTACTCAAATTTGTAACTTCTTTTGTCTTGAAGCCTAAATCTTGTCTGCTCCCTTATCTCTATAAAAGGGAATTCAGGGCTTATGAAAATTCATTGGTTCAAGGTCATGTCTCCAGACTTAGTTTGAAATATGGGATCAATCTAGTTAAGGAGGAAATGTAAATAGTTTATGCAATAGATTCAGTTGTCTATCTTTCAAGTCTCCATTCTGAGTTTTTAGATGTCTTGATAGAACTACAAAGGTTGTGTTATAATTTATTGAACAATTTACTTTACAAATTCTGTTGAGTCTTGAAGTGTACTATCTCCTACTTCATGTATACAATTCTACATTTATGAATATATATTTGATTAAGGATCATTTTATTCATCATCACAATCTTTCCTGTGTTTGTGTATTTTTCTTGTGGCATTTACTCAAGTAGTAAAATAATTAGTTGCAAGAGGATATTGAATGTCGTCTTGGTTTATAGGGATAACTAAGCATGGTTAACTCCAAGACTAGTAAAGTATTTTAATGTAAGGCATTACTATATCTTTACAGTAAACTAGGTTTTATTATATCATATGTTCTTTAAGGTTTCTGCAAGTCTCTTGAGTCTATGGCCCTTGGATCAGCACTGATCTTTACATGCATACAGTACTAAATTTACATCCCTTTAACTATCCTCATTATTTTAAATAAATCAACACATTTTCCCTTCCAAAAATAGGTGTTAGGAGTTACGTTTATTTTATGTGTTCCTCTGCAAAGAAATAGAATCAAAGCTTAAGAATCTAACCCATCTCTTTACTTTATTAGACATTCTTAAAGGAACACATGTTATTGGAGCAGTGTTATTGAGCAAGTATTTTAGGGACCCCCATCCATTTGAATAGAAAATTGTTTTCCCCAAAAGGGAAAGATTCCAAAATGGGAGCACCCTCCTTGGTTTCATAAAGCCTAAAGTGCAAAGGAAAGAGGGATGGAAAACCCCTGTTTCCTATTCATTGGCCAATCCCTCGAGGCCGATTAGTTATTAGAAATGGCTATTCTATAGATTTGTTTTCCTTGAGATCAGGTTGGGAATTTAAAACAACCAACACACATTAAGAGAAAAAAGAATATACTAAAATAATGGAGCAAATATTCAATACACCAAGCTATTTTAATACAATGAAAGAGCCTTGCTTATAAAAGTAAGGATGAGAAACAAAGAGTTATAGTCATGTGACAAATTCCACATTCCTATCACATGTGACAACTAGAGGATAGGATGCCAACTAGATCACATGTGTAGGATCAATAACCAGACACAACTGGAAATGTCTAGTAGACTCACTAAGTCAACTTAACATGTGAATTATGTGTGATGTGTGAATGTTAATTAACTAATAAATAGTTAAATAATATGAATTATTCACACAAGGGAAAATTAACTAGGAAATACTAAACTAGTTAGGAAAAAATCCCTATTCACACCAACACTAGGCTTTCACATTTTGTGGTAATCTTCATCATTTTCATTCATACTTTCATCATATATTGCAGATCTAGCCTTTGACCTCCTAGGGGACATACTTGTGGATCTAATCATTGTCGTAGTGGAGGTGGAAACACCAACACAGGGTCTGACAAAGGCAAGCCCCTATATACAACACAACCTTTTCGTCTTTGCTTGTGTGTAGGTTGAAGATATAGGTTTCAGAAGATAAGATCTAGGAAGAAGAAAGGGTTTGTAGGTACAGGTCTAGTGAGACTTAGAGACTCTATGAAAACCTAATTAAGGTCTAGGGTACCTGAGTGCCTTGGTTCTTTGGTGCCCTTGAGTTTGGATCCAGATTTTGCTCTGCCTCCTTATCTCTATTGTACTTTACAATTTCTAATATCTATTTTTGATAGTTAGTTATTAGCATATCTTTGTCAAATAAGGTTTATTCATTTGCCCTAGTTTGCTTACTAGAACTTGATTGAATTTGGTTGATGCTCCTCTATATAACAAAAGAACATCACTCCTGTAGTTTGGCTCTCCTCCATGGGTAATAGCCAAGCTCAATTTGTGTTCTAATGTTTGGTAGAAGAGAGTTTTGACCTAGTTTAATCCCTTAGTGAGTGCAGTTTGTAGTTGCACCCTAAATTCCAAATCTAAACTATCTATAGTGTTGCAAGTTGCAACTCAAGTCTAAAGTCTAACCTGCTTGCAAGTCCTTATTAGAACTCAAACTTTGGCAGTTCTTGCCTTTCTACTTTTTGCATTTACGTGAAATTTTGAGGGTAGTTTTATAGGATTTTTAGGAAGTGTTCCAATGGTTTTGGAACCCTATCCCTTCCTCATGCCTCATTTTCTATTCCAACCATGGTGCCTTATCCCAAGGTTTTGTTAAGTCTTTTGTTGGTGTCACTTTATTTATGCTTTAGTGTTTGTGCCAAGTGTGTTATCATGTTGCATATGACACCTTGGGCATGTTAGTATGTTACATGGTTTCTTATTACCACTTTTGTTTTGCAAAAAAATTGTTAGGTTGGTTTTTTTCTACTAATGTCTTGATCATAAGCTTGGGGCATTACACACTCTATAGGAATCAACTGACAACCCTAAACAAAGAGAAGAAGAATAATTGAATAGTTGTATCTCTAAGTAGAAGAGTAAGTTGAAGTAGGAAATAGGCTTGAAAAAGGTAAAAATTTCTCTATCCTTGAAAATTAATAGGATTCATGTTGAGGGTTATTCCAAAATCATCATTGATGTTGTTTTAGGAAATGCAGATACTGGATGGCAATTAGGTGATATCATTGGTGATATTAAGGGCCTTCTGATTGGATTTTAAAAAAGGAAATATACCATATTTACCTAGAGTGAAATAGTATTGTAGATGCCCTAGCTAACCAAGGCCAAAATTTCAATGATTGGAGATGTTGATGGCGCTTGGAAAATCTCTCTAGGCCTTTACAAGACCTTCAAAAGGAGTTGCATATTTTAAATAATAATCAAGGATGGATAAGAGTGGCTTGTTTTCAAATTTAAATCCTTGGTGCACACCTCATTGTGGCCAGGGTAGCAAGGTTATGAGTCATGTCATGTGGACTATTGAGCTAACTAAGCATTATATTCACGTGGACCGGGTGATGACAGGGAAGAGATATTTTAAAAGGCTGGTGGCATTTATCAATAGTGATGACCACCTTAGATGGTACATTTAATTAAGTTCATGTAAGATTAACTTAAATAATTACGGCATCATCCTCCATCATGGTGGTTGGGAAAGTTCTAGATACCTGAGACCATATTACTAGAATTTATGTAAGGAATACTTGCCATTTTTTCTGTTGGTTACATATTTGTAGTGAAATTTCTTCTTTTCTTTAGCAGTTCCTTGTCAATCTTCCTTTTCAAACTACTATGGGGGGGATAGGATGAGGAGAGCCCATTTCTTTTGACGAATTCAAAAGAAATGAGACTATATAGCATATTTGTTGTGAAGGGGGGTGGCTTCTTTTCTGGAATGTCTTAACGGGCACGATGAGAACTTATCTATTCTATGTGTTGCTTCTTTAGATAACAAGAAGGTTAAAATTGGTGGGGTGGGCTTTGAAATCTCAAAAGAAGTTATCAGGCTTGCTACGAGCATGTCTATCAAAGGAAAAAAATAGAAGAGACAAAGTAAAGTCCTAGACCTTGAAAATCTTGCCATTTTCTTGAAGGAGGGAGAAGAGTTGTTTAATCTCCAAGGTGGGTTTGATTGTGAGAAGCTGTCAAAGCCTTGGGATGAGGTATGTTTTATGATTATGAAATACCTCACTCTCAAAGGTTGCTTCAAAAGGCTCTAACATTACCACTTTGTTTTGCTTAATCATTTTTGGTGTAATCTATTGATTAGTTTTCTATTTTATCTCCTTTCCTCCTTGGAAGCCTTTGTGAAGTATGTTAGGGAGATGCATGCCCAAAATCCTGAGAAACCCTTAATCCCTTTACATCAAGGGCTTATCTTCTGGATCTATAAATTCCATCTTGCACCTTTCCCTTCTAAACCCATTCAAGATAACCTTGTTGATAGCCCTTCTATTGGCTCCCCTTCATCTGCTAAAAATAAGTCCAAGCATGGAATTGTGATTCGGGAAGTCACTCCTAAAAGACCTTTGGAGAATGTGGTTGATACAAAGACTTTTGTGACTAAGAAAAAAACTAGCATTAAGTAGAGCCTGTTTAAAACCCCTAAACTTGTTGAAGCCCCCCTCAGTCAAGAAGTTGCTGATAGTTTGGTTTTCCTCAAAGATGGTTCTAGGCAGGGTGTTGCTTCTAAGCCTTCCTCTAAGAGGAAGTTAGAAGATACTGTTAGCTTTGGAGATAAAAAGTAGAAAGGGGTTGCCATGTATAAGGAGGAGAAATGTAGGTTTATAGATGTCAAGAAGCTACTTATAAAGAGATTAATAACATGGAGAAGGGACATGATTAAGCTAATTCCACAAAGGATGAAAGGATTAGTGATATTCTCATGAAAGAGGAGGTTGTTATTCCTCATGGGCAAAAGAATCATAAACCGACTGCCAGAAGGTGTAGCAAATTGGCACAGAAACCCACTTCTAGTCTCAAGGAGATGGTGGTTTGTAGTGACTTTGACCAGAACAATGATGTTGACGAAAGCCAAGGGGATGTTGAGAAAATGGAGATGACCAATGCTCCTGATGATGAAGGACCTGCTGATGATGATGGGCCTAGTTTGTTTCTAGAGATGAACCTCCCTTGCTTTGACTCAGAGATGCCTGACCACGCTATAGAGGAGCAAACTGTAGTTAACCGATATTGTGATACTAGTACAATCATAACATACATTAATCATTCAATATATCATGTGCATGACTCAATTGATCCATGTGCTAATTAAATTGAAAGTGTATAACTAGGGGTTAGGGAACTTAAACCTGGTGAAGTCACCTAACATTTAGCTATGCACAATCACTTAATTGATGAGTGGTTAAATTGTGATAAAGGTGATTATTAAATTCTTAGGAGGTTGGGGTTATTCTTTTATCCTAAAACAATAGTCTTGTCCTTGTGTTAATTCAAACTGTAGTTTTGAAGAAATTTTTACACCCTATTTTTTGAGGTCATTACAAAATATTAATTAAGAAATATAGAAAGATAATAAGAGAAGAAGTGTGAAATCTCATTAGCTTTAGAAATTTATATTATCTTTTAACAATAAATATATATGGTTAAGGGTGTTCCCAAAAGATGTGGGCTACATATTATTCAACCTTTTTTCAATCAAAGAAATTACATGCTACATCTAAATATAGAGGAGATGTTTTATAATGTGGTTTGTGAAAAATTATTATAAGTGAAAAAATGTTAAAATATTATTTAAAGAGAATGAGATGGGATAAATTTTCCACTACACATCTTATATAACTACACAAAGATTTATAAATAATCTTTAATACTAAAGTGTAGAATACAACTAAATTACTATAATAGTAGCTCTAAAAGGTGTGCAACTACAAACAATACATTTTTAGGCAACTTGATTTATAGCTCCAAGAAACTATAAAAAAAACTATTAGTCATACAGTGATAAAATATGGGACTACTGGTGGTGAAAGGAATTTAGGAGGATGCTGACATGATTAATCACTTGGATACTATTAGCACAAAGGAGGACTCGGTCAGTTTAAGAAAGAGAAAGAGTGCATATTTGTAAGAGGATCAAAGCAAAAGGACCAAAGGCTAGAAGAAGAAGCAAGATGGAAACACTAAGGATGCCGAAGAGGAGTCCCTATCATTCAAGATGAAATCCCTACAAGAAGATTGAGAGGTTGTAGAAAGCCTGAATGATTTATCTATCTAGTAACCTAGGGCTCATGGCTTTTCTTTTTGTTATCTTTTGGTTATTAGTAGGAATTTTGTTGTCCTTTTCTTTGTCTGTATTAGGCTTATAGTATTTTAAGGCCTAGACTCTTATTTGTTCTTATTTTGTGCTAACTATGTTACCTTTTGTCTTTGTGTAAGGTTATGGAGCCCTTTCAAAACCCTTACTTTTTTTCTAATAAAAAAGATAAAATATCATATAAATATAAAAACAACAAATGCATGAACTCATTTATTCTAAAATGTATAAATACATGTCTAAAAGTGATAATTCAATTTATAATGTTCATTAATCCTATTCCTTTTCATTAAAATAAAAAATATAATATATAATATACAAGGGCAAGAGACTTGTGGATCAATTGTAAATTCACTCTATTATTCATACCAATACATCAAGGTAAGTATAATGTTCCTCTTGACCACCCTCACAAGGGTATAAGGATTGATATGGGTGAAAAGGGTTTTTAGTCTTTAATTTTCATACAGGCTAAACAATTTAAAATTAAATCCAATTTATCATATCACACCTGTTGGTGCCTGATTTCACTGTCAGTTTTTGAGCAATTTTCATGCAGGCACCTTCCCAAAAAATCCAAAAATATTCTAAGTGTTCGACCTCCTCAGCAATTTTCAACAGTAGCATCATACGTTCTTCTGAGGTGGTCAACATCATCATGATTTTCTGTCGACCTGCTTATCTATCAGGATCATCATGTTTCAATATTAGGTGATGTTTAGACATCATCCTGATCCTGCAGTAGAGCTACAGTGCACCCTGATATTCTTGCGGGGGGTGATAATTCAAACATCTGGTGATCTTCCAGATATCATCCTACCCCAACATGATGATGATGTCACCCTGATCTGTCGAAGGGGTCATTTTCTAAGTTGTTCAAATTCGACCTGATGTTCTTTGAGTTAAATGGGTCATCATCATCATCTGGTCTACAGTGCATCATGATATTTTGTTTGGGGGGTGATATTCTGAAATATCAGGTTATCTTACTAATATCACCCCGACGCCAATATGATGATGACGTCAGCAGGATATGGCCGTGACGTCATCAGGATTTTTGAAGGCATCGGAGTGATCGGCTTCATCGGCGAAAGTTTTTTTTGAGTGCTCCGATTGTTTTGGTCACACCGAGAGGGGAGCATGGAGTGGCCATCGGTGTGATTTGTGCTATCGGCGAGGCATTTTCCTATTCGACCGATAATGGATGTTTGGCCGATGGAAGTGTCATCGGCATGTGTCTCGCCGAGGGATATGTGTATCGGGGTGATCGTTGTTATCGGCATGCTTCGTTTGTTTTTGGCCGATATGGATGGTTTGGCCGACGGTGGAGTTGGCGTTCGATACATTGGGAAGTGCTATCGCCATGACTTTGGCTATCGGGCGAGCCGGCGTGGGGTTCACCGATGGAGTGGTGTCTGGCCGATGGTGTTGTATCGGCGTAACAAGTGATGTCGGCAGGTGAGTTTTTGGTTGGGCCGATGGTGTGGGTCACACCGACAGCGGAGGTGGGAAGCGAAGGACCATCGGCCAGACTGATATGATCGGTGAAGGTTTTGAAGGGTCCTCTGATGGAGTATTCTCTGGCCGACAGGGGATGACGATAGGTGATCGGCGAGACAACTGGAGTCGGCGGGAGATTTTTGAGTAAGGCCGATAGTGTATGTCACGGCGATGGGTTTTGACGAAGGCATGTGTGTCGAGCGCGGCAAAAGTGCTTGACACTTGGTATACATGCGGCCCTATTTTTAAAGTAGTGGAAGGCTCTCGGCACCGTGCATGTGGGATTAATCCCCTTGCATTATTTTTGAACCTGCGAAGGACGTGTTTTGGCGGGAAATCCTTTTTGGCTACAGCGACAGTCTCCAAGTGAAATGCAGGTGGTTGAGCCATCAATGACGGTCGTGCAGGGGTATGGGCGATGAATACAAACGGTGAAGCTGCCTGATCATAGATAAAGACTTTCAGATAGTGGCACATGGCTCGAGGCTCCCCTTTGTCTGCTACATTACTATTTTTTGAGCGCCATTCCTTCTGAGGACTGTATCTGGCCGATTTTTTGTAATAACCATGTAATTAATTGCTGTGGTACACTTTCTGGCTGTTATAAGTAGACTGTGTTACCATTTTTTAGGTTGTTGAAAGTTGAACATTTTGGCTCTGTAACACAATACAGTTCGTTTTGGTTGCTCTGTACAGCTAAACCTGTGAGTATATGTATCTCCAGTTGTATGTTTTTGCATGAATCCACTGATTTCATGGTTAAATTTATATGAGAAATGCTATGTTAGCATGTGTTTTGTTAATTCTGTCTTCAGTATTGCATGTATCTTTCTTCTGAGTCTGGGTATTTAAGGAATGTTGAGACTCTAGAACATAGAATTCCTATGTTGAATGTCTGATCTTTTAACTTCTGCTCAAAGGTAGATTAAACTATTTTCAGATTAAACATTGGGAAGGGTATACTGCAATAGGGATGCCATAAGTATAGACAGCTTAACACTCTGTATTGGGAGATATCTGTAAGGCAGGTATCACATGTGTATCCCCCTGAAATCCAGTTTTAACTATTCATGCTGATCATTCACAGGTGTATGTCTACCGACTCCAAGCCTTGGATAGGCACCAATCTGGTTCTGTGTTGAGGTTATACACTATGTCCAGCTTTGCATCCAAAATTCAAATCAAACCATCTCTTCCTTCCATCTATTAGTTGTAGGAGTAGGATTAGGATCCTCTGCATGCTCTCATACCTAACCAGACATTATGTCCAAGAATGTTGCCAACCTTGTGATTTGTTATACAAATCTTGGTCCTTACATGAGAGTATTCTGCCTATTGCTGTCAAGTTAAATCCTTCTGTCATTGAGCTAGTCAAGGTTATATTTTTATCAAGTAGGGAAACCCCCCTTGGTGCGGCAGAACCAGAAGTGAAGGGGAGGAGCTCACGCAACCTCCTGTATTCAGTTGGCTGAATCTGCCTGTGCATTAGAACTGGCAAACCCTAATGCTGATTCAGAAGAAAAACCAACAAAATGGCGACTCCGCTGGGGAGAAAATTGATAAAAAAAAGTGTTATATCTTGTGACCCATCTGAGTCACCAACAAAATGGCGACTCTACTGGGGATGTTGATGTAAAGTGATATCCTGCAGTCTCTGGTGAAGTTTTGCTCTGCTGGTGAAATGAACTCAGAAACATATTTGATGAGCTTTCAGCTGCTGTAAATTTTGTCCTCTTTGGAGAGGTGGCGACTCTGCAAAAGACCTGAATGCACATAAAAGTTGATGTGTGTGTTGTGACAGAAAATGTGCTGTTTAGACTTCAGCATCTGTATAAGAAAGGTACCTTGTTCCTTCCCCTTTATATTTGCTATTTTGCTGCATAGGTCAGATGCCAGGGGAGGCTATAGGTCTTAAGAATGGAAAAGATGTCTGAAAATAGAAATTTCATGAATCCAAGTATGAATTATCCCATACTCAGCGGTGAAATGTTGGACAAAAGAATAGAAGAGATAAGAAATAGGTTGATATTCTTAGAGGCTGAACAGGCCTAGTTAAAAAACAATAACCCTGTTGTGTCTGCCAATCAGAAAGCTAAACCTCCTATCAGCCCTTTTGATCCTTTGTATGACCAACTGGATTTGTCATGGGTTGATTATAAAGTAGAAACTATGCCTGCTAGGATATACTGTCAGATGCCTAGATTTAGTGGTCACAGTGTATGTGATGGGAATGCACATATCCAAAATTTTCATGAGTTCATGGGAAAGCATTCATTCAGAGATGAGGATATGTGGATGAGGTTTTTTGTTAGGTCCTTTGATGCAAAAGCAAAAGACTGGTATTTGAGCTTTTCAAAGAGATTTTTTGCCTGTTGGGATGAGCTTGCTGACTGTTTCAAAGAAGAATTTGCAAGAGAACCTGCTGATCTTGTTGCAGAATTGATGAACATCAGAAAACAAAATGAAGAGCCGTGTGTTGATTTCAGTCATAGGTTTGCAGTAGCCCTTTCACAGATCCCAGAAGTCTTTAGACCTGACACTTCAGCCTGTGTTGGCATATTCTTTAAGGCTTTTGAGGAGGGCTCTAGTGCATTACTGAGGGATTTCAAGGTGACAAGTATGCAGATGGCATACAAGTTCGTAGAAAAAATAGAAAAAATTAGAAATGTGCACCTGCCGAAATCCCTGTCCCCAGGCCTTGGTGTGAATAATAGTTGTGAAGCTGCAAATGACCAAATAATTAAGGCATCATGTGCAGATGAAAATGAAAATGAAAGCATAGAGGTTGAGACTGCTGTATTTGAACATAATGCTAACAATACTACTCAACTGGATTGTTCACCAGTTGAGGATGCTAGTGAAAGGACTAGTGAGGATTCCCATTGCAATGATGAAGCATATGACCATGAAAACAATAACGAGGTTGTGGACAGTAATGAGCAACTTTTGGAATGGACCTGTGGAGACAATTGTGAGTATTATACTCAAGACAGAGAAGATATAAGCAAACAGAGAAGCAGTCCTATGTGTGACCCATTGCCTTCCTTTCAAACACATGGAGATCATGAAGAGCAGTCAGGGATTGAAACAAGTGCTAGTTCAGAGCATGATTGTTTTTCATTTGATGGTTGTTTTGCTTATGACACACAAGCTGATACTCCTCCACAAAGTGAATCCATTGGTGATGAAGATGTGTGCTCTGCTGCCCATGAACAAATGGCATATTATGATCAAGCTTATGTACCTGGATCACCCATCTTTGACACATATGGTGATGAGGATCTATTTGAGTATGGTGAAGATCTAGACACTATTTTTGGCTTGGATTCTGTTTCCCATCCTGATGAAAGAGGAAACAACATGCATCAGGTAAGTGACTGTGAAAATGTGCTTGATTTGAAAGAGGTGCCAGAGCCTGATCTTTTCCAGCTTGGTGCTACTATTGGTTGTGTACATGATGTGCACAATTGTGAATTTGAAAGCTTTTCTTTTGAGAGGCCAGCATATGAGATGAGCTCTGATCTTCCTAGCTGCATGGTGGACTTTGAGTGTTTTCAGTTTTCAGTCCAACTAGGAGATCATTTTGCAATGCATAATGCTGATACAAATGATAACATGTGTTATATTCCATTTGAGTATGCATTGCCTGCTACATTCTGCATCCATTTGTTGCCTGATGCTAAAGGTTATCTGCACAGAGATGACAGTGACAAGCTAAATCAGAAGGTTGAATGTGCAGATGACCAGGTTTGTTTATGGTTAGATCATGGTAGCATTCTCAGGCTTGACCCAGTGCATGCAGATGAAAACAAGATATTTGACAAAGGGAGATACATGTTTTTCCTTTTCTTGGTGGCCTTAGGCCATCAAGTGTGTTTGGTGATGCAGGTTAGTGCAGTATTTGACTCTGTACCCAATGGATAAGGGACTGGTCTGCATCCCAGAGATCTGGGGTTCTCGCTGCAGTCTTGCACCTGCACGTCCCCAGACAGAGCCACTGTTGGTGCCTGATTTCACTGTCAGTTTTTGAGCAATTTTCATGCAGGCACCTTCCCAAAAAATCCAAAAATATTCTAAGTGTTCGACCTCCTCAACAATTTTCAACAGCAACATCATACGTTCTTCCGAGGTGGTCAACATCATCATGATTTTCTGTCGACCTGCTTATCTATCAGGATCATCATGTTTCAATATCAGGTGATGTTTAGACATCATCCTGATCCTGCAGTAGAGCTACAGTGCACCCTGATATTCTTGCGGGGGGTGATAATTCAAACATCTGGTGATCTTCCAGATATCATCCTACCCCGACATGATGATGATGTCACCCTGATCTATCGAAGGGGTCATTTTCTAAGTTGTTCAAATCCGACCTGATGTTCTTTGAGTTAAATGGGTCATCATCATCATCTGGTCTACAGTGCATCATGATATTTTGTTTGGGGGGTGATATTCCGAAATATCAGGTTATCTTACTAATATCACCCCGACGCCAATATGATGATGACGTCAGTAGGATATGGCCGTGACGTCATCAGGATTTTTGAAGGCATCGGAGTGATCGGCTTCATCGGCGAAAGTTTTTTTGAGTGCTCCGATTATTTTGGTCACACCGAGAGGGGAGCATGGAGTGGCCATCGGTGTGATTTGTGCTATCGGCGAGGCATTTTCCTATTTGACCGATAATGGATGTTTGGCCGATGGAAGTGTCATCGGCATGTGTCTCGCCGAGGGATATGTGTATCGGGGTGATCGTTGTTATCGGCATGCTTCGTTTGTTTTTGGCCGATATGGATGGTTTGGCCGACGGTGGAGTTGGCGTTCGATACATTGGGAAGTGCTATCGCCATGACTTTGGCTATCGGGCGAGCCGGCGTGGGGTTCACCGATGGAGTGGTGTCTGGCCGATGGTGTTGTATCGGCGTAACAAGTGATGTCGACAGGTGAGTTTTTGGTTGGGCCGATGGTGTGGGTCACACCGACAGCGGAGGTGGGAAGCGAAGGACCATCAGCCAGACTGATATGATCGGCGAAGGTTTTGAAGGGTCCTCCGATGGAGTATTCTCTGGCCGACAGGGGATGACGATAGGTGATCGGCGAGACAACTGGAGTCGGCGGGAGATTTTTGAGTAAGGCCGATAGTGTATGTCACGGCGATGGGTTTTGACGAAGGCATGTGTGTCGAGCGCGGCAAAAGCGCTCGACACTTGGTATACATGCGGCCCTGTTTTTAAAGTAGTGGAAGGCTCTCGGCACCGTGCATGTGGGATTAATCCCCTTGCATTATTTTTGAACCTGCAAAGGACGTGTTTTGGCGGGAAATCCTTTTTGGCTACAGCGATAGTCTCCAAGTGAAATGCGGGTGGTTGAGCCATCAATGACGGTCGTGCAGGGGTATGGGCGATGAATACAAACGGTGAAGCTGCCTGATCATGGATAAAGACTTTCAGATAGTGGTACATGGCTCGAGGCTCCCCTTTGCTACATTACTATTTTCTGAGTGCCATTCCTTCTGAGGACTGTATCTATCGGATTTTTTGTAATAACCATGTAATTAATTGCTGTGGTACACTTTCTGGCTGTTATAAGCAGACTGTATTACCATTTTTTAGGTTGTTGAAAGTTGATCATTTTGGCTCTGTAACACAATACAGTTCGTTTTGGTTGCTCTGTACAGCTAAACCTGTGAGTTTATGTATCTCCAGTTGTATGTTTTTGCATGAATCCACTGATTTCATGGTTAAATTTATATGAGAAATGCTATGTTAGCATGTGTTTTGTTAATTCTGTCTCCAGTATTGCATGTATCTTTCTTCCGAGTCTGGGTATTTAAGGAATGTTGAGACTCTAGAACATAGAATTCCTGTGTTGAATGTCTGATCTTTTAACTTCTGCTCAAAGGTAGATTAAACTGTTTTCAGATTAAACATTGGGAAGGGTATACTGCAATAGGGATGCCATAAGTATAGACAGCTTAACACTCTATATTGGGAGATATCTGTAAGGCAGGTATCACATGTGTATCCCCCTGAAATCAAGTTTTAGCTATTCATGCTGATCATTCACAGGTGTATGTCTACCGACTCCAAGCCCTGGATAGGCACCAATCTGGTTCTGTGTTGAGGTTATACACCATGTCCAGCTTTGCATCCAAAATTCAAATCAAACCATCTCTTCCTTCCATCTATTAGTTGTAGGAGTAGGATTAGGATCCTCTGCATGCTCTCATACCTAACCAGACATTATGTCCAAGAATGTTGCCAACCTTGTGATTTGTTATACAAATCTTGGTCCTTACATGAGAGTATTCTGCCTGTTGCTGTCAAGTTAAATCCTTCTGTCATTGAGCTAGTCAAGGTTATACTTTTATCAAGTAGGGAAACCCCCCTTGGTGCGGCAGAACCAGAAGTGAAGGGGAGGAGCTCACGCAACCTCCTGTATTCAGTTGGCTGAATCTGCCTGTGCATTAGAACTGGAAAACCCTAATGCTGATTCAGAAGAAAAACCAACAACACCATTGCTTCTACAAACTCACTCTTGTATATTTGTTAATTTCAATATTCATGGTTTTAAATGACTGAGTTAAAAATTAAAGGTAGGTAGAATATATAAATTCACATCACAATACACTAAATAGTCCAAATCAAACAAACACAACCATTCATAGCTGAAAGGACAACCTTGTAAGAGTGGTTCAACAAACTCAACAAACACATATAAAATCCATTCCACTAGGTAAACCACGTTTGATGAAATAAAGTCATTCCCTCACATGATATTCATTATTTAATATCCATAAGTTAACCCAGTTCATGTACTAGATCTTATTACTTCATCAAGAATATAAATTCCCATATCTCCTATGTATAGAAGAATATTAGTCTATAAATTGAACTTATTCCCCCCTCTTTAATACTTAGCATCTTTTTACAATCTAATAAAATAGTAAAAATGGTTGTTAACATGGAATAGACTCTCTCTCCAATTCCTAACACCTATACATTGTTGTCCATTTAGACTTAACCCCTTCTCTAATACACATAAGGGATTTAATGAAAATAATAAACTTGTAGTTTTTAATTTTTAGAAACAAAGATCTAGAGTTCAAGTAGTTCCCTTCAACCTTCACTATTTTACCCTCATCTATTTCACATGAAGGGAAGGATGACACACAATGAAACTAAAGGAGACAAGAGAGCATCACATTTACACATCAACGAGGTTAGTAAGATTTAACATGGCACACACATGGTGTAGGAGCACCAAGATATCTAGGTTTTACTTGATCTTCAAGTAGTTTGTTTTGGTTTAATAAGGTCCTTGAGACCATCTCCATGTTGTAATAAGGCTTGGATGCCATAAATGTAAAAGGACTATGTCCAAATGACTATAAGACTATTGTCATGTTGTAAGTCCTAAGGAGGACAGTCATGTGGTAAAAGGCAGTCATATGTTTCTCTAAGTTTGTAGCCCTCCTAAATTGTGTAGGAGGCAATCCTTGTGGTTAGAAGCATGTCAAAGGTTGGAAGGGTGTTAGAACCTTGTCCAAGGTTAACCAAATGTTGAAAAGCCTTATTAAACACAAAACAGTCGGTGTAGTCGAAGAGAGGACAGTTACAAAAATAGTAATATTGTTACTAACTGGGCAGTTGATGGTTTGGGAACAGTTTTTTACTCCCTCCATTGGTTCAACTACCCTCAAGCATGTAGAAGGCATCAAGACAGGCTTCAAAAAGCCTTGAAACTATCTCACATGAAGGGAAGGAGACAAGAGAGCATCACATTTACACATCAATGAGGTTAGTAAGATTTAACATGGCACACACATCATAAAATGAACATAGAAGATGACCTAGATATATGTGTTGGTTCAAGATAATTTTAAGTGCAAATATGATTAAGAACATGTCTAATATAACACAATAAGAAAGATTCCATCTTTTCTTCTTACAACACACCCAAATGTTAATATTGTTAGACTTAGGGCACACAACTGAGAGGGGGGGTGAATCAGTTGTGCAAAACTTTCTCTTGATTAAATACTTAATTCCACTTTGCAATTAGCAGTCTAATAATAAATCAATCATGGAAACACAATGCAACAAATTAAGAGTAGAAACATATCAACACATGAGACACCAAGATTTTGACGTGGAAAACCCAGTTAAGGGAAAAACCACGAGGTGATTAACCCAAGATTGTATTCTCTGTTAGAAGAATAGAAAGAACAAAATAGCACATGCCAATTAGGGCTCACTGCTCACAAGAGGCTCACTGCCTACAAGAGACACACTGTCTACAAAGAAATAAGTATCACCTACTTGAACTAGAAAATAGCATCTTCACCATGCTTGAATCAGTTCCATTTAAGCCCAATACTTCTGCTATGCCTTTCGCTCTCCTCCTTGCTACCACACACTCATCTCTACAAACACACCTTCGAAATGACTTCATAACCCCTTATTTTTACAAGACATCAACTTAGGAATAATCATCTAAGTCAGAAAACATCTACTAGAACATCCAAAATATGTGAAACTTATCCGGTCGGCCAATCTCAGGAAAAGCATCATCATCCGGAGGTTATTCTTCAATAGCGAGCTCCAAATCTAATGTGGACCACTAACACACACTAGACACAATACAAAGTCCTTCACAAGGTTTCCTGAATCACCAAGAACATTCGCACTTCATCTGCATACTGAAATCCTTCTCTCTTTCATCTAGAGCCTCAAGAACACAGTCTGTCACCATTGTCACCAAAGAATGGATACTTCTGGACCTTCAATTCATGAACCAATTGGGTTGACACATCACCAAGACTTCCTCAATACTGCCTCAAATCCGCAGAGCAGGAAACTATACTTCCGGATCTCACCGGACCTGTCTGTGTCGCTCTATTACCTCTGAATACCTACCAGAACCAGTTTTACTTGAGCAGCCACAACTTCTTCATATCTTCATGCGGACCTCTGAAATCTCTACTGGATCACTTCAAGACACATATCTACAAACCCTTTAATCTGTATCCTCTGATCCTCTTCCTATCTTAGACTTTTTCCTTATTATCATCATTGATCTTCACTGTTCTTGATTGAGACTAATTTTCTCAATATCCTCAGCACACAGCTCATCCAATCCTTATCATTAATGCAATAGGAGTATGTTAACATCAATGACAACACAGGTTAGGCCCATACTTGCAACAATCTCCCCCTTTGTCATTGATGGCAACATATGATGTGAAAAATTGTTTTGACCATCAAGACAAGAACTTCTCCTTACTGTCACAACTCCCCCTATTAGCAACAACCATTCACATGTCTTCTCTCCTTTTACTAGTCCCCCTTTGATCAGCAACCACTTGTTTTTCATATGTCTTCTCTCCCCCTTTGACATCAATGGCAAAGGGCACATACTTGCAATTCCAACACTTTAGAATCATACCTGCTACTCCCCTTGAGTAGCAGCTCCCCATCAATATGGATCACAAGATATGACTATGATATCCACCGGACTGATGCACCTTAGTGCACCTTAGTTCATCACCAGAGGGGCAATAACCCCTAACTTCTCCCTGAGATACTCAAAAGAGTCCTTAGGTAGAGGTTTAGTAAAGATGTCTGCAATCTGATCCTTGGAGGGCACAAACTCCAATCTGACTTCATTCTTGTTCACTTGCTCTCTCAAAAAGTGAAACTTGATGGATATGTGTTTAGTCTTTGAATGAAACACTGGATTCTTAGATATATTTATAGCACTTGAATTATCAGAGAAGATTGTGATAGGTTCTTCATACTCCACTTTGATATCTCTTAGCATCTGTTTCATCCATAAAACTTGAGTGCAACTACCTACTGCTACAATATATTCTACTTCAGTTGTAGATAGAGATATTGCCTCTTGTTTCTTGCTTAGCCAAGAAACTAATCTCTTCCCCAAAAAGAATGCTCCACCACTAGTACTCTTCCAGTCATCCACATCTCCTGCCCAATATGCATCAGTATATGCATGAAGAGAGAAATCATGATCTCTAGGATACCACAGGCCATACTCAACTGTCCCTTTTAGATATCTAAAAATCCTCTTGATTGCCATGACATGAGATTCTCTAGGATCAGCCTGAAATCTAGCAACAAGACCAATAGCCTGCATAATGTCTGGTCTAGTTTGAGTAAGATACAACAGTCCTTCAATCATTGACCTATACTTTGTCTAATTAGCCTTAGGAGAATCATCATCTTTGCTCAATTTACATCCGGTTGCCATGGGAGTATTCATTGGTTTTGAGTCTTCCATCCCAAATTTCTTCAACAATTCTTTCACATATTTGGTTTGAGAAATGAAGATTCCTTTCTTTGTTTGAGTGATTTGTAGACCCAAGAAGAAATTCATTTCACCAAGCATGGACATCTCAAATTCACTTTTCATTTGATTTGCAAAAGTTTTACACATACTATCTCTTCCTCCAAAAATGATATCATCAACAAACACTTCAACAATCAAGATGTTTTCATGATCAATTTTGAAATACAAATTACTGTCAGCAGTACCTTTGTTGAAACCAATCTTCAAGAGGTGTTTATCCAATCTTTCATACCAAGCTCTTGGGGCTTGCTTCACTCCATATAGTGCTTTCTTCAACTTGCAGACCATATCACCATGATCAGATAATTGAAATCCATCCAGTTGCTCAATGTATATTTCTTCTTCCAAGTCACCATTTAGGAAGGCAAACTTGACATCCATCTGATATACCTTGAAATCCTTGAAAGCAACAAAAGCAAGAAATAATCTGACTGCTTCAATTCTTGCCACTGGAGCAAAAGTTTCTTCAAAATCAACTCCTTCTATTTGAGAGTAACCCTTGCAGACCAATCTGGCTTTATTTCTGATTACTTTACCAACTTCATTTAGTTTGTTCGAGAAGACCCATTTGGTTCTAATCACATTTTTGTTTCTAGGTCTGGGAACAAGATCCCAAGTGTGATTTTTCTCAATTTGCATTAACTCTTCCTCCATTGCTTTAGTCCAGTTTTCATCATTGCAAGCTTCATTCACTGTCTTAGGTTCAACTTTTGAAATCAGACAATACTCATCTGAGTTTTGAGCAATTTTCCTTCTTGTTTGTACACCTTTGCTTTTATCACCTATGATCTAATCTTGAGAGTGATTCAGTCTTACATACCTAGGCACTTTGGGAGTTACTTGCATTTCTGCTTCTTGATCAGACTCATTCAAACTTATCTCTTCTTCCTGATTTACCGGATCAATCTGGATTTGAATCTCAGGAGAGGCTTGGCCTCCTTGAGTCAGAACACCATTCTGATCATCTTCATCATATTCATAGAATTTTGAGGGTTTTTCAATTCCTTCATCAACCTTCACATTTGTACTTTCTACAATCTTTCTCAGTCTCTTGTTATAACACCGGTATGCTTTGCTTTGAGTAGAGTAACCCAAGAATATTCCTTCATCACTTCTAGCATCAAACTTTCCTAGATCTTCATCTCTTTTAATGTAACATTTACTGCCAAAAACTCTAAAATACCTTATAGTAGGAGTGATACCAAACCAAAGTTCATAAGGAGTCTTACCGGTATTGCTTTTGATTTGAACTCGATTGAGAGTATAGAATGCTATGCTGATAGCTTCTCTCCAATAGATCTAAGGAATATTTGCTTCCATCATCATGGTCCTAGATGCTTCCTGGATGGTCTAGTTCTTTCTCTCCACTACTCCATTCTGCTGTGGAGTCCTAGGAGCAGACAATTGTCTCTTTATTCCATGTTTCTCACAGAACTCTATAAACTCACCAAATGTCAATTCTCCACCTCTATCAGACCTCAGACACTTCAATTTTAATCCAGTTTCATTCTCTACCATAGCCTTGAATATTTTGAATTTTTCAAGAGCTTTTGATTTCTCTTTTAGAAAGGTTACCCACATCATCCGGGAATAGTCATCAATTAGTAGTATGAAGTATCTATCGCCTTGAATACTCCTGATTCTTGCCAGACCACAAAGATCAGTATGAACTAAGTCCAATAATCTGGTAGAAGATAGTTCCTTACTTTTGAATGTGACTATGCTTAGCTTACCCAACTGACATTCTTTGCACAAGTTGTTAGTAGGTTTCACCAATTTTGGAAGATCTCTTACAACCTGAGTATTGCTTATCTTGATGATATTATCAAAATTCACATGACACATCCTCCTATGCCACAACCAACTTTGATCAATTTGAGCAAACAAGTAACTTTTTTCTAGTACCAACCAAGTGAAAGATATTACCTTTAGTTTGAGTACCGGATGTAATCTCTATTCCAGAACTTTCAAAGATCTTGCATCTTCCATTCTTGAACCGGAGATCATAGCCTTTTTCCACCAACTATCCAACACAGAGAAGATTGTGCTTCAAGCCTTCAACTTACAGTACATTACCAGTTTTGTTCCTTCCATCAAGAGAAATAGTTCCTCTACCTTTGATTCTACCAGCAGAATTATCACCAAACTTTACCACTTCTCCTTCATACCTCTCCAAATCTATGAACTTATTTTTGTCACCTATCATATGGTGAGAGCATCCACTGTCAATGACCCAATCATCCTTCTCTTCAGCTTGGGCAGCCAGAGCTCTTTCCATAGTCTTATGATTGATAGATACAGAGGACATTGGATCTTCTTCCTTGATGGCAATGAACACCCATTCATTTCTGGATTTGTTTCCTATCTCTGATTCATCATCTGTTACTCCTTCATTATCATCAACTTCATGTACATAGTAACAGTTCTTTTGGAACCTTGGCTTGTTAGGAATTTGTCTTGAAAACCTTTCCGGACACCTTGAGGCAAAATGACCAATCTTATTGTAGTTAAAACACTTAAAAGGTAATTTTCCTTCATACTTACCAGATCCTCTTGGCGGTGTCTTTGCAATAAGGGCTTCAAGTTGAGTTGTTTCTACTTCTTCTTCTTCCAGATCTTTTCTTTCTTTTTCATACCATGATAGCTTCTTTGATGAATTCTCTCCTGGATCAAACCTTTGTTTACCTTTAACAGAGGCACTAGCTTTGAATGCAGATTCAGTCTTGGGGGGGTCATCTCTAAACTCTGTCATTTCAAATGTAGCCAATTTTCCAGCCAATTGATCTCTTGTGACAGTTGTATGGGCTTTGAATTCTTCAATGGCAGCAGCCTTGATTTTGTAAGAAGCAGGAAGGGATCTGAGAATTTTGGCAACAATCTCATCTTCATCCAAGATTCCACCAGCATTTCTAATTCCATAAACAAGCTCATTTACTCTTGGCATAAAAGTAGTGATGTTTTCATCTTCTCTCATCTTCAGATTTTTAAATTTTCCTTTTAGACTTTGTAACCTTACACTTTTGACATACTTGTCTCCTTCATGCAGAAGTTCCAGTTTTTGCCAAATCTCAAAAGCAGTTGGTTGGTCAATAACATTTGAGAGCTCTGAATCAACGTCTATGATTTCATTTTGGGTTTTCAGACCACCCTGTGGAGGTACATACTGTGTTGTAACCATGGTCCAGTACGCCACTCCCATACATCTCAAGTGACATTTCATGCGACCTTTCCAGAGATTAAAATTGGTTCCATCAAACTTCGGACTATCCTTCTTGTAAGACAACATCCTAGATCTCCTCAAGCGGTTAAGCTCTTTTAGAGGAACTTAGCTCTGATACCAATTGTTAGACTTAGGGCACACAACTGAGAGGGGGGGTGAATCAGTTGTGAAAAACTTTCTCTCGATTAAACACTTAATTCCACTTTGCAATTAGTAGTCTAATAATAAATCAATCATGGAAACACAATGCAACAAATTAAGAGCAGAAACATATCAACACATGAGACACCAAGATTTTGACATGGAAAACCCGGTTAAGGGAAAAACCATGGGGTGATTAACCCAAGATTGTATTCTCTGTTAGAAGAATAGAAAGAACAAAATGGCACATGCCAATTAGGGCTCACTACCCGAGCACATTGCTCACAAGAGGCTCACTACCTACAAGAGACACACTGTCTATAAAGAAATAAGTATCACCTACTTGAACTGGAAAATATCATCTTCACCATGCTTGAATCAGTTCCATTTAAGCCCAATACTTATGCTCCTCCTTGCTACCACACACTCATCTCTACAAACACACCTTTGAAATGACTTCACAACCCCTTATTTATACAAGACATCAACTTAGGAATAATCATCTAAGTCGGCAAACATCTACCAGAACATCCACAATATGTGAAACTTATCCGGTCGGCCAGTCTCAGGAAAAGCATCATCATCTGGAGGTTATTCTTCAATAGCGAGCTCCAACTCCAATGTGGACCACTAACACACGCTGGACACAATACAAATTCCTTCACAAGGTTTCCTAAATCACCAAGAACATCTGCACTTCATCTGCATACTGAAATCCTTCTCTCTTTCATCCAAAGCCTCAAGAACACAGTCTGTCACCACTGTCACCAAAGAATGGATACTTCTGGACCTTCAATTCATGAACCAATCAAGTTGACACATCACCAGGACTTCCTCAATACTGTCTCAAATCCACAGAGTAGGAAACTATACTTCCGGATCTCACCGGACCTGTTTGTGTCACTCTGTTACCTCTAAATACCTACCAGAACTGGTTTTACTTGAGCGGCCACAACTTCTTCATATCTTCATGCAGACCTCTGAAATCTCTACTGGATCACTTCAAGACACATATCTACAAACCTTTTAATCCGCATCCTCTGATTCTCTTCCTATCTTGGACTTTTGTCTTATTGTCATCACTGTTCCTGATTGAGACTAATCTTCTCAATATCCTCAACACACAGCTCATCCAATCCTTATCATTAATGCAACAGGAGTATGTTGACATCAATGACAACATAGGTTAGGCCCATACTTGCAACAAATATATGTTTTGAACTCTACAACAACCACCTCTTAAGATGGTAGTTTTTAGTTATCAAACTCTCCATCTCTCTACTTTACATAAAAACTAATAAAGGAATAATCTTTTGTCTCCTTTGACTTTTCTTCCCTTTCCATTTTAGAAGAGAACTAAATCTTTTTTTTTTAGCTTTTGAACTAGATGTCATATCTTTCACAAGCAACATGCCCACACATGTCAATTTTTTTCAGGAAATTGATTAAATTGATTAAACCTTGATCAAGTTTGTAGGTTTTTATTTAATAAGCATGTGTATCCAAGTTGTTGTATGGTCTTGTTTTAATTGAAGCTTGTAGGCCTTTGTTTTCATTGTTGGAATAATTTTCTTTCATTTACCATTTCTACCATTTTGTAGATTCACATCATTATTCTCACGTGATTATTCTTTTAGTATGCATTTGTACTTTTTTATATTTTAATTAAATTAAAAAATTAAACAATGAATATTCCTTATATTAATGAAATAAATGTCATTTTATTTTCACTTACTATACCTTCTAACCATTGTGCAATGCCATTATTCCAAGAAAACCATTCAACTCCAAATGTTAAAATTTTGTTGTCTTGATAATGTGTCATGTTGCTAGTCCTTTAAAATAAATTCTCACAAGGAGTTTATGTTTTAATCACTCTTTAGGTCAACTTATCATATGAATCTAATTATTCCTTTGTTGGGTTGAATCTAAGTTATACCCTTAAAGAAGCATGCACCTCCTTGAACTACAAATAGTTTTGGTAATGATTTTTTAATCTCCGTATAAACCAAATGACATCATAGTATTTTAGATATAAAATGGTAAAAAATAATATCAATATTTGAAAGGCAATTGAAATACATCTACTTATAACACATCATTAAATGAACAAAATTAACTCAACCTATAATATACCATATCATAATCGATCTCATACAAAATGTATGAGATGCAAATATGACCATGATGATAATTTCTAAAGCAGAAGATATATGATCATAAAATCCAATATGAAATTTTTAATAAAAGAATTAGTCAATCAAAATACACAAGTCTTAGTATAGATACAATGAGATTAAATGATAATTACATAGTCTAGATATGGTTTAGGTGAAAGGAAGATGGGTGTATGGAAATCGCTTCCTACACTAATCTAAAGAGGAGAGAAGAGTGCAAATTCATTTTAATATTTACAATTACAACAATATTAACATAACAATGGAGATATTACAACAATACACATACACAGAAATGAGACAGAAGAGAGAGACACAAGATATACGTGGGGAAAACCCTTATCGGGTGAAAAAACCCACACTCCAAAACCTACACAATGTATTATCAAAACTGAAATGGTTTACAATATGCTTGCAATGTAAGTTTTCAGGAATCTTAAACACTCGTATCTAGAGACAAACCGGTAGCATAACACTACCTGTCAATCACATAATACATCTCCTCTCAAAACACCTGCTTAAATAGAAGTTTACAGGGCAAAGATGAGCTTTTCTTGAGATGAGCATCCAACATGGCCTCATGGCCCAAAACCCATGCCTAAGGACACTTGTCCAACACTGCAGCATGGTCATGACACTTGTCATAACACCCCATCCCAAAATGGTCACCTATTCCCAAGTTGGGTAATGACAGATGCTCTTACGACTCTTACGACCATCATAGAATCTGTCATACATAGGCTAAAAATAGCATATTCTTATATACGCCTAAAAATGACACGACTCGGTCTAAATAAATATTCTTAATATTTATTTCATTTTAATTCTTCTATCAATAAATAAATAAACAAATTTATTTATCCGATTCATATTCCTCTAAATTAATTAAATATCAAAATATTTAATTACCTCCTCTAAAGTCAAAATTAAATAAAATCCCTTATTTAATTAAATTCTTTCAAAATAATTAAATAATTCTTAATTATTTAATTAAATCACTCATTCCTCCAAATTTAAATAAATCAACCAAATTTATTTAAATTGTCGCAATCTCTAAAGAATAAAATATAATCAAATATTTTATTTATTCTTCAAAAGCATGCACAAACAATTAAATAAATTTATTTATTTAAATTGCTTTCTTATCTTCTAATTCCTCAAAAATCTTCCAAATCTTCTAAAACTAAATCTTCTTCATGCACACAAAATTAAATAATATTTTATTTATCCTCTCAAATCATGCAAAAGCAAATCACAAGTCAAGTTAACTGACTCAATCAATCTTGTTTTTATCAACAACTCTTAAATTAGAAAAAAGCTTTGTACTTTATGAAATCTAATCTTATCTTTATAAAAGAAAACAGTTAACTCAAACAAAACAACTTTTTGTGGGACACATGTCTTCTTTCTATTCGTGCACATCCTCTTATTCTTTCTATACCATTGATCTTCTCTCTCGTGAGTCTATAAGTACAACCCTATTCCTCCATTTCTATTATCTAAGCTTTTAGTAAAGTTACTCTGTAGGAATCATAGCACGCCTTTGGCACCAAATTCCTCCATTGCTCGTGATCAAATTGTTACCATCACCGTTACCATTGTTGTGAAGCTCATCTTCATTGTAAAACCTATCATAGCCATTCCCACTTGACATCTTGGAAATAGCAAGGAAGTGTACCTTCTGAGGGCCATATTCATACAAAAGATCATTTGAGATAGGCGACCAATGGAAGCCACGAAGTAAAGAGGTTTGCAAGGTTTGAGTTCTTTGTTTCTTATTTCATTGAGTTTATTAGATTACTTTGATATTATTGATAATCATTCCAATTTTCTGATAACATTTTTAGTGCCCACCGTAGGGCCTTGCCCCAATTTAACCCAAAAATTAAGTTTTTTTGCATTAGGTTTTGAACACAGGAGGATTCTATGCATCTGATCAATTCTAACACTCATCTAAGCTCTATTTCCCTGCATTTGATAGATCGGTGCATCCATGCTTTGTTTTAGCATATTTGTGCTCTGAAATGACGCATCTATTCTTTCTATGCATATACTCTCTGATTCCATGCTTTTGACCTCTATCTCAGTGCTTTTGTAATACTATGCATATATTTTGTGTTTCAACACATTTGATCTCTGTACTTGCGCATCTGATTCTGACAGTGACTTTTTGAATTGTTCCTTGTGATTTTGCTAATGTTCACAATTCTCGCAGGAATATTCTCTTATTTACTTGCAAGTTAGGGGCTAGTTTAGTCATATAGTTGCATTTGTTAACTCATCTCTTGATCTAAAGGAAAGTAAATGGATGTTCATGCAAATCTCATTTAGTTCTAACTAGGAGGATTATAATTTGGTCTTGTTGCATCACCAACTTGAATTTAGTCCCAATGCTAGGAGGATAAAATTGAACCATTGTTATCTTGCTCTCAAAGTTAACAAATTGCGTGTGTGCCCAAGTAGCTAACTCATTTAATCTTTTTCATTTTAATTAGGGTAAAAGAACCTTTGTCTTTCATGTTTTTTGAATGATACTAGGCCTATTCTCTCCCCTATCTTAGGTGACCAAAATACCAAACACATCATTTCGCATGTGTTAAACCTTTAGAGAGGCATGCCCTTGGATATCCTTCTGTCCAAGCGGGAACGACCTTAAGTGGTAACAAGCTAAAGCCAAGCTCTGCCAAGCCACTATAAATAAATTGTGTTTTGAGCGAAAGCTTCAAACAATGAGTGTTGTTGTGTTATACTGACAACCAACCTCCCCAAAAACCCTTTAAGGTGTAACCCTTGTAGGATGGGAGACTCCATAATGGAGAGTAGCGATGTCACATGTATAACCACTTGAACAGTTGCACTTACTAATCATCCTTTGTTTTAAGTAGCCAAAAACCCCTATAAGCCAGTGCAGGGAAAGGCGATTATCACCTCCCGAATATGCCTCAACTAGAAATAGTGAGAATTTGGTTTATATTGTCCCAACTAGCCTAGGATTTATACTTGCTTTTTAGTTAAAAAGAGTCCAAAAATTACAAAAAAAAAGATCAAAAAATAATGAAAAATTCTTTGTGTTTACTGTGTCTTACTTGCCATAATTGAGAAAATCAGAACAAAAAGACCAACTTGCAGCCAAGAAACCAAAAACATTGAAAAATGTACCAAGAAAATTGCAAAAACAGTTAAGAAACTAGAGGTGCGCATTTATTCTGCAGAGCTACGCATTTGTGTCGACCTGTTGTGCATTTACTATGACTTTATGTGCATTTGCTGCCTGTTACTGCACTTTTATCCTTCACTAAAGTTGCACATTTATCTTGACCTACTACGTATATACCTTTTATTTCGACGCATCTGTAGCTACGCATCTAAGACAATGAGCATTTCCCAGTCTTTTGAGAGAAAATTTTCAACTTTTCTAGTTACCCATTTTGGTCTTGTGTCAGTTTCTAAGGATATGACAAATCAATTAGAAGAAATTGCTCAAGAACTCCAAGCCATACAACAATAAATGGCAATCTTACAAACTGAATCTTCCAAAAAGTAGTGTTTGCCATAGGGCATATCTCCTTATCCATCTGATAAAAGCTTGGCTAAGATACCTTTCTCTCCTAGTTCTGATGGGCCCAAATTTGACAAATATAGGGACATAGATTATCCACGTGTACCAAATCCCCCCCAACATGAGCATGCCAGTACTAGTTACGCCTCGCACCAAGATCATACATTCTTTGCCCATCTTAATGATACTCTTGACAAGAGAAGCACCACCTTAAGTTTGAAATCATATACCGCTCCATCTACTAGTCCTCCTTCACCATCTCCTAGGATGAATAGCCCAAAGCATACTAATCGTACTCCAAGCTCAAATCTACCCAAAGAATCCTCGAATGATTTTTTCCAAAGAGCTTTTCCAAATTTATGCAGCAAAAGAAAAGATATGGAGAAAGCCAAACCCACCCATCCATTACCTCCTTCATCTACTCATACACCTATGAAGGATGCGATCCAAGGGCTACTAGAAGAGAGTCACCCATGTCCCCAAATTCTAGTCCTTGACCTTACCAAAGATCCTTCCAATAACATATCCTTTCCTCTAACCCCATCATGTAATCCACAATCTGTCAAGCTTATTGAAGAGTTTCCCACCATGAACCAAAGTCAAAGTCCATTGTGCCTTCATATTATTGACCAAGAGTCCTCTACCTCCCCCTCAATCCAAGCACATCAAGAGTTATGTCAAGAGTACACTTTAGAGCATGTGGAAACATCAACCCTTTATCTAAATCAAGATCAAAATACCCCCTTCCAATCCATCCATAACCTCTATCTTTTCCATGAGCAACTTGATCCTATACATGAGCAAGAGATCCAATTCTAATCCATCCATAATGTTTATCTTTTCTATGATCAAGATATTACACATGAAGAAGCTATCCATGAGCAGCTTGATCCTATACCCATACCTAAGAAGGAGATCCAAATCTGACCCATCCATAACCTTTATCTTTTCTATGATCAAGATATTATTGTTGATGAAGAACCTATGCATGATCACATTGATCCCATCACGCTTAATCCTATCTATGATCAAGATCCTTTCTATGGTAAAGACCCCATCTATGATCAAGAGCATATCTATGATCAAGCAGACCATGATGATCCTCTTAGCCAAATTTATGCATTCCATGGTTATGAGCAAGAAACCTCCATTACATCTATCCATCTTCCCTCTAGTCCTATCTATGATCCAACAACTTCCACTTCTCTTGATGAGACATTTGCCTCCCAAGTGCACATAGATGATCAAACCAATAACTTGGATCCTACTCAGCATTATGATAATCAAGATCCTAGTGATCCTTCACCTTCCATTATCGACCATGTTGCAAATCCATTATCCTATCCCCTTGGTCTCACTACCTTCATGCATGAATGTTCCTCCTTAGAACACCAACAACCATTATCCTCTATCTCACCTTCCTCATCCAATAAGAAACTCATGTCTAGTGTTCCACCTATACATAATCCCATTGTCCACCACATATTCCAACATATGCACTATCAAGGTAAAGGTTTAGGCCTTCATGAACAAGGTATTTTGGAGCCCGTCCATTTCAATGTTCGTCCTCGCTCCTACAGCCTTGGATACATACCCCAAGATGAACAATCCAAAGATGTTGGTACTTCCTCCACTCCTCTTAAACCCACAACTTTCCATCATAAACCCTATCATATCCCCAAAACATATGTCACCATTCCACCTCCCTTATCATATACATCCCAAAAGCATGTGACCATACACCTTCCACCATCCAATCTACCTCTGCTACTTCCAACTCCTAACATCCCTCCATGCATTTCACCACCACTTCTTCCAACACCTTATCCTTCCATCTATAAATCCTCTAAAAATACCAATCATGGCCAACAAATGCACATGTTGTCTAAACAAAGAGCTTCCACCAACCTCACTTCCACCATATCAAGGGGGTTCAACAACAAAAATTTGGCTGCCTCTACCTATAAAGACAAAAATCCTAAGAGTCCTCATAACCTAGGATACAAAAGCCAAGAATCAAAGAAAAACCCATCTCAAAAGCTGCATACACCCGCACACCTCAATGCCAAACTAAAAAAGGTGTGGGTCCCCAAGCAACAAGTAATTACCTCCAAAGCTGCACAAAGGTTGCATGTACCCAAGCCCATACCTTCACAGGTAAAATCTACAAGAAAAATGGTTTGGCTACCTAAGCAAATATCCCTTAAGTTACATGAGACATCCACCTTTCAAAGTTCCCAAGCATCCACTTTCTCCTTCACCATCCAAAAGTCTCAAATCCATCCATCCCACATGACAAGGAAAATTTAGAAAAATACTCAGTCTATGTGGGTCCCTAAATTCCTAAATCACCCATCGACTACGTAAAATCTCCATTGCTTCCTACACCACTTTTCCATCATATGCTTTAATGTTTATCACAGTATGTACAACCGTTGGCCATGATTCCCTTCCATCCCATGACATTTCCACATACCTCCATCTCCCTTGAGTTCCACTATTATCCTACATATCTTTCCCATCCTATTCCTATGGTCCATGCTTTTGGATAAGCCTTTCCTCCATCCTTGCATAAGTCCTACATAATCTGCATCATCATCCACTACGCATCCTCCATAATCTATTATCTACCTGCTTTGTCTTCCTTTCATGCAATCCCCTACCAACATCTATGGGAACACTTGACATAGTCCATGTGAAAATATCCATCTAACAGGACTATCACCTTTCAGGGAACTAGATACTTGAGTCTCTCCCTTCCGTATCCACCTTCTCCTATCCAAAAAAAAAAGTAAAGAGAAATCCCTTCGTCCAACGGTGAAAATCTGGCAAACAGGTGCCTTGGATAAGTAGCATGATGAAAACCTGGCAAATAGGCGTAATGTGTAAGTTGATCTCCTACGTCACCTACACTTGGGGGCACCTTGTCTCATCGACATATCACTTTTCTCCTATCATTTCCTTCCATACCATTGCCTATCCTATCCTATTGTCTTTACCCATTACATACCGATCCTGTCAAATCCATCCATCCTATCTTACCACACCCTCCTATCATCCGTATCCTGCATATACCTATCATATTGAGTCCTTTCATCCTCCATTCCTCTTTTGATCTTGATATAGATATGGGGGTAAAATTTCAAAATGTGCTTTGGAAAAACTCTTGATGTACCTTGACCTTTTTAAAACAATCCTATCCCCTCATTCTCCTATTGTCATAAAGCATTGTCATGAAAAAACTTAAGTATCCTACCTACCTACATTGGGGCATCTTATTCCTATGCAACTTAGTCCTTGGCGATCACATCCTTCCCCTTTTCCGTGTGCATTCCTTCTATCTACTATTGCCCGTCCTTCTACTTACCTACCCATCCATTATCCATTATCACCCATCCGTTTACCTATCCATGGTGTTCCCTTGTCATCCATATCCCACATTTAGGCTATTTGAAAAATCCCAAGAGCATCAAAATCATCAGCGTCTTTCATCAGTATCAGAGTCCAAGCCCCAAACCATGTTGCCTCTGCATCGTCATGTAGGCAAGGCCATTATCAATGCGCCCCCGAGGCTCCACTTTCTGTCTATCCCATATCTTATTGTCTATCCTCTAGTCCATCCGCGTCCATGGTCCAACTCCCAAACTATGTTACCTCTGCGTCGTCACATAGGCAAGGCCATTATCAATGCGCCCCCGAGGCTCCACTTTCCGTCCATCCCATATCTTTTCATCTATCCTCTAGTCCATCCATGTCCATGGTCCAACTCATAAACTACATTGCCTCTATGTCGTCACGTAGGCAAGGCCATTGTCAATGCGCCCCCGAGGCACTAGGTCAGTCCCTTAGGGTCCATTTCACAAGGCATGCAAGCACAAGCAAAACCCGCTTTCCAATAGAAGTTTTGATGCAAGACATCAACCTTTCCAAAGCAAAGAAAACAAATACTTAAAGCGCTCTAAATGATTCTATCTAAATTATGGCAAGAAAACACATCTAAATGCAAGAATATTTTGTGTTTGTGATCAGGTTAGGTTACATCATCTTGATTTTTTTTATCATGTCTTTCTACGCTACACAAGGATGCCAAAAGCTAGAGATGCTATGATGGGGGCATGCTTATTTTCTTTGTTTGTTGTTTGTGGATCAATCTTTAGTAATGTTAAGCCTTGTCTAAAGACATGATCCACTCAAATCATCATCGAGGACATTAGAGGTCTAACATGAAAGGGGGCAATCCTTGTCTATTGATACGCAAGAAATACTCAGGTCATCTCGGTTCAATTATACCTAGATGCTTGTATTAACTTGCTAAATCAAAATCCATGTAAGCGATACTTAGGCATCATGGTTTAAATTATACCTAGATGCTTGTATTTTCTTACAACATTTCAAAAACACACAAAAAAAAATCCCAATGATGAAATAAGCACTTTGAAAGTACTTGCAATACCAAGATGTCAAAAAAACATTCGCATCTAGAAAACATCCACAAAGCATCCATATCCCATCCATAATAACAATCCTATGCAGAGTATCAATGTTTACAATTAAAAGCTTGTGATCCTTTCATTCACATTTCCTTCCATCTATCAGTCTTCTATCTATCATTGTGTCATTTCTGTGTCGATTGAGTGCATTTGGACATAACAAAAACATGGCGTAGTTTACATATCATATCACATGAGATAGTCATTAACATGATTAAATCATTTGCATACATAATAGGTGCATTAGGTCATCCATACACGTTTGCATCAACATAACATAGTGTCAAAATAGAAAAAATCAAAAACATAGACAAGTACATGTAGATATATCATAAAGTGCATAATCATATAGATAACATTCCCATTTGCATATTAGGTGCATACATGAAATCATCTAAGTCTACATCAAATCATATAGACATTGTGTATGAGGAAAAATTGATTAAATCTAAACTAAATAAAATCAAAGAAGCCAATAACATAAAGAAAACAAATTTAAATAAAAGCCATGACAAATAATCAATGAAATAAAGACTTTTACCGAAATCTGTATTGTTTCCTTTGGATTGAATGTGGATTGCTCAATGAAGTTGCGAAGCCATAGCTGCAACAAGCAAGTAGTGTGCTCAAGAGATCAATGTCAAAAGATCATAAGAGTGCTCAATCGACATGTTTTGTATGCTCAAAGCTTTGTTAAGTATGCCTGAGAATACGATCGAAGAGAGAGGCCAATGAAGGAGATGAGGGGGGTTTATATAGATTTCAAGGAAGATCAATCAATGGTCCAGATAATTCAGAAGAATCAACGGAGGAGATAAGTTGAGGAATGTGCAATGAATGAGAAGAAGACATGTGTCTTGCTTTCTTTTGCATGAGAGGAGTTATCAAGAATAGAAGAATGAGTTAACTGAAGAAATAAATCAATTAAAAGAATAAAGCAATCAGTTAAGTGATTTAAAACAAGAAGAAGAGATTTGCATTAGAAAAGAAGATATTTTGCTTTATTAAATATAGAAAACTTGAGTTATTTTAGAGATAACTCAAATTAGAAGAAAAAACAATTTAAATAAATAATTGATTTATTTAAATTTAGAGAAGATATTTTGGAAGAAATAATTAAATAATTAAAATTATTTAATTAGAAGATTTGAAAAGCAAATTAAATAAATAAATTTATTTAATTGTTTGTGCATGATTTTGGAAGATAGAAGATTATAAATAAAATATTTGATTTTATTTATTTTCAGAGGATTGAGATAATTTAAATAAATTTGCATGATCTATTTAAATTTAGAAGAACAATTGATTTAATTAAATAATGTAAATTATTTAATTATAGATAAGAGGGAATTTGTTGAATTAATTAAATAATTGGGTTTATTTAATTAATGTGGATTTGATTTTCGAAAGAGGATAATGATTTAATTAAATAATTAAAATTATTTAATCGTGGAAGAATAACAGAGGAATTTAATTTGATTAATTAAATAAAGAGAATTTATTTAATTAATGTTGGAAGTATGTGATTTAGAAGAATTTGATGATTTTAATTAAATAATTAGATTATTTAATTAACGTTGAGTGCAGGTGATTAGGAAGAAATGAGGAAATGCAAGTGGTGCGGCAACTTGGTCATTTTAGGGTGTCTACATTTTGCCCCTCTTTAATGCAATGCAGTTTATAGCGTTGTGTCAAAGAAATCGATTGTTGAAGACGATACAAAAAAATGTTTTATGCCCCAGCGGATGCCCCCTCGAGCGGGAAGACGGGGAAGTGGCAGAAGAACAGTGTTGACGCTCGACGAGAGGAGTGCACGACCAGGAAGAAGAAAAAGTAGAAAAAGGGTGGGAAATAAAAACTAAGGGGGGGGGACACTATAAATAGGTCCCATGGGGACCACAATCCTCATTTGCACCCTTGGAGACTCTAAAATTAGAGAGGAGAGAATTCAAACCTAGTTGGAGAGAGTGGAGCAGCCAGCGAGGAGAGATGCCGATTCCAGCGCATAGTCATCGGGCGAAGTTGGGGCGGACCTACAGGAGGCCAGCAGGAGCTCCGGCAGTGGTAAGTGATCGAAAACCCCCTTTGCATTTATCATTTAGGGTGGTTTTAGGGCTAGGTTTAGGGGGGTCAGTTAGGTCAGCCAAAAGAGCTTTAGGATTGCGTGGCGCGTATGGTAGTCATTTTAGGTGCTTTTGGCACGCCGCAGCGCGTGTGGTAGGCGGCAGTAGTGCGGTTGGCAAAATCACGTCGCTTTTGGTTAAGTTGGTAGCACCGCAGCGCATTTGGCAAATCCCGCAGTGCATCTGGCTAGGCAAGGCAGCGCACTTGGTAGAGTAGGTTAGCGCAATTGGTAAGTAGGTGTAAAAATTACGTCACGTATGGTAGTGCAGAATGACGCTGTTGGCAAGAGGGTGTCGTGCTTGTGTAAAACAAGGCGCACTTGGAAGAAAAAGCATAGCGCGGATGGACAGACAGTGGAGCGCTGTTGGCGGGGAGACATAGCACGGTTGCATATAACAAAGCGTGTGTGGTTAGATAGAAGAAAAGTTAGGGTGTAGGAGAATGGGGGTGCGTAGAAGAAGAATGCCTAGCCTAGCGGACAAGAAGGAAAAGGGATGGTTGGGGGCTGCAGAGCATAGCATAGGGGTAGAGAGGATTTTGAGGGATTTGGTTATAGAAGAACTGACACGTGATTTGCTATGGATGCAGAGGATTTTGCCACCACTGATGTCGCGAGAGTGACATCACGCGATTGCACACGAGGTAGTACAGTTGACATGGGAGGAGGACGCATTCTTAGAGCATGCGGGACTGTGGCATGTGGCCCACTTGACACACATTAGGGCGAATCTCGCCCTAGTGACTGTAGTTGTAGAGAGATACCATAGTGAGACTTTGTCGTTCCACTTTCCGATGGGGGAGGCTACAGTGACACTGGAGGATGTATACCGCATCCTGAGGATTCAGATAGATGGGGAGATCGTGGACTTTGACCCAGCACGGGGCGAGGCAGGCTTGGAGGAGGTCTTCTGTACAGATGACCTGTGGATTGATGACAGGGAGATCTGATGGGCAGACGTCCCGAGACTCTGTGACCGGATCAGATGGATCGTGGCATCACTGATTAGCGGCTTCCTGCATCTAGATAGGAGATCCAGAGGTCTATCAGTTGGCTGGGGGACAGTGCTATCAGGGATGTTCACCCATGGTAGACAGTATGCGTGGGGACCCTGTGTGCTGGGACAGCTATATCATGATATGCACCATTGTGTTTACAGGAGAGGCAGGAGCCTCTCAGCAGGGGTGACTTTACTACAGGTATGGGCGTGGGAGCACATTCCAGTGATCTGACCCATGGCACAGCACCACCGAGATAGAGGCGAGCCCTATACGTTTTTATATGACGGGGTGATGACACATCGGAGGATGGGGTCTGTTAGCTACTGGAGGCGGCAGATTGACAAGATGGACCTATTCATATGGAGGCCCTGGTTACTATGCGAGGAGTGGGCTGACGAGCATGAGCAGCTCATGTACTGCAGACAGGCTCGCTATCTGTTTGGTAGACAGACAAATATGATAGAGAGATACCTTCCAGAGTGAGTTCTCAGGTAGTTTGGATTACCGCAGGGACTACCCGTGGGGGAAGCCACATATGCCAGGACACGGAGGGAGGTTGGAGACTGGGATGCCGAGATCCCAGTGGCGACAGCATTGGCAGAGGTATGGGGACTTGTCCCCATGAGATGGGATTGGGACTCTGGGCTGGCAGACCCAGGGATGCTGCCAGAGTATGATCAGTATTGGCAGACACACAGGCTGATGAGATTGACTACACTAGGTGTAGCAGGGAGAGTGGGAGAGGTATTGGTCCTTGGAGGGGAGGCGAGGATGAGGCGGCAGGCCAGGGCAGCCAAGCAGTAGGCAGTGGGCCAGCAGGCAGGTGGAGAGGGTAGCGGCCAACAGGCCGATGTGGAGATGGCAGAGGCAGTGGGCCCGGTCGTAGAGACTGATTTACAGAGAGCAGAGCGACTGCTGCAGGAGGAGATAGCCCGGAGGACTCGTTTAGAGCTCCAGATGGCATGCCTGACGAGAGACAAGGATGCAGTGCGGGTGGATGCGAGGCAGGCAGAGGCCACAGCCCAGGCATAGACACAGGCAACCTCAGTGGCACAGACAACCCTGGCACAGGTACAGGCGCAGCTACAGGCACAGGTGCAAGCATATAGACAGCTACAGGCCTAGGTATAGGCACAGGCGCAGCCGCCAGCTGCACCAGTAGCAGACGCTGAGGAGCTGGCACAGGCCAGGAGAGAGAGAGAGACACAGAGGTGCAGCTGTGGTTGACTGCAGAGGCCACACTCTTTAGAGTGAGGCGGGAGAGAGAGGAGGCACGCCGTGCACTGGGTGCAGACCAGAGGACCTTATATAGCAAGCTCGTCCGAGTGCAGGGTGAGCTAGTATCAGCCGGCAGGGAGGAAAAGTACTACAAGGGTCTGTATGTGGGTGCGGTGTCGGCAGCTCAGTAGGCACCAAGCTACAGAGACAGGAGCAGGTCGGGGGCATCCGGATCCCAAAGGACAGGGCAGTCAGTGTCCTCTGTTAGAGGGCCACTTTTACCGCCAGGGGGAGGAGGAGGACCATCAGGGGGACCTCCACCGAGCACAGGGCAGCTCTACCCACTAGGGTGCATACACTGTGTATATTGTATCATATTGTATCATTTTGGATAGATGCCTGCGTGCATTCTGATGTATATTTTGTGGGCTCTTGATAGCCTTAATGTACTATACTAATGTGTATTTGGATGTATACACACTTTGTATTATTGATGTAGACACAGACATTTTGTATTATGATGACCATTACATGATGTATATGATGATCTATTCAGCTCACTTGTTGTTCTTGCTTTTGTGTATGCATTCCTTGATGACATGGATGTGATGATATGTATGTATGATTATGGATTCATGTGATGATATATGTTGCTTATATAATGCTTATAGATGTATGATGATAGAGATGTATGATGATATAGATGTATGATGATAGAGATGTATGATGATATAGATGTGATGACTAGTGATCTCTGACATGTTGGTTTTGCAGAGACGCACCAGAGAGAAGAAGAGGAGGAGATGGAGACAGAGACTGTTGAATGATGACTACAATGAAAGCGATATAAAGGTTGGTGGGAATGGATGAAAGAGCTTGTTGCAATGGCTTCGCATTTGTATATAAAGAGCAATCCTTATTTTGATATAGCACGTGGATAGTTCGCCACCAAGGTATAAAAGACCAAGGTGCAGTAATATCTGAGTGTGTGGACGTTGACCTCTGCAAGCAAATGGTTTGAACTTAGATCCTTTTAGACAAAATATAACCTTGTTGGAACGTGTGAATAAGCCATAGTCTTGAACATAAAATAAACTTCAATACATGTAAATGCAAGAAGAATTATTAATATGTAAGATGCTAGGTCCTAACACACACAAGATAAATAGAATGCCAAGAAAGATACTAAAGATCATTCCTCAAACACGGCACACAGAAAGCAATGACTATGCCCCCAATCCGTACTTCATTGCAACATACCAAGATTATAGATAAATCAAGGTAGCTTTGAATAGGTAATGGAAAAGGAACAAAAGATAAACCATAAACACAAATTGACTGACTTACAAAGTAAACATACAGCCAACATATTCTCTTGCCAAAGAGGTTGCTCAGGATAGATTGGATAGGAAAGATAACAGCCTTATCATAGGAAATCTGTGTCCGTTAAAGGGTGCTATCTACCTAAAAAGACAATGTCTTGTTGCAGGAAATGCCATATGTCACAGGAGACGCGTGTGTTGGTCTCAACAATGGAACACTTCGCAGAAGACAAGCCTGTTGATCTAGGGCTTGGGTTAAGCGATACTTAGCTGATGTTGGCAATCGGTATGCAGGACAGTAGAAGACTCTGGAAGGAAGCTGCGTTGCTTCAGGTTTGTTAAGGAATTTTGCTTTGAAAGGATGCACTAGCTTGCTGCTTGAGTTAGTCAAGTCGAGGTGAATGGATTTTGAAAAACAGAAGACCAGAAAGGTGGCATGCTAATGGATTGGGGTGGGTGGAGAATGATGGATCGTGTGTGCCTGAGTACTGGATACATCCTTCGTATTCCAGACTGCCTACATACCCTATATCCATGGGATCAAGGCACACTACGATGGAAGATGAACGTGATAAATATGTAGTTCTGGATAGAGTGATGAGATGAGTCCAGGTGAAAAGAGGGGATCTTATGTACCTGAGCACTGGAAACTTCCTTTGTATTCCAGACTGCCTACATACCCATATCCATGGGATCAAGGTACCTTAAGATTGAGAAGAGATGATAATATGTAGTTCTGGTTGACATGATGATGGGGAAAAGCGTTGAGAAGATAACATCCTTATCATAGGAGCGATGTGTCCGTTAAAGGGTGTTACCTGTGGAAAGGAGAAAGCGATTGAAGTATGCGATGCGAACCACGAACAAGGAACCAACCCTAGACCTAAGTTAAGGACAAGAGTTGCCCCCATTCTGGTAGAGGAAACTGTAGGGGTGACTGCCGAAGAAGACACTGAAAGCTTTGATCTAGGACAAGACAGTGTTAACTGTAGACACAGATCAAGACATGGGATGACGACGAGGGACATTGACAAATTTCCAAGCTATACTAGATAGGGAGATGGAAATGCAAACAAGGTCAATGGGTTTATTATGGGTGAATGGAAAGTGTGCTGTGAACTGGACAAGGAGTGGACAGGACTCGATAGATGATGGATGCTGACTCTACGCATAGCGCCTGTTTGCCAGGTTTTCACTATGGTACTTATCCAAGGTGCCTGTTTGCCAAGTTTTCACCAGAGGACGGATTTTTTTTTTTTTTTTTGGATTTTTTTTTTTTGTTTTTTTGCTTTTGCTTTTTTTTTGGAACACTCTGAGGATCAGGCATAGAACTTCTTGAGATGGACACTATTAAGTGGCTCATCTAGAGGAATGCCGTTAGGTGTAGCTAAAGTATAAGCTCCTGATCCATATGCTGCTGTCACAATGAAGGGACCTAACCAATTAGGCTCAAACTTTCCCTTCTTTTCTTGATCTGCTTGATTTCTCTGATTCTCCTTAAGTACAAGATCACCAACTTAAAACCGTCTTTCTTTGATCTTTTTGTTGTAATTACGTCGGAGGTGGTTTTGATAGACATGGAGATGATTAAGTGCGGCAAGGCGCCTCTCATCTAGTAGTTCAAGCTCAGCTAATCTAGAAGTGCAATACTCATCTCCACCGATCAGGTCTTGCATGGATACTTTGAGGGATGGGATCTCGACCTCTATAGGTAGGATGGCTTTAGAGCCAAAAACCAAGGCATATGGTGTGGCACCAGTTGGTGTTCTGATACTAGTGCGGTAGGCCCAGAGGGTGGGATTGAGTTGCAAGTGCCAATCATGACCAGCTTCATTGACTGTTTTCTTGAGGATCTTGAGAATGGTTTTATTGGAAGCCTCAGCTTGGCCGTTACTCTGCGGATAGTAGGGAGTTGAAAAGCGATGTTGGATATTGTATTGTGTGCACAAGGCACGGACATCTTGGTTCTTGAATGGTCTCCCATTATCAGTGATAATGGCTTGGGGAATACCATACCGGCATATGAGGTAGTTTAGGATAAACTTGGCTATTTGCTTACTGGTGATATAGGTCATAGGAATGGCTTCCACCCACTTCGTGAAATACTCAGTGGCAGTAATGATAAACTTGTGGCCATTAGAGGAGGAAGGGTGGATTTGTCCTACGAGGTTGAGACCCCATTAAGAAAAAGGCCATGGAGTTGTCACAGGTTGTAATTCATGAGCTGGTGCGTGAATCAGATCTCCATGCTACTGGCATTGTAGACACTTCTTAGCAAACTGTGCAACATCTTGCTCTATTGTAGGCCAGTAATAACCTGTTCTGAGTATCTTCTTAGCAAGATTAGGACTGGTAGAATGCGCGCCACAGACACCTTCGTGTATGTCTCGTAAAGTAGCTTTGGCTTCTTCTGCGTTAAGACATCGTAAGAGGATACCATCGAGACTCCAGCGATATAGTGTATCACCCAGAATGATGTAATGAGAGGATCAATGGATAAAGGTTTTGCGTTGGGTGGATGATAGGTCAGGGGGAAAGGTATTGTATTTGAGGTATTCATAGATACCTTCGTACCATGGGGAATTGGGACCAACAAGTTCGCAGATGATTTCAGTAACAGGAACATCGATAGCTGGTATCAACAATTGCTCGATCAAGAATTCACACTTCTGTGTATTTGCAGGCATGTCAATCAGTGACCCTACAGAAGCCATAGAATCCACAGCTTTGTTATGCTCTCTTGGAATTTGCTCTAATGTGATGCTAGAAAAGTGTGGTTTGTAGGCATCCACTAGTAGCTTGTAGGGGACCAACTTTTCATCTTTTGTTTGGTATTCATTTGTGACTTGGCGAATGACTAGCTGTGAGTCTCCATATACTTGTAATTCTGTGATGTCCCATTGAACTGCTGTATTGAGACCTATAAGGAGTGCTTCATACTCGGCTATGTTGTTGGTGCAAGGGAATGCTAGCCAATATGACTTTGGAATGTAGTCATTCTGAGGTGTAACAAATAAGATGCCAGCTCCTGATCCATGCTATGTGTAAGAACCATCAAAGTACAACTTCCACATTATGGAGTTGGAAAGAGTGAAGAGATTCTCATCAGGAAAGTCTACTACCATAGGATGTGTATCTTTCATAGGTGCTTCTGCTAGTTGATCCACGAGGGCTTGTCCTTTGATTGCTTTACGATCCGTGTACTCAATATCGAACTCACTAAGTATCATGACCCACTTAGCTAGTCTGCCTATGAGAGCTGCTTTTGCTAGTAGATATTTCAAGGGATCAATCTTGGCTATCAGATTTGTGTGTTGGTTCAACATGTAATGCCGCAACTTTTGGGAGGCAAACACTACTGCTAAACAAGCCCTTTCCATGGGCGAATAATTGAGCTCATATCCCACCAAGGTTCTACTGATGTAATAAATTGCATGCTCCTTTCCTAAGTCATCATTTTGTGCTAGCAGGGCCCCTAGGGCTGAGTTTGTGGTAGAGATGTATAATATCAAAGGTTTGTCCGCAACTGGTGGAACCAATACAGGAGGTGTAGCTAGATACTCTTTAAGTTGATCAAACGCTGCCTGACACTTGTTGTCCCATCAAAATGAGACATCCTTTTGGAGCAAGTGTTGAAAGGGTTGACATTTATCTGCTAGCTGTGATATGAAGCGCCGGATGGATTGCAACCTTCCTTGAAGGCTCCTTAGTGCTTTAAGGTTCTTGGGTGGAGGCATCTCCACTATAGCCTTTACTTTTGCTGGATCTACTTCGATGCCTCTACAAGATACAATGTATCCCAACAGCTTCCCTGATGTTACACTGAATACACACTTCTTTAGATTGAGTCTTACTTGGTATTTTTCAAGCCTGTCAAAGATCTGTCCTAGAACCTGTATGTGATCCGCTCTAGAAGATTTAGCCAATATATCATCAACATAGTCTTCCATGATGTGATGAAACAGATCGTGGAAGATCACTGTCATTACTCTCTGATAGGTTGCTCCTGCATTCTTCAGACCAAACGGCATGACACACCAACAATAATTGCCCCATGGACAAGTAAAGGTTGTCTTATGTTGGTCTCCTTCTGCTATCCTTATCTGATTGTAGCCAAAAAATCTGTCCATGAGAGAAAGCATCTCGTGACCTGCTATCAAGTCCACTATAATGTCAATGTTTGGTAGTGGAAAGTCATTTTTAGGACATGCCTTGTTGAGATCTCTAAAATCATTACACATGCGGATGCGCCCATTGGGTTTAGATACAGGTACAATGTTTGAGACCCAATCTGAATAATCAATGGGTCATATAAACTTTGCGTCTAACAGTTTTTGTATTTCCACCTTCACCAAGAGAGCTATCTGTGGGTGCATCTTTCTCAACTTTTGCTTGACTGGTTTCACCTTGGGATCAACTGTGAGATAATGAACAACTAGCTTAGGGTCTAACCCTGGCATATCAGCATAGGTCCATGCAAAGTTGATGGTTCATTGCAAGAAGAAGCTGTTAAGATTTCTGTGCTCTGTGTTAGATAATGATGCTACTAGGAATGTTGTCTTTGGATTCTATTCTGTGCCCAGGTTGATCTCTGTAGAATCTTCCACTAGGAGAGCTAATTTCTCTTGATACTTAGATGGTAAGGGAAGGTCAAATCCTCCATCCTCAGGTGCCACAGTTGGGTTTTCACCTTTGGATACGTCCTTTATTTTTACTATTTTGTGATCAGGATGTGCCACAGTGTGGTTTTCACCTAGAGATCTTTCTTTGTTTGCACTTTTGCGACTGGAGGATTTGGCATTCTCACCAAAATAAGCCGTGGGCTCTAGTTCCATTACAAAACTCGCTTTGTGATCGCCAAGAGGGATACCTTCCCGAAGTCCCATGAACTCAACTAAAGCTTCGTCATTCTGAAATACATCGATAACAGGGGTCCCTTGTTGGTCCCAATCGATAAGTTCAGGGTAGACAAGTGTGACATTCTGGGTGCTGGTGGTGGAAGTTAAGGATATGGAGGATAGTGTAAAAATGGAGGATTCTGCGAATAGATTGGTCATGTGGAGGGAAGAGTCATCGATGATATCCTCTATAGACGTCGAATCGGCAGGAAAAGTGTCAGCTACCTCGTCGAGGATATACTCGATGTCCGAGGCGCGTGGTACCTTCTTACCAAATCCTAATCCTTTCTTGTCTAGCTTCTTTGTTACAACAATGGGTTCCATAGTTCCTTGATTCTATTTCCCAAGGCCACCTTTGCCTTTATAGCCCATGTTTTTTACTATTCTTAAGCCATTGCCATATTGCTTGACTGGTATGGTGACTGGTTCTTTCTCCTTATAGAGCCAAGAAGAAATGTCCTCAATAGTTTCCTCTTCCAATAACCGTCCATGTTGGAATTGGGTTAGGAATGTTGGGGGAGGAATAGCTACTTTTTTGGTTGCTTTGGCAATGGGTGGTTGGCTGTAAGATTTTGGAGAGAGCAGCATCCGCCCTACACAACAAGATTCTGAGATATCATAAGTGCCAAAGCCTATATCTCGGATGCGAGCTGTGATTTTGGGGAGGGGTGTAGATTCACTTGTAGAGGCTTGCGTGAGAGTTTCAGGATCAACATAAAGAGGGGATTCAAGGGCTTTGTCATTTTTAGGCACTTGGTTGCAATTCTTATAGCTTCCTTGCAAGACACGGCAAAATTCAAAAGGATTAGGATCTCCTGGGATGGTGATCTCTGTACCATTGTATGGGAACTTTAGAGACTGATGGTACGTGGAGGGAACAACTTTCATTGCATGGATCCATGGGCGGCCTAGGATAATGTTGTAAGGCAGCTCAATATCAAGGACTTGACACCTGGTTTCAAGCGTGACAGGGCCCAGTTGTATAGGCAAGTGAATAACACCTTCTGAACGGCATTCTGCATCATCATACCCCTTGATTGTAATACTATGATCAGTGTTGACGTGATCCTTAGAGTATCCCAATTGCTTTAGTAACTTTAAAGAATAGATGTTGAGACCAACACCACCATCTATGAGTATACGTTTGATTTTGTGCTTATGGATGAGAACTTCAATATGCAGGGCATCATTGTGACATGGATCATGGGAGGGGAGGTCTTTCTCAGAGAAGACCATGTTGTAAGGCAAAGCAATATTACCCACTATAGCTTGGAAATTTGTGACTGCTATGTCATTAGGAACGGAAGACTCTTGGAGGGCTTTTTCTAGCACCACTCTATGTGCAGGTGATGACTGTAGAAGGTCCAAAATAGAGATCTGTGCTGGTGTTCTCCCTAGATGTTCGACAAGATTATAATCAGACTGAACCGGAATCCTAGGTGTAGGTGCACGGATGGTGACATGACCTCGACGAGTAGTAACAGCACAATTCGTAGATTTGCCTTTGATTGTGAGGGTAGACACTTGACTCTCTTCAAAACGACCTACAATGGAATCGAAGGACGTGGAAGCATGATTGATACCTTTACCTCTATCTTGAGGAGGAGGTGGACCATTATGAGGGAATGGCTCCTTGTACATATCTAGACCCTTGTTCGTGTGTTGCGCTGGTGATTCATCCTCAAAAGTGATTTGATTACCGTCGATGAGGTTTTGGATGAGGTGCTTAAGTTTCATGTAAGATGCGGTTCGATGGCCTTTGCTTCTATGGAACTCACAATATTCATTGTCTCTGTAACGTGCCATTTTGTAGACAGGTTCTCCATATGGGGGAGCATCAGGTATGGTGATGAGCCCTTTCTGCAAAGCTTGCTGTAAGACCGATTCGATGGGCACTCCCAAGGGAGTGAATTGATGTCGCGGAGGGTAATCTTGTTGGGGCCGCTCTTGTTGTCATTGTTGTTGGTTTGGATAAGGCTACCTTTGTTGCTGCTGTTGTTGAGGTGGAGCTTGACTTGGTTTGGAGAGCTGCAGCGGTGTTTGCAACGTTTGGACATGCTTAGTATCGACCACCCCATCATTGACCACATTTTTGTTCTTGTTCCAATATTTGGGTTTTATCGTTCGATTGTTGATGAGAAGTGCTATCTTTCGTTTCCTTAAAGATTTTGACCACACCCTTAGCAATGAGGGCCTTCTCAATATTGATCCCCTTGTATGTGATTTCATCGAAGGTTGTAGCACTAAGAATTTGCAAATAGAAACCTAACTCTTGGTTGAGGTTCTGCACAAATATGCTAACAAGCTGTTTCTCTGGAATCTTGAAAGGGAATTTGCTAGCCATTTGTCTCCATCGTTGAAGAAAAGAAATGAAAGTTTCCCCATTTTTCTGTTTATTGTTGCATAGATCAGTCATGGAAATCTCATGCTCTGCATTGTAAGAAAAATGGGTGGCAAACTTTTCTGCTAGCTCGTTGAAAGACTTGATACCCATGGGTAAGTGTGAGAACCATTCTATTGCTTGACCTCCAAGACTACGAGGAAAGAGACGCATAAGATATGTGTCGTTGTGTGAGACCTCGAAGCAAGCAAGATAGAATTCCCTAAGATGGTCTTTTGGGTCACCTTTTCCTTTGTACTTATCGAACTTGGGAATAGTGAAATTTTGAGGAAAAGGGATCATTGGTAATGACCGATCAAAAGGATAAGGACACACTTCCTCTAAGGAGAAGGTCTTTTTGGTGTGGCCAAACGTAAGATCAGATAGCTATTGTTGCACCTCCGCAATCTTTAGTTCCATAGTCGTGGGAGGGGTTGGTAAAATCTCCTGTTGTCCAAAAAGTGATTGGTGTTGCCCATACGGAAGATTATAATGTGAGCCATGCACACTGGTGTTATAAGGGTCGTAAGATTGATTGGAAACATACGGGTTGTATGTTTGGTTCAGATTGGGTTGGAATTGGAGGTTTTGGTTTGGCAGAGGTGGAGGTGGCACTAGGTAAGAATGTTGGCTTTGGGATGGTTGAAGAAAAGAATTGGGTGGAGGAAAGCTAAAGTGCGTTTGATTAGGTTGTGGTTGTGGCACATAGCTTTGGGAAACTTGATGTTGGGAGTGTTGAGAGTGGCTAGGCAATGTGTGAAAGAAGTTGAGCGAGGATGATCGTTGTGGAGGAGGGACATAGGTAGACGTGATTTGCGACAGTTGGGGTTGATTGAGAATGCGAGTAGAAGAATGCTGTGGTTGGGGTTGCTTAAGGACAAGAGTAGAAGAATGTTGTGGTTGAGGTTGCATGACTCTAATTGGTTGAGAGACATGAAGGTGTGATGATATAGGGGGTGGCATTTGTTGAGACCCTTGGTGCATGGCTACATAATTGTTCCCCGGATTGTAATTTGGTGGGAAACCTTCACGTGATGGGGTAGCCAAGATTCCACTTGTGATTGGGGTGGACACTTTAGGAGGTGGTTGCACAATTGCTTGAGCTAAGGTGGCTTGCTTAGCTAACTCTACTGGACGTTGGAGAGTTTCTTGTTGGTTTTTATAGATCTCCATAGGAGTCAAAAGCGGTGATATGGGTCTCTCCTTGGTTGGATTTCGAAAAAGGGGATTCCGATACTGCGAGCCTTGTGTAGGTAAGGACGTAGTCACCGTGGACATGGTTTGCACTGCTTGTATGGTATCTTGGGCATTGTTGTTCTCCTTGAGAGTGGATAAATCAAAATCTTGAGGTAATTTGGCACCTTGCTCTGCAAGCAAGCGAAAGAAGTGGTCTTGGTTCTCACTAAGGATTTTGTCAAAAGCTGCCACAACTCTAGGCTCTTGTATGATTTCATTTAGATCTTTCCCATCTACTTGAGAGGATTGACCTATTTCAAAGTGTCGCTCTTCTTGAGATGGGACTAAATCTACAGTATAACCTTGAGGGACAAAATCCGGAGGCAAACCTGTGGTGTATTGAGGTGCATTCATCAAAGGGATCCTATCCTCTTGAGGTGGGTTTTGCTCAATAGTATATGCTTGTGGCACAAGATCCGAAGGCAAGCCGGTGGTATATTGAGGTGTTCTTACCAAAGGGACCCTACCCTCTTGAGGATTGCTTGGTTCATCAATGTGCGGCATGTTCGGAGAGCTGATTGGTCTTGCCGCGGGGGTACTAGGAGTGACCTTGGGAGTAATGTTGAGATGACCTGATTGTGGTGTGCGAGGGGGTGACTTGCGCTTCTTAGGGGTAACTTGCTTGGACTTCATAGTTTGCTGCAGCCTAGTGGTTACCATGGGATACACTAGGACAAAAGGTAATGCTGGGTTTTTGTGAGATGCTTTTAAGAAAACAGACAAACTCTGATGCACAAAGTACTGGACCAAAGGCGCTATACTATTTGACCAAAGGCGCATGACTGTGCTACCAAAAGCGTGCTACTGTGGACCAGAGGCGACAGACTGAGCTACCAATAGCGAGTTACTACTATGCCAAAGGTGAGCTACAGTGACCAAAAGTGAGCTACTGTTATACCAAGGGCGCTGAAGTAGAGTTTTGCCAGAGGCGGGTTACTGCTGTACCAAAGGCGATCTACTGTACTACCAAAGGCGAGCTGCTGTAATACCAGGGGCGCTGAAGTAGTGTCTGATCTTTTTCAAAGGCAAAATTTTGGTAGATTGTTTCTGTTTCTGATTGGATTGGTTTGGCAAGAGAAAAACACAGCAAACAAGTGGTCAAAAACAAGGGACTGACATAACAAATAGTGTATGTTCAAGGCTCCAAACAAGCCCAATGTTTCCACAGGTCTAAGACAATTGCAATCAATAACAAGCACTTTTTATCCCTAGAGACAAGGTTTCATTGCAGTAGTTCAGCTCATAGCTTAATACTCCGTCGATAAAAATATCATTCCATAAAGGTGTCAGATATTTAGTATCTTTGTGAGAGACGATAGGTAGGGATATCTCACCCTCCCCTTGGAAAGCTCAAGTAGGTCACAAGAGCTTTATGTCTAAGGGAATACTATCTCTTCTCAAGGGAGCCAATGGTGAGTATCTTAAGGGTTTAAATCGATTTCCCTTGCACTGATGATTACCGCAATGTTCAGAGGTAGGTCGGGTAGTCTCTATCTAAAATGGTTCTTAGTGACTTTGAGGGACCAACGCCTTACGAGCAATGTGACAAGCTACTAAAAGCTTTAACCAATCCTACTAAGAGTTTCAAACACTTCGCTCAATGTGAAAATCATTTCCACAAAGAGCTAGTACACCTCTTTTCAGTTTGGCACCACAAGGTAAGGCTGACGTCAGTTAGGACTTGGCTTTCGCCTTATCCCTTTTATATAGCAGTTCAAAGGAAAACTCTTCTTAGGGTCGTCCCTTTTGGATGAAGTGCAATCCAAAAGCAGGCCCTTCTAAAGGAAGTACAGAAGAGTAAGAGCAAGCACGTCAAACAAAGGTTCAATTGTCCCGTTATAAGAAAATAAGGTGCAACTAAACTAGGCACGCACACGGTTGTAGTTGTAAATTGTCCCTTATGAAATGAAGTGTTTGGCATTCATGTCCATTATCCTTTAGAAAATTGAGGTGTTTGTTCATACATGTCCATTGTCCCTTAAGAAAAGCAGTATGTTCCTAAGACTTAGATTGCAAGAAAAGATTTGTTCAATTATCCTTTTAAGCATGCAATGTGTTTCTAAGACTTAGTGAGATAAATCAAGAGGTCTTCAATGCTCGTCCTGCATGAATATGTTAAAAACACCTATTGGCTCTGTGTGAGTAATAAGAAGCTACAACAAGTGAGTTAGTTCCACCAAAAATTCACAAGTTAGAAAAAAAAAACAAATCAACTTTGACCAAACGCGCTGCACAATCTTACCAGAAGCGACTTACTGTTTTCGAAACGCGCTGTAAGACAGACCAGAAGCAATGTAGAATATGACCAAAAGCGTTGAAAAATAACCAGAAGCGCTGTACTGTGCATCCAGGAGCGCAACATTGTTCTGCCAAAAGCAATGTTGTATATAGCAGAAGCACTGTAGGATGCCACCAGAAGCGCTAAAAAATAACCAGACGTGCTGTATTGTTATGCCAAATGCGCCGCATGGTCTTAGATCATGGAAAGATTAGCTTTTGTCAAAAGGACCAGATCAAAATGGGATTTCATGTTTAATCTACTACTCTGAACAATAATATCTGATAGATCTAAATAGTGAAATCCAAAAAGCTCAGAAAGTGTAGCAATACAATAGATTAACGCAACTACCGAAGATACCCCTAAATAAATCAGCTTAGGATGTATCAAAAGCAGGTTTGGAAAGACAAATACAACAGCTTGTCAAACAAATCCACTGATATGAAATGAGAAAAACCCTGCAAAAACCCTGAATGCGGTCAAAACCTAATTAAGCCAGAAGTGCTTCACAAGACTGCCGGTTGCGCTTTTCTGTGCTACCGAAAGTGCTACTCTGTGGTACCAGAAGCACGGCAGTGCCCCCAAGGGCGCTAAATTGTGCCTCCATGAGCGCCAAAAGATACTGCCAGAAGCGCTGTGCAATATCATTTGCGCTGTGCCGTATTGTGACTTCAAAAAAAATAAATTTCTCAAAGAAACAAAGGGATTGGTGGGTCCCACCGGGCATGCCAGAATGTGTATGAGGAAAAATTGATTAAATCTAAACTAAATAAAATCAAAGAACCCAATAACATAAAGAAAATAAATTTAAATAAAAGCCATGACAAATAATCAATGAAATAAAGACTTGTACCGAAATCTGTATTGTTTCCTTTGGATTGAATGTGGATTGCTCAATGAAGTTGTGAAGCCATAGCTGCAACAAGCAAGTAGTGTGCTCAACAGATCAATGTCAAAAGATCGTAAGAGTGCTCAATCGACACGTTTTGTATGCTCAAAGCTCTGTTAAGTATGCCTGAGAATACGATCGAAGAGAGAGGCCAATGAAGGAGATGAGGGGGGTTTATATAGATTTCAAGGAAGATCAATCAACGGTCTAGATAATTCAGAAGAATCAATAGAGGAGATAAGTTGAGGAATGTGCAATGAATGAGAAGAAGACGTGTCTTGCTTTCTTTTGCATGAGAGGAGTTATCAAGAATAGAAGAATGAGTTAACTGAAGAAATAAATCAATTAAAAGAATAAAGCAATTAGTTAAGTGATTTAAAACAAGAAGAAGAGATTTGCATGAGAAAAGAAGATATTTTGCTTTATTAAATATAGAAAACTTGAGTTATTTTAGAGATAACTCAAATTAGAAGAAAAAACAATTTAAATAAATAATTGATTTATTTAAATTTAGAGAAGATATTTTGGAAGAAATAATTAAATAATTAGAACTATTTAATTAGAAGATTTGAAAAGCAAATTAAATAAATAAATTTATTTAATTGTTTGTGCATGATTTTGGAAGATAGAAGATTATAAATAAAATATTTGATTTTATTTATTTTCAGAGGATTGAGATAATTTAAATAAATTTGCATGATTTATTTAAATTTAGAAGAACAATTGATTTAATTAAATAATGTAAATTATTTAATTGTAGATAAGAGGGAATTTATTGAATTAAATAAATAATTGGGTTTATTTAATTAATGTGGATTTGATTTTCGAAAGAGGATAATGATTTAATTAAATAATTAAAATTATTTAATCATGGAAGAATAACAGAGGAATTTAATTTGATTAATCAAATAAAGAGAATTTATTTAATTAATGTTGGAAGTATGTGATTTAGAAGAATTTGATGATTTTAATTAAATAATTAGATTATTTAATTAACATTGAGTGCAGGTGATTAGGAAGAAATGACGAAATGCAAGTGGTGCGGCGACTTGGTCATTTTAGGGTGTCTACAGACATCAAAAGTAATATGCATCCATCAAGACAACACATTACATCATATAGACATAATATACATGTGCATCGCATATGAAACATCATAGGATAGAATGCATCCATGCCATATAGCATAAACAACTGCATATAGAGATCATATAGCTGCATCATCATATAAATAAACATAAAACATGCCTAAATGTACAACATATCAAAGTCCATCTCTGAGTCAAAATCATTATAAAGTGTATACATCACAAAAATAATGATACATGTCTAAGTGCAATTGAGCCATAAAAAATGTGTATACAATAATAAAAAATTGGTATAAGTGTAAAAGGCTAGCCCTGCTACCGTGGGACGCTGCTCCCATCGCTACCCTCTCCTCCTCCACCGTGGCTTGAGCCAGACTGCTGTGGGCCCATCACTGACGCTCTTGACCGTGAACCACCTGCTCTCTAAGGTGTGCCTACTACAAACTAGGTCCTGTACCTAGGTGCCTTTTGGTCTACCAGCACCGCCCCGTCGTACAGTCCCCGGTAATATTGTATCTAAGCATGCGCTCTGGTAAGCTCACCCTGTATCTATGTAATCTATGTCTGCAACTGATGTACCTGGGCCTGTCCCTGCTGCACCTTTGTAATGAAGAATGTAGTGGCCCCATTAGTACCTAAGGCAACCAAAGCTGAATCTCTCTCTAGTCTAAGGGCCCACACCCTCACCAATGATGTATCCCACTCTGCAGTGAGCCCAGCTAAAATCCATGTGTCTGACTCTCTCTGAGACTCTGCCACTCTGAGATGTGTACCGAGCTATCTCACCTGACCCTGCAATGTAGTAATAGCTTGCTATTGTAGATCAGGTTGGACAGGAGCCTAAGGAACCTATACCTGCTACTGGGGCACCTGCTGCTGAGAAACTTGTTGCTGAGCAACTTGCTACTGGGGCACCTACTACTGAGCTACCTGCTGTTGCTGGGAGGATCCCTCTCCCACTCTCCTCCTTTATCCCTGCCTCCCTCTACGTCCATCTCCCCCTCCTCCTCCTCTATCACCTCTATCATCTCTAGCTCCTCGTCCTCCTCTACCCCTCCTCCATCTCCTCCTCCCGCCTACACCATCCTCATCGTTCGAATCCTCCTCATCTAGGTGAGGAACTAACTCTCCTGGTCCTGAATATCTGGGGAATGGGTGGGCAGCAAACCACTCCTCATAGTCGGGGGTCATCCCCGCATCCACTACCTCCCTCCTCATTGGCCAAGCCACTTAGGGAATCTGCTGAAAATCTACTGAAGCCTCCTCATAGGAAGCAACCAGGCCCCATCTAAACCGCTCTGTGTGTGTCCGAGAAAATAGTGCTTGCCCCTATGGTTGACCTTATGTCCTCCTGAACTGTCTCTGTACCTGGCTAACAATCTGCCTCTCTAATATGTGTCGTGTCCTCCCAATGAGCCATCGAGTCTGAAAGCAATATGGGAGCTCATCGTCCTCATCATCCCATGGCTCACAATCTAGGTATGGGTGCCAGATAACTCTATCCACATTATCCAACACATGTCTCCAGTACTCAAGCTTTCCTAGCTTATGCTGGGAAATAACACCTGCGTATCCATAACTATAAAGCTCACCCCTCTACCTAGAAAAGACGCATATTGGTTGAGTAATGACAATATGCTCCCATAACCAAAACTGTAGTAATGAAATGCTTGCAGACAAACTGGCACCCCTATGGTATACCACCTGATGCATATTGTGGTACAAGTGAGCCAGCATGCAAACACCCCATGCAAAGCGGGTGCCCTCTGTAATCATCCTCTCCATGGTCCTACCCCAACCAATGGGGAACCCATGTGACCTCCTATCGGAGCATACAACATCCTCGATCAACCCTGCCACTATCCCTGGGAAGTAGTCATAGTAGTCATGAATGTCCTGCCATGAGATAACCTGACCCTCTAGCTCTGGATCATCGAACACCCGTCTGCACTCTACCAATCTGACATCACACTGAGCCTCATACTCCATGAGCTCGCCCTGGATAGGTAAGTGTAGTATCCTATAGACGTCCTCAAGAGTAATGGCCATCTCACCAGTAGGCAAGTGAAAGGTCCCATCCTCCCTGTGGAAACTCTCCACCATAGCAATTAGTAAACCGAGGTTTGCACGAACCTCGGGCATGAAGCACGCGTAGTCCAAACCCATAGCACCGAGAGCCTCTTGATCCATCTCTGTGAGCATGTACCACTACAACATCAGTAAGGGAAACTGCTCCCGTGACATAAGTACATCACAAATGTCCTCCTGCACTCAAGCAAGTCAATGCATCAACCAAAACTGCAAAACTACTCAAAGTATCAAACTATCCTATCACTTACTTAACATATCAAATTGATCAAAGCAACATAAAACATCTCTTGACTAGATTCCTGCAATCTTAGAGATAGCTTATTGATTGACGCATCAAGCAAGATGTCAATCGAGTCAATTTCGTTAAGTAAACTGACTATCTAAAACACATGTGCTGACCCAGAGGGTACATGCACCATTTTACAGTAAATGTGCCACTTCTGGCAGATGCACCGCAACATTGAGTAAATGTGCAGTTTCATGTCAAAAGTGCAACTTCAGCATGAATGTACTGAAATAGGTAGCCCATGCGTCGTTTTGGCATATGTGCAGGTTCCCATAACGTATGCGCCATTCTATAAGGCATGCGCCGATTTATATCTTATGTGCACAGAACTTTCACATGCACCAATTTATATCTTATATGTGTGGCTCCATAACGTATGCATGGTTTTGGAGCACATATGTGTCGAAACGCGAATCGATGTATCTATCCTAGCAAGTTTTCCCTAGCATTTATTAGCATAATAAATGACCCTAGGCAAGTTTTGTCGAACTACATACCGATGGTCCTGCCTCAGCTGGTCGATCGAATGCGCTCAAAGTGGTGCTCCTCACATGGAATATTCATATCTATACCGACTGCTCTAGCTCTTCTACTCTCCTAAGCTCTCAAGGACCTATCAACAAAAGCTAAGTGTGCAAATGAATAAGATTGTGGACCTAGCACTTATATATAGCAAGCGAACCCTAATTGGCTGTGTGGCGACTGTGGCTACTTTCCAAGCCCATTTCCTTCCATTTCTCTCAACCATAACCCAATTTCTTCAACCTTACCTATTTTTAAACCTTCTTCATCGTGAGATTATACATCTCATGTCCTTCCACCTTCTTCCTATCCAATCTCCCTAGGGGGCATCCTACCATCATCAAACCTGTACCAGGGGCAAACTGGGGCATGTATCATTATCATAAAAATCTTATTCTTTGAAACCATGTGATAAAACACATTGCATCAAAGAGGGGCAAAATATATACACCTAAAAATGACATGACTCGGTCTAAATAAATCTTCTTAATATTTATTTCATTCTAATTCTTCTATCAATAAATAAATAAACAAATTTATTTATTCAATTCATATTCCTCTAAATTAATTAACTATCAAAATATTTAATTACCTCCTCTAAAGTCAAAATTAAATAAAATCCTTTATTTAACTAAATTCTTCCAAAACAATTAAATAATTCTTAATTATTTAATTATATCACTCATTCCTCCAAATTTAAATAAATCAACCAAATTTATTTAAATTCTCTCAATCTCTAAAGAATAAAATATTTAATAAAATATTTTATTTATTCTTCCAAAGCATGCACAAACAATTAAATAAATTTATTTATTTAAATTGCTTTCTTATCTTCTAATTCCTCAAAAATCTTCTAAATCTTCTAAAAATAAATCTTCTTCTTCATGCACACAAAATTAAATAATATTTTATTTATCCTCTCAAATCATGCAAAAGCAAATCACAAGTTGAGTTAATTGACTCAATCAATCTTGTTTTTATCAACAACTCTTAAATTAGAAAAAAGATTTCTAATTTATGAAATCTAATATTATCTTTATAAAAGAAAGCAGTTAATTCAAACAAAACAACTTTTTGTGGGACACATGTCTTCTTTCTATTTGCACACATCCTCTCAAGTCTTCTATACCGTTGATCTTTTTATTCTTTCTATACCATTGATCTTCTCTCTCGCGAGTCTATAAGTACAACCCTATTCCTTCATTTCTATTATCCAAGCTTTTAGTAAAGTTACTCTGTAGGAATCATAGCGCGCCTTTCGCACCAAATTCCTCCATTGCTTGAGATCAACTTGTTACCATCACCATTACCATTGTTGTGAAGCTCATCTTCATTGCAAAACCTATCATAGCCATTCTCACTTGACATCTTGGAAATAGCAAGGAAGTGTACCTTCTAAGGGCCATATTCATACACAAGATCATTTGAGATAGGTGACCAATGGAAGCCATGAAGTAAAGAGGTTTGCAAGGTTTGAGTTCTTTATTTTATTTAATCTTCTTTGTTTCTTATTTCATTGAGTTTATTGGATTACTTTGATATTATTGATAATCATTCCAATTTTCTGATAACAATTCTCTTACATGTCATAACCCTCCTTAGGGTGCCCAAATATGCCTTCTTCCAAGATGCCTTGTGATACATGTCTTCACCTGTCATAGAATCTTTCATTTATGACTCTTACACATCATAGATTTGTCATAGGAATCTGTCATAACTATTTCAGTTAATATTCCCTTACACACTATCCAAGATGTCGACACATGGCAAAATATTCCTACCACTAAGTGGGATGCCTATCTCCTTATATAAGGACAAATTTACATGTTGTCACCTTCCATGTAGGATGACACATCACTGTGCCAACTCCCACAAGATGACAATAAGGATTTTCATCCTAATTACAATAATAGGCAATAACTAAATAAATACAATGAAATAATACAAGGAATTACCAAGGTTGAGACACCTTAATTCCCAACATTCTCCCACTTGTCAAACACCTTGTAAGAGCCAATGGAAATAACATGATTTAACTGCTATAGGCCGAGAGGCCCATAGACTCTGAACACCATCTGAACTTCTCTGTGCCCACTGGTTTCGTCAATGCATCTGCAACATTCTTCAAGGTGTCTACCTTCTCTAAATTCACCTTCCCATCCTCTACCATGTCTCGTATGAAGTGAAACTGTACATCAATATGCTTTGTTCTAGCATGGAAAGTTAGATTCTTTGCTAGAAAAATTGCACTCTGACTATCACAACAAACCATAATCTATCTTGCATCAACACCAATATCTGAACACAATCTCTTAAGCTAAATAGCTTCTCTACAAGCATGAGTTTCTGCCATATACTCAGCTTTAGTCGTGGACAAAGCAACCATAGGTTGTCTCTTACTCATCCAACTAATTGCACCACCGAACATAGTGAACACATATGCACTAGTGGATCTCTTGCTGTCAATGTCACCTGCCTAATCAGAATCCATGAATCCACAAATACAAACTGAATGCGGAGGTCCTGTAGGATTACCATGATAACATATGGAATACTTGGAAGTACCCCTCAAATATCTGAACACTTGCTTAACTACATCCCAATGTACCCATCCAGGATTAGCCATAAATCGACTAAGGACTCCCACTGCTTGGGCAATGTCTGGTCTTGTGCAGACCATAGCATACATTAAACTACCAACAACACTAGCATAAGGTAATATACTCATGTCCTCCACCTCACTAGGAGATTTTGGACAATCATTAACAGACAATTTTGCCCCCAATGAAATAGGAACACACAATGGTCTACAATCTACCATGCTAAACCTATCCAACACAGTCTTCACATACTTACTCTAGCTTAACCAAAGTTTTCCGTTAGCTCTCTCTTCTAATTTCCATTCCTAGAATGTACCTAGCTGCCCCTAGATTTTTCATCTCAAACTATGCTGACAACTAAGATTTCAAATCAGAAATCATATTCTTACCATTCCCAATTAATAGCATATCATCAACATACAATGCAATAATGAGAATGCGATCATTGTAAAACTTGTAATAAACACAATGATCTAATTTTGATCTCAGAAATCCAATCGACAACAGAAAGGCATCAAATTTCATATATCACATTCTAGGAGACTACTTCAAACCATACAAAGACTTCTTCAGTTTGCAAACCAAATTTTCTTTACCTTTCTCCATGTAATGCTCTGGCTATGACATGTAAATCTCTTCCTCCAAATCACCATGAAGGAAAGTTGTCTTCACATCCATCTGCTCCACATTTAAGTCATAAGCAGCTACAAGAGATAATAAGAACCAAATGGATGTCATCTTTGCAATGGGAGTTTCACCATAATCAATTCCCTCCACTTGTGAGTACCCCTTCATAACCAATCTAGCCTTGTACTTTTCAACACTGCCATCTGCACTGAATTTCTTCTTGAACACCCATTTGCATCCAATAAGTTTCTGTCTTTCAGACAAGGGCACCAAGTCCCATGTTTTATTCTTCTCCAAAGAAACCATCTCATCTTCCATGGCCTCCTTCCAGGAACCTGCATCTTTCATGCCCATAGCCTCTGTCAAAGTTCTAGGCTCATCAGCATTAGTAAGAAAAACAAAAGCACAACTAGAATCAAGCAATGTATAACCAAACCTCTCAGGTTGCTTCCTAATTTGTGTAGACCTCCTTAATGGTTGAGGTTGAGGTTCTGCTTCTTCTTCCAAGCTTTCAGAGCTGCTAGAGCTTTCCTCATCATCAGGTCTCATAGGTTTTATTGGTTCAGTCTTTTCAGGGGTAGAAGGAAACTAAACCACATCCTCTTTCTTTTCTATTCATTTTGGCTATAGAACAACGGAAGGTGTTATCTCTATGAAGATAACACTTTTGCTATACAACACCTTTTCAGCCACAGGATCCTAAAGCTTGTATCCTTTCACACCGACACCATAGCCAATGAAAATACACTTAACAGCCTTGTTCTCTAATTTAGACCATTTCTCTCTAGGCACATGTGCATATGCCTCACAACCAAAAGTACGAAGATGTCTAACTGAAGGCTTCTTACTAGACCACACCTCCATAGGTGTCTTACTAACAAGAGCTGATGTAGGAGACCTATTTACCAGGTAGCAAGTAGTGTCTACAGCTTCAACCCAAAACTTTTGTTCGAGGCTTGCTCCACTAAGCATACTCCTAGCCTTCTCCATCAGTGTCCCGTTCATCCTCTCTGCAACTCCATTTTGTTGTGGGGTGTATGTAGTTGTCTTAAGTCTTTCAATCCCTTGCTCTTTACAGAACTTATCGAACTCTGCCAAACAAAATTCACCACCGTTGTCAGTTCTCAAACAATTAATCTTTTTACTAGTCTGATTTTCAGCAAAAGCTTTAAACTCTTTAAACAGACTAAAGACTTCAGATTTGCTTCTAAGAAAATAAATCCATGTCCTTTAACTATAGTCATCTATGAAAGATACAAAATATATAGATTTGGAAATCGAAGGAACATTAATAGGACCAAAAACATTAGAATGAATACAGTCCAACACACCAGAAGACTTGTGAGAACTAGAGTAAAACTAAACGTAGTTTTGCTTTTCATATATACAATGTTCACAAAAGTTGAACTCGAGATTACAATCATTTAACCCCTCAACAAGGTTTTTATTTTTCAAGGTTCTAAGACCCTTCTCACCAATGTGGCTAAATCTCTCATGCCATAACATTGTCTTTTTAGTAGAAAGTTTAACTTCCAAAGCATGAGCACTACCATCAGAATTTTTTACAACAGATTTCTTCACTTATCGTTCAGATGGTGGCGATGAAGTGACTACAGCTCCTTTCTTCAAGTCAGAAGAACTATTGCACTATGAAGTGCATTCCTCCAACTGAAATAGATTACCTCTCGTAGTACCCTTCGCAAGCACCATAGATCCTCTAGTCATCTTGCATCCATCCTTCAAAAAGATAACCTACACACTTGCATCATTCAACATACTTACAGAAAGCAAGTTCCATGCTAAGCCTGGGATGTGCATAACCCCAGTGATCCCCTTCACTTATCCATCAGGGAATCGAATTGAGACTCTTCCACAACCAACAATTTTTAGATGAGAATCGTCACCCAGGTACACTCCTCCACCATCAAACTCATCATACTTCATGAACTAGCTTCAATGCGAGGTCATGTGGAATGATGCACCAGAATCTATCAGCCACACATCATCTAATGCATGGGTGGCCAGGGCTACGATGAAGGCATCACCATCATCTTGTGACTTATCAGAATCTAAATCTGGGGCATTCTTCTTCTTTTTCTTTTTCTCTTTGCATTCCTTTTAGAAATGCCCAATTTTTCCACAGTTCCAATAGAGAGCCTTGGAATTTCCAGGAGATTTGGATCTCCCACAGGATTTAGATCTACCCTTTTCACTTTTCTTGTCCTTCTTCTTCCCTTTCTCTTTGGGTCTTCCACGAATGACAAGATCTTCTTTAGCTGACTCGGATGTCTTTCTGCACATTTCTTCAGATCACAGTGAAGATACCACATCTTCCATCTTAAAGGTGGTTGTAGTGCTTCCAATGGCCATGACAAGATGATCCCACGATTCTGGCAAAGAATAAAGCAGGGTCATACATTGATCCTCCTCCTCCATCTTCACACCCATGGATGTCAACTATGCAACAATCATGTTGAAAGCATTCATATGGTCTGCAATAGATCCTCCATTTTTCATCTTCAGAGAAAATAACTTCCTTTTCAGAAAAGGCTTGTTCACCAAGGACTTGGCTTGATAAACATCTCCCACCTTCTTCCAAAGATCTTTCATGGTCTTCTCCTCATTAACATTCAATAGGATAGAGTTAGCTAGATAGAGTCTTATGAGACCCTTAGCCTTTCGATCTTTGAGGTCCCAATCATCTTGTGACATTGTCGTAGGTTTTGTTCCATCAACAGTTTCCCATAGGTCACGATCAACAAGTAGATCTTCCATCTTGAGTTTCCACAACTCAAAATTTGTGCCATTGAACTTCTCTACCTCTACTCTTCCGGATGTGCCTGCCATCTCCTTCCTGCAACAAGATACATAATACTCTACACAGACTCCCACTCAACCTAAGATTAGCTCAAAAAACCCCTACCCAGCAGCTAGAACCAAAATTGGCCAGGCTATGATACCAACTGAAAGGAAGCTGGGTGTGTGGAAATTGCTTCCTACACTAATCTATAGAGGAGAGAAGAGTGCAAATTTCTTTTAATCTTTACAGTTACAACAATGTTAACATAACAATGGAGATATTGCAACAATACACATACACACAGAAATGAGACACAAGAGAGAGACACAAGATATACATGGGGAAAACCCTTATCGGGCGAAAAACCCCACACTCCAAAACCTGTACAATGTATTATCAAAACTAAAATGGTTTACAATACACTTGCAATGCAAGCTTTCAGGAGTCTTTGACACTCATATCTTGAGACAAACCAACAACATAACAGTACCTATCAATCACATAATACATCTCCTCTCAAAGCACCTGCTTAAATAGAAGTTTACAAGGCAAAGCTGATCTTTCCTTGAGATGGGCATCCAACATGGCCTCATGGCCCAAAATCCATGCCTAAGGACACTTGTCCAACACTGCAGCATGGTCATGACACTTGTCATAACACCCCATCCCAAAATGGTCACCTATTCCCAAGTTGGGAAATGACAAATGCTCTTATGACTCTTACGACCATCATAGAATCCATCATACTGACATATCTTACAGCTGTAAGAGAATCTATCATACACAGGCTAAAGATAGCATATTCTCTTACAACATGTCATAACCCTCCTTAGGGCACCCAAATATGCCTTCTTCCAAGATGCCTTGTGACACATGTCTTCACCTGTCATAGAATCTTCCATTTACGACTCTTACGTGTCATAGATTTGTCATAGGAATATGTCATAACCATTTTGGTCAATATTCCCTTACACACTATCCAAGATGCCGACACATGGAAAAATATTCCTACCACTAAGTGGGATGCCTATCTCCTCATGTGAGGACAAATTTACATGTTGTCACCTTCCATGTAGGATGACACATCACCATGCCAACTCCCACAAGACGACAATAAGGATTTTCATCCTAATTACAATAATAGGCAATAAATAAATAAATACAATGAAATAATACAAGGAATTACTAAGGTTGAGATAGCTTAATTCCCAACATTAGGTGTATTCATAAAATGGGTGCCATGGGTTTGGGTACTACAATGTTTCAATTACAATATAATTTTGGACATCTATAGTAATTATCTCCTAACATTTATTTTTAACCAATTTTATGAAATTTATATTGAGATAAAAAGTAACATACAAGGTTACATAGAATCTCACTCTATCATAATATTCTAGAATTGTTCAAAAACATGAGAAAACATGAAGTGCACTTAATAAATCAAATAAGGGAAACAATTACAATACATAATCTACAACAGCTCAAATGTGGCATGAGGAATAATAAGGAGACCACCACTTTTTAATTGATAATTTTAAAGTTTGTATTCCAAATGTTTTTATGCACACTATTTTAAAGACACACTACATTCTTGTATTTTAACTTTAATATGAACTTTTGCTTCTCCTAATCATGATTTTCTTGATTGCGTCATAAGTTTCAACTCATTTTCTCATCTCTTCATCATAAAATCTATCATATGTAGATATCTTATTAGTTCCTGCCATCAAACTATAGCAACCATGCATGTTGCATATCTATTTTCATTGATGTCAATAGTGGTATGGAGTGCTTATCAGTGATGATGTCTACAGAGATGCCAAAGGGAGATTGTTGCAGTGTGGTGTTCAGTTATGTCAAGAGAGTAAGTGATCAAAGGAGAAGCTCAAAGAAGAAGACAAAGGAGTGATGATCAGAGAAGTTGTGAGGTGAAGGATAAGGTGATGAAAGTCATGAGAATATTGATGGATTAGTATCATCTGTACATAGTTGTACCTTATCTACTAAAGTTCATGGATAAGTGAAAGTTGATAGGATGAAGAGTTTGTTGATATGGAGAAGTTGTGGTTTCTTGTTTATGATGCAAAGAGCTATGATTGTTGTGTATGGTGTTGTGATTGTAGTCTCTGATATGGTCAATATTGTATTCATTGTTTTCTAATGAAAAACATTGCTTACGATTTGAAATAAAGTCTAAAAGGTTTCAGACAGTCCAAAGCATTGCAAGTTACATTGAAGAAGCTCAATAGAATTCTTTACATTCCTCTGCATTTGAAGGTATGGCCTTGCGGTTTAGAAGTTAGACAGAGATAAGTGTGAAGTATGTATGTTCCTAATTTGAGAGCATAGAAGTTACCACTAAAGACTCTAGAGCTAGCAGAGTAAAGACAATGATTTAGTATTGTTGCAGTAAAAAAGAGTTAGAGAAATTCTCCACATTTCTCCACATTAGATGTGATCTTGTGGCTTGAAGGATAACTGGATAAAGGTGAACGATATCCATGGTTCAAGTTTTAGATGATAATTTGTACTGTAGAGGTTCTCTAGAGTTAGTAGAGCAAAGACATATCATATTATTGATTAGGGTTATTAGGAGGAGAATGTGAAAGCCACCACATTTCACCGCATTACAATATTTGGCTTTGTTGTTTAGACGATGAGTTTAGAGGGTCTGTATGTTTGTTCTTTCCAAGTTTCAAGTATTGAAGTGTACCACAAGTTTTTTTCAAAGATATATTTCAAGACTATGTATTTAGAGTTTGCAAGTGATGCCAGGATCAGTGTCTGTTTGTTTGCGCTAGAAAGAATATTCATAAATTAGAGAAAGGAATGTTTGAGAATGTGTTTGCAAGTCATATAATGTTTGTGAAGTGATCTACATGATGTTACTTGGTTTCTCTAGTACCACTTTAGGTTTGGAGCTAATGAAAGGAAGGATAAAGTATGTTGGGCCAACTTTGTGTGTTTTGGTGATTGCGTCGTGTGCTTAGAAGTGTGCGCCAGCATGGAGATGTATGCTAAGATAAAATAGGTCCTGATTATCATCTTGATTTAAACTGCATTGGATTTGTTACATCAAAAAATGTCCCCTTGGGGGCTTTTCCCTTTTAAGGTTTAGCTCTCGGGTCCTTTAGAATGCATTTAGAGCATGTTGCATTATTATGGTGACACCCGATGAGAAAACCCTGAAGTTTCATGGCAAATGGGACTTAGGGGATGTACTTGACATGATTCCTACCTAAAATAGGGGGGAGGACTTGGGCACCCGCACCCTAGTCTTGACCTATTTTAGGTCAGGACCTATTTTTGGGTGTCAGTTTATGACCGTTACTTAGGTCCTATGTTGACATCCTAAGATTGAATTATGAAATTCTTAGTGGGAATGTTTGTAGTTGCATATATAAGCATGATTAGTGATTCATTTGTAAACTAGATGGGCATTGTGAACTTGTGGCTTTATGTGAAAGTGATTCAAGGCATTCATTGTGTTGGTTTTTTCTTCTGAATCAGCATTAGGGTTTGCCACTTCTAATGCACAGGCAGATTCAGCCAACTAATAAAGGAGGTTGCGTGAGCTCCTCCCCTTCACTTCTGGTTCTGCCGCACCAAGGGGGGTATCCCTATAACTCAAGATGTAACCTTGACTAGCTCAAAGATAGAAAGATCTAACTTGACAACAACAAGCAGAATACTCTCATGTATGGACCAAGATTTGTATGATAGATCACAAGGTGGGCAACATTCTTGGACATATATGTCTGGTTAGGGATGAGAGCATGCAAGGGTTTCCTACTCCTAATCCTACAACTAACAGATGGAAGGGAGAGATGGTGTTTGGATGCAAAGCTGGACATGGTGTATAACCTCAACACAGAGCTAGATTGGTGCCTATCCAGGGCTTCGAGTCGGTAGACATACACCTATGAATGATCAGCATGAATAGCTAAAACTGGATTTCAGGGGGATACACATGATACCTGCCTTACAGATATCTCCCAATAAAGAGTGTTAAGCTGTCTATACTTATGGCATCCCTATTGCAGTAAGAAAGATACATGCAAAACTGGAGACAGAATCAGCATAACACATGCAAACACAGCATTATTCATATAAGATTAACCATGAAATCAGTGGATTCATGCCAAGTCGTACAACAGGAGATACATAAACTCTCAAGTTTTGCTGCACAGAGCAACCAAAACTAGTTGTATCTTATTACAGAGCCAAAATGTCTAGTTTTCAACAACCTGAAAAATGGTAACACAGTCTGCTTATAACAGCCAGAAAGTGTACCACAGCAATTAATTACATGGTTGACCAAAAATCCTGCCAGATACACAGTATCAAAAAAATGGTGCTCAACGCATTAAATGCGGCAGGTAGAAGAGGGGACAGAAGAGGATCTTGAGCCATGAGTAGCCAGTCGTGGATGTACAACTTCAGTCAGGTACTGGATCCGTCCACGCCATCGCCCATACCTCTGCAACAATCGCCATTAATGGCGCACCAACCCGTGGCCTTGGGAAATGCAGAAAACTGTGCGTCGCAACCATTTCCCGCCAAGATACATCATCATGATATTTGAAAATATGTAGGGTCGAATTATCCCACATGCACCCCGCGGTGACCTCTTTAACACTTTATATACTAGGTCATGAGCATATATGATGTCGGTGCTTTTGCTCCCGACGACACTAGTATAAGACCTTCATCATCCTCATCCTCCAGCAGCATGATATCCTGTTGCTTGAAATATCACCCTGACGTCAGCATCATCATCGCAATATCACCTGCATGATAATCGCCTTCATCGGCACAACCTGATCCATCGGAGGAAGATCCTCCTGCTCAGCCGATACTAAATGTCTGGCCGATGAACTTCCTGATGACGTCACCGTCATATCCTGCTGACGTCATCAGCATATCTGCCTACTGCGCACCTCCTCATATCCGGATGATGTCATCATCATGTTTGCAAATATCGGGGGATCTCCACAAGATGATCAGTGTTAGAAATATGCCCCCCCGGACCTTGATGACGTCATCATCATATCGACATCAGGATGATATTCGGAAGATAACCGGATATTTGGAAATATCATCCTGATGCACAAATATCATGCTGCACTGTAGCTCCACTATAAGATCGGGGTGATAGATGAATATGCCAGATATTTGAAAAGATCACCCCCACTAGATAATGCATGAAGCCGACAGGCAGATATCTCCCTTCGGAAATATCATGATGCAGATAGGCAGAGAAATAGATATCACCCTGACATAAGAATGACGTCAGCATCATCAGGATGATAAAACAACGAACATGAAGTGATACACCAACATCAGGATGATATTGACTAAGATCATCCCGACGTTCAAAATATGATGACCACGATGAATATCGGGTCACACTTAGAACTTTACAGCAACATCATCAGGATGATCTTAACCAAGATCACCCGATGTTCAAATATCACCCCGGCGAAAGATCATGCTGACAGAAAATATGATGACCCTCGTAAGCAACATCAGGGTGATGTCTGGAAACATGATGATGATGACCTCCTCCAAAGAAAATATGATGCTGATGTTAAAACATGCTGAGGAGGCCCAAAGACTTAGAACTTTTTTGGATTTTTTGGGAAGGTGCCTGCATGCTTATATGCTTGAAAATTGACTGCTCATGCAGGCACCAACAGTGGCTCTGTCTGGGGACGTGCAGGTGGAAGACTGCAGCGAGAACCCCAGATCTCTGGGATGCAGACCAGTCCCTTATCCATTGGGCACAGAGTCAAATACTGCACCGACCTGCATCACCAAATACACTTGATGGCCTAAGGCCACCAAGAAAAGAAAAACATGTATCTCCCTTTGTCAAATATCTTGTTTTCATCTGCATGCACTGGGTCAAGCTTGGAGATACTACAGAGATCCACCCACAAACAAATCTTGTCATCTACACACTCAACCCTCTGATTTGGCTTGTCATTGTCAATCCTGTGCAGATAACCTTCAACATCCGGCAACAAGTGGATGCAGAATGTATCAGGCAATGCATACTCAAATGGTATAGAACACAGGTTATCATCTGTATCATCATCATGCATTGCAACATGATCTCCTAGCTGGACTGCAAATAGGAAACACTCAGAGTCCACCACACAACTAGGAAGATCAGGGCTCATTGTATTATATGATGGCACATCAAAAGAAAAGCTTTCAAAATCACAATTGTGCACATCATGTACACAACAATCAGCAGCACCAGGCTGGAAAAGATCAGGCTCTGGCATCTCTTTCAAATCAGGCACATTTTCATAGTCACTTACCTGATGCATGTTGTTTCCTCTTTCATCAGGATGAGAAACAGAATCCAAGCCAAAAATAGTGTCTAGATCTTCACCATACTCAGACAGATCCTCATCGCCATATGTGTCATAAATGGGTGACCCAAGTGCATCAGTTTCATCATAGTATGCCATTTGTTCATGGGCAACAGAGCATGCATCTTCATCACCAATTGATTACCTCTGTGGAGGAGTATCAGCCTGTATGCTTATTTCTTCTCTATCTTGAGCACAATACTCACAATTATCTCCATAGGTCCATTCCAAAAATTGCTCATTGTTGTCCACAACCTCATTGTTGTTTTCATGGTCAGATGCCTCATCATTGCAATGGGAATCCTCATTAGTCCTTTCACTGGCATCCTCAACATTCATCTTTTCATCTTCACATGATGCCTTAATTATTTGGTCATTTGCAGCTTCACAACGATTTCTCACACCAAAGCCTGTGGACAGGGGTTTCAGCAGGTGCACATTTCTAATTTTTTCTATCTTTTCTATGAACTTGTATGCCATCTGCATACTTGTCACCTTGAAATCCCTCAGTATTGCACTAAAGCCCTCCTCAAAAGCTTCAAAGAATATGCCAACACAGGCTGAAATATCAGGTCTGAAACTTTTAGGGACATGTGAAAGGGCTACTGCAAACCTATGACTGAAATCAACACATGGCTCTTCATCTTGTTTTCTAATGTTCATCAATTATGCAACAAGATCAGCAGGTTCTCTTGCAAATTCTTCCTTGAAACAGTCAGCAAGCTCATCCCAATAGGCAAAGGATCCTTTTGAAAAGCTCAAATACCAGTCTTTTGCTTTTGCATCAAAGGACCTAACAAAAAACCTCATCCACATATCCTCATCTCTAAATGAATGTTTTCCCATAAACTCATGAAAATTTTGGATATGTGCATTCCCATCACATACACTGTGACCACTAAATCTGGGCATCTGACAGTATATCCTAGCAGGCATAGTTTATACTTTATAATCAACCCATGACAAATCCAGTTGGTCATACAAAGGATCAAAAGGGCTGAGAAGAGGTTTAGCCTTCTGACTAGCAGACACAACATGGTTACTGCTTTTTAACTGGGCCTGCTCAGCCTCTAAGAATATCAACCTATTTCTTATCTCTTCTATTCTTTTATCCAACATTTCACTGCTGAGTATGGGATAATTCATACTTGGATTCATAAAAATCTTACTCTTAGACATCCTTTGTTTGCCTAAGACCTAAGGCTTCCCTTGGCATCTAACTTATGCAGTAAAATAGCAAATATAAAGGGGAAGGAACAAGATACCTTTTCTCATACAGATGCTGAAATATGAAAAACACATTTTTGTCACATCACATACATCCATCTTTCATGTGCATTTAGATCTTTTTTGCAGAGTCGCCACCTCTCCAAAGAGGACAAAATTTATAGTAGCTGAAAGCTCAACACATATTTTTCTGAGTTCATACCACCAGCAGAGCAAAACTTCACCAGAGACTGCAGGATATCACTTTACATCAACATCCCCAGCAGAGTCGCCAATTTGTTGGTGACTCGGATGGGTCACAGATATAACCCTTTCTCAAATTTCTCCCCCAGCAGAGTCGCCAATTTTGTTGGTGACTTGGATGGGTCACAGATATATTACTGGAGATGATTAGATAGTACTTTTACTTCTCCATCCCTAGCAGAGTCACCAATTTTGTTGGTTTTTTCTTCTGAATCAGCATTAGGGTTTGCCACTTCTAATGCACAGGCAGATTCAACCAACTAATACAGGAGGTTGCGTGAGCTCCTCCCCTTCACTTCTGATTCTGCCACACCAAGGGGGGTATCCCTATAACTCAAGATGTAACCTTGACTAGCTCAAAGATAGAAAGATCTAACTTGACAACAACAGGCAGAATACTCTCATGTATGGACCAAGATCTGTATGATAGATCACAAGGTGGGCAACGTTCTTGGACATATATGTCTGGTTAGGGATGAGAGCATGCAAGGGTTTCCTACTCCTAATCCTACAACTAACAGATGGAAGGGAGAGATGGTGTTTGGATGCAAAGCTGGACATGGTGTATAACCTCAACACAGAGCTAGATTGGTGCCTATCCAGGGCTTGGAGTCGGTAGACATACACCTGTGAATGATCAGCATGAATAGCTAAAACTGGATTTTAGGGGGATACACATGATACCTACCTTACAAATATCTCCCAATAAAGAGTGTTAAGCTGTCTATACTTATGGCATCCCTATTGCAGTAAGAAAGATACATGCAAAACTGGAGACAGAATCAGCATAACACATGCAAACACAGCATTATTCATATAAGATTAACCATGAAATCAGTGGATTCATGCCAAGTCGTACAACAGGAGATACATAAACTCACAAGTTTTGCTGCACAGAGCAACCAAAACTAGTTGTATCTTATTACAGAGCCAAAATGTCCAGTTTTCAACAACCTGAAAAATGGTAACACAGTCTGCTTATAACAGCCAGAAAGTGTACCACAGCAATTAATTACATGGTTGACCAAAAATCCCACCAGATACACAGTATCAGAAAAATGGCGCTCAACGCATTGAATGCGGCAGGTAGAAGAGGGGACAGAAGAGGATCTTGAGCCATGAGCCACCATCCGTGGATGTACAACTTCAGTCGGGTACTGGATCCATCCACGCCATCGCCCATACCTCTGCAACAATCGCCATTAATGGCGACCAACCCGCGGCCTTGGGAAATGCAAAAAACTGTGCGTCGCAACCATTTCCCACCAAGATACATTGTCATGATATTTGAAAATATGCAGGGTCGAATTATCCCACATGCACCCCGCGGTGACCTCTTTAACACTTTATATACTAGGTCATGAGCATATATGATGTCGGTGCTTTTGCTCCCGACGACACTAGTATAAGACCTTCATCATCCTCATCCTCCAGCAGCATGATATCCTGTTACTTGAAATATCACCCTGACGTCAGCATCATCATCGCAATATCACCTGCATGATAATTGCCTTCATCGGCACAACCTGATCCATCGGAGGAAGATCCTCCTGCTTAGCCGATACTAAATGTCTGGCCGATGAACATCCTGATGACGTCACTGTCATATCCTGCTGACGTCATCAGCATATCTGCCTACTGCGCACCTCCTCATATCCGGATGACGTCATCATCATGTTTGCAAATATCGGGGGATCTCCACAAGATGATCAGTGTTAGAAATATGCCCCCCCCAGACCTTGATGACGTCATCATCATATCGACATCAGGATGATATTCGGAAGATAACCGGATATTTGAAAATATCATCCTGATGCACAAATATCATGCTGCACTGTAGCTCCACTATAAGATTGGGGTGATAGATGAATATGCCAGATATTTGAAAAGATCACCCCCCACTAGATAATGCACGAAGCCGACAGGCGGATATCTCCCTTCGGAAATATCATGATGCAGATAGGCAGAGAAATAGATATCACCCTGACATAAGAATGACGTCAGCATCATCAGGATGATAAAACAACGAACATGAAGTGATACACCAACATCAGGATGATATTGACTAAGATCATCCTGACGTTCAAAATATGATGACCACGATGAATATCGGGTCACACTTAGAACTTTACAGCAACATCATCAGGATGATCTTAACCAACATCACCCGATGTTCAAATATCACCCTGGCGAAAGATCATGCTGACAGAAAATATGATGACCCTCGTAAGCAACATCAGGGTGATGTCTGGAAACATGATGATGATGACCTCCTCCAAAGAAAATATGATGCTGATGTTAAAACATGCTGAGGAGGCCCAAAGACTTAGAACTTTTTTGGATTTTTTGGGAAGGTGCCTGCATGCTTATATGCTTGAAAACTGACTGCTCATGCAGGCACCAACACATTGTTTGATAGAGCGGAATTTTATGTTGTTATTGTGTTTGTATTTGCAGATTTGGCATCCATCTCCTCATGGCATGAAGAGCATCTTCCTTCCCTGAGATCTTCACTACCAGGTGATATCAATTATGTTTTCTATCATTTTATCATTTGGATTTTGCCTCTATCCTGCAGGGATACACACTCTTTATCTGACAACAGTTTTCGAAAGACTTGAATATCTCTCTGGGGCTTGATTGAGGCAAGCCTCTAAACACCACAACCCCCAACCCACTATTCTGTGATTGCAGGTTACAGGTTGCAAAAGTGAAAGAAGTAGAGTTGTAGGAGAGTAGTGCAGAATGTCAGAATTACAAATCTAAGAAGAAAATAGGGACTTGGACTGGGGCACCTGATCATTAGTCCTCTAGATCCATCAACTATAAAATCTCCAGAATAGCAAAACTGTGTTGCAGATAACATTCCCAGTTCCCGACTAAAACTGAGGCACTAGACTAGGGTGCCCGCTCATTAGTCCCTAAATTTTTTACACACCAAACTTCAAAATCTGGTATGTATTTGATTTTCATTTGATAGCTCTGTGTGTGATCATTTTTTGTAATTTGTCCGTTTGTTTACAATTTCATGAAATTAGGGTTTTGAGCATAATTGGACTTAATTGAACAACAAATTCACACAATTCCAATCTTCCCCTATGTTCCAAGTGACAGGAGATTTGTAGTAGAGTTCTCTACTTGGTTGAATGTCCTTGAATGTTTAGTGGTGAAAGGAGGTGCTAGCACTCATTTTGACCTGGAGGTTGATTTTTCATGTTTAGGGGGTTTCTTCATTTGAACCCTATATCTTCTTGCCCATTTTCCTAAGTGTTGGACCTCCTCGGCATTTTTCAGCTGCAGCATCATATTTTCTTCGAGGAGGAAGTCATCATCATCATGTTTGCTTCGATGGTGGTCAGCATCTCATGTTTTCTGTCGACTTGTTTTTCATCAGGATCATCATGTTTCAATATCAGGTGATGTTTGGATATCATCTCGATCCTGCTGATGAGCTACAATGTGCCTTAATTTTCTTGCGGAGGGTGATTTTTCAAATATCCGGTGATCTTCCAATTATCACCCTGCCCTTTTATGATGATGATGTCACCCTGATCTTCCGAGGGGGTCATTTTCTAAGTTGTTCAACCCGGCCTATTTTTTCTTAAGGGTCGTCATCATCATGATCATATTTCCAGTTATCGCCATGTTGCTTGCGAGGGTCATTATATTTTTCTGCCTGCATGATCTTTCGCTGGGGTGATATTTTAACATCGGGTGATCTTTGTTAAGATCATCCTGATGATGTTGCTGTAATGTTCTAAGTGTGACCCGATTTTCATCGTGGTCATCATATTTTGGACGTCAGGATGATCTTAGTCAATATCATCCTGATGTTGTATCACTTCATGTTCGTTGTTTTATCATCCTGATGATGCTGATATCAAGGAGATATCCGCCTGTCGGCTTCGTACATTATCTAGTGGGGGGTGATCTTTTCAAATATTTGGCATATTCATCTATCACCCCGATCTTATAGTGGAGCTACAGTGCATCAGGATGATATTTCCAAATATCCGGTTATCTTCCGAATATCATCCTGATGTCGATATGATGATGATGTCATCTGGATATGAAGAGGTGCACAGTAGGCAGATATGCTGATGACATCAGCAGGATATGACGATGACGTCATCAGGATGTTCATCGGCCAGACTTTTGGTATCGGCTAAGCAGGAGGATCTTCCTCCGATGGATCAGGTTGTGCCGATGAAGGCGATTATCATGCAGGTTATATTGCGATATGATGCTGACGTCAGGGTGATATTTCAAGCGACAAGATATCATGCTGTTGGAGGATGATGATGAAGTCTTATACTAGTGTCGTCAGGAGCAAAAGCACCGACATTATATATGCTCGTGGCCTAGTATATAAAGTGTTGAAAAGGTCGCCGCGGGGTGCATGTGGGATAATTGATATCCTGCATATTTGAAATATCATGACGATGTGGTATCTTGGCGGGAAATGGTTGCGATGCACAGTTTGACGTTTTCCCGAGGTCGCGGGTTGGTGCACCATTAATGGTGAAGGTTGCAGAGGTATGGACGGATCTGGTACCCGATTGAAGGTGTACATCAATGGACAGTGGCGCAGGGCTCGAGGTTTCTTCCTGTCTCCTCCCCTACCTGCTGCATTCATGTTTGGGCGCCAATCTAGTAATGTGTTGAGCGCCATTTTTCTGATACTGTGTATCTGGCGGGATTTTTGGTCAACCATGTAATTAATTGCGGTGGTACACTACCTGGCTGTTATAAGCAGGAAGTGTTACTCATTTTTGGTTGTTGAAAGTTGAAGATTTTTGGCTCTGTAATTCAAAACAAGCTGATCTGGTTGCTCTGTACAGCTAAACCTGTGAGTCTATGTATCTCTTGTTGTATGTTTTGGCATGAACCCACTGATTTCATGATTAATCTTATATGAGAAATGCTATCTTAGCATGTGTTTTGTTAATTCTGTCTCCAGTATTGCATGTATTCTTCTTCTGAATCTGGATATTTGGGTAATGTTTAGATTCTAGAGCATAGAATTCCTATGTTGAATGTCTGATCTTTTAACTTCTGCTCAAGGGGTAGATTAAACTGTTTTCAGGTTGAACATTGGGAAGGGTATACTGCAGTAGGGATGCCATAAGTAGAGATAACTTAACACTCTGTATTGGGAGATATCTGTAAGGCAGGTATCGCATATATCCCCCTGAAATCCAGTTTTAGCTGTTCATGTTGATCATTCACAGGTGTATGTCTACTGACTCCAGGCCCTGGATAGGCACCAATCTTGCTTTGTGTTTGTGTTACAACCATGTCCAGCTTTGCATCCAAACTTAAAATCCAAATCAAAATCTAAAACAACCATTAGGACATTAGAATTAGTTTTAGGATCCTCAGTCCTCTATCTACAACTGCAAATAGGCCCAAAGCTAGCCCCTTTGCTCTTATCTTTCAGTTTTGGTCTACTTACAGGAGGACTTATCTGCTTTCTGTCAGCATCCCAGCCTTTGTATGCATATCCTCATGGATGTTGAGTAGGGAATACCCCCCTAGGTTTTGCAGAGCCTGAAGAAGAAGAGGAGATAAAATACAGAGTCTATCTCCTACACTGTTGGCCCCTGGCCCAGAGATCCTGTTGATCACTGATGGCTACCTTGTAGGGAAATCTGGGAATAAGCATCCAGTCTGGGAAAAAGTCAACAGAAATTGGCGACTCCGCTGGGGAATTTGTGAAAGAACCCTGGTTTTCAAAAGAAAACAGTTCCTAGTAATAGGTGGCGACTCCAAAGTAATCTCCCAACCGGTCAAAGTAAAATTTATATGCAGGGGAGAAGATCCCAACAAAATCCTTTATTGAAAGAGTTACCAGTAACAAGAAGAATGATGTACAGAAGAAAGGGAGCTGTCTCAGTCAGTCATGAGGGTTCCCCCAGAAAAGGTGATGATATGCAAGATAACCCTAGGCCATAAGGACAGCATGTGCCTTACTTTTCAAATGCAGAAGCTGATATTCAAGGTGCATATGAGAGGCAACAGGGTGGTAGCATGAGAATGAGGTCAGAGGTGTTCCAAGAACGCCCTTTTCTAGACCCTACTGAAAGGTTTGAAGAGGCAGAGTCTCTGAGGGATGATGAAGATGATGACCAGAATGGTATGAGACCATCTACCTCCATGCCTAAGGATGAACAATTAGCTGAAGAAATCAGAAATCTAAGAGCAGAACTAGAATATCTACAAGCCATGAAAATCAGAGATGATATGAAGCAGAAAGTGCAAGCCTTAAGAACTGCCCAAAATGATTCAGTTCCTACCCTAGAGAATGCAAATGTGCAGAGACATCAGCAAAGAAATGAAGTGCAACATCAGCATAATGATGAGAGACAAAATGTGAATGATGCTAGGATACCACTGAACAATGTAAGAAACCAGAATGCAAACAGAAATATCAATGTTAATCAGTTAAACAGACAGCCCATGCAGTTAGATAGATTCAGGCCACTGGTGTTTGATGGTATTCCTGGGTATCCTAACCCCATTGATAAGCATCTGAGGCTGCAAGTGCCTAAATTTTCAGGAAACAACACAGTGTCAGGAGAAGATCATCTAAAAGCCTTTCAAAATGTCATGGATAACTTTGAGGTTGAACATGAGGATGTTTTCATGAAGTCATTCATGCAATCCTTAATAGATGAGGCAAGAGAATAGTACAAGAATCTTCCTAACCGGAGTATTTCATCATGGGATGATTTTAAAAGGATGTTCAAGGAGCAATATGGTGACAAAACTGACCCTAGCTTTTTTGTAAATGAGTTCACCAGTATCACTAAAGGGTCAAATGAGCAGGTTGCAGATTTTAATGCAAGATTTACTAAAGTGTTAAACAAATTGCCACATCACATGAGGCCAAATGAACCAATGTGCATAATATTGTATATCAATGCCTTTGATGCAAAAACTGCATATGGATTAAGAGATAAAGGTCCTGCTACTCTCAGGGATGCTTTCAGAATTGCAGTGAATATTGAAAACAACAGGAAAGCATCGGGCAAGACAAATAGAAGGGATGATATAAAAATTCTGCAGAATCCAAACAAGCCTCAGAACACTCAAGGTAATACATCTGCCCCTGAAGATAAGATAGACAAATTGGCAAATGTTGTTAAGGACCTAAGCTATAGATTAGCTAGAAGTGAAAAAGGGATGGGTCCTAATAGGCAAGTCTATCAAAGGCAGGAAAAGAGGCCATCATTGCATGATATGCCTTATAATACCAATTGGCATGATGGTAAGCCTATTTTCCCACATAACCACACAAATCAGAAGGCTCAACATGTCAAAGAAACTCCTGATCCTCTAAAGAAAGCTATAAATATTGTTGATGATGCTCCATGGTGTATAATTTGTCAGATGCCACATTCACAGTCACAGTGTATGATTGCTTAATCCTTGTATGATAATGCTACATCTTGTAATGAATGCAATGAGCCACATTATGTGCAAGATGATGATGTTAATATGATGTCCATAGGCAATGGATACACTCTTTATGATGCTGATGAGAATACAGATCATCAAATTCAGGCCTGCCAACAGTTCCCATATGATAAAGATAATGAAGATAACTATGTGTATGCTCAGAGCTCACACAATTTTCTGAGTAACTTACAACGACCTTCTGATGAGGAAATTAGAGCCTTCACAGCTGCAGCAGTTGCTCAAGTCAAAAGCAACTACAATCTCAGAGGTAAAAATCAAGTAGGCAGCCCACATCCGCCAGAAGATATTTCTGCAGGTCAGCTAGTGCATGGTCATAAAGGAATTGAACCACAAAAAAGGCAGTGGGTAAATAATAAACAGAATTTTAGACATAGAACAGGTTATGAATCTCAAGGACCAGAAAACAAAATCCCTCAGGCTGAAGATCAAAGTAAAGGTTCCCAAGACAAGAATGATGATCAGGGAACTATGAAAGTAAGAGCTAAATCAGTTCAGGATAAAAACAAGATTGTGGAGCAAGCTACAACTGTTACACAAAATTATGCTCCATTTGATATAGCTCAGGTCCTCTCTCAGGTAAAAGTCTCTGTTCCACTTATGGAACTGATGAAAGTGGAAGAAATCAAGAGTAGGACAATATCCCTAATCTTAGGGGTACCTTTTCAAGCTAAACAAAATGTTCAGACCCAGGGTGAAAAACATGTCATGTGTAATGAAGAAGATGAGACTCCTGAAGTCTATTTAGGAGTGACTATGACAAAGTGTCCTTCACAAGTGGAACCATTTTATGTATCCCTGGTTATAAATGGAAAAATAATCAGAAATTGTATGCTTGACTCTGGAGCATCTACAAATGTCATGCCTTTGGCCATCATGCAACAAGCTGGATTGAAAATTGACAAGGCATGTGGAAAATGTTATGCTATGGATGCCAGAGAGGTACCAGTTATTGGAATCATGAAGGATGTAGATTTCAAACTAGCAGCATTTCCTAAAAAGAGATATAAAATGAATATAACAGTGGTTGACATCAAGCCACAGTATGGTATGTTGTTGTCAAGAAGATGGGCAGCACTAATTGGTGGAAGTATGCAGCTGGACCTGTCATATGCCATGATTCCAATGAATGGCAGGGATGTTAAGCTAATCAGAGAACAAAGATCATCAGAGACAGTGGAAGACCAAGAAGCAGAGGAACAGGTATGCTTTGTAGACACTGACTGTGATAACTTCAAGGTTGTCTCAGATGATACAGAAGATAAAAAGAAAAATGCCTGCATTGAAGAATTGGATCAGCGAGGTTTGTGGACCATGTTTTTTGATGGAGCTTGTGCAAAAGAAGGCTCTGGAGCTGGAGTTATTTTCCTGTCTCCAACTGGTAAGCTCCTCAAATTCTCTTTCTTGCTGAGGTTTGATTGCACAAACAACATTACAGAATATGAGGCTTTACTCTTAGGCCTAAATATTGCTCTCAAACATGGAATTAAAATGTTAAGAGTATTTGGGGATTCTGAGCTGATTGTATCCCAAATTAGAGATAAGTATGCTTCAAAAAACAAAAGATTGAAACAATACAAGCATGTTGTTTGGGATACCATTGAACTGTTTGATGCATTTTCAATAGGCTGGGTAGAGAGGTCAAAAAATGTTATGGCTGATTTCTTAGCCAATGTTGCAATAAGGCCAGATGACATCACTCTGTCAGATGTTACAAATGTAGAAGTTAAAATTAGGCCTGCAGTACCAGAAAATATATGCAGTTGGCAAGTGTTTAATGATGATAGGGACTTGTTAGAATTTTTGCACTGCATAGATGAATATGAGAATCAAGAAATTGATTTCCAAGCTTTTGTAGAGACTATAGATGGAAAAGAAACTCTTGTGGGAAAAGAGATAATTCAATTGAAGACTAATAAAATCCCTAGAGGGTTGGTAGCTTTGGAAAGAGCTTTTGACAGTAGAGATAAATTGGTCACAAGGACATCTCCCACAAATAAGGAAGATTTAGAAGAGATAAATTTGGGGACATCTCAGGCCCCTCAGAAGGTATACATTGGTAAATAGCTCAAACCACACATTAGGAGTATGCTGATTGCATTACTGAAAAAGTATAAACATGTTTTTGCTTGGTCATATGAGGACCTAAAAGCCTATAGGGAAGATTTATTCTAGCATGAGATCACATTGAAGCCTGGAGCTAAGCCATTTAGACAAAAGCAAAGACCTATTAATCCTACCTTAGCTCCCAAGATGCAAGAAGAACTCAAAAGGCTCAGGGAAGCTGGAATAATTGTGCCAATCAGGCATTCAACTTGGGTGTCTAACCTTGTCCCAGTCAGAAAAAAGAATGGTGATATTAGGCTTTGTGTTGACTTCAGGAACTTGAATGTATCCTCTTTAAAGGATAACTATCCACTGCCTAATATGGAAGCTATGTTGCAGAGAGTGACTGGTTGTGAACTTTTATCCATGATGGATGGATTTTCAGGTTATAATCAGGTGAAGGTAAAGGAATCAGAATAGTATAAGACCGCCTTTACCACTCCATGGGGAACTTATGTGTATGTTAGAATGCCCTTCGGACTAACCAATGCAGGTGCTACATTTCAAAGAGCAATGGATGTTGCTTTTGCAAGGCTGATTGATTCAATCCTGGCTGTATATCAGGATGACTTGACTGCTTACTCAAAGAAAGAAGAGCAGCATTGTTTGCATCTGGAGCAGATTTTCATAAGAGCACTAGAGTATGGTATTTCTTTAAATCCAAAGAAGTGTGCCTTTGGGGTAGTTGAAGGAAAGCTCCTGGGACATATTGTTTCCAAGGATGGAGTCAGGATAGATCCAGAGAGAGTGGCTACTATTGACAAAATTCAAATGCCAAAAACTGTAAAAGGAGTTCAGTCCTTCTTTGGACAGATAAATTTTGTTAGGAGATTTGTTCCCAACTTTGCAGAAACCACAAGGAACATTTCCAAGATGATGAAGAAGGATGCAACTGTCCACTGGGAAAGTGAAGCAATAGAATCATTTCAGAGTATCAAAGAGGCAATCAAGATGGCCCCTGTTCTTAAATCTCCTAATTTTTCTAGGCCATTCCAAGTATTTTCATTTGCTTCCTTTCATACTGTTGCTGCATGTTTGCTACAGAAAAAATGAAGATGGTTTTGAACAGCCCATCGCTTTCTTCAGTATGTCCTTGTAGGCCTCTGAGTTGAAGTATGATATTATGGAAAAACAGGCATATGCACTAGTCAGAGCCATCAAAAGTTTCAGACCATACTTGGTAGGATCATATATAATTGCATATGTACCCCATGCAGCAGTCAAAGACATATTCACTCAGCAGGAGGTGACTGGAAGAAGGTGCAGATGGATAAACAAACTGCAAGAGTTTAACATAGACATACAAGTTACCAAGTTGATAAGAGGACAAGGATTAGCCAAGATGATGGCACAGTCAAACTTGGAAGCATGCCAAGTTAATGCAGTCCAAAATGAGAGTGTAAATGTATCAGGATCTGAATGGTACAAGGATATTATCTACTACTTGCAAAATCTGAATTGTCCTTCCCATTTCAGTGACAGTCAAAAGAGGACTTTAAAGTTACATGCAATCAGGTATGTTATTGTTCAAGGTGAGCTATACTGGAAAAACCCTGATGGTGTGCTGCTGAGATGTTTGGATGAGGATATGGCTAACAATGTTTTGATTGATATGCATAAAGGATTGTGTGGTGGACATTATACTGCCCAAACAATAGCTCATAAAATTCTCAGAGCAGGATATTGGTGGCCCACTCTCTTTTCAGATGCACAAAAGTTAGTGAGGAAGTGTGACCCTTGCCAAAGATTTTCAGGAAAGCTGAAATATGATGGTGCTTTACCCCTCGGAACTGTAACTGTGGATGCTCCATTTCAGCAATGGGGAATTGACTTCATAGGGGAAATTGTAGACAAATCAAGTGGGGGACACAGTTGGATTTTGGTGGCAACTGATTACTTTACCAAATGGATTGAGGCCATTCCAACTAAGAGAGCTACAAGTAAGGTGGTGACAGATTTCATGCTAGAAAATATTATCATCAGGTTTGGAGTACCATTCAAGATAGTCACTGATAATGCTATGTGCTTCAGATCAGGTGAATTTGTTGATTTTTGCAACAGGTATGGGATAAATCTATCATATACATCACCATATCACCCACAAGGGAATGGTCAAGCAGAATCGAGCAATAAAAGCATCATGAAAATTATCAAGAGGATACTGGACAAGAACAAGAGAGCTTGGGACTCAAAATTGAACTTAGCAATATGGGCTGACAGAGTGACAGTAAAAAGGGCTATTGGGATGTCACCTTTTGAGCTAGTATATGGTGCATCAGCCAGATTGCCCATAAACAATCTCCTACCAGTTTACAGGTTCATCCAAGAAAATGATGAGGAGATTGAAGACTCCATGACAGAAAGAGTGAACCAGCTGGTTGCACTGGATGAAAATAGAAGGAAAGCCCACCAGATTAATCTCAAAAGACAACAAGATGTGAAATATCAGTTTGACAGGAGAACTACAAAAAGAAAGTTTCAAGTCAATGATCTGGTGCTCATTTGGAATGCAAAAGGTCAAGAAAAGGGTAAACATGGTAAATTTGAACCCTTATGGATGGGCCCATATCAGATTTGCAGTACTCATGGGGAGGATTCTTATTTCCTCCAGGCCCTAGATGGTGAAGTTCTGGAATTGCCTGTGCATGGCCAATTCCTTAAGTTCTATTTTGCATAAATGACTTGTCGCTGTGCACATTTGTAAAAACATGTATGTAGTGTAAATGTCTTGTGCAGTTCGTGCTTTTTGGTTTTTTTTGCCTAGTCTGCCCGGAGATCTGGTTCTCGCTGCAGGTTTTTACCTACACGTCCCCATTCGGAGCCAGTGTTAGCACTCATTTTGACCTGGAGGTTGATTTTTCATGTTTAGGGGGTTTCTTCATTTGAACCCTATATCTTCTTGCCCATTTTCCTAAGTGTTGGACCTCCTCGGCATTTTTCAGCTGCAACATCATATTTTCTTCGAGGAGGAAGTCATCATCATCATGTTTGCTTTGATGGTGGTCAGCATCTCATGTTTTCTGTCGACTTGTTTTTCATCAGGATCATCATGTTTCAATATCGGGTGATGTTTGGATATCATCTCGATCCTGCTGATGAGCTACAATGTGCCTTAATTTTCTTGCGGAGGGTGATTTTTCAAATATCCGGTGATCTTCCAATTATCACCCTGCCCTTTTATGATGATGATGTCACCCTGATCTTCCGAGGGGGTCATTTTCTAAGTTGTTCAACCCGGCCTATTTTTTCTTAAGGGTCGTCATCATCATGATCATATTTCTAGTTATCGCCGTGTTGCTTGCGAGGGTCATTATATTTTTCTGCCTGCATGATCTTTCGCTAGGGTGATATTTTAACATCGGGTGATCTTTGTTAAGATCATCCTGATGATGTTGCTATAATGTTCTAAGTGTGACCCGATTTTCATCATGGTCATCATATTTTGGACGTCAGGATGATCTTAGTCAATATCATCCTGATGTTGTTGTATCACTTCATGTTCGTTGTTTTATCATCCTGATGATGCTGATATCAAGGAGATATCCGCCTGTCGGCTTCGTGCATTATCTAGTGGGGGGCGATCTTTTCAAATATCTGGCATATTCATCTATCACCCCGATCTTATAGTGGAGCTACAGTGCATCAGGATGATATTTCCAAATATCCGGTTATCTTCCGAATATCATCCTGATGTCGATATGATGATGACGTCATTTGGATATGAAGAGGTGCGCAGTAGGTAGATATGCTGATGACATCAGCAGGATATGACGATGACGTCATCAGGATGTTCATCGGCCAGACTTTTGGTATCGGCTAAGCAGGAGGATCTTCCTCCGATGGATCAGGTTGTGCCGATGAAGGCGATTATCATGCAGGTTATATTACGATATGATGCTGACGTCAGGGTGATATTTCAAGCGACAAGATATCATGCTGTTGGAGGATGATGATGAAGTCTTATACTAGTGTCGTCAGGAGCAAAAGCACCGACATTATATATGCTCGTGGCCTAGTATATAAAGTGTTGAAAAGGTCGCCGCGGGGTGCATGTGGGATAATTGATATCCTGCATATTTGAAATATCATGACGATGAGGTATCTTGGCGGGAAATGGTTGCGATGCACAGTTTGATGTTTTCCCGAGGTCGCGGGTTGGTGCGCCATTAATGGCGAAGGTTGCAGAGGTATGGACGGATCTGGTACCCGATTGAAGGTGTACATCAACGGACAGTGGCGCAGGGCTCAAGGTTTCTTCCTGTCTCCTCCCCTACCTGTTGCATTCATGTTTGGGCGCCAATCTGGTAATGCGTTGAGCGCCATTTTTCTGATACTGTGTATCTGGTGGGATTTTTGGTCAACCATGTAATTAATTGCGGTGGTACACTACCTGGCTGTTATAAGCAGGAAGTGTTACTCATTTTTGGTTGTTGAAAGTTGAAGATTTTTGGCTCTGTAATTCAAAACAAGCTGATCTGGTTGCTCTGTACAACTAAACCTGTGAGTCTATGTATCTCTTGTTGTATGTTTTGGCACGAACCCACTGATTTCATGATTAATCTTATATGAGAAATGCTATCTTAGCATGTGTTTTGTTAATTCTGTCTCCAGTATTGCATGTATTCTTCTTCTGAATCTGGATATTTGGGTAATGTTTAGATTCTAGAGCATAGAATTCCTATGTTGAATGTCTGATCTTTTAACTTCTGCTCAAGGGGTAGATTAAACTGTTTTCAGGTTGAACATTGGGAAGGGTATACTGCAGTAGGGATGCCATAAGTAGAGATAACTTAACACTCTGTATTGGGAGATATCTGTAAGGCAGGTATCACATATATCCCCCTGAAATCCAGTTTTAGCTGTTCATGTTGATCATTCACAGGTGTATGTCTACTGACTCCAGGCCCTGGATAGGCACCAATCTTGCTTTGTGTTTGTGTTACAACCATGTCCAGCTTTGCATCCAAACTTAAAATCCAAATCAAAATCTAAAACAACCATTAGGACATTAGAATTAGTTTTAGGATCCTCAGTCCTCTGTCTACAACTGCAAATAGGCCCAAAGCTAGCCCCTTTGCTCTTATCTTTCAGTTTTGGTCTACTTACAGGAGGACTTATCTGCTTTCTGTCAGCATCCCAGCCTTTGTATGCATATCCTCATGGATGTTGAGTAGGGAATACCCCCCTAGGTTTTGCAGAGCCTGAAGAAGAAGAGGAGATAAAATACATAGTCTATCTCCTACACTGTTGGCCCCTGGCCCAGAGATCCTGTTGATCACTGATGGCTACCTTGTAGGGAAATCTGGGAATAAGCATCCAGTCTGGGAAAAAGTCAACAGGAGGATCAACACAAACCATTAAAATCAATCCTCTTCATTTTTAACCCTAAACATGATTTATACATTATTTGGGTGCTAACTTGTTCTGGCTGTTGCACATTTCATGCTACATGTTTCATCTTGGCTGACAAAGGAGAAAGATATTGAAGCTTATAGAGGAGATAAATGAAATATCTTGTTTGGTGTGAAATGTATGAGTGTGTGAGAGTGTGCGAGGATGTATGTGCGAGTGTGGATGTGAGTGTGTGTGTATGTGGAAGTGTGTTGAAGGTAGCAAAGTTTGTTGAGCAGAGGAGTTGAAGATAATAGTCTATGTGAAGGGTGTTGATGTTGTAGAGGTGATTGATCAGTGGAATTTGTCAAGTGTTCTATACAGAGGTTGTAGCCTCTTTTTGTAAGTGTTTTAGCACTATAGGGAGTTGTAGCTTCATTTGGTTGAAGCCATAAAAACTGTATTTCAGGGAGTTATAGCTTCCTTTGGGTTGTAGCCCATAAAACTTGTAAATCTATTTTATTATTTTTGAGGCTAGATTTAGATAGTAGTTCCAAGTAGCTTGCTCACCGTGGTTTTTCCCTTCTAGGGTTTTCAACATAAATCTAGTGTTATGGTTAAGTGATGAATGCATGTGCTCTGAATTGCTTTATTTTCTAGTTTAATGCAGTAGATGGTTTTTTTGTTGTTAAGAGTTTAATTGGATTAAGTTTTAGCATATAATGATTTACCCCACTCTCAGTATATCAATGTGTTCTAACAATTGTTATCAAAGATGAGTTCCTTGGTGCAACCTAACAACTGAAGGTAAATCTTGGTGTAGAACACATGGCTCAAAAAGAGTCCTCTAAAGCACCGATATTTGATGGAAGCAACTATGCCTTCTAGAGTGTAAGAATTGAATCCTATCTTACCTCTCTAGGGGATGATGTTTGGAGGGATGTAATGGATACTTATACTGAACATAAACATCCTAGTACAGATTCAGATGCGAAGAAGGCTCATGAAAATAATGCCAAAGTCAAGAATCACATCTTAAGTGGTTTGACCAGTTCAAAGTTAGTCAAGGTAGTGCAGTGTAAGAAAGCCAAGGAGATATGGGAGAAGATTAAAAAATCTCTATGAAGGAAAATGACACTGTAAAGCAAGCAAAACTACAATCTTACAAGACAATATTTGAGAATCTATGGATGAAAGAAGAGGAAAATATTGCTGGCTATTTGCTCCGAGTAGATGAAGCAGTCAATGGAATCAAAAGTCTAGATGAAGAATTAGTTGATTCAATGGTTGTGAAGAATGTCTTGAGAACTCTTCCTCATAGGTTTGATTCAAAAGTCTCTACTATTGAAGAAACCAAGGATTTGAAGAAACTCACTATGGAAGAATTATTTGGGTCCCTCACTACGTATGAGATGAGAAACGAAGTCATAGGTCCATGCAATAGAGAAGCTACTTTCAATGCTATGAAGAATGAAGGAACATCTGATTTATACATTGAAGTTGAGGAAGAAGAAATAAACTTTGTGAGAAAGCTGAAGAAGGGATTCGACAAGTATAAATATAAGCTACCTTTCAAATCTTTTAAATGTGGAAGAGTTGGTTATTATACCTCCAAATGTCCTTTTGGAGAAAGTGAAAATAGAAACAAGGGTTTCAAAAGGAACAACTTCAAGAGGAATCTCCTTTCCAAAGAAGACTACAATTCATCAGAAGAAGTGGATCACTACTCATCATATGATGAAAGAGGAGAATCCCTATTCATGGCCATGGTGATCTCTGATGGTTCAGTCAAGACTGTAGATGAAGAAGAGTGTGAAGTTGATTTTGAAGGAGAACTTATTTCTACTCTTGAAGACTTGGATTGTGCAAGGAAAGAGAATCAAGAACAAAGAGCTCTGATTGAAGCTAAGACAAAAGAATGTGCAAGACTTGAGAAAGAAATTCTATCACTCAAAAAGGAATTGGAAAAGATAAAGGTTGGAAGTCTGGATGACATTGATTGAGCAGATATCATCACGCCTCAAGGAAGACCTTTTCATGTAAGACATTTCTCCATGAATAAGTTCAATTATGCTTTCTTTGGTTATTGTTTTATCTACAATAAATTTGGTCATAAGGCTATAGATTGCAAGTTTGAAATGAATAGAAGAGATCTTGTAAGTAGAAATCCCCTTGCTTCTCTAGTGGATGTCAATGTGGTATGTCATATTTGAAACAATTTTGGACATATAATAAGATATTGCAGAAGTGGATTACCAAAATCAGAATCTTAGATAAGTGATGCTACTGAGCAAGACAAGGAGAATGACTCTTCCAAAAGATAGGAGACAAACAATGAAGTTGAAAGTTCAATGTTAGTCCAAACAACATTTCATGATCTAGGGAAAACAAATCTCTAGGTAATAAACAATGGATGTACAAGTCACATGACAGGTGATAAGAGAAAATTCATCAATCTTGTTAAGTGGAATGGTGGATCAATCAGGTTTGGAGACAATTCATCTACAAAGATTTGTGGAAAAGGCACCATAAGTATTGATGAAAAATCTAGGACATAAAATGTTATTTATGTAGAAGGTCTCAAGGACAATATTCTTAGTGTAAGTTAGATGTGTAGCAAAGGATACAATCTCATATTTCATGATCAAGGATGTGAAATCAGAAGAGCAAAGTCTGAATATTAGTGGCAGAAGGTGCTAGGACAGAGAACAATTTGTACAATCTAAAAGGTGTAAATGGAAGGACTTGTCTTCTAGGACAAAAAATGAATGCTAGTTGTGGCACAAAAGGATAGGGCACATCAACTTTGACAACCTTTTGAAAATCAACTCCATGCAAGCAGTAAGAGACATGCCAAAGATCATCAAGCCTGCAAGTACCTTATGCAAGGAATGTCATATTGGGAAGTGCAGACAAGGATAAGATTCAAGTCCAGGGAGTATTCTTCTACAAGGCCATTAAACTGGATCATACTGACTTGTGCGGACCTACCAAAACAAAGATCCTACAAGGTGAGTTATTTCATGTTACTCAGTGATGATTTCTCTAGAATGACATGGGTTACATTTTTGAAAGAGATATCAGAAGCTTCAGTAGGTTTAAGATTTTCAAGTCCATGGTTGAAATGAAATGAATGCTAGAATCAAGTGTTTAAGGTCTGATAGAGGTGGTGAGTTCACATCAAGTGAGTTTGAGAAATTATGTGAAGAACATGGAATAAAGAGACACTTTTCTGCTGCAAGAACTTCTCAACAAAATGGAGTAGTGGAAAGAAAGAATAGAAAAGTTCAAGAGATGGCAAGAACAATGTTGAGTGAAGCTAATTTGCCTGATGTATATTGGAAAGAACCAATTGATACTGTTGTCTACATTCTCAATAGAGGAAAACTAAGAGCGCATAGCACTAAGACACCTTATGAGCTATTGTATGGAAGACCAGTTTTTGTCAAGTACTTCAAAGTATTTGGAAGAAAATGCTAGACATCAAAAGAGATGAAGAAGGTTTGGGAAAATTTGACTCAAAATTTGATGAAGGAATCTTTCTTGGATACTCAACTAGAAGCAAAGCTTACAAGTGCTATAATAAAAGGTTGAGGAAGATAGTTGAGAGTGCAAATGTTAGGGTTAATGAAGAGTCACATCAAATCACAGATGAGAAAGAAGATTGTTTGTTAGATGAACGTGCTTGCATAGAAGAAGAAGAAGAAGTTGAAGAGAAGGAAGAAACTCAAGAGAAGATCACCAAGACCCCTACCAACTATGTTCAGAAGAATCATTCAGAAGATTAGATCATTGGAGACAAGAATGAAGGAGTACACACAAGAAGAAGATTTGCAAGAACAAATGAATAGATAAACTTCTCTTTATTGTTAAGAGTTGAACCTAAAAATTTTGCTAAGGCTAGTAAGGATGAAGGATGGATACAAGAAATAGAAGAAGAACTAAATCAGATAGAGAAAAATCATACTTGGGAGTTGGTGCCAAGGCCTGCAGACAAGAATGTGATAGGGACAAAATGGGTGTTTAGAAATAAATTGAATGAAGATGGAGAAGTGATGAAAAACAAAGCAAGATTGGTTTGTAAAGGTTATTCACAAGTAGAAGGAATTGATTTTGAGGAGACATTTTCTCTAGTGGCAAGAATGGAAGCAATCATAATGTTTCTTGCCTCTGCAGTTCACAAGGGTTTCAAGATGTATCAAATGGATGTCAAATCTACATTCTTAATTGGTGAGTTAGAAGAAGAAGTCTACATAGAGCATCCTGATGGATTTCAATTATCAGAAGACCCAAACATGGTATGCATACTTAAGAAGGCTTTTTATGGGCTCAAACAAGACCCAGGGCTTGGTATGCAAGGTTAGACAAGTACTTAATTGAGCGGGGCTTCAAGAAAGGTACCACAGATATCTAGATATTTACATCAAAATTGAGGATGAACAAATTCTAATTGCTATTGTGTATGTTGATGATATAATCTTTGGTGGCAATGAAATGTGTAAAAAGTTTGTAGAAGAGATGTAGAGAGAATTTGAAATGTCTATGATAGGTGAGTTATCATTCTTTCTTGGACACCAAATTGCTCAATTAGATGATGGCATCTTTATCTCTCAAGCAAAGTATGTCAAGGAGATGTTGAAGAAGTTTGGTATGGAGGACATCAAACTAGTAAGTACTCCTATGGTAATAGATTGTCATTTGAGAAAATATGATGAGTCACTTCAAGCTGATCAGACTCTATATAGGTCTATGATTGGAGGCCTACTGTACTTAACAACATCAAGACCTGATATTATGCAAGTTGTTTGCTTGGTTGCAAGGTTTCAAGCTGATCCAAGAGAAACACATGTGAAGGTTGTTAAGAGAATCTTCAAATATTTAAAGAACACTATGGAGTATGGATTGTGGTATCAAAAAGGTGATGACTTTTCTCTGAGTGCTTATACTGATGTAGATTGGGCTGGTAGTGTTGATGATAGAAGAAGTATTAGTGGTGGAGCTTTCTTTCTGGGAGACAGATTGGTCTCATGGCTTAGTAAGAAGCAAGATTCAATGTCCTTATCAACAATAGAAGTAGAGTATATAGCTGCAACATCCTGCTACACTCAAGTGTTGTGGATGAAGCAAACATTGAAGGATATCAAGGTAGTATATGATGAGCCCATTCCTATTCTGTGTGATAACACAAGTGCCATTAACATTTCAAAGAATCCAGTGATACATTCTAGAGCCAAGCATATATCTATCAAGTATCACTTTTTGAGCGAGAAGGTTGCAAATCAAGAGGTAAAACTGTAATATGTACCCACAAAGAATTAGGTTGTAGACATTTTTACAAAGGCACTTTCCAAGGACACATTTGAGTATCTCAGACAAAAGTTAGGGGTTGTCATCCTCCTTCTAACTAGATGCATAGTTGGCACATTTGTCTAGGGGGAGTAGTTCAAGATACATTTTTATCCCTGGATTGATGGAGGTTACCTCTCAAGGGGAGTAGGTAGATGAGAGAAAAGGAGGATGATAAGGATAATGTAGATAGGGTGAGCTTGTATGATTTTGTAGGTATAAAAGAAGACCACTAGCCCTTTGTCCTTGATGTCAAAGGGGGAGAAATTTGCATATTAGGTCAAGTGTTGCCATCAATGCCAAAGGGGGCGATTGTTGCATATGTGTTGTCATTAATGTCAACAGTGGTATGGAGTGTTGATCAGTGATGTCTACAAAGATGCCAAATTGAGATTGTTGCAGTGTGGTGTTCAGTGATGTCAAGAGAGTAAGTGATCAAAGGAGCAACTCAAAGAAGTAGACCAAGGAGTGATGATCAGAGAAGTTGTGAGATGAAGGATAAGGTAATGAAAGTCATGAGCATATTGATGGATCAATATCATCTGTACACAGTTATACCTTATGTATTGAAGTTCATGGATAGGTGAAGTTGATAGGATGAAGAGTTTGCTGATATGAAGAAGTTGTGGTTTCTTGTTTATGAGGCAAAGAGCTGTGATTGTTGTGTATGGTGTTGTGATTGTAGTCTTTGATATGGTGAATGTTGTATTCATTATTTTCTGATGAAAAGCATTGCTTAAGATTTGAAAAAAAGTGTAAAAGGTTTTAGACAATCCAAAGCAATGAAAGTTGCATTAAAGAAGCTTGGTAGAATACTCCACATTCCTCTGCATTTGAAGGTATGGCCTTGCGGTTTGGAAGTTAGATAGAGACAGGTGTGAAGTATGTATGTTCCTAATTTTAGAGCATAGAAGTTACCACTGAAGATTCCAGAGCTAGTAGAGTAAAGATAGTGATTCAGTATTGTTACTATTAGAAAGAGTTAGAGAAATGCTCTGCATTTCTCCGCATTAGAAGATGTGATCTTACAGATTGAAGGATAACTGGATAAAGGTAAAAGGTATGCATGGTTCAAGTTTCAGATGATAAGTGTTACCTCAGAGGTTCTTCGGAGTCAGCAGAGCAAAGACATATCTTATTGTTGATTAGGGTTGTCAGGAGGAGAATGTGAAAGCCACCGCATTTCACCACATTACATTATTTGGCTTTGCTATTTGGAGGATGAGTTCAGAGGGTCTATATGTTTGTTCTTTCAAAGTTTCAAGTATTGAAGTGTACCACAAGTTTGTTTTTCAAAGATATATTTCAAGACTGTGTATTCAGAGTTTGTAAGTGATGTCAGGATCAATGTCTGTTTGTTTGTGCTAGAAAGAAGATTCATAAATAAGATAAAGGAATGTTTGAGAATGTGTTTGCAAGTCATATAATGTTTGTGAAGTGATCCACATGATGTTACTTGGTTTCTCCGGTACTGCTTTAGGTCTGGAGCTAATGAAAGGAAGGATAAAGTATGCTGGGCCGACTTTGTGTGTTTTGGTGATTGCATCATGTGCTTCAAAGTGTGCGCCAATGTGGAGATGTATGCTAAGATAAAATAGGTCCTGATTATCATCTTGGTTTGAACCACATTAGATTTCTACATTATTTGGGTGCTGACTTGTTATGGTCGTTGCACATTTCATCTTGGCCGATGAAGGAGAAAGGTATTGAAGCTTACAGAGGATATAAATGAAAGATCTTGTTTGGTGTGAAATGTATGAGTGTGTGAGAGTGTGCGAGGATGTGAGTGTGTGTGTATGTGGAAGTGTGTTGAAGGTAGCAGAGTTTGTTGAGCAGAGGAGTTGAAGATAGTTGTCTACATGTGAAGGGTGTTGATGTTGCGAAGGTGATTGATCAGTGGAATTTGTCAAGTGTTCTGTACATAGGTTGCAGCCTCTTTCTGTAAGTGTTGTAGCACTGTAGGGAGTTGTAGCTTCCATTGGTTGAAGCCATAAAAACTATATTTCAAGGAGTTGTAGCTTCCTTTGGGTTGTAGCCTATAAAACTTGTTGTAAATCTATTTTATTATTTGTGAGGCTGGATTTGAATAGTAGTTCCAAGCAACTTGCTCACTGTGGTTTTTCCCTTCTAGGATTTTCCTTGTAAATCTGGTGTTATGGTTGAGTGATGAATGCTTGTGCTCTGATTGCTTTATTATTTGTCTAATGTAGTAGATGGTTTTTTTTTTTGTTAAGAGTTGAATTGGACTAAGTTTTGGCATATATTGATTCACCCCCCTCTCAGTATATTAGTGTGTTCTAACAATGCCATTTTAAACTTGTGATTAATCTTTGATGTTTCAACCAATCATAATTTAATATTTTCTTTTACTAAGCTCCATTGTAATGTTCTAGCATGTGAACATGCCCATTTTTAACATCTAGAAAATGAGAAATTCATTTCTATATATTGTGATTGGTCTCATGTTTTACTATGTAGATTGTCTGAAGAGGTTATGGCTAGTACGAGACACAATAAGACTATTTTTGTTGACATGTTTGTTTTTGATTCTAGGCCCATTCAATTCTTACCCTATCCATGCGCTATCCCCATGCAAATGGAATGACTCTTTGGATCGCATGCCCTAAGACATGACTTTTTTTTAGAAGGATAAGGTGGCTTTCTCATAGAATGAGTTCTAGATTGCTTTTGTAGTTGTTTTAGGTTAAATTTCAAGGTTTTTTTAAAGAGGTTTATTTGTTCTTGTTAGTATATTCACTTCCCTCATTTAAAGTTGTATCTTTATTGATAAATTCTATAAGATATTGTTTTCATCATGTTCTAATTATAGTACATGCCACATGTAGATCAATGGGAAGTTTAGCAAAACATAAGGGTGGGTTATGATTCATACAATGCCATAAATACAACCCTAATATCCATTTTTTTTCCATAGGCACTACGATATACCCACCTGTTGGTTTTTTCCCAGACTGGATGCTTATTCCCAGATTTCCCTACAAGGTAGCCATCAGTGATCAACAGGATCTGTGGGCCAGGGGCCAACAGTGTAGGAGATAGACTCTATATTTTATCTCCTCTTCTTCTTCAGGCTCTGCAAGACCTAGGGGGGTATTCCCTACTCAACATCCATGAGATACGCATACAAGGATTGGGATGCTGTCAGAAAGCAGATAAGTCCTCCTATAAGTAGACCAAAACTGAAAGATAAGAGCAAAGGGGCTAGCTTTGGGCCTATTTGCAGTTGTAGACAGAGGACTGAGGATCCTAAAACTAATTCTAATGTCCTAATGGTTGTTTTAGAGTTTGATTATGATTTTAAGTTTGGATGCAAAGCTAGACATGGTTGTAACACAAACACAAAGCAAGATTGGTGCCTATCCAGGGCCTGGAGTCAGTAGACATACACCTGTGAATGATCAGCATGAACAGCTAAAACTGGATTTCAGGGGGATATATATGATACCTGCCTTACAGATATCTCCCAATACAGAGTGTTAAGTTATCTCTACTTATGGCATCCCTATTACAGTATATCCTTCCCAATGTTTAATCTGAAAACAGTTTAATCTACCTTTGAGCAGAAGTTAAAAGATCAGACATTCAACACAGGAATTCTTTGTTCTAGAGTCTCAACATTCCTTAAATACCCAGACTCAGAAGAAAGATACATGCAATACTGGAGACAGAATTAACAAAACACATGCTAAGATAGCATTTCTCATATAAGATTAATCATGAAATCAGTGGGTTCGTGCCAAAACATACAACAAGAGATACATAGACTCACAGGTTTAGCTGTACAGAGCAACCAGATCAACTTGTTTTGAATTACAGAGCCAAAAATCTTCAACTTTCAACAACCTGAAAAATGGTAACACAGTCTGCTTATAACAGCTAGAAAGTGTACCACAGCAATTAATTACATGACTACAACAAAAAATCCGCCAGATACAGTCCTCAGAAGGAATGGCACTCAGAAAATGTTAATGCAGCAGACAAAGGGGGGCCTCGAGCCACGCGCCACTATCTGGAAGTCTTCATTCACGATCAGGCAGCTTCACCGTTTGTATTCATCGCCCATACCCCTGCACGACCGTCATTTATGGCTCAACCACTCGCATTTCACTTGGAAACCGTCACTGCATTCAAAAAGGATTTCCCGCCAAAACATGCTTCTATCGCAGGTTCAAAATATACAAGGGAATAATCCCACATGCACGGTGAGGAGACTCCTTCATTAGTTTAAAAATGGGGCCGCACACATAATAGGTGTCGAGCGCTTTTGCCACACTCGACACACAACCCTTCGCCCACAGCCCATCGCCATGACATACACTATCGGCCTACCCCACAGATCTCCTGCCGACCACAGAGGTTATGCCGACGCCTATTTCACATTCCTTGTCTGTCGGTGAGACCAAAACCATCGGCGAGCAACAAAATACCTACGCCGATGTCAAAGGTTACGCCGATGGCCATCCAAAACATTGCCAAATCGTCCCCTTGGCGAGACATTACCCATCGGAGCAACGAGAAACTCCCTGGCCGACCACACTGCTCACCCCGATACGCACATCCTCTGTCGGCGAGACCCTCAACCGTTGGCCAAGCAGAAACATCCTCTGCCGATGATACCATTCACACCGATGACCACTCCATGCTCCCCTCTCGGTGTGACCTACGCCGATGACACCCTCGTCGGCCAGAGACACTCCATCGGCGGACCTTCCAACGGCTAGCCCGACAGCCAAAGTCTTCCCGATGCTCACCTTCGCATCCCTCCATTACACCGATGGCACCAACAAACTATACTCTGTCGGCGAGACCTCAAGCGTCGGCGAACCCGAAAACTCTCTCACCGATAGCATTACTCTTGCCGACGACCACCTTGATCATTCCTCATCGGCCAGACTACCAACTGTCGGCCCAACCAAAAACTCACCTGCCGACATTACTTGTTACGCCGATACAGCTCCATCGGCCAGAGTACCCCTGTCGGCCCAACTCTCCACACTTCGTCCGATGCATCAAGTCACGCCGACAACACACACATCCACTTATCGGCCAAACATACGCCGTCGGCCCAACAGGAAACTCCCTCGCCGATAGCACAAAGTCACGGCGATATACAAAGAACACACGATGCAACTGAAATGATCGCCAAGACACATGCAAACTCATGCCGATAACACTTGAGGTACCCCCATCGGCACGACCAACATTGTCGGCAGAACCACAATATCCTTCGCCGATAGACCAAGCTCTTGCCGATGAACAGGAACACCTAGGGTTTGAAGGAAGAAACCCTCCAACAAACAAGCTTAGCCTCCAGGTCAAAACGAGTGCCAACACCACCAATAAAAACTAATCCTAATTCCACTCCAGGGAACTCAACATTCTTCACCACTAAACCCAAACCCTTTAAACTTTACTCCAAATCAAATTACTATTAGAAAACAATTTTGAACAAATTAAACTATAATGGTAATTGAATTTTTAATTACTAAATTAGAGTTAATGGAGCCTTTTTGCTACAAACCTCTCACTTCATTTATCTTCCAAACTGTTCGATGTGAAATTTATGAATCTTGTCCTTGAAGCATCCCCTGCCTCGTACATGTAAAAGGATATTGACACCCTTTGATAGGAAATTATATTATATAAACTCTACATTACATAAGCAATGAGGATCTAGTCGCCGGAGGGAGTTACTCGTTAGGACAAAATAAGCACGGTTTTCCCCTCCCACCGACGCGGTCAAATCAATGCAAAACAAAAGAAATTGATAGTGAACTTTTTGGCCTGAGTCATACAGGCTTTCGAGTTGCTTTCTCCAACTTACAGGAATTTGTTTTTTAGCCTCGATTTTGATTACCAAATTATTCCACACCATGTATATCGAGTTCAAATAAAATAAAACAATAAAATAAAATAATTGTCTACAAACTACCCATGTCCATGATAACATATATCAAAGTTTTCAAATGCATGGATAATGTATATCATTAGATTTATTATTGTTTATAACTTTGAAGACCATAATTAATACATTATTATTAGTATTATTATTTAAATGGCTTTGAAGAGTCATCTGGTTAGGAGTCATATTCCATACATATAACAAGTTGTCAAAACAATGTGCTTTAAGGTAATACAGTAAGAGAATTAAAAAAACATACAATGGGCTGTTTTTTTAAAATTGTAGTTTGAGTATTGTTTAATATAAAAAAAGGCAAGTTGAGGATAGGCAAGTTGGGGACAGGGAAGTTGAGCACATATTCAATTGAGGACATAGGCAAGTTGAGTACATATCCAAATAAGGACATAGGCAAGTTGAGTACATATCCAAATAAGGACATAGGCAAGTTGAATACATATCCAAATTTTAAATGGATGAAATAAAAGATTATTATTTAAATAAATAATTTTAAAAAATTATGGATTTAAAAGAGCTTCTTCTTGAAAAAAGAATATTTAAATTTGTTTTGGTTTGTGTTAAAGTCATATTTATAAGTTATTTTGTCTCAATTTTTGTCAATATGAGATCAGTTTAATAATACGTGGTTTATATATCTATTATTACTTAGTTTTTATTTTTTGTAAGATTTGATATGTGTTATGAATTATTTTAAGATGACTTTAACGAAGAGTTTTATATTAATTTCTTATTAGTATATAAATTTAAGATGACAATTTATATACGTTTAAATTTCCTACTAATATATAAATTTTAAATAATTTGATGTTAAAATGGGTTAAGTATATAAAATAAAAAATAGCCCCTAATAAATTGTGTTGATTAGGTCTCAGTTTATTAAATACAATTGGTGATATGTGTCTATCTTAAAGAATTAAAATTTATAACTTGAGGTGACTTTATTTTAGGATCACAGCAAAACTATCAAATGTGAATGAATGAAGCACTTCTAAAGAACCTAAAAATAGCTAAATATGGGGATAGAATTATAAAAAATAACCAAATGGCAACATATAGCCACTAAAAAATTCCTTGGACTTAAATCCTACAAATAATAAAAAACTAATAATGATTGTGTAATGGTGAAAATTGCACACCTTGCACTTTCCCCCTTCATTCCGGGCCCATCTTGATTGAGTTGTCCTTTATGCAATGGATAGTGTATAGGTGGCATGTTTTAGAATGAAATTTGGCAAATAACATGATCTCTACCCAATTCCATCTACACACATCCCTAGGGATTGATCCTAATTATATCCTTATCCATTCATTATCCTGGGTCAAATATGTGGGTGTGTATCTAACCCAAGTTTGATCCACAAGAATGGAGTTGAGCCCTAAAATTTCAAAGTTCAAATTTAAATTTAGGGCCAAGTTGACTCCCTCCAACTAGCCACTATGAGTCAGCTTAAGTGTAAAAATTGCTAACTTGTGTGCTAGGGTGTTGTATTTATAGACAAACCCTAATTCATTTCTAATCATCAAGAGATCTTATCCATATTGCATCATTAAATCAAGAGCACATCAATATTGTGTAATTCAACACCCTAGCCATCACTACATGTTTGTTTGTTGTCTTCAATCATTTTCACCAAATTGTTGAATTAGTAATAGGAATTTAAACAAAGGAAAATGATCCTAGCTTAGCAAGCTCCTAAATAGTGTATGTTGACACCACCCCTTTATAGACATAGGTTGTAGACAACAAGGTAAATAAGTTTTAGAAATTATAACCAACAAAGTTTAGGTCTATGGTCCAAGTTCAGATTCATGCTCAAGATTGAAATCTATATTTGTAGAGGCCAGTTCTACAACCATGAAAGTGAACCAAAACATTAAAAAGAAGATTTACTAAAACGTAGTTGTTCTTCTAATAATTTCTAGAGGACTAGTGATCCAAAAACTTAGGTCAAGTTTTGGGATCATCAAGTTTTCATTTGCTATCATTAGCCTTTAGAGTAGTCTTATGAATAATTTCACAGAATTCATTGATTTTTAGTGGGTTCCATTAAATTAGGGTCTATGATGAAGTGAATAGGGTGTCTAGGATGGTATGGGACATCTCTAGGAGTCTAAAACAAAGTTCAAGACCTTAGACCAAGAAAACTTGCTTTAGTGAATTCAATGATTTGCACAAGTAGTGAAATGCAAATGCCCTAATGAAAATGTAAGTGCCAAAATGAATGCACAAACACTTGTTTGGAAGAAGCATTACATTTTCCAAAATGCAAGTACCTTGTGGAATATGAAGGGTTTTGTTGATGATGATTGTTAGTCATAACAACATGCATAAAAATTTGTACAACAAACCTTTATTCTCTTGAAAAGAACAATCAATTTGGAAGAAATTGATGAATCCAAGGCTCTGTTGATCAGGTCATGATCGTTTGACGTTACTCAGAGGTTGATGTGACATGTTTTCCTTTTCAAGGGGTCTTACGTTCTACAAGTAATCGATCTTATGTATGTTTCTTGTAAATTCACTTCACAAACAAGGTTATTTCTACTATGCTCCACAAATTATAATGATATTTATCAGTTTGATCAATTCTTCTGAGCATTTACTTTCATGAACTTGTATATACTTCTACACTATGTATTCATTCAAATAGTGTGCTTACAAGTGGATATTCATACGTTTATCATGGATATACATCTGTATTTGCATTATATTTATCAATTTGCCAAGCTTTCACTCAAAATATGCTCTATATTTTTTATTATTTATGAGATATAGGCATATTTCATGTTCATTTTCTTTAGATTGTGTGTTATTTGCAATTGTGAGGGTGATTTGTAATGAAATTTAAGAAAATTAAAAGAAATACTTTTAAATTTGGTGAACCTTTAGCTATTGAGTTACATACATTCCAGATACAATCATGAAGAGAAGAAATCAAACCATAATTTCACTAGGATGTTCTATAGCTAGGTATGGTTGATGCTAACTTCAAAGGAACAAGGAATGAAAACAACACATGTAGAATGATAAGCACTCCAAGGGACACAACTAATCAATGCATATATCCAAATTTCATTCACTGACTACTCAAGATTTACAATGGTTTGTAATCAAATAGCTTCTCTTTCTTTAAGTATGCAAATACATGTATATTCACAATAACCTTGAAATCAGTCTTGAATTCTTCAGCAATCAAATTTCAATTAAGTTTCTAATGTCTAAAAGAGTGCACTCCATCCCCTTTTATAGAATAAGGATAGGAGGTGGTTACAAATGACCAATCATCAAGATTTATCTATTCAAATCAATGGTCAACATTTCTTTATTGACTTAGTCAACATCTTCATCCGTGGCACAAGTTGCGAGCTGACAACTATCTAGCAAAACTTATTTGCTTGTAAGTAGCTTATGCATATGTTTACATTGTGATGCATCTCTACTTACTCTTTATCTCCTTCTTCCTCTTCACTTTCTTCTTCTTCATCATTCCCTACATCATCTTCATCTTCATTGTCACCATCACCTTGATGTAGATCATCTCTTATATGTATCTTTATTGCTGCCCTGATGGATTCATATGATTGCACTATTCTGTCAATCTCATCTCCATCTTGGACTTTGGCCTTTACTATTGCATGTCGGTGAGAATGAAACTTAGCTTGAAGGGCATCCATCTTACTTTTCCTGTTGTTCAGTGTTTCATTATAAGTCTTCACCCTAACCTTTATTCTCATGACCTTGTTCATCACTTCTTCTGTTAGGTGGTTCAGAGGGTCCTCTGCAACTTGATTGAAATTATCATGGAAGGGTTGGACAGCAAAATCTACATCCTAATTTTCAATCTTCCCTTCTACCTTCCCTTCCAATGCCTCTAGGGTTTCTGCCTCATGTGCCATTAGATTGTACAGTTTGACACTTATATCCCTGAGCTTTCCACTGCATCTCTTTAGTATATCACATTCAAATCTGGTATCTTCATACTAGATACTTACCAGCTGGGAGGTGTTATTATCTAGTATATTGTTACTTATCAATATATGTGTGTCAATCCTCTTCATTTCACCTAAAGCATCTAGGTGCTTCTCCAGCTTAAATGACCTACTGGCTACTTCATTTTGTAATTTATCTACCTTTATTTTCAAGGCACTCAAAGAATTCCAACTCTCCAAAGAGGTTTTCACTACATCCTCATCCTCAAAAATGGATGACATCATCCACTTCTCCATTACCTATGTTTTATGCCTCATCAGGTCTAATCCTATAATCTCCTCTTGGAATATGATGGTTAATGGAGTGGCTGCACTGATTGGCGTATGCTTCGGATCAATTAATCCTTTAATAAAAGAATGTAATTGAGCAATGTGTTCTTTATGTTTTTTATTCTTCTCTTTCTCTCTCTTCACCCTTTGTGTTAGAGAGTCAATGATATCCTTACCTTCTTGACCTTCTTGGTCTGCATTTGCAAAACCCATATCAACATCAGTGATCTGAAACTCTTCAAGGCTTATCTGGCATTTCTCTTTCTCAACTATAGGAAGGGCCACTTGTGCAGTTCTCCTACCTATAGTAGGGTCCCTTTTGATTGCCGAGGTCAACCTTGCCTTTATTTTGGGTTTTATCATGTTCCCAGCAAATAATGTAGACACATCAAAATCTTGTACCTCCTCAACCTGTTGTAGATGTACTTCTCATTGCAACCAATAAGGTACATCACCCTTAGGCTCTTGATGATCACCCTCTTCATTTTGGGTGTCCTGTGCTCCTGTGTTGGATTCTACCCTTGGCAGTGAATGTTCTTTCCTAATTTCTTCCTCATTTACCTTCTCATGAGGAGGATCTTGCTGGGGCACCTCCTATTGAGGGATCTCTTTTTGTGGAGGGGGATCTTGCGGAGTGTATACACGTTGATCTTGCACTTCCTTCTGTAGACTTTCTTTGGGAGCCTCAGGAACATTTTGACTTTGCTCATCTTGTGGCACCATGTTTTCCTAAGCAGATTGTGTATTTTGACCTTGGAGATCACCCAGATCACCCTTGGTCACCTTCTCTATCTCTTTGTTAGGACCCTTGTCATGTGTTAAATTATGTTCATTACCTTTAGGTGCGCTGACATTCTCCAAACTGGCCTCTTTATCACTTGATTTCTCTTTTGTTTCAGGATTACTTCCCTGATCACCCACCTTAGTATGTGGCAGCAAAACACATTGCTCTTGACCAACATCCTTGTCAGGCATCTCCTAATCACCCCTATTTTGAGGTTGTGATTCTATCTTTTCTTGTTCCATGGGCACATTGCCTTGACCTTTATCTATGCTGGGGTTCATCCCACCAACTTCTATATGCACTATACTATTAGCCTTTTTAGGCTCCAAAGGTTGTTCTTTATCCTTCTCTAGGGTCATATCACCCTGATATGTTAGATCTATTACTGCAGGACTAGTAACCTATCCAACTAAATTAGCTAACCCTATCTACTGGGCTACCTCCTCAGGGTTGTCCTGTTCTATTTCATCTTTTTCACCCCTTGCCTAGTTATTTACCTTTTGGGCCATTGGGGTCCCATGAGGGGTCATCTTGGTATTAGGAACCAAGGTCTCCATGTGTTGAGCAGCCACGTCTTGAACTATCTCATCATCTGATAACTCTATAGTATCATCCAGAGGGAAAGGGGACTCCCTACTAGCCATATGCACTTCTTTCTCTCTCTGCTCCTCCATCCTCTTAGTCTTAAACTAAATTATCTCAGGAATGGGGACTTCATCCTGCAACTCTCTCCTAAAGGCCGAACCACCCATACCTATTAATATGATGGGGTCAGTGCTAACACCTCCCCTCATGGTTGTCCTTTGCTTCTTGGGTGGTGGTGTCTGTAGTACCTCCTTTCTTTTCTTCCTTGTAATCAATAAGTCATCATCCCTATGCTCTTTATTAAATTGTTCTCCTTCTAAGGGATTACCTTCTTCTAACTCATCTTGTAGAGGTTCATCTTCCATTTGCCTCTATGTATTTTTAGTGACAGGCTTCACTATCCTCTTGGTCTTTTGTTTATTAAGGGGTGGCTATGATGTGGACGCATGGGTTGATGTGGATGCCCCATCACCTTTTGATGTAACCCTTTTGATAATCACCCCTTTCTGTTCATCCTCCACCTTCTTACCCTTGGATGGCAGCTTTTGTTCTTCAGCGGGTAATCTTTCTCCATTAGATTTTCTCTTCTCAATAAGAAAATCATCACATTCTTCATCTAACAATTCTTGTCTCTTCTTCTTGTTGTCGACTGTGAGGGCCATGCCCTTCTTCTTTAGTTTGGTAATCTCTGCATCTACCCAACTTTGGGTTAGTTGAATGACCCCTTGCATTATTTGGTCCAAGGAGGTCTCCTTTGGCTATGTCAGATCAGGGACTGAAATGGTGTCTTTATACACCTTCTTGTCCTCATACTCATTTAACATTATCTTTCCATCATCATGATGTAGTTGTGTGGGCACTGAGATGCAATCAAAGGTCCAGATTTGATTTAGGGTGAGCCTTTGATATTTTCTTCTTCTAACCTTTGCGTCATCATCACAATCTATCTAGAAGTCCTCCAGATGCCTTTGATGTATTTGCTTTCCTAACAGCTTTTGCATCCTGCCATAAGGGTCATATGACCTAGTGATAGGGAATGGCTACAAGTACATGAGTTTCAACTCCCTAATAGCATCCTTGATGCTCTACCTATCTGGGCATAAGTACCAGCCTATATAAACTAGGAATAATACAGGAGGGATCTTCTTCTTCTCCATGTGAGCTTCAACAGAAGTAGATATTTGTCTAACAAACTCCATTAAAATAACCTTATCAGTGGGGTATCTTGGCAACATGAGGGGTTGTCCTTCAAATCCTTCAATCCTTATGTATGAAAAAGTGGAGAATTGGATAAACCAAGCTCCATACTTGTAAATAACTTCTTGAGCTTCCATGCTCAATCTCTTGGTTCGATCCTCCTCCATTGTTCCGACTAGATGCATTGAAAATGAATCATTTACCAGCTTGTAATCCTAGAGGTATGCTTTTCTCTGTAATTGGGGATAGTGATCCCAAATATTCACATCTTTAGCACTGTTTCCTACCTTGCCTACTATTTGTAGGGCATCAAATGTTCCTCGGAAAGCACAAGAATATACAACATAGGAGGTCATGTAAAATATGCATGCCTTTCCTCCTAGCTTCCTCATCCCCTCATCTAAGCAATCACTAATGATTTTGGCCCAGAGAGGCTTGTTATCTGAGTATAATACCATCTGGATAATTCCAAACATCCAGTTCTCAAAGTTACCAGCATGTGGTCTGTCGGTCATCCTACTCAACAGGGCAATTATATACTGATATTCATCATCAAAGTCAAACTTATTTAGGTATACTGGCAACTTGGCCGAAGCTATGTAGGTACTGTTCTTTGCCCTCCACTGATACATTCTCTTCTTGGCCTCTTTCTTATTGTTGTTATACTCCTTTTCTAGTTTATTGAGGTATACACTTACTATCTTATTCCCGATTGACAAGTTAAATGTAGTAGTGATGCCATTGACTGAAGAGTTAGCATATACTCTACCATGTTTTTCTACTCTCCTGGTTTCTGGTTTATAATTTTTGGAACACTCTACAACTAGCTCAATGGTGTCCATAGCATATGGGAATCTTGCTGCATGCCACATACCCGTTGTAAATATCTTATCTAGTATAGGGTTGTCAGTATCATTGTCCAATTTCCTTGACCATTCATCCAAGTTTGTTTGTCCCTGATGCATGTCATTGATAACACCATATTTGAACTCCACTCCCTCGGGCCGTACGAACATAGGTTTCAAGAACTCAGCCTTAGATTTGTTCTTTCTAACCTCTGCCATTGATTCTTGCAATAGACATATGCATGTCTTACCCTATGGTGCTTGTACAAACGTTCAACAATATCATGCATCTCCTAGCTATTATTCATCGTTTTAATTCTTTTCATGCATCATCATGCAAATTTAACCTAGTAAAGAATCATTTTACCTAGATATTTGTAGAAAATGACAATGGAGAGGGTTTTTAAATTACTTACATGATGTCGCTTTTCCTTTTCTGATTATATGACTGATAACAAGAAATGCAGATGTGTAGGGTCAACAGTTCTGTTCCGTTATGTCAAGGGTCATGATCTGTTAGCAGATGATTGAGAAGGGTTTGACTTCTAGAGCTCTGTAATTCTCAATTGCTCATAGGGTAAATGTAAATAACCTTTGAATTTTACTTTTAAATAGATCAATAACAAGAATTAGGGCATATGCATTATTCTAATTGAATTCGTCAATGATTTGCATGAAACCCATAGATGCTGCCAAGTGTTGAATTTGTATTTGAAAGCGGTGGGGCTTCATCTACCATTTCGATTGCATTTAATGCCAGAGGGTTATCTTTCAAAGATCAGGGATATTTGAAAATATGACCCCTAATAGATAATATGACCCCCCCTTTGCGCGGGATAATTGTTTACTAAAGATTGGGGTGATATGGTCAACCTTTGACCACTAAGCTAGATCGGGTCATCAAATTAAGATCAGGGATACTTTGAAATGTGACCCCCTCAGGGCTAGATCTTGATGACATCATCATGCCATAAATACTCTTTAGTTATCCGATTTTGGTGACATCATCGTCATATTGAGAAATATGATAGGTATTTGGATATATGACCCTCCGTGGGTCGGGTGAGATGATTATGTCATCATCAAGGTGATTTCTTTCATTCATTGGAACTGAATGACGTCATAGTCATACTGGCGTAGGGTGATATTTGCATAGGGATGATATTTGTAAGATGACCAATATTAAGAAATATGAACCCCCCACGAATACATGAGGATCTTGACAGGTAGATACCTGTTCTTATTTAATTTTGACGTTCACGTATCGGGTATCTAATGGTTATCAGGTGATTTTCTAAGTCAGGGTCATGTTAGCGAATATGACTGATGTTTAGAAATATGATCCCCCATGTGAAATATCAGGGTTGACTGAACTTTTACTCAACATAACTTTCTTCTCTTAAACAATATTAGGGTGATCCAAAAGCCAAACTTTCTTAGAATTTTGTACCCCTCATAACTATGAGGTTTATGATAGAAAAATGTTGACTTGGAAATTGACCTCCTCTTGTGATGCACATGCCTAAGCAAAGGTGACACACATGACTGATTTTACCACACCGCCCAAAGCAAGAAACAAGCAAGCAAAAGCAAAAGAAAAGTTGGGTCCCTATTTTGCTAGGGCAAAATGGGGCGTGTTGTGTAACCACACAACTTGCCACCAAAGAAAAAAATCAAATTCAAATGATTCAAGTGATGGGATCACATTCTAACATAGCATTTTAACTCTTTCTGGGCATAAGTATTATGACTTTTTTGAATGATATGATGTTCATTATTGCAACAATGCTAGCAAGGGATCAAGTGTGTGCAAATGATAAATTATCCTCATCTTGAAGGTAAGTTAAAAACATGAGTAACTGGTGTTAAGCTACATATTTTTGGATTCATCCCTCACAGCCAACCGAGATAGAGCCTTATTGCCAGCAGGCATTCATAGCCCCGACAAGGTTATCTATACAATCCCCCTAACTAGAGCCCCACTGCCAGTAGGTGTCTATAGCCTCGGTAGAGTTACTTAGATGGCCTAATTTTATTCTTTTGAATTTTCAATATTTACTTTTTGTTCATATGATATCATCATGTAAGCTCAATATGAAAGGTGTAGTCACTTGCTGATTTAGGTTGGAGATTGTAATGGTAGAAAGGGAATCCCTTTAGATTTTTCACTTAACACCTATATTGATGTGTTCCACAAACCCAAGGCTGTTAGGTGAGTCATTTTGAAAATCTCCTAGTTAAGAAAAGGCACCATGATGAAAAGGATATCACAGACCTGACCAAAGATACTTCTCAAAATGAGTCATAACCTATATAGGAATTTGTTCTCATCACTTGAATCCTAACAATTTGGTTGGTTTCTTAGGGTGATAAACTACATCATCTTGACTAACCAAAACAAAGACTCAAAAAAACAAACAAACAAACACACAAACAAAACAAAACTGTACAAACAACTATACAATATGCACATTATGATACAAATGACTTGCATGACCCTGTTTCAGGCTTGGAAATAATGTTTGAGGAACTATCCATTAACTGGTAATGGGACATCCTCACCAGTTAGTCTTAAGTTGATAGGTACTGTCTCCTAGGATCTCTAAAATTTGAAAAGGACTTATCCAAAATTTGTCAAATTTACGATGGTCACCTTTCTTTTCATGTGCTTTATCCCACATAAGGACTAGATCTGAAATCTTAAAAGATTTAACTTTGGCTCTTTTGTCAAACTAGTGTTTGACAATAGCCTGATGTTTAACAAACTGATCGATTGCTCTATTTCTTTTCTCTTCTAGATGCATCAGATGAAGTAATCTGACTTCTTGTTTGCTATCTATGCCTAGATATTCTTGTGCAAACTGCAATGTAGGGATCTTTAGATTAACAGGGAGAATAGGATCCACCCCATAAACTAACTGATAAGGAGAATTTCCTAATGCAACCTTCATCTTGGTTCTATCCACCCACAAGGCATACTTTTAGTAGAGTATTCCACTCCCTAGGGTTCTTTCCTATTAATTTCTTTATGATATTCAATAAATTCTTATTTGTAGACTTTGCTAGTCCATTCCCTTGAGGATAGTAGTTTGAGGAGAATTTCAAGATAACCCCATGATCAAAAGCCCAACTAGATAGATTTAATGATGCAAAAGCAGGTCCATTATCACACACCAAAGTGTAAGGAACTCCATACCTGGTCACTATGTTGCTTTCCAAAAAATTGATCACATCATTAGCATTGCATGTCTTCCTGCTGACAACTTCAATCCACTTGGTATAATAATCAGTAATAGTTAAGACATACCTATGGCCTGAAGATGACGGAGGATTGATGGGTCCTATGAAATCCATGCCCCACTGAGAAAATGGGCACATCTCCATCACTGGTTGCAAGGGTTGAGCGGTATATCTTTCTCTGTTGGCTGCAACTTGACATGTATGACAACATTTAATATGTTCAATAGTGTCTTTGAAGATAGTGGGCCAGTAATATCCTACTCTCAAGATAGCATGAGCAGTAGCTAGATGTGATCCATGTGCAGTTCCAAACTTATCATGTAGTTCCGCTAACACTTTATTTGCTTCCTACCTTTCTAGGCATCTGAGATATATTCCTTCATAATTCCTTTTAAAAATGACTCCTCCTTTTATCATATACTTTTGTGATTTTATTTTGAAGGCTCTCCTCTGTGAAGCCTACAATTTTGATGGGCATCTCCCAGTAATCAAGACATGCTTGATGTCTAAATACCACTATTCTGTTTCTTTAGCATTCACCACATACTGTTGGCTCATGATGTTAGGATAAATTTCTGATATCATCTGGCTCAAGGCTTGTCCTTTGACTAGCTTCATGGGTGTTATATCCATATCATATTCTTGGAGAACTATTATCCATTTAGCTCTCTTCTCACCAGGTTCACTTTGCATTAGGAGCATTTTCACTGCTGCATCTGGTACTACAACAATTATCTTTCTTCTCAAAATGTAATGTCTAAATTTCTTGACTGCTCGGACTAGAGCAAGAGCTTGTCTCTCAACATCGATATATCTAAGCTTTGCATCCTTGAATGGGCAGCTCATAAAAGCTATAGGCTTTTCTACTTTAGCCTCATTCCTTTGTGTATACACCTAAAAATGACATGACTTGATCTAAATAAATATTATTAATATTTATTCCATTCTAATTCTTCTATCAATAAATAAATAAACAAATTTATTTATTCGATTCATATTCCTCAAAGTTAATTAACTATCAAAATATTTAATTACCTCTTCTAAAGTTAAAATTAAATAAAATCCTTTATTTAATTTAAATTCTTCCAAAACAATTAAATAATTCTTAATTATTTAATTAAGTCAAATTCATTCTTCCAAATTTAAATAAATCAATCAAATTTATTTAAATCCTCTCAATCTCTAAGAATAAAATATAATCAAATATTTTATTTATTCTTCCAAATCATGCACAACAATTAAATAAATCTATTTATTTAATTTGCTTTCTTATCTTCTAAATATCTTCCAAATATTCTAAAAATAAGTCTTCTTCTTCATGCACACAAAATTAAATAATTTATTATTTAATTTCTCTCAAATCATGAAAAAGCAAATCTCAAGTTGAGTTATCTATTCAATCAACCTTATTTTTTTCAATATCTCTTAAATTAGAAAAAAAACTTTCTAAATTATGAAAAGCAAATCTTATCTTCAATAAGAGAAAGCAGTTAACTCAAACAAAACAACTTTTGTGTGACACATGTCTTCTTTCTATTCGCGCACATTCTCTCAAGTCTTCTATACCATTGATCTTCTCATTCTCTCTATACAGTTAATCTTCTCTTTCCTAAGTCTATAAATTGAACCTTATTCTTCCATTTCAATCATCTAGGCTTTAAGTAAACTTACTCTGCAGGAATTATAGCGCACCTTTGGCACCAATTCCTTCATTGCTTGCGATCAAACTTGTTACCATACTATTATCATTGTTGTGAAGCTCATCTTCATGGAGAAACTATCATAGCCATTCCCATTTGACATCTTAGAATCATAGCAAGGAAGTGCACCTTCTGAGGGCCATATTCATAGACAAGATCATTTGTGATAGGCGATCAATGGAAGCTGAGAATTAAAGGAGGTTTGCTTTGTATTATGCTTTGTTTAAATTGACCTTCTTCATTCATTATTTCATTGAGTTTTGGGTATTATTGATATTGATATCTTGATTATTCATGTTTACTCCAATTTTCCCTTAACACTTTATGTTAATACTGCTGCTGATGTATGCTCTGAAGCAAATGAATATATGTAAAAATCTCTTGTCTAGTTAGGACTGATCAAAATAGGGGCATCAGATATAGCTTTCTTGATGTCCTCAAAACCTGCTCTGGCTTCAGGTGTCCACTCAATTTTGGCATCCTTCTTGAGCATTGTATTTAATGGTCTGATGATCTCTGCAAAGCCAGTAATGAATTTCCTAACAAAATTTATCTTACCAAAGTATGATTTCAGCTCTTTTTTGCTTCCAGGAAGCTATAGTTTCGTGATTGAATCCACTCTTGCAGGATCAATGATGATCCCATTCTCTATTATTAAATGACCCAGTAACTTACTTGTGGTTACTTTGAATATGCATTTCTTGGGATTTAGGGATACACCATACTGTTCACACTTTTTAAGCACCTTCCTGAGGTCTTCTATGTGATCACCTCTCTGTTTGGAGAAAATTGTCAAGTCATCCATGTATATGACTATGCACTTACCAATCAACCCCCCGAAAGCTATATCCATTGCACGTTGAAAGGTGGCTCTAGTATTTATTAATCCAAAAGGCATGTGCCTATAGGCCAATATACCCCACTTAGTGGTGAACACAGTTTTCAATCTATCTATTTTATCTACCATCACCTGGTTGTAACCTAAGAAACCATCCAGAAATGGCATCATCTGTGCACCATTTACTATTTGCAAGACCTTGTCCAGTGAAGATAAAGGATAGTTATCCTTTTCATAAGCTCTGTTTAGATTTTTGAAGTCTACACATAACCTAATATCGCCATTTTTCTTTCTCACAGGAAATATGATCCTAGAATAAAGCAATTTCTTTACTTCTTCAAAGATACTAGGTTCTAATAAGGCATTAACAGGCCTCTGTTTTTGTCTAAAGGGCTTGACATCTAGTTTCAATGGTATAGTATGGGTGATGATTGAGGTATCATAAGTCTTCAACTCATCATAAGTCCAAGTGATAACATGGATGTAATCCTTAAGTGCTTGGGTTATCCCTGCCATTTCTTCTTCTGTACACACTTTGCCAATTAGGATGTTCCTTTTTTCTTCATTCTATCCTATGTTGACTGGTGAATATTCTCCTCCATCAGTTCTTGGAAGATCTTTCTATTTCAGCATATTATCTAAATCAAATGCTCTTTCTAATTCTATCACCCCCTTAGAAATTTTGTTGCTAGGTAGATCCATGATCTCTTCTTCTTCCCGAGTATGATCTTCTACATTTCTTTCATCTATGATCTATGCATCAAACACATCTTTGTTTGATATGAAATCCAAAATGTGCTGGTCATCATCAAATACTTGGAGATTGGTGACATTATCTAGTACAAAGGGTACTGAAATTAATTCAACTAAAAACCTCTTCAAACTAGTTATGGATAATGGCTCCAAAGTACTTGCAGCTTGAGCTAAAGCATCTGCTCTGTGGTTTTGTTCTCTAGGCACATGGGTGATGTTGAATGCATCAAAGTCTTCTATCAGATCCCATACCCTGTGTCTATAATTAGACAACCTTTATATAATTGCAAGAGTATATGCCTCTTACTTGTCTTTCCACCAATTTTGAGTCTCCATAGACATGCAAAACCTTTACTTTTTTCTTGAGTGCAAATAATATCCCATGAATTAAAGCTTCATACTCTATCATATTATTTGTGCATGGGAATTGTAATCTATATGCTGCTAAATAGGACTTTCTAGCTAGATCAATGAGATCTATTCCTACTCTAGCTCCTTGTTTTGACTCAAATCCTTCAAACCTTAGGATCCATGGCTTATCTTCAGTTAAAGGTTTGTTAGGACCTTCTCTTTTCAATTTGTCTCTAGCGGCTACACCACTTGATATCAATTTCATCTTTGGTGACTCATTTTTATCTACTTTCACTTTCTCTGACTGATGTGAACCTGAAAACAATCCTTTGAATGAAGTATCATCTTCTTCAAAATGTGCAAGCATAACGAGCAAGAAATATCTAAATGTGGTGCTTCATGTAACCTGCACCATCCCTCAATTAGAACATCATGTGGAGAAGTATGCTGTAACAACATCCTTTGAATTTATTTTGATAAAAACTCTTCAAACTTGGTCAAATTACTCCCTTTATCCTCATCAGATACTTCATAATCTGATTCAATCAGATAATCAGTCCTTGGGGTGATGTTACTTTTATCCTTAGAACTTCTCTCAATATTCATCAGGATCTCCGTTGAATCATGAATGTAACTTTCATCTTGATATATGTTTTCTTCTGTATCTACAGATGATGAACAAGAATCAGTATATGACTTACCTTGGGAGATGATATTCCTTTATCACTGCATGCTTGTTCTAGCTCCATCATGTCTAAGCAGGCATCACAAGTTTTTTCAGAATGTGCTTCATCATGTAACCTGCATCATCCCTCAATCAAAACATCTTCATTAGACATATTTAACATTCAACAACATTGCATCTTTTGGGACAAATACAATTCAAACTTCTTAAAATGATCTATTTCAGTATCATCCTCTGAACTGAACTATCTATATGACTTATCTTGGGTGATGATATTCCTTTATCACTGCATGCTTGTTCTAGCTCCATCATGTCTAAGCAGGCATCACAAGTTTTTTCAGAATGTGCTTCATCATGTAACCTGCACCATCCCTCAATCAAAACATCTTCATTAGACATATTTAACATTCGGCAACATTGCATCTTTTGGGACAAATACAATTCAAAGTTCTTAAAATGATCTATTTCAGTATCATCCTCTGAACTATGGTCGGACTCTATGATTACTCTGTCATCCTGAAGGTTATCCTTATCAACATGAATATCATACATGAGGATCTCCTCAATCTTGATTGTTTGGGGTCTGATGGTATAAACTTTAGGCTCAACATCCACATACATGATTTCATTGGTTTTGTTATATTTAGTAATCATGTGTTTCATCTGGGGTTCAACATCTATCTGAATCTGGTTAGGAATCCCTTTCCAAGGTAACCACATGTGACTGAAATCAGTGGATATGTATCCATTAAGTGTTTTTGACCAATCCCTGCTAAGCAACATCCCATATGTATCAGGGATATCCACTACCTGGATGTCAATGTAGTACTGAATTCTTGGATCTGATGCTAATTGAATATGAATGTGAGTTAATTCTCCTACAACACTCACCTTAGTTTTATCTAATTGTGTTAACTTCTTTAGTGACTTGGTAGGATGTAACCATAAGGCATTACATATGGACAATGGAATTATATTGGTTGATGCACCTGAATCCACTAAACAGTTATGCAAATTCTTACTAAACATCCTTATGGTAAGAAGAAATGGAGGTGACTCAGTCTTATTCCTATAAAGAGTCATGTGTGAAGTTTTAGCAGCCTGGACAGTGGCTAAAGTTCTGTGTTTAATAGTATTATCCTTAGCTGCATGATCTTTATTCAGAGTCTGGCTCCTCCATGAGTTTAAATTGTTCCCTCATTGAAATTGGAAATCAACCTGATTGATCAATGAGCTTAGTTTGATTTAAAAATCCTTCTATTACTTGTCCATTGAATTCTATACTTTTGTAAAAATGATTTGTTAAGGTCTTTATCTTGTTGTGAAAATCAGTTGGCTCACAGTTGACCCAATATTGAGGATACACTATAGACATGGCTTCAAGTAGTTCATCATGAGGGAATCGATCTCTAATCTTTGAGGAAAGAGATCTCGCAATACTCTTTAAAGTAGTACTTACAGAATTAACAATCTTGTCAAAAGCTTCCCTTGAAATAGGTTCTTCTCTGATAGTGTGCTTGACCTTGTTTAAATAGTACATTGGTATCTCAAATCCCTTTACAGACACATAACTCCCCACTGCCATTAAACATTAAAAAATTAGCATTATTGGTCACATTTGTTATCAAATGCCAACTGCTAAATTTTGGACTTATGAAGGACAGGCTTGATAGATATAGATTATCCAGGGTCATGCATATCATTCTACATAGTCTAGTATATTCAGAAATATACATAGTCCTTTCTTGGGCTTTTTTCACAAGCATGTTCATTTCCTCCAGCATGGGAAGAATATGAGCTAAAACGAGGAGTGTCTCTATGTCACTTAACCTATGTAAGAGGTTAGGAGCCCTGTCAACTATGAAGTGATGTTCGTACATTAAACCAATCAAGGATTGATATTTTGCAAAAACTCTTTGAGTTGGTTCAAGCAAGGAGATCCATCTAGTATCAACATCCTTAAGAAGCTTGTTTCCTGTAGTTATTCCCTCAGCAAAATGTTGAAGTTCCAAAAACCTTTTGGGACTTTGGCACAAGTATGAGTAGAGCTCACGGACTAGATCTTCAACTTTTGATACTGCAGGAAACTTGCTCACAATTTTAAATGCTAAATTCATTCTGTGGGCCATACAGTGAATGCCAATCATGTATGGTGAAATAGAAGTTTGTAGCTTCACACACAGACCATTCCTATGACCTTGCATTACTGAAGCTCCATCTGCCCCTACACACACCAACTTTCTCGCAATTGTGCAGTCATCCATACCTCCAATTTCATTCAAAGATTTCTTAACTATCTCAAATAGATTTTGTGATGTTGCATTCTCCTTCATTTTCTAAACAGAGAGTAGATGAGGTTGGTAGACATGATTTTCCACAGTATACACATGCATACATACCCAGGAAGTATTATCTATTGTTGTAACTTCATCTAGAGATAATGCAATAAAAGTTGACTCTTTTATTTTTCCTATAAATCACATTTTTCCACCTCAGCAAGAGAACTTGCCCATTCGCATCCACTGTTTATTGACCAGTGTGTGTTGGGAAAATTAGGAACACCCATAAAGATAATAAACTATTATATTCAAGGTAGTCTGTCATAGGATGCCCTCTGCTCAAAATATGAAAAACAACACTCAACTGAACAATTTTTGCCATTTGTAATTCTCCCATCATCTTTCCAAATTGAGCTTCAATTGAACCTCCACCTACATGAATCTTCACTTTTCTTTGCAAATGTACTTCATATTCAAGGGCATTCTTTACATGAAGACATTATTCCTTCATTTTCCATCTTATCACTGATTTTTCTTGTCCATCTATGACTTGTTTTTCATAAACTTTGCCAATATGTTTTTCTATGGTGTCAAGTTTTAACTGCAACCTCTTCTCCCTATGATATTTCCAATTGGAAATCTTACAATTGCATTCTTTGGGAGGTTCATCTTTGTTTTTATTCTCCACAGGTTCAATGAATGGGAATTTTGACACCCAATCAATATGAAAACTCCTTGACATTTCCCACTTACGCCCCTTTTTTGATTTGGCTTTTCTTTTCCCCTTGTGTGCACTTGTAGGATCTTCATCTTCATTGATTTCTATAACTTTATTAGCTTCATTATCATTTGTTCTTGGAATATCATCTGTGGAATTTTCATCATTTTGGCTACCTTGAGTATGTTGCAAGTATGAGGATAACCAGTGTTGTCATTAATGTCAACATACTCATATTGCATTAATGAGAAGGATTGGATGAGCTGTGTGCTGAGGATATTGAGGAAATTAGTCTAAATCAGGAATAGTGAAGAACAATGATGACATTAAGGTAAAAGTCCAAGATAAGGCGAAGATCAGAGGATGCAGTTTAAAGGGTTTGTAGATGAGTCTTGAGATGATCTAGTCAAGATTTTAGAGGTCCGCATGAAGATCTGAAGAAGTTATGGTCGCTCAAGTAGAATCGGTTCTAACAGATGTTCAGTGGTGATAGAGTGTCACAGATTGGTCCGGTGAGCTCCAGAATTGCATTATCTCATTTTGCGGATTGGAGAGAGTGTTACAAAAATCTGTGTGAAGTAACAAATAGATTTGTTCATGGTTTGGAGGTCTGGAAGCACCTTTTTCATTATGACAATGATGACAGACTATGTTCTTGAAGTTCCAGATGAAGAAGAGAAGAATTCCAGTAAGTTGATAAAGTGCGGTTGTTCTTGATGACTCATAAAAGGTTTTGGTGATCTTTGGATCGTGTACAATTCTTATTGGTAGTCCACATTGAAGTTTGAGTTTGCATTTGAAGAATAACCACGGATATTGGTGTTCTTCCTAAGATAGGCCGACCGGATGTATTACACGTCTTGCAAATGATCTTATAGGTGTTTGCCGACTTAGATGATTGTTCCTAAGTCGATGCCTTGTATAAATAAGGGATTGTGAATTCATTTTGAAGTGTGTCTTGGTGTGGATGAGTGTGGCATAGCAAAGTAGAAGAGCAAAAGGCAGAGCAGGAGTTTTTAGGCTTAAATGGAACTGATCCAGGCATGGTAAAGATGTCAATCTCTAGTTCAAGTTTGTAATACTTGTTACTTTGTAGACAGTGTGTCTCTTCTAGGCAGTGTGCCTCTTGAGAGCAGTGTGCTCGGGCAGTGAGCCCTAATTGGCATGTGCCATCTATTTTTCTTATTCTTCTAACAGAGAATAATCCTTGGGTTAATCACCCCATGATTTTTCCCTTGACCGAGTTTTCCACGTCAAAATCTTGGTGTCTCATGTATTGATGTGTATCTGCTCTGGTGTTTATGCTTTATGCTTTCATGAGTGATTAATTGATATGCTACTAAATAACAAAGAGGATTTAAGTGTTTGAATTAAAAGCAAGTTTCATACAACTGATTCACCCGCCGTGCACCCTAAATCTAATAATTGGTATCAGAGCCAAGTTCCTCTAAAAGGAGCTTAACCGCTTGAGGAGATCCAGGATGTTGTCATATAAGAAGGATAGTCCGAAGTTTGATGGAACCAACTTCTCTCTTTGGAAAGGTCGCATGAAATGTCACTTGCAGTGTATGGGAAAGGCGTACTGGTCCATGGTCTCAAAAGCTTATACACCTCCACAAGGTGGTCTGACAACTCTAAATGAAATCACAGATGCTGAAAAACAATCTACGGACCAAAGAGGCTCTTCTAAGTGCATTAACTGACTCAGAGCTCTCAAATGTTATTGACCTACCAATTGCCTATGAGATCTGGATTAAACTGGAACTTTTGCATGAAGGAGATGAGTATGTTAAGAGTGCAAGGTTGCAGAGTCTCAAAGGGAAATTTGAAAGACTGAAGATGAGAGATGATAAAAATATTACTACCTTTATGCCAAGAGTAAATGAGCTGGTGTGTGGAATTAGGAATGCTAGTGGAGTTTTGGATGAAAATGAGATTGTTGGCAAAATTCTCAGATCCCTTCCTGCTACCTACAAAATCAAGGTTGCTGCCATTGATGAATTCAGAGCCCACACAACTGTCACAAGAGACCAATTGGCTAGCAAATTGGCTGCATTTGAAATGACCGAGTTTGGAGATGATCCCCCCAAGACTGAATCTGCATTTAAAGCTAGTGCCTCTGTGAAAGGTAAACAAAGATTTGATCCGGGAGAAAACTCTTCAAGGAAGCTATCATGGTATGATCAAACAAGAAGAGACATGGAAGTGGAAGAAGCAGAAACAGCTCAACTTGAAGCCCTCATTGCAAAGAGACTACCAATAGGATCCAGTAAGTATGAAGGAAAATTACCCTTTAAGTGCTTCAACTACAATAAGATTGGTCATTTTGCCTCAAGATGTCTGGAAAGATCTATAAGGTCAAATTCTAACAGACAAAGGTTCCAAAGGAATTATTATTATGTTCATGAAGAAGATGATAATGAAGGAGTAACAGATGATGAATCAAAGATAGGAAACAAATCTAGAAATGAATGGGTGTTTATTGCCATCAAGGAAGAAGATCCAATATCCTCTAAATCTGTCAATCATAAGGTTGTAGAAAGAGCTTTGGCTGCCCAAGTTGAAGAAAATGATGATTGGGTTATTGACAGTGGATGCTCTCACCATATGACAGGTGACAAGAACAAGTTCTTAGATTTGGAAAGGTATGAAGGAGGAGTGGTAAAGTTTGGTGATAATTTTGCTAGTAGAATTAGAGGAAGAGGAACTATTTCTTTTAATGGAAGAAACAAAACTGGTAATGTGCTATATGTTGAAGGCTTGAAGCATAATCTTCTCAGTGTTGGATAGTTGGTGGACAAAGGCTATGATCTCCGATTCAAGGATGGAAAATGCAAAATCCTTGAAAGATTCAGAATAGAGATTGCATCCGATACTCAAACTAAAGGTAATATCTTCCACTTGGTTGGTGCTGATAAAAGTTGTCTGTTTGTTCAAGTTGATCAGAGTTGGTTATGACATAGAAGGATGTGTCATATAAATTTTGATAACATCATCAAGATAAGCAATACTTAGGCTATAAGAGATCTTCCAAAATTGGTAAAACCTACAAATAGTTTGTGCAAAGAATGTCAGCTGGGTAAATAGAGCAAAGTCTCATTCAAAAGCAAGGATCAGTCCTCTACCAGATTATTGGAATTAGTTCATACTGATCTATGTGGTCCGACAAGAATCAAGAGTATGCAAGGTGATAGATACTTCATGTTACTGATTGATGACCATTCCTGGATGATGTGGGTTACCTTTTTGAAAGAGAAATCAGAAGCATTTGAGACGTTCAAAATATTCAAGGCTATGGTAGAGAATCAAACCGGATTAAAACTAAAATGTTTGAGGTCTGATAGAGGTGGTGAATTCACATCCGATAAATTCATAGACTTTTGTGAGAAGCATGGTATAAAAAGATAGTTATCTATTCCTAGGACTCCACAGCAGAATGGAGTAGTAGAGAGAAAGAACTGGACCATCCAGGAAGCATCCATGATAATGATGATGGAAGCAAATGTTCCCCAGATGTTTTGGAGAGAAGCTGTCAGCACTGCAATCTATACTCTCAATCGAGTTCAAATCAGAAGCAATACCGGTAAGACTCCTTATGAACTTTGGTTTGTCATCACTCCTACTATGAGATATTTCAGAGTATTTGGTAGAAAATGTTACATTAAAAGAGATGTAGATCTAGGAAAGTTTGATGCTAGCAGTGATGAAGGAATATTCTTGGGTTACTCTACTCAAAGCAAAGCATACCGGTGTTATAACAAGAGACTAAGAAAGATGATAGAAAGTACAAATGTGAAGGTTAATGAGGGAATAGAGAAACCCTCAAGGTTTTATGGGTATGATGAAGATGATCAGAATGATGTTCTGGTTCAAGGAGCTCAATCCTCTCCTGAAAGTCAGATTCAGACTGATCTGGTAAATCAGGAAGAAGAGACAGGTCTAAATGAGCATGATCAAGAAGCAGAAGTGCAAGAAACTCCCAAAGTTCCAAGGTATGTAAGATTGAACCACTCTGAAGATCAAATCATAGGTGACAAAAGCAAAGGTGTGCAAACTAGAAGGAATGTTACTCAAAATTTAGATGAATGTTGTCTGATTTCAAAGATTGAACCTAAGACAATAAATGAAGCCTACAATGATGAAAATTGGACCAAAGCAATGGAAGAAGAGTTAATGCAAATAGAGAAAAATCACACTTGGGATCTTGTTTCTAGACCTAGAAACAAGAATGTGATTGGAACCAAATGGGTCTTCCAGAACAAACTAAATGAAGTTGGTGAAGTAATCAGAAATAAGGCTAGATTAGTCTGCAAAGGCTACTCTCAAATAGAAGGGATTGATTTTGAAGAAACCTTTGCTCCAGTGGCAAGAATTGAAGCAGTTAGACTATTTCTTGCATTTGCTACCTTCAAGGATTTCAAAGTGTATCAGATGGATGTCAAATCTTCTTTTCTGAATGGTGACTTAGAAGAAAAAGTGTACATTGAACAACTAGATGGATTTCAGTTATCTAAGCATGGTGATATGGTCTGCAAATTAAAGAAGGCACTATATGGTCTAAAGAAAGCTCCAAGAGCATGGTATGAAAGGCTGGACAAACATCTTTTGAAGATTGGTTTCAACAAAGGTACTACTGATAGTAACCTATATTTTAAAATTGATCAGAAAACATCTTGATTGTTGAAGTATTTGTTGATGATATCATCTTTGGAGGAAGAGACGGTATGTGTAAAACCTTTGCAAATCAAATGCAAAGTGAGTTTGAAATGTCAATTCTCAGTGAAATGAATTTCTTCTTGGGTCTGCAAATTTCTCAATCAAAGAAAGGAATCTTTATTTCTCAGACCAAATATGTGAAAGAATTGTTGAGGAAATTTGGGATGGAAGATTCAAAGCCAATGAATACTCCCATGGCAACCAGATGTAAGTTGAGTAAAGATGATGACTCTCCTAAGACAGATCAGATCAAGTACAGATCAATGATTGGAGGATTATTGTATCTTACTCAGACTAGACCAGATATAATGCAGGTTGTTGGTCTTGTGGTGAGATTCTAGGCTGATCCCAGAGAATCTCATGTCATGGTAATTAAAAGAATTTTTAGGTACTTAAAAGGAACAGTTGAGTATGGTCTATGGTATCCTAGAGATCATAATTTTTCTCTTCATGCATATATAGATGCAGATTGGGTAGGAGATGTGGATGATAGGAAGAGTACAAGTGGAGGAGCATTCTTTTTGGGAAAAAGGTTGGTTTCTTGGCTAAGAAAGAAACAAGGGGCAATATCCCTGTCTACAATTGAAGTAGAATACATTGCAACAGCCAGAAGTTGCACTCAACTTTTGTTGATGAAGCAAATGCTAAGAGATATTCAAGTAGAATATGAGGAGCCTATCACAATTTTCTGTGATAATTCAAGTGCAATAAATATTTCTAAGAATCCGGTGTTGCATTCTAAGACTAAGCATATATCTATCAAGTTTCACTTTCTGAGAGAGCAAGTGAACAAGGGTGAAGTCAGATTGGAGTATATGCCCTCCAAGGATCAGCTTGCAGATATTTTTACTAAACCTCTTCCCAAGGACTCTTTTGAGTATCTCAGGGAGAAGTTAGGGGTTATTGCCCCTCTGGTGATGAACTAGGATGCACTGATGTGCATCAGTCTGGTGGATATCACAGTCATATCTTGTGATCCAGATTGGTGATAGGGAGCTGCTACTCAGGGGGAGCAGTTGGTATGATTCTAATGTGTTAAAGTTACAAGTATAAGCCCTTTGCCATTGATGTCAAAGGGGGAGAGAAGACATGTGAAAAACAAGTGGTTGATGATCAAAGGGGAGTAGTAAAGAAAGAGAAGACATGTGAAGAGTTGTTGCTGATAGGGGGAGCTGTGACAGAAAGGAGAAGTTCTTGTCTTGATGGTTTTTCACATCATATGTTGCCATCAATGACAAAGGGGGAGATTGTTGCAAGTATGAGGATAACCACTATTGTCATTGATGTCAACATACTCATATTGCATTACTGAGAAGGATTGGATGAGCTGTGTGCTGAGGATACTGAGGAAATTAGTCTCAATCAGGAACAGTGAAGAACAGTGATGACATTAAGGTAAAAGTCCAAGATAAGGTGAAGATCAGAGGATACGGTTTAAAGGGTTTGTAGAAATGAGTCTTGAGATGATCCAATCAAGATTTTAGAGGTCCGCATGAAGATTTGAAGAAGTTATGGTTGCTCAAGTAGAACTGGTTCTGACAGATGTTCAGTGGTGACAAAGTGTCACAGATTGGTCCGGTGAGCTCTGGAATTGCATTATCTCATTCTGTAGATTGGAGAGAGTGTTGCAGAAGTCTATGTGAAATAACAAATAGATTTGTTCATGGTTTGGAGGTCCAGAAGCACCTTTTTCATTATGACAATGATGACAGACTGTGTTCTTGAAGTTCCAGATGAAGAAGAGAAGAATTCCAATAAGCTGATAAAGTGCGGTTGTTCTTGATGACTTAGGAAAGGTTTTGGTGATCTTTGGATCATGTACAATTCTTATTGGTGGTCCGCATTGAAGTTTGAGTTTGCATTTGAAGAATAACCATGGATATTGGTGTTCTTCCTAAGACAGGCCAACTAGATGTATTACATGTCTTACGAATGATCTTATAGGTGTTTGCCGAATTAGATGATTATTCCTAAGTTGATGCCTTGTATAAATAAGGGATTGTGAATTCATTTTGAAGTGTGTCTTGGTGTGGATGAGTGTGGCATAGTGAAGAAGAAGAGCGAAAGGCAGAGTAGGAGTTTTCAGCCTTAAATGGAACTGATCTAGGCATGGTAAAGATGTCAATCTCTAGTTCAAGTTTGTAATACTTGTTACTTTGTAGATAGTGTGTCTCTTGTAGGCAGTGTGCTTTTGTGAGCAGTGTGCTCAGGCAGTGAGCCCTAATTGGCATGTGCCATCTATTTTTCTTATTCTTCTAATAGAGAATAATCCTTGGGTTAATCACCCAGTGGTTTTTCCCTTGGCTGGGTTTTCCACGTCAAAATCTTGGTGTCTCATGTATTGATGTGTATCTACTCTGGTGTTTATGCTTTATGCTTTCATGAGTGATTAATTGATATGCTGCTAAATAACAAAGAGGATTTAAGTGTTTGAATTAAAAGTAAGTTTCATACAACTGATTCACCCCCCTCTCAGTTTTGTGCCCTAAATCTAACAGAGTATTCCCTCGAACATCATTTGTAGCATTCTCATCATTCCCAATACATTGGGTATTCCCTAGATTTGGAACATCATCTGCGACATTCTCATCATTCTCGATACATTGGGTATTCCTTGGAACATCATCTGTGGCATTCTCATCAATCCCGGTACATTGGGTATTCCCTAGAATATCATCGGTGTCATTGTCATCATTCCTGCTACATTGGGTATTCCCTAGAATATCATCTGTGCCATTGTGATGCAAGTTAATAGATGGTACAGGTTCTGATGTTGTAGCTACATCCGATAGACCACCAACATTGCCAAAGTATGACTTTATGTTATTGTTTCTCCATTTTGATGGCCTTGAACTCCCTTGAGTCCCTTCACCACCCTCAGACAACTTCTTCTTGCTTGACATCTCTCAAGAATTAAAAGATATAGAAATAATGTCATTTTGTTCAAGATGTAATCATAGATGATAGAATATAGATCCTTGGGTCCTAGACTCCTAGATTAAGATATCTCCCTAGTCCTAATTCCTACTCAATCAATATCATCTGTAATAAAGACATAAATAATCAACATGAATCTTATATTATTACATAGTAAACTTGTAAAGAAATGATCACTTAGCTTTCAGTGACTTGCCAATGCCTGTAGCTGTGACTTCTCTATGATCTGAAATGAATCGAGGATTCGAGAGCTGAGCTGAACAAAATGTGTAAACTTAAAGGATTAATTAGAGTTTCAAATGTTGTATATCAATGTATATTTGGCAAATAACATGGGATTTTCAAATGGTATTATAATAATATGGTGATTCTCGCATACTATTAATAGGACACTTGTAAATGTTAGGCGAAATGGACCTCCATCAAACACATATATAGTAATTTTCTAGGCGAATATGGCCCTACAATTAGCATGGAGTTATAATGGTATTGGCGAAGTTGGTCCTTATACATGTGAACCGTTTAATTATATTGGCGAAATTGGTCCTCGCGCATGCCAAATTTTTAATGATATTGGTGAATTGGGTTCTCATGCATGTCAACCGTTTAATGATATTGGTGAATAAGTGGGTGAATTAAAACATGCCTCCAAAATTCTAGGCGAATCACCGTTAGAACCACATAGTATACTGTGGCAAAAATACTAACTATAAATGACTCAAAAGTTAATAGGGTGGTGAATTGAAACACATTTGACCAAAAATCTATAAAAACCAAGTGAATTGGCCCCACGCCGATGGTAATGTATTCGCCAATTTCTCATTTGCAAAAATGAACTACTCGCCAATTGGCAAAGATTCGTCAATAAAAAAATCCATGGTTTTGATTCTAAACTGTTTCTTGATCTCTGTTGTACTTTTAGAATTTATGTATCTATTTCTGACAGTCATTTATTGGTTGATCTTGCATAATTAGGGTTTCATGCTTTGCCCTAGTTTAATTGGTTGAATTTGGTTGACACTCCTTTATACAACAAAGGGATAGAACCCTTGTAGCTTGTCTCTCCTTCAAAGGTAGAAGCCAAACTTGTTTTGTGTTCCAATGTTGATAGAAGAGGGTTTGATCTAGTTTAACCTATTAAGCTAGGTCTCCTTTTCCATCTAACATTTTGGTGAACCTGACACATCTTACACTCTTACATCCTTCTTCATCTAAATATAGTTTGTTTGTTTCTATATATATGATTAGGATTTTAGTTTTTTCATCATTTGCATACTTACATATCTTGCATTTTTCATTTGATACATTGTTAGGGTTTACAAAAACCTTGCATTCCTTGAAAATATAGCTAGTCTTGAACCTACGGTTTGTAGATTAGTGTGTTGTTTTAGATATATGACATTGATTGATTTATGTCATTTGTTGTACCTTATCTTTCTTTGTGTTTAGAGAATTCTTTCATCTTGGCATTTGAAAAATTTAAAATCAAGCATTTGATTTAGATGTAGAAAAAGTATATTTGCTACATTTTCTATATTTCACTAGTTTAGATCATTATAGCAAGATATAAATTTCTAATATTATGCATTAGATCTGGTTATTATTGAATTTAGTAAGAATTTCTCAATTATACATATTGCATTCATGCTTATACATTGATTAGGGTTATCAAGAATTGCATTTGTTGATAACTTCTAGCTTGAAAATTGTAAAATCTTGATTATGTTTTAGCTATTTATTGGATAACATAATTAAGGAATTTTTCATAACTTAGCTATTTCATTTCATAAACTTAAACAAATTTCATTTCATTGTTCTCCTTTATATCATTTGCATAAGGCTTAAAAAAGTAGGGTATACGACAATGTTGGACTTCTTTCTTCAACACTTTGATGCATTTGATGAGCCGTTTAATAGTGATGATTTTGATATGTTAGATGAAGCCTTAGATGACTTCATCTCTACAAAACCATCCTCTACAAATCTAAAACCATCTTTATTACAAAGATTCATAAATACAATTTATATTTTTGGTTCCCAAAAAGAACCTGAAAAACCCAAAACTGTTGTGCATCTTGGTAATGATGCTTCTCAATCACAATCTAAACTGATTCTCACAATAGAAGGTACTCTAAAAACTTCTAGTCTCCTGGTTATATCTTAAACTATGCAAAATGAATCTCTAGAAGTAATCAACATGATAAAAATGTGTTGCAACAACCTATACATCATGAGGATGCTCACACATATAACACTAGAAACAATAAACAAAAGAAACTAATAACATTTGGTCTAGCTTATCTTCCACCTTCTAAACCTATTGTTCATCAAGAACCTCATCTTGCTTCACATACTGGCAGAGATTATGATCTTGTTAAGCAGCTTCATGCCACTCTTGTAAAGATCTCTCTATGAGAATTGATACAAACATTGTCTACATACCACAGAATGCTCCAAGAAGCTTTACGAAAGGTGATTGTTCCACCTGTTGTTAATCCAAATAATGTAGCATCCTTGTTAGATTGTATGCATGTGACAAAAATAGACATCTTTTTTCAACAACATGAATTACCTCCCATAGAAGTTCAAAACCAATATGAGCCTCTTATGATATTGACAAAATGTTTAAATAAAATGAGGGTTAAACCACTAGTACAAAAAGAGCAATATATTACTAAAAAAACTATTAAAAACTGCTTATAAATGACCAAACATGCTCACGTGACCATTAGTAGTTTATTGCCAGTCATTTATAATGTGACCAAATTGATGACTAAACCATTTTTAGTCATTTATTGGTTGTTTTGATTGATCGATTTGGTAGTATATTTAGTCGTTGATTTAGTCATTGATTTAGTCATATATTTAATCATATTTATTCACCGAGTTTGGTCACATGACCATTAGTAGTTTATTGCCGGTCATTTATTTTGTCACATGACCAAATTTATAACGTGACCAAATTTGTGTCAATTGGTAGTATATTTATTCACTGATTTCTATCATAGTATATTTAGTCATATTTATTCATTCATTTTTGTCAATTGGTAGTATATTTAGTTTGATATTTGAGGATTTAAACATAAAACATAGAAATACACATCAATCATCAATTGCACACAATAAGACAGCCATTGAGAAGGCAAAATCGCTAAACTTTATTAAAAGAAAGGTGTTCTTATAGCTTGCACAAGTTTGAAATATCTATCTTGCTTGAAAAATTCTTAGAAATAGAGTATTACAATGTTTATTTTCAGTCACAAGACTAAAAAATTAAGTTACAATGCACATAAATGACAGAGTCAAAGGATTCCAAACAATTTGTGCATAATACATGTATTTTGGTCTAACAGCGGGAACCTTTTTTGCAGGTGAGAACACCTGAACTTGTAGTAATAGAGCCCACAATAGAGGAAGGCCTTGCCACCATACTCAAAGATTTGGCAGAGGTTGAGGATGCTACAACCCCTAATTCTCTAAAGAATACTTCATTTAACATCAGATGTCCCTTTGATCACCAATTCCAATTTCTCCACATACTTTCTGATGCATCTTCGTGCTTTGTCACCTGCACATTACTCATACTCGTCATAACTATTCTACATCCATTGTAAACCAAAGAGATAAATAAGAGATGAGTTGTATAGGCCTTTTACCTCCTTTTTGAATTGATTATTAGGGGCAAGGAATATGTTGCCTTGGTTGTTAATGGTTGGGTTTGCACCCCCCCGATGCCATACATATCCCAGTGGGTGTAATCATTGTTCAACACATGGAAGTATCCATGTCGGTACCTACATTACAACACTAATTTTGTAAGCTTCCAATAGAGAATAGACAGATAAACTTCAGGTTTTGAGTAAGTAATATAGAGTCTAATAAGATTGTATTCATACCTAGGCATACATTGAACAATCCCTTCTCCAAAGTGGTTGAATGCAACTGTTACTTGCATTTTAACGTCTTGGGTATAGTTGTCGTTGTGTCCCAAGGGCATCACCTGTAAAACACCACAAAATATTTAACTTGAGAAATACAATTTTCATTGATAATTTAATAGTTACCAACATTGTTTCATGTTTCTGTCTGATAATGGACTTTTAATACCATACTTTAAGGTCCTATCATTAAAAACAATGGTGAATCCTTTGTAAATAAAAACAATTTTGATTGGGGTTTACTGGGCATCAATTTCTATTGGCAGCACTTTAGAATTAAGAAGCCAAATGTTAAAGAGTTTTTACCTTGAGTTGCTCAGCTAGTATTCTCACAATGATGGCAGAATAGTGATAGCAGCAAGGAGAGACACAACAACAGTCTTCTTCAAGTTAACACCCAGTTATGCACAAAAGGATGCATGCATATTGAGAGCCTCATCCTCTTCTAGATTAGAATACTGTTGCAGATTGAGAAGTCTGAGTTCAGACTTTGCTGTTGTTTGCTTTTGGAAGTTATATTTTCTAGATTTAGTAGTTCCTTTTTACTCTTAGCCTTCTTCATCTATAAAAGAGAGGTAGGGGTGTGAGTGATTTATTCATTCTAGTTTTGAGCTAGTGCAGTGTATTTATTTTTAGATTTAATGAGAAAATAGTTATAGATTTGAGAGTTCACTACTATTTATTCACTATTCATATTTTCAGTGTGATGTGTTTTTTTCTAAAAGAGGATAAGACTGGTTAGAGAGCTTGGATATGACTGCTTTCTTGAAGTAGTGCTCAAAGAGCTTGGATATGACTACACTTTGTATAGTCCTTTTATATCTTGCAATAAGGTGGCAACCAGGTTCGAGGTTATAAAGAGTGGTAGTGGTGTTGTAATTTGCAAATGCAAAAGGTGGCATTTGTAAGGCTTTGGTGTAGCATGTAGGTAGCTGCTCTGGTTTGGTATCTTGTTGAGGTATGGAAGGTTTGTCATCAATGCATCAAGATGGGGTGGTTCTATCACAAGGAGGCATCTCAAACCATAGATTGCAATGTGTTTTTGCATGTATAGATCGACCCAACTATATCAGGGTTTGTTAAATCCATCTTTAGTGAGCTAGCACTATGGGATGGTCAATGCTCCAAAGTGGCTAAAAGAGAGGATTCCATTGCCAACTTAGTGCTCTATCTCCCCAATGTTGAAGTTTGTCTTGTTGGTTTTACGACAGACAACTAAGAGGGGGGTGAATCAGTTGTCACAAAACTTTCTTTTCTTTAAGCACTTAAACCCTTCTTGTGTTTCAACAGCATAATAATAATTCAGTCATGGAAGCACAATACAATAATTCAAGAGAAGAAACACATTAACATAGATGACACTAAGATTTTAACGTGGAAAACCCGGTTAAGGGAAAAACCACGGGGTGACTAACCCATGATTGTATTCTCTATTAAAAGAATAAGAAGAACAAAATGGCACTTGCCAATTAGGGCCCACTTCTTGAGTACACTGCTCACAAGAGGCCCACTGCCTAAAAGAGACACACTGTCTACAGAATGATAATATAAATATTACATACTTGAATTGGAAATTAGCATCTTCACCATGCTTGAGATAGTTCCATTTAAGCTCAACACTTCTGCTCTGCTTTTTGCTCTTCTCCTTTCTACCATACTCTCATCTTCACCAGAGATACTTTGAAATAGCTTCACAACTCTTATTTATACAAGACATTGACTTTGGGATGATCATCAAAGTTGGCACAATACATACTTTATTTTATTACAGAGAAAATACACAAATACAACTTGATTTGTTACAAGATCTTCATGCGTATCACCACACTGTTAGCCACATATATCTGGGACTTCAATCTTCTTAGAGGAACATGCCATGCTTCACAGAATATCTTCAAGATCATCCACAAGATGTGTAAAACATTTGGTCAGCCAAGATTAGGAAGAACATCATCATCTAGAAGTAAATCTTCAATTACGAACTTAATCTTCAATGTGGATTGCCAACACGAATTGGACACAATCTAGAGACCCCCACAAGCTTTCCTGAATCACCAAGAACATCCACACCACTTCTGCTCACTAAAATTATTCGCATCTTCATCTGGAACCTCAAGAACACAGTCTGTCATCACTGTCACATTAGAATAAATGCTTGTGGACCTCCAGACCATGAACCAATTGAATTGTCAATTCACATTGGCTTCATAAACACTCTACCAAATCTGCAGAGCAAGATATTGCATTTCTAGATCTCACCGAACCTATTTGTGTCACTCTATCACCTCTGAACAACTGCTAGAACTAGTTTAACTCATATGGCCATAACTTCTTCAAATCTTCATGCGGACCTCTCAAATCTTGACTGCATCATCTTTAGACACATATCTACAAACCCTTTGATGTGCATCCTCTGATCTTCAACTTAGCTGGGATCTTCACTTCATAGAGCTTCACTGTCTTCACTGTTCTTTTCTATTTCTAATAGGACTAATTTTCTCAATATCCTAAGCACACAGCTCATCCAATCCTTGACATCAATGCAACAAGAGTATGTTGATGTCAATGAAAACACCGGTTAGGCCCATACTTGCAACAATCTCCCCCTTTGTCATTGATGGCAACATAAGTTGTGAAAAACTATTTTAACCATCAAGACAAGAACTTCTCCTCACTAACTGATATAGCTCCCCCTATCAACAACAATTGCTCCCTCTTTGATCAACAACCACTTTTATTTTTCATGTCTTCTCTCCTCCTTTAACATCAATGGCAAAGGGAATATACTTGCATTAATCAGAATTATACAGACTGCTCCCCCTGATTAGCAGCTTCCTATCATCAATCCGAATCACAAGATATGACTGTGAGATCCACCAGACTGATGCACATCAGTGCATCTTAATTCAGAACTAGAGGGGTAATGACCCCTAACTTCTCCCTAAGATACTCAAAAGAGTCCTTAGGAAGAGGTTTAGTAAAAATGTCTACAATCTTATCCTTAGAGGGCACAAACTCCAATCTGACTTCACTCTTGTTCACCCGCTCTCTCAAAAAGTGAAATTTGATGGATATATGTTTTGTCTTTGAATGCAACACCAAATTTTTTGATATATTTATTGCACTTGAGTTATCACAGAAGATTGTGATAGGTTCCTCATACTCCACTCTGATATCTCTTAGCATTTGCTTCATCGATAATACTTGAGTGCAACTACCTGCTACTGCAATATACTATGCTTCTGCAGTGGACATAGATATTGCCTCTTGTTTCTTTCTTAGCCAAGAAACCAATCTTTTCCCCAAAAAGAATGCACCACCACTGGTACTCTTCTGGTCATCCACATCTCCTACCCAATCCACATATGTATATGCATGAAGAGAGAAATCATGATCTCTAGGATACCATAAACCATACTCAACTATTCCCTTTAGATATCTGAGATTTCTCTTGATTGTGATGACATGAGATTCTCTAGGATCAACTTGGAATCTGGCAACAAGACCAACAACATTCATAATGTCAGGCCTAGTTTGAGTAGGATACAATAGTCCTCCACTAATTGACCTGTACTTTTTTCTGATCATCCTTAGGAGATTCATCATCTTTTCTTAGTTTACATTCAGTTGCCATGGAAGTATTCATTGGTTTTGAATCTTCCATCCCAAATTTCTTCAACAATTCTTTCACATATTTGGTCTGAGATATGAAGATTCCTTTCTTTGTTTGAGTGATTTGCAAACCCAAGAAGAAATTCATTTCCCAAACATAGACATCTCAAATTCACTTTTCATTTGATTTGCAAAAGTCTTGCACATACTATCTCTTCCTCCAAAAATAATATCATCAACAAATACTTCAACAATCAAGATATTTTCATGTTCAATTTTGAAGTATAAGTTACTGTTAGCAGTACCTTTGTTGAAACCCAAGACTGAATCTACATTCAAAGCTAGTGCCTCTGTAAAAGGTAAACAAAGGTATGATCCAAGAGAGAACTCCTCAAAGAAACTATCATGGTATGAAAAAGTAAGAAAAGATATGGAAGAAGATGAGGCAGAAGATGCTCAACTTGAAGCCCTTATTGCAAAAAGACTGCCAAGAGGATCTGGTAAGTATGAAGGAAAATTGCCCTTCAAATGTTTCAACTGCAACAAGATTGGTCATTTTTCTTCAAGGTGTCCGAAAAGATTTTCAAGGACAAATCCAAATAGATCAAGATTCCAAAAGAAATGTTACTATGTTCATGAAGATGATGATGATGAAGGAGTAACAGATGATGAATCAGAGACATGAAACAAATCTGAAAGTGACTGGGTGTTTATTGCCATCAAGGAAGAAGATCCAATGCCCACTGAATTTGTCAATCATAAACAAGTAGAAAGAGCTCTGGCAGCTCAAGTTGAAGAAAAGGATGAATGGGTCATTAACAGTGGATGCTCCCACCATATGACTGGTGACAAAAATAAGTTCATAGATCTGGAAAGATATGAAGGAGGAGTTGTAAAATTTGGTGATAATTCTATTGGCAGAATCATAGGCAGAGGAACTATTTCTTTTGATGGAAAGAATAAAACCAATGATGTACTGTATGTTGAAGGCCTGAAGCACAATCTTCTTAGTTTTGGGTAGTTGGTAGATAAAGGCTATGATCTCTGATTCAAAAATAGAAAATGTAAAATCTTTGAAAGTTCTAGAACATAGATTGCATCCAGTACTCAAACAAAAGGTAACATCTTCCACTTGGTTGGTACTGGCAAAAGTTGTTTATTTGTTCAAATTGATCAGAGTTGGTTGTGGCATGGGAGAATGTGTCATGTAAATTTTGATAACATCATCAAGATAAGCAATACTCAGGTTGTAAGAGATCTTCCAAGATTGGTGAAACCTACTAATAGTTTGTGCAAAGAATGTTAGTTGGGTAAGTAAAACAGAGTCACATTCAAAAGTAAGGAACAATATTCTATTGAATTGTTAGACTTAGTACATATTGATCTATGTGGACTAGCACGAATTAGGAGTTTGCAAGGTGATAGATATTTCATGTTACTAATTGATGGCTATTCCCGAATGACGTGGGTGACCTTCCTGAAAGAGAAATCTGAGGCTCTTGAGAAATTCAAAATATTCAAAGGCTATGGTAGAGAATGAAACTGAGTTAAACATAAAATGTCTTAGGTCTAATAGAGGTGGAGAATTCACATATGGAGAGTTCATAGAATTCTATGAGAAACATGGGATAAAAAGATAGTTATCTGCTCCAAGGACTCCACAGCAGAATGGAGTAGTGGAGAGAAAGAACCAGACCATCCAAGAAGCATCTAGAACCATGATGATGGAGGCAAATGTTCCTCAGATCTACTGGAAAGAAGCTGTAAGCATTGCTGTCTATACTCTTAATCGAGTACAAATCAGAAGAAATACTAGTAAGACCCCTTATGAACTCTGGTTTGGCATCACTCCTACTATGAAGTATTTCAGAGTCTTTGGTAGAAAATGTTACATTAAAAGAGATGAAGACCTTGGAAAATTTGATGCTGAAAGTGATGAAGGAATATTATTGGGTTATTCTACTCAAAGCAAAGTATACCGGTGTTATAAAAAGAGATTGAGAAAGGTTATAGAAAGTACAAATGTGAAAGTTGATGAAGGCATTGAAAAACCCTCAAGGTTTTATGAATATGAAGAAGATGATCAGAATGATGTTTTGGTTCAAGAAGTTCAAGTCCCTTTTGAAATTCAGATCTAGACTGATCTAGAGAATCCTAAAATACAAGAAGAAGAGATAAGCTTGAATGAACCTATCCCAGAAATAGAACTGCAAGAAATTCTCAAAACTCCCAGGTATGTAAGACTGAATCATCCTGAAGACCAAATCATAGGCGATAGAAGAAAAGGTGTTCAAACAAGAAGAAAGATTGCTCACGATTTAGAAAAGTATTATTTGATTTCAAAGATTGAACCAAAAATATTAAGTGAAGCATGCAATGATGAAAGCTGGACCAAAGCAATGGAGGAAGAGTTGATGCAGATTGAGAAAAATCACAATTGGGATCTTGTTCCCAGACCTAGAAACAAAAATGTGATTGGAACCAAATGGATCTTTTAGAACAAACTGAATGAAGATGGTGAAGTAGTCAGAAACAAAGCCAGATTGGTCTGCAAGGGTTATTCTCAAGTAGGAGTTCATTTTGAAGAAACCTTTTCTCCAGTAGCAAGAATTGAAGCAGTCAGATTATTTCTTGCTTTTGCTACCTTCAAGGATTTCAAAGTATATCAGATGGATGTCAATTCTACCTTCCTAAATGGTGACTTGGAAGAAGAAGTATACATTGAGAAACCAGATGGATTTCAGTTGTCTGGTCATGGTGATATGGTCTACAAGCTGAAGAAAGCACTATATGGACTCAAACAAGCCCCAAGGGCCTGGTATGAAAGACTGGATAAACATCTTTTGAAGTGCATCTCCAAACTCTGCCAATTCAAATGCAACCAATTTTTTGACCAATTGATCTCTTGTGATATTTGATAAAGATCTAAATTCTTCAATAGCAGCGACCTTGTGTTTGTAAGCAGGAGGTAGGGATCTGAGAACTTTGGCAACAATCTCATCTTCATCCAAGGTTCCACCAGCACACCTAATGCCACAAACAAGCTCATTTACTTTTGGCATAAATGTAGTGATATTCTCATCTTCATTCATCTTCAGGTTTTCAAATTTTCCTTTCAAACTCTGTAGCTTGGCACATTTAACATATTTGTCTCCTTCATGTAGAAGTTCCAGCTTTTCCCAAATCTCATATGCAATTTTTAAATCCATGACATTTGTCAGCTCTGAATCAGATAAGGCACTTAGTAAGGCTTCTTTACCTCAAAGATTATCTTCAGCATCTCTGATTTCATCTACATTTGTTGGACCATTCTTTGGAGGAACATACTTCTTTGAAGTTATAGTCTAATATTGCATTCCCATACATTGCAAGTGACATTCCATGTGGCTTTTCCAAAGAGTGTAATTAGTTCCATCAAACCTTAGACTATCCTTCTTATAGGAAGACATCTTGGATCTCCTCAAGCGATTAAGCTCCTTTTAGAGGAACTTGGCTCTGATACCAATTGTTGGTTTTTCGATAGACAACTGAGAGGGGGGGGTGAATCAGTTGTCACAAAACTTTCTTTTCTTTAAGAACTTAAACCCTTCTTATGTTTCAACAGCATAATAATAATTCAATCATGGAAGCACAATACAATAATTCAAGAGCATAAACACATTAACATATATGACACCAAGATTTTAACGTGGAAAACCTGGTTAAGGGAAAAACCATGGGGTGACTAACCCAAGATTGTATTCTCTGTTAAAAGAATAAGAAGAACAAAATGACACTTGCCAATTAGGGCTCACTACCTAAGCACACTGCTCACAAGAGGCCCACTGCCTACAAGAGACACACTATCTACAGAATGATAATATAAATATTACATACTTGAACTAGAAATTAGCATCTTCACCATGCTTGAGACAATTCCATTTAAGCTCAACACTTTTGCTCTACTTTTTTCTCTTCTCCTTTCTACCACACTCTCATCTTCACTAGAGATACTTTGAAATGGCTTCACAACTCTTATTTATACAAGACATTGACTTTGGGATGATCATCAAAGTCGGCACAATACATACTTTATTTTATTATAGAGCAAATACACAAATGCAACTTGATTTGTTACAAGATCTTCATGCGTATCACAACACTGTCAGCCACACATATATGGACTTCAATCTACTTAGAGGAACATGCCATGCTTCGCAGAATATCTTCCAGATCATCTGCAAGATGTGTAAAACATCCGGTCGGCCAAGATTAGGAAGAACATCATCATCTAGAAGTAAATCTTCAATTACGAGCTCAATCTTCAATGCGGACCGCCAACATGAACTAGACACAATCTAGAGACCCCCACAAGCTTTCCTGAATCACCAAGAACATCCACACCACTTTTGTTCATTGAAATCATTCGTATCTTCATCCGGAACCTCAAGAACACAATCTATCATCACTGTCACATTAGAATAAATGCTTGCAGACCTCCAGACCATGAACCAATTGAGTTGTCTATTCACACTGGCTTCATAAACACTCTACCAAATCCACAGAGAAAGATATTGCATTTCCAGATCTCACCAGACCTATTTGTGTCACTCTGTCACCTTTGAACAGCTGCCAGAACCGGTTTAACTCATATGGCCATAACTTATTCAAATCTTCATGCGGACCTTTGAAATCTTGACTGCATTATCTTTAGACACATATCTACAAACCCTCTAATGCGCATCCTCTGATCTTCAACTTAGCTGGGATCTTCACTTCATAGAGCTTCACTGTCATCACTGTTCTTTTCTATTTCTGATAGGACTAATTTTCTCAATATCCTCAGTACACAGCTCATCCAATCCTTGACATTAATGCAACAAGAGTATGTTGACATCAATGACAACACTGGTTAGGCCCATACTTGCAACATGTCTTTGGCTTCTCATAATCTTCCTTTTGATCAATTCTTGGGGATGATCATGCCAGATATTAATCTGGTGGTGGGTCGGAGGTGCAAGTAGTCAAGGCTGAATGAGTTGGCTTAGTATTACCCATTTTACAACAGGAAGATTCGCTAAATGTGTTGGATAGTTTGTAGAGAGAAATTTGGGTTTTGTAAGCCTAATGTGGTGATGTGGCAGTGTTATGTAGGCTGCATGTTAATCACTTCCATGTTTGCTTGGAGGTTGGTAGTGATTACACTATTGCTTTTTTTGTGGCTCCTTTGTACAAAGATCTTAGTGTCGATAAGAAATTTGTTACAGTGTATGGTTTTCCATGCTAGATAGTAATCGAAGGGCTCAAGATGGAAATGATAATGCTCCTTGGGTGGAGGAAGTGGTAGATACTAGCCAAGCTATGCATGAAGGCAAGAAGTGGTGGGGTGTGGTATAGTGCTATGGGTTTATGGTTTTAGCATTATCTTTTTCTCCTGGGTTGTTGTATGTTTGTAAAGGTTTTTCATAGTTATTGGGAAGTTTTGGATTTTGGTAGTTGATGGCTATGGCAGTATGCTTATCATGGTTTTATTAAATTTTGCCTACTTGTATGTAGCTCTCAGTAGCTATTTTTGTCTATAGTTTCTATGATGATGGATAGCCTTGTAATACTTCTCTTTCATGGGTGGGGCCCCCTATAGAACCCCCACCATTTGGCAGTCGATATACAAACTTCATCATCTCTAAGAATTCACCGTATCTATAAAATTGATATGGTAAGGAAAAAAATAAATTAACATCACAAAAAAGAGGAGCAGTAATAACCTTCTTGATGAGATCCAACACATATTGATTATCCACAAATTCTACGCTCTTCCAATTGATTTCTTCTCTGGTGTATTCTTCCTGCTCCATCTTAAACACATGCTACATCAAAGTACCAAATATAACATCAGAACTGAAAATTGAAATTGCAGAGTGTAGAGTAGAGTTGCTGGAGAATATGTTGCAGCCATGAAATGAGTTCAAACATATATGACAGTTTCCTAACCTGATTGAAATGGTTTTGCAGCTTCTCATTTGTTAGATTGATACACATTTTCTCAAAACTGTCATGCACAAAATAAGAATATACGAAATAAGTGAATGAAGCAAAGATTAGGAATGCAGATCTCAACTACACAAAAATGAAGTTAATTTTTCTTTATTTAAAAGAATATATTTCCTTAAATACTCATATATAAACTAGAACATCTGACACTTTACAAAACACTGACTTTTCATATATGGCTAATGTCTAGTTGATTACTATAATGTAGCATTCCTAAAAAAAAATGGAGTCCCCTAAATTCATGAGTTTCTCCTAAAGGCAAGGAACATTACAATTCAAAAATTTTAGTTTCAGAAAAAGAATGGTTAAATACTTCAAAATGTGGAAGCATATATAAGGTACGCTAACTATTTGATAGAATGCCTCAAAGAAATGTTGTCTCATGGACTGCAATGATTGTCGGATATGCACAAAATGGATTTGTTGAAAAGGCTTTAGAAATTTTAAAGCAAATGTAATTGGCTGGTGTAAAGCCAAATTCCACAACCTTTGCCAGTATCCTCCTTGCCTATGTCAAAATAGTAGCTTTGGAATGCCAATATTTCCACATTTTGCATCACCCGCTCTCCCACAGGCACTTCAAGTCATGCCTGCGGTGATGCGGGAAAGCCCTGCATCACCACAGGCATGACTTGAAGTGCCTGCGGTGATGCAGGAAAGCCCTGCATCACCACAAGCATGACTTGAAGTGCCTGTGGGAGAGCGGGTGATGCAAAATGTTGAAGCATTGACAAGGCATGTGAACTATTTGGAAAAATGCCTCAAAGAGATGTCATCTCATGGAATGCAATGATTGTGGGATATGCACAAAATGGATTTTTTGAAAAGGCTTTAGAAACTTTCAAGAAAATGTAATTAGCAGGTGTAAATCCAAATTCAACAACCTTTTCCAGCATCCTCCCTGCCTGTGCCAAAATGGAAGCTTTGGAACAGGGTATGGACATCCATCATAACATAATGGAAGGGGGATTTTTGTCAAATATTATAGTTGGAAATGCTCTGGTAGACATGTATGCAAAATGTGGAAGTATAGATAAGGCACGTGAACTATTTGATGGAATGGCTCAAAGAGATGTCATCTCTTGGAATGCAATGATTGCAGGATATGTACAAAATAGATTTGTTTAAAAGGATTTAGAAATTTTAAAGCAAATGCAATTAGCTGGTGTAAAGCCAAATTCCACAACCTTTGCCAGCATCCTCCCTACTTGTGTCAAAATAGGAGCTTTGGAATGTCAATGCTTCCACATTTTGCATCACCCGCTCTCCCACAAGCACTTTAAGTCATATCTGCAGGAGAGCGGGTGATGCAAAATATGGAAGCATTGACAAGGCATGTGAACTGTTGTCATCTCATGGAATGTAATGATTGCAGGATATGCACAAAATTGATTTTTTGAAAAGGCTTTAGAAACTTTCAAGCAAATGCAATTAGTAGGTGTAAATCCAAATTTGACAACCTTTGCCAACATCCTCCCTACCTCTGCCAAAATGGGAGCTGTGGAAAAGGGTGTGGACATCCATCATAACATAATGGAAGGGGGATTTTTGTTAGATATTATAGTTGGAAATGCTCTGGTAGACATGTATGCAAAATGTGGAAGTATAGATAAGGCATGTGAACTGTTTGATGGAATGGCTCAAAGAGATGTCATCTCTTAGAATGCAATGATTATAGGATATGCACAAAATGGATTTGTTGAAAAGGATTTAGAAATTTTAAAGCAAATGCAATTGGCTGGTGTAAAGCCAAATTCCACAACCTTTGCCAGCATCCTCCTTGCCTATGTCAAAATAGGAGCTTTGGAATGCCAATGCTTCCACATTTTGCATCACCCACTCTCCCGCAGGCACTTTGAGAAAGCCTATGATAATGAACATGATTACTTCTTCTATCCAACCTATGTCACCAGATTAGAATTTGAATCAATTTGCAAAAAAGTTGAATTTCATGGAGATTGTAACAACCCTTCTAGACGAAGCCCTCTTGCCCTAGCTAGCAAACTTGATACATGGGCTCAAAAAGGTACATTGACCTTGTACCTCTGAAGACTACCCAAAAGGTCCCTATTAGATCCATCTATTATCCTTACAAGTTGCAACAATCTCTGATATACTTTTGGATACCAAGCAATGATTATTGATGCAAATGATTATTTTGACATCAGTAAAGACATCTTTCCTTCTTTTTAGCCCTTTCATATATAATTCTGGTAGCCTGATTGACTTCTTCCTTCTTAGAGCATTTTAAAGGGTACCCATTTTATTCTTCTAGAAATTTTTCAAAATGACTTGATATTCTTCATCTTTTCTTTATATGGCTACAAAATTTAGATAACAGTTGACTGTCTAAATTATGCAAGGATGAGAATCTGGAAGAGGAAGGTGTCCATATTTTCGTGAGTATGTGCTAAAGCCTAAGATAAATATAGTTTTAAATACCAAGCCATAATCATTGATGCAAATGGTTATTTTGATGGTAAATATAGAGGGGTTTGCTTCTATCCCTTTTGTATATAAGGTTTCTGTTTTAGGGTACCTAATCTATCAACTTCATCTAGATTTCACAAAGATAAATGATTTCATTTATTATTGGTCATTTCATCCAAAGTACTCATCAACAAATTACAAAGGCCTCAATAACTAATAGCAGAAAATTGGAAACAAAACCAACAGACTTAGTAAAAAGTATGTTTGTCCTTAAAATAACACACTTGGAAGTCAAACAACCATGCACAAGGCAGCCAACAAACCTCTAATAGATACTATTCTGAGAAAAATTTGTAGAATTACAAGTAATATTAGCTCTTCATATTTCATTAAACACTTTCCTTGAATGTCAAGCATCCCCTAATCCTTTAGTCACATTCCCAGTCTAGCGTAACAACTTAATAAAGGCATTAAACACATCCATCTATAGTAGAATTAACAAGAAGTTGAAATAATAAAATACAAGAAAATGGTATCATTCATCTAAAACTTAAATATAAGCAAAACATTAATACTTTAACATTTCCCTCTCGCTGTTTGAACCTTTCTATCAGCCTTGGACAAGCCTGCAAATTAGATTCCATGCAAACTTAAAGCTCAAATGACAAGAATACATTGTGATTCCAATGAAATATTTCACTTATCAAATAAGAATATTAATCTCTAGGAGTAACTAATGAATGAAAAAGATACTATCTTAGAACTATGATCATGCTCACCAAGGTATTTACACAATTGTTGTGTCTAGTAATTAAAGTAATTAAATAATGATAAAAAATTTTGTTGATCTAAAGATGATTGTCTTAATTGTACAAAGAAAGATGTGAAAATTCAAAAGCTCCAAGCACCGTGTAGGTTATACTTGACAGTAGCATAAGTGAATCAATCTTTTGTTCATAGGATATGTTGCAGACAATATAATCTTATTATTTTTACAAAATCAATACAAAAATGAAGCTCATGACCTCAACTTGCATGTGTCAATACATGGACTTTCTATAGGGAACATATTAATGTCTTTAGAACTACTATCATGCGTTGCCGAACCCTCTTCCATTCTACTAACTTCCCAACTATTATATTGCCCTCTTACCCTTCCACTTATTGTTATCTAATCTTTCATTTCTTTGAAGGACTATCATTCTTTTGATAGTCATAACATGGCTGCCTTTGCATGTGGATTGTCCCTTTATTCCATGAGCACTCTATACTTTTATGAGTTCTATCATACTTCATGGCACCAAATGATAACAAAGACTCTTGAAAAATGGTTTAAAAGACTTAGTTAGGACTGTTATATGACAGTCCCTAGCTCAAAATCATTGGAAGTGCTCATAATGCCATTTGATGTGGATTGTGAAATGGTGTGATGAGACACACAATGGGATACCTAAAACAACTTCATGCTCTGGGTAACAGGGGTCAAAGAGTGTGATGATGTTTATCTACTTAAACAACCATTATAAAATTTGTGATTTAAAATCTTATAAACTAACATTCTATAATTATAAAAGATTTTAACTTAGTAATTTTGTAATTTTAAGAGATTTTAAAGTTATGGAATAAAATATTAAGAACATACAGAGAAGATCCATGCCCAGCAGGTGTAAAAAGATTATGGTATAATATCATTGACATGTAGAGGAATTAAAAGTATGGATTTGAAGCCATTGTCATGTAGAGGCAAATTAATGAGTGGATGGCAGAGAGATTTGATTCTATGCAAAATAGCTCCCAGAATAATACCATAAATAAATTCTTAACTAGAGATATGACATATCCAAAGAACCATTGGAAACATTACCATCTAAAAATTATACAATACCAAGAGATTTAGATTAAATTCACTTACCTAAGTTTCCAGTCATTCCTCATGATTCCTTCAACCTAGATACCCAGCTAGCTACTCCTGTTATCACGATCTAACCCTCCCATGAAAGTATTCATATTCACAAGAAGAAGAAGAGAGAAAAATAGAGCAAAACAAATGAATGGAATCAAAACCCCTTCCTTCTCAAATCTTTTAGGCATTTCCATTTATGAAAAGCGATCCCCCAATACAGAAAAAAGAAAAGTCCAAACAACTTCATGCTCTAGGTAATAGGGGTCCAGGAGTGTGTGAACATAACTTTTCTCTATGAATTGACAAGCAAATTATTGGAGAAATCATTGTCATAATGGTTGTGAATCGACAAGCCACATAGGAACCTATCAACGTAAACCATGTTTAGTTCTTTGCACACATTGGAAGTGCCCTAGCAAATAATAGAACATCCAAAATGTAGAATGTATAATGAAAAATACAGTGACAAATAAAGGGCACACACATTGATGAAACAATATTTTAAACCATTACCTGTTCAAATCCGTGACACGATGCTTGGATAGACTGGGATTTGTAGGAAAGAATGTCAATGCCATTTGAAAATAAGTTATTTAAACCCTCTTCTTTGTCCTAGTAGCCATTTCACCCTGTTCTAATGCCTCCATGAAGAGAAACGTTTGCCACATATGTATCCCAACATGCAAAACACACATTCCTGTCTGCAAAAAACAATAGAATAGGAATTTAGGTTTTACCCATATTCCCTCCATGAAAAATGTGAGGGAAATCAAAACCTTACGTTTTGTCCATTTTCCCTCCACGAAAAATGCCTTAAAAATCAAAACTTACCCACTTTAATATCATATTGTGACTAATTATTTAGTCATTTTTAACTATGTGACCAAATAATTTATTTATTCATTTATTTGTGTGACTAAATTTATTTGTGTGACGATCAAATTAGTCATTTATAGCTGTGTTGCAAAAAAAAATAGTAGAATTTAGTCATTTTAGTTGTCGTGACTAAAAGTTTGTCATGTAGTCATTTATTTGCCAAAATTCTACTAGTGGACATACTATGATTGATGGTGGATCAAGTCTCAATGTTTATGGCATAGACTTGTTACATATAATCAATGCTAATACATCTCTCATTAAACCAGATAAACTCAATATTCATGGATTTGATAATGTTGGTAGACAATCATTGGGTACTATTACCTTACTTGTTAAGGTTGTTCTTATGACTTTATCTACCCTTATCCATGTCATGGTAGGTTCTCTTTCATACAATCCTCTTCTTGGTAGACCCTGGATTCATGCCATGGGGTAGTCCCATCTACCCTTCATCAATCAATTAAGTTTGTTTATGACAATAAGATCCAAACAATTGAAGTTGATCTAATTCTAGAAAGTTGTCTACAAACTAAAGCTAAATATCAACAATATTTCAACACTTTTACTCTAAATTCATTTCATTCTAAAGTAAAATCATCTCCCCTCATGGATATTATTATAGATGAATCTAATTCACCTTCCAAGACAATTTTCGGTGATGATTGGGGTTCGTTAGACTTTACACCTACCTTTGTGGGTGAATATAAAGTCTCACCTTCAAAACTAGAAAATTCTAAGGTTGCTTCAATTTCTTCTCCTAAATCTACTTCTTAGAAGTCTATGATTTCTTTACAAAGCAATAATGATAACACTTACTTGTTGTGTTGCTCACAACACGCCCCATCTTACCCTTTAGGAAAATGAGGCCCTTGCTGTGGCTTTTGCTTTTGGTTTGTGTGGTTCTGCTTGCTTGGTGGTATGGGTAAAATGTCCTTGGTGCTTGAATTTTGAGTTTCACAATGCTTGGTGATTAATGATTGTTATCAATAAAATCTACGTCAAAAATCAGTCAGGGTTGCCTTTTGAACCATTTGAAAAATTCTTTGTATTTCAAGAGTTATGCTTGTTTCTATGAAAGGTCAATGTTGGACTAAGGTTGGTCAACATGTATCTGATATACATTGTCATTGGCATGTATTTGTTATGCACTTGGTTTATCGGGTCATTACATTCATCATGTTTTAAATTACTTGTTGTTAGTGGTTTAAAGTGAACTTATGCAAGTCTGGACCTGACGGTACTTTAGGGTGAATTGAATAAATGTAGAATTTTGTATTTGTATTTGTATATTACAACTCATGTATTAGAAATACAAATTCAAAATATACAAAGGCTAATGTCAAAATGAGTTCAAAGTGATGTATAAGGTCAAAGTCATCTCATTTGTATGATAAATACATTGTTTTTGGTATACTTTGATACAAATACAGATCTAGACCCGGGGGTAAAATTCATTCGATTTGAGAAAATGAAAGTGAATGCTTGTCTTTGTATATATTGTCATATGCATATGCTCATGTATGTAATATACATATGAAAAGCCAGATGTGATTTGAAAATTTAAACATAATTAACTCTAAGAGAGGTCCACATTTGTATATTTAGATGCATGTATTAGAAATACAAAAGTACTTAAGGGATGCATTTGTGGATTTGAGCCTAGAATTAAATAGTGAATAAAGTGCGGCCATTCATAACAAAGGTTTGAAAAGTTAACATCGTGAGTGTTGTATATTTGCATGTATATGATATACATGGCAATATACAAAACTCTACGCAATTAAGGATTTGAACATTGTATATTGTGTGTAGGGTCCACAGTTGTATGCTTGAGATGTATGAATGTGATATACAAAAAGGCTGATACAAAGGACATAGAGACAAAGCTAGACCCGAAACTTATTCCAATTTGTTTTATAAACTTGTTAGAGTCTGAATTTGTATATTTCGATGATTGTATAAGATATACATAGGGATAGACAAAATAGAATATGCAAAAGTTAAGAGAGGGAAAATACAAAGTGCATAAGGACTTATCCTGCATGCTTTAGTAAAAAGTGCATGTATATGATATACAAAACACAAAAGTGCTAAGAGCCAACGTATACAAAATTCAAAATATGCATAGAACAGAAAAGGTAAAATGAAAATAGAATTGTATGCATTAACTACAGCATTTAATGCGCATCTACCAAAGAAAACCTAAATTCAAAGAAGTAAAAAAGGAAATCCAATTACGATTTATTTCATAATTGCATTCAGAGCAAAGTTGTAGGAAATTTTACAAAGCTAAAATCCAACAAAGGTGAATTGAAATTTGGAAGTTACAGTGAGCTGGAAAGGTAAGCAGATCTTGTCAATGGTATAAAGCCAACATTTGCAATTCAGATATGTACCAAGGGACCCTTGCTCATGATTAACAGAATTTGATTACGATAGGTTTTACAGTGGTTGCAGTAAGGTAACATAATAGGTTAAAATTAGTTAATTACTGTAATTCATTGTGATAACTTGTAAATTTAAACACAGTAAGGTAATTATGCATAATTCAAGTGAAAAGAGGCTTAGAGTAAAATGTAAATGGTAAAAATGTGTGGTAAAACCCTAGAAAATGTAAGACATTGTTGTTAAAAGATACTGTATTTGACATGATGTCGCCCAAACAAAAGACCACAGCGAAGGCAGCTGGAAAGGAAATGAAAATAGAGACCAAGAAGAAAGAAGTGGTTAAAGGGACATTTCCACATGGAGGATACAATTCTTAGATATACCCTATTGGTTGAATGGCAGTTGACACTGAAATCAGGGATTTCGATTCTGTTACACTTCTATAGCGGCTCAGAGAACCGGGAGCAACTTTGGCAATGAGGAACATAATGGACATGGGGTTATATAATGTTGTAGGATTCCCATTAGCGATGGAATCTAGGGATTTGGTTATTGAATTTATTTGGAGATATGACATGAATTCTAGGAAGGTGGTATACAATGGTGTAGTGTATGCAGATTTATCAGTTGAGGGCATATCTAAGACTTTTGGTTTGAAGATTACAGATAAAATGAAGGACATAAATGAAGAACAATATGTAGTAGACGTCAAGAGTAATGAAGGATCATGCAAGAGTGTGATATTTTATGAATGGTATCCCTTAGATAAGAAGCTAAAGGCATCAATTAGGATACCAAAAACATTATACAGGATTGATTTCAAAGAGGAGATTCACATAATGATTACTTTGCTGAGCAGGGCAATGGGACTGGTAGATGCTTGTAAGTGTGAACCATGGATGTTTCAAGTGATTCAATTTATTAGAAAAGAGACAGGGGTAATTCATTGGCCCCAGGCCATCAATAATACTATTTTCAAATAGGTTATGAGAATGAACAAGCATAAGATGTTCTTTATGTCTTCATACGTGGTATATTCTTGTGCAGTAAACATGCAATTAAATGGAGTACCCAGAATTGATACATTAGGAAGTGGGCCAGGACAAACACTTGTGTATGATCATTATCCTAACCTATAAGAGAAGAATGTAATGCAAAACTATGTTAGGGTGAATGATGTATTTTACATGTATTTGGTAAGAATCTTGAGAGGAGATAAGGAGAAAAGATTATCAGAACAGGCACGAAATGCCATTAACTTACACAGTGCCTGGTATATTCAATTTTCTACTTTTACCTATATCAGAATAGAAGGTTTCATTGGTGAACCCTTCAAATTACCAAGGTATGCAATAGATAAGATTATATTGTAGGAGTTCACCAAGAAAATATTGAATATCAATCAAATGTATAAATCTAAATTTGGCAGGGGTATTATCAAATTCTCATTCAGTATTGGTAGATACATCTGTGTTAATGAAGAATCAGCCATGAAAGTATTAGAGGCATAACTATAGTATTATGGTTTCCAGAACTTTGAGTTGGCCAGGTCATTTGATCCTTTTAGAAGGATATACAATTTTGTGAATAAGAAATTCAAACATCAGCCTCATATTGAAGATTATTGGGCTGATTGCAATAATGAAGTCATTGCAAAACTAGATTGGACTCAACCAAAAGAGGCTTCAATTGACAAGATATCAAGATCAGTAACAGACCTTTCAAACTCTTGGATAAAAGAGAGAATTGTAGAATTGGAGGCTAAGGGCATAATAGTTACCCTTGCAAAGAAAGGTAAAAAGAGGAGTTTAGAAATTGATGATAAGTTTGACGATTTCTTAAAGAAGAAAACACAAATAGTGGAAGCTAGAATAGCTAAGGTAGATACAGGAGCTACACTATTGGATTCCTATGCACTAGGGGTGACTGTGGCCATTGCTTCAGAAGTTGTCACATTTACAGAAGGAGAAACATCAAGTGTAGTCAAGCCGGTAGGATAGACTCCTGAACAATCACCTGCAAATGTGCAACAAGACCCAATTATTCAAATGCTGCAAGTATCTTAGTAAAACCCTTTAACCATAGAACAGACTCAACAAGAGAAAATATAGGGATTCATATTGGTCAAACAAGAAATGACCGAGGAGATGATAGAAAAGACATCTATGGCTCAAGTATCCACTAAGGAAAATGTAGAGGTAGTGGATGTAGATAAAATTGAGGATGTAGAGGATGATGAAGAGGAAGGTGAAGATGAAGGTAGTGGTGACAGTCTTAAGATGAGTAGTGAAGAAGAAGAGGATAGACAAATTCCTAAATCATCTCTAATGATAGGAGTATTTGAGGTTATTTGCAAAGAACGAGTGGCAATTGCCAGTAATGAACATTTAAATCACGTAAGGCCCCTTGAACAAATAGCTTCACATTGAACCTTGAGTGAGTCCAACACAATCCTGACATGATTACCATAGACTTGGAATTTATAATTATTTCTAAATATTCTCCATATTCTTCAAGATAAGATAAAGTTATTTGTGAATTTTATCTCTTGTTGTTTTGATTAACATCATCATCAACAGTTTTGGTGCTAGAAGGAGGGCCTGTTAGGATTTAAAGTAAGCTTGGTGTAAACTAGCTAATAACATTGGTCGGACGACTAGGTCTAGGTTGAATCCAGGGGATATTTTCTCATGGTTACCTGATAAGTGACAAAAAGGTGTAAATAATCCCTTAATCTTAGGTCCTAGACTCTTTCAAGAAGGAAGTTCATCACATACTCCTCTGAGTCCAAGTTCACCTTTGGTTATACCGAACATAGTAAGTCCTAACGTTTCTACATTCAGAATATTGAATTTTGGTTTAAATCCTCAGAATCAACAAAACTTTGGTGTAGTTTCACCTAGAGGTCCTGTCATGGCATTCTTTAACATGGAGTCACCTATAACCTTTGTGGCATATCATGACATGACAAAGAATCTGGACAAGATACATCCAAAATTTTAGTTACATTAGGATGCAGAAGATCACATAAGGATCTGCAAAGAAACTTGCTTCAGGGCAAGGATAGCACATGAGGATGTGGTATGTATGTTGTTTCCTTTTACCTTAACTGAACCAGCTTATAACTGGTATGTCAATTTGCTTAATAATCATATCACAAGTTGGGCAATTTTGGAGGAAGCATTCCTATCTAGGTTTAGAATTCCAATAGAGCCAGAATCACTGTATCATAGGTTAGCAAAGATAAAAATAAATGAAGGAGAATTCATAACTACTTTCAATGATCATTTTCAAAAGGCTTATTCAAGATTAGTCGCTCCTTATACTGTAACTAATGATACAATATTAGAAATGTATTATGCTACTTTGGATCCATTAACTGCCATGTTTGTTAAGAGGTAGGTACATGTAGGGGCAAATTTATCTCAAGTAAACCAGGAGATGCAGCAAACAGGCCATGGACCTCTAGTGAGTCTTGGAGGAGCCATCGTTCCTAATCAAATGAAACAATTGAATGGTGCTTTGATGCATCATACTCCATTATACAATGTAGTTCTTACTCATGTGCCAGTATATAATCTGGTCCTTACTCGTGCTATAGTTCCCTACACAGGCAATGTTGCCAGTGTTAACCAATTCAATGGCCAATCATTCTTTTAGCCTCCGCAAGATGTCTTTATAGCTAACGTGCTGGAGGATAGGGATGAGTTAAAGGAAATTACTACTCATTTGAGGAGGCTAACCACTAAAGTGACTCAGTAGAGGAATAATAGTTTTTATGGTCAAAATCCTCAAAATAGTACTCATTAGAACCAAGGAAATAATAATCATCTGAATCAAGGACATTGACTATATAATAGAGGTCACAATGGAGATAATAAAGCTCATGGAAATGATAATAGAAACTCAAATCAGCTTAAGCCTCCTAGAATTTGGAATACAAGGCCAAATAATGGCACTTTAGCTTCTCCATTTGAGGATCCAAATAATTAGGAATCTAAGCAACCTACTAGGATTCAAGTAGCAGATGTAGCGCTTAAGAATTGGTGTAGAATCCATAATACGAATGCTCATGCCGAACTTGAATGCCCATAGTTTCATTTGGCAACGAGCATCTTTAAAGTTGAGGTATAGAGTCCCACCTTAGAGTTCTTGATTCCTAAAGCAAATGAGATAGTACCTTTAGGGTACGAGTCAGCCATGGTTCTGGAGAGTTTCATCTTCTCATCTAGAGAAGAAGAGGATTAGATATGTTGGAATTAGGCTAGACAACTGAGAGGGGGTGGTGAATCAGTTGTCCATAAAATTAACCTTTTCTTTCTTTTAATCTTCTTTCACAACTTACAAACAGATTAATGATGTAATCATTAAAGTATGAAACAATAACACAAGCAGAAACAAAATTAACACACTTGACACCAAGATTTTTAATGTGGAAACCTGGTTAAGGGAAAACCACAGTGGGGGTTAACCCACAAGTTTTGTACCCTGTTAAAAGTACTTAAAAATGGGAAGGCACTTGCCTTCGGGTGCACTTCCCACAGCTCACTGCTCAAAAGAGGTTCACTACCTATGGAAATTTATGTTAAATACCAAAGGAATTAACTGAGAAATAGCATCTTCTTCATGCCTGGTTTAGTCTCATTGAATGCTCAAAAACTTCTACTCTTCTCCCAAATACTTCTTCACTATCACTTCATCCTTTACTTTTATTGTTTCTCTGCTCTGCCTTTGATTCTTTCTTTGGATTTGATTATTTCGTACAAGGATGATTTTCCACAACTCAACTACACACCTTTATATGCTTCATCAACCTTGGAATAAACATCAAGTTTAGCACTGCAAATCACTAAGTTGTTGGCCAATCATAATTGGGACTCAAATCTTCCTCGATCAACATGCCACACTCCATAGAATTGCTCTTAGATCATCCACAACACACTTGAATCGTCCGGTTGGCCAAGACTGAGAAGAATAGCAACACCAAGGAAGAAATCTTCAACAACAAGCTCAATCTTCAATGCAGACCTCCAACACAGTAGTCACATGATTCAGAAACCTTCGCAAGCACATTAAATTCAACAAAAACATCCATACTCCTCCAAATCATCAGAATCACTTGCATCTTCTTCCAAATCCTCAAGAACACTGTCTGCCATGACTGTCACACTAGAAAGATTCTTGCGGACCTCCAAACCATGAACCACTTGAGTTGATGACACATACTGACTTCCTAAACATGTCTCTAGATCCACAGATCATAGTGTCTCATTTGCAGAGCTATCCGGACCAATTTTCTATCACTCTTTCTTTCTAAACACTGCAAAATCTGATTCTACTCAGATGGCTATAACTTCTTCAAATCTTCATGCACACCTCTCAAATCTTAACTGGAGCTACTACAGACAATCCGCTACACAGCCATATGGTCCACATACAATGATCTTCATTAATTTTCTCAATATCCTCAACATTTTAGTCTTCTAAATAGGCAACAACGTAGGATACAGTTGACACCAATGGCAACAAGGATATGTTGACATCAATGACAACACCGCTTAGGTACATATTTGCAACAATCTCCCCCTTTGTCATTGATGGCAACATATGATGTGAAAAACTGATTCAACCATCAAGACAAGAACTTCTCCCCCTTTCTCTTATCACTTCTGCAATCACTTTCTTCACTGCTCCCCCTTTCATCAGCAACTAGTTTTTCATAGGACTTCTCTTCCCCTTTGACATCAATGGCAAAGGGAACGCATTTACAATCTTTTCTCCCCCTTTTTGTTTTAGATTGATCCCAAAATTTACATACTAACTACTCCCCCTAAGTAGTATCTCCTTAACATCAATCTGGATTACAAGATATGACTATGAATTCCACCAGACTGATGCATCCTAGTGCATCTTAGTTCTGATCAAGAGGGGTAATAACCCCTAACTTCTCTTTGAGATACTCAAAAGTGTCCCTGGGTAGAGGCTTAGTGAAAATAGTCACAATATGATCCTTTGAAGAAATAAACTCTAATCTGACTTCATTCTAATTAACCTTCTCTCTCAAAAAGTGAAACTTGATTGATATGTGCTATCTTTGAATGCAACACTAGATTCTTTGAGATGCTTATTACACTTGAATTGTCATAGAAGATTGTGATATGCTCCTCAAACACAATTCTAATGTCCTTCAACATTTGCTTCATCCATAGAACTTGAGTACAGTTCTTTGCTGCTGCTATATACTTTGCCTCTGCTGTAGATAGGGATATTGCTTCCTGCTTTTTGCTCAGCGAAGAAACCAATCTACTTTCCAAGAAGAATGCACCACTAGTAGTACTTTTTCTATCATCCAAATCTCCTACCCAATCAACATCTATATATGCATGAAGAGTGAAGTCATTATCCTTTGGATACCATAAGCCATAATCAAGTGACCCTTTGAGATATCTAAAAATTCTCTTGACTACTACAACATGGGATTCTCTAGGATAAGCTTGGAATCTAGCAACAAGTCCAACTGCATTCATGATATCAGGTCTGGTCTGAGTCAGATAGAGCAGTCCTTCAATCATTGATCTATACCTTTTTTGATTTGCCTTAGGGGAGTCATCATCATTATTGATCTAACATCTGGTTACCATGGGTGTAACCATTGGCTTTGAATCTTCCATTCCAAACCTTTTCAACAGTTCTCTCACATACTTAGATTGAGATATGAAGATACCTTTATCTGACTTAATGATTTGCATACCTAAGAAGAAATTCATTTCACCAAACATGGACATCTCAAATTCACTTTGCATACGATCAACAAATGTTTTGCACATACTCTCATTTCCACCAAAAATGATATCATCAACAAATACATCAACAATTAGAATGTGCTCATGATCAATCTTGAAGTAAAGATTATTGTCAACAGTGCCTTTGCTATATCTTAGCTTTAGCAGATACTTATCTAATCTTGCATACTAGGCTCTTGGTGCTTGTTTGAGTCCATACAATGCTTTCCTCAACCTGTAGACCATATCTCTCTGATCAGACAACTAAAATCCTTCTGATTTCTCAATGTAGGCTTCTTCTTCTAATTCTCCATTTAGGAATGCTGACTTGACATCCATCTAATAGACCTTGAAATCTTTATAAGCAGAAAATTCAAGAAATAATCTGACTGCCTCTATTCTTTCCACCGGAGTAAAAGTTTCTTCAAAATCAATTCCTTCCACTCGAGAATATCCTTTGCATACCGGCCTTGCTTTGTTTCTTACAACTTCACCATCTTCATTTAATTTATTTTGGAAGACCCATTTAGTTCCAATCACATTTTTGTCTTTAGGTCTAGGAACAAGATCTCAAGTGTGATTCTTTTCAATTTGTATTAGTTCTTCTTCCATGGATTTTACCCAATTTTCATCATTGCAAGATTCACTTATTGAATTTGGTTCAATCTTTGAAATCAAACAAATCTCCTCTTGATCTTCTGCAATTCTTCTCCTAGTTTGAACACCTTTATATCTATCTCCTATGATCAGATCTATAGGATGATTCAGTCTTACATACCTAGGAGTTTTGGAATTTATTTGAACCTCTATTTCTTGAGCTTGTTCTTTAACATCTGCACTATCCTCTTGATTCATTGGATTTTTCGAATCAATCTAAATCTAAGTCTAGGTTTGAACTTATCTTCCTTGACTTTGACTTTCATCTTGATCATCTGATTCATATCCATAAGACCTGGAATGTCCTTCTTTGCTCTCATCAATTCTAACATTTGTGTAGTTAGGGTAAAATTGCAAATCAAGGCAAATGAATAAACAGCAATGATAAAAACCCTAGCAATGCACAATGAAGCACAAGACAACATGAAAATCAAAATAACAAATGTAAATGCAAACCGATCTCCACACTATGCTCGATTTATCTCCATTGCTCTTCTCCACCTCGCATGAGCATGCAAGATTTTGAAGGATTATTTTTGGAAAAATGTTGGGTGCTCACTTCTGCAGCATAACATTAAGATGAAGATGCTAGAATGAATGATAGATGAAGGATGCAAAGGCTCTAATGATATTTCAACAGCATGTGGATACTTGAGGATCAATGCATCCTTCATCTATCATTCATTTTAGCATCTTCATCTTAATGTTATGCTGCAGAAGTGAGCACCCAACATTCTTCCAACAATAATCCTTCAAAATCTTGCATGCTCATGCGAGGTGGAGAAGATCAATGGAGATAAATCAAGCATAGTGTGGAGATCAATTTGCATTTACATTTGTTATTTTGATTTTCATGTTGTCTTGTGCTTCATTGTGCATTGCTAGGGTTTTTATCATTGCTGTTTATTCATTTGCCCTGATTTGCAATTTTACCCTAACTACATTTGGCACATCCGGTGGGACCCACGTCCTTGATTAATCTCTCTTGTTTGAGTTATTTTTATGAAGTTTAGATCTCTTGGAGCACCAATCTTTCATTTTTGCAAGCTTTTGTAGCAAAAATTTGCATTTTTCTAAGCCTAGTTTGCAAAGATTTGGCTAAAATGTATGTAGATGATCTCTTAGCCCAAATCTAACCTCATCATTGCGTCTGGGAGGCTGTTTCCATAAATGTTGAGTACAAATTTGGCTAAATTTGATGAAAAATAGAGCATTTGGCGAAGAAAACAATAACCGGACTGCAAAAATGCGCTTCTGGTAATTCAGGTCGCCTCTAATCAAACAGTAGTCACCTGGGCTTAATTAGCTTGCCTTTGAGTAAATAGCAGTCACTTATGGTCAAATTTGGCTCGCTTTTAATCAAACAATCATAAGCTTTTGGTAAAATTCAGCTCGTTTTTGAACAAAAAGAGATCGCATATGGTAAACTTGGTCGCTTATGGTTAACATTTGCATTCCATCTCCTGAAACTTTCCAGATCACTTTTGGGCTATTATGCATCACTTTTCCCCTTTTGTTAGTTGCATATGAACTATTATTTGGTGCTTTTATCCATTTTTGCATCGCTTATGAGCAAAAAACCACCGCTTCCTGCATATTCGTGTCACTTCTGCACTTAAATCAGCCGCCTATAGTGCTTTTGTGGATCGCTTTTATCCGGACATACATCACCTTTGGCATGATTTGAATCACTTTTATCTTGAATGTACCCACTTTTGGTATAAATGAATTGCTTTCAGTCTAATAGTGATCGCATTTTGCAGAGTTAGGGTTTCTGTAGCGTATTGTTATTTTGCAGATACAGGTCGCTTGTTGACTGAAATCAATCGCTTTGGGATTTTATGCATCGCTTATGACCCTACACCACTCGCATCTGGTGCTTTTCTGAATCAAATTTGATCTATAGGGGCTCGCCTGTGGTAAAACAGTGCCGCTTTTGATAAACAGTAAATCGCATTTGGTGACGGTAACTTGCTTTTGGTTGCTGTTATCGTGCATTGTGGTGTTTCTATCATAACTTTCACATACGGAGGTGAAATCATACAAACAAGGACTCACTGGAAAACTAAGAGGACAAACTACATAGTGGAGTAGGTTTTATTAGGTGACTATATCATTTTACCATCTTTTTTATCAATCAAAGTTCAGCTTGATTGCAAACTTCATTTGAGCATAACTTGAGCAATTTTGATCAGTTTTCAACGAATCTTTTTTTTAAATTGCTTAGAATCTCCTGAACTTTCTATCTATGCAATCTATTTTTCTGTATCAGATCATCTTCATCATTTTTATCAGATTCTTCATTTTTTACAAAACGGTTTCTTGTGCAAGTTTACTTGGTCTTTTTCAATTTTTGTGACTTTCATGAGCATCTAATGAGCTAGAGCAGCATTGGCATCATCATCTACAACATATTTGGATAGTGAATTAACTAGGTGCAATCATTTCATCTCTTATCTTCTAAACTTGGGATTAAAACGAACATTGTTTACTATCACACCATTGAAAAATTGGGCTAAAACGAACCATTATCTTTCATCACATTTGGATTTGGGTTTAAAAAGAACAAGTGCTTGAATTGTCTTCCACATATTGAATTTCTAAGGTTAATGAACCCCATGCAAGTGTAACCAAGTAAATGTGTAAGCTCTCTCCTTGCGTCCCAACATGAACTTGGAGATCAAAAACATTTACTTGTGTTGCTTTTGTTTAGCCTTAGAGAGGCCTGCCTTGGTATCCACCCCAAGGGAACAACCTCAAGCGGTACTTTCATCTGGTCCTCTATAAAAATTAGAGGATAAGGCGAAAGCCAAGTCTAACTGGTATTAGCGCTCACCATACAGTGCTAACTCGAAAGGAGGTGTACCTTTGTGTATATTAAAACTCTTAGTAGGGTTAGTTAAAGTCTTAAGTGGCTTGTTGGATGCTCGTGGGGTGCCGGTCCCCTAGATTTTTATTAGAACCTCCTTGTGATAGTGGCCTTGCCTTGACTAGGACTTGTTGAAGTGTCTTCACATGCTTGCTTAACCATCATCACACTCTTCCAAACTAAAACTTACTTATGTGTCTTGTGTGAGTGATTCATGTGTGTATATGCATAATCATTTGTTTGAATATTGCCACATCAAGATATAAACACCCAAACACATAAAGACAAGTCATCCTACACATTCTTCCAATAACATTCAAACCCAATCACTTTCATCCCAAACATAGCCTAGTCATCATCCAACCCTTCATAGCCAAGTCATCCAAACAAGCCACATCATCATCAAAATCTCTAAACAAGCACTTGCTAAAAGGACTTAAGACAAACACTTGGGTGACAACATGTCTACACTAGAGGACCTAGAAAACAAATTCCAAAGATTCCTCCAAAATCTTTATCAAGGATCACAACCCCTCAACCAAGATGCCATTAAAATATTACAATTCTTCCTCCAAAGAGCTCAACCCCACGCAAGCGAATCACCTCAACTACAACACTTCATAGCCCAAGTCCAACACCTTTTAGCCACTAGTCAAGCTTGACAAGTACAACAATCCTTAGCCATTCCATACCAACCTAATCCACCATCTAGTCACATGTCATATCCATCCACTTCCTATCAACTTAATCCACCTATCCATCAAGTCAATGCCACATCAACCTATCAACCTCCACCTCAAGCTTATCCAATCCCTCATGCCATCATGCCAATGCACTACCAAGCCCATCCACAAGGCAATCAAGTGATATCACAAGAACAACATGCAAGTCCAAATAGCCCTTTGTACATAAATCAAGCAGGTCCAAGTACACCTTTTCAACAAGACCACCAAGCACCATTGATAGACCTAAGTCCACCTTTGCAAAAGAAGCACATGCAAGTCCAAGTGGTCCCTTGTACATAAATCAAACAAGCCCAAGTTATCCTATGCAAGATCTAATAACCTTTGACAAGGGAGATACCAATCTAGAGTGGCCTCCACCATCTAATCACATGCCAACACATGAACCAACTAGTCCTATCCCAACACCACCATGTGATCACGATCATAGTCCATTAATCCCTCCATCTTCCAAACCACCAAGCCCTTCATTACCTTCATCACCATGTCATTCTAATCCTTCACCAAAGGATGAGACTGAGATAGTTTTACAAAGGATGCTTGAAGCAAAACTCATTGAACTTCTTGAAGTCAAACCATGTGAAGAAAGTCCATATGATGAACATGATTATTGTGCATACCATAGGACCAAAGGCCATAATACAAATCAATGCTCAATATTTGTGCCAATTGTTTATAAGGTGTACCTACCTACAATAAGAAATCATGCCACATCATCCCAATCTCATGTGTCACACCCATCTAGTCCACATCCTAATCCATCAAACTCCATTATCCTTCCATCCAATCAAAATCCTAGTCCTATGCTTACAACATCATCCTCTATTATTGCTCATCCATTATATTTCCCATCCACTCATACCCTTGCAAAGGATGTGATCCATTGGCTACTAGCTAGGAATAAACTACCTCCATGTCAAACACCCATTCATGAGCCTATCAATGAACTTCCAAAGGTCATGTCCAATCCTATAATCTCATCATGTGGTTCACATATCCTTGAGCCTCTTCAAGAGCCTTCCATTAACATACCTAGCCCTTCAAGCCCCTCATGTTCTCATGTTGTTGACCAAGAGCCTATCCAAGAGTCATCTACCTCCATTCAAGCAACCCAAGAGGTATGTCAAGAGTTTAATCCTAAGCATGTGGAAACATTAAGCCCTAGTCCAACTCAAGATCAAAACACTTCCATTCAACCTATCCATAACATTTACCTTCTTTATGATCAAGATGATACCTATGAAGAAGCTGTCCATGAGCATCTTGATCCTATTCATAATCTTATATCCATCCATGAGCAAGATAACCACATTGCTCCTAGTCATCCGCCATCTAGCCCTATCCATAATGAGAAAACATCCACTTGTCATGATGAGACACTTGTCCCTCAAGTAAGCATAAAAGATCAAACAAATAACTTGGATCTTAGTGAACACAATGCTAATCAAAATCCTAATGATCCTCCTTCCATATCCACCATCGATTCCACTTCAAATCCACCATCATGTCCAATTGGTCTTACCACCCTCATCCATGAATGTTCTTCCTTAGGACAAAAACAACCTCTATCCACTTCACCTTCTTTATCCAATAAAGAGCTCAAGTCTAACTCTCGAAACACATTTAGTCCCATTGTCCATCACATACTCCAAAACATGAACTACAAAGGTAAAGGCCTAGGCCTTTATGAACAAGGTATTTTGGAGCCAAACCATGTCAAGATCCCTCCATGCTCATATGGCCTTGGATACACACACCAAGGTAAACAAGGCCAAGATGTTGGTAATCCCTTCATGCATCCTAAAACTACCACTTTCCATCGCACCCCCCATCATCTACCCAAAACATATGTTGTCATTTCAAATCCATCATCCTATAAATGTCAAAAGCATGTGACCGTACACCTTCCGCCATCCACTTTGCCTCCACTTTTACCAACTCCAAATATCCCTCCATCCACCTTGCCACCATTGCTTCCAACACCTAACATACCTATCATTCATAAGTATCCTTACATCCCTAATCATGGCCAACAAAAGCACACATCATCTAAGCATAAAGCTTCCAATCATTCCATCCACTCCACCCACTCCATGGGATTCAAAAGAAAATTTTTTGATGGCTCTACCTATAAAGCTAAAAATCCTACCAAAAATCCTAAAGGTCTTCATACCTTAGGACATAAAGAATCAAACTCAAAGCAAAGTTCATCTAAACAGCCATCGAAACCCTTACCTCCAAATGCAAAGCCCAAAAGCAAAATGGTTTGGGTTCCTAAGAAAACAACTAGCAAAGCGAATAAGGCATCCTTATCTACATCTCAAGAATCCCAACCACCTATATCCATCCAAAAGCCTACTTCCATCAAAAACTTCCATTCTCTTCAACAATCCCACAAGCAAAGAAAAAGCACTAAAAATACTAAATCTATGTGGGTTCCTAAATCACTTCATCAACCATTTCCTAAGCAAACATCTCCATTGCTTCCTACACCACCATCCAATCAAAAGCTTCAATGTTTATCATGGTGTGTGTAACTATTGGTCATGGTTCCCTTCCATTCCAAAACATTCCCACATGCCTTCATCTCCCCATCCTTCATCCATTATCCTACAAATCTTCCCCATCACCTTCCTATGGTCCATGCTTTTGCATAAGCCTTTTATCCATCCATCCTTGCATGAACCTTTTATAATCCATTGTCTACCTAATGCATCTCCCATCCATGCAATCCCTTACCAACATCTATAAGCATAATGACATGGTCCATGTGAAGACATCATCCATCTCTAACGGGACAATATCACCTCTCATAGCACTAGCCACTTGAGTCCCTTCTATCCATTACCATGGTGAAAACCTGGCAAACAGGCGCCATGTGTAATTGTCAACCCTTCTAAAAGCAAAAAAAAAAAAAAAAAAAAAAAAAGAAAAAAAAGTCAAAATACTAAAGAGAAATCCTTTCATCCAACGGTGAAAACCTGGTAAAAAGGCACATTGGATAAGTACCATGATGACAACCTGGCAAACATGCGTCATGTGTAGGTTGATCTTCTATGTCACTTACACTTGGGGGCACATTGTCTCATCCAACCTATCCATTTCCAAACTATCCATCCCATTATATCATTTTCCATCCTCTCCTATCCTACCATTACCATACCATCCTACCATCCTTAGCCATTACATAAACATGCCTATCCTATTGAACTCATTCATCCACCCTTCCTCCTTTTGATTTTGATGAAGACATAGGGGCAAAATGTTGAAACATGTTTGGATATATCTTGGCATACCTTCTTTCCAAACCAAGTCATATCCATTGACCATTTATCCATCCCATTCCAACCAATCTATCATGTCATCCCTTGGTCATGAACTTTTTTCATGTAAAAATCATAAACATTACCACCTAGAATGGGGCAAGTTCTTCCTATGCAACATAGCCTTTGGAGATCACATCCTAGCTCCCTTATGATCCATCCACTATGGCATATCCTTATCATGAGCTTTCCATCTTATAGCTTATCCCCATTCATTTATCTTGAGCTTTCCACTATAGCCAACCTATCCATTTATCATGAGGCAAGCATCCATCCCTTATATGGCCTATCCTCTTATCTATCCATCCAACTCTCATGATCTTGCCATCACATTTACTATGAGCTCATCCTTTTATCCATCCTCCTACATCTTTGCACCTAGACTTGGTTTTCCCTTGTCATTGGTATCAAGTAGAAAGGCTACTCAAATTGTAAATCTATTAACATCCCAAAATATTCTCAAAAAACACAAAAAAAATCAAAATACTTCAAAAAATCCAAAAAAAAAATTTAAATATCCAACGAAAAAATCCAAGAAATAAAACCAAGCAATAAATCCAAATCAATCCACTTCAACAACATCAATCAAAATCAAATCATCATCATCGTCAATTCTTCTTATCAATAACATTCATTCATCCATTTCAATCAATCACTTCTTCCAATCATATCAATCAAATCAATCTAAGCAATGATCTCAAAATTCAAGTCACACTAATCCATATCAAGCAAGCTAATGAATCAAGGAACATTATACAATCAAATCAATAGGTTTTGATCCTGATCTTGTCATAAACTGAATCAATTATCATCATTATCAATGGGATATATCGTTCCCACAACATCCTTGTGTTGATCTAGGGATATAGCTTTCCCCGCAATGACAACACTATCTATTATCATCAATCAAACAATCAATCATTGGTTTATGACTTGACAAGGGCAATACCTTGTTTGTTTTACATCCTTTGAGCATACTGAGAACACTTGCTTATGCTTAGATTGAGTGGACACTCTAATCATCACACCATCACTATCATCATTCAAAACAATCAACCCAACAATAGCAAACATCACAACACAAGCACAACAATCCAACCATCAAAATAAATCCTATCAATCATCAGCATCAACACCAAAGCAAATCAACTCAAGCACATCAAGCCAACCATCAAAACAAATCCAATCACTTTAGCAAATCAAAAGTAGCTCAATCCACCACAAATCATCCATCCTTGATCAAATCAATCTAATTAGCATTTCATCATCTTCCAACCATTCCAAACAAAGATCCAAGTGCAAGTCAATCCTTAAAGCCATACCAATCAAGTTAATCAATCAATCCAAGTTATCCAAACGCAATCCATGGTCTTGATCCTAGCCTTGTTGTAAGCAAAATCAATCAGCCAATCAGCTAACCAACTCAGCAAACAACCTTGTGTTGATCTAGGGATAGAGCTTTCCCACACTATCAACAAAACAATCAAACAATTAATCATTGGTTTACAACTTGATAGGGGCAATACCTTGTTTGTTTTTGAATCATTTGTGCATGCTTGCTTGCTTGCTTGTGTGTGTTATTATTTTACCTTGCATTTGTATCAAATCAGTATCATTCCAGCTAATATTCATATCTTGTGTATGTTGGAATAGCTTTTTGCACTATCCTTTGCATCTAAGGTTATATCATACCTTTTGTGCATTAGGACTTTAATGCTCTAAGTTTACTTCCTCATACGCTAGACAAGGTTGTATTACACTGGGGCATAAGATACATCGTCACCCTGGTCCTTATACCTTGGTGCATAATGTCTAGTGCTATATCAAACATCATGGTTGCTCACTTCCATTACAGCATAATGCATCCTTCATTTCTTCTATCTATCCCCTTATCTTTCTTTTATAGCCAAGCCATTTCTTTTCGAGAGCCTACCCGTGTTTGTCCAACCCGCCTATCCTCTCGAGGGGGCATCATCATCCCATTTCATCCTATCTTTCCATCATTATCATCATATCTTTCCATCATCATCCTTTTTCTCTATCCATACCTTAGCTTCTTTGAAATGATGTTACTCGACACAAAGCTCATCATCTTGAACATCATCTCAAAGAGGGGCAAAATGTAGACACCCAAATTTGTCCCAACTTTGCCCATGTCCTACAACACCTTGTTAAAACATTATCCTAAACATCATAAGCCATTTTTGTCCTAAATCCCACTCTTAATCCCATTTATCCATTAGCCAATTAATTAAATAAATTTTATTTATTTAATTAAAATCCCATCCTTATCCCACTTAGCTAATGAATTAAATAAATTTTATTTATTTAATTAATTTCACATGCATAATCCCACTTTCCAATTAATTAAATAATTTTTATTTATTTAATTAATTTCCACATCATATCTTATCCCATCCTATTCATTTACCCAATTAATTAAATAAATTTTATTTATTTAATTAATTTCCAACTATATCACAACTAATTCAAATATTTTATTTGAATTAATTCCTCATCTTTTATCACATTCCAACACTTGTCCAGTCAATCATGTGTTACAACTTTTATCCTTCACATGCACAACTAATGGGACCTAATTTTAGTATTTATTTACACAAGCACACCTAAGCCTTATCTCCCCTTGCCACATGTCACATGACTACAATTTCTTGATGTGCAAGGAAACCTAATTTAATCCTATCCATCCATTTCATCTAAAGCCCTAATTGATCCTAGCCATCCATTGGAACCAAGCCAATCCTATAAAGCAAGACTCTTTTGATCCATTTGGGACATTAGAGAAGACATTAGAGAAGAGATTAGGAGGGCGACATTAGAGGGAATTAGAGGATTCTTCTTCATGCAACCTCACTCTGCTGAATTTTCATCTCAAGCCATTATCCATCATCTTCAATCCATCTAGCTTGCATCCTTATCAACGTTATGCTGCGGAATCAAGCAATCAACACAACAAAGTGATCAATCAATCAAGCTCATCATGCATCTTCGAGGTATTGAATTATTTGGGTTTAGGTTATGCATTTCAATTGTTTAATCATTTCCATTTGTAAATCCAAATTTTTTGATATACAATTTGCACTTTCAACAATCTTTTTCAATCTTTTGTTAAAGCACTGGTATGCCTTACTTTGGGTAGAGTAACCCAGAAATATCCCTTCATCACTTCTTGCTTCAAACTTCCCTAGATCCTCATCTCTTTTGATATAGCACTTACTTCTAAAAACTCTGAAGTATCTTATAGTAGGAGGATGACCAAACCATAGTTCATAAGGGGTCTTACCAAAATTACCTTTGATCTATACCCGGTTGAGAGTGTAGATAGCAGTACTCATAGCTTCTCTCCAATAGACTTGTGGAACATTTGCTTCCATCATCATGGTCCTGGTAGCTTCTTGAATGGCTTAGTTCTTTCTTTCCACAACTCCATTCTATTGAGGAGTCCTAGGAGTAGATAACTGTCTTTTTATTCCATGCTTTTCACAAAATGTATCAAACTCACCAGAGGTAAACTCTCCACCACTGTCGGATCTCAGACACTTTATTCTCTCACCAATCTCATTTTCCACCATAACCTTGAACACTTTAAACTTGTTGAGAGCTTCTAATTTTTCTTTTAAGAAGGTTACCCACATCATCCAGGAGTAATCATCAATCAGCAACATAAAATATTTGTCTCCTTGCACACTCCTAATTCTAGTAGGACCACATAGATCAGTATGCACAAGTTCCAACTCTCCATTTGAAAATTGTTCTTTGGTCTTGAATGAAATTTTGTTCTGTTTACCCAATTGACATTCTCTACACATGCTATCAATAGGTTTCACAAGTTTTGGAAGATCTCTCACAGCTTGAGTAGAACTTATCTTGACAATGTTATCAAAATTTACATGACACATTCTCCTATGCCATAACCATCTCTGATCAATATGAGCAATCAAACAACTTTTTCTAGAACTACTTAAATGAAAGATGTTACCTCTAGTCTGAGTACCAGATGCAATTTTAGTTCCGGAGCTTTCCAAGATTCTGCATTTTCCATCTTTGAATCAGATATCATAATCCTTGTCAATCAACTGTCTAACACTAAGAAGATTATGCTTCAATCCTTCCACATACAGAACATCATTAGTGTTATTCTTACCACCAAAAGAGATGGATCCTCTACCACAGATTCTACTAGTTGAGTTGTCTCCAAATTTCACAATTCCACCTTCATATTTTTCAAAGCTTACAAACTTACGTTTATCACTAGTCATGTGATGAGAACATCCACTGTCAATTACCCATTCATCTTTTTCTACAACTTGAGCAGCCAAGGCACTTTCCACATTTGCATAGCTAGCAGACTTAGTAGGTATCGGATCTTCTTCTTTGATAGCAATAAACACCCAATCATTTTTAGTGGAACCTCCATGATCAGACTCATCATCTGTGACTCCTTCTTCACCAACTTCTTGGACATAGTAACATTTCTTCTGAACTCTAGATCTATTAGGGTTTGGCTTTGAACCCTTCTCTAGACATCTTAAGGCAAAATGAGCAATCTTATTACAAGAAAAATATTTGAATGGCAACTTTCCTTCATACTTACCAGATCCTCTTGGCAATCTTTTAGCAAAAGGGCTTCAAGTTCATCAGACTTAGTTTCATCATCTTCAAGATCCTTCCTTGTCTTGTCAAACCTATTTGATCTTCTTAAAGAGTTTTCACCTAGATCATACCTTTGTTTCCCATGAATATTGGATTTAAATGTAGATTCAGACTTAGAAAGAGAATCACCAAACTCACTCATTTCAAATGTTGAAAGTTTACCAACCAATCATTCCCTTGTAACAATTGTCATAGTCCTGATTTCTTCAATGGTAGCAAGTTTATGCTTGTAGGCTAGAGGTAAGGATATGAGCACTTTGGCAACAATCTCTGATTCATCCAATACTCCACCAGCACACCTTATACCGCTCACAAGTTCATTCACTTTTAGCATGTATGAGGTAATATTTTTATCTTCACTCATCTTTAATCTTTCATATCTACCCTTTAGGCTTTGTAGCTTGGCACATTTGACATATTTATCACCTTCATGTAGGGTTTTCAACTTCTACCAGATTTCATATGCGGTCTTCAATTCTAGTACATTTGTTATTTCTATATAAGAAAGGGCACTCAACAAGGCTTCTTTAGCTCGAATGTTGTTCTTAGCATCTTTGATTTCATCTAGAGTTGTAGGAGCTTTTTTTGGAATCTTATACTCATTCTTAGTTATTGACCAGTATGCATCACCCATACATTGCAAATGACACTACATGCGCATCTTCCACAGAGTGTAATTTGTTCCATCAAATCTCAGACTGTCCTTGTAAGTCGACATTCTGGATCTCCTCAAGCAGTCAAGCTTCTTTTAGAGGAACTTGGCTTTGATACCAATTGTTGGAATTAGGCCAGACAACTGATAGGGGGGGTTGAATCATTTGTCCACAAAATTAACCTTTTCTTTCTTTTAATCTTCTTTCACAACTTACAAATAGATTAATGATGTAATCATTAAAGCATGAAACAATAACACATGAGCATAAACAAAATTAACACACTTGACACCAATATTTTTAATGTGGAAACTTGGTTAAGCAAAAATCATGGTGGGGGTTAACCCACAAGATTCATACCATGTTAAAAGTACTTAAAAATGGGAAGGCACTTGCCTTTGGGTGCATTGCCTAGACCTCACTACTCAAAAGAGGCTCACTGCTTACAGAAATTTATGTTAAATACAGAAGGAATTAATTGAGAAATAACATCTTCATGCCTAGTTCAGTCTCATTAAATGCTCAAAAACTTCTGCTCTTCTCCCAAATACTTCTTCACTATCACTTCATCCTTTACTTTTCTTGTTTCTCTACTCCTCACCTTCTCTGCTCTGCCTCTGATCCTTTCTTCAGATTTGATTATTTCGCACAAGGATGATTTTCCACAACTCAACTACACACCTTTATATGCTTCATCAACCATGGAATAAACATGAAGTTCGGCACTGTAAATCACTAAGCTATTAGCCAAACATAACTGGGACTCAAATCTTCCTTGATCAACATGCCACGCTCCATAGAATTGCTCTTAGATCATCCGCAACACACTTGAATCATCCAGTCAGCCAAGACTGAGAAGAACAACACCAATGTAGAAATCTTCAACAACGAGCTCAATCTTCAATGAAGACCTCCAACATAGTAGTCACACAATTCATAAACCTTAACAAGCACATTGAATTAAAAAAAAAAACATTTGCACTCCTCTAAATCATTAGAATCACTTGCATCTTCTTCCAGAACCTCAAGAACACTATCTGCCATGATTGTCACACTAGAAAGATTGCTTGTGGACCTCTAAACCATGAATCACTTGAGTTGATGACACACACTGAATTCCTAAACATGTCTCTAGATCTGCAAATCATAGTGTCTCATTTGTGGAGCTATTCGGACCAATTTTCTGTCACTCTTTCTTTTTTGAACACTGCAAAACCTGATTCTACTCAGATGGCTATAACTTCTTCAAATCTTCATGCAGACCTCTCAAATCTTAACTAGAACTACTATAGACAATTCGCTACGTAGCCATATGGTCTGCATATAATGATCTTCACTAATTTTCTTAATATCCTCAACATTCCAATCTTCTAAATAGGCAACAAGGTAGGATACAGTTGACACCAATGGCAACAAGGATATGTTGACATCAATGACAACACCACTTAGGCACATATTTGCAACAAGATAGAAGAAGATGAGTCATACTATCATGAGAGTCTGTATCCTGAATCATCTCTAGTGTTAGAGACCTTTCAATTTCCATTTGAAATTAAGAATGAAGTGCTAGTTGAGGCAGATGAAGTTCAAGCATTTCAACAGTCTCAGAAGAATCATACTTACAACTTGAGAAGTAGTAATAAGCTTGGAGGTCCTTTCACTACTTCTACACCTCCAAACAATTTCAATACACCACTAGATCTGCATTCAAGCAATAATCCTCAACCTCCAAAGGCAAATTATCAGGGCACTAGTACTTCAGCATCAACAAAAGTTTAGGTAGGTAAATTAGAACCTAATGATGCTTCTAAATTGATGAGTTATTTGTTTGAAGAGATTAGAAAAATTAAGGTGAATGTGCCTTTGTATGAATTGTTGAGAAGTCCTGGTGCAGGAGCACCTACCTGACAGCTGGCCTCCATGAGGCAGTTAGTTTGTTTTAGGTCTGGTTAATGTTTCCAAGAAGGTCTTGTAAGACCAATGCATGTAATAAGGTCATGTTGACCATGCTTTGCTATTTTTAGCTAGTTTGTTAGGACAGCTGTTATGCTGTAGGTCCGGTTGGATCTCCCAGCCGCTTGGAGTCGGGTCAGTAGTACTCGCCAGAGATCCTATTTATGCATGAGGATCGGTTGGTTTTAGATCATCGAGCTAGGTTGCACAGAGTGAGACAGAGAGAGAGACTGATCATTGTAATTGCATCTTTTGAAATCAATAAAGATCCTGTTTGTGTTCATTTCCTGTTTGATCTCCATTGTGAAATCGATTTGCTGTTTTGGTGGTTACATGGATTCACTGATCCATTCCACCGGTTGATTCGTCGAATCGGTGGAATGGCTATGTACAGTAGGTTAGGATTTAGTCTGCATTTCGTGTTTGTTTGCATGTTTGTTTGCAGGATCGCGATCGAGAGGTGTTGAGAACCCTAGCATGGGTATGTGCTAGGTCGTGCTGGTTGTTAGAGTTTGGAAGATCACCCTGAAAGTAGATCGGGTCATCCCAGGGGGTTCGGCGGATCGAAATTCGCTAAGGTTGGAAAATCCAACACAACGGCATCATCAGGATATTTTGGTGTATATCCTGCAGTTACTTCGGGCGTCATCTGAGTAAGTGGAGATGAGCATGATGCAGTCGATTGCATAAAGTGAATGTGCATTGGGGTGATCATCATCAGGTGTTGCCGAGGAGGAGCATATCGGCATAAGGTAGAATATCGGGTTGACAATTCCTTCGCGGGCCGATAATGTTAAGTTTGGCCGACAGCAGGATATTGAAGGAACTGCATGTGACGTCATCGTCATCAGGATATTCATCATCAGGATATCAGGCAGCAGGATATTAAAGGAGCTGCATGTGACGTCATCGTCATTAGGATAACCGTCATCAGGATATCGGGGTGACGTAAGCATCGGAGGAAAGGGGCGTGAGTTGAGTATCGTCATCAGGATATATGGGAGGAACCGGATGTTCTATATCCTGCTGATGAACATGATGTTGAACATCCTGATGATGCAGATAGAGGTTGGCGGTAAGGTGAACAGTGAACGTCAGGAGGATGTTCGCGCTTGCCGAATATGATGATGCTGCTGGCAGGCGAAAGGTCGAAGGCTTGTCTGCAGGAGGATATCGGTCGGCAGAGTAAATATGATGATGCTGACAGTGTAAAGGGAAATATGATGATGATGATGAAGGGTTGCAGACATCCATGCTGTATGTCAAGGTTATAGTGTGGATGCCTCTGCATCAAGTCCAGGAGTCAGGATTGCTTTCATGAAATCTCTAGATGAATTAGGTCCTAGAGAAGATTCACTAGGTCCAGTTAATCACAGTAAACACATACAAATTAAGGATAAGAACAAAGGTACTGAGAAACCTGCAAGTACTAATGTAGTTTTGTATACAGAGAAGAAAGAGTCTCCTCCTTTCTTGTTAACCTTAAGAATTTTTAGAAAAAACCTACACAATTACATGGTAGATTCTAGAGCCTCTGTCAATGTTACGCCATTAAGGGTATGTAAAACTTTAGGACTCACCCCTACAAAGTCAGCCAGGGTTGTAACCCAGTTGGATAAATCTGAAGTAAAAGTTATAGGAGAGCTGATGCATATTCAGATGCAATTGGCTATGGATCCTAGAGTTACACAGTATATTGACATCTACATAGTTGACATTCCTATGAATTATGGGATGTTGTTGAGTAGAGATTGGTCTAAAACTTTAAATGGATATATGGTGATAGACTTTTCACACATGTGGTTACCCTGGAGAGGTATTCCTAACCATATTAGGATTGAGACTGAACCTAAAATGAAACATATGATAACAGAGTACAACAAGACAAATGAGGTACTGTATGCTTCAGTAGAACCTGGTGTATATAGAGTTTCCAACAGGGGAGTTCAAATAGAAGAAATCCTGGCCTTTGATTTTGAAACAAGACCTACTAATAAGAGAACAAGTCTGTTCATTGAATCTGATCATGGTTCTTCTGATGAAGAAGAGAATACCATGAGTAGCTTTAGCCAAATCATGAGGCAGGAAATTAGGAAATGCATCCAGCAGGGAACTCCTATTCAAGACGTTCTATGTAGAGAGTGGTGTAGAGTTCATAGCACTGCTCATCTTGAGGAGGACCGTGAATGTGTAGAGAGATAATTGAATATCAACATAGAAAGTGTATAGCACAAATGGGAAGTTGGGAAGGAAAGCATATTGTTAATAAACCTGAGTTGCTATCACATGAAAATGTTAATGTCATGCTGAAAGATCCATGTGATTCTTTGGAAGCAAAATGTAGCAATCATTCTGATCTCCACAAACTTGTAGAAAATACAATGGTACCTATAGGTCAAACAAAAGTACATAAGAATATACATGTTCCAGCAAAACTTGAGGTAAATAAGGTACTTCCTGTAAAAACAAAAGATCCAGTTCACAAAAAGAATAACATGTGGATTTTAAAGTGTGATGGATCAAAATCCAAACAGGGAGTAGGGGTTGGAATAGAGCTTATTGATCCTGATGGTAAGTCATTTTTGGGCAGCTTTTAGATTACAGTTTCCCTATACTAACAATATAGCTAAATATGAATCATTAGTACCTAGATTAGTAATGGCTATCAAGAAGAAGGTGAAATATTCTTCAAGTTTTATCTGATTCTAAGTTAGTAGTCAGGCAAGTCAGAAAATTATATGCCTGCAATTTATAGAAAATGGTGAGTCATAGGGTCTGGGATTTGATTGAACATTTTGATGCTTTTAATAATGTACACATTTCTAGGGAGTTGAATTAACATCCAAATGCCTTAGCAGTTGCATCTAGTGTACTTGAACCATTAACCCTATTAGGACTAAAGAAATATGCGGTAGAGCTAGTGTCTGTTCCTAGTGTGCCTGATAATGTAACAAATTTTCAAGTATTTGAAGATGACCAACAGATTGTAGATTTTATAACTAGTCATGATGTCTTTGAATCCCAGATAATAGATGAACATGATAGACCAGAAGTATCCTGGGATGTGGAAGATATCATTGATCTGAAAAGCAATTCCTTACCAAAAGGAGTCATTGAGTTAGAAAAGATCTTTGATTTTGATGGAGTTGTCAGACAAAGAGACTTGCCTAAAATAGAGGGAGGTAAATGTGAGCCTTTCAACTTAGGCACTGATAAGGACCCTCAAAATTTATTAATTAGTAAGACTTGCTCCACTGAGTTGAGAGATGATATAATTAATATGTTAAAAGCTTACAAACATGTGATTGCATGGACATATGATGATCTCAAAATGTATGATACATCTATCATAACCCATGTGATTCCTTTGAGACTAGGAGTGAAGCCATTTAGGTAGAAGCAAAGACCTATAAATGCCATTTTAGAACCCTTGATATTTGAGGAGGTCAAGAAGTTGTTACCTACCAGGATAATTTTTCCTGTTAGACATTCAACCTTGGTAGCTAACTTAGTGCTTGTAAGAAAAAAAGAATGTAGATATCAGACTATGTGTAGACTTCAGAAACCTTAATAAGGCTTTGGAAAAGGATAATTATCCTTTACTGCCTTTGGATGAGGTTTTGCAGGTAGTCAATGGAGCTAAAATGATGTCATTCAGATGGATTTTCTGGTTATAATCAAGTTTTGGTAGATAAGGAAGATAGGTTGAAAACCACGTTCACATGTAAATGGGGTAATTATGCCTATAGAAGGATGCCATTTGGTTTAATCAATGTATGGGCTACATTCCAAAGAGCCATGGATATTGCTTTTTGTGGATTAGTAGGAAAATGCATAGTGATTTATATGGATGATCTAACGGTTTTTTCTAAGGATAGTTTTAACCATGCAGATCATTTAAAAAGGGTATTGCAGAGATGTAAAAAGTACGATATATCTCTGAACCCAAAGAAATGTGTCTTTGGGGTAATAGAAGGTAAACTACTAGGGCATATTATTTATGAGAATGGCATTTCCATTGATCTAGATAGAGTAGAAGGAATTAATAAGCCACAGTTGCTTGCCAATAAGAAGGAACTGAAGTCATTTTTTGGTAAGATAAACTTTGTGAGGAAATTCATCACTAGTTTTGTTGAGATAGTATAGCCTTTGAATGCTATGCTTAAGAAAGATGCTTAGATAGAATGGACACTAGTGGCCAGAGCAATGTTTATAGATATAAAAGAAGCTATAGCCAATGCTCTAGTGTTGACTAGTCCAGATTATACCAAGCCATTCTACATTTATTCTTTTGCATCTGAACACTCATGTGTGACAGCCTTAACACAAAAGGGTGAGGAAAGTGAAGAAAAGCCAATAGAATTTATGAGTGCTCCCCTTAAAGGTGCAGAGTTAAAGTACTTGGATACTGCAAGGCAATCTTTCACCTTAGTGAAGGCAGTAAAAAAGTTCAGGCATTACATTTTAAGAAGTCAGGTCAAAGCTATTGTGCTTGATGCTGTAGTAAAGATGCTGCTAATACAAAATGAGCCAGGGGACAAAAGAGCAAAATGGATCACCGTGTTACAAGAATTTGATTTGGAAATCATTCCAATGAAATTGGTGAGAGGTCAGGCTCTAGTTTAGACTATAGCTAATATTGATCCCAAGATCGTTCACCAACAATATGTCATGACTACCAATACTACAAATGGATGGTATGATGATCTTAATTCATTCTTGATATTAGGAAAATATCCTAGCCACATGAAGTCTTCCTAGAGAAGGGTACTAGGGTTAAAAGCTCAAAAATATATGATCTAGGGAGGTATACTGTTCAAAACAAATCATGGTGGGATATATTTGAGATGTTTAAATAGAAAACAAGCTAATAAGGTGATGTTGGAATTACATGATAAATATGGGACAACTCATGGGTCTCATTTGGCCACGACACATAAGATTTTGAGGGCGGGGTAATATTGGCCTACCATGTTTAAAGACATTGAGGAGCATATCATATACTGCCATATATGTCAAACTACTACTGATAGGGGAAGAAATATGACTCATCCTTTGCAGGCCGTAATAGAAATTAGACCATTTGCACAATGTGGGTTAGATTTCATCAGAGTCATTAACCCTCCATCTTTTGCTAGACACAAATTCATCCTCACAGTGACAGACTACTACACTAGATGGATCGAGGCTACCTGCTGTAAGTTATCTACCACTAAGGTCGTCATTAAATTTCTGGAGGAAAATATCATAACCAAATTCAGAGTACCCTATGCACTGGTATGTGACAACAGCCCTGCATTTTCTTCTTTAAAGTTTTCAAACTGGGCTTTTGAATATTGTATTGTTTTGAAATTTTCATCAAATTATTATCCACAGGGTAATGGGTTAGCAGAATCCACTAACAAAATTTTGTTAGATATCATTAAAAAATTGATTGCTAAAAACCCTAGGGAATGGAATACCTTATTGAAGTATGCTTTGTGGGTTGATAGAACAAAAGTGAAGACAACATTGGGAAATTCACCATACTATTTGGTATATGGCATAGATACAATTCTGCATGTTAATTTGAGAATACCAACCTAGAAGTTTGCTAATGAGTACTTAGGTTTTGATGATCAGAGAGAGGCTAGGGTAGTTCAATTGCTACACCTAGATGAAAAAAAGAATCAAGCCATAGATAGGTTTTCCAAACATCAAGCAATAGTAAAAAGATGGTTTGATAAAAGAGCTAGAGTTAAAACATTTAAAATCTTAGACTATCTTATGCTGGGATAAAGCCCATGAGAAAAAAGGAAATCATGGGAAATTTGATAAGTTGTGGATAGGTCCACTCTAGATCACTGAAATTATAGGGAACAACACATTTAGGTTGAAGACTTTAGCTGGTGAATATATTCCATTACCTATTAATGGCCAATATCTTAAACATTACTTCTAGGCTTAAAGGTGTTGAGCTGAGTCTTATCTTGTACTATATTGTAAACATTGTATAGTCTTGTGGTTTGTTTTGCGTGTTGTTTTGTTTGTTTGGTTGGTTATTTTTTTGGTTTTTGTTGTTTGGGTGTGCCTTTGTTTGTGGGAATCTTCATTTTGATTTTGGATAGACAGGAGCAGGCTAGCAACTTTAGAAAACAATGAAATTTATAAAACTGAGAGCACCATTTGAAATTTATGCATAAGTTGTGACTTTTATAGATGTAGTTTGTTTGATTGGTCTTCTAAAGATTTTATTCACCATCAACAAATTAGAATATTCAGGGAATCATACAAATACACACCTTTAAGATTCTAGGAGTAGATTTGGAGATAGTGGACACTTGCATTAAATGAAAAATCTAAAGGTTTGCCTTTGCTACCACTATAATCTCCACCCTACATATCATTAACAAGATTCTATTATCTATTAAGCATGAACTTTATTGCAATATCAAAAAGTATTAATGATGAATACAAAACGAATGATCAAAAGAAATCATTTGAAACATATGAGGACTACCAGATAACTCCACCAGGGCTATAAATGCTTGTTGGCAATGGGGCTCTATTTGGGGAGATTATAGCAATAACCTTGCCGAAGCTATGGACGCTTGACTGCCAGCAAGGCTCTATCTAGGTTGGCTTAGAAGGTTAAATCCATCTATGTAGTTTAATGCAAACAATTGTTGTTTTCAGATTCTGATACAAAGAATGGAAATGAATCAAATTGCACACACTTAAATTCCTTTTGAAAGGTTCTTTTGATGTTAGTGAATACATTCTTTCTATGATGGAGAAGCAGATTGTATATAAAGAAGTTGGAAATTTATGATTTATTTCATCTTGTTCCTTGAGTTTTGTTAAATTTGGTTGTTTTATTTGGTTGCTAGTTGTTGTGTTTCTCATAACACACCCCATTTTACCCTTTAGCAAAATGAGGACCCCTGCTGTGGCTTTTGCTTTTGGTTTGTGTGGTTCTGCTTGCTTGGCGGTATTGGTAAAATGTCCTTGGTGCTTGAATTTTGAGTTTCACAATGCCTAGTTATTAATGGTTGTTATCAATAAAACTTGCATCAAAAATCAATCAGGGTTTCCTTTTGAACCATTTGAAAATTCTGCGTGTTTTGAGAGTATGCTTGTTTCTATGAAAGGTCAACACTAGACTAAGGTTGGTCAATGTGTATCTGATATACATTGTCATTGGCATGTATTTGTTATGCACTTGGTTTGTTAGGTCATTACATTCATTGTGTTTTAAATTACTTGTTGTTAGAGGTTTAAAATGAACTTATGCAAGTTCAGACCCGACGGTGCTTTAGGGTGAATTGAATAAATGTAGAATTCTGCATTTGTATTTAAATATTACAACTCATGTATTAGAAATACAAATTCAAAATATACAAAGGCAGATGTCAAAATGAGTTCAAAGTGATGTCTAAGGTCAGAGTCATCTCATTTGTATGATAAATACATTGATTTTGGTATACTTTTGATACAAATGCAGGTTTGGACATGAGCGTAAAATTCAATAGATTTGAGAAAATAAAAGTGAATGCTTGTCTTTGTATGTATTGTCATATGCATATGCTCATGTATGTAATATACATATGCAAAGACGGACGTGATTCAAAAAGTTAAATAGAATTAACTCTAAGAGAGGTTCGCATTTGTATATTTAGATGCGTGTATTAGAGATACAAAAGTAAGGGATGCATTTGTGGATATGAGCCCAGAATTAAATAGCGAATAAAATATAGTCATTCATAACAAAGGTTTGAAAAGTTAAGATCGTGAGTGTTGTTTATTCACATGTATATGATATGCATGGAATTATATAAATAAATCATATACAAAACTCTATGTGATTAAGGATTTGAACATTGTATATTGTGTGTAGGGTCCACAGTTGTATGCTTGAGATGTATGAATGTGATATACAAAAAGGCTGATACAAAGGACATAGATACAAAGTTGGACCCGAAACTAATTCCAATTTGTTTTATAAACCCGTTAGACTCCGATTTTGTATATTTCAATGATTGTATAAGATATACATAGGGATATACAAAACAAAATATGCAAAAGGTAAGAGAGGGAAAATACTAAAGTGCGTAAGGACTTATCCTGCGTGCTTTAGTAAAAAGTGCATGTATATGATATACAAAATGCAAAAGTGCAAAGAGCCAACGTATACAAAATTCAAAATATGCATAGAACGGAAAAGGTAAAATGAAAATCAAATTCTATGCATTAACTACAACATTTAATGCACATCTACCATAGAAAACCTAAATTCAAAGAAGTAAAAAAGGAAATCCAATTACAATTTATTTCACAATTGCATTTGGAGCTAAGTTGCAGGAAATTTTACAGAGCTAAAATCCAACAAAGGTGAATTAAAATTTGGAAATGGTTGCAATAAACTAGAAACGTAAGCGGATCTTTTCAATGGTATAAAGTCAACATTTGTGATTCAAGTATGTACCAAGGGACCCTTGCTTGTGATTAACAGAATTTTATTATGATAGGTTTTACAATGGTTGCAGTAAGGTAATAGAACAGGTTAAAATTAGTTAATTACTCTAATTCATTGTGATAACTCGTAAATTTCAACACAGTAAGGTAATTATGCATAATTCAAGTGAAAAGAGGCTTAGGGTAAAATGTAAATGGTAAAAATGTGTGGTAAAACCCTAAAAAACGTAAGGCATGGTTGTTAAAAGTTAATGTATTTGACAGGATGTTGCCCAAATGAAAGACCACAACGAAGGCAATTGGAAAGGAAACAAAAATAGAGGCCAAGAAGAAAGAAGTGGTTAAAGAGACATTTCCACATAGAGGATACAATTCTCAAATATACCCTACTGGTAGAATGGTGGTTGACACCGAAATTAAGGATTTTGATTATGTTACAATTCTATAGCAGCTCAGAGAATCAGGAGTAACTTTGGCAATGAGGAACATAATGGACGTGGGACCTTATATAATGCTGCAGGATTCCCATTAGCAATGGAAGCTAGGGATCTGGTTATTAAATATATTCATAGATATGACATGAATTCTAGGAAGGTGGTATACAATGGTGTAGTGTATGCAAATTTATCAATTGAGGGCATAGATAAGACTTTTGATTTGAAGCTTACAGATAAAATGAAGGAGATAAATGAAGAACAATATGCAGCAGAATTAAAGAGTAATGAAGGATCATGCAAAAGTGCAATATTCTATGAATGGTATCCCTTAGATAAAACCAAAGGTTGCAGGTACAATGCTCAGAGAACAAGGAACTATAGTGAATTCCAACAATATTACGACATTATTTTTGAAGTGATATATTGGAGAGTAGCAATGGGGGGTGCAGCCCCACATGGGAGGTCTTGCAGCCTTGAAAGGCCTATGGCCTCCCGTGGGAGCTCCCACGGCTCCCACAAGTTGTGGCCTGTGGGAGACCGTGGGGCTTCCCATAGCCCCTTCATGGTCATTGCCATAGAAACAAAATTGTTTATATCTAATTCTCATCCCTTTTAAATGGTTTTTAAACAAGGTTTTTAAATGATAAAAAAAAAATTGCATTTTATCTTAGTTTCTGCCGTAAGATTTACATAGTGACAATTATTTGTTGTGCGCATAGCAGCTTCGTATGTACAATATATATATATATATATAATTTTTTTAATTTACTAGTAACACACAATAACTAGAAGATTAAATATATATAATTCAATAAAATATATGGAAATCTGGATATAATATTGTTATATATGAAAAATGGGAGTGATGAGGTTGAAGTAGTGTTTTAGATAGATTTAATCAAACCCACCTTTCACATATAATCATTCAAGGACATAAACTGAGTTCAATCACTTCTCTTGCAAGAGGACTTAGCTACAGGTTTGGTGTCACTTTGAGATGATAAGGAAAGTTGGAATGTATTAATAAATTTGTTAAACCCTAATCTGATTAGGCCTTAAACCCTAATAATATGAAATCGTATACAGACAAATGAAACACAACAAATGATTGCACAAGAAGGCATTAGATGCAGATTAGAAACATACCAAGATTTAGATTATTGAAAGAAAAAACTTTGGGGACACTCGGGTAGGTGCCCTAGTCCAACATGGCACTTTTTTTGTAGATTTGGAACTGTGAGGTGATGTAGACAACAACTTGCTTCAGAGTTTTCAACAATGGAAATTAGGACACAGGGGTGAGCGCCATTGTCTAGAAGGGAATATTGTCCGCTCTTTTCTTGAGATCTTGAATCTTTATCCTTTGCTCTGATCTCCTGTAACTCCTCTCCACAAGATCCTGCACTTGTAACCTGCAATCACAAGAGAGGGGTTGGGGGTTGTGGTGTTTAGAAGCTTGCCTCGGTCAAGCCCCAAAATGGCATTCAAGCCTTCCAACACCATTTTTAGATAGAGTGTGTGTCCTTGGTAGATAGAGGAAAAAGAAAATGATAAGATAGATTGTTTGAAACATAAAGTAGATATCACCTTGGAGGTGAAAACCCTCATGGAGATGAAGTACCTTCAAATCATGAGGAAATGAGTTGATGGAGCCAAATCTACAACAAACACATACAAACACAACACAATTTTTCTCTGCAACATAATGAATGCCTTGAATGCTTTTTTCTTAATAATCATAAGTTTTCCTTCATCAACTAGGAGTAAAATGAAGTCCTAAACATGTTTATATATGCATTCCCACTAACATTCGTAATTCAATTTGAAAATACCGACAAAGGGAAACCTTTTAACGGTCATAAATTGACACTTTTAAATTTGGGTCCCGACAAAATAGGTATAGACTAGGGCATGAGCGCCCAAGTCCAGAGGCCTATTTTTGGTCTTGATTAAGCATTGAGATAAGCCCTTAAGCCCCATTTGTCATGGGTTTTAGGGGATTTTGCTCCAAGACAAGTTTTACACATGGATGATTAAACTAAAGGGACCTAGGAGCTAAACTAGGAGGTAAAAAGTCATAGGGGGACATTTTACAACATAACAAATATATGCACACAACAATCACTAAGTATGAGAATGAATACAATGAAACATAAAACTCTTGAATAACATGATAAAGTAATCCTAGTTTACATACATTCACATACTTGATTTCTTTAGATACGAATATTACAATCCTCATGAATACAAAGGATAAAAAGGAATACAGTCCCTTAACTTTACAGATTAATTTATACAATGGCATGTTGCCATGAAGCATGGGACAAATTATGCTTTCTCTGAACACCCACAAAAATTTTCTTGATCTTCAAATTCTTCCAAGAGACTTCAATAAACCTGCAACCAAAATAACCAACTAAATGGCCAAGACCTACTATCCACCCTACCATAGGGATTCTCTCATAATCCCACCCCTGAGTAGGAGATTCCAAGAACCAAGAAACACACATGGAACCACAAAGAATACATAAACTAGAAACAAGTCCATTTACACATAAACTCAAAATCCCATTTGGTTTGACTCACAAACATAGGATCCAAACTAGATCCAGCACAAGGGGAGAGATGGGATAATCCTCCCTCTTGGGGAACCAAAATAAAATCTTCCATAAAAATTCATTATCATAGCAATCACAACCTCCATCCATACCAATGATGAAGGGGGTAATTCACAAAACAGACAATAAAACATAAAAAAATAGAATCTTCTTTTATTGATTTGGACAACACATTACATTACAAAAGCTAAAATTCAATTAGAGGATGAATCCTCCTTAGGCTGCAACACATTATAGCTTCATATCTCTAGATTCTAGAACGTTTTGCCTTATGTAGCCTCAAATCTGATTGGGTTTTTATTTTTCCCACCTTTTCTTTACTCTACACTTTGCCCCTTATCTCTACTACTGCCAAGGGTTCCCAAAAATGGTCATAAATAGCCCTTTTTGGTGGCCTCCAGCCAAATTTCAAAATTTGCATCTCCGTCCAAAAATAGGTCAACTTCTAGGAGCCATAACTTTTGATCTAGGTGTCTGTTTGACGAACCGTTTGAAGCGTTGGAAAGGTTGCAAAGTGTTCTACGTGATATGAATCTTCTCTGCCAATTCTACCCATTTTCAAAGTTGTACAAGGCCTCTAAGTGCCTCAAACCTGACTTTGAAACTTTTTCAAGTGTTTTTCAGGAAACAAAAACTTTAATATCTTTCATCCCACAAATGATCTTTGTAGCCTGATTCCTTCACCAAAGGTCTTATTTTTTATTTATGAAGCTTCCTATAAATTTCCACTTCCATACGTGCCCAAATACAAACTTTCCTAAAATAGTAGTTTGTTATTTTTAGTAGTTTGGAAAAACTAAAGGTTTTACATCATTATTCAAGCAATTATGGAACCAGAAATACAAATTTTGAAAGAAAATGAAAACAAAGTCATCAATTTTGAATCATCATTATTTTTGGGTGATGCAAGATTTCCCTTACAACTCTAGATGCACCTACATTAGACACCCAGGGTAATTTGAGAAGTGACCTTGTCACATCTCAAGTGTTTGAGGAAAACCCCAAATGGTCAACTTTTGCCTTAGACAACCAGGAATAATCTTCAATAGGCCTTCATTTCCACTTCACCATATATTCTTCATATTGCCTATTCTGAGTACTTCTTCCCACACGGCTATCCAAGATCTCTTCTATCTCCTCATCTGAAGTAGATGCCAAAATATTCTATTGTTGTTCTATTGGTCCATCCTCTGTTCCACCTTCATGATATTTTGTTAAATCAGCAATGTTGAACATAGGGGAAATGTTGATCCCATTCGGTAGCTCTACCTCATATGCATTTCCTAAATCATACTTCTTTAGAATCCTACATGGTCCAAATTTCTTCATTTTCAACTTATTATATGTTCCAACTAGAAACCTCTCTTTTCTCAAGTGAACCATGACTTCATCTCCTACCTAAAATTCCTTATATCTCCTCTTCTGATCTACCTTAGCCTTGTACTAAACATTCATCTTATTAATTTGCTTTCTCACCTCTTCATGCAATTTCTTTAGGTGTTCTGCAAAGTCTTCAGCTTCGGCACTTGTCTTTTCTCCCTTGTCCATCTTCCTTAACTCTGAAGCATTTCTTGGACTACTCCCATAAATAATCTGGAATGGTGATTTACTTGTACTCCTATTGATAGAATTTTTATAAACAAATTATGCCTGTGGTAAAATCAAATCCCATCCCTTGAGCTTATCTCTTACTAAGCATCATAGCAGGTTACCCAAACTCCTATTCACCACTTACGTCTATCCATCGATCTGTGGATGGTGTGGAAAACTAAACTTCAAATCCATCTTCAACTTCTTCCACAATGTCCTCTAGAAATAACCAACAAACTTGGTATGTCAATCTAAAACTATGCTCTTAGGTAGACTATGTAGTCTCACCACCTCTTTGAAAAATAACTCTGCAATATGAACATCTTCATTAGTCTTCGTACAAGGAATAAAAGGTGTCATCTTTGAGAATTTGTCCACCACCACAAAAATGGAATCATGCCCTCTTTGTGTCCTTGGTAAACCAAGAACAAAATCCATACTAATATCATCCCATGGCTTCTTTGGTATAGATAGTGGCTAATACAGCCCTATATTCTGACTTGTTCCTTTTGCCATTTGACACACTCTGCAACTCTACACAAATTTCCTCACATCCTGCTACAACTGTGGATCATAATAATGCTCATTAACAATAGCAATGGTCTTATCTCAACCAAAGTGTCCATATAATCCCCCACTATGCTTCTCCTTAATCAAGTTCTCTCTCATGGAACTCCTTAGAATTCACAACTAGCTTCCCCTAAACAACATGCCATCTTGTATTATGAAATCCAACCATTTTGTCCAATCCAAAGTAACAAGTTCTAGACAAGCTTTCCCAGCCTCTACAAAATCTGGATCTTCAGGATACAAACTTTTGAGCTCATCGAACCCAACAACTTCTATCTTCATTTCTATCAGCAAATTTTGCCTTCTACTTAAGGCATCTACAACTCTGTTTAATATTCCACTCCTATGTTTCAAAACAAAAGTATAAATCTACAAAAACTCAACCCATTTTAAGTGCCTCTAGTTCAACTTCCCTTGACTATTACAATATTGTAAATCCTAAAGATCAATATATAAAACAAACTCTTTTGGCAACAAATAATGTCTCTATTTCTTCAAAACTTGAACTATAGAATAAAACTCTTGATCATAAATAGAATACTTTTTCTTGGCATCATTAAGCTTCTCACTGAAATAGGCAATGGGCTTATCTTCTTGGCTCAAAACAACTCTTATGGCACTACCACTAGCATCACAATCTACTTGAAATACCTTATTAAAATTTAGAAGTGCCAAAACAGGTTGCTCTGTGACTTTCTGCTTCAATGTATCAAAGCTCTTGGCTGCTATTGTAGTCCATTTAAACTCTTTTCTATCCCCTCTCATTGTCTCAATTAGGGGTGCACAAATGCTACTAAAATTGTTGATAAATTTTTTGTAAAAACTTACCAAACCATGAAAATATCGTACCTCTATAGCACTCCTTGGCATGGGCCATTCGATGATAGCCCTTACTTTTTTGGGGTCCATCTTAAGACCTTCCTCTGAGACAACAAATCCTAGGTATACCAAATCCTTGTTTGTAAAACTACATTTCTTCAAACTAATCAACAACTTCTCCTCCCTCAACTTCTCTAAAACTCTTCTGATATGCATCAAATGCTCATCCCAAGTCTTACTAAAAATCAAAATGTCATCTAAATAAACAATAACAAAATTTCTAAAAAATTCTTTCAATACCTCATTCATGAGTTGCATGAATGTGCTCGGTGCATTGGTTAGCCCAAATGGCATGAATAACCACTCATATAAATCTTCCTTTGTCTTGAAGGTTGTCTTCTATTCATCTCCTTCTCTGATTCAGATCTGGTGATACCCACTCTTTAGATCAATCTTCGTAAAGTACTTGGCTCCACTCAAAAAATCCATTATGTCATCCATTCTGGGCAATGGAAATCTATACTTGATTGTGATCTTGTTGATGGCTCAAGAATCTGTACACATTCTCCACTCTCCATCTTGCTTCGGTGCTACTACTGTAGGTACTGCACATGCACTTAGGCTCTCCCTTATCAATCCCTTCCTTAACAACTCATGAACTTGTCTATTTAGCTCTTCATTCTCTGCATGAGTCATTCTATGGGCTGCCTTATTTGGTAAACTGGCTCCTGGTATCAAATCCATTTGGTGACTTATCTTCCTCACCAGTGGTAAACCTTCTGGTACATTATTAGAGACAATGTCCTAAAATTCTTCCAACAGATATAAGACTTTTGCTGGTACATCTTCACATTTCCCCTGTCTGATTTTAGGAATCAACACAAAGCAATGATGCTCATTCTTCATACCCTCCAAAAAATTCCTACCATCTACCAAGAAAATTCTTGAAATATTACATACCTTTTCTTCTACCTCCTTCAAGGGTTTCAACTTATGACGAACTCCATCCTTTGTTAGGGAATAGGTGTTTGCATGGCCATCATGGACAGTGCACCTATCATACTGCCATAGCCTCTCCAATAGCATATGACATGCATCCATCGGTATGATGTCACACAACACCTCATCATGGTAGTCTCCAATCTTGAACTTAACTAAACATTGCTTATTGACCAAAGCTCTATGGTCCTTCTACAACCATGTAATCCGATATGGATGTGGATGCCTTCTTCTTGTCAACTTCAACTTGTTAACCATCTTCTCTTAACAAGATTGTCATTGCTTCCACTATTAATAAGAATATCACAACACTTAACTTCACATTTGCACCTTGTGTGAAATAAACTCTTCCCTTGATTTGGTTCTTTCTCCTCATTCAACAAGGTTCTTATGACAACTAAGGTTTCTCCCCTTTCAACATGTCTAGAATGCTTAGACTACACATCTTCATCTACCTGTGCAACTCATACATTACCTTTAGGTCTTTTGTTTGTCCTTCCTTGATGTTGTGGACACTCATATGCTTGATGTCCTTCTTCTCCACATTGGAAACATGTTCCTCTGAAACCTCGTCTTCCAGGTCCTTGCATAGGTTAGCCTCTTCCTCTTCCTCTTTGATCACCATTATTTTGGTCATGAAGGTGGTAGGCATTATCTCCTCTCTGATTTTGACTGGTTCTAGTTTCTTCACTTTTCATTGGATCTTCATTTCGACATCCATAGGATCTTCCACTAGTCCTTCTTCCTTGACCTCTTCCCCTTTGCTTGCTTTTAAATCTTTTATGGTGGTCATTCTAACCAAGCTCAACTCCTCTTGAATACTTGGCCTTAACCCATTAATGTAATAGGCTACCTTGTCCTTGTTAGCCTCTGCATGGCTTGTCTTGGTAGTAATCTTATAAAAATATTCTGTATACTCCTTAACAGACTTGTTAGCTTGCTTCAATCCTTGTAGCTTCTTTAACAACTCCAACTCATAGCCCATAGGAATGAACTGCTTCTTTAGTTTGTCCACCATCTGATCCCATCTGGTAATCTTTCCTTTTCCTCTTCTATTTCTCTCTAACTGGACCTCCTTCCACCAAATATTCGCATGGTCCTTCAATGTTGTTTTTGCAAACTTCACCTATTCTAAATCTTCCACATATTCATACTTGAAATATTCTTCCATATCATTGATCCAATCAATAAGCTCTTCTAGGTTCAGATTCCTAGAATAGATAGAGACTTCAATCCTAGGTCTCTTTCCAATCTTCAAAATGGTCTTCAACAACATCACTTCTGTAGGATCTCCTTGTAATGAAACAACTTGCACAATATCTGAATATAATAGTAAATATGCTGAAAATACTTGATAATAATATGCCACTTCGAGGGGGCAACCTCCTAATCCACTTCGAGGGGGATACCTCCAACAGTCTTCAATGAGAACACAATACTGAATATGATATGAAATGAGACTCACTACCTCCTATATATACCTATTTATGCCTAGGATATCACCCAGGCCGACTTAGATAGACCTATAGAAGCCTTAGGCTGACCTAAACAACTAAATAACAATATAATAATGATAATATGACTTAATTAGGAGTTAAGATAGCCACAAGCTGACTATTCATAACCCTATGTACACCAATATTAAGGGCGTAGCACTCCTGCAGTTTCTAGTTCTTCCTCAAATAGCTCTTCTTCATCTTCATCTTCACTTTCTTCTCTTGTTCTTGGCTCAAAACCTCTTCGCAACTCCTCTTTCAATGCATCAATTTGCCTTTGCAGGGCTCTAAAACCCTCTTCTGTCAAAGCATTTCTCCCACCATGGTTTCTTCACAGAGGCATTTTGATCTCTGTAGTAATCCCACAACCTCAGGTCCTAGTGCAAACTGCCTCACTTTCGGTGATCTGTCTACAGACTCAGGAATCCTTGCTCTGATACCACTTGATGAAGAGGGTAATTCACAAAACACATAATAACACACAAAAATTAAATGTTCTTTTATTGATTTGGACAACACATTACATTACAAAAGCTAAAATTCAATCAGAGGATGAATCCTCCTCAGGTTGCAACACATTACAACTTCCTATCTCTAGATTTTGGAACCTTCTTCCTTCTGTAGCCTCAAATCTACTTGGGTTTCTATTTTCCTACCTTTTCTTGACTCTACACTTTCCCCCTTATTTGTACTACTACCAAGGGTTCCCAAAAAATGGTAATAAATAGCCCTTTTTGGTAGCCTCCAACCAAATTTTGAAATTTGTATCTCTCTCCAAAAATAGACCTCAACTTCTGAGAGCCATAACTTTTGATTCGCGTGTTTGTTTGATGAAACATTTGAAGCATTGGAAAGATCGTGGAGTTCTCTATGTGATAAGAATCCACTCTACCAATTCAACCCATTTTTAGGGCCGTACGGGGCCTCTAAGTGCCTCAAACCTGGCTTTGAAACTTTTCTCAAGGGTTTTTCGGGAAACAGAAAATTTAATATCTTTCAGCCCACAAATGATCTTTACTTGATTCCTTCACCAAAGGTATTATTTTTCATTTACAAAGCTTCCTATAAATTTTTACTTCTATATGTGCCCAAATGCAAACATTCCTAAAATAGCAGTTTGAAAAACTCAAGGTTTTACATCATTATTCAAGTGATTATGGAACTAAAAATACAAATTTTGAAAGAAAATGAAAACAAAGTCATCAATTTTGAATCATCATTATTTTTGGGTGATGCAAGATTGCCCTTACACCTTTGGATGCTCCTGCATCAACCAATCACTTATACCTCCCAATAATTAACATTTTCATACAATAACAACAACAACCCACCCAATCTATCATTTCCTCATATCATCTCCATACGATACCACTATAACATTCACCCAAAACACCATTTCATCACATATTGTAACCAACTTTCCCTGAGAGAGGCTCCATGCCTCTCTACCCAACACTTGGGAGGCTCTCACCCCTCAGGGGAGGACCACTCCCTACACAACCCTTTTTCCCACAATCAACAGAAAATACAAAACACATATATCCCAAAACTTCCATAAACACATCATGCATTCATTATAATTTAAAAAAAAAAATTCAAATCCTACCTCAACTCCCCAAGTTAGGGAGAGCCCAAAAAGCTAGAATGCAAACCCTTGAATTGAAATTTCTCTTCCAATTTTCCAAGCCAAAACTCTTTTCCCAAAGACTTCTCACAAGTTCTTCCTCCTTTCTCCCCAAACTCATGCAAATTAAAAAGTATTTTCCAAAATCCAACTTTCCCCATAAATAACCAAAAACTCAAAAAAAACAAAAAGATAGTAACTTTCTTTCTTTTTCGCTCAAAATTTTTTTATTAAAAAAAAACAATTAAAACAAATCCCTTATCCCAAAAATAATAAACAATAATTTAAATAAAAATAAATTTAAACTCTCACAAATAACAAATTTTTCACAGTAAGACCTTCTACCAAATTTTTTGAAAATGTGCTCTACTCACGCTCTGGCTAACGGCTCTCTACCTGCTACTTCGGATTCAGCTTTGCCTGCCTCCTGCGTTCCTCCGTCTGGGGTTGTTGGGAGTAAGGCAAATGGTGGGGTAAAACTTAATACCCATGGTTTGGTTTAGAATGGGCATCGAGCCTCTCTAGTGGCGGATTTGCCTAGCTCCTTTGGTAATGGCGCTGCCAGGATAGCTACAGGATGCTCCTTTTCTAAAGTTGTTCGTACATCACAGTTAAAGGCCAGGACCTTGCCTTTCAACTGCTCCTCTCCGGTGGTGGTTTGTGGGCCTGAAGTCTCTGAAAATGAGGATTTTTATTCGAGAAAAGGAGTGACCTGCAGATTCAATGGGTTGTGGCCCTCTCTCCCCAACCTACACAACTGGGTTCAAGAATCCTGGAAACCATTGGTTGGTGGGAAGATTGAGCTTTACCCCTACGCTAGGGGGTTCTTCATAGCGACCTTTGAGTCCTCCGAGGAGAGGGATTCTGTGTTGGATAGAGGTTGGATGTGGGGGGATCATTCATTGTCCATCAAGCCTTGGGCTCACTCCTTCAATCCTCTCTCCGAGTCGCTCAATACTAGACCTATATGGGTTCATCTTCCTAATCTTTCCATCCTATTTTGGGAGGGTTCCTTCTATGAAGCTATTGGCAATATGTTAGGGCATTTCTTGAAGGTCGATGCTACAACTTCAGCTATGGGGCATACTACAGTCACTTGCATATTAGTGGATATTGACTTCTCTAAACCCCTCTTTGGAGAGGTTGTGTTGATGGTGGAGGACAGGCCATGGACACAAGTGTTGGATTATGTGGGTCTCCCCTTTCAGTGCAAGTGATGTTTTTTAATTGGGCATATCACCTCTGGTTGTCCTCATTCTCACCGTAAGGGTGTAGCAACTTGGTGGAAAGATGCTCTCTCGAATCATTTGATCATTTTGGCATCTTTTTCTGATGACTCTTCTCAGGAAGGCGAGCCTTCCCTAGGGAGTGATCCTTCTCTGGTACCTACTGGGGAGCCCTTAGTGTCCACTTCTATAGCTGAGGTTGTTATTCCTGCTGTGTGTCTAGATCTGGATGTTGTTCCCGTCGCTTTTGTTGTTCCTGCGGATCTCATTCTGGATGTTGTCCCTGCCGCTATTCTAGATGTCTTGTACCCACTGCCTCTTCCAGGTTGGTGGATCCCTCTGGCGTGTTAGTGGCCCCTTCATCAGCACGTGATTGCCCCTTGGCTATGGTGCCTGGTCAGGAGCCTCTCCTTTCTCCTCACTCGAAGGACTTTGACTCTGGGCTTGGTTGGACTGTTGTCCATAGAAAGTAGAAAGGTCTACCCAAGTCTATTGCAGCTTCACGATAGAGGGTCAAGGGAGTTTGGTTGTTTCCTTCATGATATGGTTTTGTTTAGATCCTTTGTTTCTATTTGCTGTTAGTCAGCTGTTCGTCTGATGTCCCTATTCTATTTTGCTTTGTGTGGTTTATTTTTCTACCTGGTGGGCCTTCTACCCTAGGGCTAATTTGTAAAGGGTTCTAGACCCTCTTTTCTAGCTAATCTAATCAAAAATAAAATTTAATTTTAATAAAATCATAAAATGAAACCAACCATAGCCACCACACAAATAAATAATTAATTCACATAACGTTGTCTTCACCCCTCCCATGGGTTAGACTAGGTTAATAGGGTATCCTATGACGAGTATTTGGAAATCTTCAAAAACTTAATGATCTTGGCCACCCACCTGCACACTTCATTTTCAGATATCAATATATCAAAGAATATATAGATGAAGCAACATGTAACTGCATAGATGAAAATAACTTGTAATATTTCAACTCATTCATGATTGCATACTCAAATAATTTAATTAAATGACCATAATTTATACATCTAGCTTATCCACTAAATTCTTTGTCACACTCAATAATAGTCCATTAAACCTCTAGCCATGAGTCAAAATATCAAATCTAAAATATAATGTCCATTAGAGTTCAAATAGAGTAAAATGTTCATAGAGTTCAAGTATAACATAATGTCCATAACATAGTAGCATAAGAACTCACATACATAAAGCATATAATCAAATCAACATAGTCAAATAGTCTAAACTTAAATAACTAAAGTAATTGAAAAAGATGGGCCTCACACCAATCACCAAACAATCTACAATTTTGTCCTTGCAATCCAAGAATTTCCTTTCCAAAAAGGAAAGAAGGGAGGGTTTGAGAGAGAAAGATTTAAAGGAAAGAATAAATATGCATTTTAATTCTAACTTTTTTTTATATTTTCCAAATCTTCCTTTTTCTTTTTCTTTTCTTTATTTTCTTTTCCACATTTTTAATAATACATTTTTGGAAGGAATAAAAATAAAAGAAACCTTTATAACATAATACATTAATCATCATTCCTTTTCTCACTAGCTAATAATTTATTTTAATTGCCTAAGGCAATTAAATTCAATACATTTGCTTTCCAAAAAAAATGATAAAATGATATAATTTCTTCCTACCAAAGCATAATTAAATGCCCTATTCACAAATACATTAAGCATACATTTAAAGATAATTTTAAATACCAAGTACCACGATAGAAATAAACACATGTAAATGACTTCCATACACTTTACATTTTTTCACAACATAGGGATTCTATAATCCCTCCAATTCAAATCCAATTTGACATAGGGATACACACGATTCATCTCATACTCAAATTGAGGTTTTTCAAAGAACCTATAATTGGGTAAGCCTTCAAACATGAACTATAACTTACAACTCTACATCAAGGCTAGGTTTGGATTTCAAGATGCAAAAACAACTCACAATCTCACAGACTTCAAACTTCTATCAATTTATTGCAAGGTACAAATGAATCCCAAATCTTCGACAAGAAGGATAGACAGACTTTGAGTTGTAGTCACAATCTATGCCCCATAAAATTTAGTCACAACATGCAACATGTTGATGAACTGCAAACACTGGACACAAGAGATGTCCAAACCTTGGAAACCTTTTTGCAACTTGCACATCTATAATGTGCAATTAGGTTTCAAGCTTCAAACCAACATCAAATCGGACTTTGAGGCTCACTAGAAAAATGGACATCTGGAAAATGCAAGTAGGTGTTGAACTCTAGATAAACAACTATGTCAAACTCTAGAAGCTAGATGCAACTTGCATCAAGTTTCTAAACTACAATCCAACTACATATTGGAGTTCAAACTCCAACTGGAACTAGAAACTTAGACTGGAAACCTCGATCTACATTGCATTTCAGATTATAGCTCTAACTTATAAAATAGAACATTGAAAAGCTCTAAGGTAGGGAAACAACAACATAGTTTTCCTTCACTCTTTGAGGTATAATTTCCTTAATTTTTGAGCCACTGTAACATTATAAATTGCATGCCCTTGCAATTTCAGGCTACATTTTGTGACCACTTTGGTGCTTCCACCTCCTTTCTACATTTTAGGATTATTTTTAGCTCCCTTTTCTCAATTCTATAAAATTATATTTTAGTGCTTTATGGTTCTCCTAGCCCGGAGGTGATTCACGAGATCCCAAGGTAGATTCACTCAGATGCTAGCACTTAGCACAAATGTCCATGCATCACACTGGTGTCCCACGAGTGTAAAATGGTTAGTGAACTATTTTGGAACACGTTGAAGTATTTCTTGGGAATGGCAAAATTCTTGTAGCACCTTTTGAACCTTAAATAACTCTCTCATCTTACATGTTGACTAACTCTTCCCTCTCATTCAAAAATAATCTAACTTTTGAATCTTGCATGCTCTCCTTTGGTTCCTCTGCAAATTTTGTAAGACTATTGTGAAGACTCTCTCTTGAATTCATCTCTACAACAATCATTAAGGATTTTTGGGCTCTTTGGAATGGTATCATTGTCCTTGTGGTATCTTCTTGTAGCATGATCATTTGTGAGGGCCTTTTCCTTGGGGTTTTGAAGATACTTGCATCAAATTCCAGCCTTTTAGTAGTTGCAACCTCCTCTTTACCTTCTAAGCTGGTAATATTATTTTATGTTGATGAATATTTCTTTGCATTTGAATTTATTTACATGAAATTTAGTTTTATTTTCTTTGATAGTTTATGGATTAGACCATCATCCATTTCACTTGTTGCATGCTCTAGAGTATTTTTCCCCATAGACCAGGGAAGCTACTCCTAGTTTATTTTCACTTGTCACTACTCTAAATTCCTAGACACGAGTAGGATAGGAGCACACACTTCATTTTTCTATTCTCTCAATTATTCACTGCTTGTGGAGGTTGAAAGACCAAAGCAAGGGCTTGACTGAGGCAACCTCCTTTACAACACAACATTTTTCTCTTATTTTAGCAGTAGATATCTTAAAGATAAGAACTCAAGTGCATGGAGGTTTTGTAGTTACTTCTTCTCCCTCTTTTTCATTTCATTTCATTTATATAGAATATCTCCTTCATTTTCATTTCTGGTACTGTTAGGATATTTTTGGGTTGTGTGTGTATGTATTTGTGTTGTATAGGTATTTAGAGTCCATTTAGGGCACTTGATTTTGTTATTTTTCTAGCATTGAGGATGCCAACACTTAGCATCAACATCCCCATGGCACATTGTCATCCAAGATAATGAGCTTTCTCTTTCAGTTCCAGGTTCCATTTCTTCGACTCCTTCCACTTATGTACTTCATTTTCTAGAATTATGTATACAATTGCTTATTTTCTAGCATTTCATCAATTTCCTTCTTTCTTGTAAGCATCTAGTTTATTTGCTTTATTTCTGTTGTTGTATAAAGTAGTTCTATAGAACTATAGTAGGCCTAAAACATTAAACAAGTAGAATCTAAGTGTATTGTTAGTGAAAAGCTCTCTTAATTGATATGTTCAATTGAGGAGTAGTTTTTCCTACATTACATTTTAGTGAGCCCATAGTCTTACACATATAACATTTTCTAAACAAAAACCCTCTTCAACACATTTCTCATCACATAGTACTGCATGTTGTGAAGCTGAAACTTTGTTTATGAGCTTGACAACCCAGTCTTCAAATTCATTTTATATTGTGTGTAGGAATTTAACGCATCTTGCTATGGAATTTTCTACAAATCCTATCACTCCTATTCGATCAGCACCTAACTTCACACATTCTTCTTATGATACTACTAGCACTACTTTTTTTCTATTTTTCTCAAGTGAATGTTCCTATGACTAGCTACCACAATGCAGAAGCAACTTTTGATCATGACGTTGCCCTACCTGTTATGTCCCACTATAAAGAATTTAGGATTTAGATCACCATTTTTTTATTATCAAAACTTTCTGATTCATGAGGACATACTTGAGGCTATAGTCCCTTTGGTTGATGCTCTCTATTGCATGTTAAATAGTCATAGTAAGGGTCTTGACTTCCTATGTAGCATCGCTCATATAATGCATAGTGATATGCCACCTTTAGCAAGCTACGTTGTAGAACCTCAAGATTCACACTCTATTATAATAGGAAATCAATTATTTGTTCCTCTTCCTACTTCAACAACTTGGATTTTTACATCATCACAAATGGCTACTAGTGCCCCAAGCCTGATAGCGTAAGGAATAGCTTGTTTGGAGGTTCCATGAACCCTATGCACTAGTATGGGTTTGGCCCACCCTCGAGGCACTTGTAGTTTACTTTTCCTACTGATGCCCTCAGAGTTAGCCAACAATTGTCTTTACCCCTCACTTCCACTCCTCTCTCCCACCCAGTCACACCACCAATCCTATTATTAACCAACTTCTACAAAATGTTGGCTCCATTCAGCAACATCTTGCCTTGCTTTCCACATTATCCACATATCCCCTTGTTCCCACTTACTATAGACATGGTCCACTCTCCCTTGATATCTTTTCTACTCCATTTCCATGGAACTTCAAGTCACCAAGGTTTGAAAAGTACTCTGGTAAAGGAGACCTACAAACACATGTATCTACTTTCACTACTTTATGTAGTGATTTCATCTTTCAGGATGCCTTGCTAGCAAAACTCTTCCCATGGTCTCCCAAATATATTGTGTTGGATTGGTTTTGTTCAATTCCTAACCATTCAATTATTTCTTTTGAGTAAATGGTAAATCAGTTCCTTCAACATTTTCAAGCTAACATTGGACCTTAGGTCACATTCACTGACCTCATCCATTGTCGACAAGATGCAAATAATATGGTAACTAACTTTATCTATCATTATCAAGCTCTTTTCTCACATATTCCTTATGCTTTTCTTGATTCTGATGTGTATAGGGTATTTATTGGGAACCTACAGTTTTTGATTTGAGCCAAGATTCTACTCATGAAATATCAACCATTTGCACATCTATGCACAACACTACAGGATTACCAACAATATATAAGCCAGTTTGAGGTATCTACCTCACTAGCTCCTAGTGGTTAGTACGGTAGTTCTTTCTTCACAAATTATAAAAAGAATCAAAATGTCTTTAAGAATAATTCTTCTGTAGTGATCAACAATAGAGTGGTTGAAGCATCTTCACAGAATTCTTTATCACTTTCTTCTTCAAGATCATCAAATAATAAAAAATTCACTCCTTTAATAGAGTCTCTATATTTTATTCTTCAACAACTCCTAAATAACAATTTAGTACAATTTCCTCCTATCTTTCCTCTCGACACTCACAAGATAGTTCCACCTTCATATGATCTAAAGGCCTTTTTCCAATTTCATAGGGTACCTAGACATGACACTAAAAAATGTGTTGTCTTCAACACATTGTGTAGGACCTCATTGATCATAACATGATCCAGGTCTCTAATGTGAATGCAAAAGTGAATAAGTCTGTCATTGTGCCTAATCAAAATCTTCAAATTAATACCAACCCCATGCCATACTATTCATCTAATTTTGTTGATCTTGCTTTGCCTCTCATGGCACTAGATGCTCCTTCTAACATTCCCTCTTCCTCTATCTTTACCCAAATGGTAGGCATTGTGGATGTTCTCTCTTTGCCAACTCGAGTGTGAACCATTCTTGAGCCTAACATTTCCTTCTCTCCCATGGATATTCTTGTTGATATATATGAAGGACCTCTTTATATTGCCATTAAGGTTAATGGGAAGCCTGTGAAGGCTATCCTAATCAACCTCATGTGCCTAGTGAATATAATCATAGAGGAGTTCTTATATGTTCATGAACTATATAAAGATAAGTACAAGCAATCAAAAATCTTTATAAGGTGTCATGATGGAATGTCTCACTCGACCATCAGTTCAATTACCCTCCCCATCCAAGTGGGACCCAAAACCCTGGATGTGTCTTTTTCCATCATTCCAACCTCAGATCACTTTTATCTAAAGTTGGATCACCCATGGCTTACTATGATGATAGTGGTTGCTTCAATAATCCATCAGTGTTTAAATTTTCTTTTTGATGGCATTGTACACACAATTCGTCATAGTGGATTCAATCCTATGTTCATGCAAGAAAACTTTTTCTTGGATTACTTGTTGCGTACTCTGACTGAGCCTCTTTGTGCATCCAATAACTTTGAATTTATTTCTTACCAAAAGTTCAAGGCTACTCAGATTGCCCAGTTTCCCAGGTAGAGTGCACTGCCCTGTCCCTATGCTTCTGGCTTGTATTCGGAGGTCCCATCTCTATTGTCTTATATGAGACCCAGAGGTCCACCACCTATACAGTCTCAAGTACCATGCATCCTTGAAATCTCTTAGCCTTTAGTTCTTTCTTCAATTCCTCCTACCTCTTTGGTAGCATGAGGAAAATAACTTGTGCTGAGAAGTCCTCCCCTTCCCTAGTGATTCCTTAACCTTCAATGGCTGCTACTATTCCTCCTACCTCTCTAGGGGCATGAGGAAAGAAACCCATGTCATAGGGTCCCCCTCCTCCCACCATGGTTTCCCAACCTTTTGTGATTCCTTTTGTTCCTCCTTCTGCCCCAGTAATAGAAAAGGAAAAGGAACCAATGTTGGAAAAACCCTGGGTTCTTTCAGTGGAGTCTCTTTCTCACACATGATGTAATTGACTTACAAGAGGTCACAAGCATCATCACCGTGTTACAACCTGAGAGCATGTTGTTGATGATGAGCCTCTCCCAGAGTGTCCTCCTTCCTTGCAGTTGCCTTTAGAACTTGTGCCTCCCTTAGAGACCCAGCCTTCTCCTTCTCATCCCACCTCTATCTCATCCTAAACTCCTTCCCCTCCAAGGGTACAAGTAGTCCTAGCACCATCCATGGAGAGTCCTATTCTTCCATCCATGCATGATATGTCACCCTTTACTGAACCCTTAGATCTTTTAAATGTCAATGTGATCTATAGTGCCACTTTGTCTTCTCTTGTCCCATTTTAGTATACCCACCATGTAGTTTTCCCTGATATCCTCCACCCAGCTACCATTGGCATAGACATCCCACATCCACCGCTGAAGTGTAAACCTAAGCACTATCCCACTCCTCCATTTCACAAACATAAGTGCATGCCTCTGTCTCCACCACCTCTTAGCCCTTCTTCATCATCTCTTCAACCTATTGAGGATGTCCCTTCACCCTTGTCTCATAGTGCTCACATTCCTATTGATAGTATTTATGGGCCATGCTTGGTTCACTATTCTAATAGTGATCTCCTGATTCCTCCCCTATAGAGTGAATCTATGAGTCCATCCTAGATATCCCCCATTATCTACAATCTTCACAAGATCATTGACAATGATTATTACTAATGTCTCAGAGGATCCTACTCTAGATAAAGATCCTCCAACCTTAGTTCCAGGGGAATCTTCTAGTACTACTCTTGATGTGGTACCACTATTAACTCTTCCTAGGACTTTTTCCCTCCTATGTTTAGCTCCCATGTCCTTTTAGTGTAATCATGCATGTTCATTTTAACTCCCAATGGAAATCCCTGAAACCCCATGTTAAATGGGGCCTAGGGGACTCTTGTGAGCTTAACCCTAACCTAAATAGGGGCTAAGGACTTGGGCACCCATGCCCTAGTCTTTCCCTATTTGGCTAGGTCCTAAACTTTAAATGTCAGTTATGTGATCGTTATAAGTGTCTATTACCGACATCTCAAGTTTCAATTATGAAATTAAAGAGGGAAGTTGTTTAGTTGCATATATAAGCATGTTTAGGGATTCATTTGTAAACTAGAAGATGATTATGAACTTTTGGCATAATTATGATTTTAGAGCATTCAAGATATTCATTGTTGCAAAGCAAACTTGCCTTGTTATTGTGTTTGTTATGTAGATTTGGCTTCATCTTCTCATGATGTGAAATGATTATCATCTATATGTGAGCTACACCTTTGAGGTGACATTTATTTGTGTTTTCAATTATTTATCAATTGGTTTTTTCCTCTATCCCACACGGATACACACTCTTATCTGACAACGGTGTTCAAAGGACTTGAATGTATCTCTGGGGCTTGACCAAGGCAAGCCTCTAAACATCACAACCCCCAACCCCCTTTTTTGTGATTACAGGTTACATGTGCATAAGCAAAAGAAGTAGAGTTGCAAGGAAGCATAATAGAGTGTCAGAATTATAGATCAAAGCAAAAAAGTAGGACCTGGGCTTGGGCACCCGCTCATTAGTCCTCCGGATGATGAGACAGAGAAATCCTTGGAACATTAGAAATAGGTTACGTACAAATTTCAGAGATCCTGACAAAAATTGGTACCTTAGACTTGGGCACCTGCTCATTAGTCCCTAACTTTTCTACATCTAGAATCTTGAAGTTTTGTATGTATTTACTTTGAATATTCTATCTCTGTCATGAGCATTTGTCGTGTTTCATCCGTTTGTTTATGATTTTATGAAATTAGGGTTTTAAGCATAATTGGGATTTAATTGATCAATTAATTAGCAAATTTGAAGTTTCCTCTTCGTTCTAAGGGACACTAAATTTGTAGCAGAGCCCTCTTGCAAAAGGTTGTGGCTTGACTTGATTTATGTCCTTGAATGTAAGGTGTGAAAGGAGGATTTAACCTTGAAATTGAAACCCCTCTCACTAGTACAAAAACAATAATATGTGATTAAAAAAACTACTAAAAAATGCTTGTAAATGACTAAACTTGGTCACGTGACCATTAGTAGTTTATTGCCAGTCATTTATAATGTGACCAAATTTATGACTAAACCAATTTTAGTCATTTATTTGGTCGTTTTGATTGATCAATTTGGTAGTATATTTAGTCATTAATTTAGTCATTGATTTAGTCATATTATTCACTGAGCTTGGTCACGTGACCATCAATAGTTTATTGCCAGTCATTTATTTGGTTGTTTTGATTGATCAATTTGGTAGTATATTTTTAGTCATTGATTTAGTCATATTTATTCACTCATTTCTGTCAATTGGTAATATATTTATTTAGTAGTATATTTAGTCATATTTATTCACTGATTTCTATCAGTTGGTAGTATATTTAATCAATTGGTAGTTTATTTAATTGTTTTTGAGGTTTAAACATAAAACACAGAAAAAACATAATCAATCATTCATTTGCACATAATGAAACAACTATTAAGAAGGCAAAATCTAGAAATTTTATTGAGAAAAGGTGTTTTTACAGCAGATACAAGACTTAAATATGTCTTTGCTTTGAAAAATGTGTTACAAAGTGTCTTTCTCAGTGCTGTGACTGAGAAAACTGAGTTACAATGCTCTATTTTTTGCTTATTCAGCTGTTAAACATGAAAGAACTACTTGGAAAATGAAGCCTAAATATTTCATCATGGGCTTTTACATCTCAAAATCTAAATAAATGTATCAAAACATGCTTAATATTTCTAATTGTTGCATTACTTCTTCTTTGTTGCATCTCCTACCTTGGTCTGCACAAACAGAACCCAACAATGCAATAAGTAAATTGCCCCTTTGTAACATAAAGAAAATAAGTAACTTACTTTAACATGTTCTTTGAAAGAATATTTACCTTCTTGACTCCACAGATCTTCTTAGATCTATTCTTAGAGGAGCACAAAATGACAAGAGGAGAACAAAACACATTCCAAATGGTTTAGGGTGAATCAGCCTTACAACATACCCACTCCTTCAACCATAGTACTTCTGTGCAATAGTGATGTTGCTATTATATTTGCCTCTGTATGTATCAACAAATGTAAAGTATTTAACTAAGTTTGTAAAGCATTTCTAGGCTAAATGCACACAAAAGATGCAAAAAATCACCTTTAATACATCACTAGGTAATTAAAAAATTCAAGTGCATTTTTTGAAACATTAGAAATCTTACAAAATAATTTTTAAATAACCTCTTACCTGTTGATTTCTGAAGGACACAAAACCAAACCCCCGTAATCTTCTAGATTTTTGATCCCACATAACCCTAGTAGCTCTATGTAACAAGATATTATTACACCCCAAATTTACCCTTCAAGACATGGATGAAAAAAATTAAATAACTGTTAACATAGCTTAGAAGGAACTTACGAACAACTTCGGTATATAGAGAAGTAGGCAAAGAGTGTAGTGTCTATAACCTTTGAACTGAGATCCCCAACAAAAATGCTTTAATGACCTAAAACATATGTACTTCAGCCACTGTAAGAAAAATGTGCTCAGAAGCATAATTGCAAATGACTTCTAACATGATCTTATAGATTATACTAATAATACACAAAGCAGTGAACAAAGAAACAAAAAAGTGAACAGAACTTACAACCTGACATGTCTTCTCTTTGCCCACTTGCATAGGCCCAATTGACCTTAATAGGCTGACTAAATCTGTGATTGCCCCAAGGAAAAAATTCAACAGCTTTAGATGCTCCGACGTCCAAATACTAAATGACACAAAAATTCTTAAGTATGAAGCTTACATGTGTCTTCCATTAAGGCTTAAAATGGAATTTGCAGCTGATCTATGATCAAAGTAGTCCACAAACCCATAAGATGATTGCAAGTTACACTAAAATAAGTTATTAAAGAGCATGATAAAACATACATATATCAACTGTAAATGTGTAGACTTATTAAAAAATATATATCTTTCAATTGTAATGATTATTTGGGTTCTTATAAAGAACATTGCCTAGGCCCAATACACATAAGTGACAAAATGACATCCATTATCAAGACACATGGTAACATAAAATCCTACACTAAATGTCTAGAAAAGCAACGATTTTCTAAAACATGGGAATAAGAAGCAACAAAAAATTTCCAAAGCTTACATTATATTCATTTATGCAATTTTCACTAAATTCAAAGTATTGGCAATAATATAAATGGTATTTCTTACTTCAGGTTTTTAATGACCTAAATTTGTGAAAATACATCACCACATAATACACAGAAGATGCCAAGAACAAATGTTCCATCTAGACAAAAAACTTCCTAATCTGGTCAAGTTTTCATAAGTTATTGTAAACTCTCCTCCAGAATTATAGACATAAGGAATTTGTTGAAAAGGCTTTAGAAATTTTAAAGCAAATGCAATTGGCTGGTGTAAAGACAAATTCCACAACCTTTGCCAGCATCCTCCTTGCCTATGTCAAAACAAGAGCTTTGGAATAGGGTATGGACATCCATCAAAACATAAAGGATAGAGGAATTTTGTCAGATATAGTTGCAACTACTCAGTTAGACATGTATGTTAAATGTGGAAGCATAGACAAGGCATGTGAATTGTTTGACAGAATGCCTCAAAGAAATGTGGTCTCATGGACTGCAATGATTGCAGGATATGCACAAAAATGGATTTGTTGAAAAGGCTTTAGAAATTTTAAAGAAGATGCAATTGGTTGGTGTAAAGCCAAATTCCACAACCTTTGCCAGCATCCTCCTTGCTTGTGTCAAAATGGGAGCTTTGGAATAGGGTATGAACATCCATAAAAACATAAAGGATAGAGGAATTTTGTCAGATGTTGTAGTTGTAATTGCCCTGTTAGACATCTATGCAAAATGTGGAAGCATAGACAAGGCACGTGAACTGTTTGACAGAATGCCTCAAAGAAATCTAGTCTCATGGACTACAATGATTGTAGGATATGCACAAAATGGATTTGTTGAAAATGCTTTAGAAATTTTAAAGCAAATGCAATTGGCTAGTGTAAAGCCAAATTCCACAACATTTAATAGTATCCTCCCTGCCTGTGTCAAAATGGGAGCTTTGGAATAGGGTATGGACATCCATCAAAACATAAAGGATAGAGGAATTTTGTTAGATGTTGTAGTTGCAACTTCCCTATTAGACATGTATGCAAAATGTGGAAGCATAGACAGGGCATGTGAACTGTTTGATAGAATTCCTCAAAGAAATGTGGTCTCATGGACTACAATGATTGCAGGATATGCACAAAATGGATTTGTTGAAAAGACTTTACGAATTTTAAAGCAAATGCAATTGGCTGGTGTAAAGCCAAATTCCACAACCTTTGTTGGCATCCTCCCCACCTATGTCAAAATGGGAGCTTTGGAATAGGGTATGGACATCCATCAAAACATAAAGGATAGAGGAATTTTATCAGATGTTGTAGTTGCAACTGCCCTGTTAGACATGTATGCAAAATGTGGAAGCATAGACAAAGCACGTGAACTATTTGACAGAATGCCTCAAATAAATGTGGTCTCATGGACTGCAATGATTGCAGGATATACACAAAATGGATTTGTTGAAAAGGCTTTAGAAATTTTAAAGCAAATGCAAAATTGGCTAGTGTAAAGCCAAATTCCACAACCTTTGCCAACATCTTCCCTGCCTGTGTCAAAATGGGAGCTTTAGAATAGGGTATGGACATCCATCATAACATAATGGAAGGGGGAATTTTTTCAAATATTATAGTTGGAAATGCTCTAGTAGACATGAATGCAAAATGTGGAAGCATAGACAAGGCACAAGAACTGTTTGATAGATGCCTCAAAGAAATGCCATCTCATGGAATGGAATGATTGCAGGATATGCACAAAATGGATTTGTTGAAAAGGCTTTAGAAATTTTAAAGAAAATGCAATTGGCTAGTGTAAAGCCAAATTCCACAACCTTTGCCAGCATCCTTCCTACCTGCACCAAAATGGGAGCATTAGAACAAGGTATGGACATCCATAAAAAAGTAATGGATAGAGGAATTTTGTGAGATGTTGTAGTTTCAACTTCCCTAGTAGACATGTACACAAAATGTGGAAACATTGACAAGGCATGTGAACTGTTTGGTAGAATGCCTCAAAGAGATGTCATCTCATGGAATGCAATGATTGCAAGATATGCACAAAATGGTTTTTTTGAAAAGGCTTTATAAACTTTCAATAAAATGCAATTAGCAGGTGTAAATCCAAATTTGACAACCTTTGCCAGCATCCTCCTTGCCTGTGCCAAATTGGGAGCTTTGGAACAGGGTATGGACATCCATCATAACATAATGGAAGGGGAATTTTTATCAGATATTTTAGTTGGAAATGCTTTGGTAGACATGTATACAAAATGTGGAATTATAGATAAGGCATGTGAACTGTTTGATGGAATGGCTCAAAGAGATGTCATCTCTTGGAATGCAATGATTGCAAGATATGCACAAAATGGATTTTGCATGGATGCCCTCAAAATATTTGAATTAATGAAGCACTCTTGTAAACTTTACTTGTGTTCTATGTGCATGCAACCATGCAGGTTCAGTGGATGAGGGTTGTACATACTTCAATCAGATTAGTAACACTTATTGCATTATACCTACAATTGATCATTATGTGTACATGGTTGACCTTCTTACACTCTAAACTATATCATTAAGATGTCATTTAAATCTGTCATGTTTGTGTGGATGTTTTTTCTTGGTGCCTATAGATCACATATGAATGTAGGGTTAGGAGTATTTATAGCGACCCTACTTTTTTATTTGCATCCTAAAAATGTTGCGACTTATGCACTTCTTGTCTGCCCATAAGCAAAATTACATACATTGTGAAATTAAACAATAAATGTCTTCACCTTGTGAAGCCTCTGGAAGGAAAACCTTGTTGAAGGGAAACGCTTTACTCTTTCCTCCTAATTTGAGCTATAAAAGATAGTCTTAATAGATTTTTTGGTTTTATCATAGTCCCAACTCATTTTTTTGTAGACAACGTCAAGGACAAGAAGCAAATTAACATTTATTTCTCTAAAATAAGCTAGATAGCTAATAAGACACCTAAACTACAAAGAAGGTCAATCTAACTTTATGTGAAAACATTTGGAAAGCTATAACTTACTACCTGTAAGACTTGATTTCAGAACAAATTCAGTTAAAAAAACATCTCAACTACAGTGTAACAATCAAATCTAATGATATCTAAAAGTATTAATTTACAACACACATACAAATCAGACAATCACAAATATAAGTTTTAACAAAATGTCTGAAAAAAAATCACAATTAGATAACTTCAAAACTTATGTACACAATCACTTTTTTCCATCTATGCCATAAAGAGGCAATTTTGATGAAATACAAGGTCAATCACTCATTTTACTTTAGAGGGAAGAATGAATGGAATGTCTCACATGTTCATTCTGATCCTAAGATGATCGATAAAGGGACCTCACAGTATATCTCTGAAGGTTCATAGCATTACTTATTGCAACAATAAGAGTATGGCAGACTTCATCTGTCACATAACTCCCATCCTAAAAACATGAAAATTTGAAGAATGTAAAATAAATTGCTTAGAACCTGTCTCATGCATTTCAACAAGATCAAATACTAAATAGAAATGAACATAAGTATCAGCATCTCATTAAATGGAGAAGAATATATACTCAGTAGTGGATGAGCTTTCTGTTGTCATGGGTCAGAAACTACTATGCCAAGATTGAAAACATTTTCTCATCAAATATTGGGGATGTGAAAGACATAACCAATTTATCACTGCATATTTCATCTAATACTAATAGTACACTTCAAAACCTTGAATGCATTATCTTAAAAAACACACTTGAAGCTATGCTTATGATCAAATCCTCTATTAGCATCTTACCATGATCTGGAGCTTGGTACATGATTGACTATGTCCAGGGAAACATGGTTGTGCCATATATTGGTTCATAAATAGGTTTGGTGTATGCAAAGGGGAAAAGGCTAGTTTTACAATTATGTATTTTATATTTGAAAAGCCTTTTTGATCCAGGAGAATCTAAGTTTGATCAATGTGTGCCATCCTATGGGTTCACCAAACATGATGTGATAGACAATGTTGGCTTCATCATGGTTCCTAGAACTCATGGTCAAAATTGTAGAGCCTAACTCCCATTACACAACACCAGCAAACACTAACAGTGATAGTACAACCTTTGACACTAATAATAGAATAATGGTGGAAAATGACAAACTATAGCTCTTCTTGTAATCATCCATCCTATCTTTATCCTCTAAACCTATATTAGCTATAAATATGTTATATGGCTACTCATAAAATAGATCTCTAGTTTTGTAGTTCATGTTTTTCATTTCTTGAGGCATATGTCCAACCTTCTGGATTCTATACAGACTTGTAGTTTTATGAATTAATATATTCTATCATTACAATTATAATATGTTTCTTTACAGGTTTCTTGTTAGTGCATTCATTTGTAGCCTATTTCATGGCACTCTGATTATTGTTTAGAAAAATAAATACTAATTCTTGAACCATTAGATCTTGACCAGAAGCAAAATAACAATGTTAAATAAACTCCTAAACTAGGAGATCTTGACTTGAACCATACAGATTTAAAACTCATCTGTCCCAGATCAGAATGAAACTTAAAAAAATAAAAATTTGGGGAAAAGATTTAATTTTAGGAGAATGAATTATTTAGAAGTTGTCACAATATTACCCAAAAACAATTTTAATCATTTCCATAACAAACCAAAACAAATCTGGAGTCCATTTGCACATAAAGCTTAAGGGAAAAGAAGAAAGCCTAAAACATACTTGATAACCATATATCCCCCACCTGCAAATCAAAAAACTAGGCCTCATTTCAAAGACATGAATAAAATAAAATAGAAATCCATTTGACTCAAGCTTACAAAAAAAAGAAACTAAAAATACTTGATAAGCACAAACCAAAAATCAAGGTTAGTAGGTTTACAGTAGATCTTTTTCTTTGTCTGTTTAATATAAATAAAACAAAAATTTGACATTTCAGACCAAAGAAAGATTCTACATTTCATACCAAAGGGTCATGGTCTATAGAAGCATCATCTAAACCCTAAATTTTTCATGACGTCCTAAGGACACTTGATGGTAGAGCCTTGTGTACTCCGTAGATGTGGCTCAGTAGGCATGGCTTTGAATACAAAGTTAAGTGAGGTGCATATATACACCAAGCACAGTTTGGTTTATCTTTGCCTATGCCTTGTTGGTTGACAAGGAGTACGGGATATGTAGACCTCCTATTATCGTGGAACCTAAAATTTATTTAAGATAACTTAAATTTCAATAGATTTATCATACATATTTCTTAGGGTTTCTAACTTTGTGTTTCGAATGAGAGTTGTGGGCATTTTACATGACCTGCAGAATGGCTATGGATATTAAAGATCTAGTGATAATAATCTCCCAAAGGTCTTCCACAACTGCATTCTTTGTTACACAGTTGCTTATTTTATTCAAAAGAGCAAGATTCTTCGAAATAAAAATAAGGCAAGAAAAAATATAAACCCTAATCCCTAAACCATAATGAAATCTATTATGTGAAAAGATGAGATAAATTTTGTAGAAATTCGATGAAAGAAGGAATGAAGAGAATAAAAATACCATGGCAGCTTGTCTATTTTGGTTTGCTAATTAAAACAAGCTACACTGCTTAGCTCTGCAAAATCCCATTTCTCACAGCCTCCCTTCAAGATAATCAATAACATCCCCAAACATGGTAACTCACCTACATTTTCACAAATAAACCCTAAGAACAGTGCGGTGTTGCGGTGAAGAAATGGATTTCACTTTTGGCGCCCATCCTTTTCACTTTTGGTACCCATATTTTTTTTAATTACCCACTTTAATATCCTATTGTCTAATTTTTATTTGTGTGACTAATTATTTAGTCATTTATGATTTTACCAAATGATCAAATTAGTCATTTATTTAGTCATTTATAGTTGTGTTGCAAAAAATTACTAGAATTTAGTCATTTTTAGTTGTCGTGACTAAAATTTTTAGTCACGTAGTCATTTATTTGCCTAAATTCTATGAGTGTCTTTTTACATGAAACAAATGTAAATTTATGTTTGTTAGTTCTTCCTAGAGGACCAATGATGCATTTGTCAACACATGGATACAAGAGGAATGCTCATGTTGTAAGATTATTCTATTTGTCCTTGCATTCTTCTATATGTTGTCTCTTTGTTTATTGTGACATTTTATGGATGATGCAAAGTGTTGGAAAATTTAGCTTCCTTCCATGTTGACCCAAAAAAAAAACATTTTCATGTGATATTCTTCCTCTTTACTTGTAGTTCTACATGAATGGGGGATGATGATGATTCTATAAGTTATCCCTTGATGATTCCCCTCCCTAATGCATACTAACCCCAAAGTATGTATATCCCTTAGTGTGTTTGGTTTTGTTTCTTGTTTTTATGTGACATGTGATAGGGTTGCTTAGTGTCATACCATGCTTACACAAGTTTTTTTGTATCATGCCTGCAACATCACCTATGTTGCCTTCCTTTGAGGGTATCTATCTCTTTTTTTCTCTAGATGCAGCTTTTGGAACATACCTTTTCTATATAGATATGTTTCCTAGAGCTCTCTCCCCCTCTGTCTACCTTAAACTAATTACATACTATTTTTTTATGCAATTATTTTAAGGTAGGGGCATACTTTCATGTTTTGCACATTTACACACACCACATTGTTGGTATGTTCATCGAAGAATTTTCTCTTAGTAGCATTTGTAACTTGTGGTCCTAAGAAGATGCACTTGCTTGGCCTGACCATGCTTTTCAGGTACTCCTTTCACACTCTTTGTGAGTCACCTAACAACACATTTTGTTAGTTCTAGTGTCCCACAAGAGTTGAGTATGGTCCCTAGCTCTCATAGTGTACTAGCCCTAGAACATGTAGCTCTCATAGTGTGTTAGAAATGCCTCTTTGCTTTTGTTTCTTTATCTTTGTGTGTGTTGTGTGTTAGATTAGAATGTGTATTACAATATATGGTTTGTTAGTTCTAATGCTTTGGTAAATAATATTTTGTCTAATTCTATTTAGCATATATATATATCGGTAAGTTGTGGAGTTTATTTAGGCTAGCCCCACTCCAGCAAAGGTCGCAAGGGGGACCTCATCCCCATCCACATATTCAACTTAGATTACTTATTCAACATAGAATCCACAATGGAAGTCCAAGATCCACAACTTGGAAATCCAACTATAGATGTCACTTGGGGGATTTGAACTTGGATCTCAATCTTGAGAACCTTATGGCCTTGCCATTTAAACATAACCCCTTTGATAATTATATATATATATATATATATATTTGTGTGTGTGTGTTTGGATCTAACACGGCCTTGTCTATATGTTTTTGTTACTTAACATTCTGGTTTTGCAGGTTCTCAGCCTGGGGGCTTCACTCCTCTACTCAAATAGTTTTGCATCCTCTACAATATCCTTTTTAAAAAGGTAGTATTGGTGATATTTGTTAGTGTGAAAAATGTTTAGGGTTTGTTTTTAATGGTTTGTTTGGGTTGATCCTCCTTTCACTACTAAACATTCCAGGACATTCAGTCGAGTAGGAAGTCTACTACAGGCTTCTTGTCACTTGGAACATAGGGGAAGATTGGAATTGTGTGATTCTATTATTCAATTAAGCCCAATTATGCTCAAAACCCTAATTATGCAAATTCATGAACAAATAGGCAAATTATGGAAAATGATCACACATAAAGTTATCAAATGAAAATCAAATGCGTACTAGATTTCAAAGTTTCGAAAGAGGAAAAGTCAGGGACTAATGAATGGGTGCCCTAATCCAGTGCCATGGTTTTTTTCAAGATCTAGAAACCTTGTCTGCAACCTGTTCCTGTTGTTCCATAGATTTTCTTGTTGTGGGATCTGGAGAACTAATGAATAGGAACCTGAGTCCAGGTCCCTATTTTCTTCTCTGATCTATAATTCTAATAGTCTGCACTACTCTCGTACAACTCCACTTTTTCTTCTTTAGCAACCTGTAACCTGTAATCATGGAAAAATGGGTTGGGGGTTGTGGTGTTTAGAGGCTTGCCTCAGTCAAGCCCCAAAGAGACATTCAAGTCTTCCAAACATCGTTGTCAGATAAATAGTGTGTATCTCTGCGGGATAGAGGCAAAATCCAAATGATAAATGATAGAAAACACAATTGATATCACCTTGTAGTGAAGATCTCATGGGGGGAGATGCTCTTCATGCCATGAGGAGATGGATGCCAAATCTGCAAATACAAACACAAGAACAAGACAAATTCTACTCTACAACATAATGAAAGCCTTGAATCACTTTTACCTAAACCACAAGTTCACAATATCCATCTAATTTCTATCTAGTTTACAAATGAATCACTAAACATGCTTATATATGTAACTACAAACATTCCTGCTAAGAATTTCGTAATTCAAACTTACTGTGTCAGCATAGGCCCTAAATAATGGTCATAAACTAACACTTTGAAATTGGTCCTAACCTAAAATAGGGTAGGACTAGGGCACAAGCGCCCAAGTCCTCCTTCTTATTTCAGGAAGTATTTATGTTAAGTGCATCCCCTGAGTCCTATTTGCCATGAAACTTCAGGGTTTTCTCATCGGGAGTCATCAAAATCATGCAAGATGCTCTAAATGCATTCTAAAGGACCCAGGAGGTAAACCTTAAAAGGGAAAAGCTCTCAAGGGGACATTTTCTGATGTAACATTTAGCCCCCACTTTAGTGTATGTATAAACACAAGGCCAATACATGCATTAAATTACGGTCAACACGCACAACAAACATGCCAAGCATGGAGAAGACATGCCAATCATAAAGAAGACAGTAATATGCATCGCAAAACCTGGTGTGGAGAAGATAGTTACAGTCACACAAAACATGGACAATACAACATTGAAGATATGCCAAACATAGTGAATACAATGAATGCAATAAAGACAGTGATGATTTTCTTTTTCTTTTTCATTTTCATATATATGAAATGTAGATGCAAGTACAAGCAAAGTAAACACACAACCCATAATATAGGAGGGACTCATCTCCACTGGTCTTTAAGACTGCATATGGGGCAACAAACACGCAAAACAAATCAAGCACACCATATAAATCCCAAAGCATAGGAGGGACTCATCGCCACCGGTCTTTAAGACTATGCTTGGGAACAAACACACAATACACACACACTTGGAAGAAATAGAGAAAACATGGCAGACAAGTGATGGAGTGTTCCTATTTCTAGGTTCATCACCATATCAGGCACATTATAGGCACACACCGATGATTGGGCTTCACCACAACAATCATTGAAGACACGCTTAAGGGTTGAGTTAGTCACAAAATTGCTCCCCACCTCTGTAGAGGACTTTTAGAAAATGACAGGATGTGCACTCTCCATGAGAAATACACCATCCCTGCCTCTAAAGAGGGCTTAAGATAAAAAGGATATGCATGATATCCCACCTCCATAGAGGGCTTAAATGATTTTAATAGATTTCAAACAAATCTCAGAGTGCAGGAGGGACTCGTCGCCACCAGTCTTTAAGACTACACTTGAGAACAAGCACATTGCTAACATCTAAAATAGATAGCTTACCTTATATATGCCCCCACCTTAAGGTGGTTGATATTAGGTACCGATATCAAGCAAGTTAAGATAGGAAGAAAACACACAAGGGAACACGGACTCTTGAAAAGCCCATGCCCCCCAGAGGTGACATGTACTTTATGATCACCAAATGTTCCCACAAACACATTATTGTAAGAAAAGTATTAGCATCCATATAATCATGATAAACAATAATGCATATGATCATTCACACAAAGAGCCAAGATTATACTACAAATTTAGAGACTGAGTATAACCGTGGGGCTATCCCACAAAAATCTCAAAACCAAGTGTACACAAGGCAAGATTCAAAGATAAACAAAGTGCATGAAGCAGTAGTATTGTTATGTTTTGTATGTGCAATAAGATAGCATCAAGATCACACAGAGTGATTCTACTAGCCAAGCGTCAAATAATATATATCAACCCCATTGTCATGTATGGACATGGTCCATTTTTTTTGATTTCTCGCTAAAGGGACACTAGGTCCGTATCAGTATAATAAGTTTTTCATCATCTACCCGCTAGATAGAAACACTAGAGGAAGGAAAAAAATAAATCAAGAGAAGAGAAACAAGTGCCTTAGGGATTGTCACATAGGAGGGTGCCCCCAAGTCACCAACTGCAACGCTATGTCCATGAGACACAACACACAACAATGAAAATAGAGAAGCAGTATAGAAGAATGATGATACAAATAGGTCACAACAGAGGCGGTCTCCTAGTATCCTGGACCTTACAAGAGAATCAAGGGTCATCCAAAGAGGCCTAAACAACACATAACATATCATGAGGGAAACACATCACGAGAGATAAAGGGTTAGAAATACTTACCTAGTAGTGCCATCACACTAAATTTTAGAACTTGCAAATCTCTTGGAGAGGTATTCAATCAGGTTTTATGCGAAGGTCGAGTGGTTCTCGTGAGAGTCTTGTTTATTGTTAGAAATCCATGTAATTCTTGTTTCTCAAATTCTTGTGTAAGTGAGACCTTTTGTTTCTTATAAGGAGGAGAACCACTATTATTTCCAATTGATGATAATCTTCGTACTCGTTTCGTACTAGCTTTCTTTGTTGATTTTGTCTACCATAGTGACAAGAATCATCTTGTACTATCTCGCTCTTTTGTTTTGTTATAATTATTTGCATCAGTTGTTATATTTTTTTTCTAATACATTTTGGTTATCTCCAGATCCTTGTAAAGATAATGGAGGAGGAACCTCAGCATAAATTCCTTTTCCACGTGGACAAGGTGGGTTATCCAACTTTTCCTTATCCACTTCTATTATACCCATGATGTTACCATATTCCAAGTACTCATCATTGTCTACTTCCACTATACCCTATTCCATCATATTGTTATCAGTATGCTTAGGGAAAGGATTAGTGAAGATTTTTACATTCTAATTCAGTAGAGCCACCGACTTATTTCCATTGTCATTCACACCTGATACCTGTATAACATTCAAATCAATGAGGTCTTGTATTTCATGTTTAAGACACATACATCATTTAGTATCATGTCCTTGTGTTTGATGGTAATGAAAAAGGGCATTAGCATCAAAATAAGGTCGTTGAGTTTTCTTAGGATCCAAAGGCTTAATTAGGGGAAGCTTCATAAGATTATTACTCATAGCTTGATTGATGATAGAATGATAAGACTCAGATATTGGAGTAAACTTTATTTTCTAATACGATGCCTTCTTCGAATTAGTGATAGTAAACACTTGGGAAAAGTTATTCGAATTCAATCCATTAATCTTGATGAAACTCATATTATTATTCCTCTTAAATTTGTTTTGTGATGGTCCACCCATGGATTGACCAACTTGAGCCGATGAGTTTTGGTTTTCATACTGATTAGACGAAAGTTGAAAATCATGAAGGGCGGTACATAAATGTTGAAAGGAGTTATACTTCATCAAGAGGATCTTATCATGGATGTTAGGTTGTAGATTTGTAATAAAAACCTTATGAACATCCTCATCTTTCATCTGATATTGAATTTGTGCATAGAGAGATTGATATCAACTAATAAACTCAGTTAACTTCTCTTTTGGACCTTTCTTGCAATGAACTAAATCAATCAAAGAGACTTGAAGTCCAATGTTTTCTTGAAAATGTTGTAAAAATTGATCAACTAATTGAAAAAAAGAGTGTATTGAATTCAGAGGTAAAGAGAAAAACCATTCTAAAGCAATATCTTTGAGAGATCGCGGGAAAATTTTTGCTAACAAGTCCTCTTCAAAGTAGAAATCACTACACATAGCCATGAAAGATGCCACATGAGTATTTGAATCACCTTTTCCACCATATTTTTCAAAGAGAGGGGTCTCAATCCTCTCAGGCATAGGATTTCTCAAAATTGCATAAGTTAGGGGATTACAGCCATGATAAGTTGGTATATTAGGTTGTGAAGAATTTGTCAAATTTGTCACCTTTTGTTGTAAAGCAGTCATGCCCTACAGAAGTTGGTTTAAGATGACATCATTGGGAGATGTGGTTTGCTGTGAGGAATTAGAACCAAAATAAGGGGGTGATTGAGCCTAATTTTGATAAGCGGAGGCTATGAATAGTTCAATGGTGGTTAGACATAGTGATAGGTGGAAAGTGGTTGCAAATAGTTGTATGTAATAGGTGGTTGAGAATAGGTGGGATGAATAGGTGGTTGAGAACGATTATTCATAGAAGAGGTCCCCTTAGAAACTAAATTATGATAATTAAATCCCACAACTTTGTAATTTTATGAATTAGTTCCATTAGATACTCCAATACCAGTGGTAGCATTACTACAAGCATTTGCATTAGTTGTTAAAATTGTTGATGTGAATGTAGATATTCCAGTAGTCGGTATTGGTGCCGATACTTGCGTATGAGATGGTGACGACATGTTTTTAATACCATTCATACATTCAGTCTTCATCATAAAATCATTGTGTACAATATGTGTTAAACCTCAGATAACATCAATGCCATATTTTCCTTTATCAATTCTCTTATGTTGTGGATCACATGGACAACTTCTTCCGCTATTCTTTCAGTTTGAACAAATGATTGAAAATCGGCTAACTATTTATCAAGTTTGTTTATTTGCTCATCAGGTACATGTGTGACCACCTCAATAGTGTCGTCAAAATCATGAAATAATCATCATCCATAGTTTTTGTAGGAGGTATAATATCTTGCAAAATTTGTGTCTCTCCTTTTGTAAAGAAGGTATTCAATGGATTTTCAAAGGTTTGAATATCATTTTATTCAAGGGCACTGGATCCCATGAGTCTTTTGATTCTTATTAAAGGAATGTTTATATTAGGGCAGTAGTTCATAAGACTCATGCAAGAGCATGCAACACAGAATTCACAAACTAATAGAACAAACCCTAGGAGAAGGATATGTTTAGGATTCAAAATGCTTGATGTTTTCAACTTTTTTCAATTCAAATAAGTGAAAGAAAAGGTGTTGTAAGGAAATTAATTAGGGGAAGCAAATAATATGTCTCATATCAGTCCAATAAAGTAGTAATATCCTTTACAACACGCTTTTGATGCAAACCTAGAGTGATGACAAGTCAAAACCTAGTGAAAACACACTAAAATATGTGATTTTTCACAACTTTTCAATGCAAAGACCCAATAAAAGGGGTGTTGTAAAAAAATTTAGGATGTAATTAAGATTATAGCAGTAATATTATTCACCTAAAGTCATAAAATCTAGGTCACAACACGCCCCATTTTACTTCTTAGCAATATGAGGACCCCTGCTATGGCTGTAGTTTTTTGCTTGTGTGTAGGTCTACTTGGTTGTAAAAGGGAAAAGGAAGTGAAAGTGTTACAAACCTTGTTGAAAATAAAAGAAAAATAGCATTAAGTACCAGAGAAGAATAGGGGTGAATTCCTTGTCAAAAATAAGTAAAGGTTGTTTTTTGAACCATTTTAAAATTCTCAATATTCTGCAAGATATGTGTGTTTTTGATAAAATGCACTATGGGAAGGTTTGAATGTTGCATATACAAAGTCGTTTGTATGTTGTGTTGTTGTGAGTCGCATAAAGGAGTTATCAGGTTTATTACATCATTGTACTTGTATGCATATGGCTAACACTTTATTCTTTACATACAAGTCAGACCCGACGGGATTCAGAGGTAAAACTGATAATTGGTTAAGTCCATCGGATGTATATCGGGTTTGTATGTTGAGTGAAAGGGAAACATACAAGATAATATACAAAAGTATATGCATATCACGGACTCAAAGAAAATATTAAGTTTGGTGTTATCGAGGTATGTTTCGTTGCTTGTATGTTGTATGCTTTGGATACATACATTTTGGTATACATACAACGCGGAACTCAGAAGAAGTTAAAGTTTGGTATAAATGATGCATGCTATCTTAACGCATATTGAAAAATGCATTTCACTTTATGTACATGTCGGAATCAAACAGTTATGAGCTGTGATTTATAAAAGTTGAGAAGTCCGAAAGAGAGATACAAATGAGTTTGTATGTATTGGATCTCGTATCTAGAGGATGGATACAAATATATTTGTAGGTTGAAAAGATAGAACTGAAAGTAAAGTGGGTCCCACCACTTGCATATCAGACTTGTATAGTAACAATGTACATCTTCAATATACAAGCCGATGTACAAGAAAAGATGCAAATAGGAAATGTAAGCCGGATGCGAAAAGAAAGTTAAATACAGAAAAGTCTTTGTAAGTTTGGGACGATTATATGTTTATGATATACATATCTGAGATACAAAGGGATAAAAGACATCGCGGGAGATAAAAGATAAAAGGAGGTTGGTGTAAGTTGTTTGTATATGTGCTTCTATTTGAGAAACATGCAAAGAGTGATATACGAAGTGAAAGGTACAAGTAGATTTGAAAAGGAAAATAGCCTTAGTTGGTTTCTTGCATATATGTGTTTGTATGCTAAAAGGATACAAGGCTAACATACAAAAGAAAATACAAGGAAAACGGTATGTAGGCAGAAATGAATTAACGGGTAAAAAAAAGGTTCAAAAAACTTGAACACTGAAATAGAAAGCTGAAGCTTTAGGTACATTAACTGCTGTAATTAATGCCGAACTAACACCCAAAAAGAGTAAATTCAAAGGTGTTAGGGTAAATTTAAATGCATTTTGCTTTCAGATTTACATTGCTAAGAGTTAAAAAACTACAGAGCGAGGAATTGTTACAGAAAATTGAACAGAATTCATCAAGGCAAAGGAATTACAACAGTTGGACGGAAGGCAAAAATGGTAAAGTAAGTCAACAATGGGAAGTTGAGTGGTCAAGAAATACAAGTATTTATCCCAAAACGACATTACATTTCAAATGGTAAAAATGGAGGTAAAATTCAGTAATTTCATTATAAAACATAGGCATTTGTTAAATCGTTGTTTTAACTGTTAATTAGCTGGGTAGAGCTTAACAAATGTGAAAGTCAAAATAGAAAGGACAAACTGGGTTAGGGTAAAATGGTAAAAAAAAATAGAAATTCATAGTAAAACCCTAGGTAGAAAGTAAAATGGAGAGTTAAAAGGATGCATTTTCTATAGGATGGCCCCGAAGTGGAAAAAGGTAGATACAGGGGGTGAGGTGAAAAAAGAGAGGAAACCATGTAAAGAGATAGAGAAAGAGGAGTTGCCATTACACAGAGGATATCTGACATTGATCAGTTATAGGGGACTGGGGACAGATACAAACATTGGAAATTATGATGCAAATGATGTCTTACAGAAGATCACGGGAGCAGATGCTACACCGGATATGAAGTGTATATGGGAGAGTGGATTATACAGAGCTACGGGTTTTCCATTGGCTATAGAGTCTAGGGATTTTTATTTATATTGTTTAACTCTGTATGACTTATCAACCAGGAAGATAATGTTTTATGACAGGCTCATTATAGATTTATCCATAGAGGGTATTGCAAGGACATTTGGCTTGGAGATTAAAGAGAAAATGGTAGACATTGACATAGATCATTACAATGAGGATTTTCAAACTAATGAAAGAGATTGTAGAGAGAAGATATTTTACAATTGGTACAGCCCAGAAAACAAACCTAAGGCTATAGCCAGAGTGCACAAAAATCTGCTGAGAATATACTTCAAAGAGGAAATATACCTGATGATTACAATGCTGAGTAGATTGATAGGATTGAGAGAGGGTACTAAATGTGAGCCCTGGATGTTTACTATTATTGAGTTCATAAGAGAATCAGAAAAGGAACAAGGACATATTCACTGTGCCAAAACCATAAGCACAGCTATATGGAAACAGGCCATGCTGAGGAAGCAAAAGCTGCTACCTTTTTATTTATCTTCGTACGTATTGTATTCACGTGCAACAGAGATTAGACCATTCATACATAGAATAGACAGGGTTGGGACCTTAGGCAGTGGTCCAAGGTAGAAATTGGTATATGAGCATTACCCTGATCTACAAGAAGAGAATGCATTGAAGAAATATGCTTTAGTTAATGATGTGTTCTATACTTATATGGTGAGAATTCTAAGGGAAGAACCTGATAAAAGATTGTCTAAAAATGTAGAAGATGCAATTGGGTTACACAGTTCATGGTATATTCAATTTCCACATTTTACTTGTATTAGAACTAAAGGATTTAAAGGAAAGCCTTTCATTTTACCCCGATATCCTTCTGACAAATTGATTGTGTTGGATTTTTCAAGGCAAAATCTGAATGTCTTTAGAATATACTAGAAGAAGTTTAGCAGAGGAAATCTAAAGTTACCTTCGGCTATTGGTAGAAATTCATGTTACAGTGAGGAGGTTGCTACTTATTCAGAGTAGGAACTGAGCTATTATGGATTTGAAGAATTTGATTTAGCCAGAAAGTTTGATCCTTTCCATAGGATCCAAAACACAGTTGATAAAAAGTATAAACACCAAGTACACATTGAAGATTTTTGGTCAGATCGCAAAAATGATAAGGAGGTAAGGAAAATGGCTTAGAAAAGGCTAACAATTGAGAAAATGAAAACTATGGGAGATATATATGTTCCTCCAGAGGTTCAAGAGGATGATAAATTGCTACATCATAGTTATGCAGAGGCCAGGCTTGCTCTAATTATAGCGCCTGATTAGTCACAACCTTGGAACAAATCTTTAGACATATTGTCCAAACCGGTTATATTATTTTCAAAAACATGGTTAAAGGATGGGATTGAAGAACTCAAAGCTGAGGGGAGAGAAGTCACTTATCCAAAGAAAGGGAGAAAGAGAGTAATAGAACCCAGTGAGGATATCCATTGCTTCTATGAGAAGAAGAGAAAGATTGTAGAGGCTAAGATTGTAGAAAAAGATAAGAATGCTACTCTGATGGATCTCTATGCATTTAGAATAATAGTAGCAGTATCATCTGATACATTTGTAGATCCAAAATCATTAAGCCATGAGATTAGTGTAGAAGAAGCACAAAATTCCAAGGAAGCAGTAGGATAGCAAGTTAAAAGGGAAATACCAATAAGTATGTCAAAAGGAGAAACTTCAGGAACTAGTGAAACTAGAGGAGCACAACAGGTAGGTGTGAAGTTGAGTAATGTACCTAGTGCCTCCATCCCATCAGAAAAAAGACAAGCATATGTTCAAGTGAAGACAGAGCTGGCTAGGGAAATGCTGCAAGAGTCACAAGCACATAAAGACAAACAAACCACTGAGACTGTCCATATTGGAAGTGATAGCAGTGAAAGTGAAGAAAGAGGAATGTATGCAGGAAAAGAAATTGAAATAGAAGAATCCAGTGAGTTCTTGAGTGAAGAAGATGAGCTAAGTACTCAGGCGGGGATGGAAGTTGAACAAGGCTTAGAGTTTGAAAAGGAAAAGATACAGGAAGAACCAGGGATAGCAGACCCATTTGATACCTTAGTGCCATGTGAAATCATCAAAGATGTCCAAGAGGAAGCACATAAAATTGAGGAATTTGAAAAGGAGGTTGCATCTAAGGAGACAACAAAAGAAAGGCCTGATCAAGCAAAAGATGAAACAAAAGTTGACACCTTAAGTGTAGATGTCTTAAATATGCTTAATATGTATGATGAACAGAGTGAAGAAGAGAAGAACACAGAAAATAAGCAAGAACAATAAAAAGAAGCAAAAGAAGAGGATACAATGGTAGGATCCCCCGCACCTACAGAGCAAATTAGTAGGCCTGAAACAAAACAAAAAGAAGGTGAAGATACAGAGGGTGCAACCAATATAGAAGATTCAATCAAGAGGCCTGAGGATGAAGAATAGCTAGAGGAGGTTGATGAAAATCAAGTTGAAGAACAAACAGAGGATATAAACATGCCAAATGTAGAGCAAATACATACAGGACGGGACCAAGAAAAAGAACCATCAAAGGGAGAGCGTCCTAGGGAAGAAGCTGAGGATGGAGGGGACACAGAAATTGAAGAAGAAGAAAATGAAGGTGAATCCAAACAACAAAATGATCCCATGGAACAAGAGGAAGTCCCTCAACAACAGCCTACACCACAACAGTAACAACAACAACAAGAGCAAGGGGAAATAGAAAAGCCTTAGGAAGAGGTAATAAATGAAGAAAAGGTTGTTGCAGAAACAAAAGAGATTCCTCCTTGGTTAGGAGCAAAGATAAGAAAGGAAAAGAAGGAGATATAGTTAGTACCTATTGATATTAAAAGTTTATTGGGTAATACAACACCAGGAAATGAAAAGAGAAAGGATAGAACAATGTCAGCTATACAAAGAGGTCCAAATGGATCTAGGATGTTTAACTTGGCCATACCTCAGAAGGAGAAGACTAAGGGAGAAATAACCTTAGATGAGTACAAAATACTAAATTTTAACCTGGGACATACTACACAGGAGCAACACATAACTGAGTGGGAAGACATGCACCAGGTGACAAGAGAAATGCTGAGAAAAGATAAAGGCAAACAAGAATATTTGAAAGGACATATTGTCCAATTGCAGCAATTTATTATAGGGATATTTGATCCCAATACAATAGTGCCAGAATTGCCCAGTGACATAACAGTTGTATCCAAGGATGAAATAAAGGACATGGAGAATAAAAGGCTTAAGGCCAATATATTTGATGAATGGTTCAAAGATTTTATGCAAGAAGGTGAACAAGTAATAAATCAAGTGGTGAAAAGTTTGGAGGTGGTTGCAAGAGAAAGGAACATATGCAGTATACTTGTTCATAATTGCCAATTTAGGAGGGAAGAATTCAAATCTAAAGTGGAACAATTAATAGAAATTGAGGAAAGAGCAGAAGAGTTGATAAATGAAGGAGTAATTACACCTTCAATGTCAAATCAAGTGCCACATGTAAAATTGGAACTCAAATTTGAGGAAGGTAATCTCAGAAAATGTATAACAATTGCTCAGGAATTAGAAGAAAAGGCATATGATATGATTAGGATGCATAAGAAGATAGTAGAAAGACTCTTAAAGCATGAATTCATGGATATACCAGTATATGAATTAGAAAGGACTTTGACAGAATTTGATGCCATTTTTACACCATGCATAGAGAATCCAGATGCATATTTGAGAAAATAGATGATTGATTCATTGATGGAGCAGAATTCCAACATGAGGAAATAAAAGAAGAAGACTGTAGATTCAGATAGGGAAACAAAGAAATCGAAGGATGGAATTACAATGCAGGAGTATATATGGACAAAAAGTCCAGGAGGAGATCGTACTTTTGTAGAGAGTATAATCAATAATTTCATATCATACTTAAAGGAATAAAATTGTAAAGGGAATAGTGGTTTTGGAAAAGTCAAAGTAAAGGGTATCTACGGGCAGAAGTCAAGGAAAGGGGGGGAATCTTATTTTAAAAAAGATTCCAATGGCATCCTTTGAGGAGGAAAAGATACTATTCAGATATTTTGAGAGGTAGCTAAAGATGAATATGCACCATGGATCAATAATAGAGGGATCTCAGCCGTAGATTAAGCTTTGTAGCTGTAGCAATCAGAACTTTCAAAGTCTATAAAAGAAACTCTGCTACATGTACATAATTTACACAGGGATTTATGAAATAGAGCTGGCAATTGTACTTTGTTTGAGCATTTTGAATAGAAGAATATTTTAGTTTAGAGTAGAAGGAGGTCGCATGTGTCTACACTAAGGAATGCATGGAATGTCCAGCTTTCTTATTATATCTGTAAGACGTTTGTAAGTTCTTTGTTGATATGATTAATGAAACAAGCTGGTTATTCATACATTGTAAACCATACATGACTATGTGCTTCAAATAAAAGTAAATTTGGGATTCTGCATCTATCTTCTGAGTGTTTCTAGACTTTTACTTATATTTGAATGTATTTACCTCTCTAAAAGCTTACAATCTTAAATGTGTGTTCATGAAAATACTTAGGGCTCCACATTTAATGATTTAATCTATTGATTTGATCAAAGTTTGACATGTTCCTTACAATGTAGATAACAGAACATTTAGATCCTACAATAGAATGATGTTCAATTTGAATTTCTCTAACTTTTCCCAAACATTTGAAATACTTACCTTGCACACAGAAATTTAAAGGAAATTGTCTGACATTTGAAGGATGCATGAATAATTGTGTTAATATTTGACAATTTTCATAGTAATTGGAAGAGAAAAGCTTGTTTTATTATAAATCATACAAAGCTTTGTAATACAGTAGCAAATTTATGCAAAGAGATGGATAATTTGTTGATATTTGTAACAATTTACATAATTCAAGTCCAATGAGTCATAAATCACCTTGAATCAAGTAAGGCCCCTTGCATATTATATATTCACATTAACCTACTGAATTATCCACAAGATCAAGACCTGACCATATAGAAACTTGGGATTAAGAAATCTTAATCGAGTTCTTCATATCTTTCGAGACAGTTAGGTTCATTTTGTGAATTTTTACTTTTGTTATAAATGTGTAAAAACAACCATCAATAGTTTTTGGCACTAGAAGGAGGGACTAATTGGAGTTAAGGTTGGATTTGAGTAAAGCTGGATCATAAAAGTGGTAGAGTGACCAGGTCTAGATCTAGTTCAGAGGATATATTTGTGCAATTACCTGATAGAAGGCAGAGTAAAGGTCATTTGATTTGGAATCCCAGAATATCAAATGTAGGAGGTTCATCTGGAACGTCCCCTGGATCACCTTTTAACATCCATAACATTGTGAGTCCTGACAGTTCTTCATTTAGATCTTTGAATCTTGGTTCAGGTCCTCCCAGAGATCCTAGGCCTCCTAGATGTCCTAGTCCACGTAGAAATCTAGGTACTCCTAGAGGTCCAGGCCAGGAACAAGTACCTGCAATGGCTTATTTTAATGTCAACTCTCCTATAACATTCACTGACTATCATGAGATGCCAAAGAATCCTAAAAAGATATCTCCTAAATATCAATTGCATCAAGATCCAGAGGATCACATTAGGATATTCAAGGAGGCATGCTTTAGAGCCAGGTTAGAGTATGAAGATGTTGTGTGTAGGTTGTTTCCTTACACCTTTAATGAGCAGGCTTCTAACTGGTATGTTAACTTGCCTAATGGTTATGTTTCTTCTTGGGCACTAATGGAGAAGGCATTTTTGTCTAGGTTTAGAGGACCAGTGGATCCTTCCACCTTATATCATAAGTTAGCTGCAATTAAGAGAGGTGAAGGAGAGCTGATTGATAATTTTAATGATAGGTTTCAAAAGGCTTATTCTAGGTTAGTAGCTCCTTACACAGTAACTACTAATGCATTGTTAGCCATGTATTATGTTGCCCTTGATCCATTAACTGCTATGTTTGTCAAAAGAAAGGTTAATATAGATACAATATCCAAAGCTTATAAGAAGGCAGCCTCAGTAAACCAGGAGATGAGACAAACAACTTATTAACCATTTCTTAATGGAGGAAACCCCAGGATGCAAAGTTAGGCACAACCTTGGAATGGAGTCCCTACACATAATACTCCATTATTGAATCCAGTCCCTACATACACACCTGTGTATAATCCTACCCCAATCCAAGCCATAGTCCCTTATACTGGTAATGATGCCAATAATAATCAGAGTAATAGTCAGTCTTTTTTCCAGCCTCCTCAGGATATATTTGTGGCAAAGGCACAAGAGGATAGGGAAGAAATCAAAGAAATTACTACACATTTGAGAAGATTGACTACTGAAATGACACAACTGAGAAATGAAAATTTTGATGGCAGAAATAATCAAGGATACAATCAGAATCATAACTAGAATCACAACCAAAATTATAACCAAGGTCAGGGTTCTAATCAGGGTCAGAATTATAGTCAGAGCCAAAATCATAATTAGAGACAAGCAATGCAAAATAGAGGACCTGTTGTAGATAACAAAACTTGGGGTAATAACAATAGAAATCAGAATCAGCCAAGGCCACCTAGGACATGGAACACAGGGCCAAACAATGGCACTCTAGCTTCTCCATTTGAGAATTTGGATAATTAGGAGACAAAACAAACAACTAGAATTCAAATAGCTAACGGAGCATTAAAGAATTGGTGTAGGATTCATAATACCAGTGCCCATGCTAAACTAGATTGCCCTCAGTTTCATCTGGCAACAAGTATTTTTAATGTGGATGTACAAGCTCCTACCTCTGAGTTCCTTATTCCCAAAGGTAATGAAATAGTGCCCTCAGGATTTGAGACTGCTTTAGTCTTAGAGGTTTTTACCTTTGCAACTAGGGAGGAAGAAGATCAATTGTTAGAGAATGAACCTTATTTTTGTGAGAATTTATATCCTGAATTAGCTTTAGTATTAAATGCTTTTTAGTTTCCCTTTGAAGCTAAAAATGAAGTGTTATATGAAACAGAGGAGGTACAGGCATTTCAACAGTCTAACAAAAATCATACATATAATTTGAGAAATAACACTAGGCTAGGGGGTCCCTTCACTACTTCCACTCCTCCTAACAATTTCAATACTCCTGATCAAAATGCTAGTAATAATCCTGCTATACTAAAGGCCAATCATCATATGAACAATGGAACAATAGCACAAAAGGTCCAAATAGGGAAAACAGAGACAATGGAAACAATGAGGTTGATGAGCTACTTGTCTGAAGAGATAAAGAAAAACAAGGTCAGTATACCTTGGTGTGAATTATTGAAAAGTCCATGGGTTAGAAATGATTTCATAAAATCCTTGGATACATCTGTGACAATTGAGGTCTCTGTTGATATGAGGGTTCCTAGTAAAGATTCACAGCCCAAGGAAAAGAGTAAGAAAACTGAACAGCCTTCCAACACTAATGTGGTCATGTATGCAGATAAGAGGGAAGCCCCTCCTTTCTTGTTAACCATTAGAATGTTTGGAAAGAACATACATAATTGCATTGTAGATTCAGGTGCATCAGCTAATGTAATGCCTTTAGGGATATGCAAAACTTTAGGACTGACTCCCACTAAATCTGCCAAGGTTGTTACACAATTGGATAAAATCGAGGTCAATGTGATAGGAGAACTGATGCATATTCAGATGCAGTTAGCTTCAGATCCTAGGGTAAGTTAGTTTATTAACATCTAGGTAGTAGATATACCTGTGAATTATGGGATGTTGTTGAGTAGAGATTGGTCAAAAACATTGAATGGATACATGGCCATTGATTTTTCACACATGTGGTTACCTTGGAGAGGTGTTCCAAATCAAATCAAGATAGAAGCTGAACCTAGAATGAAACACATGATTACATAATACAATAGGACTAATGAGATATTGTATGCTTCTGTTGAACTTAGTGTTTATAGAGTCACGAACAAGGGAAAGCAAATTGAGGAAATCCTGATGCTAAATTTTAAAGAACCTGTCAGTAAAGAAACAGTAATGTTCATTGAGTCTGATGAAGAAGATAATGTAATAAATAGTTTTGGTCATATTATTAGGTAGGAAATTGAAAAGTGCATTGAACAAAATATCCCGGTTCAGTGCAAGTTGTACAAAAACATGTGCAGAGTCCATGATAAGCCTCATTCTGAAGAGAATTGTGGAATGCAGAGACATTATTGAATATCAATATATAAAGTGCATAAAGAGGATGGAACTACAAGAAGGAAAGTGTTGGCAAGAGACACTATATGGATTCATGGTTGTTGTCATTGATGGCAACAAAGGTCATCCCACATATCCGCAAGTCATGGTGTGTCTCTATCGGAAGTCAGAATAAAGATTGTTGTGGTCCGGTGAACAAGAACAGAGCATGTGGCAAGGTCCGACAGATTGGTCCGGATCTCTCAGAGGAAGTGTCTTGGTGCAGTGCGGATTTGGGGAAGTCAAGAGGACTACCTTGAGTGGTATATTCCAAGGATTTAGCCTCCGGTGATGGACAAGGAAAAAGATATGAATAGTTGAGTACCAGATTCCTGAGAGACAGTGAAAACAGAGGAAGAACTGACTGACAGAGTATCAGACTACTTTCCGGATGTGTTACTGTTGATGATAAAGGTTGTGAAGGCATGAATCATGTTTGGCCGACATGATTAATGATATCTACAAGTATATGCTTGATCCGCATTGCTTGGTGAGCAAGGATTCAGCCGACAGAACAGAGTTTGTAAGAAACTAGACTGTTCCGGATGCCGACTAGAAAGGTGATGAAATTACTTGTGCGGATATATATATAGAGGATGGATTTAGTTGTGAAGTGTGTGACTATGTCAAGATATATGCGAAGAAGTGCAGAACAGAGCAGAAGTACCAAGACAGATCCGGTATGTGAAAGGATAGCAGAATAAAGAACAGAGAAAAGATGAAGTGCAGCAGATCAGTGTACTGAGCCTAACCGAAATTGAACTCCAGCATATGCAGATGTTTCCAATCAGTTCAAGACTGTGATTCTTATCACTTTGTAGACAGTGTGTCTTCTTGTAGGCAGTGGGCCTCTTGTGAGCAGTGTGCTCAGGCAGTGAGCCCTAATTGGCAAGTGCCATTTTGTAATTTCCTATTCTTCTAACAGAGAATAATTTTGGGTTAATCACCCCATGGTTTTCTCCCTTAACAGGGTTTCCACGTCAAAAATACTGTGTCATGTGTTTCTTATTTCATGGTAATGTTTTGTGTTTGATTCTACATCAATTAATAAGAAAGTTCAATAAGGGAAATAATTAGGATAACTGATTCACCCCCCCCTCTCAGTTATCAACAATTGGTATCAGAGCTAAGTTCCTCCTAATAGAGCCTAACAGCTTGAGGAAGATCTGGGAGTTCAAATGGATGCATATGGTTTAAAGGAGCAACTCAAGACTGCCCTTGAGGATCTTGAACAGTCAAATTCTGAAGTCAATGAATTAAAGGAAAGACTCAAACAGGCTGATGAATTCATGAGAGAATTAAAAGACAAATTAAGTCTCTCTATGAAAAAGAGAAAGGAGCTGCTCCAACAATTGGCAAGACAAAGTGATGAAAGCAATACAAATGAAGAATTGACTGAGCAAACCAAGTTATGTGAAAAGTTATCAAAAGAAGTCATTATGTTAAGACATGAAATGGAATCAGGAACTATAAAGTTTACTCAAGAGATTGAAGAAAAAAGAAAGGCTGAAGATAATCTAAGACAATCTCTTAAAGAAAAATCAAAAGAATGCCACCAGATGGATAGGATTATCAGACATCTTGAATCTGATCTTGAAGATGCCAAAGATAATGAAGAAAAACTTGAGAATCAAATTGCCTCTCTCAAAAGAGACCTTCAAACAACAAATGAATATAAAGAGAAATTCAAGATAAGTTCTGCTCAACTTGAAGTTCTTCTTGGAAGTCAAAAGAGGACAGATGACAAGTATGGTTTGGGATATGAGAAAGGAGAAAGCTCCGGATCTGGTCAAAAGAATTTTGGATTAGAAAATCCAAGGAGCAGGCCTAGAAGACCTCCGGTAAGACAGCCCAATGCTCAAAGATATCCATCTTTCAATGGATACTGCCACAGCTGCAACCACTTTGGTCACAAAGCTAATCAGTGCAGAAAGAGAATGAATCAGATTAATTCATCCTTCTCCGGACAGTGCTTCAACTGCAAAAGGTATGGACACAAATCCCATGAATGCAGAAATATGCAAGTAAACAAATCATTCAAAGGTAGATGCTTTACATGCAATAGAGTAGGTCATATGGCTAATCAATGCAGATCAAGAGGATATCAGTCAAATATGCAAAGAAATGTTATTTGCCAAATCTGTAATAGGTCCGGTCATAATGCTAAAGTCTGCAGAAGCAAGAATCAGGACAAAAGAGGTCCGGTGTATAATCAGAATCAAGACAAGGGTAAAGAAAAGATGAATGCGGATGAAGTTAGGAATCAGATGAGCAAGATTTGGGTGAAGAAAAGTTTAGAGAATGTAGAGGTTGGATCCGCACCAGACTCTGGTGCTGATATTTCTTCCGGAAATTAAAAAGTGAGCTCTGGCTCAGGGGGAGACTCAAAGAAAATCCTGTTCCCCCAGCCAATCAAGTGGTGCCGGATGTGGCACAAGATGCGGAGTAAAAGGTTTAAAGATATAAGTCTTGAGATGATCCAGATAAGATTTCAGAGGTCCGCATGGAGTTATGAAGAAGCTGTGATCGATCAAGTAAGACCTGTTCCGGGAGATGCTCCGGTATGACAGAGGATTACAAAAAGGTCCGGAGAGATCCGGAAGTGCACTATCTTATTCTGCGGATTGGACAAAGTGTTTGGGATGTTCTTGTAATGTGTCATCTCGATTTATTCATGATTGAAAGATCCGCATGATGTTCATAGATCAGGACTGATCCGGGATACTCCAAGCTATCCGGACAAGGCAAACCGGAATAATATAGGTGAAGCATTTATTGCAAACAGATATTAGGGTTTGCGGAGCAATATAAGGGATTTCTCAAAAATCATTTGCTCATTCTGCACTCAAGAAGAAGCGAAAAGTGGAGCTCTGCAATAAGATTCATCAAGCACACCAAAGATCTCCTGCCGAAGTCATTGCATAAAGAAATCAATCCCACCACTCCGTGCAAACCGAAGGCGCATAAGGTATTCTCCGTTTTTCATTATCTCACTGCAAATCTTTGAAGAATGGCTACTCCAAATATAGTTAAGATCTCTGATAGACCTCGCCCCACATTCAAGAAACATCCTTACAAATCATTGGAGGTAGATCCACTAGGGGCCTTCTCTAGTGTTCCTCATGGTGTATTGCATACGGAAGATATTAGGGTTTACATCCATGCGAATCTTGAAGACTTTGGAGAATCAAAGCTGATGGATATCTATCACAAACAATTGATAGATGACTCCTTTGAGATCAAACCTCAGTACAAAGCCATCCGGGACAAACACTTTGCACAGTGCATTCATTTCCCCTGTTTTGAAGAAGATGAATGAGTCCGGTATGTACTAAGTAGAGTACATGACAACTTCCTATGGTTGAACCAGCCCTTCAAGATCACCAAAGATGCAATTAGGGCTGTAACCGGTCTGCACTCATCCGGTGGATTACCTGTTCTCAAGTCTGTCAAAAATCAGACAGTTAGTGATGCAACCGGATCCAAGTTTGATAAGAGAGCTATGACAGTTGATGACATCACTGAACCGGATGTCAAATTTGCAGCTATGATAATTGGTTACAAAATCTATCATTCCAGTAGGGAAAATTCAGTACCGGGAACTGCAATCTACACAGCTTATCAAATGTTAAAGGAGAATGCAGACTATGACTTGTGTGAACTTCTTGTGAACCAACTCTTTGAAAATCTGCAGAAGATCAAGAAGGACAAGAAAAACTCCTTCAAGTATGGCAATCTGATCCTTTGTCTCTTCTTTTACTACATGAATGAACTTCCCGGATCCAGTGGATGGATATGGCAGAATGACAGACCGGTTGCCATCCAAATCAGAGACTATTTGCATGGACTTGGGGATGCTAAAGCAAGAAATACAGCTCTATGGGGATACTTCAAGAACGTCCAAAGCATGATGCATGCAAGAGAAAGAATACCCCAATCCCTTGTTGAAAAGTACAAAGACACAGTATGCTTCATGGTAGAAACAGATCAGTGTCTAATGGAGGCAGTGGAGCCAAGGACTATTTGGAACATGCCCATGGGGTATGAAGTGGATGAACAGATAGTAGAGCTGCATGTTCAACACATGCTAAGCCAGCCCAAAGATCCTAAGGCAGAAAGGTTTGGAACCTTTGAGGAACTGAGTGTAAAGATACATGTAGAACTCAGGGAACCGGAGATAAAGAGGAAGGTAAGAAAAGAAGTTGAGCATATTGCTCAAGGCCTAGGCATCTCAAAAGAGGCACTAGATGCCAGCCGGGAAAAGAGGAGGAAGGCTGAGGAAGAAGAGAAAAGTAAAGAAAGTGTTCCGGTTGAAACTCCCACCCGGACCAGATCATCAAAAAGATCTGCACCTCCCACAACCAAAAGTTCAAAACCGGAAGTCCAGGCATCCGGTAAAAGATCCAAGACAAAAGCCACAAGGGCTTATGAAAGCCAAAAGGATGAAGAGGAAACAGAGTCAGATGAGGGAGTAAAAGAAATAAAGAAGCAGAAGAAGAAAGGATCCGGTAAACCCTCCACAGGCCAAGACAAGGATGAAATGGCAGAGGTATCTGTTGAAAAGCCCACTCTGTCTCTAGAGAGTGTAATCAAGTCGGTTACGGTAGATGGAAACCTTCAACCAATGACTGAATGTTATGATGACTACAATGAGGCTGACCAAAAGACTCTGCAGGAAGCCACAGTCAAATATCTGAACATATACAATAAGGCTTTCATTGAGATCATATCTCTTATTCCTAAAAGCCTAGAAAAGGAATTAGAAATAAGAAAGAATAATGCTCATGCAAAAGATCTTGAGATCCGGGAGCAGATAGCTATTCAGCTATATCCTCAAATTGATCCCAAGACAATGAACATAATCTTCAAAGACTGCAAAGATGAGTTCAGAAGTAAAGCCAGGATGAATCAACTCATGCTTGGTGAGACTGACAAAGTGGCCCAAGAGACAGAAGAGATCCTCCAGAAGGCCTTCAAAAGGTTCAATCTTCCTGTTGTAGAGGACTTAGGTACAAAAATAGCTGCGGATTTGGAATCATCTGTTCCGGAAGAAGTGGGCCCTGAATAGACAAACATCTCTCCTCCGGTTTCCCCTACAGTCTCCGGATCCAAAGAAGAAGAGAAATTACAGGAGAAGGAAGCAGGGGTGAAAGATAAAGAGGTTGACAGTTCCAAGACTGCAGAAGAAAAGAAACATCTGTCTCCGGCAAGAGACACTGCACAAACTGTTCAACAATTTTTGAGCAAAGCCACTATAGAAATTGATGAACCGGACCTGCTAAAAGGACCATTAGATTTTGACTCTTTGTCACCGGTGCAAACAATGAAAATAGCCTCATTTGCAAATGAGAAAGTCAAAGAGAAGCTGCTGAAATCTCACATGGAAGACTGTGAGCTTATGGAGGTAGCATCTGGAGTGCTAGAAAAGATCATGCCATCCTTTCAAAAGGATCCCACAGCCTCCTCTTCCGGTAATCTCAAAACCTTAGTCAGCAGTGTTAGTACACATTTTGAATCTCTAGAAAAATCTGCTGAAGAAAAGGTCCGGAAGGAATTTTTGGATAAAAGATTTTCAGAAGTATTAGAATTAATCTCTAAAGATAGGAAGATTGTGAGTATTGGAATAAAGAGCTTAGAGAATGCTCTTAAGGATGGCGGTGACATTTACAAATTTTGTATATCCTGGTCAAAGGCAACAGCAGCAATTGATAAGAAAATAAAAGAGGAACAGGACAAGCTACAAAATTTATCTCAAAGTTTTGATCCTCTCTCTTCCTCCATAATAAATCAAGAATGTCAGACTATTGCAGTCTTGAATGAAATAAAGAATCTTGAGAAGGAAAGGAAGAATATCACTAACCGGATGGGAGAACTTAGAAGGATTATAATCCCTAAGTTGGAAACTATGCATGAGGCCATCAGTGATGCTCAGACCATCGCCCAAACAAATGATCCGACAGATCTCAAGCGGGCAGAAGCTTTTGCATTTTTGTTGAGTGGTCACATTTCAATTTTGGATAGAATGAAGCAAAGTTGGGCTACAGAAATGATCCAATTGCAGACATCCTTTGCAGACATTCTTCAGTATATGTGAGTATGTAAATATGCGGCTATGTATAGAAAATTTTTGAAAATTTTGATGTGCGGACCCTACCCTTTGCCATTGATGTCAAAGGGGGAGTGAGGAGCAGTGAAAAATGAGGAATCCAATTAAGGGGGAGTTTCAGAAATTGTATATAAAGACAGAGCATCAGCAAAGGGGGAGCATAGTGTAAACACTTAGTCATTTTTCACTAAGTGTTGCCATCAATGCCAAAGGGGGAGATTGTTGGCAAGAGACACTATATGGATTCATGGTTGTTGTCATTGATGGCAACAAAGGTCATCCCACATATCCGCAAGTCATGGTGTGTCTCTACCGGAAGTCAGAATAAAGATTGTTGTGGTCCGGTGAACAAGAACAGAGCATGTGGCAAGGTCCGACAGATTGGTCCGGATCTCTCAGAGGAAGTGTCTTGGTGCAGTGCGGATTTGGGGAAGTCAAGAGGACTACCTTGAGTGGTATATTCCAAGGATTTAGCCTCCGGTGATGGACAAAGAAAAAGATATGAATAGTTGAGTACCGGATTCCTGAGAGACAGTGAAAACAGAGGAAGAACTGACTGACAGAGTATCAGACTACTTTCCGGATGTGTTACTGTTGATGATAAAGGTTGTGAAGGCATGAATCATGTTTGGCTGACATGATTAATGATATCTACAAGTATATGCTTGATCCGCATTGCTTGGTGAGCAAGGATTCAGCCGACAGAACAGAGTTTGTAAGAAACTAGACTGTTCCGGATGCCGACTAGAAAGGTGATGAAATTACTTGTGCGGATATATATATAGAGGATGGATTTAGTTGTGAAGTGTGTGACTATGTCAAGATATATGCGAAGAAGTGCAGAACAGAGCAGAAGTACCAAGACAGATCCGGTATGTGAAAGGATAGCAGAATAAAGAACAGAGAAAAGATGAAGTGTAGCAGATCAGTGTACTGAGCCTAACCGGAACTGAACTCCAGCATATGCAGATGCTTCCAATCAGTTCAAGACTATGATTCTTATCACTTTGTAGACAGTGTGTCTTCTTGTAGGCAGTGGGCCTCTTGTGAGCAGTGTGCTCGGGCAGTGAGCCCTAATTGGCAAGTGCCATTTTGTAATTTCCTATTCTTCTAACAGAGAATAATTTTGGGTTAATCACCCCGTGGTTTTCTCCCTTAACAGGGTTTCCACATCAAAAATACTGTGTCATGTGTTTCTTATTTCATGGTAATGTTTTGTGTTTGATTCTGCATCAATTAATAAGAAAGTTCAATAAGGGAAATAATTAGGATAACTGATTCACCCCCCCCTCTCAGTTATCAACAGAAAGGTTAATCATAATCAACCTAATTCATACTTTTAGGATAATACGGATGTACTAATTCCAGATTTAGAAAAGAAAACAAAAGATAAAAGTGTCTATCATTCTGATTTACAAATTGAAAGTATGAATTTGTAAATAGGTCAAAATGAAGTGCTCATGAAGAAGCAAGATATTACCTCACATATAATGGAAAAGGAAAAACATGCCAAAATAAAAGGTCAAAAGAATAAAGAAGGCAAGTGGACACTGAAATGTGATGGATCTAAATCTAAACAAGGTGCAGGTGTAGGCATGGAACTTATGGATCCTAATGGTAATTCATTTTTAGCAGCATACAGGCTACAATTTCCTTGTACTAATAATGTAGCAAAATTGAAGCTTTGATCTATGGACTTGTTATGGCTATCAAGAAAAAGGTAAAAATGATTAAAGTGTTCTCAGATTCTGAGTTAGTGGTTAGACAAGTAAGAAAGTTATATGCATGCAATTATAAGAAAATGGTTTGTTATAGGCATAAGGTGTGGAATTTGATAGATTCATTTGATGCCTTTAACATAGAACATATCCCTAGAGAATTGAATCATAGACCAAATGCATTCGTAGTTACTGCTAGCACTTTGGAACCCTTAACATTGTTAGGTTTGAAAAGATTTGTTGTTGAATTAGTAAATGTTCCGAGCATACTAGATAATGTCACTCATTTTTAGGTATTCGAGGGAGATTAGCAAATTGTTGATTTTCTCACTTGTAATGAGGGTTTGAAGCTCAAATCATTGATGAACAGGAAAGACCTGATGTGTCTCAGGATGAAGAAGACATAATCAACTTGAAAAACAATTTCTTACCTAAGGGAGTAATTGAGTTAGAACAGATTTTTGACTTTGATGGGGTAGTAAGACAGAAAGATTTACCCAAAACTGAAGGGGGTAAATGTGATCCATATAACTTGGGAATAGAGCAAAATCCACAGAACGTATTGATTGGAAAGGCTTGCTCTGAGGAGTTAAGAAAAGAATTTATAGATGTTCTGAAAGACTACAAACATGTCATAGCGTGGACATATGAAGATTTGAAGACATATGATACATCCATCATAACTCATGTAATACCTTTGAAACCAGATGTTAAACCATTTAGACAGAGGCAAAGGCCTGTGAATGCTATTTTAGAGCCTTTAATTTTTGAAGAAGTTAAAAAATTGTTGTCTGCCAGGATAATCTTCCCAATACGACATTCAACCTGGGTAGCTAATTTAGTGCATGTGAGAAAGAAAAGTGGAGACATTAGGTTATGTGTTGACTTCATAAATTTGAATAAAGCCTCTAAAAAAGATAATTATCCCCTGCCTCCAATAGATGAAGTGCTGTAAGCAGTAAATGGAGCTAAGATGATGTCTTTTCTAGATGGATTTTCAGGATATAACCAAGTCTTAGTTGATAAAGAGGATAGGTTGAAGACTACTTTTACTTGTAAATGGAGAAATTATGCATATAGGAGAATGCCTTTTGCTTTAATCAATGCAGATGCCACTTTTCAGTGAGCCATGGACATTGCATTCCGTGGATTATCAAGTAAATGCATTGATATTTATATGGATGATTTAACTATTTATTCTAAAGATGCATCCACTCATGCTGAAGATTTGAGAAGAGTACTTAAAAGATGTGAAAGGTATGAGATTTCTCTTAACCCAAAGAAATGTTCATTTGGTGTAACTGAAGGAAAATTGTTAGGACATGTCATTTCTGAAAATGGGATATCCATTGATCCTGACAGAGTAGAAAGAATAAAGAAATTGCAATTTCCTAACAGTAAGAAAGAATTAAAGTCCTTTTTTGGTAAGATTAACTTTGTCAGGAAGTTCATTACAGGGTTTGTAGAAATTGTACAACCATTAAACGCCATACTTAAGAAGGATGCAAAGATAGAATGGACACCAGTAGCCAAAGCTGCATTCAAAGAAATTAAGGAAGCTATTTCTAATGCTTCTGTGCTAGCAAGTCCAAATTATACAAAGCCATTTTACATATATTCTTTTGCATCTTCACATTTAGTTGCAGTTGCTTTGACACAAAAAGGAGAAGATAATGAAGAAAAGCCCATAGATTTTATGAGTGCACCTCTGAAAGATGCACAACTAAAGTATCTTGACACAAAAAGATAGGCATTTGCACTAGTAAGAGCAATGAAAAAGTTCAGACATTACATCTTACGAAGTCAAGTTAAGGTCATAATACCGGATGCAGCCGTGAAAATGCTGCTGATGCAGAATGAGCCTGGAGAGAAAAGGGCTAAATGGATTACAACATTGCAAGGGCTTGCTATGGAGATTATTCCAATGAGGCTAGTCAGAGGACAAGCACTAGTGCAGACCATAGAAAACACAGATCCAAATTTGGTGAAGCAACAGTATGTGTTAAATTCTAATGATACATCAGCTTGGTATGAGGATTTGAATACTTTTCTGATATCAGGTAAATATCCAAGTAAGATGAGTCTTCTCAGAGGAGAGCTTTAAAGATTAAAGCACAGAGGTACATGGTACAAGGTCTTCTATTCAAGAAGAACCATGAAGGCATATATTTAAGATGTTTAAATAGAGATGGGGCAGCTAAGGTATTGTCAGAGTTGCATGATAAGTATGGAACTGCTCATGGTTCTCATTTAGCTACTATGCATAAGATATTAAGAGTAGGATACTATTGGCATACAATGTTTAAAGATACAGAGAGTCATATTTGAAGTTGTCACACTTGTCAAACTACAACAAACAAAGGAAGGAATCAAGCTAATCCATTACAACCAATCATTGAGTCTAGGCTATTTGCACAGTGGGGCTTGGATTTCATTGGAGTTATAAACCCTCCATCATCTAGAGGACACAAGTTTATATTGACAGTAACTGACTATTGTACAAGGTGGACTGAAGCCACATGTTGCAAGTCTTCTACAACTGAGGTGGTTATCAAATTTCTTGAAGAAAACATCATAACAAGGTTTGGAGCTCCATATTCACTGGTATGTGATAATGGCCCTGTATTTTCTTCTCTAAAATTTTCTAAGTGGGCATTTGAATATGGGATAGTTTCAAAGTTTTCTTCAAATTATTATCCTCAGGGGAATGGGTTAGCTAAGTCCACAAACAAGATTTTATTGGATATAATCAAGAAGCTTATTGAAAAGAATCCTAGAGAATGCAATACATTGTTAAAGTATGCATTGTGGGTAGATAAGACTGAGGTTAAGTCAGCCTTGGGCAATGTACCTTATCACCTAGCTTATGGGACTGATCCCATACTTCCAGTGAATTTAAGAATACCTGTCTGGAAGTTTGCTAATGAATATTTAGGCTTTGATGATCACAGAGAAGCCAGGATAATCCAAATGTTGCAATTAGATGAGAAGAGAGATCAAGCTGTTGAAAAATTTGCCAAACATCAGGCAGTGGTCAAAAGATGGTTTGACAAAAGAGTAAGAGTCAAAACATTCAGAATATCAGACTTAGTGTTGTGTTGGGATAAAGCACATGAAAAGAAAGGAAATCATGGAAAATTTGACAAATTATGGTTAGGTCCATTACAGGTCACAGAAATAATAGGAGATAATACTTTCAGGCTCAAGACCTTGACTGGGGAAGATGTGTCATTACATGTTAATGGCCAACATTTGAAACATTACTTTTAGGCTTGAGGTGAGGGTAGTGGGTATGTTCTGTATTATAATGTAAATAATGTATAGTTTTGTTTTATTCTTGTTGCCTTGTTTTGTTTTTTCTGTTGTTTGTTGTTGTGTGGGTTTGTGCATTGTGTTGCCTTGGTAAGGATGTTTGTTTTGTTTGAAAGTATGTAGGAGCAGACTAACAACCATTGAAAACAATAGAAAATTTAGAACATTCAAGTTAATTACTTGAAATTTATGCATAACTTGTTGTGACTATCATGAATGTAGAAAATGGTTTGGCTTGTGAAATTTTGTATTCAATAACTATGGGTTGAGTATTCAAGGGAAGTTTCTCACAATGACACACCTAAAATCCTTGGATTTGTTGAACATACCAGTGTAGATATTAGGTGAAAAATCAAAGGTCACCCTTGCTACCATTACAATTCTTAGCTTAATTTCAGCAAGTGATCACTCCTTGCATCATGAAGTTACAAATGTATTATCTTATAAAGTTTATATCTTACACAAAATAAATAAATAAATGAATAATATGGATTTTTACTAAAAATCTAGATTAAGCCATCTAAGTAACTCTACTGGGGCTATAGATGCTTGCTGGTAGTGGGGCTCTACTTAGGAGAATTGTAATGATAACATTGTCGGGGCTATAGACGCCTACTGGTAGCAAGGCTCTATCCGATTGGCTATGAGGGAATGACATCAACTATGTAGTTTAATATCAGTCACCGGTTTATTCAACTGATTTTCAAGATGAGGTTTATTAATCACGTGCACCCACTTAAACTGAATGGGCAAATTCATGCACCTTATTGAATACATTAGGTCTCAAGTTGGATAATGATTTACAGAAAAGATAGTTGGAAGTTATGAATTTAGTTCATTTAGTTTTCTTTACTGGTTTTAATTTAATTGTTTTATTTGGTTCCTAGTTGTTGTGATGCTCACAACATGCCCCATTTTACTTCTTAGCAAAATGAGGACCCCTGCTATGGATGTAGCTTTTTGCTTGTGTGTAGGTCTACTTGGTGGTAAAAGGGAAAAGGAAGTGAAAGTGTTACAAACCTTGTTGAAAATAAAAGAAAAATAGCATTAAGTACCAAAGTAGAATAGGGGTGAATTCCTTGTCAAAAATAATTAAAGGTTGTTTTTTGAACCATTTTAAAATTCTCAATATTCTACAAGATATGTGTGTTTTTGGTAAAATGCACTATGGGAAGGTTTGAATGTTGCATATACAAAGTCGTTTGTATGTTGTGTTGTTGTGAGTTGCATAAAGGAGTTATCGGGTTTATTACATCATTGTACTTGTATGCATATGGCTAACGCTTTATTCTTTACATACAAGTTAGACCCGACAAGATTCAGAGGTAAAAGTGATAATTGGTTAAGTCCGCCGGATGTATATCAAGTTTGTATATCAGGTGAAAGGTAAACATACAAGATAATATACAACAGTATATGCATATCACGGACCCAAAGAAAATATTAAGTTTGGTGTTATCGAGGTATGTTTCATTGCTTGTATGTTGTATGCTTTGGGTACATACATTTCGGTATACATACAATGTGGAACTCAGAAGAAGTTAAAATTTGGTATAAATGATGCATGGTATCTTAATGTATATTGAAAAATGCATTTCACTTTATGTACATGCCGGAATTGAATGGTTATGAGATGTGATTTATAAAAGTTGAGAAGTCCGAAAGAGAGATACAAATGAGTTTGTATGTATTGGATCTCATATCTAGAGGATGGATACAAATATATTTGTAGGTTGAAAAGATACAACTGAAAGTAAAGTGGGTCCCACCGCTTGCATATTGGGCTTGTATAGTAAAAATGTATATCTTCGATATACAAGCCGATGTAGAAGAAAAGATGCAAATAGGAAATGCAAGCCGGATGTAAAAAGAAAGTTAAATATAGAAAAGTATTTGTAAGTTTGGGATGATTGTATGTTTATGATATACATATCCGAGATACAAAGGGATAAAAGACATCGCAGGAGATAAAAGATAAAAGGAGGTTGGTGTAAGTTGTTTGTATATGTGCTTGTATTTGAGAAACATGCAAAGAGCGATATACAAAGTGAAAGGTACAATTACGGGTGAAAAGGGAAATAGCCTTAGTTGGTTTCTTGCATATATGTGTTTGTATGTTAAAAGGATACAAGGCTAACATACAAGTGAAACATACAAAAGAAAATACAAGGAAAACGGTATGGAGGCAGAAATGAATTAACAGGTAAAAAAAAGGTTCAAAAAACTTAAACACTAAAATAGAAAGCCAAAGCTTTAGCTGCATTAACTGCTGTAATTAATGCCAAACTAACACCCAAAAAGAGTAAAATTCAAAGGCATTAGCGTAAATTTAAATGCATTTTGCTTTCAGATTTACATTGCTAAGAGTTAAAAAACTACAGAGTGAGGAATTGTTACTGAAAATTGAACAGAATTCATCAAGGCGAAGGAATTACAGTAGCTGGACAAAAGGCAAAAATGGTAAAGTAAGTCAACGACGGGAAGTTGAGTGGTCAAGAAATATAGGTATTTATCCCAAAATACCGTTACATTTCAAATGGTAAAAATGCAGGTAAAATTTAGTAATTTCATTATAAAACATAGGCATTTGTTAAATCATTATTTTAACTATTAATTAGCTGGGTAGAGCTTAACAAATGTGAAAGTCAAAATAGAAAGGACAAACTAGGTTAGGGTAAAATGGTAAAAAAAATAGAAATTCATAGTAAAACCCTAGGTAGAAAGTAAAATGGAGAGTTAAAAGGATGCATTTTCTACAGGATGGCCCCAAAGCAGAAAAAGGTAGATACAGGAGGCGAGGTGAAAAAAGAGAGGAAACTGTGTAAAGAGATAGAGAAAGAGGAGTTTGCCATTACATAGAGGATATCCGACATTGATCAGTTATATTAGAGTGGGGATAGATACAAACATTAGAAATTATGATGCAAATGATGTCTTACAAAAGATCACGATAGCAGATGCTACACCGGATATGAAGTGTATATGGGAGAGTGGCTTATACAAAGCTGCGGCTTTTCCATTGCCTATGGAGGCCATGGATTTGTGTTTAGATTGTTTAACTCTGTATGACTTATCAACTAGGAATATAATGTTTTATGATAGGCTCATTGCAGATTTATCCACAGAGGTTATTGCAAGGACATTTGGCTTGGAGATCAATGAGAAAATGGTAGACATTGACATAGATCATTACAATGAGGATTTTCAAATTAATGAAAGAGATTGTAGAGAGAAGATATTTTACAATTGGTACAATCTAGAAAACAAACCCAAGGCTATAGCCAGAGTGCACAAAAATCTGCTAAGAATATACTTCAAAGAGGAAATATACCTAATGATTACAATGCTGAGTAGATTGATAGGATTGAGAGAGGGCACTAAATGTGAGCCCTGGATGTTTACTATTATTGAGTTCATAAGAGAAGCAAAAAAGAAAAAAGGTCAAATTCATTGGGCCAAGACCATAAGCACAGCTATATGGAAATAGGCCATGCTGAGGAAGCAAAAGCTGCTACCTTTTTATTTGTCTTCATACATATTGTATTCATGTGCAGCAGAGGTTAGACCATTCATACATGGAATAGACAGGGTTGGGACCTTAGGCAGTGGTCCAGGGCAGAAATTGGTATATGAGCATTACCCTAATCTACAAAAAGAGAATGCATTGAAGAAATATGCTTTAGTTAATGATGTGTTCTATACTTATATGGTGAGAATTCTAAGGGAAGAACCTGATAAAAGATTGTCTAAAAATGTAGAAGATGCAATTGGGTTACACATTTCATGGTATATTCAATTTCCACATTTTACTTGTATTAGAACTGAAGGATTTGAAGGAAAGCCTTTCATGTTACCCCAGTATCCTTCTGACAAATCAATTGTGTTGGAGTTTTCAAGGCAAAATCTGAATGTCTTTAGAATATACAAGAAGAAGTTTAGCAAAGGAAATCTAAAGTTACCTTGGGCTATTGGTTGACATTCATGCTACAGTGATGAGGTTGCTACTTATTTAGAGCAAGAACTGAGATATTATGGATTTGAAGAATTTGATTTAGCCAGAAAGTTTGATCCTTTCCATAGGATCCAAAACACAGTTGATAAAAAGTATAAACACCAAGTACACATTGAAGATTTTTGGTCAGATTGCAAAAAAGATAAGGAGGTAAGGAAAATGGCTCATAAAAGGATAACAATTGAGCAAATGAAAACTATGGGAGATATATATGTTCTTCTAGAGGTTTAAGAGGATGATAAATTGCTGCATCATAGTTATGTAGAGGCCAGGGTTGCTCCAATTACAGAGCCTGATTGGTCACAACCTTGGAACAAATCTTTAGACATATTGTCCAAACCGGTTATATCATTTTCAAAAACATGGTTAAAGGACAGGATTGAAGAATGCAAAGCTGAGGGGAGAGAAGTCACTTATCCAAAGAAAGGGAGAAAGAGAGTAATAGAACCCAGTGAGGATATCCATTGCTTCTATGAGAAGAGGAGATAGATTGTAGAGGCTAAGATTGTAGAAAAAGATAAGAAGGCTACTCTGATGGATCCCTATGCATTAGGAATAACAGTAGCAGTATCATCTGATACATTTGTAGATCCAAAATCATTAAGCCATGAGATTAGTGCAGAAGAAGTATCGACTTCCAAGGAAGTAGCAGGACAGTAAGTTAAAAGGGCAATACCAAAAAGTATGTCAAAAGGAGAAACTTCAGGAACCAATGAAGCCATAGGAGCACAATAGGTAGGTGCGAAGTTGAGTAATGTACCTAGTGCCTCCATCCCATCAGAAAAAAAGACAAGCATATGTTCAAGTGAAGATAGAGCTGGCTAGGGAAATGCTGCAAGAGTCACAAGTACATAAAGCCAAACAAACCACTAAGACTATCCATATTGGAAGTGACAACAGTGAAAGTGAAGAAAGAGGAATGTATGTAGGAAAAGAAATTGAAATAGAAGAATCCAGTGAGTTCTTGAGTGAAGAAGATGAACAAAGTACTCAGGCAGGGATGGAAGTTGAACAAGGCTTAGAGTCTAAAAAGGAAAAGATAAAGGAAGAACTAGGGATAGTAGACCCATTTAATACCTTAGTGCCACCTGAAATCAGCAAAGATGTGCAAGAGGAAGCACATAAAATTTAGGAATCTAAAAAGGAGGTTGCATCTGAGGAGACAACAAAAGAAAGGCCTGATCAAGCAAAATATGAAACAAAAGCTGACACCTCAAGTGTAGATGTCTTAAATATGCTTAATATGTATGATGAACAGAGTGAAGAAGAGAAGATCACAAAAAGAAAGCAAGAACAAGAAAAAGAAGCAAAAGAAGAGGATACAAAGGTAGGATCCCCTACAACTATAGAGCAAATTAGTAGGCCTGAAACAAAACAAAAAGAAGGTGAAGATACAAAGTGTGCAACCAATACAAAAGATGCAATCAAGAGGCTTGAGGATGAAGAACAGCCAGAGGAGGTTGATGAAAATAAATTTGAAGAACAAACAAAGGATATAAACATGCCAAATGTAGAGCAAATACATACAAGAGGGGACCAAGAAAAAGAACCATCAAAGGGAGAGGGTCCTGGGGAAGAAGCTGAGGATGGAGGGGACATACAAATTGAAGAAGAAGAAAATGAAGGTGAATCCAAACAACAAAATGATCCCATGGTACAAGAGGAAGTCCCTCAAGAATAGCCTCCACCTCAACAACAACAATAACAAGAGCAAGGGGAAACAGAAAAGCCTTAGGAAGAGGTAATAAATGAAGAAAAGGTTGTTGCAGAAACAAAAGAGATTCCTCCTTGGTTAGGAGCAAAGATAAGAAAGGAAAAGAAGGAGATACAATTGGTACCTAGTGATATTAAAAGTTTATTGGGTAATACAACACTAGGAAATGAAAAGAGAAAGGATAGAACAATGTCAGCTATACAAAGAGGTCCAAATGGATCTAGGATGTTTAACTTGGCCATACCTCAGAAGGAGAAGACTAAGGGAGAAATAACCTTAGATGAATACAAAATACTAAATTTTAACCTGGGACATACTACACAGGAGCAACACATAACTGAGTGGGAAGACATGCACCAGGTGACAATAGAAATGATGAGAAAAGATAAAGACAAACAAGAATATTTGAAAGGACATATTGTCCAATTGCAGCAATTTATTAAAGGGATATTTGATCCCAATACAACAGTGCTAGAATTGCCCAGTGACATAGCAGTTGTATCCAAGGATGAAATAAAGGACATGGAGAATAAAAGGCTTAAGGCCAATATATTTGATGTGAATGGTTCAAAGATTTTATGCAAGAAGGTGAACAAGTAATAAAACAAGCAGTGAAAAGTTAGGAGTTGGTTGCAAGAGAAAGGAACAGATGCAGTATACTTGTTCATAATTGCCAATTTAGGAGGGAAGAATGCAGATCTAAACTGGAACAATTAACAGAAATTGAGGAAAGAGAAGAAGAGTTGATAAATGAAGGAGTAATTACACCTTCAATGTCAAATCAAGTGCCACATGTAAAATTGGAACTCAAATTTGAGGAAGGTAATCTCAGAAAATGTATAACAGTTGCTCAGGAATTAGAAAAAAAGGCAGATGATATGATTAGGATGCATAAGAAGATAGTAGAAAGACTCTTAGAGCATGAATGCATGGATATACCAGTATATGAATTAGAAAGGGATTTGATAGAATTTGATGCCATTTCTACACCATGCATAGAGAATCTAGATGCATATTTGAGAAAACAGATGATTGATTCATTGATGGAGGAGAATTCCAAGATGAGGAAATACAATAAGAAGATTGCAGATTCAGATAGGGAAACAAAGAAATTGAAGGATGGAATTGCAATGCAGGAGTATATATGGACAAAAAGTCCAGTCGGAGATCATACTTTTGTAGAGGGTATAATCAATAATTTTAGATCATACTTAAAGGAATAAAATTGTAAAGGGAGCAGCGGTTTTGGAAAAGTCAAAGTAAAGGGTATCTGCGGGTAGAAGTTAAGGAAAGGGGGGGAATCTTATTTAAAAAAATATTCCAATGGCATCCTTTGAGGAGGAAAAGATACCATTCAAATATTTTGAGAGGTGGTTAAAGATGAATATGCACCATGGATCAATAATAGAGGGATCTCAACCATAGATTAAGCTTTGTAGCCATAGTAGTCAGAAGTTTCGAAGTCTATAAAAGAAACTCTGCTACATGTACACAATTTACACAGGGATTTATGAAATAGAGCTGGCAATTGTAGTTTGTTTGAGCATTTTGAATAGAAGAATATTTTAGTTTAGAGTAGAAGGAGGTCACCTGTGTCTGCACTAAGGAATGCGTGGAATGTCTAGCTTTCTTATTGTATATGTAAGATGTTTGTAAGTTCTTTGTTGATATGATTAATGAAACAAGCCGGTTATTCATACATTGTAAACCATACATGACTGTGTACTTCAAATATAAGTAAATTTGGGATTCTGCATCTATATTTTGAGTGTTTCTGGACTTTTACTTATATTTGAATGTATCTACCTCTCTAAAAGCTTGCAATCTTAAATATGTGTTCATGAAAATACTCAAGGCTCCACATTTAATGATTTAATCTGTTGATTTGATCAAAGTTTGACATGTTCCTGACAATGTAGATAATTAAACATTTAGATCCTATAGTAGAATGATGTTCAATTTGAATTTCTCTAACTTTTCCCAAACATTTGAAATACTTAGCTTGCACGCAGAAATTTAAAGGAAATTGTTTGACATTTGAAGGATGCATGAATAATTGTGATAATATTTGACAATTTTCATAGTAATTGGAAGAGAAAAGCTTGTTTTATTATAAATCATACAAAGCTTTGTAATACAGTAGCAAATTTATGCAAAGAGATGGATAATATAAATCACCTTGAATCAAGTAAGGCCCCTTGCATATTACAGTTTCACATTAACCTACTGAATTATCGACAAGGTCAAGACCTGACCATACATAAACTTGGGATTAAGAAATCTTAATTGAGTTCTTCATATCTTTCAAGATAGTTAGGTTCATTTTGTGAATTTTAACTTTTGTTATGAATTTGTAAAAACAATCATCAACAAAATTGTTCTGGAGCATTTTCTAGATGGTTATGAAAAAGTGGTTGATACAAGTGCAGTTTTTACCCACACTAGTCCTATTGTTACTATAATTGGTGTGAGCATTGATCCAGTAAAATAAGTAACTGACTCTTGTTTGAATGTTGGTTCCTTAACACTTCCTCCATGGTTGTCTGCATACACTCCCAAGAGAAAGAAGTAAGCAATTTCACCAGATGAAATTGATATAGAGAAGTTACATTTTGCTAAGCCAAAGGCCCAAAAAAAGAAACCTAAAACTGTTTCTAGGTTTATTAATGAAAAAGGAGTCAGTTATGCAGAAATTACTAAGCCACCAGATGATGCCACTACAGATACTTTTGATGTGAATGATTATTTTATTTGTAAAGTTGAGTTAGGTAAGTTAACTCATGAAGGTATCAAGGCATATTTTCAAGCCACTATGAGCTCATTGCTTGAGAAATATGATGAGGAAAAGAAAGAAAAAGAGAAGTACAAAGCAAAGACAGAACAACTTGCTACTATTCTTCAGAAAATAGTAAAATCATTTGAGATCGTCGAACCTATGGCAGTGACTGTTGATGACCCTCTTATTCAAAAGGTTGAGAAGGTTCAGGCCAGAGGAAGAGTTGTTGGTGACATTGTGGAACGGTTGTTGGCATAGGGAAGAATACTATTGTAAACCACAGTGGAAAGAAAAGGAAAGATGGACAAGGCAAAAGATTAGCTAGATGACATTATTGATTTACTTTCTCAAGAACTATAAGATCAAGAGGAAAGTTTAGAGGAATGGATTGAGATGAAGAAGATAAAAATAAAGAATCTAATTGCCATTGGTGTCATTTGAAACTGAGAGTCTTATCTTAAGACCAAAGAATCTATTACTCATCGCATCAATGTGATAAAAAGTTTACTTGATGACTTGTGCCAAGTATGTGAAAACAATGAAGACAATAATGTATTGCTTCTACATAGGTTAGAGGAACTACCATGCACTCTAACAGGTGAAGGTTACAAGTTTCTCTCAACAGAGGAGATGATAGATGCTTTTGAGAAGATGGCTCAGCAGAAGTTTGAAGATGAAGCACCTATAGTGATTTCAATGGATAACCTTCATGATCATCACTCAACTTTTGATAATCTAAAGGATAATCTTGACAAACATGAGAAAGTAATAAAGGCGGTTAAAGATGCAGTTCTTAGGGCTTGTACCATCTCAGAGAATAAAATGAAGCTTGATGGATGTGAAATGGTGGCAGTACAAACTATGTATATAAACGTTTTGAAGAAGAACAATGGTGGCAGCTGAAGTTCCTTTTCAATGCCTTAGTTTATTTTCAGTTTTGTAGATGTAATTTGAATTTTGTTATGGACATATTCACATGTAATTTTATCAAATGAAATTACATATGAGACAAAAGAAGTCATAAGACAAATATGACTCTTTTGTTTGAATATGTCAAAGTAGTAAATATTTTCCTATTTTTGCTCTAGGCTCTTCCCTATAAATAAAGAGGGCCCCTATTGTAATTGCTATCTTTTATCTATTGCAAAGAAACTCTACCGAATTGGAAAACATTTCAAGACTTTGAGCTTTTTATGTTTATGAAATTTTTGAGTGAATATCAATATAAGCAAGCAATTTGAGTATCAAACTTTGAGTTGAATCATATTGTTTTATGATATCAATGTTCTTATGTCATTGGTGTTATGTTATATTGAATCATTGCTGGAATTGTGGAGTTTATTGGAAATTGAGAGAAGTGTTCTTGTTTTGGTTAAATAGACTTTGTGCTATTTTCTCATTACGAGAGTTTGTGTTTACATTTGTGAGAATAGAATTGTTTAAAGACTTTGTGCTATAAACTGTTGTGTTCAAGTTAGTTAAATCATATTGGGTGAAAGTGGAGACTTTGAGCTACATTTGAATTCAATCAAGTTTGTTTGTGGGAAATAAGTCAAACAATAGAATACTTTGTGTTTCTATGGTTTGTCTCAGGTCAAGAATTATTAAATATCATTTCTTTTGAAGTTGTCATTTTGGAAAAGAGAAACATCTATTCTAAAAAAAGAGAATAGGATGCAATGAAAACACCCCAAGAATAGTTTTAGTTTATTTAAGTATTAAAAGTTGCTTGTTAGAAAGAGCTCATTATCTAGAGGGAACCTCCCTTTGCTGAGAGGAGAGACTCAGTCTCATTATAGCTATGGCGATATAACCATTTTGCTATTGGTTAGTTAAACGACAAAACATTCACCCAACAGTTTTTTGGCGACTCTACTGGGGAAGAACGCACAACTTGGAGCCTCATGCTTTGAGTTGAAGCATTTCATCCTCTTCCATTGTTTTAAGATTGTTTCCAAATATTTGTTGAGTACATTGCATTCTAGCAGACTCACGATATACAAGAAGCAAGAGTGCTCAAGGAGTTATTGATCCTGTGTTTGAATTGATGCAGCAAAATAACTTTGGTCTTTTGCCTCCACAACCTCGGCTTCAGCGAACTAGGAGTTTTCCTCCTACCAATCCCAGGTCTCCAATACCAGGCGAATCTTCTAGCTCCAGTATTAATAGAGTTTTATCTGTTCAAATCCCTCAAAGGTTTGTTATCCCACCTTTCAGTCAGCACATAATGGCAGCTCAAGGCCCATGGGGTAATACTTTTGGTCCTTTGAATTTAACGCCACCACTGCGTGAACTACCACGTAGTTCAAGGAAGAATTTCCCTAAATTCTATGGCGATGGGAAAGTCCATCATGATGAACACATTGCAGCGTTTTATATAGCTTGTGGTGTGATAGGGGTGGAACACAAAGATGCAGCTGTGAGACTTTTTGTCAAAACACTTCAAGGTGTTGCTGCAGATTGGTTTTACCATCTTCAAGCCCAAACCATAACCAATTGGAATACTCTCAAAACCAAGTGTAAAGCTAGGTTTAAGCTTGCAAAAGATGCACATGCTTTGTTAGCCCAGCTAACATAGATGAAGAAAGAACCACATGAGACCATGTGAGATTTCATTGCCAAGTTCAATAAATTGACAAATAGGATTCCAGCAACTGCTCAACCAATGGCAGAGAATCTGAAATGTTTCTTCATCAAGTCTCAGCTTCCTGAGGTAAGCTTTTTGTTAAGGTGAGCTGGTCCTGCTGATCTTCCTCTAGCACAAAGTTTGGCTACAGAGGTTGAAGACAATCTTATCCTTGTGAGTAAGATAAGAAGGGATTCAAATAGAAATAGAGGTTAGCCCTCTACTGATAATTCTTCCACAAGCACCACAGATCCTATGGTGTAGAAGTTAGTAAATGAATTTCTAGCTTTGAAGAAACAAATGTCCCAAGGTATGTCTACTCCTTCCTATAGGGATATACCAAGAAGGACATTCCCTAATAATTCATATTAGGGCAATGCTGCCAAAAATCAAGGGCAACAAAATCATCTTCCACCCACATAGGGGAAGCTTGCCATTGAAGCACCATTGGTCAACTCAGCAGTTGGCTACTATGAAGCAGAACATGATAATTCTTTCCAACCTGATTTGGATCAGGAGAATAATGCTAATCTTTTTACAGAAGGAGAAGAAGAATTAGTTGGCGACTCTACCATTGGTTTTCTGAACTACCAAGATGAAGCAGAAAGAGAAGGAGAGGTATATGATGGAGCGTATGCTATTTTTACCAAGTCCCAAATCAATCAAATCAGCAAGCTGATAAATGAAAGACAAGAGAGGAGCCTCAACCTATGATCTCAATTTCCAAGCGAGGAACTCCATTGTCTTTTCAATCAAAGGACGCAGTTGTCAATAAACAAGTAAGTTCATCTAACAATCCTATTTCTTCTACTTTTGTTCCTCAGACCAGTACTACCCCAACCAAAACCTAGAATGATGGATTTCCTTCATCTATATCTAGTTCATTTTAGCTCTTTGACATAATAGATCATGCTAGGAAAACTAAAATCTAGATGTCTGAGGTAGAGTATCTACAAGCTAATTCTGAATAGTTTGATAGGTTAGCTAAGTATGTTAAAAATAAAACTGTCCCTACAGGGAAAGATTCTCCTAAAATTGCCCATGATTCCTCAAAGAATAGGTCCACCCAAAATAACCTAGTGACTACTCCCCTTTTTTCTTCAGGGAAGATATAACCCTTCTATGTTTCTCTATTGGTCAATGGCCACAAGTTAAGCAATTTTATAATAGACTCCGGGGCTTCTGACAATGTCATGCCCGCCAAGGTGGTAGATGCTCTTGTTCTCACTTTGACCAAAACCTTTGGTAGATGTTTTTCAATAGAGAATAAGCAAGTAACTTTGTTAGGCCAAATCAAGGATGCCCAATTTGCATTTGCAGCCTTTCTGGATAAGAGGATCAAGATGACCGTCCTAGTTGCTGATGTTTCAGCTTCTTATGGCTTTTTGCTTGGGTGTAATTTTTGTAAAGATGTGGGTGGAGAACTAAACATGGATTTATCTGAGGCAAGGATACCTGTTAAAGGTGTCATGCAAAAGTTGCTTCTTGAGAAGGAGGCAAAATATATTGTTACCCAAACTGAAAATCCAAAAGCCCAAATTTTGTTAGAGTCTTCAGGAATGGGTAATTATTTCTTGTCTATTGAAGATACTTCTAGTTCATCAGACAAGAGTTCAGATATTTCAAAAGCAGAATTAGAAGATAAATCAAACGAAAGTTTAGATGAGAGCATAGTGATGCCAGATTCTTCTCTCTAATGAGGAAAAATCTACTGGTTGCAGAAAAATTAAAGTGGGAAACTCAAATGATGTTTGGATTTTAGAATTTGTTGGTAGTTGTTCTTACACCAGATCTAAAGCTAGAGTTGTTCTTATATCTCCACAAGGTGATATCTTTCCTTTCTCCTATAAGCTGTAGTTTGACAATACTAATAACACCGCTGAATATGAGTCATTACTGCTCGGAATGGAGGCTGCTCATGTTAAAGGTACTAAAAATCTTCACGCACAAGGTAATGCTGAGCTTGTTGTTTGTCAAGTGAGAAATCTTTATCAGACCAAGAATGAAAGGCTGGGACATTACCACAATCATGTCTGGGATTGCATTGAGGGTTTTGATGCTTTTAACATCACTGCAGTACCAAGAGAGTTTAATGATCATGCTGATTCATTAGCTGTCTCTACCACCCTTATGGTCCCCCATAAAGACTTCAAAAGTAACAAGTACACAATTGAGTTGGTTTTCCAACCAAGTGTGCCAGACAATGCTAACTATTGGTAGGTCTTCAATGGTGATAATTAGATCATATCTTTCTTAGAGAAGATAGATAACTTTGATGAGCTCTATTTTGAAGGTAGTGATTCTCCGCCACAAGAATATGTTTCTGAAATAGATTCACAGACTGGTGAGGAGATTCTTCAGTTAAAAGGGAATAAGATTCTGAAAGGTTTGGTTTCTCTAGAAAAGTTATTTGACAAGCATGATAGATATATCAAACAATAGCAACAACTTGATTCAAGTTCATCCATGGAATTTGAGCAAGTAAATTTGAGTTCTGAGGTAGATCCCAAAATGGTTAACATTGGGAAGTGTTGCACTGCTGATGAGAAATTCAAGTTCATTACACTTATTCGCCATTACATTGATGTTCTAGCGTATTCATATGATGATCTGAAGTCTTTTAGACCCAAGGAGATCCAACACGAAATCCCTCTCAAGGTTGCATCATTGCCTCACAAGCAAAAGTAGAGGCAGTATAATCCCAAGATATCAGGTACTATTCTTTCCAAAATCTAGAAAATACTGAATGATAGAATAACCTTTCCCATCCATCATTCCACTTGGATTGCGATGATTGTTCCTATGAGAAAGAAGAATGAAGAAATCCGTATTTGTGTTGATTTCAGAAATCTGAACCAATCTTCTTTAAAAGATAACTACCCTCTACCTATTATGGACCAAGTGTTACAAACTATAACTAGTTTGGAGATGTAGTCTAGGTTAGATGGTTTCTCGGGCTATAATCAAGTAGAATTCAGTGAAGTAGATCAATACAAGACTACCTTCACAACACCTTGGGGTACATTTTCATACCGCATGATGCTGTTTGGTTTGATTAATGCTGGTGCTACCTTCCAAAGAGCAATGGACCTTGCTTTTAGAGACGAAATGGGGAAGTTCATTGTGCTGTATCTTGATGACTTGACCATTTTCTCTAAACAACATCAAGATCATGTCTACCATTTGCGACAGGTTCTGGAACGATGTCGTCAAAATGGTATTTCTCTTAATCCTAAGAAATCAATTTTTGGGGTTACAGAAGGTAAGCTTCTTGGTCACATTGTTTCTTCACAAGGTACTAAAATTGACTTAGAAAGGGTCAAATCTATCCAAAATCTTACTTTTCCTACTAGTAAGACTGCAGTTCATTCTTTCTTCTAGAAGGTGAATTTTTTGCGGAGGTTCATTCTAGAATTCACAGAGAAAACCTGTCATATTGTCAATATGATGAAGGGTAAGACCACTTTCCGTTGGAGTATGGAAGGTAAGGCAGCATTCAAGGATATTAAAAGGGCCATAGCTCATGCTCCGGTTCTAGTTTGTCCTGACTCTACTAAAGATTATATAATGTACAGTTAAGCTTCTGAGCATACACTTTCAGCCATTCTTGTTTAGAAGAATGAAGAGGGTGTCGAATCTCCCATTTCATTTATGAGTTGCCCACTAAAGACTCATAAACTTAAGTACTCAAATATGGAGAAACATGCTTTTGCCATGGTAAAGGCGGTGAAGCATTTCCAGTTTTACATTTTGAATTCACATACTATTGTTTTGGTGTCAGATAGAATAGTGAAATATATCCTGACACAACAAGAATTTGGGACTAAAAGGGGAAATTGGATTGCCAAGATTCAAGAGTTTGATCTTGATATCAAACCCACCAAGCTTGTATGTGGGAGAGGTTTGTGTCAACTATTTTCTGACAATGTTCCAAAAGAAACAGGAGATGAAGAGGTAGAGGTTGTGGGTGTTCCAACTGTTCTCTTCGTTACTACAACAAATGAGTGGTATTCCAATATCACTTATTTTCTCACCTATGGTGAGTGTCCTCATTTATCTTATAAAGAGAAGAGAACTATCAAGTTAAATCCTGCAAATTATGTCTTGTGGGATAATGGTTTGTATAAAAGAATCCTTGATGGAGTTTTTCTTCGTTGTGTGGATAAAGCACAACAAAGCAAACTTTTAGAGTCTTTTCACAACTTGGCATGTGGAAGACATTTTTCTAGACCTGTAACAACTCATAAAAATTTGTGGGCTAGGTACTATTGGCCTACATTATTTCAAGATGCGTACAACTGGGTACATAGATGTGAGTTCTGCCAACATTATGTTGGGAAGCCTAAGTTGGTTGCATTACCACTAAAACTAGTTGTGATTGAAGAACCTTTTCAGCAATGGTGTATTGACTTTATTGGTGCTGTGAACCCACCATCAAGTGCGGGACACAATTTTGTTCTCACTGCAACAGATTACTTCACCAAGTGGGTGGAGGCAATCCCAGTCAAGCATGCTACTTGTGAGGTAGTATGTAATTTTCTCAAGGAGAATATTATTTCTCAGTTTGGAGTTCCAAACAAAATTGTAGCAGATAATGCTACCTATTTTTCTTCAAATGAGATCATTAGTTTTTGCTTTGAGTATGGGATCATTCTTTCTCATTCATCAAACTATTATCCACAAGGGAATGGTCAACCAGAATCTAGTAACAAGAATCTGGTTACAATTATCAAGAAACTGGTGGAGGATAATCAAAGAACTTGGCATAAAGCTTTGTTTGATGCTTTATGGGCTGATAGAATTACCCCCAAGAGGGCAATAGGTATGCCATCATTTCAGCTTCTATATGGTCTGAATGTGGAAATACCTATTACTTTGGAATTGCCAGCTTTGAAGTTGGCAAATGCAGTGGAAGATAGAACTTTTGAAAGTTCTATTGACAAAAGAATAATGTACCTCACTGAACTTGAAGAGCAGCGGGTTATGGTAGTAGACTGTATTGTTGAGCATCAAAGTCAGGTCAAGAAACTTTTTGACAAAAAGGTAAAGGCTAGAGAATTTCAAATCAGGGATCAAGTCTTGTTATGGGACAAGAGGAGAGAGCCAAAAGGAATGCATGGGAAGTTTGATTCCCTATGGAGAGGCCCATTCATCAATCACTAATTTTGTAGTGAGAATTTTTTTTTCTGGAGTATCTTGATGGAACACCATTCTTGCGACCTTATAGTGGACAACATTTGAAGCACTTCAATCCATGAAGCATCAGCTAAGTTTCCATGTACATTTGTATAATTTTTGTCCTTTTACTTTTTCAAATTTGTTTAGTCTTTTTGTGTCTTTTTATCTTGGTAGCTTGACTCTATGGCCCAATGGCATGGATGAAGACACTTAGAGATTGGATTCTTCTCCCTTCAATTGTTTCAAAGAATGATCGAAGGAAGTTCCCCAGTTAGAGCTAGCTATTGTTCTCAAAATTAGCTGCGCTCATTTTGTAGGCAACCCCTACGAAACTTGTTTGTTTCGTAGCCTACACTCTAAGTTCGCAAATCGAGGCAAGTTCTCTTGGCCTCGTGTAAAGTCTTTTGACACCTTAGAATAGATTGTGGCATTCCCCTAAGTTGATTCCTTGAAATTCATGAAAATTGATTAGGTCGTAAACTTGTCAAAATATCAATTTTGACTATCTTAGAGTGTTAGAAAATTTGTGTTTTTACATGTAGTATCGGGCATTTTCACTGCTCTTACATGTATATTGTTGTTCTTATGTGCACTAGCGGTGAATATCACCACTTGTGCATATTCTCATGTCAATAGTGATTAACATGCACTAGTGGTCAAATTCACTGCTCGTGCATGTTGTTTCATTGGTATGTAATGTCGGCAGATTCTGCCGCTTGAGCAAATCTCGCTGACTCAAGTTAACTGAGATTGCATTAATGGTGCATGTGTGGGTGATTAATATAGTTTTTTGAACCTTTTTAAAGGTGTTTAGTCATCTTGTTTCTTTTAGTAATCATTCTTAAACACCTGCAAATGCCATTGAGACCCCTCAGAAGTCGATCTAAGTACATGAATTTTCGAGTGCGCGGATTCAATTTCTGAGATCATGTCTAAGGTTTCAGTCAATTTTATAGGTAAGTTTATAACTTTCATTTTTGTTTCTATTCCCTTTCTAGTGTTTTCCTGTATGGTAGAATGATTGTTTGAGTTTGTATTGTTTAAGTGTTCAAGGAAATCTTTCTTCATTGTTTCCTTTTTGAGTCATTTTCAAACCCTAGTCTGAGATTGGCCTAGGTTTTTCTTTTGCCATCATTTTCATTGGTGTTTTCTTCAATTTAAAACCTAAGTTCAGGAATAGATTTTGACTAATTAAGGACATAGGTTTTAAACTTGTTTTCAGCCCATGCATCGGTGGCTAAAACACCTACCGACGCATTTTCTTTGACTTCGGCCTTACTCACATGTAAGGTCGGAGAAAAGCACAACCCCTACATAAAATTCTTATTAATTTTAATGACATGTCAAGTCGGCAAAAACCTCCACTTCCACATGGGTTGAAATTTCACAATTAGATGCTAGAGCAGTCATTTTGACTGAATTAACATCTAAAGTTCATTCCTCCAACATGTACTAGTGGACCTTTTCGCCGCTTGTGCATGCACTCATGTAAAACTTGCATTTTTACCCTCATGTAAGGGCAGTCAAATTGACCACCCCTACATCAAACTCAATTTTTCTTCCATATCCAATCCCAGTTGATTTCACCAACCGTGCATGATAAAAAACTTACCCCTCATGTAGGAGTGGCCAAAATTGCCGCCCATGCATGTCACCCTGCAAATTTTCCTAACACTAGAAATTTTTTCTTTTCAATACCTATTGGCCCGCTTTCACCTGTTTCCTCAACTTACGTGCTCTCAAGCCCTACAACACATGTTCTCATGTTCATGATCATCAATTTGTAGTAATTTCAATTTGCCCATTTTTCCCCTAACTGCGAGATCATGGCTTTTTGCAGTTTCAAGAAACATCTGTGGTAGATGCCATTTCCAGTTTTCTTCACAAAGCTGATGTCAGAGTCATCCCCATCAAAGGCTAAAATCATGACGTATAAGTACCAAGGGGTTTTCCTCATGACTTCATTGTAGTCCAATGTGGACGAGATTACAAATACATAGATTGGTCATGTGGATATGGCTGAATTTGTGGATAGAACAAAGCAACCCAATCCTCCTCAGTATATGCAGAATATTATTGACAGCAACATTCACTTGGTTGCCTACTTTCTTGTCGCTATCCACAATCCTGAATTTGTTCTTCAGGTAGCCAGTCACTATAATAGGGATACCAGGGCTATCTTATTCTCAAGGAAATGTGATCATGAGATCAGATGCAGAGTTTCTTGATAAAATATTTATGTGTCCTACAATTGTGAATGTTGGTGAAATAGATTTTGCTTCAGGGCAAAAAAGAATTCGATAAAGATGTGGAAGCTGCAAAGAAACACATCAATAGTAAGTGGTTGAAGGCTCCTCAGAGTAATTTGTCTAGGTGGCCAAAAGACCTCCTGAGAAGTGACTTTGTCAAGGAGGTAAGTGATTTGATTACACTACTAAGTTGGATCAGAGGTCTCCCTTCTTCATCCAAGTTTCATGAATGGATGTATACATACATTAAGGTGATTCTCAGGGGTCAATAGAAAATCTTCTAGGGGAACAGATCAGCAATGCTCTACATGATCAGCTGGTGAAAGTTTATACAACTTTCAAGTTTTATATGACTTCATATTTGGTATATGTTACTGCTAGCATGATGAGTTTTCCTGGTTTAACTCAAGTTGGTGATAGGAGACTAGTTCTAGTTTATGAGTATTATCCACAGATTACTCTAAAGGGATCAATCCATCATTTCCATAGAGTTAATGATGCCTTCTTGTCAGTATTCATGTGTTTATGGAATAATGAACTTGAGTAGAAAAGAGTATCAGATGAGGCCTAGGAATTGGTTAACTCTTTTGGCTATTTGTTTTTACAGTTTCCAACTTTCACTTACCTCAGAGTGGGATATTATCCTAGTTATTTGTATATACTTCCATGATATCCCAGTGATAGAATTATTCTAATGGAACTATGTAGGCAATAGATTGTTGTACACAATAAGAAGATGGAGCTAGAAAAATTAGGAATTAAGTTTCCTCTAGAAATTGGGAGGTACTCTGTTCAGTCACCCACCAAGGCCAAAGAAGTTGAATTAGAAATGCAACTAGTTACTATGAAGACTTTCAAGAAAAGAGATCATTTTAATTTCATAAGAGTGTAGGACAAGATCAAGAGGAGGTCAGTTTTCCATATGCCAATGGTTGAAGATATTTGGGCCAATCTCATAACACAGAATGAGATTAGGAAGCTAGATTATTACAGACTTCACTTGAGTCAGATTGAAGAATTAGGTCTTGCAGATATTCTGGAGGGAATGGAATATGAAGGGGATGTTTTGGATCCCAAATACAATGTTGAGAACATCGAAGCCTCACCTCTACCAGAGGTCAAATGGTCTGTCAAAGAGGAAACTTCAATCAGGAAAAGATTTCAGCCAATTCTAGCAAATACAAATGTGTGGTTAGGAAGCAAAGGAATCAGTCTGAAGGAGTTTCTTAGTGGATCAGAAACTAAGATTCAGGAGAAAATAGGGAAAAAGGTAGAAAACTGAACAAAGAATAAAAGTGACACTCCTAAAAAACATAAACCAAAAATCAAGTTTGTATCTAAAGGAGTTAAGAAGAAGGAGGTTGTAGGAACTTCTACTATCATAGAATCAGGTGCCAAAGATATAAATGTTGATAAAATGGAGATTGAAGATATTGATGTTGAAAAACAAAATATTGAGGAACCTGACGATGTTGAGCAAGTAGAAATGATTGAAAAATCTCATGAGGAAGGTGACAAAGAACAAGACAAAGAAGAAAATGTAGAACAAGAATAGCTTGGTGATACACAGTAGTCTTGTTAGAAGGATCTTCCACCAGAATCACAAGTTTCTACACCTTTACCTCATCTCTCCATTTTTGGTAGTTTTCCAGTAGTTTCCAATGTTCCTATTTCACCTATTTTGGTTGTTTCTTCTGATAATACCCCTCCCTCTATAAGAACAAGTTTTGGGACTGTGTTTGATTATTCTGGTTCTATTCCAAGTTTGTCTTCTCCATCATTTGATATAGGTGAACAAACTATTCTGGAGCATTTTCTAGATGGTTCTGAAAAAGTGGTTGATACAAGTGTAGTTTTTACCCACACTAGTCTTATTGTTACTATAATAGGTGTGAGCATGGATCCAGTAAAATAGGTATTTGACTCTTCTCTGAATGTTGGTTCCTCCACACTTCCTCCATGGTTGTTTGCATACACTCCCAAGAGAAAGAAGCAAGAAATTTCACCGGATGAAATTGATATAGAGAAGTTACTTTCTACTAAGCCAAAGGCCCAGAAAAAGAAACCTAAAACTATTTCTAGGCTTATTAATGAAAAAGGAGTCAGGTATGCAGAAATTTCTAAGCCGCCAGATGATGCCACTACAGATACTTTTGATATGAATGATTATATTATTTATAGAGTTGAGTTAGGTAAGTTAACTCATGAACGTATCAAGGTAGATTTTCAAGCCACTACAATCTCATTGCTTGAGAAATATGATGAGGTAAAGAAAGAAAAAGAGCAGTACAAAGCAAAGGCAGAACAACTTGCTGCTGTTCTTCAGAAAATAGTAAAATCATCTGAGATCGTGGAACCTATGGCAGTGACTATTGATGACCCTCTTATTCAAAAGGTTGAGAAGGTTTAGGCTAGAGGAAGAGTTGTTGGTGACATTGTGGAATGGTTGTTGGCACAGGAAAGAATTCTATTATAGACCACAATGGAAAGAAAAGGAAAGATGGACACAACAAAAGTTGAGCTAGATGACATTATTGATTTACTTTCTCAAGAACTACAAGATCAAGAGGAAAGTTAGAGGAATGGATTGAGATGAAGAAGATCAAAATAAAGGATCTGATTGCCATTAGTGTCATTTCAAACCAAGAGTCTTATCTTAAGACCAAAGAATCTATTACTCATCGCATCAATGTGATAAAAAGTTTACTTGATGACTTGTGCCAAGTATATGAAAATAATGAAGACAGTAATGTCTTGCTTCTACATAGGTTAGAGGAACTACCATGCAATCTAACAGGTGAAGGTCACAAGTTTCTCTCAGTAGAGGAAATGATAGATGCTTTCAAGAAGATGGTTCAGCAGAAGTTTTGAAGATGAAGCACCTACAGTGGTTTCAATGGATAGCCTTTATGATCATCACTCAACTTTTGAAAATCTAAGGGGTAATCTTGAGAAACATGAGAAAGTAATAAAGACGGTTAAAGATACAGTTCTCAGGGCTTGTACCATCTTAGAGAATACAGCGAAGCCCGATGGATGTGAAATGGCAGCAGTACAAACTATGTATAAAAACGTTTGAAGAAGAACGATGGTGGTAGCTTAAGTTCCTTTTCAATGCCTTAGTTTATTTTCAATTTTGTAGATGTAATTTGAATTTTGTTATGGACATATTCACATATAATTTTCTCAAATGAAATTACATATGAGACAAAAGAAGTCATAAGTCAAATAGGACTCTTTTGTTTGAATAAGTCAAAGTAGTAAATATTTTCCTATTTTTGCTCTAGGCTCTTTCCTATAAATAAAGAGGGCCCCTATTGTAATTGCTATCTTTTATCTATTGCAAAGAAACTTTGCCGAATTGGAAAACATTTCAAGACTTTGATCTTTTTATGTTTAAATTTTCAAGTGAATATCAATATAAGAAAGCAATTTGAGTATCAAACTTTGAGTTGAATCATATTGTTTTATGATATTAGTGTTCTTATGTCGTTGGTGTTATGTTATATTGAATCATTGCTGGAATTGTGGAGTTTATTGTGTGAAGGGAAATTATGCGTAAATGTCAATGATATAAATAATACCCATAACTCAATGAAATATAGAAATAAAGAAGATCTAAAACAATGAACAATACCTCAACAAACCTTTTTACCTCATGGCTTCCATTGATGGCCTATTGTAAATGATCTTGTGTATGAATATGCCCTCATAAGGTGCATGTCCTTACTATTCCAAGATGTCAAGTGGGAATGGCCATGATAGTTTATTGCAATGAAGATGAGCTTCACAACAATGGTAATGGTGATATGGTAACAAGTTAATTGCAAGCAAATGGAATGACTTGGGTGCCAAAGGCGTGCTATAATTCCTGCAGAGTAACAATACTGAAAGCTTAGATGAATGAAATGGAAGAAGAGGGTTCAATTTATAGACTTGAGAGAAAGAAGATCAACGGTATAGAAAGAATGAGAGAACGAGCATGAATAGAAAGAAGACAAGTGTCACACAAAAGCTATTTTGAGTTAACTATTTTTCTTTTATTGAAGATAAGATATGCTGTCACAAATTAGAAAGCTTTTTCTATTTTAGGAGTTTTTGATAAAACAAGATAGAATCAATTAGTTAACTCAACTTGTGATTTACTTTTGTATGATTTGAGAGAAATTAAATAATAAATTATTTAATTTTGTGTGCATGAAGAAGAAGATTTATTTTTAGAAGATTTGGAAGATATTTGAAGAATTTAGAAGATAAGAAAGCAAATTAAATAAATAAATTTATTTAATTGTTGTGCATGATTTGGAAGAATTAATAAAATATCTGATTGTATTTTATTTTTAGAGATTGAGAGGGTTTAAATAAATTTGATTTATTTATTTATATTTGGAAGAAGAATTGACTTAATTAAATAATTGAGAATTATTTAATTGTTTGGAAGAATTTAATTAAATAAAGGATTTTATTTAATTTTGACTTTAGAAAAGGTTATTAAATATTTTGATATTTAATTAATTTAGAGGAATATGAATCGAAAAAATAATTTTTTTAATTTATTTATTGATAGAAGAATTAGAATGGAATAAATATTAAGAATATTTATTTAGACTGAGTCGTGTCATTTTTAGGCGTTTACATATTGGAAATTGAGAGAAGCGTTCTTGTTTTGGTTAAATAGACTTTGTGCTATTTTCTCATTGTGGGAGTTTGTGTTTACATTTGTGAAAATAGAATTGTTTAAAGACTTTGTGCTATAAACTGTTGTGTTCAAGTTAGTTATATCATATTGGGTGAAAGGGGAGACTTTGAGCTATATTTGAATTCAATCAAGTTTATTTGTGGAAAATAAGTCAAACAATAGAAGACTTTGTGTTTCTATGGTTTGTCTTAGGTCAAGAATTATTAAATATCATTTCTTTTGAAGTTGTCATTTTGGAAAAGAGAAACTTCTATTCTGAAAAGAGATAATAGGATGCAATGAAAACACCCCAAGAAAAGCTTTAGTTTATTTAAGTATGAAAATTTGCTTGTTAGAAAGAACTCATTATTTAGAGGGAACCTCCCCTTGCTAAGAGGAGAGACTCAGTCTCATTTTAGCTATGGCGATATAACCATTTTGCCAATGGTTAGCTAAATGACAAAATATTCACCCAACAGATGGCATCATAAGTATACCTAAGTGACTTCACTTCAGTAGGGGACCTATAAAGATGCAAGCATGCAAAATGAGGGTGCAAAAGCACTACAAAAGCTAACAACTACTCTAAAAATGCAACAAATTAAACTAAGCTAGTAGAAGAGGAGAGTAGAAAAATCTAAGAGAGGCCAAATGGTGCCAGAATTGCGTAAGCAGACAGTCGACAAAAATCTCTCAGCAAGGGGATCGTGAAGATGGTCGGGAATCCTTAATCTACTGAGATATAGGTGCACAATGAGTGAAAAACCCTCTCTCAAACCCTAGTTTTTGTTTTTTGTCAATTTCTATCAAAATAATGTACCATTGTCAAATTTTCTTGTTCCTAAATATCATTTTTGTAGTTCTAGCATGCTTTAGCCTTTTCATTTGTAAATATTTAGTGAGTTTTTAAGGTTTTTTAGTCAATTCTTATCATGTGGGGATGCCTTGTCGAGTCACATAGTTTGGTAGGGCTGATCCCCCAGGGGGGATCCTGTTGCTAGGTAGGTCACTTGGGGGCGACACTGTTGCAATAGCATTGCTTGGGGGGATTATTCCTGGTGAACTAGGGGAGTAGTTCTAAAATATTCTAAAAGTCTTTCTTCATTTGCAGATGTCATCATATTCTGATTTTGTCACTAACTCTTCATTTTATTACAATTTTTCATGAAATATATTTTTTTTTGTGTGTTTTTGCAAGTTACATGATTTTTTTGGGATTTTCTAAGTTTAACAAGATCTAACTTATGGTTTCTTTTGTATGACAGAATACGAGGATCCGATGGAATGTGGTACGTGAATAGTTGTGGCTTGGTGAGGCATACGAGGTTCTTTCTTCAAGAGATTTAGGTCTCTTGAAGAAGGTTAGTTTTGACAGATTTTAAGTGGTTCCAGTTGTTCATCCTTCTTTGTGTATTTGTTGCAATATTTTGACTTATTGGGATGTAGATAGGAACACTTTTAGGTTCCCTTAGGTTTCGAGAGAGTGGACCATCACTCTTTAAGACATGTATCACATCCTTGAGGTCCCAGTGAGGGGAAAACAACTTAATTTTCCTAAGAGGGAGTCAAAGGGAGAGATTCTAACATGGTCCACTATCATGGGGGTACAACTCACCTTAGTCCCTAACTTGGAGATTTTGCCATTGTAGAATTTTCTCATTGGATTGATCACATCTAGACTATCAGGGGACAAAGGGTCAGTGAGACTTTGATTGTGCTAAGAACCCATCATACAACATGTTTTGAGTGGGGTACAATATTTTCCTAGGGTGTTGATATTCTCTCCATGGTCTATAAAGATTTCTACCATATTGCAAGATCAGGGGCACTTGCCTTCAACCACCACTCTTTGGTAATGACATGGATCTTTGAGCACATTCATCCATACTAGAAGGGTATGCCCCTTCCAAACCTAGACTACTGAGGTCCTTACGATGGATCCATCTTGGCTACTTTGATTCTAGCATGTGTACGGTGGCTACCCTAACAAATGCAAACTTCATCCTTGACCCTTATCTCGACATGGAGGGTTTATGGTCAAGGGATAGATAAATTTGAGATTATTGTAGAGATGTCATACATCTGATAGACAAACTTGGAACCATTGAGGCACATCACTCCCTTTAGGTCCTTTAGTAGTTTGGGGAGGACTATCTAGAGGATTTGCTCCTAGTCCCCACTTGTTATAGATCTATTTAGGAGATGGGGAATACTAAGGAGAGGATGGTCACCTAGATACTTTTTGTTGAACATAGAAGTACTGAGAGGGTGGTGAATCAGTACTTAATAAAATTACCTTATTTTTGCAGCACTCAAACTAATGTGACCATTCAAAATATGAGAGATGTAGGAACACAATAACACACAACAATAACACCAGATTTACATGGAAAACCCAAGAAGGGAAAAACCACGATGCGCAACCTGCTTGGATCTAATGTCCAAATCTATCCTCACAAATAAGGATAAAATAGGATTACAATATTATTTATGGGCTACAACACAAAGGAAATTGCAACTCCTTGATCAGTTTACTCATTTATAAAGCATATTACAAAATGTTGATCACTTCAGCCTCTGGACTACTATTTATCTTCCTAAAAGCAACAATATTGATCTCCACAACTTCAAAACACATTCAAGAGCTCTTCTTTATCATTGTAGAGCTCACAATATCTTATGCATCTATATCATATTACATGAACTGATCCTTGGCATTTTTCATCATCATATCTACTTTTGTGGCAAGTATATTCATACAATATTAACTCTTCTTATTGTTCCAAATCTCTACACACTTTCAATACTTTTTACTCTCTATATATATCCTCCACAAGCATTAAAGACTCTTTCCTTGGTCATCCAAGATGAAGCATGTAGTAGCCATATCAGTTGGCTCCAAAACATATGCAGTAAGAAAAATTTCAATGTGTTTCAAGAACATAGCATAATTAGGACCTATCTTACCTCGGCATACTCTTCTAGCCTAGTGCACCATTCAAAACATACATCATAACCATCAACAAACATTAGGTCAACACAGTTAGCCCATACTCTTCCTTACATTTAACTCCAAACCAAAATCGGTACCAGAGGAGATAAAATTACATGATGCGGACCATATGCAGATCATTATGTGACTTGTAAAGCATTTTTTAACACCTCTCTTACCAAGCCAAGTAGTTATATGCTAGAATAGACACTTCAACTTTGATGTTCGTGTCTATAACTAACTCTACTTACTCAGTCTTAGGATAAAAATAATGAAAAACACACTTGCAGTGAACATAATCATCTAAAACATGAATAACACATACTGACCAACCATATGAGCTTATATTTCAAACAACAGGGCCAAATACCATTGTGCGGTAATTTGCGATGGCCACAACAATCTCCCTCTGCTTACTTCAATTAGCATTAAGGTATGTCTTCATACAAATGACTCCGAACAGAGAACTGTGGCACCCATTATTGCTTGCATCTTGAAACATACATACCTAAGACTCATATCTACCTATCCTCCAACCTGCAATCTCATATCTTCATTCGTGGAGGAGTACAGAGCATTCTCCTATTACACTATGATTGTACTTACCCTATTTTTAACTGTCTTCATTCTGCATTATCCAAAATACTTTGTGGTAAGCATTATGACCTCAAAATTGAAACGTTGATACATGAGAGAAATACCTATCCATCTGTCCTATCTACAGGCTCATATCTCTAGATGTGGTAGAGTGTAGTATATTGTTCCAAGCCTGTAACATCTTTCCTAACATACACTGTACTTAACCAATTCTTCTTCAAATTTTTACAACTTTATCCATTAGGTGTCAACCATCATGTGTTCATGTTATCATCATGTAACAAACACCCAACTATATCTAATCATGGTCTTCAAACATAAGAATATTAGGAATGTCAACTTACATATGTGCTTCAGCAAATAAGGTATGCCAACATACAGATGGTGCTGATCCATTTTCTTTATTTTACAATTATCATTCTCAGTATGCTCCTTTGATTTCCTTCACACATATTCATGTCTTTACATCTCTGACTCATAATGCTTATTAATCTATCTTCATTGATCATCATACTGCTGCAATCTCCTTTTCATTTCATGTACCACTCTTTCATGTTATAGCAATTCATACCACTATTGACATCAATGACAACCTATATGCAACAATCTCCCCCTTTGTCATTGATGGCAACACTTGACTTGATATGCATATATTTTTGCCCCTTTGATATCAATTACAAAGGGCTATTGGTCTTCTTTTGTTCCAAAAAAAAAGGAAGTCTCCCCTTGTTTGAATTGTTCGTTATCCTAATCAACTCCCCTTGAACAGTGGCTTTTATTTCTTCAAAATTGGTGTAGCAAAATTCTCCTTCAAGATAGTATGTGCAATGTGCCTTATATACACCAAAACAACACTGTATGTTCTTTCTTTCTTTACCACATGTCTATATAGTCATCAAAATTTGTTTTACCTCCAACACATCTACAATTTACTTAGAATGTAGAACATTCTTATAGATTAACTTTAACTGGGTAAGATTTGTATATTAGTTCTTCTTTGTAGATGAAAAAATGTGCAATTGGCTCTTAATCAGAATATACAACTCTTTTGCTTCCTCCAATGTGATCGGTACCTTCACCTTTTGTGTAACTTTTTCAGCTTTAGTTAGGATGCCAGTTAACTACTAGCCTCATGCTCACAACCTCTCTCAGCTATCCAAATTCATTCTTTATTTGTTCCCTTTGATCCAAGAGTTGCTTCATCTAGGAATGGAGATTTTCTATTTGAGCTCTAGTGATCCCATCTTTATCTTTTAATGGATCATATACTTTGGCTGCTTGTATTAGTTGTGACTCAATAGAGTCAACTTGGTCTTTTATGCTCTTAGTTGTAGCAAACCAGTTCAAGAAAAATTGATATATAACTTTGGCCTCTTCTATACATTTCATAACATTTTTCAAATTCTCTTTAAAATCATTATGTACCTTAGCACACTTCGCTGATGCATCGGCTAATCTTTTATTATGTACTTGCCATGTTATTTTCAACTCAACTTGCTTTTTAAGGTAAGAATAATGGGCCTTGACGGATTCCAACATGAGTTTCATTTGTTGAGTGGGAGGCAAGGATGAATCTCTTTTCACTTCAAGAAGTTCTTCCTTTAAGATCTTAATTGCTTCTTCCAAAATTTCAGCTCCTTCCACTCGTTTCTGCAGGAGCTCTTGTCTAGTGACAGACTGTAGTATGTCTCCTAGTTGTAACTTTTGAAGGGAAGATATTCCAGACAAGTTAACTTGTCCATCCAACATGGGCAATTATAATAGTTGCGGAGTGCCAACCAGTTGTATTTGCACCTATTGAGATAAGAATTCATTTATTGAATCAACCAGGGAAGAGGAGGAAGAAACATCTTGCACCTTTTCATGACCCTCTCCTATATTAACTTTGTCTTGCTCCTCATGTTGTATTTATTGCTTAGTGTTATCATGCAAATTTCCTTCACTTTGTGTTGAAGGTTCTTCTTTCTCCTCATGAATGTCTTGCTGTTGTGATTTATGTGGAGAAGACATTGCACTATGCGGTGGAGAGACTTGTGACTACTCCACATTCTTAGCAATCCTTATGCTTTCAAGTATTTTATATGTTACTCCATCAATTTACTTTTGAATTTTCTCATGATCTTCCTTCTCTATGCTCATAATGGAATCTACCCTATTGGTTCCCAAATCTGCATGCATCAAATCCTAAAGATTTACCACTTCTTGTACTCAGATTCAATGAGAGACTCGGCCAACAGAGTGAGAGATTATCTCCTATCTCCCCTGCACTTCAAGTTTTTCTACACCTAGGGGGTATTCCCTTATTCACAATCAATAAATATAGCTTTTCAATACCAGGCAGAATGTTCTCATGTATGCAAATCAAGATGTGTAGGATTAAAATCAAGTTGGCAATACTCTTGATTTATCTTCACAGTTGAAATCAGAGAACATGCAAGACCTAAACTAAAACACAATAAAACATAAATTGATTTGAATGATTTATCATTAAATTCTTTGGTTTCTTGGACCTTTTGGACAAGAAAATCCTCAGATTAACTACCTTTATTAGGGCAACAGAGTCAGACCCATCAATGTAAATGTTTCCTCATGACAACAAAAACTTCATATCCAGAGGACCTAGAAAAATAGTAGTATTGCCTTACAATAACAAGTCCAAGAAAGAGTATTATCTAAGACTCTTCTTCAATAATCCCTTGATACAACACATTTCCCCCTATATTTGACCTAAAGCAATTTAATCCATTCCTTGAACAAATGCAACAAATCAGACATATCACATAGCAAATGTACATGAATGAGTTAAAAAACCCTTAACATCTTCACTCAAAATAAAAATGCTCATACCCAAGGAGACAATCATAGATAACACACACAACAAGTGTTTTTCATATAGCCTAAATCTGAATAGAAACAATGTCATTCAAAACTTTGTTCATTTAAAAAATAGAAAATTTCTCTGCACCTAGACAAATGAACCTAGTCTGCAATAGAAATTACTCCCCAAATTATGGATACCTTGTATTCAAAGTCCAAAATCCCTTCTTCCTTCATCCCCTTCCTATGAAAAAGACTAGCCCTTTTATAGAATAGAAGAGCTATGTCGCATTACATCTTAGTCGGTTACATTTTCATTTTACATTAAAGATTAGGGGCCACTAGCACCCATTAAAATGAAAATTCCTCGTGAAGATAACATCATGTTGCTGTAACCACTTGGGAGTTCATTGTGCTTAAGCCAGCTCCTTCAATTTACTTGCCTCGAACAACCCAGGATCTGATTTTGAAAAAAATCTCACCATTTTCCTTCTTGATGCTCAAAAGAAATGTTTGCAACTGAAAAAAATTTCAATTTTGAAAGCAAACCATCAATTGGACAAGACCGACACCTTGGAATTCCTTGAAAATCTACTCGATGCCATTAAAAAGTCCATCACTAATGAAATCATGCCAATCAAGCAATCTCAATAGTCAAATCACATATTGGTACCAAAGGCTGCCACATGTTATGAAATCACAGTCACATAGTAGAAAGTGGGCCACCTCATTTTGGCTCTACATGAATGTGTCAAAGCCTCTACATGTACCCTTTCACATAGGCCTTCATTGCACCACTACAGACCTCCTTTGAAACTATCGTGTGGCTACTTTAAAATACCACATGTTTCCTGAAGTGTTCACCGCACTACCACAATCCTTCCTTGGAACTGTCATGGGGCCACAGTAAACAACATATACGCCACTTGCACTCCTTATACCGCAACACCGTAAGCCTTACTTGAGACTGATGTGGGGGTGAAGTGACCATCTTTATTTCTACTCCTTCTTACCACATTACTACCGGTCATCTCCTTACCTGCCGTGGGACTGAGGTGACATATTATATGCCACTCATGTTCATATCACTAGCTTGCCACCCTATCTTGAGACCATCGTGGGGCCGCAGTAACCACTATATGTCATTTACTTCATACTTCTAGCCTGCATCTCCATTTTGAGACTGTCGCAGGATGGAGATAATAGATTCTTATATACCCAAACACCGCCAATAGAACTTCTACATGTTGTGGGGTAGCGGTAGGTACTTCCTTTGGTTCCTTTAGTTCCCACACACCCGTAAAGACTATTTGAGTGACCTGCAGGGCTGCGGTAAGAGACAAAAACACATCAATGATAAAAAATACACATATTTTTCACATGGACCATGATATGGGATGCTTTTGAATGATTGTTGGAACAATTTTTAAAATAAATATGGACCTCCAAGGTGGACTTATGGAAGGAAAAATGCATCAAACTGAGTGGGACCATGGAAATTTTAAATGGTCCCAACAATGGCTCTTGTTTGGGGATGTATGCCCCTTGCATGCATAGAAAGAATCCAAATCTTTGGTGGAGTAGACCAATGCCTTATCCATTGGGCTGCCTTATCCATTGAGCATCTGCATATTTCTTTCTTATGGGCTGATCACAACCTTTATCATTATAAGATGCACCTTCATTTCTTGCATCAATTTCTTCATCTTTTTGTATTATGCCATGACTTTGCTCAATTACAAAACTACTACTAGTATCTTGAGACATAACTCTTCCTACACAATCATCTTTAGCTCTTTCCACAATCCAAATCCAAGCAAATATCTAATCAAGATTTTGAGGCTTCAGTTCCTTTTGCAAAGTGCTCAAACCTGATTCATAAACTTCAGAAAGCAAATCAACACATAAAGAATCCTCGGGTCTACAATATTCTGGGATTTATAACAAAGTATTCATGACTCATGTATACAGAGCATAGGGTGATTCTCCTTCTTGTCTCTTCAAGTCGAGAAATGATTGAACAAAAACTTAGGATCAATAGTACTTGCATTTTGTTCACAAGTTGCTCGAGACTCTCTGTGATTCACATGAGGCAATGATGAACAAACTAGAACAATAGAAATACATTCATTTTGAAAACCATTCTGATTCTTTGATTTACATTACTCATGTGCATAAGATAATTTACAATAACCAACACGTGCAGACATGTATCCTATTGGCATTCCATATTTCTGATTGTTTACAATATGAATTGCAATTTTATAAGCTTGATGGAGTGTAGCAGGCCCTTTATTTCTTAGCAAATAACTCATTTTCTCATCAAATGTGGCTAGATAGATTACCAGGCACAATGAATCATTTGGTCTCATATATCCAGGAATATGTTTGAGCCATTTTGAAAACCTTAGGTTAAAGGCTAGAACCAACTCATCCTTTTCCTTTTAATTTCTCATAAATTGTATAATTAATGAAATCACATTAGTCCTTTGTTGAATACTTGGGGGGGTGAATCAGTATTCTTAAATTTAAACAATTAAACCAAGTACCAACTTTAATAATCAGAAAGCAAAGTAACCACAAAAATACAAGACACAAAATCATGACACATAGACACCAAAATTTTACATGAAAACCCAAGAAAGGGAAAATCCACTGAGAGAATTAGCTCTCAATATATATTGCAATCTTTTACAAATGGTGATGTTTAGGCTTGGTCACTCCATAGTCCTAGAACATGTTGGCTCACTACCATGAAGTATAACTAGGTCTAGCAGGCTCACTGCCACAACCCTAAACCCAAAAAGAGTACAATGAGGGCTATTAAACCCTACTGATTGCTTATAGGCAAGCTCACTACCAAGTACATGTGAAATTGTATAAGAAATATGAATACTGCAACATCATCTATCAGTATTCCAAGGCACAGTCATTTAGCAACTGAATACTAAATCCTGAGTCTTCATTGTCACTACTCTTTTATCTCTGTTTTGCTATTCTGATACTCGAATTAATCACATCCATACAAGTCCTTTTCACATTCTTAATTCACATCACATCACTCACATTGCTCCATGCTTCATTCTCAAAACTCAAATCCATCGGATATATATATATATGTGCATCAAGAATTTGATTAGTTCGGTAAACTAAACAAGAAAATGTGTAAGTCAAAATATCATACTCTGTCAGCTTGTTCTTATGTACAATATCCAATGTGGACTTAAAAAATCATGCACAAGTCTTCATATAGGTCAGCCTTAGTCATCTGATGGTTCAAATTGATTATCCAAACATTACATCTTCTCTGCATAAAGATCTAACATACCAGTCGACCTGTTCTTTAAGAACATACTTGACAAGTTCATTTGTCACATCACAATTGGCACTATAGACCAAATGGGACCTCACAAATCATTTCCAATGTTCATTATTGACCACTTGACATACCTTAATAACTACAAAGCACAATATGTATTTGCAAAGAAATGTGGACCATTATATTGTGCCCTGTTCACTGTCTTTGTCCTACCTCTGCTTTTCTAGAGTTAGACAATTCCTTCACATGACTCCCAGAGGAAGTCATGACTTGAGTACTAGACTGAATCATCATCACATAGCTATGATTCATCATACCTAATCTGCATTAGGTGGTCTTCTTCTGCGGAGGCATACTGATCTACTTTCTGTACATTTTCCATACTTAGTCATTTTGGCCCTCTACACTTGTGCCTTGAAACCAGATCATGTTTCAGAGAGATGTCTTCTTGTCATACTGATGTTCCCTCTTTGCCTTGTTGCCATCAATGACAACATTCTAATCTTCTTCATAGCAGTGTCTCTTGCCAACAATCTCCCCCTTTGGCATTGATGGTAACACTTAGTGAAAAATGCTTGACTGCTCCCCCTATCTTTATACACTCTATATTTCTTCTCCCCCTAAGATGTTTGCCCATTTTTCACTGATCTCCTTCTCCCCCTTTAACATCAATGGAAAAGGGTGTGTTCTAGAATTAAAAACTTGTCAAAACTACATAATTTACTATGTATTCTGCCGCATATTTACAAATACAGTCTTTAACTTAATCTTACATATGCTTAAGGATGTCATTGAAAATGTTCTTGATCTATGCCAATTCACCATCCCAGCCCTTTTTAACATTGTCCAAAATTTGAATATGTCCACTGAGTAAGAAAACTAGGGTTTCTACCTTTTACAAATCAGTGGGTGCATCAGTTTATGAAGCTATTTGAGCTTCAGCTGCCAGATTGAACATGGACTCCAACTTGGGACTAACTAGTCCTCTTAACTGACACATTCTTCCTTTTGTTTGATCCCTTTCACTTATTAAACTATTCAAGTCATTTTGAATGTTGATGACTTGACTTTCTTTACCACTTACTTGATTCAGTTATCGGATCAAAAGACTTAGATATGTTCATTAGTTTCTGCTTGAAATCTTTGATCTTTTCTTTTGTTTTCTTTGTAGCTTCCGACCAAGATAGACAAAACGTATATATATCACCAGCCTCTTTAATGGCATCATGAATTCCCTTTATTCTATTGTCTAATTATATTTTATCATTGGCTATCATTTTCTTTAACTCACTTAGTCTTTTCTCATTGAATTCTTGCCTTACTTTTATCTCCGTTGATTTTTCAAAAGATTCAAATTGTGTGCTTACCAAATTTATCAGTCCCTTAAGTTGACTTGTGACAGACATGGAGGAATCCTTATGATAAATTGGCATCAACTTCTCCAAAATGTTGGATACTTCACTGATGAGTTCACTATCCTCTATGTGGGATTTTATCATTTCTTCTCTTGCCTTGGCTTGTGCAATTGAAGCCAAATTGAGCTTTTGTACCTCCTCTACAGTGTCTCTTGCTGCACTAGAGACTTCATCTTTCTGTTCCTGCTCCGGGGGATCTATGTTCATGGCCTTGTTGGTGTCATCCTTCTACTCTTGTGGAGGATTATTCTCAACTTGTTCTTCCTTGTCAGTTTTCTCCTCACTTTTCTGTTCTGGCGAGGATATAGTTTCAGTAACTGGTATTTCTATTTCCTCAGTCTTCTCACCATTAGTTTGGTCCTCTATTTGATGTTTTGGAGAGGCAAGTGTTCCCTTTTCTTTAGCTATTTCATCAACTTTGTCTATCTCCTTTTTAACATTGACTTCCAGAACAAATGTGTTATCTTCACGATCAGTTTCTTCTTTGTCATAGATGATAGGAAGATTATTTTTCTTCAAGGCTTTCAAAGTGATTTCTTCTATTTCTTTGACAATCTTATCAATTTCTCCCAGCATTAAAGAGTTCATCCTTTTCTTGGTTATGAACTCATCCTTGATTTCCTTAGAGATTAATGCCTCTTGTTTGGGTGTAATCTCTGGACACATTCTGGTTAATACATGTTGTCTCAGTTCAGTATCCTTTGCCCTAGCAATCTCTTTTCTAATAGTCAAAATGTTAGCTAGGCTTTCAGGGAGATCATAGATGATCTCAATAAGGGCTCTGTTGTATATGTTCAGGTATTCCACTATGGCATCTTCAAGGACTCTCTTATCAGCATAATTATACTCATTATAAAATTCAATCATGTGCTTCAGATTCCCATCTACAGTGACTAATTTTAATACATCCTTAATTGAAATTGTACCCTTTTCAATGTAAGGCTCCTCTACCTTTTGTCTTTTACTGGCTTTCTCACTTCCGAAGGGCTTTTCTCTAGTGCTTCCGGAGGCCTTGATGCTGATTCACACTTTTGTTTTTGTTTTTCTACTTTCTCTGCACTTTCCCTTGATTCTTTAACTTGTTCTTTTGTGAACTCATATCTTGCAGCAATTTCTTCTACTTCTTTTCTCACCTTTCCTGGTGGATTTTGGCTTCTTGAATTCAACATGAAGTTTTAAACTTAGTTCTTTATAAGTTCTAAACCTCTCTTCTTTAGTGTCTCTAGGTTTGCTAAGCAGGTGGTGGGCATAGTTTTTCAATATTTGTCCATCTACCTCATATCCCATGAGGATTACCCATACAGTTCTGGGTTCCACAGATTCCATTAAGCATTGATCCTTGGCAACCATGAAAAAAATTGTATCCTTGTATTTCTCAACAATTCCCTTAGGGATTCTTTCCCTAGAATGCATCATGCTTTGAAATTTTTTGAAATACACCCACAATGCTGCCTTTTGCACATCATAATTTCCTAGACTATTCAAGTGATCCATAATTTGTATAGCCACTAATCTATCACTTGTCTAGAATAGATTATTCATGTTGGGTAGCTCATTCATGAAATAGAAGAATAAATAGATGACCAATGTACCGTACTTGAAGGGGTAACTCTTTCTCTCCTTTATCTTCCATAGGTTCTCCATTAATTGATTTAACAGCAACTTGCATAGGTTGTAATCTGCATTCTCCTTTATCATCTGATAGGTAGTATAAATTGTTGTGCCAGAAACAGAGTTCTCCCTGTTGGAGAAGTAGACCTTGTAGCCTAAAACCATTCAGGAAAATCTCACACCATGATCTGTAATATCATTGATTGTTAATGCCCTTTTGTCAAATTTACCTCCAGTAGCCCCTGAGACAGTTTGATTCTTGACAGCCTTTAGCAAGGGCTCCGGTGGAGTTCAATCTAGTTACTAACTTGATTTCTTCCTTAGTGCTCTTGAAGGGTTGTCTTAGCCACATGAATTCATCATGCATTCTGCTAAGCACGTACCAAACCCATTCATCTTCCGCAAAGGTAGGAAAGTCCACATATTGGATAAATTTCTTTTCCTTTAGGGATTTATACTCTGCCTTCACATCATATTGATCGTCAGTCAGATGTTTTAGATATAATTCTGAAAACCTATTGTCACTGTGCTCATCTAGGGCAACATGGATATATGCCCTAACATCCTCTACGTATAGAATTCTATGTAGAATGTCTGAGAATGCTCCCAACAGATCCACTTTTGTTGCTTTGTAAGGGTGTTTCTTGAATTTTGGTCAAGGTCTTTCAGTGATATCAACAACTTGCAGGGTTGCCATTTTAGAATTTTAATAGACTCACAAATGGGGTTTGAATGAAAATACATTGTTCCACTGAGATAGGATTTCCTTTATCTAAATTACTTCGAATCCTTCAGATCCTAGTTGTTGTTGCTCAATTTTTTGCCTTAGTCTCTCCTGGATGTCTGATATCTTGAATGTAAAGTGATTTTGAAATCAAACAAGTCCCTTTTTATCCTCCACATGACTTGACCTAAATCGTCATAAATGTTCATTCCCAAAAATTTTCATGTCTTCTTTTATAGATACAGTCGATCAAGATTGCTCCACAATGTGCCGCATTGACTTCTTTTCTTCCAATTTTTCTTTTAAGAGATTTGCCACATTACATTCTACCACATATCCGCATGCCAAATTCTAGCACTCACTATCTGACTGGGGGTTTTGGATTTTCAATATTGCTCACCTTGAGCTAGAGCACCCAATTTACCTCCCGGAGGAAATATCTACACCAGATGCTGGTGCGGATCTAACCTCTTCTTTAATTACTTCTTTCTTGATCTAGATCTTGTCCATTTCCTTCTTGGTTTCAACTGAATCAATCTTTTCTTTTCCCTTATCATTCCTCTACTTTGTTTTCCTTTCTTCAGCATAATAATTTCTCTTCACATTCTTGCTTCTGCAGAATCTTGCAACATGTCCAAATTTGTTGCAATTGAGGCACACAATGTTTCCTTGTTCTTGATTCCTTCTAAATGAAATCAGCCTTGATCTGCATTGATTAGCCATGTGTCCAAATCTATTGCATGCAAAGCACATTCCATTGAATGATTGATTATTCCTTGCATTATAGACCCATTTCTTACCAGATTTTTGCATTCATTTGATTTATGACCAATTTTCTTACAACTGAAACATTGACCAGAAAATGATGGAACATTCTGATTTACTCTACTCCTACATTGAGTAGCTTTATAACCAAACTTATTGCAATTAAAACAATGGTCATTGAAATTTGGATACTGTTGTGATGTTCACAAACATGCCCCATTTTGCTCCTTAGCAAAATGAGGACCCCTGCTGTTGCTTTGCTTTTTTGCTTCTGCTTGTGTTGTTTTGCTTGGTGGTAAAGGGAAAAGAGAGTCAAATTTGCAAACTTTGTTAAAAATATGGAAAAATGCATTTTTAGTACCCTTGCATGATGTGGTTGGATTCCTTGTGAAAAATGAGCCAGGGTTGCTTTTTGAACCATCTTAAAATTCACCATATTTTGCAAGTTATGATCATTTTAGTAAAATGTACATTCAGGTTTGTCTATCGCTTGGCATATACAGAGTCCTTTGTATGCGCAAAGTTATATTTTTTATGCTTGGTCACTTTTGTACATTCGGGCTTGTATATTCTAACATACAAGCAAAATATACAATGGAATATACATAGCGGACCTGAAATTATTATCAAAAACTCAAAGGTCATTGTATATTCGCGCTTGTTTATTTTCATATACAAGTGGAATATACAAGCGGACATACAAGGCACTATTCACATACATGGCACTATTCACATGCAAGTGCGAAAGATGCAAGCGCCATATACAAGCGCCGGACCCGAAGTAATAATCAAACAAGGTTAAATCCTTGTATATTCACGGCCTTGTATATTGGCGGGATACAAATGGTTTTATACATTAGTGGACCTGAAATCATTATCAAATGGAATTAATGGCTTGTATATCGTGATATACATAGGTTTTGAAAGGAGAGAGGACTTAGTCGAATGCATTACGAAATAGACATCGGCGAAACTCTTGCCGATAAAGGAACATCGGCCAAGGTATTGTCATCGGTGGAGGAAGTTTGTGAGTCGCCGATGGGCGATCTCACACCGATGGAGAACAACGAAGGGGTCGTCGGTGGGAGTCTCACCGACGAAGAGGCATCGATGAAACAATAGTGATCGGTGGAGAGTTTTTTTATCACGCCGATAATATGGATCTCGCCGATAGAGGAAATAACGAGTAAGGCCATCGGCCAAATAGCGATGATCGACCTGAGTATTTTTGGACGCGCCGATGGCGATTATCACGCCGATAGGCGGTAAATGGAAAGTGATAGGAATTTTAAACTATAATTTTTGGTGCCCGTGGTATTTTTCGGTCAGCGATAGTTGACCCGATGATTTTTTTGAGCAGTCTGTATGCATTTTGAACACGTTTTGAGAGTTTTTTGGACCCGATATCCACATTTTTTTGCAGTGTCACCTAGATTTAAACAGATATTTTAATTCCTTGTTGTTTATTTGATAAATTGGTACTTATTGCTAGTCTTTTCTTGCAGGCTTGCAGTTGAGGAAGCAGCTGGAAATTCAACACAGTGACATCACGGAGGAAATTTGATCTCAGGAGCAAGAAGATAAAGATGAAGTGCAAGGAAGTCAAGGCCATTCAAGTGAAGGACAAAGTTACAGCTGAGAACATTATTGCAGCAGATAAACAGAAGTTATTGCTGAGCTGCCAGAGCTTCTCAGAAGGGGCAATATTTCGCCCAGATTTGACACTGCTTAGAGATATTTTGGAGGACTGGTTAACCAGGGGTAGTTAGGTTTTTTTGCTGTAGTGAGGACAACCAGAAAGTCTATATATTGTGCCTCTCTACACTGTAATACTTTACACAGGGGATTTTAGGAAAACACAACAAGTTAGCTTAGTTTAGATTAGAAGTAGAAGAAGGAGGTCGCCTGTTGTCTGCAGTAAGGTGTGCGTGGAATGTCTGGCTTCCTTACTGTATCTGTACAGCTTGTAAGTTCTCTGTATTTTGATCAATGAAACTAAGAGTCATTCCTACATTGTAAATCATGTATGACTATTTGTTTCTAATACAATAGAATCTGGAGTTCTGCATCTATCTTCTGAGTGTTCTCCTGCTCTTCTTTGTGTTTTGAAATATTATCTTTGAGAGCTTGCAATTTTAAATGTATGTTTGTGAAAATGCTCAGAACTTGCATTTAAGGTTTTTACTGTGGATTTGATCAAATTACTGTAGTATTTACATAGTGCATAATAGAACAATTAGATCCTTCGGTAGAGTAAATGAGGTGTAGATTAAATCTTTCTAACTTTTCCCAACCCATCTGAAATATTTAGCTGTAAACGTAGGAATCTAAAGGAAGTTATCTCAAATTTGAAGAAGCATGCATAACAGAGTTAAAGGTAGACAGTTTTCATAAATGTATAAAGGAGAAAGCTGCAATAATTCAAGAAAACCATTTAGAATTTGCAGCACAGTAACACTTTTATGCAAAGAAATGAAAAGTATTGACATATCTATGATCTTTTTGCATATTCTTAGTCCAGTAAACCACAAAGAAACCCTAAATTACGTAAGGCCCCTTGAACATTACAGCTTCACATTGACCAACTGAACTTGACCAACCGAACCATTGTAGACTTGGGATTAGTTGAATCTCAAATGATTCCTTCTTATCTTTCAAGTATAGTTTCAGTTCATTATATGTGAATTTTAACTTATTGTTATGATTGCATCAAAACAATCATCAACAATTTTTTGGTGCTAGAAGGAGGGCCTGATTTGGTTTAGGGTTAATATTCTGAGTTTTAAATGTTATATTCTGAGATATGTTAGATCTTATAAAATTTCAAAAGGCCTAAAAGGGTGAAAAGAGGGTCCCATTTTCAATGGACACATATAGGGACAGTTTTCAAGTTGACATTCCTTCATTTCAGAAGGCTTTGAATAGACAGCTTTATCCTAAAAATTTATATAGCTATGGTTTATTTGTAAGATGTAGGATACATAAGTCCACAGAGCATGGTGAGCTTAATTGTCTAGCTTTCCTTACAAGGTTAGATTTATATTTAAAAGGACTAATCTCTCTCTCAGATGTGTATAAGGCTGAAAGTTGGCAGGGAAATGAGGAGATTATTGAGCGACAGGAGGATGCAACATCAACGGTCAGTAAGTGTGCAGAGGATACAAAGATGGAACCAATGCTAAGAATAAAGGATAGTAAGATCTCTTCCCAGGAATCATGTGATGGTAAGAAAAAAAATCTATCTTTTCGTCAAGGTCCAGCTATGATTAAAGTTAGTGAAAAGTATAAATATCCTAAAAAATGCAGAGAAGAAATCACAGCTCATGTCCCTTTTCTAGATAATAAGCAAAAAGGATTTAATGAAAAAGAAAAGGAAAGTGAGATTCGTCTTGATACATTTGATACATATATGGAATTACTAAGAGATATTTGTCAAGAAGAAACCTCTGGGTCTGACCTAAAAAGTTTTAACGAACATGATTTGGCAAAGAAATGTAAACAAGCATTGGCAAAATTAAAATGCACTAAAATTGATGAGATCCCTACTATAGAAGCTAATGAAGTCATAGAAAAGAAAGTAAATCCTAGTGTTACGCCTGACTTCTTTAAATTGAATGACCAAGATCAAGATTGTTGCAGGTCAATAAGATTAGACTCTTCACTGAATGACAAATGTGAGTCATCTGATGAACAATTCTTGAAAGAAGAGGATATAGAGGATCATGGAGCTGCTGTGCACAATCAGACATCACCCCAGCATCATGTTGAAAATAAAACAGGGGAGTACTCCTGTCAATCAAAGGATGTTGTCCCACCTTTACTCTCAAGTGACTTAGAAATGATTAATTTCTGTTTATCAGATTATGATGATGAAGATACTTAAGTACTGATGTGCAGGAAACTAATGAGAACATTGTGAGGTTTGTTGAATTTGAGTATAAACTGAACATCTAGAATGAAGGAACAAAGCTGAATGAAGATGAAGAAATGATACATCTAGAGTCATTCATCTTTCAACTTGAAAAAGGACCAGACATAGAGCTGGGCAATGAAAATGCAGAGTTAAATGTAGAGCCAGCTATTAATGAACAAGTGTGTTCCACAGAGCTAAAGGCACATCAGGTTGTCTCTTTCCTTTCCTTAGTAAACCATGATAAATACTGCTTTGATTATGGAAATTCAAGAGATAGGACATGCATATGGATTAATCATAAACCTGATGAGCTGCCTTAGTTACTAGTTAAGAGCTATTCTGATAAACACAATGAATCTAGAATACCAGATTTTTTTTCAAAATTCAAAGATAAATCTGCTAGAATGAGAACCATAACCATTACCCTGTTACTCCTACACAATCTAAAGAAATATGCAAGTAGGGGTGTTCTTGGGTCTTTTCCTGGGTTACTATTTGCCTTGTAGAGGCTTGTATATAGTTTGGTAGGGTAGTTGTTTTTGTTTTCTTTTCTTCTTTTGCTGTTTTCTTTTTAGGTTAGTTGTTTGTATAGTTCCTTTTTGTTTCTTTCTATTTGTACAGTTTTTCTTTTTGTTGTGTTGTTTGTACAGCCTGTTTGTTTGGTTTGTTTGTTGTCTCCTCAGCAGGGATCTTTGTTTTACTTTAGAGTATTAAGGAGCAAAACTAGCAACCATTCAAAACAGTATAAAATTTAGGATATTCAAGTTAATCATTTGCAATTTACACATAACTTGTTACTGTCATGAATGTAGAGAGTTGTTCATCTTCTGAAGTTTCGTATTCAATAAATGTGATTGAGAATTCGAAGCAAGTTTCTCACGATGACACACCTAAAATCCTTGGGTTTGTTGAACTTACCAGTGTAGATATTAGGTGAAAAATCAGAGGTTACCCTTGCTACCATTACAATTCTCAGCTTAATTTCAGCAAGTGTCCACTCCTTGCATCATGAAGTTACAAATTGCTATATCTTGGGAAATCTTTCATAAATATATATATATATATATATAAATAAAGCGGATTATACTGAAAATCCAGATTAAGCCATCTAAGTAACTCTACCGGGGCTATAGACGCTCACTGGCAGTGGGGCTCTACTTAGGAGAATTGTAACGATAACCTTGCCGGGGCTATGGACGCTCGTTGGCAGCAAGGCTCTATCCGGTCGGCTATGAGGGAATATCCTCACCTACGTAGGCTAATGTCAGTCACTAGTTTGTTCAACCGATCTTCAAGATGAGGATAATTAATCACGTGCACACAACTAAACTGAAAATGGAAATTCATGCATCCTTATTGAATACCTTAAGTCTCAAGCTGAATAGTAATTTGCAGGAAGGATAGTCGGAAGTTATGAGTTCATTTCATCTAGTTTTCTTGAACACTTTGAATTTAATTGTTTTTTTTGGTTGCTAGTTGTTGTGATGTTCACAACACGCCCCATTTTGCTCCTTAGCAAAATGAGGACCCCTGCTGTTGCTTTGCTTTTTTGCTTCTGCTTGTGTTGTTTTGCTTGGTGGTAAAGGGAAAAGAGAGTCAAATTTGCAAACTTTGTTAAAAATATGGAAAAATGCATTTTCAGTACCCTTGCATGATGTGGTTGGATTCCTTGTGAAAAATGAGCCAGGGTTGCTTTTTGAACCATCTTAAAATTCGCCATATTTTGCAAGTTATGATCATTTTAGTAAAATGTACATTCAGGTTTGTCTATCGCTTGGCATATACAAAGTCCTTTGTATGCGCAAAGTTATATTTTTTATGCTTGGTCGCTTTTGTACATTCGGGCTTGTATATTCTAACATACAAGCAAAATATACAATGGAATATACATAGCGGACCTGAAATTATTATCAAAAACTCAAAGGTCATTGTATATTCGCGCTTGTATATTTTCATATACAAGCGGAATATACAAGCGGACATACAAGGCACTATTCACATACATGGCACTATTCACATGCAAGTGCGAAAGATGCAAGCGCCATATACAAGCGCCGGACCTGAAGTAATTATCAAACAAGGTTAAATCCTTATATATTCGCGGCCTTGTATATTGGTGGGATACAAATGGTTTTATACATTAGCGGACCTGAAATCATTATCAAATGGAATTAATGGCTTGTATATCGTGATATACATAGGTTTTGAAAGGAGAGAGGACTTAGTCGAATGCATTACGAAATAGACATCGGCGAAACTCTTGCCGATAAAGGAACATCGGCCAAGGTATTGTCATTGGAGGAGGAAGTTTGTGAGTCGCCGATGGGCGATCTCACGCCGATGGAGAACAACGAAGGGGTCGCGGTGGGAGTCTCACCGACAAAGAGGCATCGATGAAACAATAGTGATCGGTGGAGAGTTTTTTTATCACGCCGATAATATGGATCTCGCCGATAGAGGAAATAACGAGTAAGGCCATCGGCCAAATAGCGATGATCGACCTAAGTATTTTTGGACGCGCCGATGGCGATTGTCACGCCGATAGGCGGTAAATGGAAAGCGATAGGAATTTTAAACTATATTTTTTGGCGCCCGTGGTATTTTTCGGTCAGCGATAGTTGACCCGATGATTTTTTTGAGCAGTCTGTATGCATTTTGAATGCGTTTTGAGAGTTTTTTGGACCCGATTTCCACATTTTTTTGCAGTGTCACCTGGATTTAAACAGATATTTTAATTCCTTGCTGTTTATTTGATAAATTGGTACTTATTGCTAGTCTTTTCTTGCAGGCTTGCAGTTGAGGAAGCAGCTGGAAATTCAACACAGTGACATCACGAAGGAAATCTGATCTCAGGAGAAAGAACATAAAGATGAAGTGCGAGGAAGTCAAGGCCATTCAAGTGAAGGACAAAGTTATAGCTGAGAACATTATTGCAGTAGATAAACAGAAGTTATTACTGAGCTGCCAGAGCTTCTCAGAAGGGGCAATATTTCACCCAGATTTGACACTGCTCAGAAATATTTTGGAGGACTGGTTAACCAGGGGTAGTTAGGTTTTTTTGCTGTAGTGAGGACAACCAGAAAGTCTATATATTGTGCCTCTCTACACTGTAATACTTTACACAGGGATTTTAGGAAAACACAGCAAGTTAGCTTAGTTTAGATTAGAAGTAGAAGAAGGAGGTCGCCTGTTGTCTGCAGTAAGGTGTGCGTGGAATGTCTGGCTTCCTTACTGTATCTGTACAGCTTGTAAGTTCTCTGTAGTTTGATCAATGAAACTAAGAGTCATTCCTACATTGTAAATCATGTATGACTATTTATTTCTAATACAATAGAATCTAGAGTTCTGCATCTATCTTCTGAGTGTTCTCCTGCTCTTCTTTGTGTTTTGAAATATTATCTTTGAGAGCTTGCAATTTTAAATGTATGTTTGTGAAAATGCTCAGAACTTGCATTTAAGGTTTTTACTGTGGATTTGATCAAATTACTGTAGTATTTACATAGTGCATAACAGAACAATTAGATCCTTCGGTAGAGTAAATGAGGTGTAGATTAAATCTTTCTAACTTTTCCCAACCCATCTGAAATATTTAGCTGTAAACGTAGGAATCTAAAGGAAGTTGTCTCAAATTTGAAGAAGCATGCATAACAGAGTTAAAGGTAGACAGTTTTCATAAATGTATAAAGGAGAAAGCTGCAATAATTCAAGAAACCATTTAGAATTTGCAGCACAGTAACACTTTTATGCAAAGAAATAAAAAGTATTGACATATCTATGATCTTTTTGCATATTCTTAGTCCAGTAAACCACAAAGAAACCCTAAATTACGTAAGGCCCCTTGAACATTACAGCTTCACATTGACCAACTGAACTTGACCAACCGAACCATTGTAGACTTGGGATTAGTTGAATCTCAAATGATTCCTTCTTATCTTTCAAGTATAGTTTCAGTTCATTAGATGTGAATTTTAACTTATTGTTATGATTGCATCAAAACAATCATCAACAGATACCTTTGAGCATTTGGCTGTCTAACTGGAGGTCTTCTAGGTCTTCTTATTTGATTTCTGAATTGGTTCCCTCTGTTTTTCTTTAACTCAGTGTTTGTTTGACCAGATTTTGAATTTTTCATTTTTCAAATCCCAAACCTTGCTTATCATCAATAGTCTTTTGACTAGTAATCATCTCATCAATCTTTGCAAAACTTAACTTGAACTTTTCTTCATAGCTCTTGACCTTTTCCATGTCTACTTTTAGACTTACAATTTCTTTTTCAAGTTTGGCACAATCTTCTGATTTGATTTTCATCATTAAATTCATATCTTCTTTTGCTTTTGTTCTTTCTATAACTTTTGTTTCCAAATCATTCAGGGTTTCATTTGTTGATATCAATTGATCACTAACTTCTTTGTATTTGTCTTTGAATTTCTTGACTTGTTCTTTTAATTTTGAGATGCATTTATTAGATTCTTGTAAGTTGTCATTTAGATCCCTGACTTCTGCTTCAGATTGTTCAAGGTCAATAAGAGTTGCTTCTACTTCCTTGTTGCTGTCATAATTTCCAAATCTTCTTGCTGCCTTGATTACACTACCCTAGATCTTCCTCAAGTTGTTAGACTTCTTCCAAGGAACTTGGCTCTGATACCATTTGTTGAATACTGAGAGCGGGGGGTGAATTAGTATTTTTTAATTTAAACAATTAAACCAAGTACCAACTTTAATAATCAGAAAGCAAAGTAACCATAGAAATACAAGCCACAAAATCATGACACATAGACACCAAAATTTTATGTGGAAAACCTAAGAAAGGGAAAAACCACAGAGAGGAATAGCTCTTAATATATATTTCAATCTTTTACAAATGGTGATGTTCAAACTTGGTCACTCCACAGGCCTAGAACATGCTGGCTCATTGCCATGAAGTATAACTAGGTCTAGCAGGCTCACTGCCACAACCCTAAACCCAGAAAGACTACAATGAGGGCTATGAAACCCTACTGATTTCTTATAGCCAAGCTCACTACCAAGTACAAGTGAAATTGTACAAGAAATATGATTACTACAACAACATCTATCAGTATGCTAGGGTGCAGTCATTTAGCAACTAAATATTGAATCCTGAGTCTTCATTGCCATTGCTCTTCTATCTTTGTTTTTCTATTCTAATACTCAAATTAATCACATCCACACAATTCCTTTTTCATATTCTTTATTTGCATCACATCACTCCATGCTTCATTCTCAAAACTTGAATCCAGCAGATATATATATCCGCATCAAGAATTTGATCAGGTCAGCAAACTAAACAAGAAAATGTGTAAGCCAAAATATCCTACTCTGTTGGCTTGTTCTTATGTACAATCTCCAATGTGGACTTAAAAAATCATGCACAAGTCTTCATATAGGTTGGCCTTAGTCATATGATGGTTCAAATTGATTATCCAAACTTTACATCTTCTCCGCATAAAGATCTAACATACCAACCGGCCTGTTCTTTAAGAACATACTTGACAAGTTCATCTATCACATCACAATTCGTACTGCAGACCAAATGGGACCTCACAAATCATATCCAATGTTCATTACTAACCACTTGACATACCTTCAGAACTGCAGAGTACAATATGTATTTGTGGAGAAATGCGGACCATTATACTCTGCCCTGTTCACTGTCTCTGTCCTACCTCTGCTTGTCCAGACTTAGACAATTCCTTCACATGACTTCCGGAGGAAGTCATGACTTGAGTACTGGATTGAATTATCATCACATAGCTATGAGTCATCATACCTAATCTACATTAGGTGCTCTTCTTTTGTGGAGGCATACTGATCTACTTTCTGTACATTGTCCAACTTAGTCATTTTGGCCTTCTACACTTGTGCCTTGAAGCCAGATCAAGTTGTTCTTCTAGAGAGATGTCTTCTTTTCATACTAATGTTCCCTCTTTGCCTTGTTTCCATCAATGACAACATTCCAGTCTTCTTCATAGCAGTGTCTCTTGCGAACATCTATTCACCAAATTGTTTTAAAAATGCAATCTCAAGATCTAGCCATGAATAAATAGAACACAAAGCTAAATCTAAAAACCAATCCCTAGCATCATCCTTCAATGATTGAACAAAAAGCTTAATGACAACATCTTTAGCCTCAACCTCATAATCTCCTATCAAATCATAGAAATCTTGCAGATGTTAATTTTCTAGTTCAGAATGTTTTCCACTATATTTTGGTAAATACTTTCTAATTTCACTAGGGATAGCACTTGGATAACCACAAATACCATTGAAATTCATGGCTTTGTATCTTTCAACAGAGAATAACCTTTTCTGAGGACATGACAAAGATTGATGTTCTAATCTAATCATTTTGAATGATAGAGATGAAGTACCTGGGAATATATTGCAGCTTCAAACATGTTTAACAATAGAGTTGCCACCTCTCCAAAGAGGAAAAAACATCAAAAAGCCAAAAGCTCATGCCTGATCAATTGTATTTTGGATTCACTTCACCAACAGAGCACCTTTTAAAAGCATTTAAACATGTTGCAACAAACTTTTTCTCTAGGTATGAAGATCTTCAATATCTGACCCTGATGATCAAATCATGATAATGGCTTGACTCTTTTCAAATGGATAACTAAGCCTTTCCCTAGTAGTGTCACCAATTTTGTTGGTTCCCAAATCTGCATGCATCAAATCCTAAAGACTTGCCACTTCTTGTACTCAGATTCAATGAGAGACTCATCCAACAAAGTGGGCGATTATCTTTTACCTCCCCTGCACTTCAAGTTTTGCTACACCTAGGGGGGTATTCCCTTATTTACAATCAATAAATATAGCTTTTCAATACTAGGTAGAATGTTCTCATGTATGCAAATCAAGATGTGTAGGATTAAAATCAAACTGGCAATACTCCTGATTTATCTTCACAGTTGAAATCAGAGAACATGTAAGACCAAAACTAAAACAAAACAAAACATAAATTGATTTGAAGTATTTATCATTAAATTCTTTGGTTTCCTAGACCTTTTGGGTAGGAAAATCCTCAGATTAGTGCCTTTATCAAGGCAACAGAGTCAGACCCATCAATATAAATGTTTCCTCATGACAACAAAAACTTCATAGCTAGAGGACCCAGAATAATAGTATTATCGTCTTACAGTAACAAGTCCAAGAAAGAGTATTATATGTGACTATTCTTCAATAATCCCTTGATACAACACATTTCCCCCTATATTTGACCTAAAGCAATTTAATCCATTCCTTGAAGAGATGCAACAAATTAGACATATCACATAGCAAATGTACATGAATGAGTTTAGAAACCCTTAGCATCTTCACTCAAAAGAAAAATGCTCATACCCAAGGAGACAATCACACATAACACACAAAGCATGTGTTTTTCATATAACCTCAATCTAAATAAAAACAGTGTCATTCAAAAATTTGTTCATTTACAAAAAAGAAAATATCTCTACACCCAGACAAATGAACCTAGTCTAGAACAAAAATTACTCCCCAAAGTGTGGATACCTTGTATCCAAAGTCCAAAATCCCTTCTTCCTTCATCCTCTTCCTATGAAAAAGACTAGCCCTTCTATAGAATAGAAGAGCTATGTTGTATTACATCTTAGTTGGTTACATTTTTGTTTTACATTAAAGATTAGGGGCCATTGGCACCCATTACAATCAAAATTCCTCATGAAGATAACATCTTGTTGATGTAACTATTTGGGAGTTCATTGTGCTTAAGCTAGCTCCTTTAATTTACTTGCCTCGAACAACCCAGGATCTAATTTTGAAAAAATGCTCACCATTTTCCTTCTCAATGCTTGAAAGAAACATCTGCAACTCAAAAAAATTTCAATTTTGAATGCAGACCATCGATTAGACAAGACCAACGCCTTGGAATGCTTTGAAAATCCACTCAATGTCGTTGAAAAGTCCATCACCAATGAAATCGTGCAAATTGGGTAGTCTCAACAGTCAAACCACATACTAGTACCGAAGGCTACCATGTGTCATGAAATTGCAGTCACATAGTAGAAAGTGGGCCACCTCCTTTTGGCTCTATGAAAATGCGCCAAAGCCTCCATGTGTACCCTTTCACATAGGCCTTCACCGCACCACCGTAGACCTCATTTGAAACTACCGCGGGGCCGTGGTAAAATACCACATGTTGCTTGAAGCATTCACCGCACTACCACAATCCTTCCTTGGAACCATCGTGGGGCTGCAGTAAATAACATAGACACCATTTGTACTCCTTATACTACAATATCACAAGCATCACTTGAGACCGTTGTGGGGGTGTTGTGACCATCTTTGTCTCTTCTCCTTCCTACCATGTTACCGCCATTCATCTCCTTACCTGCCACAGGACTATGGTGACATATTAAATGCCACTCATGTTCATACCGTCAACCCACCACCCTATCTTGAGACTTCCGCGGGGCTACAGTAACCACTATATGCCATTTACTTCATACCGCCAGCCTGCAACTCTATTTTGAGACCACCGCGGGACCGCAGTAATGGATTCTTATATACCGCAACGCCGCCAATAGAACTTCTACATGTTGTGGTGTAGTGGTAGCTTCTTTCTTTGGTTCGCTTAGTTCCCACACACCCGCCAAGTCTATTTGAGTGACCTGCGGAGCTGCGGTAAGAGATAAAAGCACATCAATGATAAAAAATACACATATTTTTCACATGGACCATGATATGGGATGCTTGTGAATGACTATTGGAACAATTTTTACAAGGAATATGGACCCCTAAGGTGGACTTATGGAAGGAAAAATGTATGAAACCAAGTGGGAATATGGAAATTTTGAATGGTCCCAACATACCTTTGCTTTGCCCTTAGTTCCTAGGCATGCCTCTAAGCCAATTCATCCTTCTCTTCTTGATTCATTGTAGATCTGGCCTTTTCAAGTGCACTCTATCTCATTTCATCATCCAATTTTACTATTTTTTCTCTTCTTTCTCTTAAAACATCAGCAAGGCTTTCAGAACTTGTTTAATAATATCATTCAAAGGAACATTGAACTTAAGCATATACATTACAACAGCTTTCTCAATAGTGCTCTGATCTTCAAGTGGCATATCTAGATATAGATCTATTGTTTCTTTTAGAATACCAATCTCTACAATAGCATTGAAAACAACATCTAGTGAAAGAGATGCTCATTCAGGTTCAAGTGGAGAATATTTCTTTGATTTCTTTTCTTTCTTCTTTGGCTAAGATGTTCCTTCATCTCTTACTTCTTCCTCTTCACTCTCATCTATCTCCTCAATTTGAACTATCTTTCTTTTAGCAAACATCTTTTTCCTTTGTTGCCTCTTTTCTCCTCCTTTCATCTAAGTTAGAGTCTCAGATGCAGCCCTTCTTTTGGTTGAGGTAGTTTGAGTAGATTTGAAGGGCTGAGTAGTGGTAGACATAGATCTACCAAACCTTCTCGGTCCTTGTGCAGCTAGCAGAGCATCAAGAGCATGTTATTTTTCCTCTACAAGGGCTTTTGATGGAGTTTCATGTGAAATGTCCCATTTTTTATGTAACTTCCCTTTTTTCTTCACAAGATGCTCTTCTACATCTTTCTTATACATCTTCAAGATTTCACCATATGTACCGAATCTTTCAACAACAGGGTCTTTAGGTTTGGTTAAAAAAATATCAACATATACTCTTATCGTATCTCTAGATACCTCATATGGAAAACTAGGAATCCATACAATTCTAGGTTCAATGGCCTCCATATCTAGGTATAGTCTTTGTCCATGAAGAAATTGATTTGTCCTTCATACCACCTTACAACATCAAATGGAACTTTGTCTCTTGTATGCATGTTGGTTTGCAGATTTTTGAAAAAGCCCGAGTGCATTTGCTTGTAATGATTGGGGTCACTAAAGCCTCTTATGTGATTCTTAATTTGTATAGCAACTGGAGTATTTTTCTACCAAACCTTTCCTCTGAAGGATGGTAACTCATTGATGAAATAAAATGCAAGACAAGTGATTAAAGTACCAAACCTAAAGTGATATCCAATTTCTTTTGTTCTCCTTAAATTTTCCAGGAGTTGTTCTCTCATGACTTCATAAAGATCAAAATCTTGGACCTCTTTGAACAGCTAGTATGTAGTGTAAATGGTAGTACCAGTTGAGGATCCTTCTCTGTTAGTGAAATAGATTTTGTATGCAATCCCCATAGTTGCATATCAGAGACTGGGATCAGTTATGTCTTTTATTGTTAAAGTTCTTTTATCAAACTTAGCACCTGTCAATTTCATGACCTTTTTATTTTTGACAGCTTTCAACATAGGTATAGGTCTAGTGGAACACAGTATGGTCATAGTCCTAGTTGAATCTTTAGTTATTCTATAGGGCTTATCCAAATAGATAAATTCATCGTGAATCCTTCTCAAAATGTATCTTATCAACTCATACTCATCACAAAAGTCAGGAAAATCCTTCCATACATCTAGATGCTTGATCCCCACATTTGCAAACTCAGGTTTATAGCTTACATCATCATCCAGGAGTTGATCTTTGAGTTCTTAAAATTTCATATGATCAATTTCATCTAACTTTGAATGAATGTAAGCCCTAACATCTTATGTATACCACATATACTGGAACATTTGAGAATGCCCCTGCATTATCAACCTCCATTGCTTTGTATGGATACTTCTTGTATTTTGGTCTAGGCTTTTCAAAGATATCAACAACTTTCGGAGTCGCCATATTACACTTTTAATTCAAAAAATAGGGTTTTAGTGGATCTAATAAATATCTTTACTGAGATAGGGTTCCAACTTCAAGAGCTCAGAGTCTGGAATTCTTCTTTAGTTCAATTCACTGAGTGCTCCAAAGGTCTTCTTCTCTTCTTAGCTCTAAATGTAAATGCTTTGTCCTCAAATCAGGTTTGATCATTCAGAGGAAGGATAAGCACTTTTAATTTTGCCCTAATATTCCTCATTAATGATCTTTTGTCTGGTTAGGTAAATTGCTTCTGGATTACTCTATGAACTCACAGGGACTCAAGATCCTTCTGCAATCCTCTGCATCATAATATTTTGCTTCAGAATTTGTGAAAATGAATCTATTTACCCTTGTCAACATCTTCACCAATAGGTTTCATTCCAACTCATCTTGTATGCTTGGATTTTATTTGCAAAAGCCATCAAATATTTAGGGCAAGAAAAATAGATATACACTAGTTAGCTTCCCATGACCCTTATTCCATATCTTAATCAACGATGAAGTCTTCTGCACTAGGCAAAAGCACAAATTCTTCCTTCTTCCAATTATCTTGTTTTGTATTTCTTCTCAATATCTTTTCCATTTCCTTCTTTTGTTGAGTCACAAATTTCTCTATCTTCTTATGATGAGCAGATGATTTCATAGAACCATTCCTACAGGAACTTGCTTTATGCCCAAAGTTGTTGCATTTGTAGCAAACATCATTATAGTCCAAAGTCACACCATTTCTTCTTACTTTGGTTTTGCATTCAACATCCTTGTGACCAAATTTATTGCAAGCATAACAATAGCCATAGAAGGGATGAGAGATCACAATATTATATTTTGTTGGCACAAATGAATTCTTCCTCATGTTATTATTTCCTCTAGCCTGGGTTCTGCAATCAATAGCCTTATGTCCAAATTTATTGCAAGAATAACAATGACCAAGAAAGGATTGAGAGAACCTGGAATCAATAGCTTGTCTAGGAGGAGATCTCCTGAGATTTTTCTTCTAATTGCTAATTTGTATGAAGTTGTCATTATCAGGCTCTTGCTTCTCATCTTTAGATTCCTTAAAATCTTCAATGCTAAGTTCTTCCTTTTTCATTTCAAACATGCCTTCAGGTATACCTGTTTTAGGGATTTGATTCTTCTCAAATCCAATACCACCTTTATTCTTTGGAGGTCTTTGACAATTGAGTATTCCATCAAGAATGTTTGTACTTTTCTTTAGTTTTAAACTTGTATCTATTTGATCCTTTGCTTTCTCCAATTCTTTCCTCAATGAGATAACTTCTTCTTCAAGTTTTGGAGCATTCAATTGTTTTGTCATTAAGCTTGACATTTAGGTCATCTGCAATCTTCTTACTTTATTCAATTTGGATTTTCAGCTTAGCATTTGCTTCCTTTGATTTTATGAGCTTGATCTTATATTCTTCATTTTCACTTCTTGCAGCATTCATATCATCTAGGGTAGAAATGAGTTATCCTTCAAAGTCAACCACGCAATCTTCTAGATTATAGGTTGTCATGTCTTTATCAACTTCCATACGATTCTTCCCAATTAACCTTACTTTTGATCCCATGTGTTCCACACAAGGTATACTTCAGCTGTTAGGTTGCTTCCAAGGAACCTCACTCTGATACCAATTGTTGAACACACATAAGTAATGAGAGGGAGGGTGAATCAATACTTAATCAAATTAACTTATTTTTGAAGCATTCAAACTAATGTGACCATTCAAAACATGAGAGATGTAGGAACATAATAACACACAACCATAAGACCTGATTTACATGAAAACCCCAAGAAGGGAAAAACCACGATGAGCAAGTTGCTTGGATCTACTATCCAAAACAAACTTCACAAATAAGGATAAAATAGGATTACAATATTATTTATGGACTACAACCCAAAGGAAGCTGCAACTCCCTAATCAATTTATTCATTTACAAAGCATATTACAAAATGTTGATCACTTTAGCCTCTACACTACTATCTATTATTGGGATAAGGTGTCATTAACCTTGTAAATCCCATTATTGTATTATTCTATTTATTATTTGTAATTACCCATAAGGGATGTACTAGTTTCACTGGTAGTGGTATGCTAAATGATAATTGGTCAAGGTGAGGCGCCCATGTGGAGAATCTACTATTTTTAGCTTGTATGAAGTATGTCATAATGTTTGGTGGGTGCATGTAGAATCTATGACAGTTGCAAGTTGTCATGAGATTCTATGACACTATGATGCATATGACGATTATTAATATGTTGTAAGTTGCTATGTTTAGCCCCAGGTGCCTATCTTGGGAAGATTATCTTTTAATGGTATCTATGATGGTTATGACACATCATAAGATGATGTAAGTGGCTATTTTTGGTCCTAGACACCCAAGTTTGCATGGGCATCTTTCACCAAGTGTAGGATTCGTGTATGACAGCATTTATTGTTGCATGGGTGGAGATTCCAAGGTGGACGCCAATCTTGAGGATTGCAAATTCTATATAAACCATAGCATAGTAGATAAGTTGCATAACAAGTTTGAAGGTACCTAGGTTCTACCAGAGTGAAGGTTGAAGGACAAAGGAAGTGAATGCATTTGTAATCTCCTTTTGTGAAGATAATACAACTTGGCCTCTTTTCTTGGTGGATTTTTTTACCCACAAGGATTTTCTCCACATTATATATTGTGTTGTGTGCTTCATTCTACTTTTGGTATATTTCTATGTTGCAAGTTTATTTTTTGTGTTGCAATCTCCATCACTAATACTCTGTTAAAGATCATTAAATATACATTTGAATTAGATTTCTGTTGAGTAGTTGTGCTTTCATTTCTAACATTTGGTATCAAACCTTGGCTAGCTTTGACTCTTGGGTGGTAGTGTGGAAGTTGTAACTATAGTGGGAGATTTGGTTGTGTTTGTTTTGTAGATCTTGAGTTGATATTATGGTTGCATCCACCATTGCATCAACCTATTGTTTGGACATTGAGAAGTTCAATGAAACGGGGTATGAGTTGTGGAAGCTAAAAATGGGGGATTTGTTGGAAGAAAGAAACCAGTGGTTGGTTGTTCAAAAAGAGAGGAAACCTAATCATGTCTCTTCAGATGAGTGGGATAGACTGGATAAAAAGGCATGGGGAACCATTTGTTTGTGTCTTTCAGATTCTGTCCTATTGAATGTCGCAAAGGAAGAGACTGCACATAAATTATGGAATCGGTTGGGTGAGATCTATCAAGCCAAGAGTATGGTAAATAAACTCTATTTAAAAATAAAATTGTTTTCCTTGAAATTGAAAGAGGGTGAATCAGTCGCAGAGCATTTAAATACATTTAATTTGTTGTTGAGTTAGCTTGCTTTAGTAGGTGTTGATATTAATGAGGAAGATAAATGTATCTTGCTTCTTTTTTCTTTACTTGAGTCTTGGGAGAATGTTATCCTGGTTATCACTACTAACCTTGCAGATCCCAAGCTAGATGCCCTTGTTGTAGTTTTACTATCACAGGAACTGAGGAAGAAGAGTTCGAATAGTTCAGGGGATGCTCTCAGTGGCAGGGGAAGTTCTAAGGAAAGAGGACTGAAAGGAGATCAAAAAGGGACTAAGGACAAGTCCAAGGGCCATTCTAAGACTCCTGGGAAGAAGAACAAAGTTAAGTGTTGGAACTGCAGTAAAAGGGGACATGTGAAGTAGCGCAAAAACCCAAAGAAATAGTGGGAGAGTGCTTCTGATAATTCTTGGAATGTAGGTTAAGATGTTTTACTTTTTGCATGCAATATTGTTTCTAATGATCACTGGTTGGTTGACTTAGGATGCTCATTTCATATGACCCTGCATAAGGAATGGTTCTCCACATATGAAGAATATGATGGAGGTAATGTGTACCTTGGGGACAAATTTGCATATATGATAGTTAGGAAAGGCAAAGTACTATTGTGTTTCAGTGATGGTAGGATTAAAACCCTCCCTAGTGTTTAAGACATTCCTAGATTAGCTAGAAATTCGATTTCTATTTCAAAGTTGAATGATTTGGGAATGCATGTGACTTTTGACAAGCATGGTTGCAGATTGGTGAGAGGGAACTTGGTGGTAGCAATGGGGAAGAGATTGGGAAACTTGTTCAATCTTGAAGCCACTATAGTTTTTAATGCCTCCTATGTATCTGAGGCCAGTACTGAAAATACATGTATGTTGTGGCACTATAGATTGGGTCACACAAGTAATAATGTTTTGAAAACTATTAAGAATAAATAATTATTGGACGGTTTCTCTTATTTTGATGAGCACTTTGATTTCTGTGAGCATTGTGTGTTTGGTAAACAAAACATAAAATCATTTCCTTTAGGAAGCAATAAAGCAAAAGTGGTGCAGTCATGGTAGGAGGGTTCACAGAATGAACTATCCAAACTGTGCAGTAAGAGTAAACACAATAGAAACAACTCAAAAATATGAAACAAATGCAGATCCAGTCATTCAGTATATCATAGAATTCAAATACAAATTGGCTGGCAACATGCGGGCTTACAATTAGGGATCTCAGGATTGATTACAGAATATGCACAAGATATAGCTTTGAAGCTCCTTCGCACAAAATCCAAACTATGAACTTATGCTAATGATAATTACTGCTTTCCTAGGGATTTGTTCATCATTATATATTGTAATGAAACAACTTGCACAATATCTGAATATAATAGTAAATATTCTGCAAACACTTGATAATAATATGCCACTTCGAGAGGGATACCTCCAATAGTCTTCAATGAGAACACACTACTGAATATATGATGAAATAAGACTCACTACCTCCTATATATACCTATTTATGCCTAGGATATCACCTAGGCCGACTTAGATGGGCCTATAGAAGCCTTAGGTCAACCTAAACAACTAAATAACAATAAACTAATGATAATATGACTTAATTAAGAGTTAAGATAGCCACAAGCCGACTATTCATAACCCTATACACACTATAGGATTAAGGGCATAGCATGCCCCCCCTCTTCAAAGAAGCATTGTCCTCAATGCTGACCAAATGTGGATGCTTTTGCATGAATTCCTCATTCTCCCATGTAGCTTCCTCAACTGGAGAGTTCTTCCATTTAATTAGATATTCTATGATTTCCCTTGTCCTCAGCTTCTTGGTGCGTGTTTGAATAATTCTCTCAGGATCCACAACTATTCTTCCCTCTTCATCAAGCTTAGGTAACTTAGTCTATGCTACCACTTTATTCCCAATAACCTTCTTCAAGCAAGAAACATGAAAAACTGGATGAATTTTTGTTGATATGGGAAGCTCCATTTATATGCTACATTGCCAATCTTCTGCAACACCTTATAAGGACCATAGTACTTGGGTGCCAACTTGTTAGCTTTATGTTGTTGTTTTAGAGGCATTTGCTTGTATGGTTGTAGTCGCACAAAGACCCAATCTCCCACTTCAAAAGTTCTTTCACTATGGTGTTGATCAGCTTGTTGCTTCATTCTGTTTTGTGCCATTACCAAGTTCTCTCGAAGACTAGCCAATACCTCTTGCTGATGATGGATGTGTTCTTCAACTGTGTGAACCTTTGGTTGTACCCACAATGAAGAGATGATTGATGGTGGGCAGTAACCATATAGTGCTAAAAAGGAGACATCTTGGAAGAAGTATGGAAAGAAGTGTCGTACCACCATTCTGCTAGTGGTAGCTATTGCACCCATCTCTCTTGTTTATCTGAAGCAAAACAATGGAGATAGCCTTCCAAGCATTTGTTGACCACTTCTGTCTGTCCATCTGACTGGGGGTGATATGATGAACTACGAGCAAGCTGAGTGCCCAAGCATGAAAACAAGTCAGTCCAAAAATTACTTGTAAATATAGGGTCACGATCACTGACTATAACTTTTGGAGTCCCATGTAGTTTCTGAATAGTATTCATAAAAGCTATTGCTACAGTGCTTGCTGCCAATAGTTGTGCCAAAGCACAAAAGTGACCATATTTGGTGAGACGATCCACAACAACCATGATGACATTTTTTCCTTCAGATCTAGGCAAACCTGTGATGAAATCCATAGATACCTCCTCCCACCTTTGACTTGGGATACATAAGGGTTGTAGAAGACCCGGGGTCTTAACTGTCTCCCCTTTATGTTGTTGACATACCATGCATTCAGCTACAAATTTTTGAACATCCCCTTTCAGCCCTTCCCAAAAGAAATCTTGCTTGATTCTATGATAAGTTTTGAGGAATCCTAAGTGCCCACCTATTGGAGAAGCATGTAGTTCTGCCAACACCTTAAGCTTAAGAGTTGAATTCTTGCAAAGGTATAACCTCTCCTTGTACCATAAAATATTTCCTTTCCATGAAAATTTGTCAAACACACTTGATTCCTTTTGGAGTTTCTCAATGAGCCTTAGAGTATCTATGTCCTTCTCCCACTCTTCTCTTGCTTCATTTACCCAGTCTGCTTGTAACATGGAAATGGCAAATAAAAATGACTCTGTGGGTTCATCACGCCTTGATAGAGCATCAGCCACAACATTCTCCTTGCCTTTCTTATATATGATCTCAAAGTCATATCCCAACATCTTTGTGACCCATTTTTGTTGTTCTTCAGATGATAACCTCTGTTGCAAGAAATATTTGAGACTATCATGATCTGTCTTGACCTTAAAGTGTCGTCCCATTAGATAAGGTCTCCATTGTTTGACTGCATGCAAGATAGCCAACATTTCCTTCTCATAAATTGGCTTCAACAAATTCTTACCTTTGAGTTGGTGACTTTCAAATGCTATGGGTTTTCCTTCTTGCATAAGTATTGCTCCTATTCCATGTCCTGAAGCATCACATTCAACAACAAATGTTTTAGAAAAATCTAGGGTAGCTAGGACTGGAGTTGTACACATGGCTTCCTTTAGTTTCTCAAATGCCCTTGTCGCCACTTCATTCCATTGGAAAGCATCCTTCTTTAACAAGGATGTGAGAGGAGATGCTATGCTACCATAATTCTTTACAAATTGGCGATAATACCCTGTAAGCCCTAAAAAACCTCGTAAGTTCTTAAGGGTCTTAGGAATTTTCCACTCTACAATTGCTTGGATCTTATGAGGGTCCACCTTGACTCCCTCATGTGACACAATGTGACCAAGGTACTCCACTTCTTTGACACCAAAGATACACTTGGATGGTTTAGCATACAACTGATTCTGCTTCAAAATGTCCAACACTTGATTTACATGTTGCAAGTGTTCCTCCCATGTTTTACTATATATTAAGATGTCATCAAAAAATACCAAAACAAATTTCCTCAAAAATGGCCTGAAGATAGAGTTCATCAAACTTTGAAATGTCGACGGTGCATTAGTGAGACCAAAAGGCATTACCAAAAATTCATAGTGGCCCTCATGGGTTCTAAAAGCTGTCTTATGTACATCCTCATCTTTAATTCTAATTTGATGATAACCAGAATGGAGATCAAGTTTTGTAAAATAAATAGCACCATTAAGCTCATCTAACAAATCATCAATTACTGGAATAGGAAACTTATCTTTTATGGTGAACTTGTTAAGCTCCCTGTAATCTGGACACATCCTCCAAGTTTCATCCTTCTTACGCACCATTACCATAGGAGATGAGTAAGCACTTTGACTATGCCTGATAATGCCTGCTTCTAGCATCTCTTGAACTATCTTCTCAATCTCACTTTTTTGAGCATATGGATATCTGTAGGGCCTGATGTTGGGTGGTTGGCTCCCTGGTACTAGTTGAATGGCATGATCATGATCTCTCCTAGGAGGCAATCCTTTTGGCATCTCCCCAAAAACTATAGAGTGCTTATCTATAATTGCTTGTAGATCCAATGGTGTAGAAGCCTTTGAGTGATATGCTTCTAATGAAAATAATTGGGCTACCATCCCATCTACCCCCTTCTTCAACATCTTTTGCATTTGGTAAGAACTTACTATCTGTGGTGACTTTGCACGCATCCCTCGTAATTCTATTGTTCTTCCCTCTGATTGAAAGCGCATGAATAGTTCTTGGAAGTTCAATTCAATTGTTCCCAAAGTGGTAAGCCACTGTACTCCCAAAACAATATCTGCTGCACCCATTGAGATAGCATACATTGGACAATTAAGATGATAATCTCCCATGGATAATTTAATGCTATGGCATTTTCCTGAACAACTAACAGTACCACCATCTGCAATCAAGACCTAAAATTCTGGAGCTGGATATATAAAACAATTTAGACGAGTGGCCAACTTTTTGTTGATGAAGTTATGAGTGCTACCTGAGTCTATCAACAATGTTACTTTTTCTTTCTTTAAGAAACCCACTACCTTGAGAGTTTGTGGGGTACTAAAACCTGAAAGTGCATGGCAAGAAATGATTGGTTGAGTATCTCTTGACTCCTCCTCTATCTCATTGTCACTCCTCCTCTATCTCATTGTCACTCTCTACTATTGGTACCTCTTCTTCTTCCTCACTTGGCCCTTCAATATAGAACAATTTCTTTTCAGTGCATTTGTGTCCTCTACTATATTTGCTATCACAATTAAAACATAATCCTTTTGCTCTCTTCTCTTCAATTTATTGTGGTGTTAGCCTAGTAGGTTGTGGAAGTGACTGTGTAGGAGTGCTTTTTTCTCTTATGTTTATAAAACCTTGCCTTTTATTAACCATAAATTTTTCCTCTACTTGCCTTGCCATAATCATTGCATCTGAGATGGAATTTGGACGGAACATGCGTACCTCATATTTAATGTGATCCTTTAAGCCACCAATGACTAGCTTCAACAAATTTTCTGTAGACACATTTTCCACTCTTAAAGACAAAGTACGAAATTGATGAATGTAATCCTTGACCATACCTGTTTGCCTTAATTTGGTAATTTGGCTGAAGTAGCTATCCATAAGATTTTCACCATAATGAGTAATGAGTTCTTCTTGGAAAACTAACCAAGTGACGATGCATCCTTTTGCTTTCTTTTCTTCACATAGCCAACGGTACCAAATGAATTGATCAGGTTCCAAGTATAATGAAGCCATGGCCACCTTTTGTTGACATGGAACATGGTGGATATCAAAGAATTGCTCCATTTGACAAAGCCAATTGGTAGGATCTTGACCATCAAACTTTCGCATATCCAACTTTGGTGTGAAATTCCTTGCCATAAAATGTGTGGTGTGATGATCCATCTTGAGATTTGATTCAAACCCAAAAACACCCTTCCCTTTTGTAGTATCCTCTTCCTCCACATCGTGGTGCTGTGACTGCTTATGTTTGGAAAGTATCTCCAGAATTTTCTCAATATCACATGACTTCGCCAACCCTTTCATTTGTTCACCCATAATGGACAAGATTTCACCTTTCATCTTGCTATTTTCTTTATGAATAAGTTCAAGTATATTTTCATATTCTTTTTGATCAACATCCTCATTTTCCACCTCCTCCTTGCCTGGAGTTTTTCCCGATGTGGTAACATTCTTTTTGCCCCTTGTTGAAGGACCTGTCATGATTGGAAAAAATAATTTTGTAATAAATCACACAAATGAAATGTAAATTTTCTGAAATTTTTACTGTAACTTACTAAGGCCAAGATACCACTTACCCAGAAAAAAATCCAAGAAATTAGCAAATTTTCTGCCTTGAGAGTGAATTTGTTGGAAACCCTAATTTTGTAATAACTCACTTATTTTTGCTCCAATTCCTCTGAAATCTGGACTGTATCTTCTTCAATATTGTCTTCAAAAACCCTTTAAAAATATTTAAAAAATTTACTAAAATCTGAAAGTTATGCTCTCCCAAAATGGCCTCCAATGATGAGAAAAAAATTTGCCTCTACGGTGCCAAGATCATGCTCTGATACCACTTGTAATGAAACAACTTGCACAATATTTGAATATAATAGTAAATATTCTGCAAACACTTGATAATAATATGCCACTTCGAGGGGGATACCTCCAATAGTCTTCAATGAGAACACACTACTGAATATATGATGAAATAAGACTCACTACCTCCTATATATACCTATTTATGCCTAGGATATCACCTAGGCCGACTTAGATGGGCCTATATAAGCCTTAGGCTGACCTAAACAACTAAATAACAATAAACTAATGATAATATGACTTAATTAAGAGTTAAGATAGCCACAAGCCGACTATTCATAACCCTATACACACTATAGGATTAAGGGCGTAGCATATATCATCTCCGGAACTAAAGATTCCTCCGTGTCGGCCAAGGAAGATCACAAACTACAATGAAGATCTGTAACATGTGTACATAGATAGGTCAGACCTAATCATGTAGAACTCCACAAATGCATGGAATGATGTGTGGATCTCGAGGAAAGTCGGCCACCAACCATAGAACATTGAAAGATGTGTTGTTAGGCTCCACAAGTCGAGGAATGCTCCGCAAGTCTTCTCCTTTAACTGATTATCAGAGGTCGTCAGGATGCTCTATTCTGAGAAAATAGTTGATCTTTTGATAGCGATAACTTTCTGGTACTTGATCCAAATGCTCTGAATTTTGGATATGTCATGCCTGAATGAATCTATATGCTAAGTCCAGCTCCGCAAGGTCTAAAATGCAACTATAGTAGAATATGGACCAAAATACAGAAATTGATTCTGACTGAACTAAACTAGAAAATGAAAAGAAAGAAACTGAACTGCAAACCAACTTAATTGCACATGTTTTTGGTTGAAGCAAGATTGCTCTTGAACCAGGGATGCTCCTACATCAGACATCTAGGGTTATTGAAAAAGTGAGTCCATCACTTTGCCGGGGATAGAGGAAAACCAAGATGGTCTACCATAGCCTAAGAAATCCATGTTGAATCTTCTTCTGGTCTGCCTTTCCACTTCACAAGATATTCTTTGTATTGTCTTCCTCTAGTGTTGCGTCCAACTCTATGGTCTAAAATGTCTTCAATCTGCTCTGGTGCTTATTGTGGTAACTAGTTCCTCAAGTCTTCTTCAAGGTTGTCACTGAACTCTACTTCATGATACTGATATAGGTCTGCAATGTTGAAAATAGGTGAAAAACCCAATGTCTCTGGTAGTTCCACTTCATATGTATTTCCTGAATCAAATTTTCTGAGTATCCTACAAGGTCCAAACTTCTTCATCTTCAACTTGTTATATGTCCCAACTGGAAATCTTTCTTTTCTCAAGTATACCATCACTTCATCTCTAACTGTAAATTCCTTATGTCTTCTCTTCTCAGCTGCTTACTCCTTATATTTGCTGTTCATATCTTCGAAATGCTTCTTCACTTGATTATGCATTGTTTCTATATGTTCTACAAATTCTTCTTCTTCTGCACTTCTCTTTTCTGTCATACCCATGTCTCTCAATTCTTTCACTCCTCTAGGGTTCACTCTGGTAACAATCTCAAAAGGTGTTCTTCTGGTACTCCTGTTTACTGAATTGTTGTATACAAACTTTTCTTGTGAAAGAATCAAATTGCAACTTCCTGTCTTCTCTCCAACCAAACATCTTAACAAGTTTCCCAAACTCCTATTCACTACCTCTATCTATCCATCAGTCTATGGATGAAAAGCTGAACTAAACTTCAAATCTATCTTCATTTTCTTCTGAAGTGTCTTCCAAAAGTATCCAAGAAATCTGGTGTCTATGTCTAAAATTATGCTCTTAGGTAATCCATGCAATCTCACAATCACCTTGAAAAATAGGTCAGCTACATGCAATGCATAAGTTGTCTACTTACAAGGTATGAAATGTGTCATCTTTGAAAACATGTCTACCACTACAAATATAGAATCATGTCCTCTTTGTGTCTTAGGTAATCCCATCACAAAATCCATACTTATATCTTCCCAAGGTCTCTTCAGTACTGTCAAAGGTTTATACAATCTAGTATTCTGACTACTCCCTTTTGCAAATTCACAAACTCTACAACTTTGCACAAATTTCCTAACATCCTTATGTATCTAAGGCCAAAAGTAATTTTACTCACCAAAGCCACTATTTTATCAATAACAAAATGTCCTGCCAATCCTCCACTATGTTTCTCCTTGATCAAATTATCTCTCATTGAACTTCTAGGTATTAATAACTGGTTTCCTCTAAACAACATATCTTACTGAATGAAATAATCAAACCATTTACTCCTATCTATCACAACAAGTTCCTTACATTCTTTCCAAGGCTCTATAAAATTAGTGTCTCCCTCATACATGTTCTTCAATTCATCAAATCCTATCACTTCAACTCTCATCTGTGTCAACAAGTTCCTTCTCCTACTCAATGCATCTGCAACTTTGTTTGATTTTCCACTCATATGCTTCAATACAAATGTATAACTCTACATGAACTCTACCCATCTCATATGTCTCTGATTCAACTTTCCTTGACTATTCAAATATTGCAAAGCTTGATGATCTGTATACAACACAAACTCCTTAGGTAACAAGTAATGTCTCTACTTCTTTAAGGCTTGAATTATGGCATAGAACTCTTGATCATAAACTAAATATCTTCTCCTCAATAATTCAACTTCTCACTAAAATATGCTACTAGTCTACCTTCCTGACTTAACACTACTCCAATTGCACTTCCACTTGCATCACAATCTACTTGAAATATCCTATTAAAATCTGGTAATGCTAAAATAGGCTGCTCTATCACCTTCTGCTTCAACAGTTCAAAACTCTTATCTTCTCCTAATGTCCACTTAAAGTCTTTTCTTTCACCTCTCATTGTCTCTGTCATAGGATTACAAATTGAATTGAAATTTTTTATGAACTTCTGGTAGAAACTAGCCAATCCATGAAATGATCTGACTTCTCCAATGCTCTATGGTGTAGGCCATTCAACAATTGCTCTTACTTTCTCAAGGTCCATCTTCAATCCTTCCACAGAAATCACAAATCCCAAATATACCAATTCTTCTTTCATAACACTACACTTCTTGATGTTTATCAACAATTTCTCTTCTCTCAACATCTGCAAAATCAAAATATCATCCAAGTATACAATCACAAACTTACCCAAGAATTTCTTCAAGACTTCATTCATCAACCTCATGAAAGTACTAGGTGCATTCGTCAATCCAAAAGGCATCACTAACCACTCATACAATCCTTCATTTGTCTTAAAAATAGTCTTCATTCGTTTCCTTCTCTAATTCTGATCTGATGGTATCCAGTCTTCAAATCTATCTTTTTGAAATATTTTGGTCCACTCAAACTGATGCAGAGGAATCCACACTAAAATCCTAACATACAACATGTATGTCTAAAACCTGTCAGCATCATCATATTTTCACTGCTGACTGATATCCTCTTGCAGATAAACTTTGGCTTTTTCGCCTATCAACATGATACTATTTATCGGGCTCCTCCTTTCGCCTACCAGCAGTATCATCATATTCGGCAAACACAAATATCCTCCTGATGATCACTCTTCACCTTATCGTCAAACTCTATCTATAGCATCATGATGTTTGACATCATCTTCATTAGCAGGATATAAAATGTCAGGTCCCTCCCATATATCCTGATGACGACAACCGCATGCAGCTTTCTTCTGATGCTTACGTCACCCTAATATCCAACCCACTTACACATCCAGCATCAGGATGTAACTTATCAAGTTATATTGAAACATCCTGATGACGATACTCAACTTTATGCAAACGACAAATATTCTGCCAAATATTCCTCCCGCGATCCACTTATCTTCCCGATGTTCTGCGCCTATGCCAAAACACTTGTTGTCAGCAAGATAAACCTTTATCGGGTGATATTTTGGAATGTCCTGATGACGATGACGTCACATGTATTCCCTCCAATATCCTACTTACCGGCCAAACATAACATCATCGGCCCGCGATGGAAATGTCAACCCAATCTACCAACTCATGCCGATATGCTCTCCGTCGGCAACACCTTGCAATTATCACCCTGATGTGCATTCACCTTATGCAATCTACTGCATTATGTTCACCTACATGTACTAAGATGATGCCTGATGTAACTGCAGGATATACACAGAAATACCCTAATGATGTAGATGCGACGAATATCCCAACCTTAGCAGATTTTCACCATTTTGATCCACCAAACTTCCTAGGGTGACCTGATCTACCTCTTGGATGATCTTCCAGACTCTAAACAACCTGCACAACCTAGCACATAACCAATGCCCTAGGGTTCTCAACAACTTTTGACTGTGATCCTGCACACCTACATGCGAACAAACAAAAACACAAAATGAAACCCTAAACTATGGTACATGGCCATTCCACTGATTCTACGAATCAACCGGTGGAATGGATAAATGAATCCATACAATCACCAAAATAGAATCTAGATTACACAGTGAGATCCAAATAGAGAATTGACACAAACAGGATCTGTCTATTGTTTTCAAAGCATGTGGTTACAATACTCTGCTTTACAATCTAACTTCACAGTCTGTCTCTCTGTATATCTCTGCAATATCTATCTGTATATCCCTAAAACCCATTGATCCTGATGTATAAATAGGAACTCCTCGCAAGTCATACCCACTCGATTCCTAGCGGTTGGGAGCTTCCAAACGGCTGGGAGGAGATAGCTAAGCCAGTTGTCATAACAAACTTCTAACTACCTACACATCCTCCTAGATGACCTAACAAACTTCTAAATACCTAAAAATAGCAAAGCTAAAAATAGCAAAGCATGGTCAACTCAGACCTTATTACATGCATTGGTCTTATGGGACCTTCTTGGAAACAACAACAAGACTTAATGTTAACTAACTGCCTCATGGAGTTCACTGTAAGGTAGGTGCTCCTGCACCATACTCCCCAACAAAAAAAGAACTCATGTCCCATGAGTTATGTTGTGGTGCCACCTCAGGGTTCTGACCTGTTCTAGCTCCATACTCTGTCGTCTCTTAGCTACTCCAAGATTTCTGAATTGTAATTGGTTGTCTTGCAAGTAAAACCTCTTGCCTGTCAATGTAGGCTCTATTTATGCATACCCTATGTTTGTCAGGGTGTCGTACCAGCACCTCTGTCTGAATACCTAGTTGAATCACCTCAGTAATTGCCTCTTGAACTTTTGTAATGTTCAAACCTGTCTTCCTTTCAACTTGTATAGGACAAACAACAGTCCCAACTACAATCACATCCTTATCTTGCCAATCAATCTTTGGCTGCTCAGAAACTGTTTTCTGAAATTACTGCTAACCTCTGTCAGTCAAAATTGAAACTATCGTCAAACTGTTGTCATTAACAACTTCTTTCCCTGTAGTATCCTCAACTGCCTTTATGCCTGCTACTGTAGGCATCTACACAAACTCTTTCTTTCCTACTAAAATGATTTTGGCTACCTTCTGTGCTGCAGCTTCTCCCTGTAATGGCATCAACACAATAGTTTTCCCATCTTTCTTGATGGTGTAGGTATTTGCATACCCATCATACAATACCCTCCTATCAAATTGCCATGGACTACCCAATAGTAGGTGACAACATTCCATGGGCAATATGTCACACAAAACTCTATCATGATATGCTCCAATCTGAAAATCAACATATGCCTGTTCATATACAAAAAGTGATTAACTATCACTCACCCAAGATGCCTTGTAAGGGTTTTGATGTGGAATCCTTTCCAAATTCAGTTTATCCACCATTTCTTGAGATATCATGTTGTTTGTTGAACTAGTATCAATGACAACCTTACATACTTTACCTTTTCTCGTGCATGAGGTCTTGAAAAGAGCTTTTCTTTGCATCATATCCTCTGATGTCTTCAAGACTGTCCTTCTGAACATCAATGCTTCTCCCTCCTCAGGATATGCATAATTGTCAGGAGCTCTATCTCCTTGATAAGTGTTTGAACTTTGCACACTTTCCTCTACTTTCTCTTCTTGCACAAGTTTTACTCTCTTGTCATTCGTTCTATCATCTCTGGATGATGAACCTTTTCTTTCTGGACATTTAAAAGATGGATGACCAAACTCACCACAAGTGTAACACTTTCCTGAAAATGTAGTAGAACCTCTACCACTGCCAAATCTACCTCTAGTACCTTTCCATCCACCTCTGAAATAAGACTGTCCCTGTCCTTTCCCAGTGTCTTCTGGACCCTCATTGGTTTGCCTTATTGTAGGGGCTGATCCTCTTCCCCTCATATTACTGCCTCTTCCTCTCATGGACTTATCTTGTCTTCTATTCATCTTTTCTTCAATCCTGATTGCCATTTGATAACAATCCTCCACACTCCTTGGGTTAGCCAGAACTAACTCATCCTGTATGTTCAATCTTAAGCCAGCCAAATATCTGGCAATTTTTTCAACCTCATTCTCATGATGACTAGATCTCATACTCAATTTATAAAACTCCTCAGTATATGCCTTCACATCCATTTCATTTTGCCTTAAAAATTGCAGCTTTTTGAACATTTGTATTTCATAATCCTTGGGCAAGAATTTACCTTTGATCCTTGCTATTATTTTATCCCATGAAGTAATCTTTGACTTTCCTTGTTTCCTTCTCTCAGATTGTACATAATCCCACCATACCAAAGCATGACCTCCTAACTTCGTCTTTGCAACCTTTACCTTCTGATCCTCAGCAACATCTTCACATTCAAAGTGGTTATCAAGTGCAACAATCCAATCCAGTAACTCATCTTCATTCAAACTTCCATTATACTTGGAAACATCAACCTTTACCTTAGGCTTATCACTCTGCACTGCCTTTAACAGTTTTGTAAATCTTTGGTCTTCAGCATTTAGATCTTCAGCTACCTCTTCATACTCTTCAACAGCACCTTCCTCTTCTTCTAATTCACTGTCTTCCACTTCTCTCTTTTTGTTCTTCTCCAAGGCTACAAGCCTGGCTTGAAGGGCTCCAGTAAGCTCCTTCATCTTCCTCATCTCTCTGGCATGTTTTTCCTTCATTTCCTGCAACTCCCTTACAGTACCATTACCTTTCAGAGGCATTTTGTCAACCTCTCACTCCTCTACCTCTGTCTTCTCAGTGACAGAATCAACACATAAACAACCCAGACTTTTTGCTGAGCTTTGATACCACTATGATGCAGAGGAATCCACACTAAAATCCTGACATACAACATGTATGTCTTAAACCTGTCAGCATCATCATATTTTCTCTGCCGACCGATATCCTCCTGTAGATAAACCTTCAGCTTTTTCGCCTATCAACAGGATACTATTTATCAGGCTCCTCCTTTCGCCTACCAGTAGTATCATCATATTCGGCAAACATAAATATCCTCCTGACGATCACTCTTCACCTTATTGTCAAACTCTATCTGTAGCATCATGATGTTCGACATCATCTTCGTCAGCAGGATATAAAATGTCAAGTTCCTCCCATATATCCTGATGACGACAACTGCATGTAGCTTTCTTCTGATGCTTACGTCACCCTGATATCTGACCCACTTACACAACCAGCATCAGGATGTAACTTATCAGGTTATATTGAAACATCCTAATGACGATACTCAACTTTATGTAGACGACGAATATTCCACCGAATATTCCTCTCGTGATCCACTTATCTCCCCGATGTTCTGTGCCTATGCCAAAACACTTGTTGGTAGGATAAACCTTTATCAGGTGATATTTTGGAATGTCCTGATGACGATTATCCTGATGATGATGATGTCACATGCATTCCCTCCAATATCCTGCTTACCGGCCAAACATAACATCATCAGCCCGTGATGGAAATGTCAACCCAATCTACCAACTCATGCCGATATGCTCTCTGTCGGCAACACCTTGCAATTATCACCCCGATGTGCATTCACCTTATGTGATCTACTGCATCATGTTCACCTACATGTACTAAGATGATGCTCGATGTGACTGTAGGATATACACAGAAATACCCTGATGATGTAGATGCGATGAATATCCCAACCTTAGTGGATTTTCACCGTTCTGATCCACTGAACTTCCTGGGGTGACCCGATCCACCTCTTGGACGATCTTCCAGACTCTAAACAACCTGCACGACCTAGCACATACCCAATGCTAGGGTTCTCAACACCTTTTGACTGTAATCCTGCACACTTGCATGCGAACAAACAAAAACACAAAATGAAACCCTAAACTATGGTATATGGCCATTCCACTGATTCTATGAATCAACTGGTGGAATGGATAAACAAATCCATACAATCACCAGAACTGAATCTAGATTACAGAGTGAGATCCAAATAGAGAATTGACACAAACAGGATCTGTCTATTGTTTTCAAAGGATGCGGTTACAATACTCTGCTTTACAATCTAACTTCACAGTCTGTCTCTCTGTATATCTCTGCAATATCTATCTGTATATCCCTAAAACCCACTGATCCTGATGTATAAATAGGAACTCCTTGTGAGTACTACCCACTTGATTCGTAGCGGCTGGGAACTTCCAAACGACTGGGAGGAGACAGCTAAGCTAGTTGTCATAACAAACTTCTAACTACCTGCACATCCTCCTAGATGACCTAACAAACTTCTAAATACCTAAAAATAGCAAAGCTAAAAATAGCAAAGCATGGTCAACTCAGACCTTATTACATGCATTGGTCTTATAAGACCTTCTTGGAAATAACAAGACTTAATGTTAACTAACTGCCTCATGGGGGTCACTATAAGGTAGGTGCTCTTGCACCACAAACAATCCATGATATCATCCATCCTAGGTAAGGGAAATTTGTACTTAACTATGATCTTGTTTATTGCTCTAGAGTCAGTACACATTCTCTATTCTTTATCTTTCTTTGGTCCCTGCTAACACTGCAGGTACTACACAAGGGCTCAAACTTTCTTTGATCAAACCTTTCCTCAACAACTCTTATATCTACCTATTCAATTATTCATTCTCTGTTGGTGTCATTCTATGTGCTGCCTTGTTAGGTAAACTAGCTCTAGGTATAAGATCCATGTGATGATTGATACTCTTGATTGGTGGCAATCCTTCAGGAACATTGTCTGATTTGATGTCTTCATACTCTTTCAATAACTCAGTTATCTCCTCCAGTTGTGATTCTTTAGTCTCCTTCTTCAATGTTTCAGGCTTCTTAGGAATCAAAGCATAACACATATTCTCATGTCTCAAACCATCCAAAAAATTTCTTCCATGTACCAAACAAATTCTAGCATTCCCACATACTTCACTCTTAGGATCATCTTCCAAAGGAATCAAGGTAATTCTCTTCCCATTTGATGTTATAGTGCATGTAATATTTCTCCCATCATGTATAGATTTTCTATCATACTGCCAACATCTACCCAACAAGATATGACAAACATCCATAGGCATAATATCACACAAGACTTCATCATGATAAGATCCAATATGAAATTTCACCAAACATTGTTCACTCACCAATACCATATGATCATCTTGAATCCATTCTATCTGATAAGCCTTAGGGTGTTTCAGTCTTTCCAACTTTAGTCTAGTCATCATCTCCTTTGAAACTAGGTTATCTAAACTACCACTATCAATTACAACTTTACAACATTTACCTCTAGATTTGCATCTAGTTCTAAACAAACTTTTCCTCTGTGGTGGTTCCTCATTTGTCTCTATTTGAAATAGTGCTCTCCTCATCACAAGCGATTCTCCTTTCTCTGGTTTACCAACTGAACTAGGTGATCCAATAGGTTCTTGTTTAACATAGGTTGCTTTTCCACTGTTCTATGTCCTTTTGCTTGTACTCCCTTGATTACATTCAAATGCTCTATGTCCTTCACCTCCACACTTGAAACAAGTGCCTCTGAATGTTCTCTTATCTAATCATCTTCCTTCTCTTTTGTATCCTTCATTCTATTACACACTAGGGTTTCCTCTCTGGTAAAAGTTTTTGTCATCTCTCTAGTAAGCATTATTATCTCTATCATCCTTCTTCAATGTGTTCTCTTGTCTGTTCTGTTCCACAAATGATCTATCTCCTCTAGAAAATGTTATGCCTCTATGAAATTTACCTCCTCTACCCCTCTGCCTCTAATCATGCCTCTTATTCAACTTTTCTTTAACTTTCAGGGCAAATTGATATGCTTCCTCCAAATATGTCATCCTCAGTAAAATTAGTTCTTCTTGAATGTTTAATCTCAATCCATTGATGTATCTAGCCACTTTCTCTTTGCTTGCTTCACTATGTCCTATCCTTATGATCATCTTATGAAATTCTTTAGTATACTCCTTCACAGATTTCTTCTTTTGTCTCAAGTTCTGCAATCTTTTCAATAGCTCCAACTCATAGTTAGCAGGTACAAATTGATTCTTTAATTTTGTCACCATCCTATCCCATTTTGTAATCTTCTCTTCTCCTCTTCTGTTTCTATCCAACTGAACTTATTTCCACCATATAGTAGCATGTCCTTTCAACTTTGTCTTTGCAAATTTTACCTTCTCTGGATCTTCAACTTCTTCATAAACAAAGTATTCTTCCACATCATTTATCCAGTCAATCAATTCTTTAGGGTTCAAATTACTAGTGTAGTTCGGTATATCAACTCTAAGTCTCTTTCCAATCTTTGAAATAGCTCACAACATCTTGACTTGATCTGATTCTTCTTCTTCATCACCTCCTAGGGTTTCACCAATTTGTCCAACAGATTGAAATTCCTCTTCATCATCACTTTCAACATTAGGTCTAGGCGTCAATCCTCTTCACCTATCTTCTTCAATAGCATCCAATCAAACTCTCATTATTTTCATCATTTCCATCATCTCATCCATTCTACCAGCCATCATTCCAACAACAAGGATTCTCCTCAGCAGCATTCTTCTTAGGATCAAGTGCAAATTGCCTCAAATTTGGCGACCTAGCTACAAGGTGATAACTGCCTCACAATCGGTGATCGGTTGCGACACAAGTAACCTGCCTCAACTCGGTGATCTATCCATAGTAAAATCTTATGGAATTCGTTCACCAACTTTGCTGAATTTTCTCCCAAAGATTCAAACTTTCATTCTGATACCACTTGGTGTAGTCACGGTAGGAGGGTTCACAGAATGAACTGTCCAAACCGTGCAGCAAGAGTAAACACAATAGAAACAACTCAAAAATATGAAACAAATGTAGATCCATTCATTTAGTATATCATAGAATTCAAATACAAATTGGCTAGTAACATGCGGGCTTACAATTAGGGCTCTCAGGCCTAACTACAAAATATGCAAAAGATATAGCTTTGAAGCTCCTTCGCACAAAATCCAAACTATGAACTTATGCTAATGATCATTACTTCTTTCCTAGGGATCTATTCATCATTATATATCTTTGGAACCAAAGATGCCTCCACGTCAGCCAAGGAAGATCACAAATGCCAATGAAGAGTTGTAACGTGTGTACACAGATAGGTCAAACCTAATCATGTAAAACTCCTCCACAAATGCATGGAATGATGTGCGGATCTTGGGGAAGGTCAGCCACCAACCATAGAACATTAAAAGATGTGTTGTTAGGCTCCACAAGTCGAGGAATGCTCTGCAAGTCTTCTCCTTTAGCTGATTATCAGAGGTCGTCAAGATGCTCTGTTCTGAGAAAATAGTTGATCTTCTGATAGCGATAACTTTCCGGTACTTGATCCAAATGCTCTAAATTTTAGATATGTCATGCATGAATGAATCTATATGCTAAGTCCAGCTCTATAAGGTCTAAAACACAACTGCGTTAGAATGAGGACCAAAATACAGAAATTGCTTCTGACTGAACTGAACTGGAAAATGAAAGGAAACAAACTAAACTGCAAACAAACTGAATTGCAAATGTTTTTTGTTGATGCAAGATTACTCTTGAACCAGGGATGCTCCTGCATCAAAAAGACAAGTTAGAAATTATTCATATGGATGTGTTTGGACCTATGGATAATGAATCTATCAGAAAATCTTGTTATTTTGTCACCTTCATTGATGATGTGTCCAAATTTACATGGATTTATTTTATGAAACACAAATATGAAGTTTTCACTAAGTTTAAGGAATTCAAAGTCTTAGTAGAGAACCAAGCAAGTTTGAAGATAAAAATATTAAGATCTAACAATGGAGGGGAATATTTCTCTAAGGAATTTGATGAGTTTTGCAAGCATGCAGGTATTATCAGACAAAAGACAACTCCATATACACCACAACATAATGGTGTTGTAGAAAGGATGAACCAAATAATCATGGAAAGAACTAGAAGCATGCTGAGTGATGCACAGTTGGATAAATACTTTTGGGCAGAGGATGTGTGTACTGCTTGCTACTTGATTAATAGATCTCCTTTTAAGGCTCTTGATTCGACACCTTATGAAGTGTGGACAGGTAAGAAACCTTTTGTTTCACATTTAAGGGGTTTTGGCTATGAGGCTTTTGTTCATGTGCCTAAAGAAAATCAGTCTAAGTTGGATCCAAAAGATGAAAAGTGTATATTCATTGGATATGGTGATAATGTCAAAGGTTATAAGATTTGGAATCCACCAACCCATAAGATTATCTATTATAGAGATGTTATTTTTAGGTAACTTAGAGCTATTTCTGAACTTGAGCAGCCAAAAGAAAAAGAAGAAAAGGTAAAGAGAGTGCACTTTGAGTTAGAGAAGCAAGATGCACCTCAGGTAGAATAGAATGATGGATTGGGGGTGAAGAAGAAGAAGAATATTCTAGTAGTTCTGATGAAGATGAATCTGTTGTTACAAAAGAAGTTGGTATAAATGATCATGTAGAAGAACAAGTTGAGACTCTTACTCCACCCTTGAGGAGATCCACAAGACAATGGAATCCAGTTGACAGGTATAGCCCACAAGATTTCCTTTGTGTATTTTCTTTATTGAGTACTAACGATGAGCCTAGATCCTACAGGGAAGCAATTCTTTTAGATGATAGTGAGTCTTGGTAGTTAGCCATGCAGGAGGAGATTATGGCTTTAGACTCTTGTAACACCTAGGATCTTGTTTGTTTACCCAAAGGAAGAAAGGCCATAGGTTGTAAGTGGGTCTTCAAGAAGAATTTTGGAGCAGATGGGCCATTGGAGAAGTACAAGGCTAGAATGGTAGCCAAGGGCGACTCCCAGAGAGATGGAGTTGATTTTGGTGAGATTTTCTCTCTTGTTACTAAATTGACTTCTATTAGATTTCTTTTATCCATTGCTACAACTTATGATTGGGAGATTGAGCAAATGGATGTTAAGACTATGTTCTTGCATGGAGATCTTGAGGAAGAAATCTATATGCAATAGCCTATAGGTTTTGAGGTAAAAGGAAAAGAACATTGGGTTTGCAGGTTAAAGAGGTCTCTCTATGGTTTGAAACAGTCCCCCAGAAAGTGATATCAAAATTTTGATTTATTTGTGTTGAAATTGGGTTTTGTAAGAAGCGAGGAGGATCGTTGTTTTTACATTCATTGTATTGATGATTCTATATTGGTTATTGCATTGTATGTTGATGATATGTTATTTTTCAGCAATACTAAGGGAATGATCAGTGAGCTTAAAGCCCAACTTTCAGGTGCATTTGAGATGAAGGATCTTGGTGCTGTAAGGCATATTTTGGTAATGGAGATTAGTAGGGATAGAGGTAACAAAAATCTCTGGTTGTCACAAAGTAAGTATGTGAACACTATTTTGCAGAGATTTAGTAAGCAAGACTGTAACCCAGTTAGAGTTCCTTTACCCATTGGTATTAAGCTTTCATTAGATATATGTCCAAAGACTAAGGATGATCTTGATGATATGTCTAATGTGCCATATGATAGTATTTTAGGGAGTTTGATGTATAGAATGGTTTACACTAGGCCAAATATTGCCTAAGCAGTGGGAGTTTTGAGCAAATTTATGTCTAACCCTAGTAGACAAAATTGGAATTATGTGAAGAGGGTGCTTAAATATCTTGTAGGTACTCCTGATTATTGTTTGGTTTACTCTGGTACTGATAGTGTTGATAAATCTTTGGACATAAAGGGTTTTGTTGATGCAGATTGGGTAGGTGACTTAGATAGTCAAAGGTCCACTAGTGGCTATGTGTTTACTCTATTTGGATGAGCAGTGAGTTGGATGAGTAAGAGGCAACCCACAGTTACTTTTTCCACCACAGAACTAGAGTATATGGTTGTTACCCATGTCTCTAAGGAGACGGTTTGGTTGAGGAGACTGTGTATAGGTATTGGTTTTGATTGCAGGATCATTCAAATTGGTTGTGATAGCCAGACTACTATCTGTTTGGCCAAGAATCTTATGTATCATGCTCAGACTAAGCATGTTGATGTTTGATATCACTTTATTCGAGAGTTGGTTGCTAATGGATAGATTGAGATGAAGAAGATAGACACTCAGGAGAATGTTGTAGATTCATTGACCAAACTTGTGAGCAGAGAGAAGTTCGTGTGGTGTGGAGAGGCCATGGGCCTTGTTTCTAGTGCCTAATTTATTTTCATATTGATTTCCTATGGATTGATTTACAATGTATAATGGCAAGTGGGAGAATGTTGGGATAAGGTCCATTAACCTTGTAAATCCCATTATTGTATTATTCTATTTATTATTTGTAATTACCCATAAGGGATGTACTAGTTTCACCGACAGTGGTAAAATTATTTATTGTTCACGGTAATTATGGAGTTACTGTACCAGTAAGTGTCAGAGTTACCAGCGGTAGTTACAGAATGTCATTTACTATGGAAATGGTAATTGGTCAAGGTGGGGTGCCCATGTGGAGAATCTACTACTTTTATCTTATATGACACATGTCATAATGTTTGGTGGGTGCATGTAAAGAATCTATGACAGCTGCAAGTTGTCATAAGATTCTATGACACTATGATGCATATGATGGTTATTAATGTATTGTAAGTTACTATGTTTAGCCCCAGGCACCTATCTTGGGAAGATCTATTTTAGTGGTATCTATGACAGTTATGACACATCATAAGATGTTGTAAGTGGCTATTTTTGGTCCTAGGTACCCAAGTTTGCATGGGCATCTTTTACCAAGTGTAGGATGCATGTATGACAACATTTATTGTTGCATGGGTGGAGATTCCAAGGTGGACACCTATCTTGAGGATTGCAAATTGTATATAAACCATGGCATAGTAGATGAGTTGCATAATAGGTTTAAAGGTACCCAGGTTCTACCGGAGTGAAGGTTGAAGGACAGAAGAAGTGAATGTATTTGTAATCTCTTTTTGCGAAGATAATACAACTTGGCCTCTTTTCTTAGTGGGGTTTTTTCCCCTCAAGGGTTTTCTCCATGTTATATACTATGTTGTGTGCTTCATTCTACTTCTAGTATATTTCTGTGTTGTGGGTTTATTTTGTGTTGCAATCTCCATCACTAATACTTAGTTAAAGATCATTAAATATACATTTCAATCAGATTTCTGATGAGTAGTTGTGCTTTCATTTCTAACATCTATCTTCCTAACAACAAAAATATTGATCTTTACAACTTCAAAACACATTTAGGAGTTATTCTTTATCATTACAGAGCTCACAATATCTTCCACATCTATATCATATTATATGAATTGATCCTTGACACTTTTCATCATCATATTTGCTTCTATTGCAAGTATATTCATACAATATTAACTCTTCTTATTGGTCCAAATCTCTACACACTTTCAACACTTTTTACTCTTTATATATATATATATATATATCTTCTGGAAGCATCAAAGACTCTTTCCTTGGTTGGCCAAGATGAAGTATGTAGCATGAAGTGTGTAGTGCCATATCAGTTGGCTCCAAAACATATGCGGTAAGAAAAATTCCAATGTGTTTCAAGAACAACGCATAATCAGGACCTATCTTACCTCGGCATACTCTTCCACCCTAGCACACCCTTCAAAACATATGTCATAACCATCAACAAACACTAGGTCGGCACAGTTAGCCCATACTCTACCTTACATTCAACTCCAGACCAAAAGCGGTACTAGAGGAGATAAAATTACATCATACGGACCACATGTTGATCATTATGTGACTTGTAAAGCATTTCTAAAAACCTCTCTTACCAAGCCATGTAGTTATATGCTAGTGCAGACACTTGAACTTTGATGTCGATGTCCATAACTAACTCTTCTTACTAGGTCTTAGGATAAAAACAATGAAAAACACACTTGCAATGAACATAATCATCTAAGACATGAATAGAACATACTGACCAGCCATATGAGCTTATATTTCAAATAGCAGGGCCAAATACCATTATGCAGTGATTTGCAATGGCCACAACAATCTCCCTCTACTTACTTCAATTAGCATTAAGGCATGTCATCATATAACTGACTTTGGAGAGGCAATTTTGGTACCCATTATTGCTTGAATCTTGAAACATGCTTACCTAAGACTCATATCTACCTGTCCTCCAAGCTGCAATCTCATATCTTCATCTGTGGAGGAGTGTGGAGCATTCTCCTATTACACTATGACTGTGTTTACCCTATTTCTTAACTGTCTGCATTCTTCATTCCCCAAAATATTTTGCGATAAGCATTATGACCTCAAAATTGCAACATTGATACCTAAGAGTAATACCTATCCATCTATCTTATCTATAGGCTCATATCTCTAGATGCGGTAGAGTACAGTACATTCTTCCAAGCCTATAACATCTTTCTTGACATACATTGTACTTAACCAATTCTTCTTCAAGTTTTTGCAACTTTATCCATCAGGTGTCAATCATCATGTGTTCATGTTATCATCATGCATAAAAAACCCAACTATATCTAATCATGGTCTTCAAACATAAGAATACTAGGAATGTCAACTTACATATGTGCTTCAGTAGATAAGGTATAGACAATGTACAGATGGTGCTAATCCATTTTATTTATTTTACAATTATCATTGTCAGTCTACTCCTTTGAGTTCCTTCAAACATATTCATGTCCTTATATGTTTGACTCATAATGCTTATTCAACTATCTTCATTGATCATCATACTGTAGCAATCTCCTTGTCATTTCATGCACCACTCTTTCATGCCACAACACTTCATACCACTATTGACATCAATGACAACCTATATGCAACACTTTTGACTTATGGATTTCCTATCACTAGACCATTTCAAGTTGCACAACCATGGTGAAGACATGCAAGAGGACATCAATCTCATGGATTGATCATTGTAGAGGAGATTGAGGACTTGAGTGATGAGGAGTATGACCCCTTGAGAGATAGTGATGATGAGAAATAGGTTGGGGAAGAGGTTGAGAAAACTTTAGATGATATGGGAGCTTCAGAGGCTACTCCTCCAACCCATGATCTAGATAATCTTGTTGAGGTCGTAAGACATCTTGATCCTACTTGGCAGACTGATGAAGCTTGTAAGAATTCTCTCATTTCTTTCTTACCTTTTATTGCTTCTTGTTGTTGGTCTTAAGTTCACACTTTCTTCTTTTCTCTCTTAGGTAGCACCGAGGAGTGGAGGACATTCTTTTGTGATACTTTTGTTGATTTGGTGGCTCCCCTTATTAGTTATTCATGGGAGTGACTTCTTGAGGATCTTCACCTATTGGCTAGGGCAAGTCAACATACTAATATATTTGCTCTTACCTACGATGGTTGCCAAGAGAATCTTTCTTTGAGAGCCAAGATTCACACTTTTGAGGGTGAGAATGTTATTCTTCAAGAGATGGCTCGTTTGGGATCCTAATAACCTGATTCATGATCTAATACAGCTAGTCCTCATTCTCAGGTTCATAGTATAGTTCCTTATTCTCACAAATTTCATGGAGAGTCTAGTACCATCCAAAGACATAGCAGCAGGAGCCCCAAAGCTCTATTGGACATAGTCGACCTTAGAGATATTTTCATTACTTTCCTTATCATGCCCCCTTACTTAGGGAGCCTTTGTACCTCACAAGAGCTTTTTGTTTCTACTTCTTGTCTCTTCTTTTGTTGTAGTGGCTTCAAGCTTTGAACCTTTGATGTATTAATGAAGAATTGCCTTTATGGTCATAACTGTCATATGTGCCTATCTCTTGTGCACTTTGAAAGTTTTCAAAGTGATATCAAAATTTTGATTTATTTGTGTTGAAATTGGGTTTTGTAAGAAGCGAGGAGGATCGTTGTTTTTACATTCATTGTATTGATGATTCTATATTGGTTATTGCATTGTATGTTGATGATATGTTATTTTTCAGCAATACTAAGGGAATGATCAGTGAGCTTAAAGCCCAACTTTCAGGTGCATTTGAGATGAAGGATCTTGGTGCTGTAAGGCATATTTTGGTAATGGAGATTAGTAGGGATAGAGGTAACAAAAATCTCTGGTTGTCACAAAGTAAGTATGTGAACACTATTTTGCAGAGATTTAGTAAGCAAGACTGTAACCCAGTTAGAGTTCCTTTACCCATTGGTATTAAGCTTTCATTAGATATATGTCCAAAGACTAAGGATGATCTTGATGATATGTCTAATGTGCCATATGATAGTATTTTAGGGAGTTTGATGTATAGAATGGTTTACACTAGGCCAAATATTGCCTAAGCAGTGGGAGTTTTGAGCAAATTTATGTCTAACCCTAGTAGACAAAATTGGAATTATGTGAAGAGGGTGCTTAAATATCTTGTAGGTACTCCTGATTATTGTTTGGTTTACTCTGGTACTGATAGTGTTGATAAATCTTTGGACATAAAGGGTTTTGTTGATGCAGATTGGGTAGGTGACTTAGATAGTCAAAGGTCCACTAGTGGCTATGTGTTTACTCTATTTGGATGAGCAGTGAGTTGGATGAGTAAGAGGCAACCCACAGTTACTTTTTCCACCACAGAACTAGAGTATATGGTTGTTACCCATGTCTCTAAGGAGACGGTTTGGTTGAGGAGACTGTGTATAGGTATTGGTTTTGATTGCAGGATCATTCAAATTGGTTGTGATAGCCAGACTACTATCTGTTTGGCCAAGAATCTTATGTATCATGCTCAGACTAAGCATGTTGATGTTTGATATCACTTTATTCGAGAGTTGGTTGCTAATGGATAGATTGAGATGAAGAAGATAGACACTCAGGAGAATGTTGTAGATTCATTGACCAAACTTGTGAGCAGAGAGAAGTTCGTGTGGTGTGGAGAGGCCATGGGCCTTGTTTCTAGTGCCTAATTTATTTTCATATTGATTTCCTATGGATTGATTTACAATGTATAATGGCAAGTGGGAGAATGTTGGGATAAGGTCCATTAACCTTGTAAATCCCATTATTGTATTATTCTATTTATTATTTGTAATTACCCATAAGGGATGTACTAGTTTCACCGACAGTGGTAAAATTATTTATTGTTCACGGTAATTATGGAGTTACTGTACCAGTAAGTGTCAGAGTTACCAGCGGTAGTTACAGAATGTCATTTACTATGGAAATGGTAATTGGTCAAGGTGGGGTGCCCATGTGGAGAATCTACTACTTTTATCTTATATGACACATGTCATAATGTTTGGTGGGTGCATGTAAAGAATCTATGACAGCTGCAAGTTGTCATAAGATTCTATGACACTATGATGCATATGATGGTTATTAATGTATTGTAAGTTACTATGTTTAGCCCCAGGCACCTATCTTGGGAAGATCTATTTTAGTGGTATCTATGACAGTTATGACACATCATAAGATGTTGTAAGTGGCTATTTTTGGTCCTAGGTACCCAAGTTTGCATGGGCATCTTTTACCAAGTGTAGGATGCATGTATGACAACATTTATTGTTGCATGGGTGGAGATTCCAAGGTGGACACCTATCTTGAGGATTGCAAATTGTATATAAACCATGGCATAGTAGATGAGTTGCATAATAGGTTTAAAGGTACCCAGGTTCTACCGGAGTGAAGGTTGAAGGACAGAAGAAGTGAATGTATTTGTAATCTCTTTTTGCGAAGATAATACAACTTGGCCTCTTTTCTTAGTGGGGTTTTTTCCCCTCAAGGGTTTTCTCCATGTTATATACTATGTTGTGTGCTTCATTCTACTTCTAGTATATTTCTGTGTTGTGGGTTTATTTTGTGTTGCAATCTCCATCACTAATACTTAGTTAAAGATCATTAAATATACATTTCAATCAGATTTCTGATGAGTAGTTGTGCTTTCATTTCTAACATCTATCTTCCTAACAACAAAAATATTGATCTTTACAACTTCAAAACACATTTAGGAGTTATTCTTTATCATTACAGAGCTCACAATATCTTCCACATCTATATCATATTATATGAATTGATCCTTGACACTTTTCATCATCATATTTGCTTCTATTGCAAGTATATTCATACAATATTAACTCTTCTTATTGGTCCAAATCTCTACACACTTTCAACACTTTTTACTCTTTATATATATATATATATATATCTTCTGGAAGCATCAAAGACTCTTTCCTTGGTTGGCCAAGATGAAGTATGTAGCATGAAGTGTGTAGTGCCATATCAGTTGGCTCCAAAACATATGCGGTAAGAAAAATTCCAATGTGTTTCAAGAACAACGCATAATCAGGACCTATCTTACCTCGGCATACTCTTCCACCCTAGCACACCCTTCAAAACATATGTCATAACCATCAACAAACACTAGGTCGGCACAGTTAGCCCATACTCTACCTTACATTCAACTCCAGACCAAAAGCGGTACTAGAGGAGATAAAATTACATCATACGGACCACATGTTGATCATTATGTGACTTGTAAAGCATTTCTAAAAACCTCTCTTACCAAGCCATGTAGTTATATGCTAGTGCAGACACTTGAACTTTGATGTCGATGTCCATAACTAACTCTTCTTACTAGGTCTTAGGATAAAAACAATGAAAAACACACTTGCAATGAACATAATCATCTAAGACATGAATAGAACATACTGACCAGCCATATGAGCTTATATTTCAAATAGCAGGGCCAAATACCATTATGCAGTGATTTGCAATGGCCACAACAATCTCCCTCTACTTACTTCAATTAGCATTAAGGCATGTCATCATATAACTGACTTTGGAGAGGCAATTTTGGTACCCATTATTGCTTGAATCTTGAAACATGCTTACCTAAGACTCATATCTACCTGTCCTCCAAGCTGCAATCTCATATCTTCATCTGTGGAGGAGTGTGGAGCATTCTCCTATTACACTATGACTGTGTTTACCCTATTTCTTAACTGTCTGCATTCTTCATTCCCCAAAATATTTTGCGATAAGCATTATGACCTCAAAATTGCAACATTGATACCTAAGAGTAATACCTATCCATCTATCTTATCTATAGGCTCATATCTCTAGATGCGGTAGAGTACAGTACATTCTTCCAAGCCTATAACATCTTTCTTGACATACATTGTACTTAACCAATTCTTCTTCAAGTTTTTGCAACTTTATCCATCAGGTGTCAATCATCATGTGTTCATGTTATCATCATGCATAAAAAACCCAACTATATCTAATCATGGTCTTCAAACATAAGAATACTAGGAATGTCAACTTACATATGTGCTTCAGTAGATAAGGTATAGACAATGTACAGATGGTGCTAATCCATTTTATTTATTTTACAATTATCATTGTCAGTCTACTCCTTTGAGTTCCTTCAAACATATTCATGTCCTTATATGTTTGACTCATAATGCTTATTCAACTATCTTCATTGATCATCATACTGTAGCAATCTCCTTGTCATTTCATGCACCACTCTTTCATGCCACAACACTTCATACCACTATTGACATCAATGACAACCTATATGCAACACTTTTGACTTATGGATTTCCTATCACTAGACCATTTCAAGTTGCACAACCATGGTGAAGACATGCAAGAGGACATCAATCTCATGGATTGATCATTGTAGAGGAGATTGAGGACTTGAGTGATGAGGAGTATGACCCCTTGAGAGATAGTGATGATGAGAAATAGGTTGGGGAAGAGGTTGAGAAAACTTTAGATGATATGGGAGCTTCAGAGGCTACTCCTCCAACCCATGATCTAGATAATCTTGTTGAGGTCGTAAGACATCTTGATCCTACTTGGCAGACTGATGAAGCTTGTAAGAATTCTCTCATTTCTTTCTTACCTTTTATTGCTTCTTGTTGTTGGTCTTAAGTTCACACTTTCTTCTTTTCTCTCTTAGGTAGCACCGAGGAGTGGAGGACATTCTTTTGTGATACTTTTGTTGATTTGGTGGCTCCCCTTATTAGTTATTCATGGGAGTGACTTCTTGAGGATCTTCACCTATTGGCTAGGGCAAGTCAACATACTAATATATTTGCTCTTACCTACGATGGTTGCCAAGAGAATCTTTCTTTGAGAGCCAAGATTCACACTTTTGAGGGTGAGAATGTTATTCTTCAAGAGATGGCTCGTTTGGGATCCTAATAACCTGATTCATGATCTAATACAGCTAGTCCTCATTCTCAGGTTCATAGTATAGTTCCTTATTCTCACAAATTTCATGGAGAGTCTAGTACCATCCAAAGACATAGCAGCAGGAGCCCCAAAGCTCTATTGGACATAGTCGACCTTAGAGATATTTTCATTACTTTCCTTATCATGCCCCCTTACTTAGGGAGCCTTTGTACCTCACAAGAGCTTTTTGTTTCTACTTCTTGTCTCTTCTTTTGTTGTAGTGGCTTCAAGCTTTGAACCTTTGATGTATTAATGAAGAATTGCCTTTATGGTCATAACTGTCATATGTGCCTATCTCTTGTGCACTTTGAAAGTTTTCAAAAAAAATTATTTAGATCTCTAACTCTAGGGATGAATGCATTATGATATGTTTTTTATCTCTTTTTTTGGAATATATATGCATGGGATGATGATATGAAATGCAATGACACATAATGCAATTACATTTCTACTTCTATGAAATGCCATGAGCTATGACATTGATCTTACTACTTTGGATTATTTTCTGACTTTAGTATGAATGCATGATGGAACAAACAGTGTGATTGCTCTTTAATGATATTTTCAAATCAGGGGATTTTGGATTACCCTAGTATAGGAGACCTATTTAACTTTATGAGATAGGATTTTTAGAACTCAAGTGAGAACAAGGAAGGGATGGAATGCTTTTGAATTTTGAGCTTTGTTGGAGGCTAGAAACTAATCCTTATCTAAATAAGACAATTTGACAAGATCTCTGGACAAGTAAAAAATGTTATTGGTGTTCGCTAGACTTAGATCCTAGATGGCAAGCAAGAAAGACCTGGGGTAAAGGAAATTGGGGAAAAATAAGGGTCCCAAGATAGAGAATGGTCCTATAGACTATTAGACTATTGGCTTTGCTCAACTAGTGCATGTGTGTGCTTTATACCTTTCTCTTTTATTTCCTCTGATAGACTGTCACCCTTGAAGCTTCGATCTTAGATTTATCTACACCTGTTGTGCCTTGCACACACGCCCCATTTTTCCAAATGGAGACCCCTCTTTTGCTTTAGCTTGAAGTCTCAACATTTGTTACTTATGATGATGAGAGGGTGAATATGTGCTTAAAATGCAAGATTTGCTTCAAATTTGGGTATTTTGCATGTTTGGAGTGATTTGATGTCTTTCATAATTGATTTGGAGGTGTCTCGAGTGATCTTGTGCTTAAAAGATAGCCATTTGTTGCCTATTGTGCTAAAGTTGGGTGTTACTACATTTTGTTCCAAAATCCTGTGTCACTGGATATTTTCCTTGAAATTGCTACTGCAGGATGTGTCATGTTGAAATTCCTAGTTTCTAGGTCTTAGAGTTACAAAATCATGTCAAATTCCACAAGGTTTCACTAAGGGGTCCATATACTTTTACCCTGATGCATGTTCCTGGCACTCTGATTTGGCTAAGTCTAAAACCCTAAAAACCCTAAAAATGGCTAAGTCTAAAATCTGGTGGAACCTCAAAAATATAGAATCTGCATGTTAAATCCTATGGATCTGGAACCTATCTCAAACATCCTAATAGTATATTTCAAAATATTTAAAGTATAGGAATACTTAAATATATTTTGCAATTTACTATAACCCTGGGCAATTCATAATTTGGCACTAAAAACATCCCCTACTGCACCTAGTTCTAAAAACATCTTGCATTGCCTGATGCTAAAAGGAGCACCTACCGACTTGAGCTACAAATCATTTTCACCACCTTTTGCTAGTCGGACTCAAAATCCGCGCTAGGTTAGTTGGACCCAAAATCTGCGCTAAGGTCAGTCAGACCTTAGATCAGCGCTAGCACTAAAAACAAACCCTACTAACCTATGCCGAAAAGTGCCCTCACCGACCTAAAATCTGTGTTAGGTCAGTTGGACCTAAAATCAATGCTAAACCTATTTTGCACTAGAAACCTCCCTCTCTAATCTGCATTGAAAATCACTCTTACTGACTTTAGTCAGTAGACCTCAAATCTAGCGCTAGGTTGGTAGACCTCAAAATCAACGCTTTTTGACATTTTGGCCTAAAAAATGATTTTTTCAAGGTACAAATTAGATTTTCTTGGTGAATTTGGATTGCACAACTAATTATCATATCATGAACAACATTTTTACGAAGTTTGTGTAAATTTTGGGCATGTTTTACAACAATTAATGCCACTGCACCTGAAAAGTCAGTACCCCCCCCCCCCGCAAAAATCCCACTTTTTGCAAAAAAGGCTATAAAAACATGAAATAAAAGCCTCCAAATGGCCACAAAAACTTCCTAGATCAACATATAGGATAAATGGGTACTTGAAAATGGTAAATAATACAAAAAATCATGTGAAAATCACTGGATTTTAGAGGTTGTTCATAGAGAAAGTGACATTAACAATGAGCTGTTCTAGATGAATCTAAGGCTGTAAATTGACATATTTTGATTTAAAATGATGGAAAATGACTTGTTAAGATGAAATTGATACTTGGTCTTGTTGATTGTAGGTCTAAGAGGACAAAGGAGCCAACTAGAGCCGTTTTGGAAGGATGGACATATAGAGGTACTTTGCTCACCCAAAAATGCAAAATCGACATTCTATCAACCAAATTGGTGTTGCACATGAAAGATGAAGTTAGTATAACGTCCAAGATGATGAAGACCAGCCTTAGGAACTAGAAGACATAAGAGATCATGCCTACATCTTGTTGTTCCTACTGATCCAATTCAATGTCCAAGACTTGTCAACACTGTTCTAGCAGTCCAGTCATTAAGAGTTGAACCCAGCAAGCATCCAGTTGGACATGCCTTCATAAAAAATGTGCCACATACTCGTATTGACTATTCTACACATTGGAGAAGTCATTTGTCCTATTAGATGACTCAAAGGTGGCAAGCAACAAGATGATCCAATCAGCATGAGCAATCCCGTCAGTCCACATTAGCTCAAGTCTTCACATGTCATATGACTTCCTTTTGACTTCCTTCCACCTTGGAAAGTGGCCTTTTATCATGTACAATCAAATGGGTATCCATTTTGTCCAGATTCAATGTATTTACAAGCTGTATTTTGTCTTTTTCCTAAAGGACAAATGCAAATCTAAAAATGCAACCAATTGATGTATCTCATTAAATGGCATACAATCTGGACCATTGGTGTTGAGTTAATCTCCACCGTCCATTCAAAAACTCAGTATGGTGCATTATCTATAAAAGGGCCATCATTTTCTCTCATTGTAGGTAAGATTTGATAATGAATTGTTGAGACTCTACCAAAATTTAGTCAATACAAAGCAAGTTTTGCAAGTTGCTGGGAATTTGTGTTTCTATGTTGTCTCATTTTTTATTTCATGGTTCTTGTCAATCTAAAATTAGTTATTTAGTTGCATTTTTTTATTAATCATTCATATATTTGATGGATTTCCTATCCATACCATTAATGGCTTGTTGATTGTATGTCATTGTGCATGGTTACTTTGGGCATATTTCATAAGAGATGAGTTCGATTGTGTGATTTCATTGAGTTGCACCAGGAATTGGGTGTTTGATGAACCCTCTACAATTTGAAAATCATTGCATTTCCTTAGAAGATTGCACAATCTATGTAGCATTGTGGGTTGCCTGGTTAAGTAGAGATCTATTTATTATTGGGAATTTATCTATCTGTGTGTTGATCATTTATGTAATTGTCTATAGTATCTCTTGCCCCTTCTCTCTCTCCCTTTCCTTTTGCATTTTCTTTACATAAAATTTGGTAGATTTAGGATTTGAGCAGCATTACATTGATTATCTACTGATAAATTTTAGACTTTACAGTCTGCATCACCTAGGGTTTCTACATTTACATTGTTGCTATCTTTTCACAAACCCTATGTTATATGTAAGACCCCTTGTTGGCACAACTAGACATACCAACTAAGTTATTCCTACAAGTTAAGACCTAGTTGTATTATCCTTGGGGCAGTCCTATCTTGGATAGGATACCTTTTTTAAGAGAGGTGATATACCTGTATTTCACCTACGTTGTTGTGTGCTAAAAACACCATCAACAACACCCAAGGGTACAGACATTCAATAATCTTCTCTCTATCACTCTTTTATTGTAACTCTCTTTTTTTATGCTTTTTCTCTCTTTTTTGTATTTTTGTAATGCCTCACTTGATTTTTCTCTTTTTTTATATATTTTAACTTTTATGGAAATGAATGCTTTTGAACTTTTTGGGTATTTTAGATATGCAATAGCTTTGGTCTCTCTATTCTCACTTTTTTATCACTCATATTTTAGATTGCTTCCTTCAGGGTTTTGATACTCTTGACATTTTTGGCTAGGAAATATAAAGGGTTGAGTGCCACCAAAAGTTTCCATAGTCCAGTTGGACTTCTTTTCTACTAGGGAAGAATGAGGAAGGTATTCTTGCAAGCTTCCTTTAAACATTGTGGGTTTGAGTACTGACTTTGCTTAGACTTAACAGTATGAATCATTAAGACCAGGATCAGTGTAGAGCTAACACCTAGGCTTTGATTAGAATCACTAGGGATGCAAAAGGGGAAGTGGTGATTGTGAATATGAGGGATCTCAAAAACTAAAAGGATCACACTATACTTAGGCAATCTTAGACTCCTTACTAAAACCAAAATCAAATAAGAGCAAGTCACTCACTAAGATGCAAGATGGAACAAAATGATACAGAAATGCAATAAACATGTTATATTTTTTTGTTTTGAAGTTTTGAATTTTTTTTGGATTTTTTTGGAATATTTGATTTTTTTGTATTTTATGTTTTATGTTTTTTTATGGTTTTTAGACATAGTACTTTTTTATTTGAAAAGCAATGACTATTTTACCAAAATCTTCACCTTCCATCATGCACAAGAGATACACATTATTGTCGACGTCTTCCTCAACCATATAAGGTCCTATCCAATTGGGCTTGAACTTATGTCCTTCGTCGGCTCTTTTTTCAATTAACTTATCAATCCTAAGTACCAAATCTCCCACCTAGAAAGGTCTTGGCACAACCTTTTTGTTATGTTACTTCTTTACCCTTGCAAGGTAAGATTCGTGTCTTTGTACAACTCTCAACCATCTCTCGTCTATCATTTCCAATTCATCCAGTCTTACAACATGATATTCTTCATTATCTAATAGTCCTTGTAGGGATACCCTCAAACTAGGTAACTCCACTTCCAACGGTAGGACCACTTCTAACCTGCAAGTAAGGGCATAAGGAGTAGTTCCAATCAAGGTTCACACACTAGTCTTATAAACCCAAAGAGCCAGATACAACTACAAATGCCAATCTCTTTTTGAGTCCTTTACAGTCTTAACCAAGATTGACTTTAATTTCTTATTTGTTGCTTTTGCCTACCCATTTCCTTGAGGGTAGTATACTAACGCTAAGTTGTGATTAATATAGAACCTTTTACATAATTCCTGTACATGTCAATTCTTGAATGATCAATAGTTATCTATCACTATCACTTGAGGAATTTTTAACCTAAATATGATTTGATTCAAAATGAATTTTTCTATAACTATTCCTAAAACTATAGTTAGAGGCATAGCCTCCACCCATTTGGCAAATATTTTATTGCCATGATGATATATAAATGTCTAGCAGTCAAAGGCGGTGAGATCTTAATTACTAGGTCCAAACCCCATGTACGAAATGGCCAATGAGTGACTATCAGTTGTAAATTTCTTATTGGCACATTATGAACATGTGCATAGGCTTGACACTTCAGACATATTTTCACGAGTTTAATCATGTCTCCTTCTAAACATGGCCAAAAATATGCTAGCTGATTTATCTTTCTTGTTGTGGCATGGCCACAAAAATGTCCACCGTAAATCCCACTATGACACTCTTCCATAATATTATGTGCTTCTTCCTTATCAACACAATGAAGTAATATGCTGTCCAATGCTCTCCAATATAATGTGTCATTGATCAATACATACCTTACAGCAAGAACGAACAAGCACCTTTTTCCCAAAGGGCCCATATTTTTCAGATAAGTTTTGTTTGCTCGATAGATTACAAAATCTGTGTACCAATATGAGGCAACATACTTCTCAAGATCAATTGTGTAAATCTCTTCACCCAGGAAATATTTGTTTATCAGTTCCTCTTGAGGAGTCAGGTTATTAGTTAACCAATTGTAACATCACTATCCATAATGCTCAAGATTTAACATAAACATGTATCATAATCAAGTGAATAGTTAACAAAATGATTAAGCTAATCACTTTGAACCCAAAAGAAAGATAATCTTTTCATCAATTAAGCATGTCAATCTAATCATGATATAACAAAGCTTATATTTTAGTAATCATTTACAATCTTTAGTGAGTAACCATCACTAATCAAATACAATATATGCCCAAGGCATCATAAATCAATTTATACAATACAGTAGACCAACTAGTCATAAAATGCAAACACTATATCTGGAACCAATGACATCTATCTTCATAGGCCTCAACTTGTCTCATGCTTGGGAAGGAGAGCATCATCCTGGTGCTTTTCCTCCAACCACGGACCTGTGGTCCCCCACTCATCTTCCTAACTGGAAGTGGTCCTACCCTTCTTGGAAAGGTTAGACATTAGAACCCATTAGGTTAGCCATCTGAGTATCTGGTGTTGTGTCCTTCCTAATGTCTCACGATCACACACTATAGATCCACTCTAACTTGTATGACACTGCTGGAGACACTAGGCCATTTGGAACACTGTGGACCGACAATGCATGCAGAGATGGATGCATTACTTTGGCCAAAGTTTTACATACATACATGTTGCACAATGAACATCGTCATATGTCCACCACCTTAACTCAACTTATAAGCTGCCATGTCCTACAGTAAGTTCTTAGCGACCTTTTTCTTTAGGTCTAGTATGAGTGGGATCAATTCAAATCGTTGTCCATACTTGGACATTCGACTCCCATCATAGGTTGGCTATGATTAAATATGTTATCTTTGTAATGAGGAACTAGTTGTAGACACCTAAAAATGACCCTTCGCATCACATCACTGGCATTTTAATCAAATCTGTCAAATCACCCGCATTTCAACATTAATTAAATAATCTAATTATTTATTTAATTTCATCAAAATCATTAATTCTTCCAAATCACCTGCATTTCAACATTAATTAATAATCTAATTATTTAATTAATTTCATCAAAATTATCAAATTCTTCCAAATCTCCTAAAATCAACATTAATTGAATAAATTCTATTTATTTAATTAATTTCATCAAAATCAACTTTATTCTTCCAAAATTAAATAATTTTGATTATTTAATTAATTTATCATTCCAAATCCTCTTAACTACAAATAAATAATTTTAATTATTTAAATTAAATCAATTGTTCTTCCAAATTTAAATAAATCATTCAAATTTATTTAAATTATCTCAATCTCTAAAAATAAAATATAAATCAAATATTTTAATTATTCTTCTAATCATGCACAAACAATTAAATAAATTTATTTATTTAATTTGCTCAAATATCTTCCAATCCCTCTAAAAATAAATCTTGTTCATCATGCACACAAAATTAAATAATTTATTATTTAATTTATCTCAAATCATGCAAAAAGCAAATTATAAGTTGAGTTAATTGACTTAATCAATATTGTTTTTATCACCAACTCATAAATTAGAAAAAAAAGCATTTCTATTTTTATGAAATCTAAATATATCTCATATCTATTCCATGTCTTTGTTAAATCAATCAATTAACTCAAACAAAAATAACTTTTTGTGTGACACATGTCTAGTGCACGTTCATCATGAGTTATTTGATTTATCTCAACCATTCATTCTATGGATTTATTTTGACCATTGATCGATCATGTTTGAAATCTATATAAAGCCCCTTCATCTCCATAACAAATCCTCTTCGATCATTTATTCTCAGGCATCCCTACAGTGCATTGAGCATACTTCTACCTTTTGAGCACAAACACAGTCTACATCCGCTTGTTGCAAACATGGTTTCACAATTTATGAAGCAATCCACATTCAACCAAAAGATCCAAACAATCTAGGTGATAGCTTCTTTGTTCGTTATTTGGTTTATTCATTGATTTGGTTATTGCTTAGATAGATCTTTTGATGTTATGGGTAATTGAGTTGTTATTATCATTACTTTTGATTTTATCATTTGATCTCAATTTTATTCGTATACACATTTTGGCATGCCCGGTGGGACCCATTGGTCCTGATTTAATATCAAATTTGTGAAATTTCTAGCTTGATTTCATAGGTTTTTAACTATTTTTCTAAGAGAGATCCAAAGATGAATTTTTGAAGGAAGCTTACTGGGCAAAAATGGAGGTCACGGTTGCGTCCGGAGGGGTTGAGAGGCAAAGAAAAAAATACAATTTAGACTATTTCAATGAAGGTAAAAATCTGGCAATTTTTTTTACCTCGGACATGCAACCTGAGGCTGTACAATCACTATGCAGGTACAAGTAAAATTAAAAAAGAAAAAGAAAAAAGAAAAATAAAAAAATAAAAATAAAAACAAAAAGCAAAAATCAAAATCATAAAAAAAAAGAAAAATCCAAAAAAAATAAAAGTCAAAATAAAAAAAAAGCAAAAAAAAGTACGTACCTGTGCAGGGAGGGTACGATGGTACCCTGCACTGACAAAGTACTTATTTTCCTTTTTCAAAGTACTTAGTCCTCTTTTTTTTTCAAACGTATGCTTTCGGTATTGTTTTTTAAAAGAAAAACATTTAACATCTCAAACAAATAAATTCTTTGTTTTACAAAAAAAAAAGAGAAAACAATAAAGCTATATTCTTTTTTCTTTAATTTTTACAATAAAGCACTTTCAGTCTAGTAGCGAGTTACATCAGTGACCAGGAGCTAATCACAGAGGGCTAAGTAAGACCCCTCTCCATCTACATTTTATTTTTGAAGGGTCAATTTCAAATACTAATATCTTGGTCATACAGACATGTTTTTCAATGCTTTTGTTTTTGAAATAGGCTAAAATCTCATGCTCTACATCATGGCAATATTGGTTTTTTCTCAATATTCTCTATTTTTCCAAAAAATTAATTTTCTCACTATTGTCTCTGTCTCGTCACAGTTTTTAGACCTTCCAAACTTCATAACTTTCACAAATGGAATCTGATTCAGGTGATGTTTTTTTTTTAAGTTAATATTTTAATGTCCTCTATGCAGTGGTAATATTATTTCAAGGATTTTCTGAGTTTTATTTTTTAAGTCCACTCAATGACCTATCCTCAATCTATGACTTCAAACACATGCTAACCACTTGGTTTGTGTGGAACTAATATCACTTGTTGCAGCATCTTATCACAGATCAAAGAAGGTTTCTAACATATTCTTGCAGGATGATTGTTGAAGATATCAAATCTTTTTCACACTAAGTCTTAGAAATAACTAATTTTCTTAAGGGACAATTGACATTTTTTTTCAATCTAAGTCTTAGGAACATATTGCTTTCTTAAAGGACAATGGACATGAATACAAAAATACTTCAATTTCTTAAGGGACAATTGACATGAATGCCAAACACTTCAATTTCTTAAGGGAAAATTGACATGAATGCCAAACACTTTAATTTCATGAGGGACAATTGACAACTACAATCATGTGTGTGCCTAATCTAGTTGTACCTTATTTTTCTTATAATAGGACAATTGAACCTTTGTTTGATGTATTTGAACTTCAATTTCAGTTATTCTTTTAGAAGGGCCTACTTTTGGATTGCGCTTCATCCAAAAGGGACAACCCTAAGCAGAGTTTTCCTTTGAACCGCTATATAAGAGGGATAAGGCGAAAGCCAAGTCCTAACCGATGTCAACCTTACCTTGTGGTACCAATTCGAAAAGAGGTGTACTAGCACTATGTGGAAATGATTTTCACATTGTGTGAAGTGTTTGATACTCTTAGTAGAATTGGTCAAAGCTTTTAGTAGCTTGTCACATTTCTCGTAAGGCATTAGTCCCTCAAAGCAACTAAGAACCAATCTAGATAGTGACTACCTATTTCACCTCTGAATGTTGTGGTAATCATCACTGCAAGGGGAATCAATACTGTTGATAATTGTTTTTACACGTTCATAACAAAAGTTAAAATTCACAAAATGAATCTAACTGTCTTGAAAGATATGAAGAAATCAATTAGGATTTCTCAATCCCAAGTTTTTGTATGATCAGGTCTTGACCTTATGGACAATTCAGTAGGTTAATGTGAAGCCGTAATATGCAAGGGGCCTTAATTGATTTAAGGTGATTTATGACTCATCCGACTTGAATTATGTAAATTGTGACAAAGATCATCAAATTATACACTCCTTTGCATAAATTTACTACTGTATTATAAAGCTTTGTATGATTTATAGTAAAACAAGCTTTTCTTTTCAAATATTATGAAAATTGTCAAATGCTAACTCAATTGCTCATGTTTCTTTCAAATGTCAAACAATTTCCTTTAAATCTTTGCATTGAGGCTAATTACTTCAATATTTGGAGAAAAGTTAGAGAAAATCAAATTGAACATCACTCTACTGTAGGATCTAAATGTTCTGTGATCTACATTTGTAGAGAACACGTCACCTGATCAAATCAACAGACTAAATCATTAAATGTGGAGCCCTAAGTATTTTCATGAACATACATTTAAGATTGCAAGCTTTTAAAGAGGTAATACATTCAAATATAAGTAAAAGTCAGAAAACACTCAGAAGATAGATGTAGAATCCCAATTTTACTTGTATTTGAAGTAAACAATCATGTATGGTTTACAATGTATGAATAACCGACTTGTTTCATTAATCAAATCAACAAAGAACTTACAAACGTCTTACAGATACAATAAGAAAGCTGGACATTCCACGCATTCCTTAGTGTAGACACAGGCGACCTCCTTCTACTCTAAACTAAAATATTCCTCCATTCAAAATGCTACAACGAATTACAATTGTCAGCCCTATTTCATAAATCCCTATGTCCTTAATGTACAAGTAGCAAAGTTCCTTATATAGATTTTGAAACTTCCCATTGCTACGGCTAAAAACTTCATCTACGGTCGAGATCTTTCTATTATTGATCAATGGTGTACATTCATCTCTAACTGTCTGCCAAAATATCTAAATGGTATCTTTTTCTCCTCTAAGGATGCTATTGGAATCTTTTTCAAAAAATAAGATTCCCTTTTCTTTGACTTTTTATCGCTAATACTCTTTACTTGACTTTTCCAAAACTGTTGCTTCCTTTACCTTTTCATTCTTTTAAGTATGTTTTGAAATTATTGATCACACCCTCTACAAAAGTGTGGTCCCCTCCTGGACTCTTTGTCCATATATATTCCTGTGGTGTAACTCCTTCCTTTAGTTTCTTTTCTCTATTTTCTGAACCCTTCTTTTCTTGAACTTCTTCATTTTAGCACTTTCCTCCATCAATGAGTCAATCATCTGTTTGCTGAGATATGTATCAGGATTTTCCATGCATGGTGCCAAAATGGCATTAAACTCCATCAAAGCTCTCTCCAATTCATATGCGGGTACATCCAGGCATTCATGCTCGAAGAGTCTTTCTATTATTTTCTTCTACATTCTAATCATTTCATTTGCTTTTTCTTCTAAATCCTGGGAAACTGTTATACGTTTTTTGAGATTATCCTCCTCGAATTTGAGTTCCAATCTTACCTGTGGCATTTGATTTTCCAGTAAAGGGGTAATTACTCCTTCATTGATTAACTCCTCTATTCTCTCCTCAATTTTTGTCAATTGTTCCAGTTCAAATCTGCATTCTTCCTTTCTAAATTGGCAATTGTGCACAAGTATATTACATTTGTTCTTTTCTCTTGCAACAACTTCCCAAGTTTTCACTGCTTGTTTTATTGTCTGCTCACCTCCTTGTATAAAATCTTTGAACCATTCATAAAAAATATTAGCCTTGAGCCTTTTATTTTCCATGTCCCTTATTTCTTCTTTGGATACAACTGTTATGTCACTGGGCAGTTTTGGGACTATTGTATTGGGATCAAATATCCCTCTAATAAATTGTTGCAATTGGACAATGTGTCCCTTCAGATATTCTTGGTTGTCTTTGTCTTTTCTCAACATCTCTACTGTCACTTGGTGCATATCCTCCCACTCATTTATATGTTGCTCCCATGTAGTATGCCCAAGGTCAAAATTTAGTATCTTATACTCTTCTAAGGTTATTTCACCTTTTGCTTTTTCTTTCTATGGTATTGCCAGGTTCAACATCCTAGTTCCATCTAGACCTCTTTGTATAGCTAACATTGTTCTGGCCTTTCTTCTTTCTTTCCTGGGTGTAGTATCACCTAACAAGCTCTTAATGTCAATTGGTACCAATTGTACCTCTTTCTTTTCCTTTCTTATCTCTCCTCCTAACCATGCAAGAATCTCCTTGGTGCCTTCTACAGTTTTAACTTCATCAATTACCTCTTCATGAGGTCTCTCTATTTCAACCTCTCCTTGTTGTTGTTCTTGTTGTTGTTGTTGTTTTTATGGAATTTGCTGTTGAGGTGGAGGCTCTTGTTCCATGGGATTATCCTGCTATTTGGACTCACCCTCATTTTCTTCTTCTTCTATTTCTGTGTCCCCTCCATACTCAGCTTCTTCTTTAGGACCTTCTCCTTCTGATGGTTCTTTTTCTTGATCCTCCTCTGCATGTACTTGCTCTACATTTATTTTGTTTATATCTTCTACTGATTCATCAATTTTACCCTTTTCAACATTTTCCATTTGTGCTTCCTCTTCAAGTTTCTTGATTGCATCTTCTATACTGGTTGCATCCCTTGTATCTTCACTTTCTTTTTGTTCTTCTTCAGACATATTAACTTGTTTTGTAGGTGCAAAGGATCCTACCAATGTATCCTCTTCTTTTTCTTCCTTTTCTTCTTCCTTTCTGTTGTCTGTGTTTTTCTCTTCCTCACTTTGCTCATCATACATATTAAGCATATTTAAGGCATCTATACTTGGGGTGTCTGTTCCTATTTCCTCTTTTTCTTGATCATGTTTGTCTTTTATTTTCTCTTTAGGTGTACTTTCTTTTTCATCTTCTTCAATTTTATGTGCCTCTTCTTGCACATCTTTAATGATTTCAAGAGGGACTAGGGTACCAAATGAATCTACTGCTCCTACTTCTTCCTATACCCTTTTCCTCTTCATGCTTCAGGCTCTATTTAATTGCTATTTCAGCCTGAGTGCTTTGTTCCTCCTCTTCACTTAAGAAATCACTAGATTCTTCTTCTATTTCAATTTCCTTTCCAGTATACATTCTCTTTTCTTCACTTTCACTAGTATCACTCCCAATGTGGACAATTTCAATAGTTTGTTTAGCCTTATGTGCTTGTGACTCTTGCAGCATTTCCCCAGCCAACTCTATCTTCACTTGAACATATGTTTGTCTCTTTTTTGATGAAGTGGAGGCACTAGGTATATTACTCAACTTTTCACCTACTTGTTGTGCTCCTACTACCTCACTTGTTTTAGAAGGCTCCCCTTTTGATAAACTTATTGGTATTGCCTTTCTAATTTGTTGTCCTGCTACCTCTTTGGAAGTTTGTGCCTTCTCTGCACTAACCTAATGACTTAGTGACTTTGCATCTACAAAAGTATCTGATGACACTGCTACTGTTATTCCCAATGCATAGGGATCCATTAGAGTAGCATTCTTATCTTGTTCAATAATCTTAGCCTCTACAACCTTTCTTTTCTTCTCATAAAAGCATTGGAGATCCTCACTAGGTTCCCTTACTCTTTTTCTCCCTTTCTTCAGATAGGTGATTTCTTTTCCTTCAACTTTAAGTTCCTCAATTCTATCTTTTAACCAAGTCTTTGAAAACAATATAATTGGTTTGGACAATATGTCCAAAGATGTGTTCCAAGGCTATGACCAATCAGGCTCTGTAATAGGAGCCGGCCTTGCCTCTGCATAACTGTGATGCAGCAATTTATCGTCCTCTTGAACCTCTAGGGGAACATATATGTCACCCATGGACCTCATTTGCTCAATTGTTAATCTTTTATGGGCTCTCTTCCTCACCTCCTTATCATTTTTGCAATCAGTCCAAAAATCTTCGATATGTATCTGATGCTTATACTTTTTGTCAATTGTATTCTGGATCCTATGGAAAGGATCAAATCTCCTGGCTAAATCAAATTCTTGAAAGCCATAATATCTTAATTCTTGCTCTGAATATCCTGCAATCTCCTCACTGTAATAGGAGTTTCTGCCAATAGCCCAAGGCAACTTTAAATTACCTCTACTAAACTTCCTCTTATACATTTTAAAGGCACTCAAATTCTGCCTTGAAAATTCCAAAACAATCAATTTATCAAAGGGATACCAAGGTAGCATAAAGGGCTTTCCTTCAAATCCTTCAGTCCTTATGTAAGTAAAATGTTCAAACTGAATGAACCAAGAACTATACAATCCAATCACATCTTTTGCACTTTTGGACAATCTTTTATCAGGTTCCTCTCTCAAAATTCTCACCATGTAAGTATAAAACACATCATTAACCAAAGTATACTTCATCATTCCATTTTCCTCTCGTAGGTTAGGATAGTACTCATATACTAACCTTTGACCAGGACCATTCCCTAGGGTTCCCACCTTTTCTATTCCATGTATGTATGGTCTAATCTCTGATGCACATGAATATAACAAGTATGAAGACAAATAAAAGGGCATCATCTTTCACTTTCTTAGCATGGCATGTTTCCATATAGCTGTACTTCTTGCTTTGGCCCAGTGAATCTTTCCTTGTTCTTTTCCCCCTGCTCTCATGAATTCAATAACAGTGAACATCCATGGTTCACATTTGGTGCCATCTCTCAGTTCTACCAATCTACTCAGCATTGTGATCATCAAATAGATTTCTTCCTTGAAGTATATTCTCATTAGATTCTTGTGCACCCTGGCTACAACTTTGGGTTTATTTTTTGGGCTATACCAACTGTGGAATATTTTACCTTTGCACTCCCTTTCATTTGTATGAAAATCTTCATTATATTGATCTATATCTATATCTATCATTTTCTCATTGATTTCTAATCCAAATGTCCTCGCAATCCCCTCTGTGGATAAATCTGCAATGAGTCTGTCATAGAACACAATTTTTCTGGTAACTGGATCATACAGATATATGCAATCCAAACACAAATCTTTGGCCTCCATTGCTAATGGACAACTCATAGCCCTGTACAGTCCACTTTCCCATATACATTTCATATCCGGTGAAGCATCTGCAGCAATGATTTTCTGTAAAACATCTTCTACATCATAATTTCCTATATTTGTATTCATTCCCACTCCACTCATACTGATTAGTGATGGATACCCTCTGTGCAAGGGCAATTCCTCTTTTAATATCTCTTTGCATGGTTTCCTTTCTTTTTTTATCTCGCCCCCTGTATCTGTCTTTTTCTACTTCAGGGCCATCTTGTAGAAAATGCATCTTTTAACCTTTTGTTTTACTTTCCTATCTAGGGTTTTACTATGAATTTCCATTTTTTTACCATTTTATCCTAACCCCATTTGTCCTTTCTATTTTGACTTTACATTTGTTAAGCTCTACCCAATTAATTAACAGTTTAAAACAATGATTTAACAAATGCCTACGTTTTATAATGACATTACTGAAATTAACATGTATTTTACCTACTGAACTGTAATGGCGTTTTGAGAATAAATACCTATATATCTTGACCACTCAACTCATCGTTGACTTACTTTACCATTTTGTTTCCGTTCAGCTGTTGGAATCCCGTCGCCTTGGTGAATTTAGCTCACTTTCTATCGCAATTCTCTTTCTCTGCAATTTTAATTCTTAACCATGTGTATCTGAAAGAAAAATAACATTAAATTTACCCTAACTCTCATTGAATTTTACTCTTTTTGAGTGTTAGATCGGCATTAATTACAGCAATTAATGCACCCAACAGCTTCGGCCTTCTATTTCAGTGTTTTAACTTTTAAACCTTTTTTACCGTTAGTTCATTCCTACATGCATTGTGTTTTTGTTGTATTTTCCTTTGTATGTTTTCACTTGTATGTTTTCTTTGTATCTTTTTAACATACAAACACATATGCAAGAAACCATAACTAATGCTACTTCCCTTTTCTCTTTATCCGTACTTGTATCTTTGCTTTGTATATCGCCCTTTGTATGTCAACTTGTATAAGCGCATATACAAACAACCTTATCCAAACCTCTTTTTACCTTTATCTCTTGCGACACCTTTTATTTCTGTGTATCTTGAAATGTATATCATAAACATACAAGCACTCCAAACATACAAAGACTTTTCTGTATTTGACTTCTTTTCCGCGTCCAGTTTGTATCTCTTATTTGCATCCTTTCTTGTACATCGGCTTGTATATCAAAGATATACATTGTTATTATACAAGCCTGATATGCCAAAGGTGGGACCCACTTTATTCTTCACTTGTATTTCCATGCTACAACAATACTTGTATCAAACCTATAGATACAAGCCTAGATACATACAACTCAATTGTATCTCCCTTTCAGACTTCTCATTTTTATAAACCACAGTTTATTTTCCCTTTGGCCCCGACATGTATATAAAGTGAAATGTATCTTTCGATATACGTTAAGGTATGATGTATCATTTATACCAAACTTTAACTTCCTTTGAGTTCTGCGTTGTATGTATACCGCAATGTATGTATCCAAAGCATACACATACAACGCACGAAACATACCTCAATAAAACCTCATTTCATATTCTTTTCAGTTCCGTGATATGCATATACTATTGTATATCACCTTGTATGTTTTCTTTTTCCTAAACATATAAACCTAAAATACATCTGACAGACTTAACCGATTACCTATTTCAACTCTGAACTTTGTTGGGTCTGACTTGTATGTAAGGATAAAGCGTTACAAAACGTATACAAGTACAATGGTGTAATAAACTCGATAACTCTTTTTATGCGACTCATACAATGACACCACATATAAATGACTTTGTATTTGCAACATACAAACCCTCCCATAGTGTATTTTACCAAAACACACACATCTTGCAAAACATTGGGAATTTTTGGATGGTTCAAAAAGTAACCCTTACTCATTTTTGACAAGGAATTCACCCCTATTCTGCTCTGGTACTTATTGCTATTTTTCCTTTATTTTCAACAAGGTTTGTAACACTTACCTCTTTTTCCCTTTTACCACCAAGTAGACCCACACACAAGCAAAAAGCTATAGCCACAATAGGGGTCCTCATTTTGCTAAGAAGTAAAATGGGGTGTGTTGCGAGCATCACAACAAATACAATCCCCCAAGATACTCACCATTACTTCCCTTGAGAAGAGATAGTATTCCCTCGGCCATAAAGCTCTTGTGACCTACTTGAGCTTTCTAAGGGGAGGGTGAGATATCCCTACCTATCATCTCTTGCAAAGATACAAATGTACGGCACCTATATGGAATGACATTTGGTCGATAGAGAATTAAGTTGTGAGCTGATCTACCACAATGAAACCATGTCTCTAGGGATAAAAAGTGCTTGAATTGTTTGCAATTGTCATATACCCATGGAAACATTGAGCTTTTTTGTGAGCCTAGAACATACACTATATGTTGTGTTAGTCCTTTTTAGTACTTTGTTTAATGTGTTTTCTCTTGTCAAAGCAAAACCAATCCAAAACTATCAAAATTTGCCTCATAAACATCACTGATACCATCTCAATGCCTTTGTAACATAGTACAACACCTTTGTAACACCATGCCAACATTAGAAGACCTAGTACCTTAATTCCAAGACCTTCTCCAAGCACTTTACCAAGAACCAGAATCCATAGACCAACGAATCATTCAATGACTACAAGCCTTCGTCTAACAAACTCAACTTCAACAAAGCCAATCACATCAAATACAACACCTAATAGCCCAAGCCCAACACTTCACAGCCATTTGTCAATCACAATCCCAACAAGCACATCATCCTCTATCCATTCATTATCAACCAATGCCACCTCAATCCCATGTGTCACCTCCATCATCATACTGTTGTGTGGTTACACAACATGCCCCATTTTGACTTGGCAAAACAGGGACCCAACTTTTCTTTTGGCTTGTGTTGTCTTCTTTCTGGCGGTTTGGTAAAATCAGTCATGTTCATCATCATGTGGAGTCAAGATGAGGTAAGCCCCAATATGAGGTTAGTTTGTCAAAATTTGTATTTAGTATATATGACCACATATTCTGAAAGAGCATTAAAATTCATGCAGGTTTGCTTTTTACATCACCCTGATATTCATCAGGTTGTGAAAGTTATGAACAGTCAAAGTCTTGGTCAAACCTGATATTCGCCAGAAGAGGGTCATATTTTATAACCTCAGTTATGCTGTGTGAAGAACATCATCATCATATTTGAAACCTCCCCCCCCCCCCCCGATAATATCCTACGGTTCAAATATCTGGACGTCAACGTTAAGTGATAGTAAGTCTTCCCCGTCGAACGGTCTTTTGTATAGCGAGCATCATATTTTGAAAGTAACCCGATATTCGTTAATATCATCCTGATGCAAAATATCACCCTTAAAAAACACCCTGATGACATCATCTGAATCAGATAAACAAAGAAACAAACATCCTGATGACATCATCATCATATTTACATTTCGACAGGATATTTTGTAAACATGATCATGTTCACCTAATATGATGATGACGTCATGAGACATTTCCAATACAAAGAACAAATATCATGATGACGTCATCCCGATATTCAAAGAGGAGAATGAGTAAGTTTGAAGGTCATCATCATATTTTGGAATATCACCCGATAGACCGAAATATCCTCCTGATGTGCTAAAGTGTAAACGAAGGTGCGTTGTCACCCGAATTTTGTCGTGATAACAGTTCCAATGCTGGGGAGGATGATATCGAAACTCAACCCGATATTTGTGAAATGTCATCCTGCTCTCATGATATCATGTCATATGGATATTCCCCCGCTCCCTTTGCCGCCATTGCCATTAAATGCGCGCAGATATGGTAGGTGATTCCCGCCGATCCTGAAACCCAATGAAACGTCTGGCGAGATCCTGAGTTTTCGCATCAATGATCAAATATTATGATCTAACTTGTTAGATTTACCCTAAGTTTACCCTAACTGCGAGGTTAAAAGGTAATTCAACTGCCATTGTTACATTTACCTGCGTTAAAATTGTTTTACAGAGCACTAGCCTCCATTTCTGCATAACAGCTACCGTTGCGCAACTGGAGCTCATAGACTGAGGGGGGGAGGTGATCAGCAGCTGAATCAAGAGCGTCTTAGAGATATACTGGTATAAAAAGAAATCGACATAACCAGGTAAGTGAACTGAAACCCTCATCATGTTGTTTTTACATAATGTTGAAAGTTCTGGTTATGTATCCATGTAAGCAGGTAATGTGAAATTGATACAATAAGCATGATATTTGCAATATATATACATGCATATCCCGTTGTGAGAAGAAATGTTGTTAATTGCAGGTACCCATGGCTGAGAAACGTTTAGTCAAGAATCAAGAAGAATTTAGCGGGCCTCTGTTCTCTTCTCAGAGAGGGGTCCTGTTTAAATTTGGGGCAATTACAGACACCCATCAGGGGAGTACCAACCTGGAGGCTTGGTCAGCCAAGCTGAATGATGGGCAGGATAAGAGTCCGGTGCTGGACGCTGTGTTTGTATCAGGTATGTGGAACGCTGCTGGCTTCCCCTACTCCATGGAGTCTCCGGAGCTGGTTATTGAGTGCGCCCGGAATTACAACCCTCAGACGAGGCAGGTGGTGAAGCATGGGAGAATGTATGCAGACCTATCCATCAAAGGTCTATCCCAAACATTTGGACTGCCAATGGGCAGCAAGGTAAAGAGTGTAGACTTAAAGAAGTCTGAAAGAGAATATGAGGCCAACAAGAAGACGGCCAGAAAGAACATGTATGCTTGGCGGGCTGAGAACAGCACATATAATGCAGCGGCCAAGCTCCCTGTGTGCATGTTCAAATTTGATTTTAATGAAGAATATCAGTATGTGATTGCGCTACTGAACAGGGTGACTGGCCAGCCTGATACTGGAGAATTCAGAGACTGGATGTACGGCATAACAATGATGTGCCTATATGCAGACATCAAGCCACTGTGGGGCCAAATCATAAGTGATGCTCTGCATGAGCAGCTGCTGAACCTGGGAGGTTCAGATTGTGCCTTCTACATGACCTCCTACATTGTTTATTCCTGTGCTTATGGAGGCACTTTTGATGCCCTGGTCACAGATGGAAAACTGACGGGCACGAATGCAGCATATATCTGGGATCATCATCCCCAGCTGCAAAGAACCAAGTATATCAAGGACTACAAATTGGTCAATGATGCATTTTCTATGCATCTGGTAAGGACCATGGAAGATGACAGAACTAAAAGACTGAGCATGGAAGCTCAGGAGGCAGTATACAGGCATGGGGCATGGTACATCCAATTTGCCACCTTTTCCTACATCAGGATAGAAGGTTTTGAAGGGCATCCCCTGATGCTGCCAAGGTATCCTACAGATGCAGTAGTTTTAATGGAGTTTAGCAGGCAGGGCTCCACCATCATACAGACGTATAAGGATGCCAAGAAGATGCCACCAATTTTGTTCCCAGTCAGCATCGGCAACTATATGTGCCCTGACTCTGACAATATTAAGAAGGTGATGGTCACTCTGAACAAGATGAATTTGCTGCCCTTCCCAGTAACAAGACCATATGATCCTTACGGCTGAATGCAGAAGATCCTAGGAAAGCCTATTCACCAGAGGCACCTAGAAGATTTTTGGGCTGACTGCGAAGATGAGGCAGAGGCCAGGAGGAGGAGGTATCAGAGGTTAACTCTGAACCAGATTAGAACGTTCGACTGCATCTCCCTCCCTCAGCAGCTGAAGAGTGATGACGGCAGGATCATGGCGGATGAATACGAGCAGAAGAAGATCTACAATGATACCATTTCTGCCCCTGACCTCACCATGCAGGAGGATATGTCCTTGGACCCATTCTTTGCCAGAACCATACACTTGACCCAAGCTTGGGTAGATGCACAGGTAGAGGCATTGAAGAAAAAGGGTGTTGCCATCACAATAGATAGCAAGAAGAAGGGGCAGGACATCCCCACAGATGAATATGATGACTTCCTGCTGGAGAAGCGGAAGACTAAGGGAGAGAGGACCCCTCCACCACAGCAACCTAGCAAAAGGGCCACAAAGGGCAAGAAGGTGGAAAAGGGACCCAAAGGGGTCATAGTTGATAGGGCAGTATTCACAGCGGAGGAGGTAGCCAAATCAGGGTCAGAATCAGATTCTCCTCCCAAGCCCAAGAAAGCCAAGACAGCAGAGGCTGGAACCACAGAGACCCAAGAAGTGGGTCAATCATCCAGACAACCAGGCAAGGATATCCTCATGGAGGAAGAGCCTGAAGAAGAGGAGGAAGCTCCACTGGTAATTAGAAGAAAGAGGAGAGCTCCACAGGTGTTGGTTCCTACCACACCTAAGAAACCAAGAACCTCCATGAGAGGTGAGATGAGTCAACCCCCAGTGCAAATACAAGGGGCAGGTAGTGAAGTGCAGAAGGAACTTCAGCACAATGTTCCACTTCCTACCATTGTCAAGTTCAAAACAGAACTTGCAGAAGAGCAACAAAAGGAAACATCTCAGGCACAAGCAGAAAAGCATGTCTCGCTAGACGAGACAATAAACTTGTCTGATGATGAGGTGGTGCAGGATGTAGCTGCACAAGAAATGGAAACACTTGCGGCTGCTGGCATCAGTGTGGCTCCTCACAAGCCTCCAACGGTTCAAACAGTGCTTGAGGAGATGAAACAAGCAGAAGCGGAGCGAGAAAAGAGCCCAGAACCAGAGAAGAGCCCAGAGTAGGTAGCTCAGGACATAGGGCTGGATACATTGATCGCTGAGGTGACAAGTCCTGCAGTGGTAGACTTAAGAGAGAAGCAGGATGCAAGTCCTGAACAGCCAGCAGGATCACCTGATAAGGGCCACTTAATAGAAGAGATAGAGATGGCAGAAACAGAAATCCACGCTCTTGAATCAGGCCAACAAAGCCCACAGGATACATCAGCAGGACCTGCTATAGTAGAGGTCCAAGAAGCAAAGGCTGATGATGAGAAGAAAGAAGCGATAGAGGATCCTGCTGATAAGGCACAAGAGGTGGATGCTGCAGGTACAGAACAGATAGCCGCTACGGAACAGATGCCATCACCTCGGGTAGATCTAGTGATATCAGATACGGTGGACATGCTGCCAGAAATAGAGAAGCAAAAGGAGGATGATCAACCTCCACAGGGGGAAGAGCTGGGGACAGGTGAAGAAAGGATGGAGAAAGATCATGATCATCATGATCCACATACAGGTACACCGCCAGGTTCCCCACTCAGAGAAGATGCTCCCCCAGAAAAGGAAGTTCCTCAACAGGAGGAGGCACCACAGGATTCGCAGCAAGGTGAGCATCAAGAGCCGGAAAAAGAAAAGTCACCATCTCCACAACGCTTGTTGGTGGAAACGGGAGATAGAGGTGAACAACATCATGATGCTGAAAAGCATGATCAGGTGCCTCCATGGTTAGAAAAGGAGGTAAATGTTGAGGAGGAGCTGGAGATTCAAGAGTTCGATGTCTCCACCCTGTTCGCCGCAGATATAATGAAACCCAGGAGGAAGGCCAGAATGACTTCGGCCATCAAAAGAGATCCGGCGACAGGGAGAAGGACCGCACAAATTGCTGTACCTGTGGTAGAGAAAGAGAAAGGCAAAATCACTGTGGATGAATTCTAGATAAGCACAGTTGATTTGGGTTTTGCCAATGAAGAGCAGGAAGGTCAGGAGGGAAAGGATATCATTGACTCTCTGATTCAGAAAGTGAAAAGAGAGAAAGAGAAGAATAAGCAACATAAAGAGCACATTGCTCAGTTGCGTGCATATATTGAAGGCTTGACCAACCCTGAGGATACCACAAGCGAAGCTGCAGTCCCATTGACTACCATTTCTCAGGAAGAAGTGAATAGACTGGACCTCATGAAACATGAGGTTTCCGTAATAAGAAAGTGGGTGTCATCCACATTGGATGATGCCATTGAAATAATGAAAGGTTCTTTGAAAAGATGGAGCATATTGAGTGACTGCAAGGCTAAGGTGGACAGGTTGCAGATGCAAACTGGAAAAAGGTCTTATAAACTGGAGAAAGTCCTCAACCTGTTGGACGAAATAAGGAAGATAAATCCACAATTGCTTATCAGTAAGCAGGTGTTAAATAATAATACTGCATTATTAGTGGATATCTGGTACAAAGATGTACAGTTTGAATGCGGAGTCCTCAAGAGATGCAATAATAAGCTGAGGGAGATCAGCATGAGGCTACGTGATTTAATGGGCATTGAAGCAGACATGCTCGAAACGCTAGAGGGCAAGCTGGAAGGGAAAATTGAGAATCAAGATGAAGATTCTGCCTTTAAGGCTCTGCGTAATAACTTCCATATAGAAGATGATGGTACGCTTGTCCACTTGACAGAGGAAGTGATAAATAAAATGGTGAGGATCAAGGTCAAGATGGAGACCTACAACGAGACACTGCAGGACAGAAAGAGTAAGCTGGACAACAGCAGGGATAAGTATGAAGCGCACAAACATGCCATCATCAAGGCAAAGACTCAAGATGCCAGAGGAATAGATCAGGTTGTGTAGTCATACGAACAGATCCAAACCAGCATGCAACCCCATATGCAACAGCGTCATCATCCGGATAGCGAAAGTTCAGAAAGCGATACACATGATGATGACCCGCATGCATCAGATGAAGAGCATGATGAAGATACATCATGAAGGGGGGAATATCTTGCATATGCAGTATAGATAGTTGCCAGCTGGCAACTTGTGCCTTTTTGTAAAATTGACAAGTCATGAAGTGATGACCGTTGATTTGTATTGACATATCTAATCCGTGGATCTTTTGTAACGGATTCCTCACCTTATTCTAAAAAAGGTGGTGGAATGCCTTGTTATATTCATTCGAAACTTAATTGAAATTTGATTGCTGAAGTATTCAGGACTTATGTCAAAGCTGCTGTATATGTACATGTCTTTTGCATACTTAATGAAAGGGAAGAGTATTTTGATTACAAATCTTCGTAAATCTTGAGTAATCTGTGTCTGAATTCTGGATATGTGCTTTGATTTGCTATGTCCCTTGGAGTGCTCATCATGTTGCATGTATTGTTTTCATTCATTATCCTCTGAAGTTTGCATCAACTGTATCTAGCTGTGGAATGTCCTGGTGAACATATGGTTTGATTTCTTCTCCTCATGACAGTATCAAGCATGTATGTGGATCAAAAGCTAAAGGTTCAACTTAATTAGAAGCATTTCCTTTAAATTCTTTCAATTTCAGAGCATCTCACTATCACAATTGCAAATAAACTGATAATCTTAAGCAAACAACCCAAAATATGCAGACATCTCGTAGATAATCGTAAATATTTAGCATGTTTGAACACTAAGCATGCACAATTGAAAATATCATGCAAAGATCTAGGTATTTTACTTCCTTTCATCAAATACCCGCATAATTTGACTTCTCTGTAAGGAATTTCTGCAGGAACGTCATGATGATAGTGCATTTTCACGTAAGGCCCCAAAATGGAAACAGCAACTCACATTAACCACTGAGTAACGTCAGTCGATTAAGACCTAATCACCAGAGACTTGGGATCATGAATTCTTTGAATTCAATGTATCTTTCAAGATGAATAAAGGTTAATGTGTACTTTTATTCTATGTTTGTTTGTGACTAACATCATGACCAACATAAATTGGCGCTAGAAGGAGGGCTGAGCTGTTTCTCAGCAAATAATTTCTTTTCAGTTGACGTGATATCCCCTGCCTCTGTTTATCAGCCCGCTTTAAATCTTGCTAACATATCTGCAGGCCCCTCGCTTCTAACGCAACATAAATTGGCGCTAGAAGGAGGGCTGTCTCGGAAGATCATGCATCATCAATATTTTCAGGTTTGATGACGCATAGAGTAAGGTACCCTCAGATCGTCTGTGAATTTCAGTAAATTACGTAAATATTTACTGTGAAAAGATTGTATATGCACATTCTATGTAAAGATTTCCAGATCTCACATAAATATTGCAAGCTTTACAGTAAATCTCTCTGAATTCACTAATATCGGCTAAAGATACGTAAATTTGTTCAAACTTTGAGACTTTTAGGCCTTAGGCACTCGAGATCTTGTGTTACGGGTCAGGATATCCCAATATCCTGTCACATTTGCAGTGTCTTCACAAATATTTCGTAAATATCCAGTCTGATTTGCAATTTGACCGCAAATATCACCTCATCCAGTGAAATCTAACCAATATTTGCAAAGTTTCAGCCAATTTGCCTCCAAATCGAGAAATCCTGGCTTACAGGATAAATACCAGGTCTAGACCTAGTGAAGTTTTTGAAGAATTGCCTGTTAGAGGTTTCAGACCTAGGACTGTAGACATTCACCATACTCCAGGATCAAGCGCGTCTAGAGCTTCACCGGGACCTCCTCCTGTGACCCCTGTCAGTTTGCAAATACCTTCCGGTATATTCGCGACACCTCCTGTTCAAACCTAGGGTATACCTTTAGTTCAACCTCAGCCAACTGCACCACCAGTTCAGCCCCCTCAGGCTGCAATGTCTTTCTTTGCAGCGGAATCACCCTTGACTTTTATTGCATATCATGAGTTACCAAAGAATCCGGACAAGCTTTGTCCAAAGTATCATCCTTATCAAGATGCTGATGATCATATCAGGACATTTAAAGAAGCATGCTGCAGAGCCAGAATAGAACATCAGGACGTGGTGTGCAGATTATTTCCTTTTTCCCTAGGGGAAGAGGCTTATAATTGGTTCATCAGTCTTGGCCAAGCTTCTGTCGGTTCGTGGACTGTCTTAGAGAAAGCCTTTCTTGACAGGTTCAAAGTCCCTATTGATCCATCCATGAATTACCACATGTTTGCCACAATCAAAAGATTTGAGAATGAGCCTATTGCTAATTTCAATGCTAGGTTCCAGAAAATGTTGTCCAAGCTAGTTGCTCCATATGTGGTGGCTGATGCTGCTGCCAGGATTATCTATTATTCAGCCCTGGATCCATTAACTTCCATGTTCATCAGGAGAACACATCCTGAGATCACTACTTTGGTAGGAGCTTTTCAAGAAGCTATCAAGGTAAATCAGCAGTTGATACCTGCTCCTACCCCAAATATAGTATTCCCTACTTTGCCTGGCGTGCAAGCATAATATCCTGCAGCTTATCCTTCACAATATCCTGCATAATATCCTAATGGATCAGTGATACCCCCAGCAGTCATGCCTGCACCTTTGCAAGTACCTCCATTGAGTATTATGCCTCCTCCTAATGGAAATAGCCAATTGCCACAATATCCTGCACATGCTCAGACACCTCAGGGTACCGATCTATCCAACAATAACCATGGATCTTCCTTTTTCAAGCCTCAGACTGAAAATGTAGTGGCCAAAGCTCAAGAGGAGAAGGAGGAAATCAAAGAAATTTCTGCTCAACTCAGAAAACTCACCACAGAAGTAACACATTTGAGAAATCAAGGGTTTTATTCGCAGTCAGGTCAGAATAGAAATTATTCCAATGACAGACCAAACTACCCTGACAGAGGATATAACAACAACTTCAACAATAATGGTGGAAACAATAATAATCCTCCTAGATAGCCCAGAGTGTGGAACTCTAGGCCAAATAATGGTTCATTACCATCACCCCTAGACAATCAGCCTCCTGGTGAAGCCAAACAGACTACCAGAGTCAATCTTGCTGAAACAGCCCTTACCAATTAGTGTAGGATTCACAATACAAATGCACATGCAGAATTAGATTGTCCACAATTTAGGATTGCTGCCAGCATCTTTCAGACTGAAGTGTCTAACACTTCTGGAAATCCACCTTAGGTAGAAGGAAATGAGATAGTTCCTTGTGGATATGACTCAGCTTTTGTGCTAGAAACGTACATAAATCAGCCTCATCCGAGTTATGATCAGACCTGTGAGGAATCTGCCCTAACCTTTGAAACAAACTATGTTTTCCCCTTTGAGGATGAAAATGAACCTGCAAGAGAGCATGAGGAAGTACATGCATACCAGCAGCAATACCCTGGTAAGCACAATTATAACCTGAGAAGTAGTGCCAACAGACCTGCTGGTCCGTTGACATCATCTCTACCTCCAAACAATTTCAATACACCTCCTGATCCCAAGGCTAGCAATAACCCTGGGTTCCCTAAGGTGAATGCTCAATACTTGTCTCCTCAAAACATAGTAACAAAAGTTGTAAATGCACCTCAGGAGTCTGACAAGTTAGTCGGCTATTTGGCTAATGAAATGAAGAAATCAAGATCAGCCTGTCCTTATCAGAGTTACTGAAAACTCCTGCCATCAAAAGGGCATTCATGAAGTCACTAGACGATCCTGCTCCTAAAGAGGATAATCATCTTTCAAGTCAATCCAATGGCAAAGATCATGCTGCTAAAGATAATACTATCAAGCCCAAAGTGTCAGCTACAGTCCAAGCTGCTGAAACCTCCCACATGACCTTGTATAGAGATAAAACTGAATCATCTCTGTTTCTCCTCACCATAAGAATGTTCAGCAAGAACTTGCACAATTGTTTAGTTGATTCAGGAGCCTCAACGAATGTTATGCCTTTATCAATATGTAACGCATTAGGACTGCATCCTGCTAAATCCTTAAAGAAGGTCACTCAACTAGACAAGACAGAAGTAAGTGTGATAGGAGAACTAACTCACATTCACATGCAGCTAGCATCTGATCCTAGGATACAGTATTACATTGACATTCAGGTAGTGGACATACCTGATACATATGGGATGTTGCTTAGCCGAGATTGGTCTAAAACGCTTAACGGATACATGTCCACAGACTTCAGTCACATGTGGTTACCATGGAAGGGTATACCTAATCAGATCAGGATTGATGCTGAGCCTAGGATGAAACATATGATCACGGAATATAACAAAACAAATGAGATCATGTATGTAAACGTGGAACCTGGAGTTTATCACATCAGGCCGCGAACTGTTAAAATAGAAGAGATCCTGATGCTGGATGTTCATCATCATCATCATGATGATTATCATGAGGACATGCCGAGTATGGAATTTGATAATAATCCAGATAATGAGAATGAAATAGATCGCTTCAGAGATTTTGAGATGCATTTATCTACTCAGGTAAAACGTTGCCAATTATTGAATATACCTGCTAATGACATTTTGATTGATGGATGGTGCAGATTACACGGCGAAGCACACTCAGAAAAGACTTGTGAACCATGCTTAGACATGATGATACTGGAGCAAACGTATAGTGAAGCATCATCATCATATTCTGAGGTGAGTGTTACATCTGATGATGATGATAATACTAATTCTTATTTGTCTCCTGCAGGAACAGAAGAGTCGACAAATCATGATGAAGATCATATCCGGAGAGAAGAAGAGGTCCTGGTGTCGGATCGGATAAATGATGCGAGAAAAGAAAAGATCACTCTTGGTAGTGATTGCTTCATGGAATCAGATTATGAGTTGTCTGATGAAGATAAAGGCAGTGACCTGACGAAGTTTGAAGAATTTCTAGTAAAAGAAATAGAAAAGATGACACAACAGCGTAAATCTCCCCAGGAGGTTTTAATTAAAGGTTGGTGTAGGCTGCATGAGGCACTTCACTCAGAAACAACTTGCTCACTATGCTTACATATTTTGAAGAAGCATGCAGCTGTATGTGCTGAACATCATCCTCCTGCTGAGATGGAAGAGAAAACAGAAAAGCCATCAGGCTCACCAAATAAAGGAAAGAAGAAACTTGAGGATGACATCCCCAAGTTAAAGTGGATATCAGGCGGAGCAGCAGCCAGAGCTGCAAAGAAGAAAGAAAGTTCAAGTAAATATCCTGCTGAAGACAAATGTCCTGCTGAAGATAAGCCTTGGATCTTAAGGTTTGACGGATCTAAATCCAAGCAAGGTGCTGGGGTAGGAATTGACCTTATTGATCCATCAGGGAAGTCCTACTTAGCAGCTTACAGACTACAGTTCCCCTGCACCAATAATGTCGTAGAGTATGAAGCTCTGATTCATGGAGTGTTGTTTGCCCATAAGAAGAAAGTGAAGATCTTGCATGTCTTTGGAGATTCAGAACTAGTTGTGAGACAAGTAAGAGGAATTTACTCTTGTAATTACAGAAAGCTATCAAATTACAGACATCGTGTGTGGGACCTGATTGAAGACTTTAATGCCTTTAATATCATTCACGTACCAAGAGAACAGAACCAGAGGGTAGATGCACTTGCCCAGGCCGCCAGTACGTTGGAACCGCTGTCTATATCTGGTCTGAAGAGATTTTCAGTAGAATTGGTGTCAGTACCTTCAGTACCTGACAATGTGACTAATCTCCAGGTGTTTGATGATGATCAGCACATCCTGGACTTCATATCAAACAGAGACATATTTGAAGCTCAGATTATAGATGAGAATGGTATGGAAGATCATGTCTGGGAAGAAGATGAGATATTAGAGTTACCTAGCAACAGAATTCCCAAAGGTATGATTGAATTAGAAAGAGCCTTTGATCTAGATAATATGCTTAAACATAAAGATCTGCCTAAGGCAGATGGAGGTCAATATTCACAGGTGAATATTGGACAAGCTGATGACAAGAGAAATGTCTTATTGGGTAAGGTTTGTACACCAGATGAGTTAGAAGGAATAACTCAGGCCCTTAAAGATTACATACATGTAATTGCATGGACTTATGATGAGCTAAAGACATATGACACTTCTGTCATAACTCATACTATACCTCTCAAGCCAGATGCAAAACCTTTCAGACAGAAGCAGAGGCCAGTCAATGCTCTGCTTGAGCCAATCATCCTTGAAGAAGTCAAGAAATTGTTAAATGCCCGGATAATATTTCCTGTGAGGCACTCCACTTGGGTGGCGAATCTTGTGCCAGTCAGAAAGAAGAATGGAGACATCAGATTATGTGTAGATTTCAGGAATCTGAACAGAGCATCAGAAAAGGATAATTATCCTTTGCCCTCTTTGGATGAAGTTCTACAAATTGTGAATGGAGCCAAGATGATGTCCTTCTTGGATGGTTTTTCAGGATACAACCAAGTGATGGTTGATAAAATTGATAGATTAAAAACTGCCTTCACCACAAAGTGGGGTATATTTGCATATAGACGTATGCCATTTGGACTTATAAATGCTGGAGCTACATTCCAGCGAGCAATGGACATAGCCTTCAGAGGCTTAATAGGAAAATGTATAGTCATCTACATGGATGACTTGACAGTATTCTCCAAGGAAAGGGGAAATCATGTTGCTGATCTCAGAAGTGTACTGAAGAAATGTGAAGAATATGGAATATCGTTGAATCCTAAGAAGTGCATATTTGGAGTCACAACGGGAAAATTACTAGGCCACCTGATCACAGAAGATGGAATTATCATTGATCCTGACAGGGTGGAATCTATTATGAAGTTACAACTTCCAGGAAGCAAAAAGGAACTTAAATCTTATTTTGGTAAGATAAATTTTGTGAGGAAGTTCATCACCGGCTTTGCTAAGATTGTCAGACCACTGAATGCCATGTTGAAAAAAGATGCACAAATTGAGTGGACACCAGAAGCCAAGGCTGCCTTTGAAGATATAAAGAAAGCCATTTCAGATGCTCCTGTCCTCATTAGTCCAGATTATACAAGAGATTTCTACATCTACTCATTTGCCTCAGAACATACTTCTGCAGCAGTGTTAACTCAAAGAAATGAAGAGAAAGAAGAGAAACCAATTGCTTTCATGAGCTGTCCTTTCAGAGATGCTGAATTGAGATATGTAGATGTTGAAAGACAGGCACTTGCATTAGTCAGAGCAGTAAAAAAGTTTAGACATTATATACTGAGAAGCAAAGTGATTGTTGTGGTACCAGATGCAGCGGTGAAGATGCTGCTGATGCAAAGTGAACCTGGTGAAAAAAGAGCCAAATGGATTACTGTATTACAAGAATATGACATGGAGATCACACCAATGAAGCTGGTAAGAGGAAAAGCTCTGAGCCAGATGATATCTGAAACTGATCCAAACATCATCATTCAGCAGTATGTGATCAATGAGAAAGACAATAGGGAATGGTATTCAGACATCAAGCACATCCTGATCACCGGAAGATGTCCTTCAAGAATGCAAGCCTCACAGAGAAGATCCTTAAAGATAAGATCCCAGAAGTATATGATAAAGGGAGGAACCTTGTTTAAGAAGAATTATGAAGGAATATACCTGAGATGCTTAGAGAAACCAGAAGCAAATAAAGTTTTAACAGAGTTACATGACAAGTTTGGTACTGCACACGGATCAGCATTGGCCACAACACATGCAATCCTCAGAGCAGGATATTACTGGCCTACAATTTTTAAGGACACGGCTGATCATGTTAAATGTTGTCATGTTTGCCAGGTTGCTGCCAACAGAGAAAAATATGCTGCACAACCGTTGCAGCCAGTGATGGAAGAGCGCCCATTTGCACAGTGGGGCATGGATTTCATAGGACCGATCAATCCTCCGTCTTCCTCAGGCCATAGGTATGTCCTAACGATTACTGATTATTGTACCAGATGGACTGAGGCTATCAGCAGCAAAACTTGTACTGCGAATGATGTCATTAAATTTTTGGAAAGCAACATTGTCACCAGGTATGGAATTCCTTATGCATTGGTAAGTGATAATGGTTCTGCCTTCATTTCCACCAAATTATCAAGTTGGGCTTTTGATCATGGGATCATACTTAAGTTCTCATCCAACTACTATCCCTAGGGAAATGGATTAGCAGAATCCACCAACAAGAATTTACTGAGTATAATAAGAAAATTGATAGAGAAAAATCCCAGGGAATGGAACTCATTTCTGAAATATGCCTTATGGGTAGACAGAACTAGAATGAAAACCGCATTAGGAAACTCACCCTTCCAACTAGTATATGGGGTAGATCCTATCCTCCCTGTAAACTTGAAAATTCCTACTCTGCAGTTTGCCCAAGAGTATCTAGGCGTAGATAATAAACAGGAAGTCAGGTTGCTTCAGTTGATGCACCTGGAAGAAAAGCGAAGTCAAGCGATTAACCGATTTGCAAAACATCAGGCTGTTGTCAAACGCTGGTTTGACAAGAGAGCCAGAATTAAAGCTTTCAGGATATCTGATTTAGTCCTGATGTGGGATAAGGCCCATGAAAAGAAAGGTGATCATGGTAAGTTTGATAGATTATGGATAGGTCCCTTTCAGATTTCTGAAATTTTAGGAGATAGCACTTATAGGCTTAAGAACCTGACAGGTGAGGATGTCCCATTGCCAATCAATGGACAATTCCTCAAACATTATTTCCAGGCCTGAATGACTTCATGACAGTCATATGTATCATATTGTATATTTGTGTAGTTGTTTGTACAGTTTGTTTGTTGTATGTTGTTGTTGTTTTGTTGGTTGGGACCTTGTTTTGGTAAGTCAGGATGATGCACTTCATCACCCTAAGAAAATAATTAAATTGTTGGGATTCAAGTGATGTAATCACATTTAAATATAGGTTATAATTCATTCTAGGAAGTATTCATGATCAGGTTTGTGATATCTGTTCATCAGGGTGCTTTTTCTTGGTCAAAGCGAATCCATCACAATGAAACACCTAACAGCCTTGGGTTTGTTGAACACACTAGTATAGGTGTTAAGTGAAAAATCTAAAGGGACTCCCTTGCTACCAATACAATCTCCAACCTAAAGCTGCAAGTGACTATACCTTGTACAAATGAGCTGACATGATGATATCAAATATAAATATGAAAGAGAAAACCAGAAAAGAAATAAAATTAGGCCATCTAAGTAACTCTACCGGGGCTATAGACGCCTACTGGCAGTGGGGCTCTACTTAGGGAGATTGTATAGATAACCTTGCCGGGGCTATAGACGCCTGCTGGCAGCAAGGCTCTATCCAGGTTGGCTATGAGGGATGATCCCCAACTATGTAGTTTAACACCAGTTACTTATGTTTTCAACTTACTTTCAAGATGAGGATAATTAATCATATGCACACACCTGATCCTTTGTTAGCTTTATCACCATGATGAAATTTTATCATTCAGAGGATTATGATGCTTACACTTAGACATAATTAGAACACTATAGATGAATATGATGACATCACTTGAATCATTGGAATTTGTTTATTTTCTTTGGTGGCAAGTTGTTGTGTGGTTACACAACACGCCCCATTTTGACATGGCAAAACAGGGACCCAACTTTTCTTTTGGCTTGTGTTGTCTGCTTTCTGGCGGTTTGGTAAAATCAGTCATGTTCATCATCATGTGGAGTCAAGATGAGGTAAGCCCCAATATGAGGTTAGTTTGTCAAAATTTGTATTTCGTATATATGACCACATATTCTGAAAGAGCATTAAAATTCATGCAGGTTTGCTTTTTACATCACCCTGATATTCATCAGGTTGTGAAAGTTATGAACAGTCAAAGTCTTGGTCAAACTTGATATTCGCCAGAAGAGGGTCATATTTTATAACCTCAGTTATGCTGTGTGAAGAACATCATCATCATATTTGAAACGTCCCCCCCCCCCCGATAATATCCTGCGGTTCAAATATCTGGACGTCAACGTTAAGTGATAGTAAGTCTTCCCCGTCGAACGGTCTTTTGTATAGCGAGCATCATATTTTGAAAGTAACCCGATATTCGTTAATATCATCCTGATGCAAAATATCACCCTTAACAAACATCCTGATGACATCATCTGAATCCGATAAACAAAGAAACAAACATCCTGATGACATCATCATCATATTTACATTTCGACAGGATATTTTGTAAACATGATCATGTTCACCTAATATGACGATGACGTCATGAGACATTTCCAATACAAAGAACAAATATCATGATGACGTCATCCCGATATTCAAAGAGGAGAATGAGTAAGTTTGAAGGTCATCATCATATTTTGGAATATCACCCGATAGACCGAAATATCCTCCTGATGTGCTAAAGTGTAAACGAAGGTGCATTGTCACCCGAATTTTGTCGCGATAACAATTCCAATGCTGGGGAGGATGATATCGAAACTCAACCCGATATTTGTGAAATGTCATCCTGCTCTCATGATATCATGTCATATGGATATTCCCCCACTCCCTTTGCCGCCATTGCCATTAAATGCGCGCAGATATGGTAGGTGATTCCCGCTGATCCCGGAACCCAATGAAACGTCTGGCGAGATCCTGACTTTTCACATGAATGATCAAAGATTATGATCTAACTTGTCAGAGTTACCCTTAGTTTACCCTAACTGTGAGGTTAAAAGGTAATTCAACCGCCATTGTTACATTTACCTGCGTTAAAATTGTTTTACAGAGCACTAGCCTCCATTTCTGCATAACAGCTACCATTACACGACTGGAGCTCATAGACTGAGGGGGGGAGGTGATCAGCAGCTAAATCAAGAGCGTCTTAGAGATATACTAGTATAAAAAGAAATCGGCATAACCAGGTAAGTGAACTGAAACCCTCATCATGTTGTTTTTAAATAATGTTGAAAGTTCTGGTTATGTATCCATGTAAGCAGGTAATGTGAAATTGATATAATAAGGATGATATTTACAATATATATACATGCATATCCCGTTGTGAGAAGAAATGTTGTTAATTGCAGGTACCCATGGCTGAGAAACGTTTAGTCAAGAATCAGGAAGAATTCAGCAGGCCTATGTTCTCTTCTCATAGAGGGGTCCTATTCAAATTTGGGGCAATTACAGACACCCATCAGGGGAGTACCAACCTGGAGGCTTGGTCAGCCAAGCTGAATGATGGGCAGGATAAGAGTCCGGTGCTGGACGATGTGTTTGTATCAGGTATGTGGAATGCTGCTGGCTTCCCCTACTCCATGGAGTCTCCGGAGCTGGTTATTGAGTGCACCCGGAATTACAACCCTCAGACGAGGCAGGTGGTGAAGCATGGGAGAATGTATGCAGACCTATCCATCAAAGGTCTATCCCAAACATTTGGACTGCCAATGGGCAGCAAGGTAAAGAGTGTAGACTTGAAGAAGTCTGAAAGAGAATATGAGGCCAACAAGAAGACGGCCAGACAGAACATGTATGCTTGGCGGGCCGAGAACAGCACATATAATGCAGCGGCCAAGCTCCCTGTGCGCATGTTCAAATTTGATTTTAATGAAGAATATCAGTATGTGATTGCGCTACTGAACAGGGTGACTGGCCAGCCTGATACTGGAGAATTCAGAGACTGGATGTATGGCATAACAATGATGTGCCTATATGCAGACATCAAGCCACTGTGGGGCCAAATCATAAGTGATGCTCTACATGAGCAGCTGCTGAACCTGGGAGGTTCAGATTGTGCCTTCGACATGATCTCCTACATTGTTTATTCCTGTGCTTATGGAGGCACTTTTGATGCCCTGGTCACAGATGGAAAACTGACAGGCACGAATGCAACATATATCTGGGATCATCATCCCCAGCTGCAAAGAACCAAGTATATCAAGGACTACAAATCGGTCAATGATGCATTTTCTATGCATCTGGTAAGGACCATGGAAGATGACAGAACTAAAAGACTGAGCATGGAAGCTCAGGAGGCAGTATACAGGCATGGGGCATGGTACATCCAATTTGCCACCTTTTCCTACATCAGGATAGAAGGTTTTGAAGGGCATCCCCTGATGCTGCCAAGGTATCCTACAGATGTAGTAGTTTTAATGGAGTTTATCAGGCAGGGCTCCACCATCATACAGACGTATAAGGATGCCAAGAAGCTGCCACCAATTTTGTTCCCAGTCAGCATCGGCAACTATATGTGCCCTGACTCTAACAATATTAAGAAGGTGATGGTCACTCTGAACAAGATGAATTTGCTGCCCTTCCCAGTAACAAGACCATATGATCCTTACGGCTGAATGCAGAAGATCCTAGGAAAGCCTATTCACCAGAGGCACCTAGAAGATTTTTGGGCTGACTGCGAAGATGAGGCAGAGGCCAGGAGGAGGAGGTATCAGAGGTTAACTCTGAACCAGATTAGAATGTTCGACTGCATCTCCCTCCCTCAGCAGCTGAAGAGTGATGACGGCAGGATCATGGCGGATGAATACGAGCAGAAGAAGATCTACAATGATACCATTTCTGCCCCTGACCTCACCATGCAGGAGGATATGTCCTTGGACCCATTCTTTGCCAGAACCATACACTTGACCCAAGCTTGGGTAGATGCACAGGTAGAGGCATTGAAGAAAAAGGGTGTTGCCATCACAATAGATAGCAAGAAGAAGGGGCAGGACATCCCCACAGATGAATATGATGACTTCCTGCTGGAGAAGCGAAAGACTAAGGGAGAGAGGACCCCTCCACCACAGCAACCTAGCAAAAGGGCCACAAAGGGCAAGAAGGTGGAAAAGGGACCCAAAGGGGTCATAGTTGATAGGGCAGTATTCACAGCGGAGGAGGTAGCCAAATCAGGGTCAGAATCAGATTCTCCTCCCAAGCCCAAGAAAGCCAAGACAGCAGAGGCTGGAACCACAGAGACCCAAGAAGTGGGTCAATCATCCAGACAACCAGGCAAGGATATCCTCATGGAGGAAGAGCCTGAAGAAGAGGAGGAAGCTCCACTGGTAATTAGAAGAAAGAGGAGAGCTCCACAGGTGTTGGTTCCTACCACACCTAAGAAACCAAGAACCTCCATGAGAGGTGAGATGAGTCAACCCCCAGTGCAAATACAAGGGGCAGGTAGTGAAGTGCAGAAGGAACTTCAGCACAATGTTCCACTTCCTACCATTGTCAAGTTCAAAACAGAACTTGCAGAAGAGCAACAAAAGGAAACATCTCAGGCACAAGCAGAAAAGCATGTCTCGCTAGACGAGACAATAAACTTGTCTGATGATGAGGTGGTGCAGGATGTAGCTGCACAAGAAATGGAAACACTTGCGGCTGCTGGCATCAGTGTGGCTCCTCACAAGCCTCCAACGGTTCAAACAGTGCTTGAGGAGATGAAACAAGCAGAAGCGGAGCGAGAAAAGAGCCCAGAACCAGAGAAGAGCCCAGAGCAGGTAGCTCAGGACATAGGACTCGATACATTGATCGCTGAGGTGACAAGTCCTGCAGTGGTAGACTTAAGAGAGAAGCAGGATGCAAGTCCTGAACAGCCAGCAGGATCACCTGATAAGGGCCACTTAATAGAAGAGATAGAGATGGCAGAAACAGAAAGCCACGCTCTTGAATCAGGCCAACAAAGCCCACAGGATACATCAGCAAGACCTGCTATAGTAGAGGTCCAAGAAGCAAAGGCTGATGATGAGAAGAAAGAAGCGATAGAGGATCCTACTGATAAGGCACAAGAGGTGGATGCTGCAGGTACAAAACAGATAGCCACTGTGGAACAGATGCCATCACCTCGGGTAGATCCAGTGATATCAGATACGGTGGACATGCCGCCAGAAATAGAGAAGCAAGAGGAGGATGATCAACCTCCACAGGGGGAAGAGCTGGGGACAGGTGAAGAAAGGATGGAGAAAGATCATGATCATCATGATCCACATACAGGTACACTGCCAGGTTCCCCACTCAGAGAAGATGCTCCCCCAGAAAAGGAAGTTCCTCAACAGGAGGAGGCACCACAGGATTTGCAGCAAGGTGAGCATCAAGAGCCGGAAAAAGAAAAGTCACCATCTCTACAATGCTTGTTGGTGGAAACGGGAGATAGAGGTGAACAGCATCATGATGCTGAAAAGCATGATCAGGTGCCTCCATGGTTAGAAAAGGAGGTAAATGTTGAGGAGGAGCTAGAGATTCAAGAGTTCGATGTCTCCACCCTGTTCGCCGCAGATATAATGAAACCCAGGAGGAAGGCCAGAATGACTTCGGCCATCAAAAGAGATCCGGCGACAGGGAGAAGGACCGCACAAATTGATGTACCTGCGGTAGAGAAAGAGAAAGGCAAAATCACTGTGGATGAATTCCAGATAAGCACAGTTGATTTGGGTTTTGCCAATGAAGAGCAGGAAGGTCAGGAGGGAAAGGATATCATTGACTCTCTGATTCAGAAAGTGAAAAGAGAGAAAGAGAAGAATAAGCAACATAAAGAGCACATTGCTCAGTTGCGTGCATATATTGAAGGCTTGACCAACCCTGAGGATACCACAAGCGAAGCTGCAGTCCCATTGACTGCCATTTCTCAGGAAGAAGTGAATAGACTGGACCTCATGAAACATGAGGTTTCCGTAATAAGAAAGTGGGTGTCATCCACATTGGATGATGCCATTGAAATAATGAAAGGTTCTTTGAAAAGATGGAGCATATTGAGTGACTCCAAGGCTAAGGTGGACAAGTTGCAGATACAGACCAGAAAAAGGTCTTATAAACTGGAGAAAGTCCTCAGCCTATTGGACGAAATAAGGAAGATAAATCCACAATTGCTTATCAGTAAGCAGGTGTTAAATAATAATACTGCATTATTAGTGGATATCTGGTACAAAGATGTACAGTTTGAATGCAGAGTCCTCAAGAGATGCAATAAAAAGCTGAGGGAGATCAGCATGAGGCTATGTGATTTAATGGGCATTGAAGCAGACATGCTCAAAATGCTAGAGGGCAAGCTAGAAGGGAAAATTGAGAATCAAGATGAAGATTCTGCCTTTAAGGCTCTGCATAATAACTTCCATATAGAAGATGATGGTACGCTCATCCACTTGACAAAGGAAGTGATAAATAAAATGGTGAGGATCAAGGTCAAGATGGAGACCTACAACGAGACACTGCAGGATAGAAAGAATAAGTTGGACAACAGCAGTGATAAGTATGAAGCGCACAAACACGCCATCATCAAGGCAAAGACTCAAGATGGCGGAGGAATAGATCAGGTTGTGCAGTCATACGAACAGATCCAAAGCAGCATGCAACCCCATCTGCAACAGCGTCATCATCCGGATAGCAAAAGTTCAGAAAGCGATACACATGATGATGACCCGCATGCATCAGATGAAGAGCATGATGAAGATACATCATGAAGGGGGGAATATCTTGCATATGCAGTATAGATAGTTGCCAGCTGGCAACTTGTGCCTTTTTGTAAAATTGACAAGTCATGAAGTGATGACCGTTGATTTGTATTGACATATCTGATCCGTGGATCTTTTGTAATGGATTCCTCACCTTATTCTATAAAAGGTGGTGGAATGCCTTGTTATATTCATTCGAAACTTAATTGAAATTTGATTGCTGAAGTATTCAGGACTTATTTCAAAGCTGCTGTATATGTACATGTCTTTTGCATACTTAATGAAAGGGAAGAGTATTTTGATTACAAATCTTCGTAAATCTTGAGTAATCTGTGTCTGAATTCTGGATATGTGCTTTGATTTTCTGCGTCCCTTGGAGTGCTCATCATGTTGCATGTATTGTTTTCATTCATTATCCTCTGAAGTTTGCATCAACTGTATCTAGCTGTGGAATGTCCTGGTGAACATATGGTTTGATTTCTTCTCCTCATGACAGTATCAAGCATGTATGTGGATCAAAAGCTAAAGGTTCAACTTAATTAGAAGCATTTCCTTTAAATTCTTTCAATTTCAGAGCATCTCACTATCACAATTGCAAATAAACTGATAATCTTAAGCAAACAACCCAAAATATGCATACATCTCGTAGATAATCGTAAATATTTAGCATATTTGAACACTAAGCATGCACAATTGAAAATATCATGCAAAGATCTAGGTATTTTACTTCCTTTCATCAAATACCCGCATAATTTGACTTCTCTGTAAGGAATTTCTGCAGGAACGTCATGATGATAGTGCATTTTCACGTAAGGCCCCAAAATGGAAACAGCAACTCACATTAACCACTAAGTAACGTCAGTTGATTAAGACCTAATCACCGAAGACTTGGGATCATGAATTCTTTGAATTCACTATATCTTTCAAGATGAATAAAGGTTAATGTGTACTTTTATTCTATGTTTGTTTGTGACTAACATCATGACCAACACATACCAATCTAGCCTACCCCCATATCATGTTATCCCTACATCACCCTATCCCACTTCTGCCAAAGTTAACCAATATCAACATCAACACATTCAACCCCAAAAACAACAATAATATATCCAACATCAACACTTTCCACACCAATACTCTGAAAATCTAAACACCACATATCTTCCTCCACCTCAAACACCAAAAAATCAAAACACATACCTCATTCCTCCACAAAAATATCAAAATCCTAATCCCCCTCAACAAGACCATCAAAACATCCCATTTCATAATCCCCAACTTGAAATTCAAAATAACAGGAAAAATAGGCCTCAAGAGGGTAATACATCTTTAGAATCCCCACATGCTCCCATGAGAATACACTATCTTGATATAACATATGGTTATACCTTAGATCAAGGAACCTCTCAAGAAGAGAGAAAGTTCAAAGGAGGTCAATCATCTCAAGAAGAGGACCAAAATCTTACGGAAACCATGCAAAATCCCAAAACTATGGCTACTATAGACAAACTGTTAACCATAAATCCTGATCATTACTTTCACTTACTTGCCCAAAAAGGAGCCAAATTACCTAGAGATTTTGATACATCTAATCTTAAGGAGAAATATCCAATCCATGAGGTTGTTAATTCTATGGGTAGACCTCAAGTAAACCCCATCCAAATAATGTCTACCATATCTACACCATTCTTTGAATTATCTTCACAAGAGGGTATACCCAATCAAAAACCCATGGAAGATAAACCTCTTGCACCTCTCCTTACTCCCATCAAGGTTTAAAAAGCTCAACAAGATCCACCCCATCATCATCCAACTCCTCAATCAACATTTCAACTCACCATGAAACCCATACAAAAATCCAAAAAAGCATTCAAAAATCCAAAACATCATAAACTTCAAAATCCAAAAATCCCAAAAACATTTACAAAGCCATCAAGTTCCTTTACCACAAGAACATGCAAGTTTGCCTTTGCACCAAAATCACATGTCCTTAAGTCCTTATGATACCTTTAACAAGGGGAACACCACTCTAGTTTATGCATCCGATGTATGCCCTCCATTATCATCCACTCATATACCAATGAAAGAGCCTAATCCTAATCCTAAGCCTACAACACCATCCACCATTATCATCCATCCATTATATTGCCCATCCACCCATACTCTTATGCGGGATGTGATCTAAAGGCTATTAGCAAGGAATCAACCATCCCCATGTCATTAAACACCTATCCAAGACCCTATCAAAGAGCCTTCAAACAACATGTCTAGTCCTCCAAATATATCATGTAATCCACACCCTATCAAGCCTATTCAAGAGTATCCTACCATGAGTCCAAATCAAGATCCATTGTACCTTCATGTTGTTGACCATCAAGAGTCTATCATGCCTATTCAAGAAAAACAAGAGCTATGTCAAGAGCATAAGCTAAAGCATGTGGAAACATCAATGCTTTATCTAAATCAAGATCAAAGCACCTCCATCCAACCCATCCATAATATTTATATTTTCTATGATCAAGATATTGTCCAAAATCATGAGCCTATCCATGAGCAACTTGGTCCTATCCATGATCCCACCAACATCCATGAGCAAGTTATCCATACTTCTCCTATACATCATCCATCTAGCCCTATCCATGATCCAACAAAATCCGCTTCCCTTAATGAGACACTTGGTCCCCAAGAAAGCATAGATAATCAAAAAAGTCACTTGGATCCTGTTAGCACTCATTTTGACCTGGAGCTGCAGCATCATATTTTCCTGAGGAGGAGGTCATCATCATCATGTTTGCTTCGATGGTGGTCAGCATCATCATGTTTTCTGTCGACCAGTTTCTCATTAGGATCATCATGTTTCAATATCGGGTGATGTCTGGATATCATCCTGATCCTGCTGACGAGCTACAGTGTGCCCTGATTTGCTTGCGGGGGTGATTTTTCAAGTATCCGGTGATCTTCCAATTATCACCTTGCCCTTTTATGATGATGATGTCACCCCGATCTTCTGAGGGGGTTATTCTCTGAGTTGTTCGACCTGACTTGTTTTTTTCTTAAGGGTGGTCATCATCATGATCATATTTCCAGTTATCGCCGTGTTGCTTGCGAGGGTCATCATATTGTCTACCTGCATGATCTTTCGCTGGGGTGATATTTTAACATCGGGTGATCTTTGTTAAGATCATCCTGATGATGTTGCTGTAAAGTTCTAAGTGTGACCTGATTTTCATCTGGGGTCATCATATTTTGAACGTCAGGATGATCTTAGTCAATATCATCCTGATGTTGTTGTATCACTTCATGTTCGTTGTTTTATCATCCTGATGATGCTGACGTCATTCTTATGTCGGGGTGATATCTATTTCTCTGCCATGATATTTCCGAAGGAGGGGGTGATATTTTCATTTTTGAATATCACCCGGATGTATGTTTGTTCCAGCGTCATGATGATGCTGATATCAAAGAGATATCCGCCTACCGGCTTCGTGTATTATCTAGTGGGGGGTGATCTTTTCAAATAGCTGGCGTATTCATCTATCACCCCGATCTTATAGTGGAGCTACAGTGCAGCATGATATTTGTGCATCAGGATGATATTTCCAAATATCCGGTTATCTTCCGAATATCATCCTGATGTCGATATGATGATGACGTCATCAAGGTCTTGGGGGGGTCATATTTCTAACACTGATCATCTTGTGGAGATCCCTCGATATTTGCAAACATGATGATGACGTCATCCGGATATGAGGAGGTGCGCAGTAAGCAGATATGCTGATGACATCAGCAGGATATGATGATGATGTCATCAGGATGTTCATCGGCCAGACTTTTGGTATCGGCTAAGTAGGAGGATCTTCCTCCGATGGATCAGGTTGTGCCGATGAAGGCGATTATCATGCAGGTTATATTGCGATATGATGCTGACGTCAGGGTGATATTTCAAGCGACAGGATATCATGCTGTTGGAGGATGATGATGAAGTCTTATACTAGTGTCGTCAGGAGCAAAAGCACCGACATTATATATGCTCGTGGCCTAGTATATAAAGTGTTGAAAAGGTCACCGTGGGGTGCATGTGGGATAATTGATATCCTGCATATTTTCAAATATCATGACGATGAATCCTGGCGGGAAATGGTTGCGATGCAGAATTGACGTTTTCCCGAGGCCGCGGGTTGGTGCGCCATTAATGGCGAAGGTTGCAGAGGTATGGATGGATCTGGTACCCGATTGAAGGTGTACATCAACGGACAGTGGCGTAGGGCTCGAGGTTTCTTCCTGTCTCCTCCCCTACCTGCTGCATTCATGTTTGGGTGCCAATCTGGTAATGCGTTGAGCGCCATTTTGCTGATACTGTGTATCTGGCGGGATTTTTGGTCAACCATGTAATTAATTGTTGTGGTACACTACCTGGCTGTTATAAGCAGGAAGTGTTACTCATTTTTGGTTGTTGAAAGTTGAAGATTTTTGGCTCTGTAATTCAAAACAAGCTGATCTGGTTGCTCTGTACAGCTAAACCTGTGAGTCTATGTATCTCTTGTTGTATGTTTTGGCACGAACCCACTGATTTCATGATTAATCTTATATGAGAAATGCTATCTTAGCATGTGTTTTGTTAATTCTGTCTCCAGTATTGCATGTATTCTTCTTCTAAATCTGGATATTTGGGTAATGTTTAGATTCTAGAGCATAGAATTCCTATGTTGAATGTCTGATCTTTTAACTTCTGCTCAAGGGGTAGATTAAACTATTTTCAGGTTGAACATTGGGAAGGGTATACTGCAGTAGGGATGCCATAAGTAGAGATAACTTAACACTCTGTATTGGGAGATATCTGTAAGGCAGGTATCATATATATCCCCCTGAAATCCAGTTTTAGCTGTTCATGTTGATCATTCACAGGTGTATGTCTACTGACTCCAGGCCCTGGATAGGCACCAATCTTGCTTTGTATTTGTGTTACAACCATGTCCAGCTTTGCATCCAAACTTAAAATCCAAATCAAAATCTAAAACAACCATTAGGACATTAGAATTAGTTTTAGGATCCTCAGTCCTCTGTCTACAACTGCAAATAGGCCCAAAGCTAGCCCCTTTGCTCTTATCTTTCAGTTTTGGTCTACTTACAGGAGGACTTATCTGCTTTCTGTCAACATCCCAGCCTTTGTATGCATATCCTCATGGATGTTGAGTAGGGAATACCCCCCTAGGTTTTGCAGAGCCTGAAGAAGAAGAGGAGATAAAATATAGAGTCTATCTCCTACACTGTTGGCCCCTGGCCCAGAGATCCTGTTGATCACTGATGGCTACCTTGTAGGGAAATCTGGGAATAAGCATCCAGTTTGGGAAAAAGTCAATAGAAATTGGCGACTCCACTGGGGACATTTGTGAAAGAACCCTGGTTTTCAAAAGAAAACAGTTCCTAGTAATAGGTGGCGACTCCGAAGTAATCTCCCAACTGGTCAAAGTAAAATTTATATGCAGGGGAGAAGATCCCAACAAAATCCTTTATTTACAGAGTTACCAGTAACAAGAAGAATGATGTATAGAAGAAAGGGAGCTGTCTCAGTTAGTCATGAGGGTTCCCCCAGAAAAGGTGATGATATGCAAGATAACCCTAGCCCATTAGGACAACATGTGCCTTACTTTTCAAATGCAGAAGCTGATATTCAAGGTGCATATGAGAGGCAACAGGGTGGTAGCATGAGAATGAGGTCAGAGGTGTTCCAAGAACGCCCATTTCTAGACCCTAGTGAAAGGTTTGAAGAGGCAGAGTCTCTGAGGGATGATGAAGATGATGACCAGAATGGTATGAGACCATCTACCTCCAGGCCTAAGGATGAACAGTTAGCTGAAGAAATCAGAAGTCTAAGAGCAGAACTAGAATATCTACAAGCCATGAAAATCAGAGATGATATGAAGCAGAAAGTGCAAGCCTTAAGAACTGCCCAAAATGATTCAGTTCCTACCCTAGAGAATGCAAATGTGCAGAGACATCAGCAAAGAAATGAAGTGCAACATCAGCATAATGATGAGAGACAAAATGTGAATGATGCTAGGATACCACTGAACAATGTAAGAGACCAGAATGCAAACAGAAATGTTAATGTTAATCAGTTAAACAGACAGCCCATGCAGTTAGATAGATTCAGGCAGCTGGTGTTTGATGGTATTCCTGGGTATCCTAACCCCATTGACAAGCATCTGAGGCTGCAAGTGCCTAAATTTTCAGGAAACAACACAGTGTCAGGAGAAGATCATCTAAAAGCCTTTCAAAATGTCATGGATAACTTTGAGGTTGAACATGAGGATGTTTTCATGAAGTCATTCATGCAATCCTTAATAGATGAGGCAAGAGAATGGTACAAGAATCTACCTGACCGGAGTATTTCATCATGGGATGATTTTAAAAGGATGTTCAAGGAGCAATATGGTGACAAAACTGACCCTAGCTTTTTTGTAAATGAGTTCACCAGTATCACTAAAGGGTCAAATGAGCAGGTTGCAAATTTTAATGCAAGATTTACTAAAGTGTTAAACAAATTGCCACATCACATGAGGCCAAATGAACCAATGTGCATAATATTGTATATCAATACCTTTGATGCAAAAACTGCATATGGATTAAGAGATAAAAGTCCTGCTACTCTCAGGGATGCTTTCAGAATTGCAGTGAATATTGAAAACAATAGGAAAGCATCGGGCAAGACAAATAGAAGGGATGATATAAAAATTCTGCAGAATCCAAACAAGCCTCAGAACACTCAAGGTAATACATCTGCCCCTGAAGATAAGATAGACAAATTGGCAAATGTTGTTAAGGACCTAAGCTATAGATTAGCTAGAAGTGAAAAAGGGATGGGTCCTGATAGGCAAGTCTATCAAAGGCAGGAAAAGAGGCCATCATTGCATGATATGCCTTATAACACCAATTGGCATGATGGTAAGCCTATATTCCCACGTAACAACACAAATCAGAGAGCTCAATATGTCAAAGAAACTCCTGATCCTCTAAAGAAAGCTATAAATATTGTTGATGATGCTCCATGGTGTATAATTTGTCAGATGCCACATTCACAGTCACAGTGTATGATTGCTCAATCCTTGTATGATAATGCTACATCTTGTAATGAATGCAATGAGCCACATTATGTGCAAGATGATGATGTTAATATGATGTCCATAGGCAATGGATACACTCTTTATGATGCTGATGAGAATACAGATCATCAAATTCAGGCCTGCCAACAGTTCCCATATGATGAAGATAATGAAGATAACTATGTGTATGCTCAGAGCTCACACAATTTTCTGAGTAACTTACAACGACCTTCTGATGAGGAAATTAGAGCCTTCACAGCTGCAGCAGTTGCTCAAGTCAAAAGCAACTACAATCTCAAAGGTAAAAATCAAGTAGGCAGCCCACATCAGCCAGAAGATATTTCTACAGGTTAGCTAGTGCATGGTCATAAAGGAATTGAACCACAAAAAAGGCAGTGGGTAAATAATAAACAGAATTTTAGACATAGAACAGGTCATGAATCTCAAGGACCAGAAAACAGAATCCCTCAGGCTGAAGATCAAGGTAAAGGTTCCCAAGACAAGAATGATGATCAGGGAACTATGAAAGTAAAAGCTAAGTCAGCTCAGGATAAAAACAAGATTGTGGAGCAAGCTACAACTGTTATACAAAATTATGCTCCATTTGATATAGCTCAGGTCCTCTCTCAGGTAAAAGTCTCTGTTCCACTTATGGAACTCATGAAAGTGGAAGAGATCAAGAATAGGACAATATCCCTAATCTCAGGGGTACCTTTTCAAGCTAAACAAAATGTTCAGACCCAGGGTGAAAAACATGTCATGTGTAATGAAGAAGATGAGACTCCTGAAGTCTATTTAGGAGTGACTATGACAAAGTGTCCTTCACAAGTGGAACCATTTTATGTTTCCCTGGTTATAAATGGAAAAATAATTAGAAATTGTATGCTTGACTCTGGAGCATCTACAAATGTCATGCCTTTGGCCATCATGCAACAAGCTGGATTAAAAATTGACAAGGCATGTGGAAAATGTTATGCTATGGATGCTAGAGAGGTACCAGTTATTGGAATCATGAAGGATGTAGATTTCAAATTGGCAGCATTTCCTGAAAAGAGATATAAAATGAATATAACAGTGGTTGACATCAAGCCACAGTACGGTATGTTGTTGTCAAGAAGATGGGCAGCACTAATTGGTGGAAGTATGCAGCTGGACCTATCATATGCCATGATTCCAATGAATGGCAGGGATGTTAAGCTAATCAGAGAACAAAGATCATCAGAGACAGTGGAAGACCAAGAAGTAGAGGAACATGTATGCTTTGTAGACACTGACTGTGATAACTTCAGGGTTGTCTCAGATGATACAGAAGATAAAAAGAAAAATGCCTGCATTGAAGAATTGGATCAGCAAGGTTTGTGGACCATGTTTTTTGATGGAGCTTGTGCAAAAGAAGGCTCTGGAGCTGGAGTTGTTTTCCTGTCTCCAACTGGTAAGCTCCTCAAATTCTCTTTCTTGCTGAGGTTTGATTGCACAAACAACATTGCAGAATATGAGGCTTTACTCTTAGGCCTAAATATTGCTCTCAAACATGGAATTAAAATGTTAAGAGTATTTGGGGATTCTGAGCTGATTGTATCCCAAATTAGAGATAAGTATGCTTCAAAAAATAAAAGATTGAAACAATACAAGCATGCTGTTTGGGATACCATTGAACTATTTGATGCATTTTCAATAGGCTGGGTAGAGAGGTCAAAGAATGTTATGGCTGATTTCTTAGCCAATGTTGCAATAAGGCCAGATGACATCACTCTGTCAGATGTTACAAATGTAGAAGTTAAAATTAGGCCTGCAGTACCAGAAAATATATGCAGTTGGCAAGTGTTTAATGATGATAGGGATTTGTTGAAATTTTTGCACTGCATAGATGAATATGAGAATCAAGAAATTGATTTCCAAGCTTTTGTAGAGACTATAGATGGAAAAGAAACTCTTGTGGGAAAAGAGATAATTCAATTGAAGACTAATAAAATTCCCAGAGGGTTGGTAGCTTTGGAAAGAGCTTTTGACAGTAGAGATAAATTGGTCACAAGGACATCTCCCACAAATAAGGAAAATTTAGAAGAGATAAATTTGGGGACATCTCAGGCCCCTCAGAAGGTATACATTGGTAAACAGCTCAAACCACACATTAGGAGTATGCTGATTGCATTACTGAAAAAGTATAAACATGTTTTTGCTTGGTCATATGAGGACCTAAAAGCCTATAGGGAAGATTTATTCCAGCATGAGATCCCATTGAAGCCTGGAGCTAAGCCATTTAGACAAAAGCAAAGACCTATTAATCCTACCTTAGCTCCCAAGATGCAAGAAGAACTCAAAAGGCTCAGGGAAGCTGGAATAATTGTGCCAATCAGGCATTCAACTTAGGTGTCTAACCTTGTCCCAGTCAGAAAAAAGAATGGTGATATTAGGCTTTGTGTTGACTTCAGGAACTTGAATGTATCCTCTTTAAAGGATAACTATCCACTGCCTAATATGGAGGCTATGTTGCAGAGAGTGACTGGTTGTGAACTCTTATCCATGATGGATGGATTTTCAGGTTATAATCAGGTGAAGGTAAAGGAATCAGAACAGTATAAGACCGCCTTTACCACTCCATGGGGAACTTATGTGTATGTTAGAATGCCATTTGGACTAACAAATGCAGGTGCTACATTTCAAAGAGCAATGGATGTTGCTTTTGCAGGGCTGATTGATTCAATTCTGGCTGTATATCAGGATGACTTGACTGCTTACTCAAAGAAAGAAGAGTAGCATTGTTTGCATCTGGAGCAGATTTTCATAAGAGCCCTAGAGTATGGTATTTCTTTAAATCCAAAGAAGTGTGCCTTTGGGGTAGCTGAAGGAAAGCTCCTGGGACATATTGTTTCCAAGGATGGAGTCAGGATAGATCCAGAGAGAGTGGCTGCTATTGACAGAATTCAAATGCCAAAAACTGTAAAAGGAGTTCAGTCCTTCTTTGGACAGATAAATTTTGTTAGGAGATTTGTTCCCAACTTTGCAGAAACCACAAGGAACATTTCCAAGATGATGAAGAAGGATGCAACTCTCCACTGGGAAAGGGAAGCAATAGAATCATTTTAGAGTATCAAAGAGGCAATCAAGATGGCCCCTGTTCTTAAATCTCCTAATTTTTCTAGGCCATTCCAAGTATTTTCATTTGCTTCCTTTCATACTGTTACTGCATGTTTGCTACAGAAAAACGAAGATTGTTTTGAACAGCCCATCGCTTTCTTCAGTATGTCCTTGCAGGCCTCTGAGTTGAAGTATGATATTATGGAAAAACAGGCATATGCACTAGTCAGAGCCATCAAAAGTTTCAGACCATACTTGGTAGGATCATATATAATTGCATATGTACCCCATGCAGCAGTCAAAGACATATTCACTCAGCAGGAGGTGACTGGAAGAAGGTGCGGATGGATAAACAAACTGCAAGAGTTTAACATAGACATACAAGTTACCAAGTTGATAAGAGGACAAGGATTAGCCAAGATGATGGCACAGTCAAACTTGGAAGCAAGCCAAGTTAATGCAGTCCAAAATGAGAGTGTAAATGTATCAGGATCTGAATGGTACAAGGATATTATCTACTACTTGCAAAATCTGAATTGTCCTTCCCATTTCAGTGACAATCAAAAGAGGACTTTAAAGTTACATGCAATCAGGTATGTTATTGTTCAAGGTGAGCTATACTGGAAAAACCCTGATGGTGTGCTGCTGAGATGTGTGGATGAGGATATGGCTAACAATGTTTTGATTAATATGCATAAAGGATTGTGTGGTGGACATTATACTGCCCAAACAACAGCTCATAAAATTCTCAGAGCAGGGTATTGGTGGCCCACTCTCTTTTCAGATGCACAAAAGTTAGTGAGGAAGTGTGACCCTTGCCAAAGATTTTCAGGAAAGCTGAAATATGATGGTGCTTTACCCCTCAGAACTGTAACTGTGGATGCTCCATTTCAGAAATGGGGAATTGACTTCATAGGGGAAATTGCAGACAAATCAAGTGGGGGACACAGTTGGATTTTGGTGGCAACTGATTACTTTACCAAATGGATTGAGGCCATTCCAACTAAGAGAGCTACAAGTAAGGTGGTGACAGATTTCATGCTAGAAAATATTATCATCAGGTTTGGAGTACCATTCAAGATAGTCACTGATAATGCTATGTGCTTCAGATCAGGTGAATTTGTTGATTTTTGCAACAGGTATGGGATAAATCTATCATATACATCACCATATCACCCACAATGGAATGGTCAAGCAGAATCAAGCAATAAAAGCATCATGAAAATTATCAAGAGGATACTGGACAAGAACAAGAGAGCTTGGGACTCAAAATTGAACTTAGCAATATGGGCTGACAGAGTGACAGTAAAAAGGGCTATTGGGATGTCACCCTTTGAGCTAGTATATGGTGCATCAGCCAGATTGCCCATAAACAATCTCCTACCAGTTTACAGATTCATTCAGGAAAATGATGAGGAGATTGAAGATTCCATGATAGAAAGAGTGAACCAGCTGGTTGCATTGGATGAAAACAGAAGGAAAGCCCACCAGATCAATCTCAAAAGACAACAAGATGTGAAATATCAGTTTGACAGGAGAACTACAAAAAGGAAGTTTCAAGTCAATGATCTGGTGCTCATTTGGAATGCAAAAGGTCAAGAAAAGGGTAAACATGGTAAATTTGAACCCTTATGGATGGGCCCATATCAGATTTGCAGTACTCATGGGGAGGATTCTTATTTCCTCCAGGCCCTAGATGGTGAAGTTCTGGAATTGCCTGTGCATGGCCAATTCCTTAAGTTCTATTTTGCATAAATGACTTGTTGCTGTGCACATTTGTAAAAACATGTATGTAGTGTAAATGTCTTGTGCAGTTCGTGCTTTTTGGTTTTTTGCCTGGTCTGCCCAGAGATCTGGTTCTCGCTGCAGGTTTTCACCTGCACGTCCCCATTCGGAGCCAGTGTTAGCACTCATTTTGACCTGGAGCTGCAGCATCATATTTTCCTGAGGAGGAGGTCATCATCATCATGTTTGCTTCGATGGTGGTCAGCATCATCATGTTTTCTGTCGACCGGTTTCTCATTAGGATCATCATGTTTCAATATCGGGTGATGTCTGGATATCATCCTAATCCTGCTGACGAGCTACAGTGTGCCCTGATTTGCTTGCGGGGGTGATTTTTCAAGTATCCGGTGATCTTCCAATTATCACCTTGCCCTTTTATGATGATGATGTCACCCCGATCTTCTGAGGGGGTTATTCTCTGAGTTGTTCGACCTGACTTGTTTTTTTCTTAAGGGTGGTCATCATCATGATCATATTTCCAGTTATCGTCGTGTTGCTTGCAAGGGTCATCATATTGTCTACCTGCATGATCTTTCGCTAGGGTGATATTTTAACATCGGGTGATCTTTGTTAAGATCACCCTAATGATGTTGCTGTAAAGTTCTAAGTGTGACCCGATTTTCATCTGGGGTCATCATATTTTGAACGTCAAGATGATCTTAGTCAATATCATCCTGATGTTGTTGTATCACTTCATGTTCGTTGTTTTATCATCCTGATGATGCTGACGTCATTCTTATGTCGGGGTGATATCTATTTCTCTGCCATGATATTTCTGAAGGAGGGGGTGATATTTTCATTTTTGAATATCACCCGGATGTATGTTTGTTCCAGCGTCATGATGATGCTGATATCAAAGAGATATCCGCCTGCCGGCTTCGTGTATTATCTAGTGGGGGGTGATCTTTTCAAATATCTGGCGTATTCATCTATCACCCCGATCTTATAGTGGAGCTACAGTGCAGCATGATATTTGTGCATCAGGATGATATTTCCAAATATCTGGTTATCTTCTGAATATCATCCTGATGTTGATATGATGATGACGTCATCAAGGTCCGGGGGGGTCATATTTCTAACACTAATCATCTTGTGGAGATCCCCTGATATTTGCAAACATGATGATGATGTCATCTGGATATGAGGAGGTGCGCAGTAAGCAGATATGCTGATGACGTCAGCAGGATATGACGATGACGTCATCAGGATGTTCATCGGCCAGACTTTTGGTATCAGCTAAGCAGGAGGATCTTCCTCCGATGGATCAGGTTGTGCCGATGAAGGCGATTATCATGCAGGTTATATTGCGATATGATGCTGACGTCAGGGTGATATTTCAAGCAACAGGATATCATGCTGTTGGAGGATGATGATGAAGTCTTATACTAGTGTCGTCAGGAGCAAAAGCACCGACATTATATATGCTCGTGGCCTAGTATATAAAGTGTTGAAAAGGTCACCCCGGGGTGCATGTGGGATAATTGATATCCTGCATATTTTCAAATATCATGACGATGAATCCTGGCGGGAAATGGTTACGATGCAGAATTGACGTTTTCTCGAGGCCGCGGGTTGGTGCGCCATTAATGGCAAAGGTTGTAGAGGTATGGACGGATCTGGTACCCGATTGAAGGTGTACATCAACGGACAGTGGCGTAGGGCTCGAGGTTTCTTCCTGTCTCCTCCCCTACCTGCTGCATTCATGTTTGGGCGCCAATCTGGTAATGCGTTGAGCGCCATTTTGCTGATACTGTGTATCTGGCGGGATTTTTGGTCAACCATGTAATTAATTGCTGTGGTACACTACCTAGCTGTTATAAGCAGGAAGTGTTACTCATTTTTGGTTGTTGAAAGTTGAAGATTTTTGGCTCTGTAATTCAAAACAAGCTGATCTGGTTGCTCTGTATAGCTAAACCTGTGAGTCTATGTATCTCTTGTTGTATGTTTTGGCACGAACCCACTGATTTCATGATTAATCTTATATGAGAAATGCTATCTTAGCATGTGTTTTGTTAATTCTGTCTCCAGTATTGCATGTATTCTTCTTCTGAATCTGGATATTTGGGTAATGTTTAGATTCTAGAGCATAGAATTCCTATGTTGAATGTCTGATCTTTTAACTTCTGCTCAAGGGGTAGATTAAACTATTTTCAGGTTGAACATTGGGAAGGGTATACTGCAGTAGGGATGCCATAAGTAGAGATAACTTAACACTCTGTATTGGGAGATATCTGTAAGGCAGGTATCATATATATCCCCCTGAAATCCAGTTTTAGCTGTTCATGTTGATCATTCACAGGTGTATGTCTACTGACTCCAGGCCCTGGATAGGCACCAATCTTGCTTTGTATTTGTGTTACAACCATGTCCAGCTTTGCATCCAAACTTAAAATCCAAATCAAAATCTAAAACAACCATTAGGACATTAGAATTAGTTTTAGGATCCTCAGTCCTCTGTCTACAACTGCAAATAGCCCAAAGCTAGCCCCTTTACTCTTATCTTTCAGTTTTGGTCTACTTACAGGAGGACTTATCTGCTTTCTGTCAACATCCCAGCCTTTGTATGCATATCCTCATGGATGTTGAGTAGGGAATACCCCCCTAGGTTTTGCAGAGCCTGAAGAAGAAGAGGAGATAAAATATAGAGTCTATCTCCTACACTGTTGGCCCCTGGCCTAGAGATCCTGTTGATCACTGATGGCTACCTTGTAGGGAAATCTGGGAATAAGCATCTAGACTAGGAAAAAGTCAACAGATCCTATCCCTTCATCTCCTATTGAGAATAATGTTAGTCAAGATCCAAGCATCCTATGTCATCCATCGCACGATCCTACATTATCTCATGTTGATCCTCCACCATCCACCATTGATCCCATTCAAAAACCATTATCCTGTCTTCTTGGTCTTACCACCTTCATCCATGAATGTTCCTCCTTAGGAGAGCAACAACCATTATCTACCACCTCACCTTCTCCATCTCATAATGGACTCGCATCTTGTTTCCAAAACAAACATCCCATTGCATATTGTATGTTCCAAAACATGAACTATCAAGGCAAAGGTTTAGGCCTTCATGAACAAGGCATCTTAGAACCCATCCATGTTGCAATCCATCCACGAGCACATGGTCTTGGTTTTTCATCCCAAGATAAACAATCCAAAGATATTGGTACCACCTCCACGCCTCCACAAGCTAATTCTTCCACTCCATATCCCAGTGCACCTTATCACACCTCTCACTCATATGTTGGCATCACTCCTCCATCATCATACCATTTGCAAAAGCATGTGACCATACACCTTCCCCCATCCACTTTACCTCCACTACTTCCAACTCCTAAAATCCTTCCATCTAATCTACCTCCACTTATCTCAACACCTAATATCCCTATCATCCAATCCCCTTATCCATTTATCCACAAATCCACTTTTAATAACTCCATCCATAAACCACCTATGATTCCTAATCATGGCCAATGAATGCACACATCAGCCACATATGAAGATATCCCAAACCCCATGAGATTCAAAAATAAAAATTTGGATGCTTCCACACATATAGCAAAATCTGTGCAAAAGCCTCAAGAATATCATGCCATAGGGAATCAATACACAAATTCCAAGCCAAATCTAATTCAAAAGCTACATACACCCACACACCTCAAAGGAAAAATGAAAATGGTGTGGGTTCCCAAGAAACAAGCAATTACCTCAAATCCATCTCACAAGCTGCATAAACCCACACACCTCAAAGAAAAAAGAAAAAATGGTGTGGGTCCCCAAGCAACAAGTTATTACCCCAAAACAAACATCCATATCTCAATCTATCCCCAAAATCCAAAAATCCCATTCTCCATTAAAAAATCTTACAGCTCCTAAGTCCATTTGGGTTCCTAAACTCCTAAATCGACGATTCCTAAATCCTCTATCCCGAATCCCATTACTCCCCACTCCAAATCCTAGTCAAAGGCTTCAAAATCTATCACGATGTGTGTAACCATTGGTCTTCATTCCCCATAATTCCATGCCATATCCACATACCTCCACCCCCCCATCTTACATCCATTATCCTCCATATTTTCCCCATCATACCTCTATGGTCCATGCTTTTGCTCCATCATCCATTTATCCTTCCATCTCCAGCAATCATCCATATCATAATCCACCATCTTTTCCATTTTTATCTTCCCACATCTACCAACATCTATGTGTATAATGCTACCTGATATCATCCATGTGCAAACACACATTACGGTACTAACATACTACCTTGCTATTGGAAACAGACGCTGGAGTCCTTATCCTCCATCCCATCAAAAAAAGTCAAAGTCAAAGTCAATAGTCAAAAAAATCAAAAATAAAAAAAATAAAGAGAAATCCCTTCATTTAATGGTGAAAACTTGGCAAACAATCACCTTGGATAAGTACCATGATGAAAACTTGGCAAATAGGCATCATGTGTAGGTAGATTATCTATATACCTTATACTTGGGGGCATGTCATCTTATCTACCCATCCTATCATTCTTTCTACCTATCCTTCCTATCATATCTTCCTTATCCATTATATCTGCATAATTATCCCCTTGATCCAATCCATCCTCCTTTCCTCCTTTTGATCTTGAAAACAATAGAGGCAAAATGTTGAAACAAGCTTTGAAAATCTCTTGATATACCTCATCATTTCCAACCAATCCAATCAATCCTATCGTCATAAGCTTTGATGTGTAGAATCCTAAAGCATTATACCTGAAATGGGACATGTTATTCCTATGCAACATAGTGTTTTGTAATCATATCCTGAATTATTCCATCCGTCTTACACTATCTATCTATCCCATCCACTATCACCCATCCTTTTGTCTACTTATCTAATCCTTTCTCCTAGCATCTAGACCTGGTTTTCCCTTGTCATCGATATCTAGTAGTTAATGCTATCCAAACACAATCTAATGTCATCCCAAAACATTTCCATTTCAAACCATCATAAACTTAAAAAATCCAACAAAATCAAAAAAATAGAAAAATCCAAAAAAAGCAAAACATTCCCAAAAACAACAATAAATCATCATTCTTCATCTCAATCCATTAACATTCCATCTTTCTAATATTTCATTTATCAAAATCAATCCACCTTGACTTGACTAACTCAAGTAGCAAAACAACAAACAAACACATCCTTTCAAAGCAAAAGTCCTTAATCAAACCTAAAGCAAAAACACCTACTTGCAAAGCCATATGTTGTCCTACATATCGATTGCCAACATCTGCTATGTCAATTAATTGTCTTATACAGGATGTTCCATAGTCAAAACTAGACCAAGCGTCTTATACGACATGTTGCATTTCCTGAAACCAGACATTATCTTATCAACAGATCAACACCCTTTAACGGGTATATTGTTCCTACAATAAGGTTGTTATCTATCCAACCAATCCAATCTATCCTGAGCAACCTCTTTGGTAAGAGAATATGTTGGCTGTATGTTTACTTTGTAAGTCAGTCAATTTGCTTTTTGGTTTATCTTTTTATCCCTTTCCCATTACTTATTCAAGACTACCTTGATTTATCTATATCTTGGTATGTTGTGATGCAATACGGCTTGGGGGCATAGTCATTGCTTTTGTGTGTTGTGTTTGAGGAATGATCTTTTTATCTTACTTAACATCATATCTATCTTGTGTGTGTTACAACCTAGCATCTTACATATTAATATTCTTCTTGCATTCATGTATTGAAGTTTATTTTATGTTCAAGACTATGGCTCATTCACATATCCAACAAGGTTATATTATGTCTAAGGGATCTAAGTTCAAAACCGCTTGCTTGAAGAGTCAAAGTCCTAAGCATTGGATACATTGTCACCTTGGTCTTCTATACCCCGGTGCATAATATCCACATGCTATATCAAAATAAGGATCACTCTTTATAAATATTCGTGTAACCATTACAACATCACCCCATCTCATCACTCATCTAGAACTACATATCATCTCATCTCAATCTTAAGGTACCTTGATCCCGTGGATACGGGTATGTAGGCAATCTAGAATACGAAGGAAGTACCCAGTACTCAGGTACATAAGATATCATCATTTCACCTAAACATCCTCAAAACACTTCATCCCATCCATCTCATCCATACATCCTAATAAAATCTATAGCATTCATGAAGATCGATCAATCATCATTTCTCTAGTCTATGATATCAATTCTTCTATTCTTTCTCCATGTCTCTCTATCTCCTGACTTTTCATTTCAAGAGCACACTTGTATTCTTCGAACCCAACTTTCCTCTTGAGGGGCATCCTCATCATCATCATCATCTCTCACCATCATCATTGTTCATCTTATCCAATCTAGCTAATCAATCTAACCAAATTATTTAATCACATCCTTTGATCTTGATCCTAATCATGTCGTAAAACAAATCAATCAATTGTCTTATATAGGATGTTGCATTGTCGAAACCAGACCAAGCATCTTATACGACATGTTTCATTTCCTAAAACTAGACATTATCATCAATCAATCTATCAATCATATCAATTTTCTTATATAGATTGTCACACTCTTGAAACCAGACCAGACGTCTTATACAAGGTGTTTCATTTTTGAAACTAGACACTATCTTTATCAATCATCAGCAATTAATCATTGGTTTACAACTTGACAAAGGCAATGCCTTGTTTGTTTTTGAATAATCATCATCACCATTCATCTTATCTTTCCTTGTCACCCTCACTTTGAGTGACTGGGGCATCACCACTTCTAATCTAATTATTTTCTTCCAACCAATTTCTTCTAAATCAATCTTCTACCAATCAAGCACTATGTTTTAAATTTCTTTGAAATGATGTTACTTTGCAACACCATCTCAAAGAGGGGCAAAATGTTGAAACCTAAAAATGACCCTTCACATCACATCACTAGAATTTTAATCAAATCTGTCAAATCACCTGCATTTCAACATTAAATAAATAATCTAATTATTTAATTAATTTCATCAAAATCATCAATTCTTCCAAATCACCTACATTTCAACATTAATTAAATAATCTAATTATTTAATTAATTTCATCAAAATCATCAAATTCTTCCAAATCTCCTAAAATCAACATTAATTGAATAAATTCTATTTATTTAATTAATTTCATCAAAATCAACTTTATTCTTCCAAAATTAAATAATTTTGATTATTTAATTAATTTATCATTCCAATTCCTCTTATCTACAATTAAATAATTTTAATTATTTAAATTAAATCAATTGTTCTTCCAAATTTAAATAAATCATTCAAATTTATTTAAATTATCTCAATCTCTAAAAATAAAATATAAATCAAATATTTTATTTATTCTTCTAATCATGCACAAATAATTAAATAAATATATTTATTTAATTTGCTCAAATATCTTCCAATCCCTCTAAAAATAAATCTTGTTCATCATGCACACAAAATTAAATAATTTATTATTTAATTTATCTCAAATCATGCAAAAAGCAAATTATAAGTTGAGTTAATTGACTTAATCAATATTGTTTTTTATCATGAACTCATAAATTAGAAAAAAAGCATTTCTATTTTTATGAAATCTAAATATATCTCATGTCTATTCCATGTCTTTGTTAAATCAATCAATTAACTCAAACAAAAATAGATTTTGTGTGACACATGTCAGGTGCACATTCATCATGAGTTATTTGATTTATCTCAACCATCCATTCTATGGATTTATTTCAACCGTTGATCAATCATGTTTGAAATCTATATAAACCCCCTTCATCTCCATAACAAATCCTCTTCGATCATTTATTCTCAAGCATCCCTACAGTGCATTGAGCATTCATCACATCGTTGAGCACACTTCTACCTTTTGAGCACAAACACAATCTACATCTGCTTCTTGCAAACATGGTTTTTCAATTTATGAAGCAATCCACATTCAACCAAAAGATCCAAACAATTTAGGTGATAGCTTCTTTGTTTGTTATTTGATTTATTCATTGATTTCATTATTGCTTAGATAGATCTTTTGATGTTATGGGTAATTGAGTTGTTATTATCATTACTTTTGATTTTGTCATTTGATCTCAATTTTATTCCTATACATACTAGTGACTCCTCATCACCTTGTTTGTTTTCATTTCATATCAAATTTGACCATTTTGACCACCTTGGTCTCCCATGGTTTACATTTTTGATAGAAAATTGTCACATATGATGAAGTCTATTCCATGGTACTCAAGGCATACCATGCCTTAGTAGAGTAAATTAGCTTCATTAGTATTAATAGCTCTTATTATCCTTATGAGCTTTAGGTGTTAATCACCAATCCTATTAGATTACACTTAAGTAAGTAAAGGAATTATAACTCATAACATTAACCAATAAGTCTTAATTCAAACACATATAGAACAAGTCTATATTCTTCTATAAGCACATTCTAACTATTTCATGATGAGACCATGATCTTGAATGGTCTCACCACCTCCATAATCAAGGGTTTACACATACAATCCTTGACAGTTTAAGTAACCCTATATATGAATCATAGTCGGCTTTCCATACAAGCCCAACTTGGCAGTAGTTTAGGTGTTGTAAACACACTGATATTAAATTGCCTTCCTAGCTGTCACCACAGTCGAGTGACTGTATTATTGGTATTATTTCCTTCTCAATTGTTACCATAGTCAAGAAACTCTATTATTCAGTTATAACTATAATCATTTTGGAGTTATTCTTTAGTCCATTCGAGAGCTCTTAAGCTCTAACTTCATCATTATACGATGTGTGCTTAATATGCTTTGATAACAAGCTCAGCCATAACGGCTTCAAGCATTGGTTTTCATAAAGTGTAAAATGTATTAGAGTTGGGTCGTGGGACCCTAAGCTATAATATAGAAAAGAATCTAGATTCATACCGCTCAGCCTTATGGCCTTTGAGCTGGTATCTTAATAAAGCTATAATATTGTTACTGCTCGACTCTTAGTCTTGAGCCTACACATGCAATGTTTACAACAATATACAGCTCAACCATTCCATTCGACCTTGAGCACAATCTCAGCTAAAGGTTACTGTATATCTTTATTCGGCCTTATGGCCTTAACACAGCCATAAGAAAGATTAAAAAGTTTCTTTATTCGGCCTTATGGCCTTAAGCTTAGCCACAAAAAAGATTACTGAGTTTCTTTATTCACCCTTCTGGCATTAAGCTCAGCCACATGGATTTAAGCCTTTTCTTATAATCAAGTTAACATTTAAATACTCAGCCTTAAGGCTCTGAACTTTAAAAAGAAATCATGTTAGATATAGTGTGAGCTCTACCGTTTCAACCTTGAGCCTCAACAATGATGAAACATCAACACAATGGGCACAGACTTACAGGCCTCATGACTCTATTTTAAACAAAACATTATGCCATATTTTCTCTAGCAAAGGTTCAACGTAATATATGTCATCAAATGAAGCCCAAAAGGGACATTGGCCACCATTTACCTGGACAGAATGGTCGAAGGGTGATGCAGTCCCAAACTGAGTATGCTATAAGCTGTTCCCAGCTTCCAATCACCTATTGTTTTGCCAGAGGCTCTGCCACCCTACTTACACACTAAGAACTAACAACAACTCCCACTAACTAATAATTCCCCCCCTTCCAAAACAACCAAAGCAAGACTTGCCTATCGACCGATTTGGACATGCTAATTTGGGTGGAACTATCACCCCCACTTAGTCAATTTCCTCCTAAAGTGGCTCGAATGAAGCATCATGTTCTTGAGAAGGTTGAGCTCAAAGCTCCCTTCACCTCTCAATGCCCACAAAAGTAGTTTACACTATTCGATAATATCGAATATTAGGATAGGTAAAAAGATTACTAGAAAATAAAATCAACCCATAAATATACATATTTTTATTCATCTTTACTAAATAATAAGGGTTAAATAATATATATTTAACATTATGGATTATCACTATAAGATTGAAATCACATAAGGATTCACATCAATATCATCGGTTATCGGGGTCGAGTAATACTCCCCTGAAATTGACTATCCCCATTAGTCGAATGACTAGGGAAATAATAATCCCTAAGCACAAAAGGATAACAATAGACCTCCTCATCTCTTAACACTATTGTCTCTCAACTAGGGATGATGTTCCAAGAACATCGTCTGGTCATCACAACTTGTCGTGATAACTCCAACAACATAATGACTTACAAAGAACATGGAAACTAAAGAAAAGAGACATGACACATGACAACTTATGAAATGATTAAGGACATAGAAGTCGATACTCGGATAGCTAGTCAACTTTTTTCTTTCACAACATCTAACCCTTCCTCTAGGATGATACTCTCCTTCCTTCTTCGAAGGACGTTCATTTTCCTATTCACACTCAGGACCACAAGATTATGATCAGTGCATCATTATCATCTCGTAATAAAATCATTTAATTTACAAAACTATTTAACATCATTATCTACTTCATAATCAAAAGTTAAATCACATATTTCCATAATATCAAATCAATTAACTATGACTAATCCTCCTAAATATCATGCCAAGTTAATGATTAAGTCTAATTGTAAGTTGGGGATGTAACAGATCTCCCCCCATAAGAATCATTGTCCCGGATGATTAATTGTATTTAAGATAAACCAACATAATACGAAAATGTTTTCAAAAGCATAATATCAAAAGTCTTAGAAAAGATGAGGAAATCTAGCATAGAAGTCATCATAATTTTCCCGTTGGCATTTTCCACCAAATATTGGTCCCACTAAACCTTGCACTGTGTTATTTCCTTGTTATGTAAGCATAGCTTACATGTTTTGAGCACCTTCATGGGCTTGATCACCACCATTCTTGGGTCTTTCACCTGTAGAATATTCCAATCAAGTATAGGAATTTGATTATCAGCAGAATTAAACTTTTTCAAATATGAAACATGAAACACATTATGCATCATAGCGAGTGTTGGTGGTAGAGCAATTCTATATGCTACTAGGTTGACATCTTCTAGAATTTCAAAAGGTCCCACATATCTTGGTGCTAGTTTGAACATCTTTCCAAATTTGATGGAGCTTTTATGAGGTTTTACCCTTAGGAGAACTTTATCTCCCATAGTGAAATACCTTTCAACATGCTTAGCATCTGCATAACTCTTTTTCCTATCATTGGCTTCTGCTAGCCTCCTTTTAATTAGATGGACTTGTTCTTCCATCTCAAACAACATTTCTGGACAAAGGCTAACCCTATCTTCTATCTTTTCCCAGCTTATAGGGGTTTGGCACTTCCATCCATATAATGCCTCAATTAGTGCCATCTTAATAGCTGAATGATAAGAGTTATTGTAGGCAAATTCCACTAGAGGAAGATAATCCTCCCACTTGTATTGATGATCCATGCAATACATCCTTAATAAATCCTCCAACACTTGGTTCACCCTTTCAATTTGTCCATCTGTTTTAGGATGATAAGTAGAGCTTATGTTCAACTATGTACCAAGTGAAGAGAACAAGGTTTGCCAAAACCTAGATGTCATATGTGCATCCCTATCTGAGATAATCTTCTCAGGAATGCCATGTAGTCTAAAAATCTCTTGTACAAATTTTTGAGCAATGATGGGTACCCCATCCATCAACTTTCAAGGTATAAAATGGGTGGCTTTGGTGAGTCTATCCACCACCACCAAGATAACATTGTGCCTGTTCCTCGACATAAGCCCTTGCACAAAGTCCATACTTATAATCTACTATTTCCACTTAGGAATTTCATGAGGGTATAATAATCCTGCTAGGTGTTGGTGTTCCACCTTCACCCTTTGGCATTCAATACAAGTAGTAACAAAATTTGAAGCATCCCTCTTCATTCCTTTCCAAAAATATAAAGGTTTCACATGCCCAGAATATTGTAAAGAATGAACCTCTTTCCAAACCATATTCCTTAACTCTACTAAGTTAGGTACATACATCCTTCCTTTAAACCTTAATAACCCATCTGGTTTAAGGTTGAATCCCTCATATTTTGGATTCTGTGGATTCTTCTCAAGGGCCTATTTTACCTGCTCGAAAAACTCATCTCCCTTAAATTTTTGTAACACCTAATTTCTAAAATCAGAATGCATAGAGATCATAGAGGAGATATGCCTTCTCCTACTTAAAGCATCTGCCACTTGATTTTCTTTTTCCTGAATATACTTAATCTTGAAATCATAATCTAAGATAAATTCTAACCATCTTCTTTGACAAGCATTAAGATGGGGTTGAGTGAATAGATATTTAAGTCCCTGGTGATCCGTTTTCAACTCAAAAGGTTTTCCAAGAAGATAGTGTCTCCACATTTGGAGTACTTGAATGACTGCTTCCAATTCTAAATCATGTGGGGCATAATTTTGTTCATAGTTTTTCAGTTCACATGATTCGTACACAATGACATGTCCATCCTGGACAAGTACACCACCTAAGCCTTCCCCTGATGCATTGGTAATGACTACAAATTGACCTTCTGGGTCAGGTACTTTCAATATTGGGGCTGAAGTCAATTTTTCCTTTAGTAGGTCAAAGGCCTCCTGGCACTTTTCTAACCATTCAAACTTCTTGCCCTTTCTTTGCAAGGAAGTTATAGGATGTGCAATTTTAGAGAAGTTTTTCTCAAACTTCCTGTAATAACCAACAAGGCCCATGAAACTTCAGATGTCATGTACATTTCTTGGTTCAGGCCATTCAGATATAGCCTTAATCTTAGCTGGGTCCACAGCTATTCCCTTATCAAAAATTATATGACCCAAATACTATACTTCTTTCTGAAAGAAGGTACACTTAGAGAGCTTGCCATATAACTTATGCTCTCTTAATCTCTGAAGAACAATTTTCAAATGCTGCATATGTTCTTCTTCATTCTTAGAATAGATCAAAATGTCATCAAGAAATACCAAGACAAACTTGTCTAGACAGTCTCTGAACACACTATTCATAAGATTCATAAATGCGCTGGTGCATTTGTCAATCCAATGGTAGGACAGTGAATTCATAATGTCCATATCTGGTTCTAAAGGCTATCTTATGGATGTCTTCATCCTTCAACCTTAATTGGTGGTATCCAGATCGAAGATCAATCTTGGAAAATACTACTGTACCCCTCATCTAGTCAAAAAGATCATCAATGTGAGGTAAAGGGTATTTATTCTTAATGGTTGCTTTGTTTAACATGCGGTAATTTATGCACAACCGTAAAGTGTCATCTTTCTTTTTCACAAAAATGACCGGCACTCCCCATGGCAACACATTGGGTCTAATCAAGCCTTTATCTAACAGCTCTTGCAGTTGAGCCTTTAACTCCATTAGTTCCGTTGTGGTCATCCTATAGGGAGCTTTAGAAGTAGGTTCTAACCCAAGAATAATATCAATGGTGAAATCAAAGGCTCTTTTAGGGGGTAATCCTGGTAGTTCATCTAGAATTACATCCTCAAAATCTCTAAAGAAGGGATACTTGTCCATATCTGATCTTTCCTAACCTATGGACTCCTTTATCCCTACTTCATTAAGTTTTTAGAATTCATAAAACATCAAGTCATCTTGGAAGTAGGTTTCCTTTGTTTCATCTATTTTCTCCATCTTGACAGCAAAAAGTTGGCATCCTTTTCTCTGTGTCCTTTTCATTTGCAAGGCAGAAATTTGCCTTATTTTAACTTCCCTATGTTTCCCTTGGAGAAAGACTTTGTTTCCTAAATCATCCAATCATTCTTCTATTTTGGCATAACAATCAACTTTGGCTTAATGTCTCCATAGCCAATTTATCCCTAGGATAACATCTTACGAGCCAAGTGGGGCTACATAAATATTTACTTCCATGGAAAAGCTTGGAAGTTCAACCTGAGCCTCAAAAAGGCATTGCTCTACCTGATCCTTGGTGTGATTTGCATATTCTACAGACCAAGTATTTTCCCTGAATCCTACTTTTCTAGGTATTTTATTTACAATTTTGGAAGAAATAAAACATTCCTTAGCTCCTATATCAATCAAAACTGAAATCAAAACCCCAAATAAAATACCTATTGTCTCTACGAGAGTTATTTGGTACTCGTCTTGTCAATTGTCCAAGGCTACATGGATACCTTGCTGGAATGCAACTTGCTAGGAGGATAGAGGATTTTCTCTTGGCTGCACTCCCTATGATTTGTTGGGACACTGATTGGCGTAGTGATCTTCACCACAAGTGTAGCATCCACCAACTAGTCCTCGCCTCTCTTGAGGTTTGTTAGAACTGTTTCCATTCTTCCTAGAGTGGTTGTTCCCCTTTTTCTTTCTCTCCTAGACTTAGTTTGTTTATTTTTCGCCCCTTTGTCATTCTTCTCAGTATATTCCTATTTATTCCCCTTTTTCCTTGAGGATTGAGAAGATTGAGACCAGTTATATCTCTTATGATTTCTTTCCCTATATGCCAACATAGCCTTTAGGTTTTGTTCTTGTCTGACGGCCTTCTCGTAGACCTATTCCATAGTAGTAGGATCGTGAACATTAACCTCACCCCCAATTTGGGCATTCAACCCCATTATAAACTTCCAAACATGGAATTTCTTATATTGTTGATACTGTGGCACATACTTCAACAGTCAGGTGAATTTTTCCCAATATTCATTTACAGTCATATCAACCTATTTCAGGTTTTGAAAATCTATAAGTTTTTTATCATATAACAGTTGAGGCAACCATCTTTGCCTAAATAGTTCTACGAACCTATCCCAAGTAAGGCTTGTAGACCTCAAGCCTAATTCCATCTTTTTGTTCATCCACCATGTGGATGCTTCACCCGCTAGCTGAAATGCTCCCCACACAGCTTTGGTAACCTCATTATAATTTTTTATTTCAAAATACTTCTCCATTTCCGTAAGCCATGCCTCCATGGCATCTTTGCTTATGGATCCATCAAATTTAGGTGGCATGACCTTTTTCATGTCATGAGATAGTTCCATAACCATAAGGTTTCTCTTATCCCCTTCCTATCTAGCTACAGAGTTATTTTCTCTATGCTTGCTCTAGGTGGTGTCATTATGGCATTCCTTGCTATCACCCCCATCATAAGCATCTCACATGTCTTCAGACTAGCCTCTTACTTTAAGCTCGAGAGTTTCCACCCTCGCCCTTGTTTCTCTCAACAAAGTCAAGATTTGGTCTAATTTAGACTCAAATTGCCCTGAAGGTGCTCCTTCATCTCAGCTATCCTCCATTCTAGTTCTAACTCGAACCTTTACTACAATCTACTTCTTCCTAAAGTTTGTAGATTAATCACGGATTAGTTTTTCCATGCTATACAATTCATTCATTTTACAAATCTATTCACATTCATGTAATATTTAACAAGAAAGGAAAGATTGTCAAAATTTGCCATTGCATTACAGTTTCCATTGGATACATATAATCCACAAAATTACAAAATTGTGTTTACACCTTGCTCCTGCAAGTCATTTACAATTTGGGATAACTTCCCATAATCGTGTTTTCTTTTCAGTCTCAGGAGGTGAGGATACACAATGGTATTCCTTCACATCCTCCTTAGGTACATTACAATCTTTAGGGTTATTTTCCTTAGTTGGTGCTTTAGGGGTAGAGTGTGTCTTTGATGCTTCAGCAGAGTTAGGGGCAGCCAACCTTTCAACTTTCCTTAACTCCTGCTTAATGTGTTTGATGACATCAATGAAAGTTTCCTCGTCAGATAACCATGCACCTACCAAGCATCTAGTCTATTGAAGTTTTTCCCTCATGGAGGCATGTGCCTTCAAGATCTTTTGTTGGCGTAGGTAACATCCATTTTCTAAACTACCTTCTTTCGAGGTGTGGTTCTAATTTTTACCATTCTAGCATAGAACATCCAATCATTAGCATTCTTAATGTTGGATACAAATAATCATCAAGTAGTGAGCTCATTAGGTCCATGTATTGAACCTGGATCTGATACCATATGTAACATCACTATCCATAATGCTCAAGATTTAACATAAACGTGTATCATAATCAAGTGAATAGTTAACAAAATGATTAAGCTAATCACTTTTAACCCAAAAGAAAGATAATCATTTCATCAATTAAGCATGTCAATCTAATCATGATATAACAAAGCTTACATTTCAGTAATCATTTACAAGCTTTAGTAACCATCACTAATCAAATACAATTTATGTCCAAGGCATCATAAATCAGTTTATACAATACAATACACCAATTGGTCATAAAATACAAACACTGTATCTGGAACCAATGACATTTGTCTTCATAAGCCTCAGCTTGTCTCATGCTTGGGAAGGAGAGCATCATCCTGGTGCTTTTCCTCCAACCACAAACTTGCGATCCCTCACTCATCTTCCTAACTGGAAGTGGCCCTACCCTTCTCGGAAAGGTTAGACATTAGAACCCATTAGGTTAGCCATCTGAGTATCTGGTGTTGTGTCCTTCCTAATGTCTCACGGTCACACACTATAGATCCACTGTAACTTGTATGACACTACTGGAGACACTAGGTCATCTAGAACACTATGGACCAACAATGCATGTAGAGATGGATGCATTACTTTGGCCAAAGTTTTACATACATACATGTTACACAATGAACGTCATCGTATGTCCACCACCCTAACTCGACTTATAAGCTGTCATGTCCTATAGTAAGTTCTTAACGGCCTTGTTCTTTAGGTCTAGTATGAGTGGGATCAATTCAAATCATTGTCCATACTTGGACATTTGACTCCCATCATAGGTTGGTTATGATTAAATAGGTTATCTTTGTAACAAAGAACTAGTGACTCCTCGTCACCTTGTTCATTTTCATTTCATATCAAATTCGACCATTTTGACCACCTTGGTCTCCCATGGTTTACATTTTTGATAGAAAATCATAACATATGATGACGTCAATTTCATGGTACTCAAGGCATACCATGCCTCAGTAGAGTAAATTAGCTTCATTAGGATTAATATCTCTTATTATCCTTATGAGCTTTAGTTGTTAATCACCAATCCTATTAGATTACACTTAAGTAAGTAAAGGAATTATAACTCATGACATTAACCAATAAGTCTTAATTTAGAGACATATAGAACAAGTCTATATTCTTCTATAATCACATTCTAACTGTTTCGTGATGAGACCATGATCTTGAATGGTCTCAGCACCTCCATAATTGAGGGTTTACCCATACAATCCTTGACAGTTTAAGTAACCCTATATATGAATCATAGTCGGCTTTCCATAAAAGCTTGACTTGGTAGTAGTTTAGGTGTTGTAAGCACACTGATATTTAATTGCCTTCCCAGCTGTCACCACGGTCAAATGACTGTATTATTTGTATTATTGCCTTCTCGGCTGTTACCACAGTCAAGTGATTGTATTACTCATTTATAACTATAATCATTCTGGAGTTATTCTTTAGTCCATTCAAGAGCTCTTAGGCTCTAACTTTGTCATTATATGACATGTGTTTAACATGCTTTGATAACAAGCTCAGCCATAACGGCTTCAAGCACTAGTTATCATAAAGTGTAAAATGTATTAGAGTTCGGTCATAAGACCCTAAGCTATAACACAGAAAAGAATCTAACTTCATATCGCTCGGCCTTATGGCCTTCGAGCTGGTACCTTAATAAAGCTATAATATTGTTACTACTCAACTTTTAGTCTTGAGTCTAGACACATGCAAGGTTTACAACAATATACAGCTCGGCCATTCCATTCAGCCTTGAGCACATTCTTAGCTAAAAGTTACTATGTATCTTTATTTGACCTTAAGTCCTTAACATGGCCATAAGAAAGATAGCAGAGTTTCTTTATTCAATTCGGCCTGACGGCCTTAAGTTCAACCACAAAAAAGATTACAAAGTTTCTTTATTCAGCCTTATGGCCTTGAGCTCAGCCACAATGGCTTCAAGCCTTTTCTTACAATAAAGTTAACATTTAAATTCTCAGCCTTAAGGCTTTGAACTTTTAAAAGAAATCATGTTAGATACAGTGTGATCTCAGTCATTTCGGCCTTGAGCCTTGATGATGATGAAATATTGACACAATGGGCATGGCCTTATAGGCCTTGTGCCTCTTTTTTAAACAAAACATTCTGCCATATTTTCTCTGGAAAAGGTTCATCATAATATAGCTCATCAAATGAAGCCCAAAAGGGACATTGGCCACCATTTACCTGGATAGAGTGGTTGAATGGTGATACAATCCCAGACTGAGTATGCTATGAGTTTCTCCCAACTTCCAATTGCCTACTATTTTCCCAGAGGCTCCACCACCCTACTTACACACCAAGAACTAACAACAACTCCCACTAACTAAGAATTCCCCCCCTTCCAAAACAACCAAAGCAAGACTTGCCTATCATCGGATTTAGACATGCCAATTTGGGTGGAACTGCCACCCCCACTCAGTCAGTTTCCTCCTACAGTGGCTCCAACGAAGCATCATGTTCTTGAGAAGGTTGAGCTCGAAGCTCCCTTCACTTCTCAATGCCCACAAAAGCAGTTTACACTATTCGATAATATCGAATATTAGGATAGGTAAAAAGATTACTACAAAATAAAATGAACCCATAAATATACATATTTTTATTCATCTTTACTAAAGAATAAGGGTTAAATAATATATATGTAACATTATGGATTATCACTATAAGATTGAAATCACATAAGGATTCACATCAATATCGTCAGTTATCGGGGTTGCGTAATACTCCCCCGAAATCAACTATCCCCATTAGTCAAATGACTAGGGAAATAATAATCCCTGAGCACAAAAGGATAATGAGCGACCTCCTCATCTCTTAACACTATTGTCTCTCAACTAGGGATGATGTTCCAAGAACATCGTCTGGTCATCACAACTTGTCGTGATAACTCCAATGACATAACGACTTACAAAGAACATGGAAACTAAAGAAAAGAGACATGACACATGACAACTTACGAAAGGATTAAGGACATAGAAGTCGATACTCAAATGACTAGTCAACCTTTTTCTTTCACAACGTCTAACTCTTCCTCCAAAATTATACTCTCATTCCTTCTTCAAAGGACGTTCATTTTCCTATTTACACTCAGGATCACAAGATTATGATTAGTGCATCATTATCATATCTCGTAATAAAAATCATTTAATTTACAAAACTATTTAACATCAATATCTACTTCATAATCAAAAGTTAAATTAGATATTTCCATAATATCAAATCAATTAACTATGACTAATCCTCCTAATTATCATGCCAAGTTAATGACTAAGTCTAATTGTAAGTTGGGGATGTAACACCAATGGGCTATTATTTATCCTTTTATTGATTTCTGATTGACATGTGTTAATTCAAACTCACTCAGTAACATCACAAAACATCCCACTCTCCTAGATAGCATTGGTTGGTTCAAGAATGTTCTCAATTGTTTAGATCGTATCATGACTCTCGTTTCTTAGTTTAGCATGTAGTGTCACAATCTTTAGGTGGTGAAAACTATATCCAAACATTTCTTTTCTGCTTGAGTGTAGTTCTTCTCATATTCCACTAAGGTTCAACTAATGAAGTATATCACTCTTTCCCTTCCATCATCATCTTCCTATGCCAACATGCAAGCTATGGAAATGTTGGTGGCTCTTAAATATAATATGAAGTGCTTATCATGTCTAGGTAGCATTAATGTAGGTGGAGTTAACAAGAATTTCTTTACTTGTTTGAACATGTTTTGACATTCTATCATCCATGTTATCCCAACTTGTTTCTTCAATAGTTGGTTGATTGGGTGAATCTTGAAGGTCATGTCAGGTATGAAATGCCTGATCGCTGCACCCAATTGTCCTAAAAAGGTTCTTACTATAGTCTCACTAGTTGCTGGAGTAGCATTTAGAACTGCTTTAAATTTGGCTAGGTCTACATCTATTCCTCTTCATGAAACTATGAAAACCAATAACTTACCTACTGTCACCTTGAAAACACACTTCTCAGGATTTAGTCTCACCTTGTATTCTCATATTCTAGTGAATATTTTATGAATATCCTCTACGTGCATTGATCGTTGTCTAGATTTATCCAAGAGATCATCAACATATGTTTCCAATGGTTTGTGAATGAGGTCATGAAAAATGTGAGTCTTAGCCCTTTGATAAGTAGCCCCCGCATTTTCCAACCCAAATGGCATAACCATGTAACAAAAGGTTCCCCATGGTGTTCTGAATGTTGTATTGCTTTCATCATCTTCTGAAATTTTAATTTGATTATATCCCAAAAACACATCCATGAGGGAAAGCACCTCATACCCTATCGTTGAATCAAGAATTTGATCTATGGATGGTAAGGGGAAGTCATCTTTTGGGAAGGCCTAATTAATGTCCTAAAAATAAAGACATATCTGAATCTTTCCATTTTTCTTCAAGATCGGGACAATTTTTGACACATAATCTGAATAATCTACAAGTTTGATGAATCCCATGTATTTAGTAACTTCAGTTCTTCTTTCACCATTTCGGCAACTTGTGGTTTTATCAGTCTCGACTTTTGTTTTACAAGTTTCACATCAAGCTTTGTTACTAAATTATGCACTACAACCTTTAGATCTAACCTAGGCATGTTTGCATATGTCCAAGAGAAGACATCAAAAAAATTGATGAGAAACTCAGTATACTCTCCTATTTCTTCCTCACTATGTCTGCCCCCAACTTCAACATTCTTGGTTTTTCAGGGATCCCAATGTTGAGATCAATTGTATCACATGTTAATGATGGATGCCCTTCTTCAAATTTATGAGGTGTAGGTGGAAAATCAGAGTTCGTATCCAGGTCATCCGACAATACTGTGTCCAACTTTTTGGCCAAAGTAGGACATTGAAATCAACATTTTTAACTAAATTTTCACTTTTTGACACTTATAGCAACTAAACCATTAAGAATTTGAAGATGATATGAACTAGTGATTTTTGAGATTTTGTGTGTAGATTCTAAATGTTTTTTTCTTTTAATTTTAAGAAATAATTTATGAATTTTTTTAAGTAACTTTTAATAACTTATTTTTTATAGTTAACAACATTTTTAAAAGTGATGTTTATACCATACATCATAACTTTTTTATAGAAAGGATCAAATTATAAAATTTTAAACATAGATTATAATTTTTTGTTACAGATATTTTTTATTAATTTTTCAAGTGAGATCAATTATAATTCAGACATAGGTTTTTACCATACAACATAACTTTTCATGTATGTATCCAAATTAAATTGTTTTTTTTATTGAAACAAGGACGTCAATACCTAGTGTACAGATATTTTTCATAAAAAAATTTCTCTATTTTTCTATTTTTCCACATGTGTGGGACAAAGACCTTGATGTTCCATGAAAAACCTATGTTCACTAGAAAATATAAAATAGATATAATAACCAAATGAAATATATTCAAAATCATACTTTCTCGAAATATTATACTAAAGGATACATACTTACAAAATAGAATTTCTAAATGACCTCATTTGATCCCACAAAAGATGAAGTGAAAATGGCTTTTTGTCCTCATTTTGATAGGTGCGGAGGAGACTCCATCAAGGTTTTGATATAAGACTAGGGGGTTCTTTCCAAGGGTATTTTATCTAACCCCCTTAAATTAAAACCCTTTAGATGGAACCCCTCAAGGCTTAAATCATTAATTTTTCTAAAAACATATGTGATTTCAGACAAAATTTAGGATGTCCCAAGTTTGGGACTCAGTATTGTAGGATCACCCATCCACTTGGAGGATTTCGATTCTATCTCCAAAAACATCATTAGGATTAGGGAGGAGCATGTATCCCTTCTTATGGTAAACTTTTGGAAGGCCATTGTAAGCATGTAGGTATTCTAGAATAGCTTCATTATTTTCAATGTAATCTCTAGTTAGTATCTCTATTTGATCCACTGCATAATCCAAAATGCTTGGCAACTCCTCACTTTCCAATAATGGTTCGTCGTGTATTGATATGACAAACTTAGAGTTCTATAGCTGAGCATGAGGTGAAAAAATAACCAATGTGGTGGCCATTGAGTCTGTCATATGATTTTCTTCTCTTGGTATGGCCTTTATACCAAAGAAGTCATAATATTTGACTAAATTTTGAATGGTATTGTTGTATGGATGTAGTCATTCTAATCGTGTTTTGATTGATCACTAGTTGAGAATCCCCAAAATTGGAGATGTTCTTGATTCCCATTATCATGGCTAACATGATTCCTAAAGATAGCGCTTCATATTCAACAACATTGTTTGTGTAGAAGTAAAGTCTGAATGTGAAAGGAAGAATCTTTCCCAGTGGAGAAGTGAGAATTACTCCTGCTCCTACTCTTGTTTTGCAACATGCGCCATCATAGTGGAGGGTCTATAAATCCTAGATGTCTTGTGATCTTGATGTTCCCCAAACTTGTAAGTTGACTTCTATTTTTCTTCTTTTTTTCTCCCTCTTCGATGATTTCAACTATCCCAATTGAGAGACTTTTGACATCATAACTACTCATGCAAGGGATGGCTTCTAGGCAAAATGGAGCATGAAGTTTTGTGGTGTAAGTGTCAAAGGGGAATTCCTTGAGCTAGTCTAAATCTTGTTGTGTAATATCGAGAACATTCACAATATCCTAGGGGATTTTTTCTTCCTCCATGGCTTTCATGTGTACGTTGGCTTCCTTTTCTTCTTGCTCCCTTCTATAGATACTAAAAGGATTAGTATCTTCTTTCACAACATGTGTTTTTCCCGAGTGATAAAAGTGGATTTCTTGAAACAGGGTAGAGGCAACAGCCTTCATCTCACAAATCCAATGTCTTCCAAGGATCATGTTGTAATTAGTTTCTTTTTTGATGACATAAAAATCTTTTGGGACTGTCTCAGGTCCCAAAGTAAGTGGCAAATTGATTTTTCCAATTGTCTTGATATCTTTATTGTCGTACACCCTTAAGATAGTGGTTTGTTGTTTAGTTCATGTTTTTCTATATCCCATTCTTTGGAGGAAATAAATCAGTATGATGTTGACTGCTAACCCTTCATCCACCACTACTCTTTTGATGGTGACTTTGTCAACTTGTACTTGTATGTACAGTGGTGAATCTTTGATTAGACTTTCATCATTTTGTAAAAGTTTTGTGATGTCAAATGTAAAGGGGGTTAGTTTTTCTTGTGTTGATAATCCTACCTATAAAACATCCAATAAAGTTTTTTGATGTGACAAGGAGGTCTTGAGTAGATTTACCATGTGTGAGAAAAAAAATTTTCATTTAATTAGCCTATTCCACTTCTTGGACTACAGTTTGATGTTCTTTGGCTCGGAATATTTCTACTATTTTGAGCATCTTTCTCTTTTTGTTGAGATTGTAAGAAGATGAGGAATTTTGTTTGTTGTTCAAAAGTAAGTTGAAATCGAAATTGCTTTGTTATATCTATAACAAGTTTTTGTCTCGTGACCTTTTGTTCCATGAAACAAGCAATATGTCCTAGGGTCATAGGAAAAATGATTTGATCCTTGACTCCCCTTATGACAACATTTATCATTTTTTGGTGAATTCCTTATAACATTGATGTTTTTGTCCATCAAAATTTTTGGCGTGTTCTTCTCAAGTTCTTTCAAAGTTTTGAGATTTTTGTCCATGTTATACACTCTTCATCCACTGTCGATGGTTTCTTGATCAATTTGTAAGGTACTTTCCAAAGCTTCCTCGTATGACTTCTATGGTAATTTATGTACTTCCTCTCTTGTGTCTCTATTCAAAGTGTAGACACCTAAAACTGACCATGTCTTACAACATTGCCTTTCAACATTCCCTTCCATCCTCTTGTGACACTTAGGGACACTTTGTCCTAGGTCCCCTTTCATGACCCCTTCCAATTAGTTAAACAAATTATATTTATTTAACTAATTTATCCCCTCTAGTCAAATTAAATAAACTCTATTTATTTAATTCTCATAATCCTCCAGCTAATTTAAATAAATAAAATAATTGTTTAAATTAGTTTTCACATGCCACTTGTCTCTCATAATTTAAATATTTTTATTATTTAAATTATCCCACTCACATCCCTATTTTAAACTCATTAATTATGCATCATAAGCACTTCCTCTCCAAAATAATTAAAAAATCCTATGTATTCCCACTCCCGTCCTTATTTTAGTCACCTATCATCCTCATTTATAATGTGTCATGAGCACTAAAATTGGCTTTCAATCCTAGTCATCCACCTCATCCGTCACCCTTCTAATCCTAGCCATTCACTTTATTCCCTCTCCTTCTATAAATTAAACTTTCATTTTCATTTCAAACCCTCACACTCTCTCACCAAATTTTCATACGCATGCATATCTGTCATTTCTCATTTATCTCATATCATTTTCTGGTTATGCTAGTTGTGTGAGAAGCCCACAACACATCCATAGGACAAATCAATGGAGATTGGGTGCACTCCATTCCATCCTATCCAAAGACAAATTTTCTACAAGGTTTGAAGGTATATTTGCATTGTTTATGTTTATGTTATTGCACTTTGCATGATTATCCCTCCACCTAATCCCAATCCTAATCCTAATCCATCCAATCCCATTATCCCTCCATCTAATCCCAATCCTAATCCTAATCCATCCAATCCCATTATCCCTCCACCTAATCATAATCATAAGCCTATAATATTCACCCTTATTATCCATCCATTATATTGTCCATCCACCCATACACTTATGAAGGATGTGATCCAATGGCTATTACAAAGGAGTCAACCATCTCTATGTCATGAAATACCTATCCTTGAACCTATCAAAGAGCCTTCAAACACATGCATATTCCTCCAATCCCATCATGTAGCCCACAACCCATCAAGTCTCTTGAAGAGTCTCCCACCATGATCCCAACTCAAGATCCATTAGACACTCATGTTGTTGAGCATCTAGAGCCTATAAACCCTATCCAAGAGTCTCCCACTACCACTCTCATCCAAGAAAATCAATAGCTATGTCAAGAGTCTAATCTAAAGCATGTAGAAACATTAACCCCTCATCCAAATCAAGATCAACCAAATCAAGATCAAAACACCTCCATTCAACCTATCCATAATCTATATCTTTTCTATGATCAAGATATTATCTATGATCATGAGCCTATCCATGAGTAAATTGATCCCATCCATAGTACACTTAATACCAAACCCACCACTTCCAACACTAGTCATATCCATCCTCCAACTAATCCTATCCATCATCCAACAACATCCACTTCCCTTGATGAGACACTTGGTCCCCAATAAATTATAGAAAATAAACTTCTTACTAAGCATAATGTTGATCAAGATCCTCATGATCCTTCACCATCCTCTATTGATTCCATTCTAAATCTATCATCCTATTCTCTTGGACCCAACACCTTCATTCATGGTGGCTCTCTTGTAGGAGATAAACAACTTCTATCCACCACTCTACCCTCCCCATCTACTAATGGACTCGCGTCTTGTGTCCTAAATCATAAACATCCCATTACACGTTGCATGCTCCAAAACATAAATTAACATGGAAAAGACTTAGGCCTTCATGAATAAGATATTTTGGAGCCCATCCATGTCAAAGTTCCCACATGATCACATGGCCTTGGCTATATACTTCAAGGGAAACAATCCCAAGATGTTAGTACCACCTCCATGCCTTCTAAATCCACTTATTTCCATCCATTTTAAAGTTCCTCCATGATCACATGGCCTTTGCTATATACCTTAATGGAAACATCACCTACCTCCCTCTATTCACTAAGTCTAGCGCTCTTTTTTTCTTTTATTTTTTTATATTTTTGATGCCCTGACCCTTGGTCACATGAGTGACCAAGGGTTAAGCCCTTACCACCTGACTTAACTGCCAGGTGGCTAACCTTCCATGTGACCATGGTGACCTAAACCACTAGTGGCCAGTGTGACCACTAGACTGCTCCCCTTTCCCTCCAACATGCCAAAAGAGGGCCTTTTTTCTTTTTTGCATAACATGTCACATTTTCATGAAATTAGAAGCGTAGGAAATCTGCTTCACCCAGCTTCATAGTGTTATAGGTATCTTTATCCCATCTGATTAGATTTATTAGGTATCTTCAATCAAATATCTCCTTTGCTTGAAATCTTTAAATCGCTATAACTTTTTCAAATCTTAACAAATTTTGACAAATTTTTTTTGAAATGGCATACAATTTTGTGTAGAATCTACTTATTAGATCTATTTTTGTATATTATCTCTTCATTTTCATATTTATTAGATTTATCTCTTTTCACTTAACATTTGTTTGTAGTCTTTACATGTCAAAGATCAAATCAATGAAACTACTAACAAAATATTGTAGATTCGCTTGCCAAAGAACAAATCGTTGAAACTACTAATGCATTGTGTGCAACACCTCTTATCAAAGATCATTTTTTTCTCACTAATCTAGGCACTTAGTTTAATCTAGGGGGATAGTAATTGAACATTGTTTTCCTTTTCTTCAGATTTTGAAAAGGTTCTATACTCTCTCCTCACACCTTTTGGTGATCTTGGAGATCAAAAACCCCTTCATTATCCCTTTTTTTATTTGTTCAATCCTAGGGGCATTATCTCACGTATTCTCTCCCCTTGTGCTTCGTGTGAGCCTAAGGATCAAAATTGAATAGTGATCCTTCCCTTTAGGAGGCCTGCTAGAGGATTTCATCACCCCTAGGGATGACCTCAACCATGTGTTTTGATAGAGTATATCAAAGGGGGAGAGAGAAATATGTACCTCAATCTAGCTAAGTAGTCATTGGGACAGCCATAGGGCCTCGGGTGATTCCAAACATAAGGTGAAGAGGTGTTTTCTTAATTTCTTATGCCGCATCCCTTCAATGGGCTAGTTTTCAAAGATTTGGACCTCATCATACCTCATGTATTTGGAGGACTCCCCTAGAATCTCGTAAATCCTAGTTAAGACTCTTCGACTGTTATATCCTATGGTGCATCACTACAATAGAGAGAGAAGAGCTCACGCTATTACCTCTATTTTTTGAGATGGAATAAACTTTGGGCCAGACATTAGTCTCCAAGGTAGGGGTGTAAGGTGGTACATGACCTTGCATATCTATCAAAGCAATGGTAAATGGTATCAAGGAGATGGAAATCACCATTATCTAATAGTGGATATTGAAGTCACACCTGAGTGATTCTATGGGATATGACACTCCTACTTGAATAATTATAGATTTGTTCATGTGCTTAGCATGTTTTCCTTGTGCAATACCAGTAAAAGCCACTTTATCCATGAAGAAATTCACACCAATTTCCTTGTTAAGTCAAGTCAGTCATTCTCTTTTTGTGTTTGTTTTTCTTGCTGAAAATCCCAGTCCAAAAAATCCAAAACAAATTTAGTCATAAATCAATCCACCTAATCCTCCTCATCATAATAATAATAATCTCATTCTTGAGCCTAATCTAATCCATCATTTGTCAAAATGGTTGTGATCATTAACAAGCCTAGGTCAAATCTAAAACCCAAAATCACAATCCGAGGAGGTCCACAATTTCATCCTAATGATGATGATAACCTTGTAGATCATGATGCATATTTTGAAGAACAAGACAAACTACAAAGACTTAAACATGTGTGTAAATCCATCCCAACACTAGAGAACAAGATCGAAGAGCAAGATCCTTATGGCACCCAAAGAATGTTTGAGGAACTCAAAAGATTATATAGAAAGTATCTAGTCACTCCTACATCATCATCCCTACCTCCCATCAACAACCAATCTAATTTATCCATACCCCAAACTTATCCAACATCCACCTTACCCCAAACCTCACAAGTCCAAATTCCTAACCATGCTTCATCTTCACACATACCAAATCCCACTATCTCAAAACAATAAGTCACCACCCAACAACAACTCTAACAACTCATCCAACAATAAAAACAACAAGCCCTTCTTCAACAACTCATAGCCCAAGAAACACAACCACAACCTTTATCCCATATGTCATCCTCATCAACTTCATACCAACCTAGTCCAACCACATATCAAGATAATCCTACCTCAACCTATCCCACTTCACCCAATATAAACCAATATACATTTCAATCTATATCCTAAGATCATCCCACTATTTATATCCAACAACATTCACCTCAAGTTCCTTCACAACAAGAACATGCAAGTCCAAGTTACCCTTTGCACCAAGATCAAGTGTCCTTAAGTCCTCATGCTATCTTTGACAAGGGATATACCACTCTAGCTTATGCATCCTATGGGCATCCTCCATCATCATCCAATCAAATGCCTATCCAAGAGCCTACTAGTCCTTTCCCAATACCACCATGTAATCCCAACCCATTGGTCCATCAACCTTCTAATGCATCAAATTCTTCATTTCCTTCACCATCATGTTCCTCCAATCCTCCACCAAAAGATGAGGCTAAAATACTTTTACAATAATTGGTCCAAGAAAACTTGATTGATCTACCACCAATTAAACATGAAAAAAGTCAAGTTAAATCATATTGGTATAATAAAAATGACTATTGCATATACCATAGGATCAAAGGTCATAAAAAAATTGATTATCCAACACTTAATATATTGATCAAGAACCCCATACATTGTGGTAAGATTGTGCTAGATAATCCAAATCCAACCAATCCTATTATCCAATCACCCGATCCCAATCCTAATCCTACAACATCCACCATTATTATCAATCCATTATATTGTCCATCCACCCATATACTTATGAAGGATGTGATCCAATGGCTATTAGCAAGGAATCAACCATCTCCATGCCATCAAAAACCTATCCAAGAACCTTCAATCAATATGCATATTCCTCCAAATCCATCTTATAGTACACAACCCATCAAGCCTCTTGAAGATCCCCTTACCATAAGTACAAGTCAAGATCCATTATACACTCATATTGTTGATCATATAGAGCCTATCAAGCCTATCCAAGAGTCTCCTACTTCCATCCAAACACAAGAATTATGTCATGAGCTTAGTCTAGAGCATGTGGAAACACCAACCCCTTATCCTAATCAAGATCTAAACACCCTATCTAATTCCATTCTCGATTCCATTCCATCATATGATCAACATGTCCATAACCTATATCTTTTCTATGATCAAGATATTATCTATGATCAAGATTCTACCCATGAGTAAGAAATCCAAATTCCTCCTATCCATAATCCCATAACTATCCATGACAAAGATATCCACACTAGTCTTATCCATCCTCCAACAAGTCCTATCCATAATCCAACAACCTCCACTTCCCTTGATGAGACACTTGGTCCCTAAGAAAATATAGGCAATCAACTTCTTACTGAGCATAATGTTGATCAATATCTTCATGATCCTTCACCACCCTCTATTGATCCCATTCCAAATCCATCATCCTATCCTCTTGGATCCAACACCTTCATTCATGGTGGATCTCTTCTAGGAGATAAAAACTTCTATCCACCACTCCACCCTCCCCATCTAATAATGGAATCATGTCTTGTGTCCTAAACAGCAGACATCTCATTGCACATCGCATGCTCCAACACATGAATTATCATGCAAAAGGCTTAGGCCTTCATGAAAAGGTATTTTGGAGCCCATCCATGTCAAAGTTCCTCCACGATCGTATGGCTTTGGCTATATACCTCAAGGAAAACAATCCCAAGATGTTGGTACCACCTCCATGCCTTCTAAATCCACTTCTTTCCATCCCAAACCTCATGCATCCCATCTCACTACTAAAACATGTGTCGCTATCCCTCCTCCATCATCACACAAATTCCAAAAGAATGTGACCATACACTTTCCCCCATCTACTTTACCTCCACTCCTTCCAACCCCTAATATTCTCATCCTTAAATCCACTCATCCCTTTATCCACAAGTCCACGCATCTTGTTCCCTTAAATCCCCTAAAATTCCTAATTATGATCAATGAATGCACACATCAACCAAACATGAAGCTATCACAACCCCCATGGGATTCAAAAATATAAATTTGGATGACTCCCCATATAAATAAAAAAACACCATTAAAGCCTAAGAATGATCATGCCACAAGGCATCAATCTCTAACATCCAAGCAAAAGCTCACACCTTAAAAAGTTAAAACAAAAATGGTGTGGGTCCCCAAGCAAAAAGTACTTAATCTAAATGGAGCATCCACAATCCAACAATCCCAAAAATCATACTCTCCATCACAAAATCCTACAATCCTAAGACCATTTGGATCCCAAAATTACTAAATCAACCATCCCCTAATTAAATATCTCCATTAGTCCCAACTCCTCCTTCCATTCAAAAGATTCAAAATCCAATTCGGTGTGTAAAATTGTTGGTCTTGGTTCCTTTCCATTCCACAACATACCTCCATCTCCCCATCTACTATCTACTATCTCACATATTTCCCTTATCATATCCCTATGGTCCATGCTTTTGGATAATCCTTCCATCCATAATCCATATCATAATCCACTATCCATCCACATTATAATTCACTATCCATTCATACATAATACATTATCTATCCTACTCCATCTCCCTCTAATGCAATCCTCTACCAACATCCATGCGCAAAATGACACTTGACATGATCCATGTGTGACATCCCTCTATAATGGGACATTATAACCTTTCATGGAACTAGACACTTGAGTCCCCATCCTATTCCAAATCCCTCTTATCCATTTTCCCCTATCCCATCCAAAAAACCAAAAAAATCAAAAAATAGAAAAAAACAAAAAGAAAAAGAGAAAAAAGAAAAATCAAAATAGTAAAGAGAAATCCCTTCATCCAATGGTGAAAACCACCTTGGTGGTGCCTTGGATAAGTACCATGATGAAAGCCTAGAAAACAAGCATCATGTGTAGATCCCTTCTCTATGCATCTTACACTTGGGGGCATGTTGTCTCATCTATCCCATCCTATTATTTTCCTCTTATCCTACCATCTTCATCCATCGTATCCTCATACCTACCTATGCCATTTACCTATCAACATACCCATCTTTCATTCCTCCTTTTGATCTTGATATAGACATGGGGAAAAAATGTTGAAAAATGCTTTGGACATCTCTTGATCTACCTCATCCTTTCTATCCAATCTTATCACCTTTTCGTTACAAGCTTTGTCATGTAAAATCCTAAGAACTACACCTAGAATGGGGCATGTTATTCCTATGTGACATAGTCCTTGGAGATCACATCTTGAATTCTTTCGCCCATCTATCCTTTATGCATTTCACATATATTATCCACTATTACCCATCTCTCTACATTTTCATCCATTTTACACTTCCTATCCCTCCTATCCACTTTCACCCATCCTTCTACCTATCCGTCCATTTTACACTTCCTATCCCTCCCATCCACTATCGCCCATCCCTCTACCTATTCATAAATTTCCCTTAATTTATTCATGATTTTCCCTTGTCATTGGTATTTAGCATCTAGGCTATCCAAACTGCAATCCAATGTCATCCCATAACATATCCCAAAATACCAAAAAAATCTAAATATCCCAAAAATTCCAAAAAATCAAAACATTTCCAAAAAATAAAAATAAAAACATTTCAAAAATACAAAAAATTCAAATATCCAAAAAATCCAAGAAATAAAATCCAAATGCAAGTCATCCTTAATCCATACCAATCTAGTCAAAGTAATCGACCCAAATTATCCAATCACATCCTTGGTCTTGATCCTAGTCTTTTTGTCAACCCAATCAATCAATCATCATCATCATCAATGGTATATATCATTCATGCATCCTTGTTTTGATCTAGGGATATATCGTTCCCCACAATGACAACACTATCTCAATCAATCAATCAATCAATTATCAGTTTATAGCTTGACAGGGGCAATACCTTGTTTATTTTTTAATCAAGAAAAAACATTCATACAACACATTGTACCTTAACCAAAATCCCCTATTAGTCACTTTATTAATTTCCACATCATTCAATCGCAAGCAAACAATCATCATCTAGCCTGATATAGGGATATATCATTCCCATCATCAGGCACCTATCTAAACATCACTTAAACTCTTTGTCAAGAGATACAATGGTTTTGTGACTTGTGTCATCATTTGGTCTTTTGTTTTTATCTTTTCTATTTCCTTATTTTGCTTTATCAAATCCACCTAGATCCATTTATATTTTGGTGTGTTACAATTAGTAGAGAATGGGGCATAGCATTTTGCATGTATGTTGGATATTCTTATCACTATAGCTAATATTCATATCGTTTGTCTAGACAAAGGTTGTATTATGCTGGGTATAAGGATACTCCTTTTGTTTGTAGTGTCAAGTCTATGCAAAGGCTACAAAGTCACTCTAGTTCCTTATACCTTGGTTCATAATATCCCCTTGCTATATCAAATAAGGGCTTGGGCTTCTCTACACATTATACCAACTTAACTATATCTTCTCTATCCACTACATCCATTATGACTATAACTTATCTATTTCCAAATCCTATTCTAAAGTATTCTTCACCTCTCAATATGTCTCTCCACTATCTATTTCACCTATTTATTTTAACTTAACGATCCATCCTAACTATCCATTCCTAACCCTTAACCTTATCCATCCTTTCTATTCTGTTCATTTCCTTCTCCAACCTCTTTTCATCCATTTTGAGAGCATATATGTGTTCTCCTAACCCACCTATCCTCTTGAAGGGGCATCCCATCCTTACATCATTCCTCCTTTCCACTCCTTCAAGTGGTTGGGGCATCCTTTTCCCTCTGTCCATACCTTTCTTCTTTGAAATCATGTTACTTCTCCTAGTCGTAACATCATCTCAAAATGGAGCAAAATGTAGACACCTAAAATTGACCATGTCTTACAACATTGCATTTCGACATCCCCTTGCATCCTCTTGCAACACTTAGTAACACCTTGTCCTAGGTCCCCTTTCATGACCCCTTCCAATTAGTTAAACAAATTATATTTATGTAACTAATTTATCCCTTCTATTCAAATTAAATAAATTCTATTTATTTAATTCCCGTATTCCTCCAACTAATTTAAATAAATAAAATATTTTTTTAAATTATCTCTCACATGCCACTTGTCTCTCATATTTTAAATAATTTTATTATATAAATTGTCCCACTCACATCCCTATTTTTAAACTCATTAATTGTGCATCATAAGCACTTCCTCTCTAAAATCCACTAGTACAAAAAGAGCAATATATTACTAAAAAACTACTAAAAACTACTTATAAATGACCAAACACGGTCACGTGACCATTAGTAGTTTATTGCCAGTCATTTATAAACCAAATTGATGAGTAAACCATTTTTAGTCATTTATTGGTTGTTTTGATTAATCGATTTGGTAGTATATTTAGTCATTGATTTAGTCATATATTTAATCATATTTATTCACTGAGTTTGGTCACATGACCATTAGTAGTTTATTGCCAATCATTTATTTTGTCACATGACCAAATTTATAACGCGACCAAATTTGTGTCAATTGGTAGTATATTTATTCACTGATTTATGTCATAGTATATTTATTCATTGATTTTTGTTAATTTGTAGTATATTTAGTCTAATATTTGAGGATTTAAACATAAAACACAGAAATACACATCATTCATCAATTGCACACAATAAGATAGCCATTGAGAAGGCAAAATCGCTGAACTTTATTAAAAGAAAGGTGTTCTTACAGCTTGTACAAGTTTGAAATATCTATCTTGCTTGAAAAATGCTTAGAAATAGAGTATTACAATGTTTATTTTCATTCACAAGACTGAAAATCTGAGTTACAATGCATAGAAATGATAGAGTCAAAGGATTCCAAACAATTTGTGCATAATACATGTATTTTGGTCTAACAGTGAGAACCTTTTCTGTAGGTGAAAACACTTGAAGTTGCAGTAATAGAGCCCACAATAAAGGAAGGCCTTGCCTCCATACTCGAAGCTTTGGCATAGCTTGAGGATGCTCCAGCCCCTGATGCTCTAAAGAATGCCCTGTTTAACATCAGATCTCCCTCTGATCACCAATTCCAATTCCTCCATGTACTTTCTAATGCATCTTCATGCTTTGTCACTTGCACATTACTCATACTCATCATAACTATTCTACATCCATTGTAAACCAAAGAGATAAATAAGAGATGAGTTGTATAGGCCTTTTACCTCCTTTTTGAATTGATTGTCAGGGGCAAAGAATATGTTGCCTTGGCTATTAATGGTGGGGTTTGCACTTCCCCTGATGGCGTACATATCCCAGTGGGTGTAATCATTGTTCACCACATGGAAGTATCCATGACGGCACCTACATTACAACATTAATTTTGTAAGAGAATAGACAGATAAACTTGATATTCTAGCTACCATTTTTTTCAAATCTGACAATCTAGTTATTTTTGAAACTATGTTTATTTCATATTAGTAATACAATGAGAGAGGAAAAGCCTTAATGTATCATAAACATCCATTATAGATGCAGAGAGAAACTAGATGAAAGCAATGAAATTGCACATTAAATAGCTATAGAATCAATAAATGTATTAAAGCATCTAGCCACCACATAATCAAAAATAATCTTCATCTGTGTTAATGTGGACAAAAGAAAATTAGCTCAACCTAGAAATTTGATTTTCATGTTATTCATACACTATAGTATAAAGATCAACTGTGCATTTCTTCTATTTCACATTCTCCTTGTTTCTATAATAGTACTTTAGTCTAAAATCCCCAAACACCCCCATGCAACTAGACTGCATCCAAAAGCCAATATACAACTTAATCAGGTACACTAGTCTAAATTAATATATTTAGTATCTAGCAGACACCTCAAATGCTCTTTTTCTTCAACGTCCTACTTACAAAACTATTTAATTTATATTATGCTTCTCTTAGAACATAAATTGCTATGCTTTCCATAAGAATTATTTTTACACTTTTATAATGCATTAGTTAAATTATCACTCCATGAAGACTCTTGTGGATCTAGAGAGAATATTGTAGAAAGGAGACAAATGAGGCCTTTCATTTGACAATAAAAACTTCTATTTTTAAAACTAGCCCTTAAATTATCTGTATAATATTTTTACCAAAATAAGTCTGACAGTTGTTAGCTTAGGCACATTCACCTATAGATGATATGGGGCATTCCTTGTCCTTAATATTCTTTAATATTGGAAAAGGATTTTCCCTCCATACTTCAAAATGTGGAAGCATAGACAAGGCACATGAACTGTTTGACAGAATGCCTCAAAGAAATGTGGTCTTATGGACTACAATGATTGTAGGATATGCACAAAATGGATTTGTTGAAAAGGCTTTAGAAATTTTAAAGTAAATGCAATTAGCTAGTGTAAAACCAAATTCCACAACCTTTGCCAGTATCCTCCCTGCCTATGTCAAAATGGGAGCTTTGGAATGTCAATGCTTCCACATTTTGCATCACTCGCTTCCCGCAAGCATTTCATGTCATGCCTACGGTGATGCAGGGAAAGCCCCGCATCACCATAGGCATGACTTGAAGTGCCTACGGGAGAGCGGGTAATGCAAAATGTGGAAGCATTGACAAGGCATGTGAACTGTTTGGTAGAATGCCTCAAAGAGATGTCATCTCATGGAATGCAATGATTGCAGGATATGCACAAAATGGATTTTTTTGAAAAGGCTTTAGAAACTTTAAAGCAAATGCAATTAGCAGGAGTAAATCCAAATTCAACAACCTTTGCTAGCATCCTCCCTTCTTGTGCCAAAATGGGAGCTTTGGAACATGGTATGGACATCCATCATAACATAATGGATGGGGGATTTTTGTCAGATATTATAGTTGGAAATGCTCTAGTAGACATGTATGCAAAATGTGGAAGTATAGATAAGGCACGTGAATTGTTTGAAGGAATGGCTCAAAGAGATGTCATCTCTTGGAATGCAATGGTTGCAGGATATGTACAAAATGGATTTGTTGAAAAGGATTTAGAAATTTTAAAGTAAATGCAATTGGTTGGTGTAAAGCCAAATTCCACAACCTTTGCTAGCATCTTCCCTACCTGTGTCAAAATGGGAGCTTTGGAATGTCAATGCTTCCAAATTTTGCATCACCCGCTCTCTCGCAGGCATGACTTGAAGTGCCTGTGGGAGAGTGGGTAATACAAAATGTGGAAGCATTGACAAGGCATGTGAATTATTTGGCAGAATGCCTTAAAGAGATGTCATCTCATGGAATGCAATGATTACGGGATATGCACCAAATGGATTTTTTGAAAAGGCTTTAGAAACTTTCAAGCAAATACAATTAGCAAGTGTAAATCCAAATTTGACAACCTTTGCCAGTATCCTCCCTGCCTGTACCAAAATAGGAGCTTTGGAACAGGGTATGGACATCCATCATAACATAGTGGAAGGGGGGGTTTTGTCGGATATTATAGTTGGAAATGCTCTGGTAGACATGTATACAAAATGTGGAAGTATAGACAAGGCACATGAACTATTTGATGGAATGGCTCAAAGAGATGTCATCTCTTGGAATGCAATGATTGTGGGATATGCACAAAATGGATTTGTTGAAAAGGCTTTAGAAATTTTAAAGCAAATGCAATTGGCTGGTGTAAATCCAAATTCCACAACCTTTGCCAGCATCCTCCTTGCCTGTGTCAAAATGGAACTTTGGAATAGGGTATGGACATCCATCAAAACATAAAGGATAGAGGAATTTTGTCAGATGTTGTAGTTGCAACTGCCTTGTTAGACATGTATACAAAATGTGGAAGCATAGACAAGGCACGTGAACTGTTTGATAGAATGCCTCAAAGAAATGTGGTCTCATGGACTGCAATGATTGCAGGATATGCACAAAATGGATTTGTTGAAAAGGCTTTAGAAATTTTAAAGCAAATGCAATTGGCTGGTGTAAAGCCAAATTCCACAACCTTTGCCAGCATCCTCCTTACCTGTGTCAAAATGGGAGCTTTGGAACAGTTGAATTTGGCTATATCAAGCAAAAGAAATAATAGTTAAATTTGGCTATTATTTTAAACAATCATCAAACACATTCCATAGCATGAATTTTCTCAGAAAATACTATACATTAAACATTTCACATTCCTGACAAAACATGGCTATATGGTTGTAGTAATTATTCAGAATTCTATCAAAATTCATACACATTTCCAACAATAAGTTGACATGGGTAAAAGCAATTAGAAATTTTTGAAGTGCACGCTGCTCCTCTTCACTAAAAGTGAGTAGTTATCACTTACAGACAACATAAAAGATTGCTCATTCACAAGACATGCTTAAGTTATGATCAATTCCACAAAAAAGTTTAATTTCTGTAAGTCTTTAATGCTCAAAACTTGAAATTATAGGTGATTTTAAAGGGAAACATGATCAGTTGTGACATTATAGGCATGTACCTCCTCGTTGGTGACATACTCATCTAAATAAGAGTCAAATGTAAATTCACTTTTCTCCACATATGCTGTCAAATCCACCTACAAAACAAGAATAGTCAATAACCTCTATAAGTCAAAATTTAAAGAATTTAAAAACTAATTATTGAACATGTCAATTTAAAAACTCTTTATTTTTCTTCCTAACAAGAGTCATATCCTAAAATTTTCTTATTGACTTAACATCTAATTAACCATAGATTAAAAACTAAAGTCTAATATGGTGCATGCCAGCTAATCTTGCTAGCAACTACTTAGAAATAAGAAAACCCTTACTTACAACACTTCTAAATACATCTAATTAATAATAAACCAAGTGCCTTATGCACAAAACACATAGAAGTCCCAATCATAAGCTATGCATGAGATAATCCCAACTCAAGGATTCTTTGGTTAGTTTTATCCTGTCAGTATTGTTCATTGATAACTACTAGTATGCGATGTTTAACTATTCACTTTAATGTAAGAATGTGTAGAGCTTTTGGAAGAGACTGTGGAAATATCATGTCTATATTCACTTTAATGTTGTCCTAAAAGCACTTTAACATATAAACTATATCCAAAACAAATAGACAAATAACAATTTCTAATAATCTTACAACAATCCTTTTTTAGTAAGAAAACAAACCTTTAACTTAGTCTCATGAATAGTTAATGAGCATGCCTTTGAATCAATTGTAACTATGTCGTCTTCCTTTTGAGCCAACTCCTTATTGTTTAAAGGCCTTTTTCGTACCTAAAAACATGTCAAAAAAATTTAGTCATGATACCGATACATCAACGATTCAAAAGCATAAAAAGTTACCTCACATAGAGTAAACCACCTTAAATTGTGACTCAATAGAGTTTACTATCAAAATTATGTGTGGTAGAACAATGCAGCGAAGCAAACACCAGATGAGCAAACCTTGAAAAAAAACCCACTTTAGATTTGACCTTTCAACATATTCACCATTACCTCTCCCATTTTACATGGAATGGTACATCTTGGAAATAGAAAGCCAAATCCATAAGGTCATATTCCCTCAATCAAATTATGTTTCTTCAAATTCCATGGTTCTCTTGCTTTACAAAAACAAAATCACATCTTTAGTTCATAACACTCTCACATGGGAATCTACATATTGAATTTTTTGCATGGATGCCTTTGTCCTTATTTTATCAATCTGCGCTAGTAATATAACCCCCTCTTGTGTAGACAACATTACAGGACACTCTCTTTGTCAAAATGGAATATGACCTAGATACTATGCAATTTTATTCTTAGAACTCTTGTCCTGATAAAATTAAAACAATATGCAATACCTTCCCTCATTAACCTCAATTTTGTTTAGAAACACAGGAAATGAATGGCTTCACATTAACATTGTCTACACATCAAAGTGAATCATATTTTTCCACACATTTATATATGGGAATGCTACAAAAAATCTGAGAATGTGATTTAACCTTTAAGGTTCTGAGTATGATTTTATCCAAATATGAACAATATTCTTGACATGATGTTGAAAGTTCACCTCACTAATTTCTTGACACAAAATACTTGGTTGGTTTAACTCCATATAAAAGAGATGACACCTTATGCTTACTAATAAAATGAGAGTTCAAAAATTGATAAGGTAATTTATTCAAGTTCCTAATATGAAAAGACGAGATACTTTGTTCAAGTGCAAAGTCTGGTGTAACAACTCAATAAAGGCATTAAACACATCCATCTGTAGCAGAATTAACAAGAAGTTGAAATAATAAAATACAAGAAAATGGCATCATTCATCTAAAACTTAAATATAAGCAAAATATTAATACTTTAACATTTTTCTCTTGCTCTTTGAACCTTTCTATGAGCCTCGGACAAGTCTGCAAATTAGATTCCATGCAAACTTAGAGCTCAAATGACAAGAATAAATTGTGATTCCAATGAAATATTTCACTTATCAAATAAGAATATTAATCTCTAGGAGTAACTAATGAATGAAAAAGATACTATCTTAAAACTATGATCATACGCACCAAGGTATTTACACAATTGTTGTGTCCAGTAATTAAAGTAATTAAATAATGATTTTTTTTTGTTGATCTAAAGATGATTGTCTTAACTGCACAAAGAAAGATGTGAAAATCCAAAAGCTCCAAGCACCGTGTAGGTTATACTTGAAAGTAGCATAAGTGAATCAATCTTTTGTTTGTAGGATATGTTGCAGACAATATAATCTTATTATTTTTACAAAATCAATACACAAATGAAGCTCATGACCTTAACTTGCATATGTCAATATGTGGATTTTCTATAGGGAACATATTAATGTCTTGAGAACTATTGTCATGCATTGCCAAACTCTCTTCCATTCTACTAACTGCCCAACTATTATACTTCCCTCTTACCCTTCCACTTATTGTTATCTGATCTTTCATTTCTTTGAAGGACTATCATTCTTTTGACAGTCATAACATGGATGCCTTTGCATGTGGATTGTCCCTTTATTCCATAAGCACTCTATACTTTTATGAGTTCTATCATACTTCATGGCACCAAATGATAACAAAGACTCTTGAAAAATGGTTTAAAACACTGAGTTAGGACTATTATATGACTGTCCCTGGCTCAATATCATTGAAAATGCTCATAATGTCATTTGATGTGGACTGTGAAATGACTTAGTATAACCTTGGTACCCTCCTTAAGGACTGTGAAATGGTGTGATGAGCCACACAATGGGATACCTAAAACAACTTCATGCTCTAGGTAACAGGGGTCTAGGAGTGTGATGATGTTTATCTACTTAAACAACCATTATAAAATTTCTGAGTTAAAATCTTATAAACTAACATTCTATAATTATAAAAGATTTTAACTTAGTAATTTTGTAATTTTAAGAGATTTTAAAGTTATGGAATAAAATATTAAGAACATACAGAGAAGATCCAGGCCCAGTAGGTGTAAAAAGATTATGGTATAATACCATTAACATGCAGAGGAATTAAAAGTATGGATTTGAAGCCATTGTCATGCAGAGGAAAATTAATGAGTGGATGGCAGAGAGTTTTGATTCTATGCAAAATAGCTCCCAGAATAATACCATAAATAAATTCTTAACCAGAGATATGACATATCCAAAGAACCATTGGAAACATTACCATTTGAAAATTATACAATATGAAGAAATTTAGATTAAATTCACTTACCTGAGTCACTAGTAGAAAAATAGAAATAAATGACTAAAAAAACTACCAAAAATTGGTCATGTGACCATTAGTTTGGTCGCGTGATCATTGGTAGTTTATTGCCGGTCATTTATCTCGCGACCAAATTTATGACTAAACAAATATTGGTCATTAATTTGGTAGTATATTTAGTCATCAATTTGGTAGTATATTTAGTCATTAATTTGGTAGTATATTTGGTAATTTGGTAGTATATTTAGTCATCAATTTGGTAGTATATTTAGTCATTAATTTGGTAGTATATTTGGTAATTTGGTAGTATATTTAGTCATCAATTTGGTAGTATATTTAGTCATTAATTTAGTCATTGATAGTTGTTAACTGGTCATTTATTTAGTCATTGTAATCATTAATTGTTGTCAATTGGTAGTCTATTTAGTCATTTATTTAGCCATTTATTTCCGTCCATTGGTAGTATATTTAGTCATTTGTATTAACTAATTTTCGTCCATTGGTAGTATATTTGGTCATTTTAATCATTATTTTTCCGTCAACTGGTCATATATTTAGTAATTAATTTAGTCATTGATTGTTGTTAACTAGTCATTTATTTAGTCATGGTAGTCATTTTTATTTACTGGTTTCCATTAATTGGTAGTAAATTTAGTCACGATATGAAGAATTTATTAAATACCATAGATTTTATAATGTAGAAAAAACATATTATTAAATTTGAATTAAAACATAAAAGCAGATAAAAAATTACATATACGAACAAGCTACAACATGCTAGAATTAAAATATTGATTCAACATCATGTTAAAGAAAGGTAATCTGCAATAAAAAATATAATGCAAATATATGTATCAAGTTATAAGATATCAAAATTGTCTAAGAGTATATATAAATATAATAAAAAATGTCAAAGTTGTCTAAGAGTTTTGAACTCTTTCAAATACACCATGAAAATTAAGATCCCTAAACAACACATTCAAAATATTGCATGAAGCAATGGGCCAAGATGTCTAACAACTAGTACATGATAAACATCAACTATGTCATTTTTTGCAAATATTCTAGTGGCCACTGTGTGAAGGTTCCTTCTTTCTCTTTCAGACGGACAGCTCCATCTATTTTGTCTTCATAAGCAAGGGGTATGTTACTTGTGACCTTTAAAATATTTACATTTGCATCTCCTGTTCCTTTCAAGTTGACTCCATGTACAATAGATAGTGAGTGAGTCCCCCCAATGCCCACAGTAACACCATCAAATGGATCCAACACCCTAACTTTATCCCCTTCTTGGAGTTTATCAATACATTTCTGCAAAAACAAAAAAAATACACATTATATTGAAATCCATAATTATTATTACATAGGTAATGATTACCCTTATTTACATAATAAAACAACCATTACTTATGTTGGAACAAAATTTTAAAACCCTAAAATTTTGTTAATTCCTGCCATTATTCCAAATAAATTATTCTAATGTCTCACCTATTAGGACCTCTCAAAAATTTTGCACATTTCCATCCTACTTGATCTTTTCACTTGTATATGACCATTTCTTAATAGACTTTCATGCCAAAATTTTATGCCATTTATTTCCCAGGGTCACATAACATGGTCATTTTGAGGAGTATGCAGTTATTCTTAATCATTTCTATGTTTTTGTAGTTTATCATAATCTCGCAAGTCATCCTCATTATCTTGGTGGCAGTATGGGAACTAGAGCAACAAGAATCATCTAGTCTCCAATCATTCCTCGTGATTCCTTCAACCTAGATACTTGGCTACCTACCCTTGTTATCACCATCTAATCCTCCCATGAAAGTATTCATAGTCACAAGAAGAAGAAGAGAGAAAAATAGAGAAAAATGAATGAATGGAATCAAAACCCCTTCCTTCTCAAATCTTTTAGGCATTTCCATTTAATAAAAGCGATCCCCCAATAGAGAAAAAAGAAAGGTCCAAACAATTTCATGCTCTGGGTAATACGGGTCTAAGAGTGTGTGAACATAACTTTTCTCTATGAATCGACAAGTAAATTATTGGAGAAATCACTGTCATATTAATGGTTGTGAATCGACAAGCCACATAGGAACCTATCAACGCAAACCATGTTTAGTTCTTTGCATACATTGGAAGTTCCCTAGAAAACAACAAAACATGCAAAATGTAGAATGTACAATGAAAAATACAGTGATGAATAAAGGGCACACACACTGATGAAACAATATTTTAAACCATTACCTGTTCAAATCTGTGACATGATGCTTGGATTGACTACAATCTATAGGAAAGAATGTCAATGCCATTTAAAAATAAGTTATTTAAACCCTCTTCTTTGTCCTAGTAGCCGTTTCACCCTATTTTGATGCCTCCATGAAGATCTAAATGTTTGCCACATATGTATCCCAACATGCAAAACACACATTCCTGTCTGCAAAAAACAACAAAATAGGAATTTAGGTTTTTCCCATATTCCCTCAATGAAAAATGCGAGGGAAATCAAAACCTTACGTTTTGTCCATTTTCCCTCCATGAAAAATGCCTCAAAAATCAAAACATACCCACTTTAACATCATATTGTGACTAACTATTTAGTCATTTTTATCTGTGTGACTAAATAATTTATTTAGTCATTTATTTGTGTGACTAAATTTATTTGTGTGATGATCAAATTAGTCATTTATAGTTGTGTTGCAAAAAATAAGTAGAATTTAGTCATTTTTAGTTGCCGTGACTAAAAGTTTTAGTCATGTAGTCATTTATTTGCCAAAATTCTACTAGTGATCAATTAAAAAATCATATTTATTCCCACTCCCATCCTTATTTTAGTCACATTTCATCCTCATTTATGGTGACTCATGAGCACTAAAATTGTCTTTCAGTCCCAGCCATCCACCTCATTCCTCACCCTTCTAATCCTATCCATTCACTTTATTCTCTCTCTTATAAATTAAACTTTCATTTTCATTTCAAACCCTCACACTCTCTCACCAAATTTCCATATGCATGCATATCTCTCATTTCTCATTTATCTCATATCATTTATTGGTTATACCGGTTGTGTGAACAGCCCATAATACATCCACATGACAAATCAATGAAGCTTGTGTGCACTCCATTCTGTCCTATCTGAAGTCTGATTTTGTGCAAGGTTTGAAGGTATATTTGTATTGTTTATCTTTAAGTTATTTCTTTGCATGATTTTCTGGGTTTCACAAAGCATGAAAGAAGAGGTCACACAATTCATGTTGGTCAATGTTTGGAGCACTTGTTGATGAATAAAGAACTTGTCTCTACCGAGTGACAAAATGTGCTACTAATTCATTCGATTCCTATTTCATTGTGAGGAATTCTCTGATTCCTATTTCATTTTGAGGAATTCACGAGTTTTTTCATGTCAAAATCCATGACAAAATTTCCAATTAGCTATCAAAATGAGTGTATCAAAGCCTCTGGTAAATGATAATATCAATCCATGGCTATCCCTTCTAATGTTTTTAGAAAAATCTTTGCGACAACCCCATCCCAAGGGAGGATTTCTCTTGTAGTCATGGTATATGCCTTGATATGTGAATTAGGATCTCCTTCTCCTTAGAACTTAGGGAGATCTGGAATAGGTTGTGGTAATGCTACGTTTCTTATGACCAAGTCAAGTGGTTCTTTTAGATATTCTAGGTATTTTCCCAAAAAGGCACTTTGCAATTGTAGGGTTTGGTGGTGCCTACTTAGGTTTAGGGTTTTAAGTTGGGTCTGCGAGTCTTCATTGTTATTCCCTTAAAACCCTAGGCTTTTCTATTCCAAGGTCTTGCACGCTTTATCTTCTATTCTTCCATTAATCACCTGTAGAAAGTCCCCAGTGGTCTAAGTCATAACCTAAAGCCTTTGTTTCTGTTAGGTAACTAGCCCCTTGCTCTAGCTTTACCCATAGCCACCAGTAAAAAATTAAACCTTAAGTCCTAAGTTTGGAAACTTTATAAACAAAAATCGCAATGTCGCAGCGTGTCATCAGCGACATCATCGTCCCCCTTGCACGACTATGACAAGAGGACATCTATCCGTGTGGTCATCCTTGTAGCCATTCATCGACGGCCCAGAACCAAATAATCATATGTTGCCAGGTGTCGTGAAGAAAAGATATCTGCAAAAGAGCTTAGATCTGTTGGTTGCACAAGCGAGCAGGAGGATCCTGTCAGAGATGAATATTCACCGCACTATCACAATGCAGTAACACGTGGCCTCATCTTAACTAAAGAAGTGAAGGACAAATGAAAAAGAGATGTGTGGGGGCTTTTGTGCACCCGCGTAGGGCATTTTGGTGGTGGGCCATTTCTAGCTACAATGCCGTGAGATAGCGCCACGTGTTAGGATCAGTCAAAGAGGAGATGCAGTTAGTGAAGGGAGTATGTCTGATGTGGCCTATTTCTATTGGTGATGGACTTTTCAGACTTGGCGGGTAGTTCACAACTGTTGATCTCACAAAAGGAGAGCCCAAATCTACGGCCAAGGTTCAAAGCATGGAGCGGCTATCTGTCAGCGCCATTCTTGCATGCCTCCACTTCGAAGTTAATGAATATACTACATGACCATGGAAAAGATATCAAATCTTCTCATCTAAGCAAGGTCCAGGTTGCTTCGTCGGTGCGTCTTCACCAAGAATCTGACTACTTCATCTACTCAATTAATTAAGGATCTGATTGTTTCATAGAAAATCTGTAAGAATCTGGCCTTTCATTTAGGGAGTTTGTTAGAATGTAGGTGGCCAGAAGCTTATTGCTCCCTTAAAAGGGATTTCAGAGCCATTCTATGGGGGATTTTATTTTGACTTTGGATATAAGGTATCCACGCTTTGTAGGGAATTTTCTATTACAGACTTGGTTCTTCATCTAGGGTACAGAGGTATTTTATGTTTTGTAGATGTATAAATTTATGAATGACAATGTTCTTTCGAGATTGAGTTATATGAAAAAAACTATTTGTGTGTGTTGTTTGTGATTGTCTCCTTGGGTATGAGCATTCTTCTTTGGAGTAAGGTTGCTAAGGGCCTCTGAACTCTTTCATGTACATTTGCTATGTGATATATCTGATTTGCTGCATCTGTTTAAGGAATGAATTAAATTTATTTGAGTTAGGTATAGGGGGAAATGTGTTATGCCAAGGGATTGTTGAAGCTTAGAGTCACAGAGCATACTCTTTCTTAGACATCTTGCTATTAGGCAGTAATATATTTTTATTTTGAGTCCTCTGGATATGAAGTTTTGTTTTCATAAGGGAACATTTGCAGTAATGGGTCTAACTCTGTTGCCCTGATAAAGCACTAGTCTAAGGATTTGTTTGTCTAAAGGGTCCAGGAAAATCCAACAATTTAACAATAAATCAATCAAACCATTTTATGTTTCACTTTGTTTTAGGTTTAGGTCCTGCATGTTCTCTGATATGAATAAGTTAGATAATCCAAGAACATTGCCAATCTTGGGTTGATCTTATAAATCTTGGTGCATTCTTGAGAGCATGTTGCCTGAGTTTGTCAAGGATAAATCTTTTGTTGTGAATGAGGGATACCCCCTAGGTGCAGAAGACCCTGAAGTGCAGGGGAGACAAGTGCAAACAATCTCCCATCTTTGTTGGCCAAGTCCTACAGTGAACCTAATCATAAGAAGTGGAAAATCTTTAGGGTTTATTGTTTGCTGATTTGGGAACCAACAAAACTAGTGACTCTACTAGCAAATATTGTCAAATACTACTTTTGAGTCTCTAAAAAACTAGTGCTAGCCTTTGTCATGGGTGTGTAGAGTTGGCATATGAACACTATTGTATCAGTCCCTTTGGAGGGTGGTGACTCTGCTTAATGTTGTTGCAACATAATCAAAGAAAGATTGTATGGTTCTCTGCTGGTGAAGTGAATCCAAATTAAAATTGCCTTCTTAATGATTTGTCCTCTTTGGAGGTGGTGACTCTATTGATTGAACCTATTCGAGGCTACAACATACTCCCAGGTATTCCATATTTTACATTCAAAATGATTAAAATAGAATAGCAATCCTGGTCATGCTCTCAGAAAAGGCCATTTTCTATTGAAAGATACAAAGCCCTGAATTTCAATGGTATTAGTGGTTACCCAAATGCTATCCCTAGTGATATTAGAAAGTGCTTGCCAAAATATAGTGGAAACAAGTTTGAGTCTACAGGCAAACATCTGCAAAATTTATGTGATTTGATAGAAGACTCTGAGGTTGAGGATGAAGATGTTGTAATGAAGCTCTTTGTTCAGTCGTTAAAGGATGACACTAGGGTCTAGTTTTTAGACTTGCTTGTGTGTTTAATTTCTTCATGGTTAGATTTAGAAAGTGCATTCCTAGAACAATTTGGTGAAAGGACTAATGTGGCCTCATTGATTACACAATTTATGAATATTCAAAAGGAAAATGATGAATTGGTTCCAGCCTTTAATTTAAGGTTTATAAAAATGCTCAAGCACATTCCTGAACATATGAGTCTAATGATACATTATGTTTGGCAATTTATCTGGCTACATTTGATGAGGAAATGAGTTATTTGCTAAGAGATAAGGATCCTACCACATTGCATCAGGCCTATAAATTTGCTATGGACATTGAAAATAATCAGAAGTATGAATGCTAATAGGATACATGATTGGAAGTTTCCAAAATAATTTACAAGATGAATATATTTTAGTTGTTCCAATTTGTTCATTGAGAGGTGATTCTGTAGAAGGAGATATGTTTCAGCACACTGAGTGCAGTCATGGCACAATGTATGAAGATAAGGAAATTGTTGCAAAGAACAAAGGCACATCTTGCAATGACAGAAATAAAGATTGTGATCAGCCCATGAGAGAAGAATGTGTAGATACAGATTGCAGAGATATACATGAGGTTACTTCTTGTAGTAATGTTGTCATTGGAAAACTATAGGAATGCATGGGTACCAGGTTTGACATTTCCACTTATCACTCAATTGAACATGGCAATGTCCCAGCTGTAGAGGATTATTTGTATGAGGCAGATGTGGAGATTTTCACCTTGAATGAGGTGAATACTGACTTCCATAATAACAAGGAATGTGCTAATGTTTTTCAACATTTAGACCCACGTCTGAGCCTTTCAGATGATGAAATATATATGAATATTGAATATGGATGTTTCTTTGAGGATGATAATCTTTTCTACAGTGCTGAAGTTGAGAAGTTCACTTTTGATTATCAATTCATTGGTGAAGAGGAGAACCAGGGTTATTATTTAGATGTGAATGGACGAGTTATAGATGTTCATACAATGGGTGATAGTATTGATTGTGATGAGAGGGTTGACTATGAAGCTTCTAATGAGGAACTATTTTCTGAGCTTTTCGTGCCCTCTCTTGAAACATTCCAAGTGGAGTTCAATGATGAAATTGTTGATGGGTATGTGGATGTTTCTAAAGGTTTATATGAGTATGTAATGTTGTTTGTGCCTGGATATTGCATGTTCAGTATAGAGGATATCTCATTACCCAGGAAGGGGTAAAATTCAAACATGGATTCATTTATTTTGTATGAGTCTTTTACCTTCCTGATCTAAAGATGACATGTGATGAACATAATCTATAGCTGTGGATACCAGAAGCAGATCAAATTTGTTGTAGATTTGTTGATGAAGTTAAAGATGAAATTGGTAGAAGCACAGTTAATAGTAAGATTATATGCTTCCATGATAGCTACAATTGGCATGTTGCTTCTAGGTTTCACCTAGAGCAGGTTGATGAAAATAGGATATTTGATAAAGGTACTAGTTTTTCCTTTTTAGTGGCCCAGGGCTGCCAAGTGAAATTTGAAGGTGTGAATTATGGTGTAGAGTGGGGCATTTGACTTTGTGGTCCAATGGATAAGGCACCTGGTCTGCATCCCTGAGATGGCTAGATTCTCGCCATGCCTGCAAGAGGCATGCGTTCCCGAGAAAGAGCTAATGGTGGTGCCTACTTAGGTTTAGGGTTTTAAGTCAGGTCTGCGAATCTTCATTTTTATTCCCTTAAAACCCTAAGCTTTTATGTTCCAGGGTCTTGTGCGCTTTATCTTCTATTCTTCCATTAATCGCCTATAGAAGGTCCCCAGTCATCTAAGTCATAACCTGAAGCCATTGTTTCTGTTAGGTGAAAGCCATTGTTTCTGTTAGGTGACCGGCCCCTTGCTCTAGCTTTACCCATAGCTACCCGTAAAAATTAAACCTTAAGTCCTAAGTTTGGAAGCTTTGTAAACAAAAATCATAGTGTCACAGTGCATCATCAGTGACATCATCATCCCCCTTGCATGGCTACGACAAGAGGACATCTCTCCATGTGGTCAGCCTTGTAGCCATTCATTGATAGCCCAGAACCAAATAATCATATGCTGCTAGGTGTCGTGATGAAAAGATATCTGTAGAAGAGCTTAGACCTGGTGGTTATGCAAGTGCATAGGAGGATCATGTCAGACATGAATATTTGTTGCGTTGTTGCAATGCAGTGACACATGGCCTCATCTTAACTAAAGAAGTGAAGGGTAAATGAAAAAGAGACGCATGGGGGCTTTTACACACCTACGTAAGGTAGTTTAGTGGTGGGCCATTTTTGGCTGCGATGCCACAAGATGGTACCACGTGTTAAGATCAGTCAAAAAGGTGATGCAGTCAGCGGAGGGAGTATGTCTAACATCGATTGTTTCTATTGGTGATGGACTTTTCAATGGGAGGACATGGATTTTTTAGACTTGGTGGGTAGCTCATAACCGTTGATCTCACAAAAGGAGAGCCTGAATCTATGGCCAAGGTTAAAAGCGTGAAGCGGCTGTCTGTCAGCGCCATTCCCGCATGCCTCCACTCTAAAGTTAATGAATCTACTGCATGACCATGGATAAGATATCAAATCTTCTCATCTAAGTGAGGTCTAGGTTGCTTCTTCGGTGCATCTTCACCAAGAATCTGACTACTTCAGCTACTCAATTAATTGAGGATCTGATTGTTTCATACACAATCTATAAGGATCCGACCTTTCATTTAGGGAGTTTGTCAGAATGTAGGTGGCCGGAAGCTTGTTTCTCCCTTAAAACAAAATTTAGGGCCATTCTACAGGGAATTTTCTTTTGACTTTGGATATAAGGTATCCACGCTTTGGAGGGTATTTTCTATTACAGACTTGGTTCTTTGTCTAGGGTGCAGAGGTATTTTATATTTTGTAGATGTATAAATTTCTAAATCACAATGTTCCTTCTAGATTGAGTTATATGAAAAACAATGTTTGTGTGTGTTGTTTATGATTGTCTCCTTTCTTTGGAGTAAGGTTGCTAAGGGTCTCTGAACACTTTCATGTACATTTGCTATGTGATATATCTGATTTGCTACATCTATTTAAGGAATGGATTAAATTTGCTTTGAGTCAGTTATAGGGGGAAATGTGTTATGCCAAGGGATTATTGAAGCTTAGCATCATAGATAATACTCTTTCTTGGACATGTTGTTAGGCAGTAATATATTTTTATTTTGGGTCCTCTCGATATGAAGTTTTGTTGTCATGAGGGAACATTTGTAGTAATGGGTTTGACTCTATCACCCTGATCAAGCACTGGTCTAAGGATTTGTTTGTCCAAAGGGTCTAGGAAAATCCAACAATTTAATGATAAATCTATCAAACCATTTTATGTTTCACTTTGTTTTAGGTTTAGGTCCTAGATGCTCTCTGATATGAATAAGTTAGATAATCCAAGAACATTGCCAATCTAGGGTTGATCTTATAAATCTTGGTGCATTCCTGAGAGCATTCTTCCTAAGTTTGACAAGGATAAATCTTTTGTTGTGAATGAGGAATACCCCCTAGGTGTGGCAGAACCTAAAATGCAGGGGAGACAAAGTACAAACAATCTCCCGTCTTTGTTGGCCAAGTACTACAATGAACCTGATCATAAGAAGTGGCAAATCTTTAGGGTTTATTGTTTCCTAGTTTGAGAACCAACAGGGTTGACAACATCAATCCCATGGGTAGAGCTTGATATCCTAATGCCATAGCTTGATTCACTTGACTACCTTGAACTATTTGAATATTTTGTATTGGTGGATTCGCAATTGAGAATGTGTCATTACTTTTTTTTCAAAAGTAGTAGTTCAAATAGGGGTTTTGAGATGCCCCTTGGTCTTGCTCAACCTTAATGTTTTCATGTGATTTTTGTCTTATTTATGTATTGGGTTTCTCTCTACTTCTAGAGTTCTAATGCATTGTATTAATGTTGTGATAAGATATGTGGATGTAGGGCCTCTTGGGACCTCTTCATTTCTTAGAATTTTAGTTTGTATGTTTTTTGTGATTTTGTGCTCCTACTTGTTCTCATAGGGTGTTCTCTCATTGTTCTTCTCGTAAGGAAACACATAAGGCCTCTTGAGATTCCTTGGAAATCTTTCTTCATCATCCAGGTGAGTGCTTGAATTGCTTGTCAAAGGTTGGTCTACTTGGTGGATTTCTGGCCTTACTTGTACTCATCATGCTTTGTGAGGCATAGGTTGGATTACTGAGTTCTGTTCCAATGCGAGATTGTTAAACATTAGAGAATTCCTTATTTCTCTTAGATCCTATTCATAGTATGAATCTTCATATTCAATGATAGTTCAAGAATGGTGCATTTGGTTCAGGTAGTAGATACCTATCGAAAGAGGGAGTTTCTGGCTCCCTAGAGGGAAAATTCTCCAAGTTTAAATTTGATTTCATCATATTTAAGGGTGTCGTAAACACCACAGAATAAATGGAATGTGTGAAGGCGAAGATGGAAAGAATGAAGATGAAAGTGACAACGAAGATGACAATGTTCGTGAGACAAAGAATGTCTGAAATGGGATCTCATAAGGACATGCAAAAATCTCAACTGAATGGTTTTGCTCTTCATGTCGAGTTCACCAAAATATGTACACTTCAAAACATGACTCGGTAGCTTGGGGCAATCGAGTAAGACTTGACAGAGTACACAAACCCTTCTACTCAATCCACAAGTGAACCTTCACGTCACTCTCACTCTCATGGTAGAAGCTAGTCAAGAGGAGGTGAGACACAGGGGCGGACCTACTCGCTTAAGAGCTAGACTTTGCAGAGAATCATTGACCATTCTTGGGGCCTTTCCTATGGATTCTTTGATAATTTGTGTTTAATGATCATAGTTTTGGAGATAATGATATGACCTGAAGGGTCACTAGTCACCAATCTCTGGTTTAAGTTTTTGAGATTCAAAAGTGTATTTGGTTGTCTTTTATTTATGAGTGTAATACATCAGAACCTTTCCTCTCCTTCTTGAAGGAGTTGTTGGATTTGATGTCTTTGTTCAATCAGCCTAAGCCTATGTTCTTGTTCTTGAATTTTCAATTGCACATATTGAGGTCTAGGATGTATCTCTTCGATCTCCTCTAGGATTGCCCTCACCCACTCACCTCTAAGTCTAATGCATATCCTTAGGCCTGAATGGAGAGAGTTGGCTTGAGTTTACCACGAGTTGATTCACGGTGACTTAAGGTGATGACCTAAGGTTTTTTTTTGTTTTTTTTTTGTTTGAGTTCATTGACCTCGTGATGGGATTGAGGGATTTTCCACTTGTTTTGATTTGGTTTTCTATTGTTTTTAGTATTTTTTATGTTTTTGAATGAATGCAACTAAATGTATGCAAGCAATATTTTTTGTTCTTTTCTATTTTTTTGGAAATGAAAGTCACTTAATTAATCTAGGAAATCAAATATAAATGCAATTAACCATGATTTTACCTAATGCAATTGATCTATGTTTTTGTGTTTTTTGAAGGTTTTTTGCAACTATGCTATGAAATAAAATTACAAAATTGAAAAGCTAATCTAACAATGCAATTGCTTGAGAATAAACTAATTAAAACAAACTAACTATCCTATCAAGGAAATTGCAATAATTAAATTACTATTCCCAAGAGCAAGATTTGGTTATCTATTTACTACAAAAAGAATGAAGGAACCTGAAATTGAAGGTGCATGAGACTGGCGTATCGTCAGAGATCCTTATAGTATCCTTCCCTTCCTCTGCAATAGTGGGGTACTCCTCTTGGTGACAAGGATTGGATGGCAAACAATTTGAGAAAGAGCTTGAAAAAAGCTTAGATGGAAGCTGTGAAAGCTTGGATAGAAGCACTTGGGCTTACAAAATGGCTAGCATAACAACACTATATGAAGTTGTTTGGAAAGATTGGGAAAAATAGCAAAAATCAAAAGGCTCATAAGTCCTATGTGAACATGAAAATGCTAAGGGATAGCAAAAGTTAAGAAAAAATTGGTTGTAACAATGAATTTTCCTCCTTTATTGCTTGGAGGAGGGGGGTATTTATAGGTTGGAATGAGGAATGAAGCATGGGGTTGATTGGAGAGTTAACTCCCTTGATTGGAGAGCTACCTCAAATGATTGCTTAGTGAACTGGATTGATTGGGTAGTGAAGTGAGCTTGAAAGATTCTCATAGTATAGAAAATAGAGTTAGCATGAGAGAGGGAAGAGTTAATTATAGTTCAACTAAGCTAAATTTGCAAGATAAAAGTTGATTGAAAGGTTAAGACTAGATGACTCTCAGTTAAGGTCAAAATCTCATGCAAATTGGAGCAAAAATGGTGCTTTTTTGAACTCAATCTCGAAGTAAAACCACAAAAGAAAACACGATATGGTCACCCACATTCATAGGGTGGTTGCCTAGGGGACCACCAAGGTCAAAAGGGGGTGATTAAGATCAAACAAGGGTCTGGGTGAAAACTAAAGGTTGGAGAGTGAACCTGGGAGGCTGAATGGCTACTCTGTTTTTTCCAAAAAGATGCCAGAGGGGGTGGTCATCCACATTAGCAAGGTGGTCACCCGAGGGTGACCCAAAAATAATAGGGCACAACCAAGTCAAAAAGAAAGGTTAACAGAAACTGGGGTCAGGGATGAAATCAATATGTCATTTCAGTGTCTCTAGAGGCCTGAAAATGATGAAAAATGTCAACAAGATGAAGGTTCCCTAGGAAACAACACTTGTAGGTCTTGTGACAATGCTAGAAAGTGAAGAAAACCAAGAATTGACAAAGGACAAAAGAAGAAAGGACAACATTGCACAAATTAGCAAGGGGAAAACAAAGGAGGAAAGAGAAAAAAAAGTCCAATCCATGTGTCACCAAGAAGAATGCATACTGAGAGGTCATATATACATGCTTACATCTACATGTTTAGGATTGTAGCTCATTATAGGTTTACCATGTAGGCCCATGCATCTTTTTAGTGCTTACAATAGCCATACTTCCTGACTTTCCACTTGTGTCTTCATAGTTAACTTGTTGATCTGCCTAGGCTATTTTTGACATTTTCTCCATTTTAGGGAAGTTTAGCTCTAAGTGGGTATATGTGTCATGAAGTCTACACCATTTCAGCATGGGATTTAAGTTAGTAAAGTTCATAGAATTGGTATGATTTGTGATATCAACAGGGGATGGTACCCTTGCATTGTTAGGTCTAGTATTCCATTGGTGATTATATCTTTATTGGTTGTGTTATGAAGTAAAAAGTGGACTCATGCCTTTTAACCTCCTAGTTTAGCTCTGAGGTCCCTGTGTTAACATTATACAGGCTAAATATTCATCCTGATGCAAAATCCCCCAAAACCCATGACAAATGGGAACTAGGGGCCCATTTTATGCCTTACCCTAGACCAAAAATGCACCTTGGGACTTGGGCACCCATGTCCAAGTCCTCCCTGATTGGTCAACAAAAATTTCAATGTATGTTCTGCATAGGACCTTTAAAAGGGTTTCCCTTTGTCGGCTATTTTGATTTAATTTACGAATGTTAGCGGGAAAGCATATATAAGTAAGTGTTTGAATTCATTTTTATATAGGTTGATGATAGCAAACTTATGATCTTGCAGCAAAGAGCATTCAAAGCATTCATTGTGTTATTGTTGCAGATTTTTGTGTGTGTTGTTACAGAATTGGAATCATCATCCATCTCCTTATGAGTTGATGGATCTTCATCTTCCTAAGGACTTCACCTCTGAGGTGACATCATTATTGTTTGAATCATTTCATCATTTGGTTTATCTTTAGCCTTTGCCCTGCTAGGGCACACTCTCTCTCTAATAATGGTGTTAGGAAGCTTGAATGCTATCACAGGATTTGACTGAGGTAAATCCCTAAACACCACAACCCCCAAACCCCTTTTCTTCTTGTGTGCAGGTTACAAGTGTGAAGCCTGAAGAAGTAAAGGTATAGGAAGGTTGTGTAATGGAAAAGGTTTCAAGATCCAAAAGCAGTTTGTAGAAATTCCTTTGCATAAGACTTGGGTACCTACTCTGAAGTCATCCTACTGAAACAAGCATCAAAACTAGCATCAAGACACTCTTTGCAACATTTCTCCATTTTTAAATTTCTAAAGATTTTTCCTTTCTGGACTTGGATGCCCACCCCATAGTCCTTTGACATCTCCACAACCAGAATCACGTTCTCCTCTATTCATTGATCTCAGTGCTTCTTTCGGATTGTCTGTATCTATCACGGTTTGAAATTTATGCTCCATTCATTATAGAACTAGGGTCTAGTGCATATTTAGCCTAGGGTTTGATAAAAGGCTTGATTAAATCATATCTTTCCATAGAAATATTGAGCACAAAATTAGTAGTCAAGTCCTCTTTCATCTTGTAGTGACTTGGCTCAGTTTTGTCCTTGAATGTTATTGTGGAAGAGGGTTTGATCCAGTGTACATAAACTAGCTTGCATCATTCATCTTTTCCATAAATAACAAGTTGAAACCCCAGTTTTGAAAATTCTAAAACTAATTGTTGTGACCCTAATCAATGTGATGATTATTATATTCTAATTCAAATTGAAAACATGTCCTTGCAAATTGTTTTGATTTTGATTCTGGTTTTGAGAAGGGGTCACCTTTAGTCTTATGAGTTCCTTTATCACCTGATCCAAGGTCTTCTTAAGAACTTCCAATTTAGATGTTAAATGTGATGTCTGGAATATGTTTCACTGCACACCTATAGCTAGCAAACCAACCATATTAGCAATGTGTGAACTAACAAATGAGGCCCAATTTAATGCCTATTGCTCAAAGAATGAATTTCCCAATGGTTAAGGATCAACTAGGGCTATGGGAGTGATCTAAATCTATCCATGATATGGGAGCATTAGCGAAGGAAAAACTTGATACAATTGTTGTGTTTGTGTAAAATAGTTATTCCCTTGAGGAACAATACCTGGGATAAGATTCATCAATTGTGTGTTATTGATCAAGGCATTATTTATAGCTGGTATCTAATTTGGCATTCTTAGATAACCAACTAAAGGTAGGTTCCCCATAGCCCCATTGTCAAAGGATGCATTTCCTGGTGTAACTTAATTGTTGTTGCATAAACCTTAGCCAGAGTGTCTAGATTTCCACTAGTCCTTTCTATAAACAACGAAGTTAATGGGTCAATATCTTTAAGGTATATCCAGATTGTAGTTGCTTAATCAATTGCATAAGGAGAAACAAGTCTTTTATACAATTTGTGAAATCTTTCATTAAACATAGACAAGGGCATTTGATTAAATTTTTCAAGTGGAAAATTGATGAAATACAACTGAAGGATCAGTGTAAACCTTAAATTGATTGATGAAAGTAGTTTCTAATTCTATCCAATTTGTGAGAGTTTAAATACCATGAGTATGCCACCTCTCCTATTGAAAAAGGAAAGAGTTTGCACACTACATCTTGATGCTATATGTGATCCCTGATGCAAGCATCTTTGAAAGCTAGAATGTGTTCTTCTTCATTCCTTCCTTCCCCATATATGAACCTAGGGAAATTTTCTCTAGATTTCTTGGCATATCATGGAGATCTAGAGGAAGGACAAGAGGATATTTATCAACAGTGAAAAAGGCCATTGATGTTTTGTGTGGTGTATTTCTTGCAAAGATATGCCTGATGTGTTGTCATTGATGTCAACATATCTTTCTGTCAGAAATAGTGAAGACAACGCAGAGGAGTGATCAGTATTTCCAATAAGGTGAAGATTAGAGTATGCAGATTAAAAGGTTTGTATAGGATTGTCTATTGTTTCTCCAGTTGAGATTTGAGAGGTCCACATGAAGATTTGGTGAAGTTATGGCCTTCTGAGTAGAACAAGTTTTTGTAGTTGTTCAGTGATGACAAAGTGGCAAGAAGTTGGTCTAGAGTGGTCTGGTATGAGCATATTGTGATCTGTAGATCTAGAGGCATGTCTAGGATGTTGGTGTGTTCCCTCAACTTGAGTGGTTCGTGGTTTGGAGGTTCGAAAGCAATCTTTCTAGTGTGACAGTCATGGCAGTGTGTGTTCTTGAGGTTCGGTGTGAAGATGCAAGTAATTATGGTGATGCAAAGTGGTGTGATTGTTCCTATTGACTTCATTGTGCTTGTGGTGGTCTCTAGATCGTGTGGTTATTGTGTTGGTGGTCCGCATTGACAAAGGAGCTCGTGATTGAAGATTTCCTCTTAGTTGTTGATGTTCTTCCTAGTCTTGGCCGACTGGATGATTCAAGTATGTTTTGGATGATCTAAGAGCAATTCTTTGAAGCGTAGCGTGTTGATCAAGGAAGATTTGAGTCCTAGTTATGTTTGGCCGACAACTTAGTGATTCACATTAAGTCAAATGTATGTAGTGCCAACCTTGATGTTCATTCCAAGGTTGATGAAGTGTATAAATACTTATTGATGAGTTGTGGAAAATCATCCTTGTGTGAAATGAATTAAATCTAAATAAAGGATTAGAAGCAGAGCAGAGAAGAAAAGGAGTGAGAGCAATATAGAGTGAAAAGTTAGTGAATAATAATTTGGGGTAAAGCAGAAGTTTTGTGAGCATTCAATGAAACTAAACCAAGCATGAAGTAGATGCTATTTTTCAGTTAATTATTTATGTTCTAAATAAATTATGTAGGCAGTGAGCCTCTCTTTTGAGCAGTGAGCTCTGGGAAGTGCGCCTAAAGGCATGTGCCTTCTATTTTTCTAAAGTACTTTTAACATGGTACAAAATCTTTGTAGGTTAACCCCCATCGTGGTTTTCCCTTAACCAGGTTTCCACATAAAAAAATTCTGGTGTTCTGTGTTCATTTGATTATGTTCATGTGTTGATAATTCATGCTTTAAATGTTTACATCATTAATTAGTTTTGAGTGATAAAGAAATAGTTGCAAGAGTTAAATATTTGGGACAACTGATTCACCCCCCCGCCTCTCAATTGTCTGGCCTAATTCCAACAATTGGTATCAGAGCCAAGTTCCTTGAAACAAGCCTAATAGCTTGAGGAAAGATCTTGGAAGGAGTTTCAATGGGTTCACTCAAAGATCAACTTCGGTTGGCCCTAGAAGATCTTCGTCAGTCCAAAGTAGAAGTATCTAATCTGAAAGATGAGCTTAAAGATGTTGATGATACCATTAAAATGTTGAAAGATAAATTAAATAAATCTATGGAAAAGAGAAAGGAGCTACTTCTGTAGTTATCCAGTTTAACTGAAGAAAATGACATGAATGAAGCCTTGGAAGAAAAGACAAAGGAATGTGAGAAGATGTCAAAAGAAGTTGTTGTTCTGAAAATTGAGATGGAATGTGGGGTGATGAGGCAAACCAAAGAAATTGAAGATAGGAAGAAAACTGAAGAAGACCTGAATCAAAAACTAAAAGAAAGAACTGAAGAATGTTGCAGATTGGATAGAAGAGTTGGTTATCTAGAGTCTAATCTATAAGAAAGCAGAGACAATGAGAGAGAACTTGAAAGGCAAATTGTCATTCTCAGGCATGACCTAGAAGTTGCAAATGAATACAAGGAGAAGTTCAAAATAAGCTCAACTAAACTTGAAGTACTACTTGAAGGACAGAAAAAGGTTGATGACAAGCATGGTCTTGGATATGAGAAAGGTGAAAGCTCTGGATCTAGACAAAGAAATTCTCAATCAAGAAATGGAAGAAACAGACCTAGAAGACCTCTGGTAAGACAGCCAAATGCTCAAGGATATACATCCTTCAATGGAAATTGTTTCAACTGCAATAAATTTGGCCATAAAGCTACTTTGTACAGAAGCAGAGTAAATCAAAATGGTCCATCCTTCTCCAGTTAATGCTTCTAGTGCAAGAGGTATGGTCATAGATCCAATGAATGTACAAGTATGATAATGAATAACTCTAATGGCAATTCTTTCAATGGCTACTATTTTGCTTACAATGGATTTGGACACATGGCTAATCAGTGCAGATCAAGAGGAAATCAAGTATATAAGCAAGGAAATGTTAAGTGCTTTAACTGCAATAGATTCGGTCATATTACAAGATTCTATAGAAGCAGGAATAATGATAGGAAAGGTCCAGTAAACAGAAACTAGAATGAGTAGAGACAAGATAAAGGCAAGGGCAAAGTAGATGTGAATAAAATCTAGAATGAAATGAACAGGACTTGGGTGAAGAAAGGTGAAATGAATAATGGTGATGGGTCAGCACCGGAATTAGGTGCTGATAATTCCTCTGGGAATTGAATTAGCAGCTCTGGCTTAGGGGGAGCTGCATTAAAAATCTAATCTCCCCTGCTAGTAAGTGGATGCTTGGATCTGGCATGTGAAAGAATACAGAATGGTATGTTGCATTTCATCTAAAAGAAGTTCTGGAGGAAAAGAAGTTGATGTGGCAATTTGTGAAGCAATCTATGAGAAACTATTTTAAGAAACTAAGTATCCATAAGAGTTAGGGCAAATGCATTTTTCACATCAAAAGTAGGTGTGCTAGTGGGAATTTGGAAGAATTAGAGATTGTTACCAAAGTGCTCAGATCCTTACTTGCTGCATACAAGCATAAGGTTGCTACTATTAAGGAATTCAGGACTATGATAGATATTTAAAGGGATTTGTTGGTTGGTGAATGAGTTTGGTGTTTCTCTTCCTAAATTAGAAATTTGCATTTAAGGCCAGTGGTTCCAAAAAGTGTAAGCAAAGATTTGTTTCAAGTGAATGCTCTCCAAGAAGACTAAGTAGATATGAGAAGGCAAGGAATGAACTTAAAGAAGATGAATTAGAGCTTAAAGAACTTGAAGCTATGTTTGCCAAAAAGTTACCAAAAGGATTCAGTAAGTATGAAGGAAAGTTACCTTTCAAATGCTTTGCTTGCAATAAGATTGGCCTTTTTGCATCAATATGTCTAGAGAGGGTCTCAAAGCCAAACAGACCTAGAGTTCAGAAGAAATCCTTTTGTGTCCAAGAAGCTGTTGATGGAAGAGTCACAGATGAATAAGTGATTCATTACTATCAAAGAAGAAGAACCGGTGCCTGCCAAATCTGCTAGCTGTATTAACTGCTTAGATTGAAGAAAAAGATGAATGGATGATTGACTATAGATGTTCTCTTCATATGTCTAGTGATAAAAGGCTTGAAGCATAATCATCTCAATGTTGGTCAGTTGGTTGACAAAGGATTAGAGGTAAAATCTTTCATTTAAGTGGTACTAGTAAAAATTGCTTGATTCCTCAGATTGATCAGAGTTGGTTATGACATAGGAGATTGTGTCATGTGAACTTTGATAACATTATCAAGATAAGTACTACTTAGGCTATGAGTGATCTTCCAAAACTTGTAACAGCTTGTGTAAGGAATGTCAGTTGGGCAAGCATGTCTGAACTACATTCAGAAGTAAAGAACAATTATCAAGTGGTTTGTTGGAACCTATGCACACTAATTTGTGTGGTCTTGCTAAAGTTAGGAGTTTGCAAAGAGAGTAATACTTGATGCTGTTGATTGAGTACTACTGGATGGTGTGGGTCACTTTCTTGTGAAAGGAGTCAAAGGCTCTTGACATTTTCAGGGCTAAGGTGGAGAATGAGATTGGTGTGAAGTTAAAGTATTTGAGATTTGACAATGGTGGAGAGTTTACCCCTGATGAGTTTAATGTATTTTGTGAAAAGCATGGAATAAGAAGACAGTTATCTGCTCCTAGAATGAATCAAAATTTTCAAGAAGACTACTAGAATCATGATGATGGAGGAAAATGTTCCATATTCCTATTGGAGAGAGACTATGGGTACTACTGTCTACACTCTCAACCAAGTGTAGATCTAAGATGCTGATTGGGCAGGAGGTGTCAATGACAAGAAGAGTACTAGTGGTTGTGCATTTCTCTTGGGAAAGAGTTTGGTTTCTTGGTTGAGCAAAAAGCAGAGGCAATATCTCTGTCTACTACTAAAGCAGAGTATACAGCAATAGCAAGTATTTGTACTCCAAGTTTTATGGAATTCACAGTCATATCTTTTGATCCAGATTGGTGTTAAGGGGATGCTACTCAGAGGGAGTAGTCAGTATGCAATTTCTAAAATTCAGTTTGGGAAGAGATGATTGCAAATATGCACCCTTTGCCATTGATGTCAAAGGGGGAGAGAAGTCATGTGAAAAACTTGGAAGTAAGTAGTTGCTAGTGAAAGGGGGAGCAATGAAGAAAGTGGTTGTAGGTGTGACAAGAGAAATGGGGAGAAGTTCTTGTCTTAATGGTTGAATCAGTTTTTCACATCATATTTTGCCATCAATGACAAAGTCAGAGATTGTTGCAAATATGTGCCTGATGTGTTGTCATTGATGTCAACATAACTTATGTCAGAAACAGTGAAGACAGTGTAGAGGAGTGATCAGTATTTCTAGTAAGGTGAAGATCAGAGTATGCAGATTAAAGGGTTTGTATAGGATTGTCTATTGTTACTCCAGTTGAGATTTGAGAGGTCCGCATGAAGATTTGGCAAAGTTATGGCCTTCTGAGTAGAACAGGTTTCTGCAGTTGTTCAGTGATGACAGAGTGGCAAGAAGTTGGTCTAGATTGGTTCGGTATGAGCATATTGTGATCTGCAGATCTAGAGGCATGTCTAGGATGTTGGTGTGTTCCCTCAACTTGAGTGGTTCATGGTTTGGAGGTCTGAAAGAAATCTTTCTAGTGTGACAGTCATGGCAGTGTGTGTTCTTGAGGTTCAGTGTGAAGATACAAGTAATTTTGGTGATGCAAAGTGGTGTGGTTGTTCTTGTTGACTTCATTGTGCTTGTGGTGGTCTGCATTAACAAAGGAGCTTGTGATTGAAGTTTTCCTCTTGGTTGTTGTTGTTCTTCCCAATCTCGGCTGACCAGATGATTCAAGCATGTTGTGGATGATCTAAGAGCAATTCTTTGAAGTGTAGCATGTTGATCAAGGAAGATTTGAGTCCCAGTTATGTTTGGCTGATAGCTTAGTGATTCACATTAAGTGAGATGTTTGTACTGCCGACATTGATGTTCATTCCAAGGTTGATGAAGTGTATAAATACTTGTTGATGAGTTGTCAAAAATCATCCTTGTGCAAAATTAATTAAATCAGAATAAAGGATCAGAAGCAAAGAAGAGAAAAAAAGGAGTGAGAGTAGTATAGAATGAAAAGTCAGTGAAGAGGAATTTGGGGTAAAGCAAAAGTTTTGTGAGCATTCAATGAAACTGAACTAGGCATGAAGTAGATGTTATTTCTCAGTTAATTCTTTTTGTTTAAAATAAATTCCATAGGTAGTGAGCCTCTCTTTTGAGCAGTGAACTCTAGGCAGTACGCCCGAAGGCATGTGCCTTCTTTTTTTCTAAAGTACTTTTACAGGCTACAAAATCTTTGTGGGTTAACCCCCACCATGGTTTTCCCTTAACTGGGTTTCCACATAAAAAAATTATGGTGTTTTGTGTTCATTTGATTTTGTTCATGTGTTAATAATTCATGCTTTAAATGTTTACATCATTAATTAGTTTTTTGTGATAAAGAAATAGTTGCAAGAGTTAAAGATTTGGGACAACTGATTCACCCCCCCTCTCAGTTGTCCGGCCTAATTCCAACAGTATTAGGAGAAGCACCTAGGGTTTGTGATCTAAAATGACTTGTAGACCTAGGGTGCCCTCTTTTCTATTTTCACAAATCACTATTGGGTTTTCTATGTTATCTAAGTTCTTCAAAACTTGTTCTCCCAACAAATGAAGATCTAGTCAACCTCCTTTTTGCCCAAATAAGAGAACCCTTAGTTGGTCTAGTTTCAATCTGCCCTCCTTCTAGTGTCAGTTCTTTTGACTGCTCTTTTGGCACATCAACTCAAGTAGAACAAAGATCACTCTACTTCTCCTAAATGGTAAGCAACATGAAAGGTTAAATGCCTCCAAGGTCCTTGTTTTCTAGGTCACAATGTGTTGGAATAGCTTAGTGGTCTATGTGAATGTTTGTTCAAGGGGCATGTGCTAGTAAATGTAAACTTGGACTAGATGGATAAGGTCTCTTTATAGACAAGTCTTTCTTTATGATCAAATTGATAAATTTTCTATAAAGATGAATGTGATCTTTAAATTCAAAGTTCCTAAATCTAATCCTAAGCTAGCCTATTGATAAAGAAAATGCAAAAGGAGATTAGGGTTAGGAGAAAGTGAAATAAGAAGAATAAAATGGACAACCTCTATATTTGATCCACTATACTTATTTAATTTGAAGAGATTTGAACCAACCTAAAATACAATGACTAGTATTTCAAACAATCATGAACATGTCAGATCCAAGAGGCTAAGGAATTTTTGAGAAATTAGACTGAAAAGTATGAAAAAACCATATTGCATGCACAGTAATCAAACCTTATTCCTCAATCCCATTTAGAGATGTAAAAATTAAACCTTGATCTCACCAAGATACATTAAACACAAATGGAAATCGCACATACATTACCACTAGATGATAGGAGCATAGAGAAGACTAAATATTTACTATTAATGGGCACTATAATTGGTAGGTTACAAGAAACAATAGGATTCCCACATTGTAAATGTGTTCCAGTTTTCCACTTATATGCCTTATCAAAATTACAAAATTGCAGCCTTGTAGCAAAATCTCTATATCCTCCCCCCTAAAATCAATTGGCACTCCTTTTTATAGAGGTGATCTTTCATTACATTCATCACAAGGTAGGCCTAGTAAGACAAGACCTATTTACAAGTTACATGCTTGCTTAAAAATTCCAAATCTAGGTCGGCCCCATATATCAACATCTATTCTATCAACAATAAAAAAATTTACAAGTTACACATCATTTCAACCTTCTTGAGGAATATTTTTACTTGAATTATTACATCTTGGAAAGAAAATTGAATTAAAGAATATAAAATAAATTGTAATGGCGTCATGCCTGTCCAAGAAAATGGCCATGGAAATTAATGATGGCCTTATTTATGTCATTATGATTTGGTCCTTGATGGTACTCCATCTTCATCCTTTGAGAGAAAGTTGACTACTTAATCCTGTCATGAAGCTCTGTGAACTCGGTCAGCTACCCCTAGAATTCATGAATGTAGCTTTCAACCTCATCAATTCATCAATTCTATACTCAGTTAGTTGTTGATGAAAGTAGTCTTTAAACTCCTTGACCATTCTAGTTTTAGGAAGGACTATGCCAGACTTGTTTTTGAAGGTGCAAGGGATGGCCTTAGTGAATTTCTCAATCTTCACCATACCCTCATCTGTCACATCCCTTCCATCCTTGAGTTTTTCTTTACATTTCTAAAGCACCTTGACCCTAAGTTTTTCTACCTATAGCCATTCAATTACCAACCCCTGATCACTCTTATAAAAAATGTAGAGCCAAAAAAGTTCACTTGAAGGCACTACCTTCATTCTCTACAAGCTTGGGAGGTATTACTCCAACACTAAAATTTCATCAAATAAAACCTCTAATTCTTTTAGTTTCTCTACCTCATCATTGATGTTGTGATAGGCCCTCATTACTTCTTTGATTACTCTTTTACTAAGGGCCTCAAGTATGTATTTCCATGTAATGACAGCAAGGAGGATTACCTTAGGATCACTAAGTTGATTATCCCTTTGCAAGGCTTCCATAATCATTGATGTCGGGGAAATTGAATCAATTGGACCAATCAGGTGTGTCATGTAGGTAGTGAGTTGTCCTACCTATTTCTTTAGCTCTCCTTTTGTCATTTCATCTTTCTTCATCCTTTCCAAGATGGTAGAAACAACCCTCTACAATGTTTTCTTTTCTTCCTCTCTGGTCTAGTGGGTGAGGTTGATATGTTGTATGGTATAGTCACTAGGTGCCATCAGATACTCTTCTTTGTCTACCAGTGGGGTGTCAACCTATGCTATCCTTGCTCCCTTTGCATCATTGGTTATTGTGGAAAGTGTTCTAGCTCTCTTAGCTTTTGTTTGAGCCTTAAATTCTTCCACCACCATTGAGAAATTTTCATCTTTATTGTAGCTCCCCTTTCTTTTATCAACAACACAATTCAACCACATTGGAAGCCCTAAGCCTGTAACTCTTGAGCTTGTAGTTTGAGAAGGTGAGGCTATTGTCTTCCTCAGAGTGGATTCAGGAGAAGAGCTAGGAGAGGGAGTCAAGACCACAGTATGTGTTGATTCTTCTAACCCCTCAACCTTCTTAAGAGTTGAGAAAGGGATGTTCTGTGACAACTAGTCCAAATTTTCAATAACTACCTCAAGGGAAAGAGGACCTTTAGTTATGCCATCTCCTCCCAACAGCACATCATCATCTCCTAATGGCTTTTATGATTCATCAACAAGGGGAGATTATGGGATTTCTGACTGAGGAGGTGGAAGTGGAGGGATAGGCATAGAAGAAAGAGGTTGGGGAGTAGGTGAAGTTGTAATGCCCACCCTAGTTTGTGCCTTGTATGCTTTTTGATTCATGTGTTATATGTTGTTCTAAGTATTTATTAGTGTATTATGTGATTATTATGCTTTCATGCATTGCACTAAACATGTCGATGAGGTCTATGGTGTCATCGATGGGTTCTGATGGTGTATTTTGCATGACCATCAAGGTGTTTCCAATGGGGTTGTGCTTTGTTATTTGGTTTCCAACTATGCATAATGGGATGCATATGTTGTGATTGTGTATGTTAAATTATTCCAGTGCTTCAACTTCACTTTTTTCACTATACTTGTTATATTTGTGACTATCATATTATTCCCGCATTGTGAAATATTTCCATTTATGCATCATGTTCTTGGATCATGCTAGTCATAAATGATTATAGTGGATGTGATTATTTTATATCATGTGTGATTATACCACATTGGAGTGGATTATGTTGCTTTGGCTATTATATGTGGAGCATGTACACATGATGGTTGACTTGACTGTGCAGGTAATTACAAGTGTTAACTAAAGTGGGGAATGTGGAGAAGGTTGACATGGGACGCTAAGCCATCTCACCCTTATCCTTGTGTTGTGGAAACCTGTAATGTGTGCTTGAAGTCAATTATGTGTGTTTCCTTAGTATTTTGCACTTTATTTTAAATGATCTCGAAAAATGTGTTTTCCATGTTTTCAGATTATTTTAATGATTAATTATCTTAGCAAAAATATATATTGCATTATATTATGCTAGAGGAATAAATTTAAATCATTTCTAATTATTTCCAAAATTTAATATTTTTCTGTCAAAAAGGTAGAGTTGCATTAAATTGAAAAACAGAATTCCTGATATTGTGTGTTTGGACTTTCTGGAATGAGATTGAGTTAAAAAACAATTACCTATTTGGAATAGTTGCAATAATTTCATTACCTAATTTTCTATTACTAAATGTGTTGCCTAAAAGGTATTTGGAAGTTGAAATATTGTTAAATCAATTTTAATGTTCCTAGATATTTTTCTAAATTATATATGTTAGACTTAGGGCACACAACTGAGAGGGGGGTGAATCAGTTGTCTAAAACTTTCTCCCAATTACACACTTAAATCCTTTTAGTGATTAGCAGTATATTAATCATGAAACATAATGCACTTAAATCAAAAAGTAGAAACACATCAACACATAAGACACCAAGATTTTGACATGGAAAACATGGTTAAGGGAAAAACCATGGGGTGATTAACCCAAGATTGTATTCTTTGTTAGAAGAATAGAAAGAACAAAATGGCACATGCCAATTAGGGCTCACTGCCCGAGCACACTACTCACAAGAGGCTCACTACTTACAAGAGACACACTGTCTACAAAGAAATAAGTATCACATACATGAACTGGAGAATAGCATCTTCACCATGCTTGAATCAGTTCCATTTAAGCTCAATACTTCCGCTCTGCCTTTCGCTCCCCTCCTTGCTACCACACACTCATCTCAACTTGGACAACTTTGAAATGACTTCGCAACCCCTTATTTATACAAGACATCAACTTAGGAATAATCATCTAATTTGGCAAACATCTACTAGAACATCCACAAGATGTGTAACTTACCCAGTCGGCTAGTCTCAGGAAGAACACCATCATCCGGAGGTTATTCTTCAATAGCGAGTTCCAACTCCAATGCAGACCACTAACACACACTGGACACACTCCAAAGTTCTTCACAAGGTTGCCTGAATCACCAAGAACATCCGCACTTGATCTACATACTGAAATCCTTCTCTTTCATCTAGAGCCTCAAGAGCACAGTCTGTCACCACTGTCACCAAAGAATGGATACTTTTAGACCTTCAATTCATGAACCAATCAAGTTGACACATCACAAGGACTTCCTCCACACTGTCTCAAATCCACAAAGTAGGAAACTGTACTTCCAGATCTCACCGGACCTATCTGTGTCACTCTGTTACCTCTAAACACCTATCGAAACCGGTTTTACTTGAGTGGCCACAACTTCTTCATATCTTCATGCGGACCTCTAAAATCTCTACTAGATCACCTCAATACACATATCTACAAACACTTTAATCTACATCCTCTGATCCTCTTCTTATCTTGGACTTTTGCCTTATTGTCATGCTGATCTTCACTGTTCCTGATTAAGACTAATTTTCTCAATATCCTCAGCACACAGCTCATCCAATCCTTATCATTAATGTAACAGGAGTATGTTGACATCAATGACAACACATGTTAGGCCCATATTTGTAACAATCTCCCCCTTTTTCATTGATGGCAACATATGATGTGAAAAACTATTTTGACCATCAAGACAATAACTTCTCCTCACTGTCACAACTCCCCCTATCAGCAACAACCATTCACATGTCTTCTCTCCTTTTACTACTCCCCCTTTGATCAGAAACCACTTGTTTTTCACATGTCTTCTCTCCCCCTTTGACATCAACAGCAAAAGGCACATACTTGCAATTCAAACACTTCAAAATCATACCGGCTGCTCCCCCTGAATAGCAGCTCCCCATCAATCCGGATCACAAGATATGACTGTGATATCTACCAGACTGATGCACCTCAGTGCACCTTAGTTCATCACTAGAGGGGCAATAACCCCTAACTTCTCCCTAAGATACTCAAAAGAGTCCTTAGGTAGAGGTTTAGTAAAGATGTCTGCAATCTGATCCTTGGAAGGCACAAACTCCAATCTAACTTCATTCTTGTTCACTTGCTCTCTCAAAAAGTGAAACTTGATGGATATGTGTTTAGTCTTTGAATACAACACCGGATTCTTAGATATATTTATAGCACTTGAATTATCATAGAAGATTGTGATAGGTTCTTCATACTTCACTTTGATATCTCTTAGCATCTACTTTATCCATAAAACTTGAGTGCGACTACCTGCTGCTACAATATATTCTGCTTCAGTTGTAGATAGAGATATTGCCTCTTGTTTCTTTCTTAGCTAAGAAACCAATCTCTTCCCCAAAAAGAATGCTCCACCACTGGTACTCTTCCGGTCATCCACATCTCCTACCCAATCTGCATCAGTATATACATGAAGAGAGAAATCATGATCTCTAGGATACCACAAACCATACTCAACTGTCCCTTTTAGATATCTAAAAATTCTCTTGATTGCCATGACATGAGATTCTCTAGGATCAGCCTGAAATCTAGCAACAAGATCAACAACCTGCATGATGTCTGGTCTAGTTTGAGTAAGATACAATAGTCCTCCAATCATTGACCTGTACTTTGTCTGATCAGCCTTAGGAGAATCATCATCTTTGCTCAATTTACATCCAGTTGCCATGGGAGTATTCATTGGTTTTGAGTCTTCCATCCCAAATTTCTTCAACAATTCTTTCACATATTTGGTTTGAGAAATGAAGATTCCTTTCTTTGTTTGAGTGATTTGCAGACCCAAGAAGAAATTCATTTCACCAAGCATGGACATCTCAAATTCACTTTTCATTTGATTTGCAAAAGTTTTACACATACTATCTCTTCCTCCAAAAATGATATCAACAAACACTTCAACAATCAGGATGTTTTCATGATCAATTTTGAAATACAAATTATTGTCAGCAGTACCTTTGTTGAAACCAATCTTCAAAAGGTGCTTATCCAATCTTTCATACCAGGCTCTTGGGGCTTGCTTCAGTCCATATAGTGCTTTCTTCAACTTGCAGACCATATCATCATGATCAAATAATTGAAATCCATCCGGTTGCTCAATGTATACTTCTTCCAAGTCACCATTTAGGAAGGCAGACTTGACATCCATCTGATATACCTTGAAATCCTTGAAATCAGCAAAAGCAAGAAATAATCTGACTGCTTCAATTCTTGCCACCGAAGCAAAAGTTTCTTCAAAATCAACTCCTTCTATTTGAGAGTAACCCTTGCAGACCAACCTGGCTTTATTTCTGATTACTTCACCAACTTCATTTAGTTTGTTCTGGAAGACCCATTTGGTTCCAATCACATTTTTGTTTCTAGGTTTGGGAACAAGATCCCAAGTGTGATTTTTCTCAATTTGCATCAACTCTTCGTCCATTGCTTTAGTCCATTTTTCATCATTGCAAGCTTCATTCACTGTCTTAGGTTCAACTTTTGAAATCAAACAATACTCATCTAAGTTTTGAGCAATTTTCCTTTTTGTTTGTACACTTTTGCTTTTATCACGTATGATCTGATCTTGAGAGTGATTTAGTCTTACATACCTTGGCACTTTGGGTGTTACTTGCATTTCTGCTTCTTGATCAGGCTCATTCAAACTTATCTCTTCTTCATGATTTACTGGATCAATCTGGATCTGAATCTCAGAAGAGGCTTGGGCTCCTTGAGTCAGAACACCATTCTGATCATCTTCATCATATTCATAGAATCTTGAGGGTTTTTCAATTCCTTCATCAACATTCACATTTGTATTTTCTATCATATTTCTCAGTCTCTTGTTATAACACTGGTATGCTTTTCTTTGAGTAGAGTAACCCAAGAATATTCCTTCATCACTTCTAGCATCAAACTTTCCTAGATCTTCATCTCTTTTAATGTAACATTTGTTACCAAAAACTCTAAAATACCTTATAGTAGGAGTGATACCAAACCAAATTTCATAAGGAGTCTTACCGGTATTTCTTCTGATTTGAACTCGATTGAGAGTATAGACTGCAGTACTGACAGCTTTTCTCCAATAGATCTGAGGGACATTTGCTTCCATCATCATGGTCCTAGATGCTTCCTGGATGGTTCGGTTCTTTCTCTCCACTACTCCATTCTGCTGTGGAGTCCTAGGAGCAGACAATTGTCTCTTTATTCCATGTTTCTCATATAAATCTATCAACTCACCGGATGTGAATTCTCCACCTCTATCAGACCTTAGACACTTCAATTTTAATCCAGTTTCATTCTCTACCATAGCCTTGAATATTTTGAAATTTTCAAGAGATTCTAATTTCTCTTTTAGAAAGGTTACCCACATCATCCGGGAATAGTCATCAATTAGTAGCATGAAGTATCTATCACCTTGAATACTCTTGATTCTTGTCAGACCACAAATATCAGTATGAACTAAGTCCAATAATCCGGTAGAAGATAGTTCATTACTTTTGAATGTGACTCTGCTTAGCTTACCCAACTAACATTCTTCGCACAAGCTGTTAGTAGGTTTCGCCAATTTTGTAAGATCTCTTACAACCTGAGTATTTCTTATCTTAATGATATTATCAAAATTCACATGACACATCCTCCTATGCCATAACCAACTTTGATCAATTTGAACAAACAATTAAATTTTTTCAGTACCAACCAAGTGAAAGATATTACCTTTAGTTTGAGTACCGGATGCAATCTCTATTCCGGAACTTTCAAAGATCTTGCATTTTCCATTCTTGAACTGGAGATCATAGCCTTTGTCCACCAATTGTCCAACACTAAGAAGATTGTGCTTCAAACCTTCAACATACAGTACATTACCAGTTTTGTTCCTTCCATCAAGAGAAATAGTTCCTCTACCTCTGATTCTGCCAACAGAATTATCACCAAACTTTACCACTCCTCCTTCATACCTCTCCAAATCTATGAACTTATTTTTGTCACCTGTCATATGGTGAGAGCATCCACTATCAATGACCCAATCATCCTTCTCTTCAACTTGGGCAGCCAGAGCTCTTTCCACAATCTTATGATTGACAAATACAGAGGACATTGGATCTTCTTCCTTGATGGCAATGAACACCCATTCATTTCTAGATTTGTTTCCTGTCTCTGATTCATCATCTGTTACTCCTTCATTATCATCATTTTCATGTGCATAGTAACAGTTCTTTTGGAACCTTGGCTTGTTAGGAATTTGTCTTGAAAACCTTTCCGGACACCTTGAGGCAAAATGACCAATCTTATTGCAGTTAAAACACTTAAAAGGTAATTTTACTTCATACTTATCGGATCCTCTTGGCATCCTCTTTGCAATAAGGGCTTCAAGTTGAGTAGTTTCTACTTCTTCTTCTTCCAGATCTTTTCTTGCTTTTTCATACCATGATAGCTTCCTTGATGAATTCTCTCCCGGATCAAACCTTTGTTTACCTTTAATAGAGGCACTGGCTTTGAATGCAGATTCAGTCTTGGGGGGGTCATCTCCAAACTCTGTCATTTCAAATGCAGCCAATTGATCTCTTGTGACAGTTGTATGGGCTCTGAATTCTTCAATGGCAGCAACCTTGATTTTGTAAGAAGCAGGAAGGGATCTGAGAATTTTGCCAACAATCTCATCTTCATCCAAGACTCCACCAGCATTTCTAATTCCACAAACAAGCTCATTTACTCTTGGGATAAAGGTAGTGATGTTTTCATCTTCTCTCATCTTCAGATTTTTGAATTTTCCTTTTAGACTTTATAACCTTGCACATTTGACATACTTGTCTCCTTCATGCAGAAGTTCTAGTTTTTGCCAAATCTCAAAAGTAGTTGGAAGGTCAATAACATTTGAGAGCTCTGACTCAGACAATGCACTTAGAAGAGCCTCTATAGTCTGCAGATTGTTTTTAGCATCTGTGATTTCATTTTGGGTTTTCAGACCGCCCTATGGAGGTACATACTATGTTGTAACCATGGTCTAGTATGCTATTCCCATACATCTCAAGTGACATTTCATGTGACCTTTCCAGAGATTAAAATTGGTTCCATCAAACTTTGGACTATCCTTCTTATAAGACAACATCCTGGATCTCCTCAAGCAGTTAAGCTCTTTTTAGAGGAACTCGGCTCTGATACCAATTGTTAGACTTAGGGCACACAACTGAGAGGGGGGGTGAATCAGTTGTCCAAAACTTTCTCCCAATTACACACTTAAATCCTTTTAGTGATTAGCAGTATATTAATCATGAAACATAATGTACTTAAATCAAAAAGCAGAAACACATCAATACATAAGACACCAAGATTTTGACGTGGAAAACCCGATGAAGAGAAAAACCACGGGTTGATTAACCCAAGATTGTATTCTCTGTTAGAAGAATAGAAAGAACAAAATGGCACATGCCAATTAGGGCTCACTGCCTGAGCACACTGCTCACAAGAGGCTCACTTCCTACAAGAGACACACTGTCTACAAAGAAATAAGTATCACAATCATGAACTGGAGAATAGCATCTTCACCATGCTTGAATCAGTTCCATTTAAGCTCAATACTTCTGCTTTGCCTTTCGCTCCCCTCCTTGCTACCACACACTTATCTCAACTTGCACAACTTTGAAATGACTTCGCAACCCCTTATTTATACAAGACATCAACTTAGGAATAATCATCTAAGTCAGCAAACATCTACTAGAACATCCACAAGATGTGTAACTTATCCGGTCGGCCAGTCTCAGGAAGAACACCATCATCCTGAGGTTATTCTTCAATAGTGAGTTCCAACTCCAATGCGGACCACTAACACACACTGGACACACTCCAAAGTTCTTCACAAGGTTTCCTGAATCACCAAGAACATCTGCACTTGATCTGCATACTGAAATCCTTCTTTCTTTCATCCGAAGCCTCAAGAGCACAATCTATCACCACTATCACCAAAGAATGGATACTTTTGGACCTTCAATTCATGAACCAATTGAGTTGACACATCACAAGGACTTCCTCCACATTGTCTCAAATCTGCAGAGCAGGAAACTGTACTTTCGGATCTCACCGGACCTATTTGTGTCACTCTGTTACCTCTGAACACCTACCGGAACCGGTTTTACTTGAGTGGCCACAACTTCTTCATATCTTCATGCAGACCTCTGAAATCTCTACTGGATCACCTCAAGATACATATCTACAAACCCTTTAATCTGCATCCTCTGATCTTCTTCTTATCTTGGACTTTTGCGTTATTGTCATTACTGATCTTCACTATTCCTGATTGAGACTAATTTTCTCAATATCCTCAGCACACAGCTCATCCAATCCTTATCATTAATGTAACAGGAGTATGTTAACATCAATGACAACACATGTTAGGCCCATACTTGCAACAATATAGGTTAGTAAAATGAAATGAATTAGATATATTTTCAAATGGTGTGTTAAATGAATATATTTTATTTCATTATTGATTTTAAAAAATGATTATAAGTGAACTTTATGTTCTATTTTAAATTAGGGCTTTTGGGTGTTAAAAGGGAAAAAGGAGTTATCTTATTTCATTCTTTTTACTCTCCATTTGCTCTCTCCTCTCAAACCCTCTCTTGTTGGAAAGAAGGATTTTCTACATGAATGAAAGAAAGGTTAAATTGCTTGGATTTCTTGGTTGAAGTGGAGTAGATTTGAATTGTGGATTCTTGTGTGTGATCAAAGATTGCTTTCAAAACCTTCTTCTCCTCCTTGGATTGTTTATATGAAAGGTATGATTCTTGAATCTTTCCTTTGTTTTAAATTTGTATGCTTTCTTCATTGCCATGCAACATTTAGTGGATTTCTATGGCCTCCTGATTAGGCAAGGAAAACTTAGATATGAATTTATGGTTGTTTTATGTAATTTTGCTTTATGTTCTTTGTTGGAAACATGCAAAAACATACAGGGTTATGGCAAATTTTACCTAGGATTACCCACCTTTTTTTATTCCATATTTGGAATGTTGTTCACTTATGCTACAATGGTAGTTGTCAAATTTCTATTTGAGTTTAAAACATGAGAGTTAGAAAATGGCTCAAGGTAGCCAAGCTTGCAACAATGGTGATTTGGGTTTTTACAGTTTTACATGCAATTAGAAAAAAATGAAACTCCAATTTTAAACCTTTCCTTTATTAATTTTTATGTGGGATGAGTTGCCTCCCATGGGAAATGATGTTTTGCATCTTTTTAGAAAAGGTTGTGTTTTTGTCAAATTGGGATTTTGTTACCTCATAAATTGTGCCAAGCCCAATTGGCTAAATATGAGCTTTGGGTGTTTAGAAGGAGGTCTAGGGGTAGGGAAATGAGTGGCTTCCATTGTGCACCATGGCTGAAAGAAGTTGTTGGAATTAGCGAATGGAAGTTTTTAATCAAAGAATAACATTTAAACACATTGAGTAATAAAATTTAATAATGAGATCATCTACACCAAATTGCATGTCCTGGTGAAGTGTCTGACTTGCTTGGGTTTGGGTGTAAAGAGCAATCTTTGGTGTAGTGTTTGGTTTCTATGAGGAGGTTATGCCCTCGTATGACACTCCTTGTCCTGACTACCTAGGTCTCTCTTCCTTCTTCTTCCACCGTTGGAGTTTGACTCAATGTGTGATGTTCACCATGTGATTAAATGTACATTGTGATGCCTGATTCATGCTTATATGTGTCTGTGATGGACTATGATTTATGCCTCGTTTGGCATGCATTGAAGGTGTGATTATTTCCCTTATGCTTGAATCTTGTGATGTCATTCTATGATGCTTTCACAAGTGTGCCATATGTTACTTGAATACAATTGGATGGTAGTTGTACCATGTGTTGTTTATATGCATTGTATTGGAAATGGTGCCATGTGTGTTGTGTGCATTGATTGGCATGTATGCCATATGTTGCTATGTATAACCTAGATTGAGTGAGATGATGCTAGCGGGTTGATGCAGAGTGGCACAAGGGAAGCAACACACAAAGGTTTACTCTATTGTCCTTTGCCCACTCACCCACTTCAACTAGCCTTCAACCAACCAACCAACCAAAGGCACATACAAGGCATATGAAGGATTTGATGTCCAGACTATTGTCCAACCCCTAAGGCTTCTCCAACACCTTAAGACAGATCAACAAACACCTTCTATGCAGTTGGTTTGATCTCCAACTTCCCAAAACTCTTCAACCTATACCTTGACTAGTAAGGCTACTAGCCCTCCAAACTAGGTTTTCTCAACAAAACTTGACAAAATCCCAAAGGTCTAGGCAAACAAATGATGGAATTGAACACCTTTCAGGGGACCCTAACAAACCTCCAAATCTCCTGCTCCAACTCTACTCCAGCAATCCAGAACGCCTACTAGGTCTCTAGGCCTAATTGATCAATTTAGGCTAGGTTACAAAGCAAGTGCTCAAAATTGGGTGCATAGGTCAGGGGCAGGAACTTGGAATGACTCTACCATCCCCAAACAACACAAATCCACCATTCATTCACTCATCCTCTTAGGGTTTTGTCAAATACAACAATAAATTGCATAAATTCAATCAAATACATAGAGATATTTGACCTAGGGCATCACATTAAAAATAGTAAACTGTATTTTCTCAGAAAATGCTTTTGGAATCAAGTAGTATACACCCCTAGCCTACATTTCACTGAGTGGCATGAAATTTCATCGGTGGAAATGCATTCTAGGGCCAAATTTGTGGGACTGCCCTAGAAAACAGGGTTTCTAGACCAGTTTTGAAAGAAAATTCAATAACTTTTGACTCCGACCACTTCAAGACCTCAAACCAGTTGCATTGGAACCTTGACTCCAAGAGATTTCAGAAAAATATCATTTGCACACATGAAAAGTCCGTACAGTCCGTACACAGCAAGAAAAAATAGCAAAAAATAGTCAGTTTTCTTGAATTTTGTGCCCAAATTCCGTACAAAAACTTCCTCCTCCATACTGGAGTCAGATATCCACCATATTAACCCATCCAAGTTGGTTTCCAACTTCTACAACAGCATTTAACTGCCCAAAGTGGTTTTTGAACCGACCCAACACATAACACCTTTGACAACTATGGTGTTTTGCATTAACACAAGGAGGTTGATTTGTTTAGCTTGTCCAATGGAGTCCAAATGATCAACACACTCCTTCCAACATACTAAAACATTAAAACAACCAAAAAAAACTCGAAAACCAATCCTTAGACCTTCTAGGCCTAATTGGCACAACAAGGGTCCAAATGGACTAAGAAGGATTTAAGGTTTATATAGTCACCCCAAACCTCTTGACCATACAAAATGGACCAAACAACAATGGCTAAAAGCCTTATTACAAAACACATTGAACAAAAAAACATAACTTCTCAAAATGCATCAAAATGCCTTTAGGAACCAAGGTGCTCCTAGGTGCCCTGCACCACGGGTTTTCCATGATCACCTTCTCTATATCTCGAGGGTTGCCTAGAGTTGCATAGATAGCTATTGTGCCTGATGATGGCAATATGGTTGGGAGGTGAGAAACATTTCCCCATTGGTCCTTCATTATGATCTTCAGGTGTTGGATGGTTCCCGTATCTTCTTGCAAGTTGATTATGTCGTGCTTCATGCCTTGTTGTACCTTGAAGAGTGTGTTGGTTTTTGGGTGGTTTATGCACTTGTATATTATCATTATTAATTATTGTAACTGATGTAGGAGTATCTAGTGGTGTAAGGGCAATCTTGCATCACCCAAAATAAATTAATTTTATTTTTTGTTTCTTTCAAATTTGGGATTTCTGGATACCCATTTGCTTGAATAATGATTCAGAATCTTTAAAGTTCTCAAAAAGGCTAAAGATACTAGGACTTACTATTTTTAGTAACCCTATATCAGAGAAGTGGTTGAGCCCAAAATTTTTCCCAAAGCTTCGAAATAGTCAAATAAAGATTATTGGTAGGTTTCATCCGAGGAGGATGCCCAGATTTCAAGATATTAAAGATTTCATCCAACAAAGTTTCAAACTCAAAATTGAGGGCCTTAGAAGCCATGGAAGGGTTAAAAGTTGTGGATATTACATATCTGACGAAAGCATGGTGTAGATCTCTTCGCAAGATTTCCAACAGTATTTAATAATTGAAAATCCAATGGTCGGATCTAAAGTTATGGCTCCTAGAAGTTATGCCATCCAGTTTTCCAATTTAAAAATTCAAAAATTCTTCTTGGGCAAGAGCAAGGACACTGGGGCTCATTTTGGTGCTCAAAGCTGACAATGGGGAGAATGTGAATTTATAGCCTATCTTTTAGCTCTGGAAGGTAGTGGAGGTAAAAGGAGAAAAGTTGTGATTCGTGAAAAGGAGGGAAAATAGAAACCCTAGTAGATTGGAAGCTACAAAAAGCATAAGGTTCTAGAATCCTGAGGAAGGAAGTTGTCATGTGTTGCAGCCTATTGGGAATTCATCTTATAATGTAATTCTGATATATGTGATGTAATTTATTTTCCATTTTAATGAAAGAGCATTCCTATTTTCTGTGAGCAGTCTGTATTGTTGTGTTTTGAGATTTACCTCCCTCATCAGTAACCTTTGTAATGTAGGTCTTTTGAGACCCTTGTAATAAGATGTAATTAATGCTATGAGTTGATTTATGATTTTGGCTATGATTCATCTATGTTTAGGATGAATCCTTTTGAATATTGTAATTATTGGATATAGTCTTGTATTTTTCCACGCCTTAGTTTGTGAGGATGTTGGCATGTTTTGATAGATTTTACATGTTAGAAGCTAGCTATGTTAGCATGTTTAGACTCAGTTATTTGATTTTATATTTGATGTTTATGGATATGTTTGTGTTGGATTGTATTCATCCCACTTAGATGGTGAGGATCCTATCTTTTCTTTTGGCATGTGTCGACGTTGGTGTCAAACATGTGTAGCCTTTTGTATTGCTTATGTCTTGTTTTGCCTGTTCAACCCTTTTGTGAAGTTTGTTGTTGTAAGGTACTCATTTGACCACCTAATTGTATCCATGGTGTCATTTCCATGATTTTATATACACTCTTAGATTATTCTCTTTTTCTTTAGAAGCATGTGTTTGTATGAGTTCGACAAGTGACCATTCTAGTTCATTGAGGAATCATACCCTAATTGGACCATCCCGTGGGTGAGTGTTACCATTGTATTTGGGATGTCTTATGTAGTCATGGAACAGACTAAGGTGGATGTACCCCCTCATCCTACTCCATGTGTTCACGAGGGAGCAAGTTTATGGACATGTATCCAATCCTCGTCATGGAGTGAGCTCCATCTCTCACTTGGTCATCATGGTGAGTTGTCACACGATGGGTGAGGTCTACCTCTTGTGCCACCTTGCTTAGTGAAATGGTGATGCTGTTTTAGGTGTTTTATGCTTGTTGTGACACCTTGTGTGTACATGAGTGCAATGTGACATGTAAATGTCACACTTGCAAATGCAAAAAAATTGTTGGTTCAGTGTTTGTTCGGCTAATGTTTTGGGTGAAAACCTAGGGCATTACACTTGGTATTAGATCTCATGTTGCAACATTGGGAGCTTTGGGGTATGTTTTTCTTAGCTTGTTCAAGCATGTGTGGGGTCCTTGTGTGTTTGTGTGCTATGAGTAGCATGTGCTTTCTTTCAATATGTCTTCCATGCATGAGTGTGTTTGAGTGACCTTTGTAGGGTCATGTTCGTGCTTGTGTGACCACTTTTGATAGTGGAGTTATGGGAACCTTTGTGTGTAAGGAAATACCATGATCTTGAGTGTGATTGAACCTAGTTTACTCTTTTAAGAGTTATGCATTTGTATGTGAAAGAGATGATGTTTTGATCATATGCATGATATGTGAAGAATATTGGTGTGGTAATGCTATTTTAAATGAACCTTGCATTGTGCACCTTGTTGTGCGTTGTTTGTTTCAAGAGTAGCATACCATCGTAATGTGTGTCATATTTGTTTATTAATTTCCTTTGTATGGTGATTAGAAATGCTTGCTTGAAATGCATATTGCATTGTCTTCTTGAGAGCATGTCCCTATGTGTGGATTATTTATGTAATTGTAAGAAAGATAGCATTGTATTGCATTGCTAGAATAGATCATTTGGGTAATGACTTATGTCCCAAAATTGCATTCTTCCCTAGGATTCATGTGGGAACCTAGGTGTAATTATTGCATTGCATTATTTGAAGACTTAAAGAGAAACAGGGTTGTGAAAACGGTCATTTGCATAGTCCTTGTAATGTTTGAGGTCTTAGAATCATGAGTAATGTAGGAAACCCTGCATCTTGTGTTTTTGAGTTGTGTTTCCCCTATTGTAATGTGTGCATTTAGTATGCTTGTCATCATGTTGTGGATAAATTTAGCATCATGTGAATGGAACGTTGGGTAAGTGCTTGATCCCCAACCTAATTCTCCCTTGTGTCTTGATTTGTGTTGTATGTGAATGTTTCATTAATTCAATATCCATATGCTTGGTGAATCCTTGTTTGGTGAGAAATGTTAACCGCTCTTGTTGTGAGAGTGTGTTTAGATATCTTAGTTTGTGAACCCAATTTTGTCCTAGCTTAATCATGGTTACTAGATGTTTACTAGTGTGTGAATTTGTGTGTCATTGCATGGTGATTGTGATTCCCTTGAATGGGATGCAACCTTTGTTGCTAGGCATCTTGAGTGATGTTTGTTTGGTTAAGTAGAAATGATCTCATGTTTTGACGTGATTGTAGTCTTAGAAGACTTGTTTCTTAGTGTGATTGAATGTGTTCTCTTACTTGCCTTGGATTTTGGAATCCAAGTGTAGTATAGCATTGTACTCCCTCTCTTATGACTAGAATTAGTCACATAGTTCATGTAATTGTTGGCAAGAGACACTGCTATACATGACAGGTGTTGTCATTGATGGCAACTAAGTCCATCTTAAATATTTGCATTACATAATTTGTTCATACCAGAAGTCAGAGTGAAGATTTGTCCAAGTCAGGGTAGTTAGAAACAAAGCATGTGACAGGGTCCAGTATCTGGGTCCAGGTCTCTCTGGTGGTAAATCTTAGTATGCTGCGGATCTAAGGGAGTAATAAGGATTGTCAGGACTATCTAAATCCAAGAATGTAGCCTCTGGTGATGAAGAATTCAAAAGTTATAAGCATCTGAGTATCAGGTTCTAGTTAGTCAGTACAGTCAGAAGAAGAATAGGTCGACCTAGCATTTGATCTTGGTCGAGATGAAGAAAAGCTGTTGGTTAAGCAATTTATGATAATCACTGGTATTGGCCAACATGATTGATGATTTGAGAACACAAGCTTTTGGTCCGTGTTGTTGATTGTGCATGGATTCAGATGACAGAGCAGAGTTCTTAACAAATGTTCTAAGTTTTCTTGAAACTGACTACAGTTGATTGAATTTCTTGATACAGATATATATAGCCGATGGATTTGAGTGTTTTGTGATGCGATTGTGATGTGATGATGGAGTAAGTGTGAAAGGGGTAGAAAGAAGTGTGAAGTTATAGATCTAAGCTCGAATTATGGCCGAAGAGTGAAACAAGGCAAAGTAAGGATGAAGTGTGTAAGATCAATATTATGTACTTAATCAGAACTAAATTTTTGCATTGGTAGATGTCATTTCTTAGTTCAAACATTCTGTAATCTTCTTATAATCATCTCTATAGGTAGTGACCCTCTCGGAGTAATGAGCTCTGGTCAGTACGCCCTGAAGGCATGTGCCTTCCCATTTGTAATACTTTTAACAAAGTATAATTTCTTCTGGGTTAACCCCCACCGTGGTTTTTCCCTTAACCGGGTTTCCACGTAAAAATCCTAGTGTTATGTGTTTTGATTATGTTTCTGCTCATGTGTTGTTGATTTAAGCTTCCATGGTTATATCATTAATTTGTTGATAAGTGATAAAGAAGATAAATTGTTGTAAGTGTTAAAGTTTTGTGACAACTGATTCACCCCCTTCCCCTCTCAGTTGTCTTCCCTAATTCCAACAATTGGTATCAGAGCAAGGTTCCTTAGAAGAAGTTTAACAGCATAAGGAAGATCTGGGAAGGTGTTTGCAATGGGTTCTCTCAAGTATTTTGATGGTATCAATCAACAACTACAAGTAGCCTTAAATGATCTTGACCTATCTAGAGCAAAAATCAGAGATCTGCAAGAGAACCTTAAAGATGCTGAAGATTTCATTGAAACCTTAAAAGAAAAATTGAGCAAATCAAATGAAAGGAGAAAGGAGCTACTTCTTCATCTAACAAATTAGAATGAAGATAATAACATGAATGAGGCTTTGAAAGAAAATACAAAGGAATGTGAAAAGCTGACAAAATAAGTTTCTATTCTTAAACACGAGATGGAATCTGGGGTAATGAGGCTGACCAAAGAAATTGACAAAAGGAAGAAGACTGAAGAAAACCTTAATCAAACTCTAAAGGAAAGAATAGAAGAATGTTGCATAATGGACAAAATAATTGGCCACCTAAAATCTAATTTACAAGAATGTAGATATAATGAGGAGGAACTTGAAAGGCAAATTATCATTCTCAGACATGACCTAGAAATTGCAAATGAATACAAGGAGAAGTTCAAGATAAGCTCAGCTAAACCTGAAGTACTGCTTGAGAGTTAGAAGAAGGTAGATGATAAGCATGGTTTGGGATATGAGAAAGGTGAAAGCTCTAGATCCAGTCAAAGAAATCCTAAACCAAGGAATCAAAACAGACCTAGAAAACCTCTGGTAAGACAACCTAATGCTCAAAAGTATCCATCTTTTAATGGAAATTGTTTCAATTGCAATAAATTTGGTTAGAGAGCTATTCAATGTAGAAGTAGAGTGAATCAAAATGGTCCATATTTCTCCTGTCAATGCTTCAATTGTAAAAGGTATGGTCATAGATCCAATGAATGCAGAAGTATGATGAACTACTCTAACAATAAAAGAAATGTCAATTCTTTCAATGGCTATTGTTTTGCATGCAATAGATTTGGACATATGGCTAATCAGTGTAGATCAAGAGGAAATCAATCAAATGGGCAAAGAAATGTTGTGTGCTTCAATTGTAACCGATCTGGCCATGTTACAATATTCTGTAGAAGTAGGAATGATGACAGAAAAGGTCCAGTAAACAAAAAATTGGATGAGCAGAGACAAGACAAAAGAAAGGGTGAAGTTGATGTGAATGAGGTCCATGTTAGGGTTAGCCGGCAAAAGATATCAATTAAATGCAAATAAAGATTAAATAGAGGAATGGAAATACACAGAAATAATAATAACGAGAGACAAGTTTTAATGTGGTTCACCCAAACTCAGGCTACTGTTGGGAATTAAGGTGTCTCAACCTTTGCAAGTTTCTAGCATTTATTATTTAATTGTATTTATTTTTTGCCTATTATTGTAATTTGGATGCAAATCCTATTTCATCACTTTGTGGGAGTTGGCGCGGTGATGTGTCATCCTACATGGAAGGTGACCACATGTATTTTTGTCCTCATATGAGGAGATAGGCATTCCACCTTGTGGTGGAATATTTTTGCCATGTGTTGGCATCTTTTGGGTGTTGTAACAGGTTTATGACGTGTAAGAGCTATGACAGAATCTATGACATGTAAGGGCTAGAAATGGAAGATTATATGACAGATGAAGACAAGTGTCCGAAAGCATCTTGCATGGGGAAGTAGGCACCCAAGTTTAACTATGACAAGGTTGTAAGAGAATTTGCTATTAATAGACAGTTATGACAGATTCTCTTACAGCTATAAGAGTTGTCATATATGACACATTTTATGACATTTTTAAGAGCATGTATCAACCTTAATTGGGTAAATTTGGGGTGCCCAAGTTGAGGGGTTGTAAGGGATGAAAGATAATCACTTACAAGTGTCATACACATGTTTTATAGCCTTGGAAATTAGGCCACATGGATTTGGACGAGTTCCTTGTGTGACTTGCTCTAGAACCTACCTCCATTCATACTACTTCTCTTTATAAACAGGTCCTTGGAGAGGCGATGTAAGAGAGTGATTAACAGGTGTTGTTATGCTGCCGATTTATCTCTAGATACAAGTGTTGATGACTCCTGAGAAGACTTGCATTGCAAGTGTGTTGTAAACATTGTTGTTTTGATAATACATTGTGCAGGTTTTGGAGTGTGGGATTTTTTACCCGAAAGGGTTTTCCCCACGTTATATCTTGTCTCTCTCTCTTCTATCTACATTCTATGTGAATGTGCATTGTTGCAATATCTCTGTTGTTGTATTAAACATTTTGTAATTGTAAAGGTTAAAATCAATTTGCACCCACCTCTCCTCATTAGATTAGTGTAGGAAGTGATTTCTACACACCTTGCTTCCTTTCAACTACATCCACCAAACAGAGAGTTCAATATTATTATCCAGTAAATCAAACCGATTACAACCAGCAATCCTTGCAACTCAATACCTCTGTAAATGCTACAATACAATATTAACAGAAATCCTAATCCTTAGCCATTTTTATCATGACTTTTGTCAGTTACAAAATAGGGTTTTTTATGCTACCCCCAAAGCCCCGCAAGGGGTGCTGCCCCTTGACCCCGTAGGAATTTGGGGGGGAAACCACACCGATAAAAGTGGGGTAAATTTAACCTCCAAGTCTGATTAGGCTCCATATAACAACAATCTCCCACTTGGAGACTAATCATAACACCGCTGACCCTATAGTTCCCACTGGAAATAAGCACCCTAGACTCTGATGTTCTATTGTTGTTGTTTTCAGTCTAGAAGACCAACCGAAGCTGAAGAGGAGCTCAATTTCTCCCTTGTCACTGCCTTTGTAAACATATCCGCTTGATTTTCATCTGTATGTATCTTTTCCAACTGTAACTATCCATCATCCAACACTGATCGAATAAAGTGATACCTCAACTGTATGTGTTTGGTCTTTGAATGCAAGGCAGAATTCTTTGCAAGATGTATGGCACTCTGGCTGTCCATAAACAAATAATTGTTAACCTGTTGTTTGCCCAATTCTTCCATGAAAGATTGCATCCATATCATCTCCTTGCTTGCCTCTATTACAACTACATATTCTGCCTCTATGGTGGATAAAGCAACCACCTTTTGCAACTGTGAGATCCAACTCACCACTATCCCACCTACAGTAAAGACATAACCTGTAGTACTCTGCCTGGTATCAATATCCCCTACCAAATCTAAGTCTACATAGCCTGCTAAATCAGTATTAGAGCCTTCAAAACATAAGTGTTTATTGGATGTACCTCTCAAATATCTGAGAATCTATTTTACTGCATTCCAATGCTCCAATCTGGGATGACTCATATACCTACTTACGACTCCTATAGCATGTGTAACGGTCTCATGCATACCATAGCGTACATTAAACTTCCTACAGCTGAAGCATATGGTACCTTGGACATTTTTTCTTCCTCCTCTGGTGTTTTAGGACACATCTCCTTAGTGAATTTCAAATGACTAGGCAAAGGTGTGCTGACAGCTTTTGCATTCTCCATATGGAATCTTTGCAACACCTTTTCAACATAATCAGCCTGAGATAGAGCCAATTTTCTGTTCTTCCTATCTCTGCAAATTTTCATATCAAGGATTCATTTTGCTGCCCATAAATCCTTCATAGCAAATGACTGTGCTAACTATTATTTTAACTCTCTTATGTGATCCATGTTAGACCCAGGTACAAGCATGTCATCAACATATAAACATAAAATAATGTAGCTATCATTATCCAACCTCTTAAAATAAACACAATGGTTAGAATTACACCGGTTGTAGCCTTGCTTAGCCATAAAACTATCAAATTTCAAATACCATTGCTGAGGTGCTTATTTCAGGCCATACAAACTCTTCTTCAATTTGCACACCAGTTTCTCCTTACGTTTGACCTCGAATCCTTGGGGTTGTTCCATATATATCTCCTCCTCCAAATCACCATGGAGAAAGGAAGTTTTCACATCTAGCTGTTCTAAATGCAAATCTTCAATAGCCACAATACTTAAAACAGTATGAATAGAAGTCATCTTAACAACCGGAGAAAAAATCTCATCAAAATCAATGCCCTTTTTCTGTACAAATCATTTTACAACTAACCTGGCTTTAAATCTTTTCTTACCTCCATATTCCTCTTTCATCCTATAAACCCATTTGTTTGGTAAATCCTTTTTACTTGTAGTCAACTTACATAATTCCCAAGTCTGATTTTTCAGCAAGGAGTCCATTTCTTCTTTCATTGCAAGCTCCCACTGAACCTATGTATCCACCTGCATAGCTTCATCATACCCTTCTAGTTCACTAGCATCTGTTAACAAAATAGAATACAAAGAGGGAGAAAACCTTTCAGGAGGTCTACTTAACTTTGTTGACTGTCTAACATTCACTGGAGTTTGTGGTATTTCTTGTTTCTGTTGCAGAGCATGAGGAACCACTAGAACATCACTATTTGGAGTATCATCCAGCACCACGTAATCCTTTTCTTTCTTCTCATGTTGCTACAACTAATCTTTATACAACACCTTCTCATTGAATATAACATCCCTGCTTCTCACAATTTTTTGATTTTCAAAATCCCAAAGCCTATAACCAAATTCATCAATGTCATATCCAATGAAAGTACATTTTTTTGATTTTGCATCCAACTTGGTTCTATTTTCAGAATCTACATGTGCAAATGCTTTATAGCTGAAGGTTTTGAGAAAAGAATAACTCACCTTCTTACTTGTCCATGCTTCCTCTAGAATACCACAACCCAAAGTAATGGAAGGACCTCTATTAATTAAATATACAGCGATGTTGACAACCTCTGCCCACATGTTTAAAGGTAGCCTAGCATGTAATCTCATGGTCCTTGCACACTCCATTATTGTCCTATTCATGCATTCAACCACTCCATTTTCCTGTGGAGACTCTGGAACCATTTTTTGCCTACGAATTCCATTAAAGGAACAATAATCCTCAAATTCTTTGCTGCAATACTCACCACTATTATTAGATCTGAGACATTTTAATCTTTTCCCTGTCTCATTCTCAACCAAGCTTCTCCATTTCTTAAATGTTTCAAATACATCAGATTTCTGCCTAAGGAAATAAATCCATACCTTCCTAGTTGCATCATCTATGAATGTAACATAATACCTAGAGCCACCGAGAGAAGATACCTGAGCTAGTCCCCATACATCTATATGCACAAGCTCCAACTTTTCATCTTTCTTTTGCTTCCTATCCTTGAGAAAACTGACTCTCTTTTGGTTTCCATACACACAACTTTCATAGAAATCCATATTAATACATTTTAGACCTGGTAAAACTTTCTTAGAATGAAGTACCTTCATACCTTTTTCACTCATATACCTAAGTTTGTTATGCCACAGTGTTGTCTCAGAACCTGCAGCAACTATTCAGTCTCTTCCTGCAAACCTGCAGCAACTATTCCTGAACCTATTTGTTTTTTCTCTGTAACAGCTAAAGTAGAAGGAACAGTATGACCTGTACAAATATATAAGGTGCTTACTTTCACACCTTTTGAAACCTTCCAATTTTTATCAGTAAATGTAACAATGCAACCTTCTTCAGCTAGCTGCCCTGCTGAAATTAAATTCCTACTGAGCCTTGGAACGTGCCTTACCTCTTGTAGTAGCCAATGATTCCCATTCTGTAACTTAATCTTAATTCTTCCCTTTCCAACAATCTAACAGGGTTTGTTATCTCCCAAATAAACCAACCCAAAATCCCCTTAGACATAAACAAGAAAATAACTTCTATGGGGTATAGCATGAAATGAGGCCCCTGAATCTAAACCCCATGAATCATCAGCATTATCTAGGGAAAGAATCAAAACATCATCTTCAAATTTATTACTTACCACATTTGCCTCATTATTGCCTTCTTGTTTGTCTCCTTCTTTATTCTTCCAAGACCAACAATCTTTTATCAGATGACCTAGTTTCCCATAGTACTAGCAATCCTTCTATCCTCTAGATTGGGATCTCTTGTCCTTTGATTTTCCCCATGAATTCCCATGACTTCCAGAACCTTTTCCTCTCTCCTTTGATCTGCCCTTGCTTTTTGCATTCAAAACACTACCTGATGTGGATCCACCTGAGTTTTTCCTACGAATTTCCTCACTCAGAATAACACCAACATCATCAAATTTTAGGGTATTTGAACCAGAAACAGAGTTACTAACTGCCATTACCAAACTATTCCAACTTTTAGGCAAAGAACATAATATCAGGAGAGCTCTAACTTCTTCATCAAATTTTACATTTACAAAATTCAATTGACTGGTAATCATATTAAATTCATTTAAATGATCTGTCACAGATCCACCTTCAATCATTTTTAGATTAAATAAACGCTTCATAAGAAATACCTTATTTGAGGCTGAGGGTTTTTCATACAATTTATCCAAAGCTTTCATCAAACCATCTGTTGTCTTCACTTCCGTTATATTGAATGCCATCGATAGTGCCAGGCACAACCAAATGGTTCCCAGTGCCTTTCTGTCTAGAAGATTCCAATCCTCATTAGTCATTGCTACCGATTTCTTGGCTACTCCTTCCAATGGCCTCCATAAATCCTTTTGATAGAGATAATCCCCCATCTGCATCTTCCATAACTGATAGTTCTGCCCATTAAATTTATCGACCTCCAATTTACCCTCATCCGCCATTGCTCCCACTCAATCATGAGACCTTCCTGTAGATGATAATTGAACACAACCCGCGCTGATACCACTTGTTAGGGTTAGCCGGCAGAAGATATCAATTAAATGCAAATAAAGATTAAATAGAGGAATGGAAATACACAGAAATAATAACAGTGAGAGACAAGTTTTAACGTGGTTCACCCAAACTCGGGCTACATCCACCAAACATAGAGTCCAATATTATTATCCAGTAAATCAAACCGATTACAACCAACAATCCTTGCAACTCAATACCGCTACAAATGCTACAATACAATATCAACAAAAACCCTAAGCCTTAGCCATTTTTATCATGACTTTTGTTGGTTACAAAATAGGTTTTTTTTATGCTACCCACAAACTCCCACAAGGGGCGCTACCCCTTGACCCCGTAGGAATTTGGGGGGAAACCGCGTCGATAAAAGTGGGTAAATTTAACCTCTTAGTCTAATTAGGCTCCATATAACAATAGTCAAGAATGAAATGAACAAAACATGGGTAAAGAAAGGTGAAATGAATATTAACAATGGGTTTGCACCAGAATCCAGTGCTGATAATTCCTCCAGGAATTGAATCAAGAGCTCTGGCTTAGGGCGAGCTGCATTGAAAATCGAATTACCCCAGCTAGTAAGTGGGTGCCTGAATCTAGCATGATGAGAAAAGATAATTTGGGTTATTGCAAATCATTTGAAAGGATTTCTGGAAGAAAAGAAGTGGATATGGTGATTTGCGAAGCACTTCATGAGAAACTGCATCAAGAAACAAAATAACTGGATGAAGTTAGGGAAACGCATTTATTATAATGGAGAATTAGGTTTTGCCAAGCATAAAAGGTCATCCTTTCATCATTTGGATCACTTTGCATTCAAAGAGAGTGAGCAGAAGAGCACCTGAGCCAAGGTTTCAAGGATTTAAAGTGAGACCGACAAATTCATTACTAACCCTAATTCTGTGAAAAAGGTATTATTATGCGAAGCTTTGAACTTGTAATCTTTTGCAATGGCTACACCTTTAGTTGTTGATATCACTGAAAGGCCCCGACCAAAATTCAAGAAACATCCACACAAATCAGTAGAAGTCAACCCATTAGGTGCATTTTCAAGTGTTCTGTATGGTGTATTGCATGTTGAAGATATTAGGGTCTATATTCATGCAAGCATAGATGAATTTGGGGAATCAAGGTATGTAGATTTGTTCAAGAATCATCTAAGGGATGAAATTCACAGTCTTAATCCTGAGTATAAGGCACTGCATGATAAACATTTCATTCAGATCATGGGGTTTCCAACCTTCGATGAAGATGAATGGGTCTGGTATGTTTTAAGCTGAATGCATGATGAGTTTATATGGCTAATGAAACCTTTTAAGATCACCAAGGATGTCATCAAGGCCATGATAGGGTTAAACTCATCTGGTGGACTGCCAATGTTGAAGGATGTAAAGAATCAAACTGTGACTAATACAATGGGTGCCAAATTTGACAAAAGGGCAATGACTATCAATGACATTAGTGATCCGGATGTTAAATTTGCTTCAATGGTAATTGGTTACAAAATTTATCACTCCAGTAGGGAGAACTCTATTTCTAGAAATGTCATATATGTTGCATACCAAATGTTAAAAGAAAATGCAAATTATGACCTGTGTGAGTTATTACAGAACTAACTAATTGAGAACTTGAACAAGATCAAGAAAGACAAGAAAAACACCTTTAAATATGGTACATTGATTCTATGTCTATTTTTCTACTTCATGAATGAGGTACCTGGAATAAAGGGTGTGCACTGGACTAATGACGAGCTAGTTTCTATTCAGATAAGAGATCATTTACATAGCATTGGTGACTACAAAGTAGAGAAAACTGCAATCTAGGGATACTTTAAGAATTTTTAGAATATGATGCATTCTAGGGAAAGAATCCCTAAATTGGTTGTTGAGAAGTACAAGAATGAAATTTGTTTCATGGTGGACACTGATTAGTGCTTAATATAAGTAGTGGAACCTAGAACTGTTTGGATCATGCCCATGGGGTATGAGGTAGATGAGAAAATTTTGAATATGTATGCTCAACACCTTTTGAGCAAGCCAAAGGACACAACAGTTGAAAGATTTGGGACATATGAGGAGCTAAGTGTGAAACTGCATGTTGAGCTCAAAAAACCTGAAATCAATAGGAAAGTAAGAAAAGAAGTTGAGCAGTTGGCCGAGAATCTAGGCCTCACCAAGGAAGCTGTGAGGCAATTCAGGGAAAGAACTGAAAAGGTTGGGGGAGAAGTAGGATAAGAAATAAGGAAGTGCTCTGGTAGAATCCTCCACCACACCAAGGACTACTAGAAGCTCTGTTGCTGCCCCTGTTCCCCCAAAACCTACCAATCTTGAGAAACCAAAAGGTAAATCATCCGGAAAAGAAGAGAAAAGAGTGAAAACTAAGGCCACCTGGACATACAAAAGTATGAAAAACGATGAAGAAGAAACTGATTCTGATGTTGAGATCAAAGAGTTGAAGGCCTCAGGTACAAAAGTAGCCAAGGTATCTAAGGAGAAACCCTTTGGAAGCAAAAGGGCAAGTGAGAGGCAAAAGACTGAAACATATATTGAAAGGCCTACTCTTTTTGTGGATGACATCATCAAATCAGTCACTGTAGATGGGAACTTAAGGCCAATGACTGAATTTTATGATGATTACAGCGATGCTGATAAGAAGATTCTAGAGGAAGCAATAGTTAGATATCTGAATATCTACAATAAAGCTTTAATTGAAATAACTTCTGAAATCCCAAAAAGTCTTGCAAATATTCTAGAGTTAAGAAAAGAAAATGCAAAAAGTAAATACATTGAGCTTAGGGAGCATGTGTTGATAAACTTGTGCCCTCAGATTACTCCAGAACAAATGAACATGATATTCAAAGAAGTGAAAGATGACTTCAGGAGTAAGAAAATAATGAATAAACTCATGCTTGGTGAAATCGATGAGATAGTCAAAGATACTCAAGAGATTCTTCTGAGTGCATTGCAAAGGCATAATCTTCCCATTGTTAAAGAAGAGATTGATGATAGGATTGATTTCTCAATTCTGGATGTTGAAGAATTGAAGCTCAATGAGAAGAAAACTGAGATAGATGACTCCTCTATTCCGAAAGAGGAAGCAATAAACAAAGACGTTGAAAATATGTTAGATAAAACTGTTGATACAGGAGGTATTCAAACTCCTCTGGATCAATCTTGCAAAGAAGATACAGAGATGAATGTTGAAGTAGATGATCAAACGGAAGATGATTCATTAAAGAATAAAGAGCATGAATTAGAAGAAGGTGAGGACCAAGAAGCAGAAAAGGCCAAGGAGAAAAAGGAAAATGAAGAAGAGATTGCAAAGGATGATGGAGAACCCAAGCAGGACAATCCGGTTGACAGTACCGATAAGGATCAGATAGATACACCATCATTTTGGGAAAGAGACATTGTAGAAGAAGAGAAGAAAATTTTGGAAAGAGACAAACAAATTGAAGAAGATCAGGACATAATTCAAGGTCTAATAAATTTTGATATCTTATCTCCGGTGCAAAAGATAAAGTTGGCTTCTATATCTCAAGCCAAAGAAAGAGAAGATATACTGAAGTCTCACATAGAAGATAGCGAGCTACTTGGTCTGGCATCAGGGATCTTAGAGAAGATCATACCCACTTTTCAGAAGGATTGTTCAGCATCCCCCTCTGGCCACTTAAAGAACTTAATGAACTTTGTAAGTACCCATTTTGAATCTCTTGAAAAGTCTGTAGAGGTCAAAGCTCAAAAGGAATTCAATGATAAAAGACTTGATGCTCTAAAAGGGTTGATTGGAGTAGATAGAATAGTGATGGATGCCAGTATAAAGAGTATTCAAAATGCTCTTACAAAAGGAGGAGACGTATATAAATTTTTCTTATCTTGTCTTAAAGTTATAGAAGATATTGAGGATAAAATAAGTGTCTAAGCAAAAACTATATAGTGTATCCAAATCTTTTGATCCTGTGACAGCTTCAGTGGCAAGCAAGGAGAGTCAGGCAATCAGCTTGATTGAAGATATAAAGAATTTGACAAAAGAAAAGGAGAGCATAGAGGCAAGGATGAGTGAGCTCAAGGGACTAATTTCCCCTAAAATGGAAGCAATGTTCAATGCCCTAACTGAAGCCCAATCTGCAACTCCATCAAGTGATCCCATTGATCTGTGGATGGCAGAGTCACAAGCATTTTTTTTCAGTGGCCACATCTCAATTTTGAACACTATAAAGAAGAGCTGGGATAGTGAGCTGGCACAATTAAAGAACATTTTTGGTGATATACTTAAGTTTATGTAAATAGGACTTAAGGATTGTTTGTACATATGTGGCCTAGTATGTAGAATTTTTGTGTAAATTTTGGTTTGTGGACCCCACCCTTTGCCATTGATGTCAAAGGGGGAGTGAAGAGCAGTGAAAAATGAGGAACCCATCAAAATAGAAGCACTGGAGAATAGTGAAAAGCATAAGTGTACAAAGTAAGGGGAGTTGTTCTGACACTTAGTCATTTTTCACTAAGTGTTGCCATCAATGCCAAAGGGGGAGATTGTTGGCAAGAGACACTGCTATACATCACAAGTGTTGTCATTGATGGCAACTAAGTCCATCTTACATATCCGCATTACATAATTTGTTCATACCGGAAGTCAGAGTGAAGATTTGTCCAAGTCCGGGTAGTCAGAAACAAAGCATGTGACAGGGTCCAGTATCTGGGTCCGGATCTCTCTGGTGGTAAATCTCAGTATGTTGCTGATCTAAGGGAGTAATAAGGATTGTTAGGACTATCTAAATCTAGGAATGTAGCCTCTGGTGATGAAGGATTCAAAAGTTATAAGCATCTGAGTATTGGGTTCCAGTTAGTCAATATAGTCAGAAGAAGAACAAGCTAACCTAGCATTTAATCTTGGTCCGGATGAAGAAAAGATGTTGGTTAAGCAATTTATGATAATCACTGGTATTGGATGACATGATTGAAAATTTGAGAACACAAGCTTTTGGTCCACATTGTTGATTGTTCATGGATTCAGCCGACAGAGCAGAGTTCTTAACAAATGTTCTAAGTTTTCTTGAAACTGACTACAGTTGATTGAATTTCTTGATGTGAATATATATAGCTGATGGATTTGAGTGTTTTGTGATGTGATTGTGATGTGATGATGGAGTAAGTGTGAAAAGGGCAGAAATAAGTACAAAGGTGTAGATCTAAGCTCAGATTATGGCTGAAGAGAGAAACAGGGCAGAGTAAGGATGAAGTGCGTAAGATCAGTATTTTGTACTTAACTGGAACTAAATTTCTGCATTGGTAGATGTCATTTCTCAATTCAAACATTCTATAATCTTCTTATAATCATCTCTGTAGGTAGTGACCCTCTTGGAGTAGTGAGCTCTGGACAGTATGCCCTGAAGGCATGTGCCTTCCCATTTGTAATACTTTTAACAGAGTATAATTTCTTGTGGGTTAACCCCCACTGTGGTTTTTCCCTTAACCAGGTTTCCATGTAAAAATCCCGGTGTTATGTGTGTTGATTATGTTTCTGCTCATGTGTTGTTGATTTAAGCTTCCATGGTTATATCATTAATTTGTTGATAAGTGATAAAGAAGATAAATTGCTGCAAGTGTTAAAGTTTTGTGACAACTGATTCACTCCCCCCCCCTCTCAGTCATCTTCCCTAATTCTAATAGTAATGTGGAACTTTTGAGTTTTGATACTTTATTTATTTGACTTTGGTGAACTCACTAAAAGTTGTAAGGGCCAGCATTGAGTTTTTATTCTTGTTTATGAATAAGTATAGACATCGAAGTTTGATATTTATTTATCTTGTGACCTTTATGGTCATGTTTGATTTACTGTTGAAATTGAGATCATTTTATGCCTTATTGTTGGAATTGACTTTTCTTCCACTTTGGTATTTTATTTATTATTTATTATTGGTGGCTATACTTGAATGTTTTAAACTGCTAGTCATGCACCATGTTATGTTCTCTATCATGTCTATGATGGGCCTCTGATGGATTGTATAAGGGAGTAGAATGCAAAGAGTATACTAGTTCTTGGTGTGTGTGTGTTACTAGAACTATGGTAGATTGAGTTCCTTAGTTTGTTGTTAGATGCAAGTGAATATTGTGTGAAATGTTGAGAAAGATTTGAAATGGTTTTGTGTTTCTATGGATCACTTGATGTGAATTGAATTCTTGCATGAGATTAAATGTTGATTATTGATTGTGTCTATGTGAATGAGATATTTAGAGAACTTGTTTCGATACAATCTTGCTTTTAGTAATTGCATTTGGTTGAATGTTGACTTAGTCCACCAACTATGGTTGTTCTTTCTTGTCTCGTTCATGTTAGTCTTAGACATGATGTTCCTAATGTTTTGGCACTAGTGGAGTGTATGATGTTGTGTCCTTTTGATGTGAGTTTCATAACTACACTTATGTTTTGACATAGTGTAGGGTATGATGGAGCCTTAGTTAGTGCATGAGCACATAATATTTATATATTTATGGTATTATAGTTGTCTTCTTGCTCTTGTTGAGTTGCCAACCTTGAGAATTTGGTTGCTTCAAGAGTTTCACCTTAGTGTTTTGGGGTTTTCTTAGCGTAATGCTAGAAGGGATGCAACTCTTTTATGAATAAGTTGCTAACCTATGTATTCTATTTTATGGATACTTGATGTTTAGACCACGAGGAAGCCTTGTGTTGCCTAGTTGATCATAAATTTGTGATCATGTTGTGTTGTTTAACCTTTTTGGTCTAGCTTAGTTAAGAGTTGTAGTGGTGTTGTGAGTAGTCTTGCACCTTGTTGGTGTGCTATGGCCACCTTAGATGTGCTCCTTGTGAGTAAAAGGTTTCTAATCCTTTCTTGATGGAAGTACTTATGTTGTTAGAGGATGTGGTTTAGATTCTTCCCTCTGAGAACATGTTTGGTTGATCCTAGTTTTGGTGGTGTAGAGCTAGAGTGTTAGAGAAACCCTCTCTTTTAGGAGTGGAACATGAGGAAGTATCTCATGTAGGGAAACCATGTCTAGAGTTGAGGCATGCTTTTGGTCAAGATGAAGGTGTGATAGTGGTGCCTATAACCTTTTTGAGTTAGCTTTCCCTAATCCTTGAGTTCTTTTGTTGCAAGTAGTGCCTAAGGAAGGGTTGTTGAGAGAGAAATCCTTTGTTTGCAATTCTCCTTGAGAGTGGATATGGTAGCCTTGTGAGTTTCCTTAGACTTAGTTGAGAGCTTGAGAGGTTATCCCAGCATAGTTATGGTCCTGAGTTTTATGGACTTGACTTTCTTGTGGTCTATTGCGCCTTTTGGCTAGAGCCTCTTCTCATTGCAACGGTGTAATCTCAAAGGAGTTTTATGCATGATGGTTGGTTTTGACCTAGTTGGTGCACCTTTGGATATTTGTTTTGTTGTTTTGATACCTCGACCTAGTGTTGGTTAGGAGGGCTAATCTTTTGAGATATGTTGTGTTGTAAAGGATTGTGTACTGAGGGTACTTCATCCTTGTATTTTTGTAGGCTTTCAAAAGTAAGCCTAATTCTAGTGTGGGAGGATGTAATGTGCACCCTAGTTTGTTCCTTGTGTGCTTTTTGATTCATATTTTATATGTTGTTCTCAGTGTTTATAAGTGTATTATTTGATTATTATGCTTTGATGCATTAAACTGAACTTGCTGATGAAGGTCTATGGTGCCATCGATGGGTTCTGAGGGTGTATTCTGCATGACCATCAAGGTGTTTCTGATGGGGTTCTGCTTTGTTATTTGGTTTCCAAATATGCATCATAGGATGCATACGTTGTGATTATGCATGTTAGATTATTCCAGTACTTCAGCTTCATTGTTTTTACTATACTTTTTATAGTTGTGATAGTTGTATTATTCCCACATTCAGAAATGTTTTTGTTTATGCATCATGTTCCTAACTCATGCTAGTCATAGATGATAACAGTGGATGTGATTATTTTATATCATGTGTGATTATACCACGTTGGAGTGGATTATATTGCTTCGGCTATTATATGTGGAGCATGTATGCCTGATGGTTGACTTGAGTGTGTAGGTAATTATAGGTGTTAACTAATATGTGAAATGTGGAGAAGGTTGAGATGGGATGCTAAGCCATCTCACCCTTATCCTTTTGTTGTGGAAACCCGTAATGTGTGCTTGAAGTCAATTACATGTGTTTCCTTAGCATTTTGCACTTTATTTTAAATGACCTCGAAAAATGTGTTTTCCGTGTTTTCGGATTATTTTAATGATAAATTATCTTAGCGAAAATATATATTGCATTATATTATGCTAGAGGAATAAATTTAAATGATTTCAAATTATTCCCAAAATTTAATATTTTTCTGTCAAAAAGGTAGAATTGCATTAAATTGAAAAACAAAATTCCTGATATGGTGTGTTTGTACTTTTCAGAATGAGATTGAGTTAAAAGGAAATTACTTGTTTGGAACAGTTGCAATAACCTCATTAGCTAATTTTCTATTACTAAATGTGTTTCCTGAAAGGTACTTGGAAGTTGAAATATTGTTAAATCAATTTTAATGTTCCTAGATATTTTATTAAATTATTTAGGTTAGTAAAATGAAATGAATTAGATATATTTTCAAATGATGTGTTAAATGAATATATTTTATTTCATTATTGATTAAAAAAAATGATTATAAGTGAATTTTGCCTTGTATTTTAAATTAGGGCTTTTGGGTGTTAAAAGGGAAAAAGAAGTTATTTTATTTCATTATTTTTCCTCTCCATTTGCTCTCTCCTCTCAAACCCTCTCTTGTTGGAAAGAGGGATTTTCTCCATGAATGAAAGAAAGGTTAAATTGCTTGGATTGCTTAGTTGAAGTGGAGTGGATTTGAATTGTGGATGTTTGTGTGTGATCAAAGATGGCTTTCAAAACCCTCTTCTCCTCCTTGGATTGCTTGTAGGAAAGGTATGATTCTTGAATCTTTCATTTTTTAAAATTTGTATGCTTTCTTCATTGCCATGCCACATTTAGTGGATTGCTATGGCATCCTGATTAGGCAAGGAAAACTTAGATATGAATTTATGGTTATTTTATGTAATTTTGTTTTTTGTTCTTGGTTGGAAACATGCAAAAACAGACAGAGTTATGGTAAATTTTACCTAGGATTACCCACCTTGTTTTTATTACATATTTAGAATGTTGTTAATTTATGCTACAATGGGTAGTTATCAAATTTCCATTTGAGTTTGAAACATGAGAGTTAGAAAATGGCTCAAGGTAGCCAAGCTTGAAACAATGGTGAATTTGGGTTTTTATGGTTTTACATGCAATTAGAAAAAAAATGAAATTCCAATTTTAATCCTTTACTTTATTAATTTTTATGTGGGATGAGTTGCCTCCCATGGGAAATAACATTTTGCATCTTTTTAGAAAATGTTGTGTTTTTGTCAAATTAGGATTTTGTTACCTCATAAACTGTGCCAAGCCTAATTGGTTAAATTGGAGCTTTGGGTGTTTAGGAAGAGGTCTAGGGGTAGGGAAAGGAGTGGCTTCCATCACGTACCATGGCCCAAAGAGGTTGTTGGAATTAGTGAATGGAAGTTTTTAATCAATAATAACATTTAAACACATTGGGTAATTTAAAATTTAATAATGAGATCATCTACACCAAACTACATGTCATGGTGAAGTGTCTGGCTTGCTTGGGTTTGGGTGTAAAGAGAAATCTTTGGTGTAGTGTCTGGTTTCTATGAGGAGGTTATGCCCTCATGTTTTTCCATGAGGTGAGTATTTCCCTCATATGACACTCCTTGTCTTGACTACCTAGGTCTCTCTTCCTTCTTCCACTGTCACAGTTTGACTCAATGTGTGATGTTTGCTATGTGATTGCATGTGCATTGTGATTTCTGATTTATGCTTGTATGTGTCTGTGATGGACTATTATTTATGCCTCATTTGGTATGCATTGAAGGTGTGATTATTTCCCTTATGCTTGAATCTTTTGATGTCATTCTATTATGCTATGTCAAGTGTGCCATATGTTACTTGAATGCAATTGGATGGTAGTTGTTCCATGTGTTGTTTATATGCATTACATTGGTAATTGTGCCATGTGTGTTTTCTGCATTGATTGGCTTGTATGCCATATGTTGCTATGTAAACCCTAGATTGAGTGAGATGATGCTAGCGGGTTTGCCATGATCACCTTCTTTGTAGCTCGGGGGTTGCCTAGAGTTGTGTAGATAGCTATTGTGCTCAACGATGGCAATATGGTTTGGAGGTGAGCAACATTTATCCCATTGGTCCTTCATGACGATCTTCAAGTGTTCGATGGTTCCCTTATCTTCTTGCAGGTTGATTATGGCATGCTTCATGTCTTGTTGCACCTTAGAGAGCGTGTTGGTTTCTGGGTGGTTTATGCACTTGTATATTATCATTATTGATTATTGTAACCACTGTAATGTAGGTCTTTTGAGACCCTTGTAATAAGATGTAATTAATTCTATGAGTTGATTTATGATGTTGGCTATGATTCATCTAGGTTTAGGATGAATCCCTTTGAATATTGTAATTATTGGATAGTCTTGTATTTTTCCACCCCTCAGTTTGTGAGGACATTGCCATGTTTTGATAGATTTTACATGTTAGAATATAACTATGTTAGCATGTTTAGACTCAGTTATTTGATGTTTTGTTTGATGATTATGGATATGTTTGTGTTGGATCATATTCATCCCACATAGGTGGTGAGGATCCTATCTTTTCTTTTTGCATGTGTCTATGTTAGTGTCGAATATGCATAGCCTTTTGTATCGCTTTTGTCATGTTTTGCTTGTTCAACTCTTTTGTGAAGTTTGTTGTTGTAAGGTGCTTGTTTGCCCACTTGAGTGTATCCATGGTTTCAATTCCATGATGTGATATGCACTCTTGGATTATTCCCTCTTTTTCTTTGGGAAGCATTCCTTTGCACGAGTTCGACTAGTGACCATTCCAGTTGGTTGAGGAATTGTACCTCCTAATTGGACCATCCCGTGGGTGAGCATTACCCTTCTAATTGGGATGCCTTGTGTAGTCATGGAATGGATTGAGGTAGATGTCACCCTCATCCTACTCCATGTGTTGACAAGGGAGCAAGGTTGTGGATGTGTATCTGATCCTCGTCATGGAGTGAGCTCCACCTCTCACTTGGTCATTGTGGTGAGTTGTCACAAGATGGGTGAAGTCTTCCACTTGTGCCACCTTGCTTAGAGCAATGGTGATGTCTTTTTAGGTGTTTTTGTGCTTGTTGTGACACCTTGTGTGTGTGTGAGTGCAATGTGACATGTAAATGTCGCACTTGCAAATGCAAAAAATTTGTTGGTTTGGTGTTTGTTTGGCTAATGCTTTGGGTGAAAACCTAGGGCATTACATAAATAGGTGATGGAGAAAATGGGGTAGTTTGAATAAGAGGTGCAAGAACTAATTAAGAAAACTATGGAGTCAATTGTGTGGAAACTTGTGGTTATGGGATGGGAGCTTTAGCTAGTAGCTGGTAAGCTTGTGTCTGTGGAGGTGGAGGTGGCTGAGACACCTATGTAGTTGGTTGAGACACCTGTGTAGTTGGTTGAGTGTTGGTTTGGATAAGTGGTAAAGAATGAATGGTATGTGCAGGGGAAGTGGGAATACCTTACGGATGGGGTGAGGAAGGAGGCTATCAGTAGGTAAAGATGCATTGGTCACATCCTCAAAGGTAGGCCAGTCATGGCTTTGGGTATCAAAGGGAGATGATGCAATGGTTATCTCTACCACATGTTGACCAGGATCCTAAGCAATGGGAGGGGGTCAAACATCCTTCCTCTTCCTTTTAATCAAGGGAACCTCATCCTCATCATCTTCACTTGACTGAACATCCACTACTTTTGCTTTATCTTTCTCCTTTGCAATAGTGGCAACCCTAGTTTGTCTTATCTCTTCTTGCCCTAATGCATCTAGTGTAGTAGCCTTAGCCTTAGGTAAGGCTGAGGACTCTCCCTTTTCTATTTTCTTCTTTTGATCCTAATTTTTCTTGGGGTAAGGATTAGTCATTGCATATGGCTTCTTTAGCCAATCCACAGTTCTATCAACCACCACTTTGGCTCTATTGTCAATGGAGGAATCCTCCATGGCAGTATAGTCAATATCTTCCATGGGCTCATTAAACACCTTATTCATGTTGTAGGATAAGTCTAGGACATTTCCATCTTTCAATCCCTTGGGAATTCTCTCTATATTTAGTGATTTGACCATGTGTCAGATCAATCTATAGTAGTCCCTCATTTATACTTCATGATCATCCTAGCAATCTACGCAATGATCCTCTAATGCAAGTTCATGCTTGTAGAAGTCCCCAATCAATGGGATAACCTTGTTGATTGGGTCATATCCATTCCTTATATAGGTCTAGTGATAAGGGGTCCATATCTAAATCTACAGTTTTAGCATTAACCATGTTTAGGTAGGAGTATTCCCCTACCTTGATGATAAATTGGAAGCTTGACTTGTTTTTTTGACCCACCAACTTGTTCACCTCGGCCAACTGCCTACAAATCTCCAACAAAATTATCCTATATTCACTAGGATACCTTGGTAGCTTTAGGGGGCTTTGTGGAAACTCGCCACTCTAATGTAGGTGAAGGTCTTGAGATGGATAAACTAGTTACCCCACTTGGTCATCTCATTGGTGGCTTCCACCAATAGTCTCTGAGCATAATCATACTCCAAGCCCTAAAAGACTACATAGACAAATTCATCATTCACTAAACAAAAGTTCTTTTTCCTCTCTTTGAGCTCTAGTTGTGGGAAATGATCAAATACTTTAGCTTCTCCCAATTGGAGAGAACCAGCCTGCTTCATTCCTAGAAAGTTTGCCTAGTAGGTTAGGAGATAGACAAGGTATGATGTCATATAGAATTATTTGGTCTCCAGTACCTCTGACAATTTTCCATTGAGATTGTCACTAATGAAAGATCCCCAATCTATCATCTTTCCATCAGTAATCTTTGTGTAAAATTTTCACATCCAAGGGTATCATTCTTTTCCATCTTCTTTGAATTCACTCCTATGTTGGACCTGAGCCATCTTCAAAGGTTTCTTCCTCTAAACAATAAGAAGATGCTAGTTGATGTAACCTATTATAGTCTTATGCATCTTTTCATAGTAGTCCAGGGCATTGTTTATGTTAACCCTATCATATTTTGCATAGGTAGGGAGCCCAAAGACTTTCTCTATCATATTAGCTCCAATGTCTAGAACCACCTACCCTATCGGACCAAAGACCTTCCTCTATTTTTGGTCATACATTTGTGCACATGCCAAAACTAATTCAAGTGACTGTAGGGATACTAGGAATGTAGAAAATTGAACCAATCCCGAGGTAGCCATGCACTAAGACTAGAAAATTTTGTAAACTTCTCTATGTACCCTCTATAGAAACTCTTGGATATCAACATGCCTGAGATTTGTATCTCCAATCTTCAAATATGTAGAGAACATTTTTTATGGGGAATGATATCCCTTGAAATCATACTTCATTTCCTAGTTAAAGGATTCTCCTTCATTTCGGTAATGAGTACTAAACCATTCATTAGAACATACTACTGGTCATCAAAAAATATCCCTTAAGTCCATCAGGGTTAGTACATTCCACAATCTGAAACATATACTCAAATAATTTGACTTGAAACACAAATAAAATCAATAGTAGATTATGTGTCTTCTTGTAAATCAGCAAAGATCCCAAGAGTCTAATAGTCACCTAAAGGGATAGTACTATGTAAATTATTAGGCATCGGGGGTCGGGGTGATCTCAAAGCCCATGCCAAAATGGCAAGTAAAATCCCATAAGTCCAACCGACTGATCTTGAAAGCATATTGGATTGAAATATCTAGGATCAAGGATCAGGGTGACCTTCAAACTAATGCTTCAAAAGTGGTAGAAACAAAGAACATCTGACATCACAGTCCCAAGAGTCTTAGTACACAATATCGTTGGGGATCAGGATTAGGGAGATCATTGGATTGATGCTAAAATATCAAACAAATCCATAACAACTTGATGTTTTAAGCCTAAAAGCATAATACTTTGATTGATCAGGGGTTAGAGATCAGGGAAACCAAAGACTCAAAACCCAAAAGGAAACAAAAGCAAGACAAGGTTGAACTCACGATTCAGAAAGACTTAGAAATTCAAAAGGTCAGGAATTAGGAATCAGGGATAACATCGAACTCATGTTTCAAATGAAAGAAGACAAACGAACCTAATGCCATGGTCCCAATAGTGTTAGGACATTGAATGTCGAGGATTGAGAATTGGGAAGGGACCAAAATTCATGCTCAAAAAGCAATGTAAAATAAAAGACCTAACCAAACAATCTTGAGAAAGTTAGTGTATCATAAAGTCAGAGATCAAGGATCATGGACACCTTACTCTGCAAACCCAAAAACAAAACAAAGGAAAATGACTACATCCAATGTGCCAATCACGAAGGACTTAGCAAATGCAAAATATCAGGATCAAGAGTCAGGGCAAACTCACTCTGTATGCAAAAAGAAGAGAAAAAGAATAAAAATAAATGAAGCCTTGAAAAGATGACATGACATCATTATAAACAACCTCAAAAGGCACAAAAAGGGTGAAAATAGATTCAAACGGACCAAATCCATGAAAACAAAAGGGGAAAAATAAGAACAAGCAAAAAAATAAAACCCTAAAATAATAGATTCAAAATCTATGAGCACGAAAAGGGGCATAAACACAAATGAAACTCAAGCATAATGCAAGACCAAATAGGTAGATAAACAAACGAAATGTCGTTAGACACAGAAAAGACAAAGAAATCCTACTTGGAGAAATAACAAACAAAAAAATGGTTTAATCACACCCAGCAATAGACAAACTCAACTAGCAGATCACAAACACTCACCCTCAAACGCACTAGTGAACTTGATCTCATGCCACTAATTTTGCAGCAAGACCAAATCGCTAGAGCTCTGAGGGTAAAAACACAAAAGTAAAAAGTAAAAATAAAATAGGGAAAATGGTAAAATGGTAATAAAAACCCCTTCTGCACGCGTACAAGAAAACTACAATAAATGTAGAGCTAAGGGTAGGTAGGGCTTAGGTCACATCCCTTGCCCATTGATATATTGGAGATGCTTTTACTGTCATGCCAAGATGACAATCTCTAAAAATATGACAAGGGTGACACACGAGACCAATACTAGTGTCAGACTTTGGGATGTCAATGTTGTTTCCACTGTCATGCTAAGATGGCAAAACCCTGACAAGCTGAAAACTCAACCATGCAAATGTACAAAGGGAAACTGTCTTGCTTTCGGGGATGATTCTACTATCATGATGAAATGACAAACCCCAAAACTCTAACAAGCAAACAATCAACACTAAAAATACTAATTCAAACTCATCAAACACAATCACAACAAGATACGACAGGAGGTGAGATTCAAGAAAACACCAAAATGACATCAAAACACATTAAGGAAAAAGGAAAGATCAAAGCAAAGGCATTCAAATTCAAAATCAATTCAAACCAAAGGAATGGAGAGAAAATAAAGGAAATGAAAAAGGGGTCCTTATTTTGCCAAAATGGGGTGTGTGTGTATGAAGCACAACAAGATGTTTGGACTTCAAGTTGCAGTCACAATCTACACCCCATGGACTTCAATTACAACATGCTACATGCAGATGAACTCTAGACCTAAGACTCAATACATGTCTGGACCTTGGAAACCTTTTTATAACTTGCATATCTATAATGTGCAATCAGGTTTAAGCTTTGAACCAACATCACATCATACCTTTGGGCTCACTGGCAAGTTGCACATCTACAAAATGCAAGTGGGTGTTGAACTGCAGATGAACAACTATGTCAAATTCTAGAAGCTTGATGCAACTTGCATTAGGTTTCAAAATTTCAATCCATCTATATTTTAGGATTTAGACTCTTATTGCAATGGCAACTCAGTCTAGTAACCCTGATCTACATTGTATTTTGGACTATAACTCTGACTTGCAAAATAGAACATTGAAAAGCTCTAAGGAAAGGAAACAACATAATTTTCCTTCACTCTCAGAGGTATAATTTCCTCAATTTTTGAGTTTTTAACAACGGTATTGGGGGTACATTCATGAGGTTGTGGGCTTTGACTTGGCCACACAAAAACCTCTAGAAGTACACATATCCCAAGTATGGAAGATTAGTAATTTCCATAACTAAATATGAAATAGACAGCAAAACTAAAGGAAGTAAATGAAATGGATAATAATACTAAGAACATACCATGCCATCAAGATAGGAAAACTCTCGACAAATGAACCAAGAATCCAAGAGACATCTGAAGTCCCAAAAGGTGGTACAATTTCACCCAACCAGGTGGCACCCTCAGGCCCACCCCACTATACTGAGAGATGAACGCAAGGGCACAAGAACACTCACACATAATAAGGAGTATGGAAACACACATGCCAATCAACATGGATAGCATAGAGTTACAACATATAGATACACTAAATACATCACCTAATATCAATAACATAATCACATCTACATCAAATGTAAGATCTGACAAATGGAGAAGGACAAGAATCCTAGGCATAAGATGAGTGTCATCACAATAAAAAAATGGCTTCATGGGTAGATTGGGAGTAGAGATTCCTTAATGAAGATACTTGATGATGTTCACCAACTCCTAGAGTTGTGATACATCTGTTATCACTAGACTGAACCTTTGAGAGTGTTCTGATCCTAGCATGGATAAGTCTTGTTTAATCATTTAATTAACCCAATGTTCATTACATTATCACTTGATTATACTCTCCAAACGTTGGTTCCTATAATCCCTTTGTATCATGGTAAACAACGAGAGCCACTCCTTTCCTATCCTAGACCTCTATCCTAAAAGCCATTGCTCCAAACCTATGATTCAGGTATGGCACAAAAATCAATGAATAATTCTTAAACATCATGCTAAAGGTGCACAAAATCCAATTTATATTGAATACCATTCATTTCATAAAATAAAACATTCAGTTGAATTAAGAAATGCAATTTGTAATTTTCTTTTCTAACATGGAAAAAAAACATAAAACCCTTCCTACTCCATTAATGCAGTCTATGCAACCTTGAATTTAACCATATTTTGATTTAGGGAGAATTTACAAAATATAAAACTACCCTTCTACTTCAAATCTGCCCAACATCAAAAATTTCAAAACATAATTGAGAAGAGAGGATTCTAATAATATTTTGCCATAATCTTGGCTCTAAAATGAACTTTTTCCAAATTTTAAAGCATCAAACTTAAAACAATAAAATTCTAAACATTTCTTTAATTTAAGTGTTTCCCACAACTAAGTCATATGCTCCCCCTAGTGTAGGCATGGCAGTGGATAATTCCATTCCAAATTCAAACTTTCTATTTAAACATGAAAAGGGGAAAATACCTTTTTAATTAAGAACACAAGAAAAGGAAAATTTTTCTTCCCTTGAATCCAAGCACACACTAGGCAATCCCAATCACCAAATAATCCATAATTTTATCCTTTATTACAATCCAACAATTTTCTTTTTAAAATGGAGAGAGAGAG